>CAWUFW010001963.1:0-1246444 GCA_963921515.1 Calotriton arnoldi
GTCTTGACTCTTCAGCCACGAGGTCCAGGAGGCGTCGAGGACAACCAGGAGCTGGCTTCAGCGTGTCCCACAATGTTTGCAGCTGACTGCTGTGTCGGGGACCCGATTGGAGCCAACAAGCCTTGGTAGCAGCAAGTCTTGTGGAAAGAACAAAAAGTCAATGGTGCAGACCAGCAAGATCTGGGGGACTCACCCAGTGAGGGTAAGTCAGGGCAGGTCTGGAGCAACCAGGGAAGCCCTTTGGATTTGTAGAAAAGTCTTCAGTGGACCCACAAGCCGGCTTGCAAGGGATTGCAAAGATGCCTTGGGAGGATTCTTCAACAGGGGCCCACGGTCACTCGGGACAGGATAGGCCTCGGATCTTGAGAGGGTTCTTTGCTAGAGGCTAGGACCAAGCGTGGTCTAAAGCACAGGTTTGTAGAACGTCGTGAAGGGGTTGCACTCGAAAATAGTGCACAATACCCAGGGACTGCGGTTCCTCATCACTCATGGGGTCCACTTGCCTCAGCTTTGCTGGGGACGCACGATGGCCTTGGAGAAGTCAGGAAATCCTCTTCCTGGGCTGCAGGGACTTCGGGCTCCGGCGGGAGCGGCATAGTTTGTGACCGTCATTGCAGTTTTTGTTGCCTGCCAAGCAGGGGAGTCACTCCTTGACTCCAAGGGAGATTCGTCAGTCTTCCAGAGGTAGTGGAACGTCGAAGGTCCGGGATTCTTCTTCTGAGCATCGTCCAGGGATATCTAGTTTGCAAGGTCAAGGGTTCCCTATCTTATACTAAAAGGAAGGGAGGAACTAGCTCTATGACCCCACCTATGGGAGGGTCAGGGGAGTAGATGGCTACACCCACTTCCCTTTGTCCAGTTTCGCACCAGAGCAGGGGCAGGTAGCCCCTGAGCCGGTTTGAACTGGTGTATGCACAGAGGAGCCTTCTGCTCCCCCAGTGCAGGACTTCAAAGCACTCTAGGAGTGCACCCACCCAGCCCCAATACACTAAACCCTGTCTGGGAGGTGGTCACACCTCCCTGTGACAGGATACCTAGTGTTGGGCCTCCTCCACTGCGAGTTTCGGTCATCAGCAGGAGGGCAGCCCAGTGTCTGTGACTGGTGGCATCCATTTTGTGATGCCAGGGCTATTCAGGATTCTACCGCGTTTCCACAGTAGGTACATGTCTATCCCTCTAGAAGGGTGGGATCATACTCCCACACCAGGTACTGGTGTGGGGGTATGATTCCAAGGTGTTTGACACCAAACACAACATGTTTTGATGCAGCCATTCCAAAGTTAGCATTAACCGCGAGGTTATAATGCACTTAAGAGTATATGGTTTGACCGCATTCACAAACAGCCCCAGAGAATGGACTCTGAGAGCTGCAGAGGGGCCCTGCTCAGGCAGAGGCACCCTCTCACATAGAAACTAAGCACCCTGCCCTCAGGATTGATAGGGCCTGCCTTAGGGGTGACTGATAGGTTTACATGTGTGTGCAGGGGAGATATAGGGAACCTATATCGCAGTGAGGGGTGCTAGCACCTCCTCACCCAGGCTGCAGTAGCAGGCCTGTGGTGTCAGATTTAGTCTGCTTCCCAGGGGTGGCATAATACATGCTTCAGCCCCTGGTAGGCCTGTGAAGTACCTATGCCCTTGGTACCTAAGGTACCATATACTAGGGACTCATAAGGTACCACAGTATCCAATCACTAGTGCACCTAGAGTGCACTCCAAGTCGTTTAGAGAGAACAGAGAGGCTGGGGCCCTGATTGGCAGGGTCCCAGCCAGACTATAGCCAGAAACCAGTGTAAACATCAGAAAAAAAGTGGGGGCAACATAAGAGGCAGATCCTACTCTCCTACAACGAGTGCATAAAGAGACAACAGGGGTGCAGAAAGAAGCAAATGAGGTGCAGAAAGAGGCAACAGACGTGCAGAAAGAGGGAAGAGAGGTGCAGAAAACGGCAAGAGAACTGCAGAAAAAGGCAAGAAAAGTGCAGAAAGAGGCAATAGAGGTACAAAAAGAGACAACAGGGGTGCAGAAAGAAGCAAGACAGGTGCAGAAAGAAGCAAGGAAAGTGCAGAATGAAGCAACAGGGGTGCAGAAAGAGGCAAGAGAAGTGTAGAAATGAGCAAGTGAGGTGCAGAAAGAGCCAACAGAGGTGCAAAAAAGAGGCAAGAGAGGTGCAGAAACAGGCAAGAGAAGTGCACAAAGAGGCAAGAGAATTTCTGAAAGAAGCAACAGAGGTATAGAAAGAAGCTAGAAAAGTGCAGAAAGAGGCAAGTGAGATGCTAAAACAGGCAGGAAATGTACAGAAAGAGGGAAGACAAGTGCAGAAAGAGACAACAGGGGTGCAGAAAGAAGCAAATGAGGTACAGAAAGAGGCAACAGACGTGCAGAAAGAGGGAAGAGAGGTGCAGAAAAAGCCAAGAAAAGTGCAGAAAGAGGCCAAAGAGGTACATAAAGAGACAACAGGGGTGCAGAAAAAGCAAGACAGGTGCAGAAAGAACCATGGAAAGTGCAGAATGAAGCAACAGGGGTGGAGAAAGAGGCAAGAGAAGTGCAGAAACAGGCAAGAGATGTGCACAAAGAGGCAAGAGAATTGTTGAAAGAAGCAACAGATGTGCAGAAAGAAGCAAGAAAAGTGCAGAAAGAGGCAAGTGAGATGCAAAAACAGGCAGGAAAGGTACAGAAAGACGGAAGAGGAGTGCATAAAAAGACAACAGGGGTGCAGAAAGAAGCAAATGAGGTGCAGAAAGAAGCATGGAAAGTGCAGAATGAAGCAACAGGGGTGCAGAAAGAGGCAAGAGAAGTGTAGACAGGAACAAGTGAGGTGCAGAAAGAGCCAATAGAGTACAAAAAGAGGCAAGAGAGGTGCAGAAAGAGGCAAGAGAATTGCTGAAAGAAGCAACAGAGGTATAGAAAGAAGCAAAAAATATGCAGAAAGAGGAAATTGAGATGCATAAACAGGCAGGAAAGGTACAGAAAGAGGGAAGACGAGTGCAGAAAGAGACAACAGGGGTGCAGAAAGAAGCAAATGAGGTGCAGAAAGAGGCAACAGACATGCAAAAAGAGGTACATAAAGAGACAACAGGGGTGCAGAAAGAAGCAAGACAGGTGCAGAAAAAAAGCATGGAAAGTGCAGAATGAAGCAACAGGGGTGCAGAAAGAGGCAAGAGAAGTGCTGAAACATGCAAGGAAAGTGCACAAAGAGGCAAAAGAATTGCTGAAAGAAGCAACAGAGGTGTAGAAAGAAGCAAGAAAAGTGCAGAAAGAGGCAAGTGAGGAGCAAAAACAGGCAGGAAAGGTACAGAAAGAGGGTAGACGAGTGCAGAAAGAGACAACAGGGGTGCAGAAAGAAACAAATGAGGTGTAGAAAGAAGCAACAGACGTGCAGAAAGAGGGAAGAGAGGTGCAGAAAAAGGCAAGAAAAGTGCAGAAAGAGGCAAAAGAGGTACATAAAGAGACAACAGGGGTGCAGAAAGAAGCAAGACAGGTAGAGAAAGAAGCATGGAAAGTGCAGAATTAAGCAACAGGGGTGCAGAAAGAGGCAAGAGAAGTGCAGAAACAGGCAAGACAAGTGCACAAAGAGGCAAGAGAATTGCTGAAAGAAGCAACAGAGGTGTAGAAAGAAGCAAGAAAAGTGCAGAAAGAGGCAAGTGAGATGCAAAAACAGGCAGAAAGGGTACAGAAAGAGGGAAGACGAGTGCAGAAGGAGACAACAGGGGTACAGAAAGAAGCAAATGAGGTGCAGAAAGTAGCAACAGACGTGCAGAAAGAGGGAAGAGAGGTGCAGAAAAGTGAAAATGTGCAGAAAGAGGCAAATGAGGTACATAAAGAGACAACAGGGGTGCAGAAAGAAGCAAGACAGGTGCAGAAAGAAGCATGAATAGTGCAGAATGAAGCAACAGGGGTGCAGAAAGAGGCAAGAGAAGTGTAGAAAGGAGCAAGTGAGGTGCAGAAAGAGCCAACAGAGGTGCAGAAACAGGCAAGAGAAGTGCACAAAGAGGCAAGAGAATTGCTGAAAGAAGCAACAGAGGTGTAGAAAGAAGCAAGAAAAGTGCAGAAAGAGGCTAGTGAGATGCAAAAACAGGCAGGAAGGGTACAGAAAGATGGAAGACGAGTGCATAAAGAGACAACAGGGGTGCAGAAAGAAGCAAATGAGGTGCAGAAAGAGGCAACAGACGTGTAGAAAGAGGGAAGAGAGGTGCAGGAAAAAGGCAAGAAAAGTGCAGAAAGAGGCAAAAGAGGTACATAAAGAGACAACAAGGGTGCAGAAAGCAGCAAGACAGGTGCAGAAACAGGGAAGAGAAGTGCACATAGAGGCAAGAGAATTGCTGAAAGAAGCAACAGAGGTGTAGATAGAAGCAAGAAAAGTGCAGAAAGAAACAAGTGAGATGCAAAAACAGGCAGGAAAGGTACAGAAAGAGGGAAGACGAGTGCAGAAAGAGAAAGAGACAACAGGGGTGCAGAAAGAAGCAAATGAGGTGCAGAAAGAGGCAACAGAAGTGCAGAAAGAGGGAAGATAGGTGCAGAAAGTGCATGAGATTTGCAGAATGAGGTCAAGAGAAGTGCAGGAACAGAAAGAAACGTGCAGAAAGAAGCAACAGGAATGCAGAAAGAGGCAAGAGAGGCGCAGAGGGAAGCAAGAGTGGCTTGCACACCATTAGTACCAATTTAACACCCACATTTAGCAATAAGTAACACATGACAATTCTAGGTTTGCAAAGGGCCTTCCACCACGCTGTAACACTTGTCGCTGCATTCTTGGTAACGTTTGACCCGTTTCAGCTAGAAACAAGGCTTTTTTTTGTTCAAATCTGCAGATTAGGGTGCAGATGATGAATTATGTGGCTAATGCAGAAAATGTAAAATTGTGCAAAAGTCGGTGCAGCCAAACAGTCACATAATTCCAGTGGCCCTGCTCATACCTCTGACTAGGTCCACAAGTGCTCCTCAGTGATTCCCTCTTTTTTTGTCTCACTGAGTTCATAGTTGAGCTTCTATGGAAACGAGGAAGACTAAACCTGAGGTTACCACAACACAGACTATCATACCACATAATTACTCTCCATAACACATAATCCCACTCTACATAATTCCTAAACACTAAATACCACATACTTTCTATCCACATAATTTCACTGCACAACATAGCACATAATTCCACCACACACAACGTACATCCACTCCACTCCAAAAAACATTAGTAAAAAACTTTTGCATTTACAACGCCAATAGCTCTAATTCTCGCAAATACGAAACCTATTACATTGCAAACACTTCTTTAATTAGTAGTCGCGTTTGCAGAGTGGTGGAGAAAGAGTGCTGGGCCTCTGACCAGTGCTCAGGAATTCCGGTGCGTAGGGCTTACAGGATGTACCAGTAGGGCTTCTTGGCCCCCAAAGTCCCTCAGGAGTAAATTGGACTTCATCCCCCATCCCGTAGTCTGCCAGGAGGCGCGTTTGCAGAATGGTGGAGAAAGGGGGGCATGGCCTCCGAAGACGTCTTAGCAATCCCACTGTGCCGGACTTACTGGAGGTAACAAGAGAGGTAGTTGGCCCCCAAGGACATCCTTGGCGGCCAACTACCCCTCCTATTACCTCCAGTAAGTCCCACATAGCAGCATTGCTAAGTTTGAAGAGCAGGTCAAGCCCCCTTTGCCCACCACTCTACAAACCCGCTCCCTGGCACACTCTTGGATGGGGATTGAAGTCCCCTTTGCTGCTGGGGGTCCTTTAGGGGCCAACTAGCCTACCTCTTACCTCCAGTAAGCCCCACACAGTGGAATTGCTGAGATGTGGACAAAGGCCACGCCCCCTTTCTCCACCACTCTGCAAACGCGCCCCCTGGCACGTTCTAAGTTGGGGGATTAAGTCCCCTTGAATACTGAGGGTCCCTGGGGGCCAACTAGCCCACCAGGTACCTCCAGTAAGCACCACACAGCTGCATTGCAGAGAGGTGGTCCGAGGCTACGCCCCTTTTAACACCCCGCGACCACGCCCGAAAAAAAAAAAAAAGCTTTTTGTGGGCCTGGGGGTCCCTGTGGGACCCCCTGAGCAGGCCAGGGTGTTTTTACCCTGCCCTCTTTTCTTGTTTTTTTATCTTTTTTCTACCTTTTTATTTCTCCCTCTGTCCAAGGCACAAGATGGCTGCCAACACTTCCTGGTTTGAAGTGTTGGCAGCCAATCAGAGGCAAGCTCGTGCTCGGGAGGAGATGTGTGGTTAGGCTCCGCCCAGATATTGAAACTTTTTCTTTTTCTAATTTCTCAGGAACTACTGAACGGATTTACACCATTTAAAAAAAGGGCTCTTTCTGAACCAAGACCTACCTTTTTGCCAAATTTGGTGTAATTACGTTCAGCAGTTCAGGCTGTAGCTTTGTCTAAAGTTTCCTATGGAAATTAACATGGGGAAAACGCGTTTTGGGACCCCCCTTTTTTCACAGCCCCCGCTTGACGAAATCACCCCGAAACTTTTAAGACAGGAGCTGACCGGAGCGCCCCACTAGTTTTGAAAATTTCGCGAAGATTCGTCATCCGGCGCCAAAGTTATTGGGAAGAGAAAAAATGCTTTTGCTATGTAAACTAGGTCCTAAATATAACTACCTACTGGCAACCGCCAGTAGGTCATATATATATATATATATATATATATATATATATATATTCTGCTCCACACTCCTCCGAAATACTCCTCCCAGGATCACAGCACTCACGGGGGCAGGTTCAAAAACTTTATTCCAGAACCTCAGGCACAGACGCGTTTCGGCTAACTGCCTTTGTCAATGTTTGCCTCGAAACGCTTTCCGCCACCATTTTTAAACATTTCATTTCCGTGTAGCAAAACAGAAAACGGACTAATTTTTTTTGTGTTCAAAAACTCTTCGACATTCGTCGTATATACCGGCGCCATTTTGAACCATTTATCTTTGAAAGATAATTCTACTTATTATCACAATTTCTGAGTCGGAAAACAATATAAGCATAACCATTTTCACAACAAGTAAAATTAATCGTTGTGTGTTATTATCAGACAAATCTCAGCTCTGAAATCATAATCCATCGGTGTCCATTATATAACATGGTAAATACCGTAAATTTGTCAATACAGACTTATCCAACATCATCCTCTGTTGTGATCATGCCCTGAATGGGCATTCGCTCATATTGCGATCATGTCTCTCATTCCAATTACGCCCTGAATGGGCATTCACATATATGATGAGACCGTAACCCAAGTGTATTTTTAACAGAATATTAATCAACTCCAGGACGTCTCTAGGGAACAACCTGATTGCTACACCACTAATAGTTCCTAATAAATATACAAATATACAAATGGTATTAACTAAAGCAGAACTGAGTTTCATATATGTTTCAATAGTTCATCAAGTTCCTCATAAGATCACTAGCGAGCATTCAATCCATACAATATATACATAACTAGCACAGAGTGGAAAGAGGGTGAAGGAAGAAAAAGGAAGAAAACTAGAAAACAATACATTACATCACTTTATCTGATCACAGGCTCTACAGACCAGGTTAGTAATATTAAATCCAACCTTTCCTAATCCCCCAAATGAATCGGCAATTCCTCACTGCTGTTAAGTCCTAGAGGGCCTTAGTCTGAAGATCGATAATATACCGTGACTCTAATCGCCTAAGCCTCAAGATTCTATCTCCTCCCCGAATATTCGTTGGTATATGGTCAACACAGAAAAAACTAAGAAGCTCCCTGTTGCGCTGATGTTCCTTATTAAAATGTCGGGCAACAGGGTAGGCTTCATCTCCATTGGAGATGGCCCTCATATGCTCTAAAATTCTGATTTTAGTGGGATGTATCGTGCTGCCTATGTATCTTAGGCCACATGGACAGTACAGGCAATAGACTGTATATGGTGTGGTACAGGTAAGAAATTTTCTAATTTTCTTCGTACCCTTCACAGAGGGAATGTGATAATTCAAGACTCTTTTACTTCCCTGCAGGCCTTACATTTACCACAAGGGAAGAAACCCTCTAGGGGACTCAATATGGATCTGGGTAAATCTACTTTATAATGGCTATGAACCAAGGTGTTTTTCAATGAATTGGCCTTTCTGAATGTTACCAATGGATTAGATGGCAAATCACTACCTATAATGTTATCAGCCAGAAGGGTATGCCAATTTTTCTTCAAAGTTCTTTTGAAGTCCCCCGCATTTTCGGAGAACGTAGTTATTAGTCTAAATTTACCCTGATGTTCATTGGCATTCACAAGATCAGTGCCTATCTCTTTTTCTTGCAACAATTGATCCCTCTTCAGGGCATTGACTCTATGTAGGGCTGTCCGTAGAATGCCATGACTATATCCCCTGGTGTTAAAGCGTTGTATACATTTCTCTGCCGCCACTTGAAACTCCTGTTCATTAGAGCTATTCCTTTTAATTCTCAAAAGTTCCCCATAGGGGATACTATTGATGAGATTTTGAGGATGGCTGCTGGAGGCGTGGAGAACAGAGTTCCCCGCCGTTTCTTTCCTGTGTAATTTTGTACTCAACTTCCCTTCTGTAATGTAGACAGTCAAATCTAAGTAGTTCACCGAGGTATCACTAACTTCCCCGTGAACACCAGATTAACCTTATTTGTATTTAAATGTTCTACATAGGCCAGGGCTGTCTCCAATGACCCTCTCCAGACAACAAACAGGTCATCAATGTAGCGATGCCAAGTGACAATCTTGTCCGTCCACATACTATTGGATTCCGCCAGGCCACCTGCTCCTCCCACCAGCCCACGAAGAGATTCGCATAGCTGGGGGCGAAGCAGGTGCCCATGGCCGTCCCAGAGACCTGTCTATACAATTGAGTCTGAAAAAGAAAGATATTATTATTGAGACAAAATTCAATAAAATGTAGCAATAGTGCATTATGCTGTAGGAATTTCAATGGTCGATTCTCCAAGAAATACTTTACCGCTCTTAACCCATCATTATGGGATATACACGTGTATAGGCTGGTAATATCAAGTACCATTAGTAGATCCCCCTCCACCCACTTTATTTTACTGAGATGTCCCAAGAAGTCCTTTGTATCCTTGACATAAGACCTCAATTTCTTTACATGCGGTGCCAGAAAAAAGTCAATATAAATTGACATATGTTCAGTTAGGCTCCCCTGCGATGCTACAATGGGTCTCCCCGGAGGATTCAAACGATCTTTGTGTACTTTAGGAAGATGATAAAACGTTGGAATAGTAGGGTTTAATCGTCTGAGAAACAGAAATTCCTCCATTTCAAGCATGTTCTTCCTATGCCATTCGGATATAAGGGCGTGGTAATCGGTAATACTTTGATTGTATTCCTTCTCTTGGATCCGTTCATAGTATTTTCCATCCGATAGCTGTCGTTGTGCCTCCTTGTTATATTGTTGTTGATTTTGGAGGACGATGTTACCCCCTTTATCCGCCGGTTTACAAATGATCGTATTGTCTTGAATTAGTCCGTAAAGGGCAAGTTGCTGAGATTTAGAAAAATTGCTGTTTTTGTTGGTATGTCTTTTAGTATTCCGGAGGCGTATTAGATCTTTAGTAACTGCCTCCGTAAAGACGTCAATAGCAGCTATGGGTAGTTGTGGAAGGAATTGGGAGGTAGGTTTAAAGGACTAAGCCCCACTCTGTTCCACCCCTGAGATAGCCACCTGTTGTGTCACACTAGTAGGTGACTCCAAATTGTTATCTTGTTCTGTTCTTAGTTCTTCAAGAGCAGTGAGTGTATTAAGATCCTTAACCAAGAGGACATCTGTAGCCTTTGAAGCATGTCTTATCTTCTTTGTTTTCATATTCACCGGTTTAAGTTTAAAATATTTGTGGAGTTTGAGTTTCCGCGTGAATTTAAACTAAATCAATGCGCGTCTGGGTATATTCCATAGATTTTTGAGGGCAAAAGGATAATCCCAGTTTCAGCACTGATTCCTCCATAGGTGTTAAACATTTGTCAGTCATGTTAATTATCGTCAGTTCTTCTTCTTTTTCACTTATCGCCTCCTGTTGAATTGTTTTTGCTGCGGGTAACGGAGGTGATCGGGTGCCTGTGGCAGCGCCTACCCCCCTCCTCGTCTTCCTGTGGCTGATGACTCTGGGGGTTTGCCCCTGCCCCCTTCTGCCATGACTGACGAATGAGTTTGAACTCCTCGTGAAAAGGAGTATGTTCTTTAATTACTTGGGGATCTATCATGTTTTCTTCACTCGATGATTCAAGTTCTGTGACTTCCGATTCGAGTATCCCGTGTCCCAGTGATCGGCTGTGTTTTCTTACTTTGGAGTTCCTTCCTGGGGTTATCATACTTCCTTGCAAAAGTAAGAACCCTGCCCATGCTATAATCCCGCTCATCTCGATCAAACTTCTCTTGCTTTCGTTGTTTAATTTTTTGTTCATATGTTATCAATCGTTTCTTCATCCGTTCTTTCATTTCCAAAATTAATGTCTGATTTTCTTCTTTTAATAATTCATCCTCAAGTTCCTTGATATTTGCAAGTGCCTTATCTCTGTCGCTCCAAGCAAATTTTATAAGGATTTGTAACATACCCTTGCAAGATTGGGCCGATGTGCCACCCATTCATCAAGCAATTGGGGGTCTGGGGACTCGTATGCTGGTACAGTGTAAATTCTTAGACCTCTGGGGACCCGGCTGACCTCGATGTAGTTTTGTAGTGAGGTCGCCTCCCACCATTTTCTGATCTCGCGTTCATATAACCGTTCCAAGGTCAAGTTTCGATGTTAAGTTCGATTTCCCTTGTACCACTTTATCGCGTAATTCCGTCCCCGAATCACTTCTCTTTTGAACATGCTCAGTGCTGCTTCATGGCGTCCGATTCGCAAAACATTCTATAATATATATATTACTGTGACCCAGCTCAAAATGTCACACGCCTTTCCCCCTCGTCCTGTAGTAGCGTATAGTTTGTGAGAGTTAGTGCCACAGGCACCTACCAGCGTTCTACGATGGAATGTAAAATTCAGTTCTCCCGGTCTCACCGACTCCTCCAACGCTACGACGGTGCTCCGAGTAAATTCAATTACTGCTCCGCCATGCACCAGCTCGGTGCACTCACGGACGGGTGCCGGTCATGCGGGGGTGCTCCCACATATCCATTCTGCTCCACACTCCTCCGGAAATACTCCTCCCAAGGATCACAGCACTCACGGGGCAGGTTCAAGAAACTTTATTCCAGAACCTCAGGCACAGACGCGTTTCGGCTAACTGCCTTTGTCAATGTTTGCCTCGAAATGCTTTCCGCCACCATTTTTAAACATTTCATTTCCGTGTAGCAAAACAGAAAACGGACTAATTATTTTTTTGTGTTAAAAACTCTTCGACATTCGCCGTATATACCGGCGCCATTTTGAACCATTTATCTTTGAAAGATAATTCTACTTATTATCACAATTTCTGAGTCGGAAAACAATATAAGCATAACCATTTTCACAACAAGTAAAATTAATCGTTGTGTGTTATTATCAGACAAACCTCAGCTCTGAAATCATAATCCATCGGTGTCCATTATATAACATGGTAAATACCGTAAATTTGTCAATACAGACTTATCCAACATCATCCTCTGTTGTGATCATGCCCTGAATGGGCGTAATTGGAATGAGAGACATGATCGCAATATGAGCGAATGCCCATTCAGGGCATGATCACAACAGAGGATGATGTTGGATAAGTCTGTATTGACAAATTTACGGTATTTACCATGTTATATAATGGACACCGATGGATTATGATTTCAGAGCTGAGATTTGTCTGATAATAACACACAACGATTAATTTTTACTTGTTGTGAAAATGGTTATGCTTATATTGTTTTCCGACTCAGAAATTGTGATAATAAGTAGAATTATCTTTCAAAGATAAATGGTTCAAAATGGCGCCGGTATATACGACGAATGTCGAAGAGTTTTTAACACAAAAAAAATTAGTCCGTTTTCTGTTTTGCTACACGGAAATGAAATGTTTAAAAATGGTGGCGGAAAGCATTTCGAGGCAAACATTGACAAAGGCAGTTAGCCGAAACGCGTCTGTGCCTGAGGTTCTGGAATAAAGTTTTTTGAACCTGCCCCCGTGAGTGCTGTGATCCTTGGGAGGAGTATTTCCGGAGGAGTGTGGAGCAGAATGGATATGTGGGAGCACCCCCGCATGACCGGCACCCGTCCGTGAGTGCACCGAGCTGGTGCATGGCGGAGCAGTAATTGAATTTACTCGGAGCACCGTCGTAGCGTTGGAGGAGTCGGTGAGACTGGGAGAACTGAATTTTACATTCCATCGTAGAACGCTGGTAAGGTGCCTGTGGCACTAACTCTCACAAACTATACGCTACGACAGGACGAGGGGGAAAGGCGGTGACATTTTGAGCTGGGTCACAGTAATATATATATTATAGAATGTTTTGCGAATCGGACGCCATGAAGCAGCACTGAGCATGTTCAAAAAGAGAAGTGATTCGGGGACGGAATTACGCGATAAAGTGGTACAAGGGAAATCGAACTTAACATCGAAACTTCTGACCTTGGAACGGTTATATGAACGCGAGATCAGAAAATGGTGGGAGGCGACCTCACTACAAAACTACATCGAGGTCAGCCGGGTCCCCAGAGGTCTAAGAATTTACACTGTACCAGCATACGAGTCCCCAGACCCCCAATTGCTTGATGAATGGGTGGCACATACGGCCCAATCTTGCAAGGGTATGTTACAAATCCTTATAAAATTTGCTTGGAGCGACAGAGATAAGGCACTTGCAAATATCAAGGAACTTGAGGATGAATTATTAAAAGAAGAAAATCAGACATTAATTTTGGAAATGAAAGAACGGATGAAGAAACGATTGATAACATATGAACAAAAATTAAACAACGAAAGCAAGAGAAGTTTGATCGAGATGAGCTGGATTATAGCATGGGCAGGGTTCTTACTTTTGCAAGGAAGTATGATAACCCCAGGAAGGAACTCCAAAGTAAGAAAACACAGCCGATCACTGGGACACGGGATACTTCGGAATCGGAAGTCACAGAACTTGAATCATCGAGTGAAGAAAACATGATAGATCCCCAAGTAATTAAAGAACATACTCCTTTTCACGAGGAGTTCAAACTCATTCGTCAGTCATGGCAGAAGGGGGCAGGGGCAAACCCCAGAGTCATCAGCCACAGGAAGACGCGGAGGGGGGGTAGGCGCTGCCACAGGCACCCGATCACCTCCCGTTACCCGCAGCAAAAAACAATTCAACAGGAGGCGATAGTGAAAAAGAAGAAGAACTGACGATAATTAACATGACTGACAAATGTTTAACACCTATGGAGGAATCAGTGCTGAAACTGGGATTATCCTTGCCCTCAAAAATCTATGGAATATACCCAGACGCGCATTGATTTATTTAAATTCACGCGGAAACTCAAACTCCACAAATATTTTAAACTTAAACCGGTGAATATGAAAACAAAGAAGATAAGACATGCTTCAAAGGCTACAGATGTCCTCTTGGTTAAGGATCTTAATACACTCACTGCTCTTGAAGAACTAAGAACAGAACAAGATAACAATTTGGAGTCACCTACTAGTGTGACACAACAGGTGGCTATCTCAGGGGTGGAACAGAGTGGGGGCTTAGTCCTTTAAACCTACCTCCCAATTCCTTCCACAACTACCCATAGATGCTATTGACGTCTTTACGGAGGCAGTTACTAAAGATCTAATACGCCTCCGGAATACTAAAAGACATACCAACAAAAACAGCAATTTTTCTAAATCTCAGCAACTTGCCCTTTACGGACTAATTCAAGACAATACGATCATTTGTAAACCGGCGGATAAAGGGGGTAACATCGTCCTCCAAAATCAACAACAATATAACAAGGAGGCACAACGACAGCTATCGGATGGAAAATACTATGAACGGATCCAAGAGAAGGAATACAATCAAAGTATTACCGATTACCACACCCTTATATCCGAATGGCATAGGAAGAACATGCTTGAAATGGAGGAATTTCTGTTTCTCAGACGATTAAACCCTACTATTCCAACGTTTTATCATCTTCCTAAAGTACACAAAGATCGTTTGAATCCTCCGGGAGACCCATTGTAGCATCGCAGGGGAGCCTAACTGAACATATGTCAATTTATATTGACTTTTTTCTGGCACCGCATGTAAAGAAATTGAGGTCTTATGTCAAGGATACAAAGGACTTCTTGGGACATCTCAGTAAAATAAAGTGGGTGGAGGGGGATCTACTAATGGTACTTGATATTACCAGCCTATACACGTGTATATCCCATAATGATGGGTTAAGAGCGGTAAAGTATTTCTTGGAGAATCGACCATTGAAATTCCTACAGCATAATGCACTATTGCTACATTTTATTGAATTTTGTCTCAATAATAATATCTTTCTTTTTCAGACTCAATTGTATAGACAGGTCTCTGGGACGGCCATGGGCACCTGCTTCGCCCCAGCTATGCGAATCTCTTCGTGGGCTGGTGGGAGGAGCAGGTGGCCTGGGCGGAATCCAATAGTATGTGGACGGACAAGATTGTCACTTGGCATCGCTACATTGATGACCTGTTTGTTGTCTGGAGAGGGTCATTGGAGACAGCCCTGGCCTATGTAGAACATTTAAATACAAATAAGGTTAATCTGGTGTTCACGGGGGAAGTTAGTGATACCTCGGTGAACTACTTAGATTTGACTGTCTACATTACAGAAGGGAAGTTGAGTACAAAATTACACAGGAAAGAAACGGCGGGGAACTCTGTTCTCCACGCCTCCAGCAGCCATCCTCAAAATCTCATCAATAGTATCCCCTATGGGGAACTTTTGAGAATTAAAAGGAATAGCTCTAATGAACAGGAGTTTCAAGTGGCGGCAGAGAAATGTATACAACGCTTTAACACCAGGGGATATAGTCATGGCATTCTACGGACAGCCCTACATAGAGTCAATGCCCTGAAGAGGGATCAATTGTTGCAAGAAAAAGAGATAGGCACTGATCTTGTGAATGCCAATGAACATCAGGGTAAATTTAGACTAATAACTACGTTCTCCGAAAATGCGGGGGACTTCAAAAGAATTTTGAAGAAAAATTGGCATACCCTTCTGGCTGATAACATTATAGGTAGTGATTTGCCATCTAATCCATTGGTAACATTCAGAAAGGCCAATTCATTGAAAAACACCTTGGTTCATAGCCATTATAAAGTAGATTTACCCAGATCCATATTGAGTCCCCTAGAGGGTTTCTTCCCTTGTGGTAAATGTAAGGCCTGCAGGGGAAGTAAAAGAGTCTTGAATTATCACATTCCCTCTATGAAGGGTACGAGAGAAAATTAGAAAATTTCTTACCTGTACCACACCATATACAGTCTATTGCCTGTACTGTCCATGTGGCCTAAGATACATAGGCAGCACGATACATCCCACTAAAATCAGAATTTTAGAGCATATGAGGGCCATCTCCAATGGAGATGAAGCCTACCCTGTTGCCCGACATTTTAATAAGGAACATCAGCGCAACAGGGAGCTTCTTAGTTTTTTCTGTGTTGACCATATACCAACGAATATTCGGGAGGAGATAGAATCTTGAGGCTTAGGCGATTAGAGTCACGGTATATTATCGATCTTCAGACTAAGGCCCCTCTAGGACTTAACAGCAGTGAGGAATTGCCGATTCATTTGGGGGATTAGGAAAGGTTGGATTTAATATTACTAACCTGGTCTGTAGAGCCTGTGATCAGATAAAGTGATGTAATGTATTGTTTTCTAGTTTTCTTCCTTTTTCTTCCTTCACCCTCTTTCCACTCTGTGCTAGTTATGTATATATTGTATGGATTGAATGCTCGCTAGTGATCTTATGAGGAACTTGATGAACTATTGAAACATATATGAAACTCAGTTCTGCTTTAGTTAATACCATTTGTATATTTGTATATTTATTAGGAACTATTAGTGGTGTAGCAATCAGGTTGTTCCCTAGGAGACGTCCTGGAGTTGATTGATATTCTGTTAAAAAATACACTTGGGTTACGGTCTCATCATATATGTGAATGCCCATTCAGGGCGTAATTGGAATGAGAGACATGATCGCAATATGACCGAATGCCCATTCAGGGCATGATCACAACAGAGGATGATGTTGGATAAGTCTGTATTGACAAATTTACGGTATTTACCATGTTATATAATGGACACCGATGGATTATGATTTCAGAGCTGAGATTTGTCTGATAATAACACACAACGATTAATTTTTACTTGTTGTGAAAATGGTTATGCTTATATTGTTTTCCGACTCAGAAATTGTGATAATAAGTAGAATTATCTTTCAAAGATAAATGGTTCAAAATGGCGCCGGTATATACGGCGAATGTCGAAGAGTTTTTGAACACAAAAAAAAAATTTGTCCGTTTTCTGTTTTGCTACACGGAAATGAAATGTTTAAAAATGGTGGCGGAAAGCGTTTCGAGGCAAACATTGACAAAGGCAGTTAGCCGAAATGCGTCTGTGCCTGAGGTTCTGGAATAAAGTTTTTTGAACCTGCCCCCGTGAGTGCTGTGATCCTTGGGAGGAGTATTTCCGGAGGAGTGTGGAGCAGAATGGATATGTGGGAGCACCCCCGCATGACCGGCACCCGTCCGTGAGTGCACCGAGCTGGTGCATGGCGGAGCAGTAATATATATATATATATATATATATATATATATATATATATATATATATATATATATATATATATATTGACTGCAAACACTCCTAAACGAGACCGGAACCCGTGGGAGGTGGTGCACGCACCGGGGGAGTACCCGATAATCCAAATAACCAAGGGGCATATCAACAAGGGGTGGCGATAATATTATCGCCGCTTTAGAGCCCGTTTTCGGGCGAAAAGCGGCGATAATATTATTGCATTATCAACAAGGACACGCTAGCTCGTGTTTCCTTGCAATAGCGCCCCTTGTCAGCACGCCTCCCATCCATCGCTAATGAGATGCAAAGGAGGCGTGCCTGACAAGACTCCCTTGGGAAATTATCGCTAAACTAGCTTCGCGATATTTACAAGAACCCCAAATCCAGTGTAGTCATAATCTTAATCGCGCTAACGCGCCCTTAGATCTGGATTTTAACGTCTGTTAAAATTCAGACTAGGGCATACTTTACATAGGATGTGGATTATGTGCCTACGACCACATGCTCGTATCACCAATGTTAACGCTGTATTTGGGTGAACATCGCTGGTTTTCCAGCGATGTTTGCCCATTTTTGCACTATCGCTTGAATATTTATCGCTTAGGTTATACACGTTGTAAATAACGCGCTAACCTGGCGATAAATAATCGCGATAGACGGCGATAAATATGAAAGCGCTAAGCGCGCTTGCGATATTTATCTCCGTCTGTTGCTAATATGCCCCCAAGTTCGTTTCGCGTCGTGAAATAAGTGCACTTTCAGGACACGTGTGAGCAAGGCGTAACTGCGTAACTGCGTAACTGCCGAAACGCGTTGCGTTAGAGTGGAATAAACTTCCTGAACTTCAATTGAATGGTGTCATGAGAGTGCACTTATTTCGCGACGCAAAACGAACTTGGTTATATATATATATATATATATATATATATATATATATATATATATATATATGTAGCTTGCTTCGCCATGAAGTACTTTCTGCCAGAAAAGATGACGATGCAGACCCAATACTGGTGCAAATGTTTCTTTATTGGTGGACGCCCTGCACCACCGCCATAACGCGTTTCGAGCAACACAGTGCCCTTGATCACATGACGCGCATGTGGAGTGCTCTCACATATTTAAAGTGACAGTGCATAGCACGTGATGGTTTGAAAAAAGTGTGCTGTGGCATAATGGACATGGAAAAAATACTTATATATAAATAAATATATATAAATAAATAAATATATATATATGTAAAAAGCTTAAAATAACACTGCAAGGTACCTAAATGCATTTATATAAATACAGACAAACATATTATCATCATAAATATACGCATTTGAAAAAGACACAATATGGTAAAATGTTTTAAAATATCCAAAATATATCGAAATATCTAAAACATATAAAAAAATCATTGGATGTTACCAAATCATCTCCAGACCATGTATGAATGTTAAATCTGGTCTGTGCAATACCAATGTGTCCAAGCCGGTTATAATGCAGTGAATTAAGCCTTGTCCTGCCCAAGTGGGCCTTGGTTACAAACATTCCCATGTCACAAATTGCCTAAAGTGCAAGTGCAAACAATACCATAATTCACCTATAGAAAGTCACAGCCGTGACTTACTAAAGTGCAATGTGCAAGAACATTTTTGATAAAATGAAAGCTAAAAACAATTGTAATACAGGCAGCAGCTTAATGGGTATAAGAACATACTTAAATCCTCATTAAAAAGCAATTATAATCAATCACAGGCATGTATAAAAATCCTCACTCGAATTCAATCCCTGAGGTATTTTGCTATCCAATTCTAAAATGTACCTGGTCTCTAGTCTTCTGAGCATGGCCTCCCGGTTCCCACCTCGTTTTGGGGAAGGATAGTATCTACGACAAAGTATTTCAAATTGTCTATTTTGCTGTTGTGATACTCCTTAAAATGGCGGGCAACCGGGTAGGTAACATCATTGTTAGTAATGGCCCTCAAATGTTGGAGCACCCGTTTGTGCACCTGCAACTTAGTGCTTCCTACATATTGCAGGTTACATGAGCACTCCAGCACGTAAACAGCGTATTCAGTTTTGCAATTAACACTCTTTGTGATGGGTACGGGATTGGGTTTAAAAGGTGTTGTATAGCTGGTTTTATTGACCCCATGTTTACATGCCTTGCAATTGGTGCAACGAGTAAAACCATTCCTGGGACCAAGCCATGTTTGGGATACCACTACCTCAGGACTGCTTTTTACTAAGGAATTGCGCATAGAGCGAGCCTTCCTAAAAGTAATGCAGGGGGATTTGGTAATCTGACTGCTCAAAACATGATCACTTCTTACTAAAGCCCAATTCTTGTTGATAATTTTGCGTAAGGCTTTGTGTTGTAGATTGTAAGTAAGGATCAATCTGGTGGGGGACTCTGTACATTTGTCACCCGTATCATGTTTATTGATTTTGGTGAGTGTTTGGAATTGATCTAAATGGGCAGTTCTGTTCATGGCCCTATTAAGCATTTTTTCAGAATAACCCCTGTCCAGGAACCTATCCTTACTCTGTAACTGTGCCTGTCTGCAGTCAATGTCCGTACTGCTCACTCTACGGATACGCAGCATCTCCCCATATGGGATGCTATTGATTAGATGGGCCGGATGGTGACTGGTGGCATGTAAGACTGTATTCCCTGCCGTTACCTTTCTGTATAGTCTTGTTTCCATTTTATTGTTAGCAATGAAAACTTCTACATCAAGAAAACACATATTAGTTCTACTCATCTGTACTGAGAAGTTTAAATTCAAGTTGTTATGATTGATGTCTTCCACGAATTTCTGAGCCCTGTCATCAGAACCTCTCCAGACCATAAATATATCGTCAATATATCTGTACCAGCATAAAACATGATTTAACAATGTTTCTTGATAGGAAATCCTTAGGACCTGTTCCTCCCAAAAGGAGGCGTGCCTGACAAGACTCCCTTGGGAAATTATCGCTAAACTAGCTTCGCGATATTTACAAGAACCCCAAATCCAGTGTAGTCATAATCTTAATCGCGCTAACGCGCTCTTAGATCTGGATTTTAACGTCTGTTAAAATTCAGACTAGGGCATACTTTACATAGGATGTGGATTATGTGCCTACGACCACATGTTCGTATCACCAATGTTAACGCTGTATTTGGGTGAACATCGCTGGTTTTCCAGCGATGTTTGCCCATTTTTGCACTATCGCTTGAATATTTATCGCTTAGGTTATACACGTTGTAAATAACGCGCTAACCTGGCGATAAATAACCGCGATAGACGGCGATAAATATGAAAGCGCTAAGCGCGCTTTGCGATATTTATCTCCGTCTGTTGCTAATATGCCCCCAAGTTCGTTTCGCGTCGTGAAATAAGTGCACTTTCAGGACACGTGTGAGCAAGGCGTAACTGCGTAACTGCGTAACTGCCGAAACGCGTTGCGTTAGAGTGGAATAAACTTCCTGAACTTCAATTGAATGGTGTCATGAGAGTGCACTTATTTCGCGACGCAAAACGAACTTGGTTATATATATATATATATATATATATATTATCTACTGGCGGTCGCCAGTAGATAGTTATAGTTAAAACCTATTATCCATAGGAAATCCGCGACATTCTATTTGAAATAACGTTGGCGCCGGTTAACGAATCTTCGCGAAAGTTTCCAACTTGTTGGGGCGCTCCGGTCCGCTCCTATCCTGAAAGTCTCGGGGTGATACGTCAAGCGGGGGCCGAGAAAAAGGGGGTCCCAAAACGTGTTTTCCCCATTCATTTTTCCATAGGAACCTTTAGTCGCAGCTACAGCCCGAACTGCTGAACGGAATTACACCAAATTTGGCAAAGAGGTAGCCCTTGGTTCAGTGTCGTGCCTTTTGCTTAAATGGTGTAAATCCGTTCAGTAGTTCCTGAGAAAATCAAAAGTAAAGTCACATATATATCTGGGCGGAGCCTAACCACACATGTCATCGTGAGATCTGATTGGCTGTCAGCACTTCATCCTGGAATTTCTGGCAGCCATCTTGGGACCAATATAAATGATAGTACCTCATTGAAATGCATTGTAGTGAATAGAAGATTTTGAGGGTCACCAAAAGGAGAACTATAAAGGGTGATAACAGGCTTTAGTTACATTAGAATTTATTTGTTGACGGTACCATACTAATTTTAGGAATTGTGGTGTATTCCAAGGTGATTTTACCATGTGAAAAACCTTCTGCTGGGATATCATGAATCATGTTTGAGAGAACACTATTTTCTCATGCTTGTCCCATGGAGGTTTGGAAGGTGCTCCAGAAGCTAAAATGAGAGCATATTTTCTGTAAATTCACATTATCTTTCTCACTCATGTGAGAATGAAGTCTGACATTCTCAGTAAAACATGTACATCCAACAAGGGCAGAGACTGTCAGTTGATTCCTTTGTGTTCTACTGCAGCTTCCCAGAGTGTTCTAAAGAACAACTAGAGTGCTAACAGCCTTACTTATGACAAAAGTATGGCACACCTGAAGCCATCTTGATTGGAATAAACTGGTAACACTTAAAACATTTAATTTAAAAAGGAACAAAATGATGGGGTTCATTTTGTCATAGAAATTATGGTTAGTGCTGTAGAAAGAAAAATTAGGACATATTTCAAGTGTGATCTCAAATATCTTCCTGTTATATTTCAACAGGAGCAGCCTGCCAGTTGATGCCTTTGTGTTCTACTGCAGCTTCCCAGAGTGTTCTAAAGAACAACTAGAGCGCTAACAGCCTTGCTTATGACAAAAGTATGGCACACCTGAAGCCATCTTGATTGGAATAAACCGTAACACTTAAAACATTTAATTTAAAAAGGAACAAAATGAGGGGTTCTTTTTTAAATAGAAATTATGGTTAGTGCTGCAGAAAGAAAAATTAGGGCATGTTTTAAGTGAGATCTCAAATCCTCTTCTATTTCATTAGAAAATTCTGACATGCAGACTGAAACAATCACTTTCAATACCAGCAGCAGACTACCAGTTAACTCCCTGGTGAGCAGTAGCTTTACTCCAGTGATCTAATGAGCAACTAGAGTGCTAACATTCTGAATTTATGGCAGATGTGAGACACATCTGAATGCCTTCTTGATGGAATCAAAGTAAAAACTGAAAGCATTTCCTACTGAGGAGACTGCAGTAAATGAAGAAATTAGGAAACTTCATAACAAAAAAGTCTTCCAAGATGGCCACCAGTGAAAAAAGAGCCCAAATGTAGCACAAATATTACCCAGATGTAGCCCACATATAGCCCAATGACAAAAGTGTGCAAAACACTTTTTATTTTTAGTTTTTTTGCAGTTTTATGTAGTGCAGACTGGTCAGGTATTGGAGCATTGCATCTTAAAACATGACCCCCTACACTACAAAAACACCACTGCACTACCTTAAACCCTAAAACACTACCCCCAGCACGACCCCCTACACTACACAAGCACCACTGCACTATCCTAAACCCTAAAACACTACCCCCAGCACGACCCCCTACACTACCCAAACACCACTGCACTAACCTAAATCCTAAAACACTACCACCAGCACGACCCCTACACTACCCAAACGCCACTGCACTACCCTAAAACATGACCCCCTACACTACACAAACACCACTGCACTACCCTAAACCCTAAAACACTACCCCCAGCACGACCCCCTACACTACACAAGCACCACTGCACTACCCTAAACCCTAAAACACTACCCCCAGCACGACCCCCTACACTACACAAACACCACTGCACTACCCTAAACCCTAAAACACTACCCCCAGCACGACCCCCTACACTACCCAAAGACCACTGCACTAACCTAAATCCTAAAACACTACCCCCAGCATGACCCCCTACACTACCCAAACACCACTGCACTACCCTAAAACATGACCCCCTACACTACACAAACACCACTGCACTACCCTAAACCCTAAAACACTACCCCCAGCACGACCCCCTACACTACACAAGCACCACTGCACTACCCTAAACCCTAAAACACTACCCCCAGCACGACCCCCTACACTACACAAACACCACTGCACTACCCTAAACCCTAAAACACTACCCCCAGCACGACCCTCTACACTACCCAAACACCACTGCACTAACCTAAATCCTAAAACACTACCCCCAGCATGACCCCCTACACTACCCAAACACCACTGCACTACCCTAAAACATGACCCCTACACTACACAAACACCACTGCACTACCCTAAACCCTAAAACACTACCCCCAGCACGACCCCCTACACTACACAAGCACCACTGCACTACCCTAAACCCTAAAACACTACCCCCAGCACGACCCCCTACACTGCCCGAACACCACTGCACTGCCCTAAACCCTGAAACACCACCCCCTTCACGACCCCCTACACTGCCCGAACACCACTGCACTGCCCTAAACCCTGAAACATCACCCCAGCACAACCCCCTACACTGCCTGAGCACCATTGCTCTGCCCTAAACCCTGAAACACCAGCCCCAGCACGACCCCCTACACTGCCCGAACACCACTGCACTGCCCTAAACCTTGAAACACCAGCCCCAGCACGACCCCCTACACTGCCCGAACACCACTGCACTGCCCTAAACCCTGAAACACCAGCCCCAGCAAGACCCCTACACTGCCCGAACACCACTGCATTGCCCTAGACTCTGAAACACCAGCCCCAGCAAGACCCCTACACTGCCCGAACACCACTGCACTGCCCTAAACCCTGAAACACCAGCCCCAGCACGACCCCTACACTGCCCGAACACCACTGCACTGCCCTAAACCCTGAAACACCAGCCCCAGCACCACCCCCTACACTGCCCGAACACCACTGCACTGCCCTAAACCCTGAAACACCAGCCCCAGCACCACCCCCTACAATGCCCGAACACCACTGTACTGCCCTAAACCCTGAAACACCACCCCTGCACCGCCCCCTACACTGCCCGAACACCACTGCACTGCCCTAAACCCTGAAACACCACCCCCTGCACGACCCCCTACACTGCCCGAACACCACTGCACTGCCCTAAACCCTGAAACACCACCCCCTGCACCACCCCTACACTGCCCGAACACCACTGCACTGCCCTAAACCCTGAAACACCACCCCCAGCATGACCCCCTTTACTGCTCGAACACCACTGCACTGCCCCAAACCCTGAAACACCACCCCCAGCATGACCCCCTACACTGCCCGAACACCACTGCCCTAAACCCTAAAACACCACCCCTGCACGACCCCCTACACTGCCCGAACACCACTGCACTGCCCTAAACCCTGAAACACCACCCCCTGCACGACCCCCTACACTGCCTGAACACCACTGCACTGCCCTAAACCCTGAAACACCACCCCCAGCACGACCCCCTACACTGCCCGAACACCACTGCACTACCCTAAACCCTAAAACACCACCCCAGCACGACCCCTACACTGCCCAAACACCACTGCACTGCCCTAAACCCTAGAACACTACCCCCAGCATGACCCCCTACACTACCCGAACACCACTGCACTACCCTAAACCCTAAAATACTCCCCGCAGCACGACCCCCTACACTACCCGAACACGACTGCACTGCCCTAAACCCTAAAACACTCCCCCAGCACGACCCCCTACACTACCCGAACACCACTGCACTGCCCTAAACCCTAAAACACTCCCCCAGCACGACCCCCTACACTACCCAAACACCACTGCACTACCCTAAACCCTAAAACACTAACCCCAGCACGACCCCCTACACTACCCAAACACCACTGTACTACCCTAAACCCTAAAACACTCCCCCAGGACGACTCCCTACACTACACAAACACCACTGCACTACCCTAAACCCTAAATCTACCCCCAGCATGACCCCCTACACTACACAAACACCACTGCACTACCCTAAACCCTAAATCTACCCCCAGCATGACCCCCTACACTACACAAACACCACTGCACTACCCTAAACCCTAAATCTAACCCCAGCATGACCCCCTACACTACACAAACACCACTGCACTACCCTAAACCCTAAAACACTACCCCCAGCACGACCCTCTTCACTACCTAAACACAACTGCACAATTTGTTACAGGCGTTGCAACGCAGGCCTGTGGTGCTTACTGGAAGTACCTGGTGGGCTGGTTGGGCCCCAGGGACTCTCAGGATTCAAGGTGACCTAATCCCCCAACTTAAAACGCGCCACGGGGCGCGTTTGCACAGTGGTGAAGGGAGGGGCGGGGCCTCAGGTGACATGTGCGCAAACACGCCCTGTGGTGCGTTTTAAGTTGGGGAGTTAATTCCTTTGAATCCTGGGGCCAACTAGCCCACCAGGTACCTTCAGTAAGCACAACAGAGTTGCGTTGCAGAGAGGTGAAAAAGGTGCGTGGCCTCGGAACGCCTCTCTGCAACTCAGCTCTGTGGTCCTAACTGTAGGTACCTGGGGGCTAGTTGGGCCCCAGGGACCCTCAGGATTCAAGGGGACTTAATCCCGCAACTTAAAACGCGCCATGGGGCGCGTTTGCACACATGTCACCTCAGGCCCCCTCCCTTCACCACTGTGCAAACGCGCACTGGCTCTGGTTAGTCAGAGTCAGTTACCACCAGTACCCGTCTGAAAAAGTTGTGGGCACAGGATGATTTTGCAACAAGGCCTCTTTCTGCTCCTCTGTTGGTTCTTTCTGCACATCTTTTGCTTCTTTCTGTGCGTTTTTCTTCTTTCTTCACATGTCCTACCTCTGTTGGCATAGTTAGAAACTAGCATTTAAAAAACCTTTGAAATTCACTTAAAAATCATAGGTTTCAGGCACGTTATAGTTAGAAATTAGCATTTAAAAACCTTTGAAATTCACTGAAAAAACCATAGGTTTCAGGCACGTTATAGTTAGAAATTAGCATTTAAAAAACCTTTGAAATTCACTGAAAAAACCATAGGTTTCAGGCACGTTATAGTTAGAAATTAGCATTTAAAAAACCTTTGAAATTCACTGAAAAAACCATAGGTTTCAGACACGTTATAGTTAGAAATTAGCATTTAAAAACCTTTGAAATTCACTGAAAAAACCATAGGTTTTAGGGACAGTTATAGTTAGTTGGACATTGCACTCGTACAAAACCCGTGAAATTCCCCTGTTATAGTTAGTTCAGCTAACTATAACTCGCGCCTCGCAATGCACTGCTGATGACGTCACATATTACATCACTCATGACATGGTCAGTGACATCACTGATGACATCACAGATGACATCTCAAATGACATCACTGATGACATCATCCATGTGATAATTTCATGCATCTTCTCACACCCTAATATAACTTTTGATACACCCACTCTAAATTACAGACTGCCATTCTCAAAACCATAGACACTCCAACACCAAAAACTACATACCCACTCACTGATTCTTAGGTCTACACACACATCCACTCACTCACCTGTACAGTCACTCATACTTACAGTCACTCAGTACAGGACTATCATATGCACTCATACACCTATATAAACACTCACACACCGCCACTCATCCATAGAGGTACTCACACACCTAGTCAGTCATGCAAAAAATTAATCACACACCCATTTACTCACCTATACAGTTATACACACACCAGCTCACTTACTCATACAAATACTAGCACATTCTTACGCTCTTATACAATAACTGATACAAGCACACACGCATCCATACAGCCACTCTCACAATAACACACTCTCACTTATAGCCATTTAAATACTCTAACACACATATATACTGCCTTTTACATATGTAGTTACTTGCACATGTACCACTGAGATATACATTCACTCACTAACACACCCATACACACACTCACCCACCCAAGCAGTCCATCACAGATGCACTCTTGAAATCATGCACCCAGTGAATCACCCACTCACACATCTATGTATAGAGTCACACACACCCCACCCACACAAACACTCAGGCAGCCATACAGATACTCAGAGAACCAATCAATAACCCATATAGACACTCATGTAGCTATTCGCAAATCCATGCATCCACTTACACACCAACAAACAGACGGATACAGACATTCACACAGTTTAGTCACTAACCCATGCATTCAGTAAGATACGTTTAATCACTCACTTGTAGAGTCAGTCACTCACGTACTAAATCATCCATTCAGACACTTATACACCCACTCATTCTTCAATACGCCTTTCCCTATATATATTAAACATATTTAAACTTTACAGAAACACACAGTCACTGGATGATGTCATCAGTGATGTCATCAGTGATGTCATTTGAGATGTCATCAGTGATGTCATCAGTGATGTCACTGACCATGTCATGAGTGATGTAATATGTGACGTCATCAGCAGTGCATTGCGGGGCGCGAGTTATAGTTAGCTGAACTAACTATAACAGGGGAATTTCACGGGTTTTGTACGAGTGCAATGTCCAACTAACTATAACTGTCCCTAAAACCTATGGTTTTTTCAGTGAATATATATATATATATATATTTATATATGTACATATATTTATATATTTGCACTAATAAAACAAAAGAATCAAAAGTAACAGGAATGTTATATGCTAAGGTTCAGATTTTACTTGCACAAAACCATAGAAATTCAGCAGTTATAGTTATACCTATCTGAAGAAACTTCAACTTGTGCCCTTAGGCAACTATAACTCGTGCCCCCGCCATGCACAGGTTTCTCATCAATAATTTTATTGCAAATGTTGCAGTGATATTATCAATTATGTCATAGAAGATGTCAGGACTGATGCAATATGTGGGGTAATTAGCAGTGCATGGCAAGGACACGAGTTATACTGCCCTATGGGTATGTATGGAAAGCATGTTTAATCCCCAAATAATTGTTTCATTACTCATTAGATCCACTGAGCTGCCGCGGGGTTCAGCATGACCCCGTCTAAATCTGTGAACCTTACAACAAAGCTACACAGGGAGACTCGCTGAGTGTCGTGGAGGAATTGCTGAGTCGAGAAAAAAACAACCAATATTGGCTTCTTCGCAGAAAGCTTGGTAAGGGTTAATGAAATGCTGACCATTTAGATGTGGTATAACAAAAAGAAACATGAATGGAATCCCATGATTTTTTAACTAGAGCAGCATAAGTAAGAGCACATGGGAGAAGCAGCCATTTTAATTGCTTTTCTACTGTGAGTGGAGGTGGTTTGAAGGAGTTCTAACTGGAGATTTGCTATGAAAACAGATTTTCCCAGAGATAAAAATAAAACTGGTATAATAGCAAAGAGCTTTTACAGGTATGTTAATTAGGGTATAATATATAAAAGTATATTTAAATAAAACATTGTGAGTGTTTGTGAGCTGATAGAAAATGTGTACCTTCTAGAGACTATACTAGAAGGGAAAATATAAGGGAGCCTAGATGAGAACGTCAACTGAAAATACAGTGTGCAGGAAAGGAGAAAGAGAAATTGGTATACTGAAAATATATTAATGGTATTAAGCCAGTATGAATTAATATGTTTGAAATATGATTTGGGTGTTTGCTTACAGTATGTAATTTCATAGAATTTCATCTGCACACACTCACAAAGTCAGGCAGGCACTCTCATATACAGTTACACTCCCACAAAAGTACATATGTACCCACCGCTCATATAGCCAGACAGTGACTGCAACACTCAGTCACACAACCATGTTCACACACCTGTAGGAAGCTGGCTCTTTATATAGTATACTAAAGTTAAGTACACTGTGCAGAGAGTCCAGTGGATCCTCAATAGGTCTGCAGAGGTAAAAGCAGATAATTCTAATGCTCTTTTTGTGGTAGTGTGAGCGAGCAGTTGGGCTTATCAGAGGGTCGTGCTAAGCATTTGTTGTCACAGACAGAGGCAATAAATGAGACACACACTCAAGAATAAATCCGAGACCAACTTGAAGAATAAAATTGTATCTTTATATATATTTTTAGGAACCAAGAACTTCGTTCAACAGTAAATAAATGCTTTGTATGTTGATTTTTAACCAAATGCAGATCAAGACATAAATGCTTACAGGTTTAAGCAACATCGGTCACTACCATCAGGCAGAGACTGTCGTGGTCAATGGGAAGAAGAGCATAGGGTTAGATAGTGGAGTACCGCCAACACGTTTACTTTCACGGTCAATGGAGGCAACACTACGTCACAGAGTTTTGGGGGACAACGGTCGTCCAGTGTTCAGGGGAAGTCCTACTCCAGGGGAGTCAGAGTTTTGGAAGTCCCAGGGCTCGGGCACAACAGGCAGTTCTGGTTACCTGGATCAGAGGTGCTGGAGGTCTTGGGATGCAAAATGTGTTCTTCACCGGCGGCGTTAATACAGGTACGGTGAGGGCAGTCCGTCGCTTTCAGGCAGTGGTGCCCAAGTTGCTGCTTTCATGAAATTGCTGCCACCAGAAAGTATATACAGGCTCACAGAAGTGGAGTTGTTTCCGGCATCGGTCGCAGGTACTGTGATGATAACTCTGACTGGTGGATGCTTTGAAGGGGTCGGTTACCGGACTGTTGACCAACAAGCCTTGGCTGCAGCAACCTTTGGTTGACGAGGTGAATTGCATTGACACAGCCCGTGCCAGTCTTCACCTTGTGGTGGTCTTTAATGGTGGAGTGCTAGGGACTAGTACAACTAGTCCAAAGTGAGGTCACAGGCAATTAGCAAAGGTTGGCAGGGCTCTGGGGTTCTTGAAGGCTGCACATGTTTCAGGTAGGGATGGCTGACCACAGTTGTCAAGTCCTTTCGCAGTTGGCAGGGTTTGGTGCCCATTTCTTCTGCAGTAGGGCTCAGTTCCTGGATCAGCAGCACATTTTCTTCCTTGGTTTTCTTTAGGTCCATGGAATCTGAAGTCAAGGTCTCAGGGATCCATCTGAATACTAACTTTAGTTGGCGTTGAGGGTAGTCAGGTGGTAGCCAATGGTCTGCTAACCTGTAGGGTGACTACACCCTCTATATGCTTACCCCACGTGGGGGTCGGTTTATCCCTGACCCTGATAGGCTATTTTCTCCAGCTTCAAGATGGTGAAAGTGAAAAGTGGGGTCCACCTAGCCTGTGCCATGTTGGGGGGGGGGTGTAGGCTGAAGGTGGGCACACCTCGTAGTCTCACTAGTTTTCCCGCCTTTCCTCCAGCTGAAAGTGGAACAGGAAAGAGGAGTTTTGGCCTTCCCCACTATCTGGAGGTTCCTTGGTTGGATTTCAAAGGTGGCATGGCCTTTGAAGCATCCTGCCAAGGAAGGCCATACTGTCCTAGATGAGGTACGCAACACCTCTGCCCAGAGCAGGCTTTGTCTCTGTCCTCTTGAGAGCATGGGCTCTCACCCCAAGAGGTCAGCAACATGTTAAGTGGTGGCAGACTGATGAAAACCAGTCATGAACTACACCAGGGCCTGGTAGGTTTTATGGGGACCCTCTAAAAGGATCTCCTGTGTCAATGTATTAATAAATCTATCACTGGCATCAGTGAGGATTTATTAAGACAAGATGTTTGGTACCAAAAACCTTAGAAATCAGTGAAGCCATCATGGAGCTAGGAAACTCGTGTTGGTGAGTATACAGCTCATGTTCTCTTTATGGTTTCCCTGTTCACTTACACCATCACAGAATAGACTGGATATTGTTGGGTACTATCTGCTCATGCAGATATGCTCACACATAGGATCTAGTGCTCCCTGCTTTAAGGCTGAACCCCTGCAGTATGGGTGGCTTATCTATATATTATGCAATGCATGGGAGGCATGGCACACAGGGCTGTTTGCCATGTCGACTCTTTAGATTTTCCTGCACCAAGACACACAGCCTGCAGTGGCAGAGTGCATAGACTCAGTGAGGGGATGTTGGGGTAGCACAATCAGTGCTGCAGCCCCAGAGGACCCTCCTCAGTACCCATGCCCTTGGTATCAGAGGTACCATTTACTAGGGACTTATAGGGGTAACTGAATTTGTGTCTGTCATGGTACAGCTTTGAGGAAAAGGATCTGGCACTGGGAACCTTGTTAGCAGGGACCCAGTGCACTTACAGTTCAAAATCACATCAGGCCTCAGGCAAAAATTGGGGGCTAACCATGCAAAAATAGGCACTTTCCTACATGACCCCCCCAAATAAGAGGGGGTGAGACTTACCTTTCCCTAGAGATTCTTCATTGTCTGAGTGGAAGAATCTGGAAGGGCCATCTGCTTTGGCATGGTCAGTCCCAGGTCAGTGTTCCTCTGTAAAATCCATTCCTTGTAGACATATGGACCACCTTAACAGTTTGGGTTTCTCCTTTCATCTGCATGAGCCATCTGAGAGGTCTGTGGTCAGTTTGCACAAAGGAAGTGAGAACCAAATAGGTGTGATCTCATCTTTCTCAGGAACCAAACCACAGCAAAGGCTTCCCTCTCTATGGCACTCCAATGCTGCTCTCTGGGGAAACGCGTCCTGCTTATGAAAGCAACAGGTTGGTTGTAGCCATCATCAATGGTCTGGGATAGGACCGCTCCTCACCCATGTTCAGAGGCGTCTGCATGCACTATGAACTGCTTGGAGTAATCTGGAGCTTTTAGAATGGGTGCTGAGCACGTCACTTCTTTCAAGGGTTTAAAAGCCTTTTCACTGTCCAGTTTATCATTTTGGGCATTTTCTTAGGAGTCAATTCTGTGATGGGGCCACGATGGACCTATATCCCTGCACAAACCTGCTGTAGTACCCAATCAAGCCAAAGAATGCCCTGACTTGTGTTTGGGTGGTTGGAGCTTCCCAATCCAGAATGATCTGGATTTTGGGCAGTAGTGGTTGAACTTGGCCTCCCCCTTCAAGGTGGCCCAAGCAAACAACCTTGCCCTGCCCTAGCTGGCACTTACTTGCCTTTAAAGTGAGGCGGGCTCTCTGCAGACTCTCCAGAACCCTTTGGAGATGGATCAGGTGATCCTGCCAGGTGGAGCTAAAGATATCAATATCTAAATATTGTCAAGATAAGCTGCACAATAGGCCTCCAATACAGCAAAGACTTTGTTAACCAATCTCTGAAAGGGGGCAGGGGCATTCTTCAAACCAAAGGGCATCACAGTAAACTGGAAGTGCCCATCTGGGGTAGAAAAAGCTGGCTATTCTTTGGCACCAGGGGTCAGTCCTATCTGCCAGTATGCCGATGTGAGATCAAAGGTACTCAGATATATGACTACTCCTAACCTGTAAATTAGCTCATCAGCTCTAGGGATTGGGTGTGCATCGGTTTTCATAACTTCATTGAGGTCCTTTATAGTCCACACAAAATCTAATTTCTTTCCTACCGCCCTGGGAATGAGGTTGAGGACTAACACAACAGGTCTGGCACTGGGGCTCTCTGTGGGTTTGATGACAGCCAACTTCAGCATCTTGCTCACCTCAACTTTGATGCTTTTCTTGACATGGTCAGAGTGCCTGTATATTTTCTTTTGACCGGCAGGCTGTCACCAGTGTCCACATCATGTGTGCACCAGTTAGTCTGACCAGAGGTGAAAGGAAAGAGCTCAGAAAACTGGTTGAGGTGTTGCCTACAGTCAGTCTGCTGTTGGGCAGTGAGGGTATCTGAAAAGACCACTCCATCAACTGACCCATCTTTACGGTTGTGAGAAAATAGATCAGGGAGCGCTCACTCTCTGCCTCCTGGACCTCATCTGTGACCATGAGCATGGTCACATCAGCCCTATCATTGTAGGGTTTTAGGCGATTTACATGTATTACTCCCTTGGGGTTTCTGCATGTGCCAATATCAACTAAGCAGGTGACCTCTCAAGTATAGGGTAGGACCCACTACATTTGTCCAGAGGCCCCTAGATGCCACAGGCTCCAAAATTCACACCTTCTGCCCTGGTTGGAACTCCACCATGGCAGTCTTTTGGTCTTTTCAGAGCTTCTGGAGCTCTTGGCTGGCCTCAATTCTTTGTTTAATTTCTTCATGTACTCAGCCATCGTGGACAAAAGGCTACGTACATAATCCACAATGTCCTGTTTTGCCTCCTGGATGGGTCTTTCCCATCCTTCCTTGACAAGGCAGAGGGGTCCTCTTACAGGGTGTCCAAACAAAAGTTCAAAGGGAGAATACCCTTCTCCCTTTTGTGGCACCTCTCTGTAAGCAAAAATCAGGCAAGGTAGTAGAACATCCCATCTCCTTCTGAGCTTTTCAGGGTGTCCACCAATTAAGCCTTTTAGGGTCTTGTTAAATCGTTCAACAGGCCTATTTGTTTGTTGGTGGTATGGTGTAGTGAACCTATAGGCCACCCCACACTCAGCAAACATGTGTTTCAAGTATGCAGACATGAAGTTGGTACCTCTATCTGATACCACCTCCTTAGGAAAGCCAACCTTAAAAAATATACCAAGGTGGGCCTTGGCCACTGCAGGCACAGTGGTAGTCCTTAGGGGAATGGCTTCAGGGTACCTGGTGGCATGATCCACTACTACCAGAATAAATGTATTCCCTGATACTGTTGGAGGGCCACAGAGACCAACAATGTCAACCCCTACCCTTTTGAAGGGTATCCCAACCACTGGAAGTGGAACTAAGGGGGCCTTCAGGTGGCCACCTGTCTTGGCACTATCCTGACAGGTGGCACAGGAGTTGTAAAACTCTTTCACCTTCTGGGGTATTCCTGGCCAGTAGAAAAGATTAATTAACTGATTCCAGGTTTTGGTCTGGCCAAGATGCCCAGCTAGGGGAATGTCATGGGCCAATGTTAGAAGAAACACCCTAAGCTTCCGAGGCACTACCACTCTTCTAGTGGCACCAGGTTTGGGGTCTCTGGCCTCAGTGTATAGGAGTCCACTGGTCCTGATAGGTCCTGCAGGAACCAATGACACTTCCCTTTTCTTGATCAGCAGCTTGCTGTCTCAGGCTTTCAAGAGTGGGAAAGGTTTTTTGTCCCTGGCACGGATCATCCCTAGAGGGTCCCCATGGTCCTAAGACCTCTGTTGAGTAAGGTCCAAGCTCCTGAGGCTCAGTTTCCTCTGAGGCTGACAAGTCTTCTCTCTAAGGAGAGGAGACTTAATCTGGTGTCTGTTTTGAATCGGGCCCTCACTCTTCCTGCCTTTTCTCTTGGAAAGTTGGTCCATCCTTTCAGGCCCCAACATTTCTTTTTCACCTTGGGTTTTGATTTTGTGCCCTTGTTTACTTTTTACACACACCCATTCAGGTATTCCCACCATCACTGCATCGGATTTCTTCTCTACCTCAGCCCATGCTGAGTAGTCCAAATCATTTCCAAACAGACACTGTACAGGGATAGCAGAAGACACCACTACCCTTTTAAAGCCACTAACCCCTCCCCAATCTAAGGTCACTAAAGACATTGGATGTTCCTTAGCTTGACTATCAACGTTGAGGACTGTATAGGTCTGTTCTAGGAGATATTGGTGTGGGGACAGGAGTGGTTCAGCCACCATGGTGATACTGTCACCAATGTCCCTGAGGGGTTCCACCCTAATCCCATTGATATTTGGCTCTTGTCTGTAATGCTCCAGGTTACTGGGCCAGACAGCCAGGGTAGCTACATCCAGCCCTCCCTCTGAGTCTAGAGTTGCCTCAGTGAGCACCTTGACCTGGTCACCCGTTGATCCTATCTGGAGACTCATAACTGTATTTGCTGCAGGTGGAGTGTAGGAATGCTGTTTGTTTTTACAGAGGGTTTCCAGTTCGGTGTCCAGTTGTCTTGTAATCAAAACACCAAGGGGCATATTCACAAGGAGCCATCGCCGAATTAACGGCACTTTATCGCAGCCAAAGTCGTGATAAATTTACCTCCCCATTCACAAGCCGTGTTAACAGCCCACAGCACCAGTATACCCGCGATAGCAGCCGCAAAAAACATCGCCACAGAGGACCCTCGCAAATATCGCTAATGAGATGCAGAGTAGGCGTTCCCGTGACAAAAGCCGAGACAACAGCACACCTCAACATTCACAACGACCAGCGCGTTAGCACCAGGAAATTAACACCTGCTCTGACCTGGTGTAAAGTCGGACGGCAGCCAGCACCACAAAAGGGAGCACAGCCCAGGGCCACATCCGAAGGGCAACAGATGCCATGGAGCAACTCATCATGCGGCCCGGACACCCAAGAGGGCCACAACGCCCACCACCACCACCCCAGGACCCCATCCCATACCCGGAACCCCCCCCCTCCCCGGGACCACCCCCAACCCCGGACTAAGAAATTGCACACCAACACCACGAATCCCAAAACAAACATCTTGCCTGATGTCGCACAAGCAGGAAAATAAACATACATGCTTGGCCAGAAAATGGAGAATCAGTCATACAGCAATGCAACCACCATCACAAAACACCAGACAAACAAAAGCAGAAACAACCCCTAGGATGAGTCCTAGCTGCTCCCACTGGACAATCCGTAGCACACAGCCCGGTAGACCAAATCCAAGAGAAGAAGGTGTGCCATGCGCGCAACAAAGGAAAGAGAGGGAGAGAGCGAGGGAGAGAGACAGAGTGAGATAGCACAAGCAGCACAAGGCCGCACGGGCACCTGGCTCCACATGCCAACATGTGTGTGTGCATCGCCATCCGTACACCATGAGCCCAAGGCCGTGTCCCAATCTCAGCGCCAAAGCCACATCACATTCCCAAAACGAAAGTAGTAGTCAGACAAACATCAGGGATGAAAGCACCATTGTCCCAATGCAGAAGGTGGGAGGACACCTGCACCTCTGACCTTGGTCCCAAACGTGCCTGGAACACCCTGATAGAGATGCAATGGCAGATGGGGACGACTCCCACACCACGCATTCTGCAAATGAACCATCTGACTCATCCACAGCCCACACATAGAAGCCCCTGCCTGTGGTACCCCCGCATGGGATTCCCTTGACACCCACGGAAACAGCAACCCATGCCCCACAACGTTGCACACACATTCGAATCATTGCTCAGAGCTGTGGCATATCCTCCACACAACAGCCACAGTCCAGAAGAGTGCCTGTTCACGAGATGCACCAACGCAATGGCAGGCCATACCGGGCACATGCACAACCCCCGTCATGTGGAACAGTACCGTGCACGTATGCTGCATTTACTGAGCGCACTGCCACTGGCAGTGCTGCGGATCAGTTACAGGCTCAGCTTCCGCATTGCCCACGTCACCTGCGTCCAGCCGTGGTTCCACTGCCGAACATGTACATTCGAGTGTCCCATGGATGTCTGCCTATCCAACACAACTGTTGATGAATTGGACTATGACTTGTGTCTGCGCTCCCTGTTGGATCACGAACAGGAGTGTAACCGAGACAGCCGGGCATGGGTTGCCTTGACATACTGCGTATGTATTGGTAGTTGTGCATGGGAGATGACACAATTTCTCGTGTGCAGTGACCACATCGAGGCGCTCCCCTATTGGGCTGTGTTGCGGATCGGTGAGACGGCCTGGGCTGAGCACACCTGCCCGGACCACCTAATGGATTGGCTCACCCTGGTGTTCCTTGAACACGACAACGACGTACTATTGGAACACATTGCACATGAAGCTGCATGGGCATTCATGGACGAGTAACTACGTACCTGCAGCCACATCCTATTGCCACCCACAGCACATGTGGGGATTGCTCACATATCCCACCAAAACAGGTGACACGTCTGCCTTCGCTCGGGCTCTGGATGCATGTGCGTGGAATAACACGTGTGCACACACACCTGTGCAAGGCGACGCAGGTCCATGGTCCGAGCAACACAGCATCGTCAGGCAACATTGCCAATTCGGACACACTGCTGGGTGAGAGCACACACATGGCGATGTAGCACGACATGTGAACCTGTCGAACCATCACACCTGATCACTGTCAGCAGAGCAGACAATCGGCGCACCCCGGAGGCAGAGCACCATGCAGACCCTACGTGCAGTGAGTCGTGCCCCCTCACACGGGGCACTATTCAGACACCAAACAACACATGACTGGTCCAGCAATGCTGTGAGCGTTGCCATCCGTGATGAATCTTGTCCATTTCAGCCCCAACATTATCTGCCCCTCGACATGTAACCATGCTGCGTGTCAGTGTCTTAAGCATGTCCCTGCCTGTTGTGGCCGTTGCCTCGTCCGTACTGACACGCACATGCCAATAAAGCCTATGCCACTCCACTGGTGTCTAACTGTGAGGTGTGTTGTTAAGATTGTCCAGTCGTGTGCCACAATGAGCCTCGTCCCAACACAGGGAGGAACTGACTGTCGCATGTGCAATGGGGGTGTGTCCCTTTGGCAAGCTCCGCCTCTGTGAGCCAGACATTGTTTTGGGATAGGTGCTGGACGACATGTACACTTACATGACTCCAGCCATGTGTGTATGGTGTCCAACCTCTGCCCATGTGGAGCAATGTCATACATCACAACAGAATGTGTCCACACAGATGTGTGTAAGTCGGTATGCGACGTGAAGTTCTGCTGTCACACATGGCGTGGGATACCACTCCTGGCCTGCCACCGTTTTGGTCACTCCTACACACGGCCCTATTCAACACATGGACGTGTGCCTAAGTTGGGGTGTTGTGAGATTGCTGTTGATGTGCAATGGGGTCACAGCTAGTACTCACCTTCACAGTCATCCAATTGGCCATGTGTCTCAGGGATAGACATGCGCATAGATGTCAGTTAGCAGGGTGTACCTTCATATGCAATCATCGACCTCACACCCAGCCATACTTCCATACATGAGTGAACATAGTGATGACACATCTGTGTGATTCAGAATGTTTTATTCACATTCAGGTGATTGACGGAGCTGGAGCTGTAGCTGCCCATCCAAGCCCACAACACATGGAAGCCCAGTGGTGGCCCAACCAGAGTCCTTTGGGGAATGCACAGTTATTGGGAAGAGGGAGAGTGCAGTCCGCAGCAGGATTGCTGTGTGATTGTCCAGCGGTGAAGCAATGGCAGTCCGTGTCGGGGTCCGGGTGAATGCCCCAGGGTGTTCCGGAGGTCAGTAGGAGGTATTTCCCAGGGCATGATGCATAAGTCATGACCAGGCAGGGACAGGCTATATGGCGGTGATGGATGCTACTGCCTCCTTCCTCACACAGTAGTTCCCATCCCCTTCTCACTCCCCTGATATGGGTTCTGTGTCCGGTGTGTCCGGTGTGTGTGGCGGGGTGATGGCTGCATGGCTGTGTGCCCCTGACACATCAGACTGCGTAGGTGATGGGGCAGTATCACGGTGTGCCAGGGGCACATCAGGGTTCGGAGCTGTGTGTGTCAATGTTCCCGCTGCAGTCATCTGGGAAGGGCTCAGTGGCAGCAATGGCAAGTTGGAGTACTGCAGGGCATTGCCGTTCCCAGCCACTACTCGCTGGTGTCCAGCAGTGGCAGACATACTTCCTGCCTGCATCTGCTCCATGGTGTCCATTGCCCTCCGCATCCATGCCAACTCTGTGCTGTCATGGCTGGTGCCTGTCCGACCAGACAGTGCTTGTATTAGACTCATGGCACCAGCGAGGTTAGCCAAGATCTGTGGTGGAGCATGGTGCGTACAGGGGGTGTCTGATAGGGACTGTACGTGGTCCCTAATGAGACTCAGACACCCACGTATGGCATCGAGTTTGGCTGCCACGAGCTCGAAACCCACCCGCAGCTGATGAGCCAACTCCACCTGGCAACCCAACACACGACGTTGGAATTCCATGTATTGGTCGGGGGGTCCTGGGAGACAGCCGTGGTGGTGTGTGTTTCCTGTTGTGTGGTCTGTGCAGGTGGTGGGGTCACCTCGAGGCAGCTGGCCTGGCCTGCTCCTGGGGGTGGGGTGCAGAGGCTGTCCAGCATCCGTTGAGGGTGTCTTGACATGTGTGCAGGTTGTCCTCTTCATCATCAATGGTGGGATGTGTGGTGTGCTCTGCAGGGGGTGTTGTTTGTCCCTCTGCAATGTAATGGGGAGATGCAGGTTAACAGAGTTTCACATGTATGGTGATGATTTGCAGATGCTCACATTCAGTCTGCATGCCAATGTACATTGTGACTGTTTTGGGGGAGCTGGCTATTTGATGGCAGTCAGTGTGTTTTTCGACTACATGACAGATGTGTGGTAGTACCCGTTCATTATCATCACACAGTGTAAGGCAATGCCAGATGTGGGTGGACAGTTACTATGCACGAGAGGAACCTGTTGTGGGCTCTGTCCTGTGGTGCTGGTGTTGCACTTTGTACCACATTGCCTTCATTGCGGATGTCCTGTGATTGTTATGTGTGTGTGCTGCATTGTGGGGGAGTTGCCCCTGCAGCTCTGATTTCGTGTAGCCTTCTCCCTTTGAGGCGGGGTGCCTTTGAATTGTGTGCTTTTCGGGGCCTGATTTGCTTTTGACTTGGGTCATGTGTGCTCGCGGACAGTTTTTGTGGCCTGGTGCATTGTTCTTCTGCTGCGTGTATTGTAAGGCATGGGTTGTGGGTGCATGTGGACACGTAGGAGTGTGACCTGCTCCTTTACGGATGTGATCCACACTTGGCTACCTCCATGTCACTTCGTGGGCCATGTCATTTTTTGGAGCAGCTGCCATGCTATCGGACATGCAGTGTTACTTGCATAGTCAGTGTGGGTCACGGAGCCGCTGCTTTGCTGGATTCAGCACATGTGTACGGGTCGGTTGTGATATTGGTGATGGGGGGGGGCCCTCTGTGCACATTGTGGATGGGGGCCTACTTGGCGTTTCTATGGGCCTGATTCACAGAACTAACTTACGTCAAAAACGTAAAGTTAGTACTTTTTGGTATTCACAGAATACACTTACTCATTTTGGTATTCACAGAATGAACTTGCTCATTTTGGTATTCACAGAAGTTAGTAGTCCTAACTTTAGGACTCCTAAATGCCTTCTGTGAATACCGAAAGTCTTAAAGTTAGGATTTTCTCAGTTTAGGAGTAGTAAAGTTAGAACTTTACTACTCCTAAACTGAGAAAAATCCTAACTTTAAGACTTTCGGTATTCACAGAAAGCATTTAGGAGTCCTAAAGTTAGGACTACTAACTTCTGTGAATACCGAAATGAGTAAGTTCATTCTGTGAATACCAAGATGAGTAAGTGTATTCTGTGAATACCAAAAAGTACTAACTTTACGTTTTTGACGTAAGTTAGTTCTGTGAATCAGGCCCACAGTGTGCCGCAGTGTGCCAAGGCATTCAGGGACATGTTCCACGGTCATTGTGGGTGTGCTGTGTGCTGCGCGTAATTGTGCATGTGTGCCATTGTGCCCATCTCCCCCGTCCCCCCTGTCCCTAGTCATTACTCACCCTGTTGCTGTTGGGTCAGGTCGTATCGTGCTGTGTCCAGGCCCCCCAATCCTGTCACCGTCTCCTCACTGCTGACTGTGGCCACCATTTGCTCCAGCTCATCCTGCTCCTCCTGTGTCGCAGGACTCCCACCTCCAGTCGCCGTTGCTGCCTCCCTGTTGGCGGCGAGCTTATGTTTGGTCTGCCTTTTCAGATCATGCCAGCGCCTCTTGACCTCCTCCAGGGACCTCCTGGACACTCCGACTGCATTGACGTTGGTGACGATGGCCTGCCATATTTCGGTTTGGGTTGCCAGTGCCGCAGTGGAGGTGCCGAACAGTTGTTGATGGTGTTCGGTCACCCCTGTGACGATGATCTGGTCTTCCTGCGGACTGTACCCGGTCTTCCTCTTCCTCTTGTCCTTGCCCTTCCCCGACAGCGGGGTTCCTGGATGGTCCTCCGTAGGGCTAGTGGTGTTCGGCTTGTCCTCTGCACTTGTTCCGGGTGCATCCATGTTGCTACGCAGTTTGAATTGTTTTTGGGATTTTTTTCCCCGTTCTTTTATGGTGCTTTTTCCCGCCTGACGCGTGGGATTTACAGGCCTGTGGCTGGTGTTCGCTGATTTCTGTACCGCGATTGGCCTCATCGCATGATTTCTCGCATTCGCGTTTCTCATTTTTTAGGCGTGGTGTTGATTTTCACGCTGGCATTTGATGCGTTATCTGGTGACTATCGCATGCTACCGCCTTGTTGTGAATTCCACGTTGACACGGGGTTATTTTCCCGTGATAGGCTGCGTTATTGAAAGTTGCGTTACGCTACTCTTGCGGTAGTTATCACTCGTTCTTGTGAATATACCCACAAGTCTTCTTGGGATCCCAGTTTTTACTCTGGTACCCACCCTTGGGCTGTGATGAGTTTCGGGGCCCACCCTTCTTAGCAGATTTTTGGGGGCCTGAAGAAGACCCATTTCTGTTTTTATCTGTTCGTTCACCATCTTTCCCTTGGGAGGTCTTTTTGACCTCTTTTATTTGGGTACCCCCACCAGTAATAGTTTTGGTCACCCTGTTTTGACCCAGTGGCCTGCCTTCTTCCCCAACTTGAGAGGATAAAGTGGACCTAGGTCTACCAGATGCTGATGTAACTTCTTATTGCAATTTACTTTAAAAATGATCCTTCGTAATTAAATTGAAAAGCCCTTCAAAGTCATTCACATTGCTACCTATTAATCAACCACCTAGTATTTTCACTGAAAAGTAAACAAATTCCACCTAGGACAGTCTCTGGGTTTTTCGAGTCTCCCTGAATCTTATTCCATACTCCTCAATGATGAGTCCAAAGCCCTCAATCGGTACCCTTCATGCATCTTTTTCAGCCAATGTCAGGAATCTATCCCTGCATTTTTCGGAGAATAGTTCCTACAAGAGAGGAGAACATTTATTTTGGCTTCTTTTCTACCTATACAGGCTCTCTCAAATGCAGTGAACCATTTGGTGATGTCATCACCCTCTGTGTATTTAGGGACAATCCCTTTGGAGAGTTTAGAGTCATAAAAACCTGCACTCTCCCTATTTATTTGAATGCTGCCATCAGAGATAGGTCCTAGCCCATCTCTTCCCATTGTTGTTGGACTTGGCCCTTTTTGCAGGGTCATCCCTAAACTTTTTGCCTTCCTCCTATATTTTTTCTGACCTGTTGTTGGCTGTTTTACGACTCTGGGCAGTTTACCACTGCTGATCAGTGCTAAAGTGCATATGCTCTCCCTATTGTAAATTGTGTTATGGATTAGTGACTCCATGATTGGATGATTGGTTTACTGTCAGTCCCTAGTACCGTGCACTGAGTGTGCCCAGGGCTTGTAAATCCAATGCTGCTGGTGGGCTTGCAGCACGGGTTGTGCCACCCACAGAAGCAGCTTGTAAAGTGTGTCTCCGGCCTGCCATTGCAGAGCCTGTATGCAGCCTAGGGCTGGCATGTCGACTGAGTGAGTGCACCCACTTACCAGTCCCTAAACCTTCCCTTTACTGCATGTTGGTCACCCCTAAAGTAGGCCCTAGGGCAGGGTGCATTGTAAGTATAAGGTAGGACATGCCCTGGTGTGTGTGGCATGTCCTAATAGTGAATTACAGCCATTTTCGTTTTTCACTATTGCAAGACTACCTGCTCCCCATAGGCCAGAATGGGCAGACTGACTATTACACCTTATAGTCAGAACTGTCCCAGGGAACATGGTAGAAAAACGAATTTAGTATGCCTGAACTCAGGGTGATAAAATACATCTTTTAGTGAAGTTGGTTTTAACATTCTGTGTTTGAAAATACCACTTTTAGAAAGTGGGTATTTTCTTGCCTAACTATCCAAGCCTGCCTCTGCTAGGTTGTGTATTCCTTGTCTGGAGATTGAGTGACAGGGGCTGGGGGTGGCTACAGGAGACAGGGTGAGTCAGCACAGGGCTGAATAGAAAGATCTGCATCCAGAGTGGAGGGAGGAGTTGCCCCTGGGTCTGAATAGGGCTGTGCCTGCCTTCCACAATGCTGGCTCCACCTCCTGCCGGGCGGCTGAGCACTCTGCCCCACATTCTGAAAGGAAAGAAGGAGTCAGAAAAACAAAGTGCTCCAGGACTGACCAGAACTGGTTTTGGACTAGGCAGAGGCCTCTCTGCCTTCAGAGAACAAAGAGAAACTGGGTATAAAAAGGGGACCCAGACCCCTAGGAAATTAGATCACTTTTGGGAACAAGAAGAAACCTTTGCTGAGGAGCGGAACCGAGAAGAAACTGAGGAGAGACTATCCCTAAGCCTGAAGTGCTGCTTGGGGGATTGGCCTGCAGTGGTTTGCCTGACTGCCAAAGAAAGGAGAAAGGAACTTTTGCTTTGCTGTGACTTTCATCAACTTGTGAAGGATCTCCAAGGGCTTGGAAGAGAGCTTGCCCCCTGACCGAAGTCCCAGGACCATTGGACTTCACCCCCTTTGTGAATTGCTGCTGGAAACTCTGTTTCAGTGCCTACAGAGGTAGGGAGCTGTGACCGACTGTCACGACCGACTCGGTGTCCTGTAAGCACCGCATCGAAGCACCGTCTCGCCCTGCAACGCACGGCCCTGGTCTCAACGACACCGTCAACGAGCCGCTGCCTGCACCGCATCGAGGGACAACGCGTCCTGCAACGCTCGCTACGCCAAATCAAACTGGTCCGACCGACACGGTCACTGCTGCTGAGTTCGAGTCCTGTGACCGCACCGGAGTTGGGCACCCCTCACACGCTTTGCGACGCACCGCCCGACTCGCACCGCTGTCCGGACTGGATCGACGCCAGCTCCTGAATCCGGCTCCGTCGCCGCACCGCAACCTGCCAGCACCGCATCGAAGCACCGTCTCGCCCTGCAACGCACGGCCCTGGTCTCACCGACTCCGTTTCGACGACGTCAACGAGCCGCTGCCTGCACCGCATCGAGGGACAACGCGTCCTGCAACGCTTCCATTTTTGCATCGTGACCACGACGAACAGCCATCCGGCTCGCACGCCCGTGCCTGCTGCTTCAAGTAAAAGGTACTGTGACCGAGTCTGTCTACGCTGTGTTGGCCCGTCTCGACGCGGTCAGCTGGATTTGTTAGACTCTGTTTGTTCTCAACATCGCCGTAGCCGGAGGAGGCTACCGACTCGCACAGAACCTTGAATTAAGCCTTTTTAATCAGAACTAAGCACTCTTGACAGTATTGTGGATTATTTTTGTCGTTTATGGTCTTGTGATAAATCTATATAAAGTATACCTATTTTTATAAATATATAACCTGTGTGGTGTCCATTTGTAGTGTTGTCACTTGATTACTGTATGTGTTCACAAATGCTTTACACACTGCCTCTGAACTAAGCCTGTCTGCTCGTGCCAAGCTACCAAGAGGGTGAGCAGGGGTTCTTTCAGGAGTGTACCTACTTTCCCTGACTAGACTCAAGGGTCCCTATTTGGACAAAGCTACCTACCTCTGCCAACTAGAGACCCCCAAATCTAACATTGGTGGTCAGCGGTGAGGATTCTGGACTTGCATTTGTGACTCATGTACAGTGATTGGTGAACACTACTAGTGAGTGCAGACCAAACGCGACCACATACTGTTTTTCTGTTTTATGGTGTCCTCCTGGAGGTATTTTTGATACTATGACTCTGGTTAGTTGTTGCAAAATGGAACTCGACTTCTGGCACATGTTTGTCTACACAATGAAGGAACTACGTGTGTTTTGCAAGGAAAGGGGGCTGCCTGTGAAGAGAAGGTCCAGGGAGGATCTAGAGGCATCCCTATTTCAGTATGAGTTACCCAGCTGGAAGGCAACACTACCAGTTGAGTCTGAGAAGGAGGAATTCCCTAGAAGTGAGGGAGAAACAGAAAAAGATAGCTGGCTTCTGGCTTATGAGCAGGAGCTGAGAGCAATTGACGAAGAGCTGAGAGAGCTTGATGAGGCTCAGAGGGCCTTAGCCCAAGAAAAAGAAATTTGGGCAGCTCAGGAAGTGAGCTTTGCTGAGTTGGAGGTGGAGTCCAGCTCAGATGGTGGCAGCAAAATTAAGTTATTCAGTGCTGAGAGAGTAGTGCACACACCCAGAGATGTGGCGCCTGACTTGGAGGGGGTTAACATACACCAGGAGGTTCAAGGACATGAGGTAGCTCCAGTAGTGCGCAGTGTCCCTGAGAGGAATAGGGAAACTGACACAGGGATTCATGGTCCTAGTGGTGGGAGGGACACTCTACTGACTCTAGATGAGAGGTGCAGGGAGAGGGGTTCCCCCATGGTTGAAATCCTGGTATGTGAGTGTGAAGACCGCCCAGAAGAGTGTGGGTTGAGTGACAGAGACAGTCAGATACTGTCTTGCCAGTCTCAGGAGAGTGGTGTGGAGTACGTGTGTGAGGCACTGGATGGTGAGGTGAAGGATAGTTTGGTTAACCCCTGTGGGGGACTGTGTGATCCAATTTTGGGAGAGCATATTGTAAGTCCCTGTTTTCCAGAGCTATGCCAACACCTGTTGGAGAGTGAGTTCTCTGACCTCAGGGAGCTCACATTGGAGGCAGACCTTTCGGTGGATTCCAGAGGGTCTGAAGAGGCATTGGGGAGTGACTCTAAGAGGAGTGGCTCAGGTGTCTTCCAACCCAGAGTGGTGGGAGAGGTTCAGTGTAGCCCAGCTAGGTCCCGTGGTACTGGGAGGGGTGTAGGGACTCATGTCCTGTCTCAGTGGAGAAGGAGTGAGTGTGAGACTGCGTGTCCCAAGGTGCCCGAAACCCAGTCTCAGAGCCTGGATGGTTCTTTAAGGGAACACCAGGTAGGGAGCCTAGGCTGTCCTGATGGGCCGCCTGTTGAGGAGGATCTCCTAGTGTCTAGAGAACCTGGAGCGTCTGTATATGGAGCTCCAGTGTTTCTGGTGTCTGGCAGTGCCGCTCCACTTGGGAGGGTGCAGAAGTCCAGAGTGAGGGGTGAGAGGGGGAGAGAGTCCCCAGTGGAAGAACCAGTGGGTCAGGGACCAGCCAGAAGGGCTGAGTCACCAGTGAATGACCATGGTAACACCACTTCTGTCCTGGGGGATCTTCCCGCACTGTCAGATGGACAAGGGTCGGGAGATCTGCGCCAGGCGGACTGTCACACAACACATGAGAGATGTGTTACCCTCTGGAAGGGCATGCGTGCTCCCCAGGAAGTCCTGGTGCGCCAGGCAGATTATTACACAACTCTAGAGGAGTGTGTTTCCATTGGGGGGGGTTGGTGTACCCTCCCGGAAGTCCTGGGTTGCCAGGCACAGGTTCAGCCTAAGGGTACAGACCCTGGGTTGGAGGGCCAGGTTCAGGGTGTCCCCCCTGACCTAGAGGAAGGGGCAGCTGCTAACAGTGCCCCTACCGGTTTGTCTTTTGGGGACACCGCTCCAGGTGGGAGGGTGCAGGACCCCAGTAAGGGGGGCGGGGAGAGGACAGCCTCACCCCTGGCCTCTGCCCAGTCTAAGAGTACAGACCTTATGCTGGAATCCCAGTTGCAGGATAGAACCCTTGATATGGTAGGCGAATTGTGCAGGACACCTGCCACAGGTGCCCTGACAATTCTGGAAGGGGGTACCGCTCCTGATGGGAGGGGGCAGTACTCTGGAAGGGGGTGCAGAGGGAGGGAGTCCTCGCCTCTGACCCCGGTTCAACTGGAGGGTTTAGACCCTAGATTGGAGGACCAGGTTCAGGGTGTCCCCCCTGACCTGGACGCCCAGTTGCAGGATAGAACCCCTGAACTGGTGGGCGAACTGTGCAGGACACCCGCCGCAGGTGCCCTGACAATTCTGGAAGGGGGTACCGCTCCAGGTGGGAGGGTACAGAGCCCCAAGGAGGAGGACCGGGTGTGGGAAAGCCCATCCCAGTCTCCAGTCCAGCCGCCGGGTATAGGCCCGGGGCTGGTGGGTCAGCGCCAGGATGTCATACCTGACCTGACAGGAGGCAGAGTGGACAAAGGGTGCCAAGCACCTGGGGCTACTGCCCCCCGCTCTCTGACACCACAGAGGTTTGAGAGCCCTGAGAGGCATAAGGCCTGGGTCTCATCCCTGACCACTGTCAGTGGCCACTGTGGCTTGCTTTCTGTCTGTTGGGACACACCTGTGAGCAAGTTAAGGTTAGGTGCTGCACAGATGGTGTCCACAGGTGAGGAGAAGGGTTCCCCATGGATTAGCTTGGTGGGCCCTGAGAGTATGGACATAGGGATCCAAATAGGTTCAGATTGGCGTAGAACTGGAGTATGCCCCTGCTGTTGTGGGCCAGGGTCCAGGTTCTATCGCCCAAAGCAGAGAAGCCCATCAGGGTAGTAATTGGTCTCCCCTGCGTTTTGGCTGGAAGGGGTTGTGTTGGACTTGGCCCTTTTGCAGGGTCATCCCTAAACTTTTGCCTTCCTCCTATATTTTTTCTGACCTGTTGTTGGCTGTTTTATGACTCTGGGCACTTTACCACTGCTGATCAGTGCTAAAGTGCATATGCTCTCCCTATTGTAAATTGTGTTATGGATTAGTGACTCCATGATTGGATGATTGGTTTACTGTCAGTCCCTAGTACCGTGCACTGAGTGTGCCCAGGGCTTGTAAATCCAATGCTGTTGGTGGGCTTGCAGCACGGGTTGTGCCACCCACAGAAGCAGCTTGTAAAGTGTGTCTCCGGCCTGCCATTGCAGAGCCTGTATGCAGCCTAGGGCTGGCATGTCGACTGAGTGAGTGCACCCACTTACCAGTCCCTAAACCTTCCCTTTACTGCATGTTGGTCACCCCTAAAGTAGGCCCTAGGGCAGGGTGCATTGTAAGTATAAGGTAGGACATGCCCTGGTGTGTGTGGCATGTCCTAATAGTGAATTACAGCCATTTTCGTTTTTCACTATTGCAAGACTACCTGCTCCCCATAGGCCAGAATGGGCAGACTGACTATTACACCTTATAGTCAGAACTGTCCCAGGGAACATGGTAGAAAAACGAATTTAGTATGCCTGAACTCAGGGTGATAAAATACATCTTTTAGTGAAGTTGGTTTTAACATTCTGTGTTTGAAAATACCACTTTTAGAAAGTGGGTATTTTCTTGCCTAACTATCCAAGCCTGCCTCTGCTAGGTTGTGTATTCCTTGTCTGGAGATTGAGTGACAGGGGCTGGGGGTGGCTACAGGAGACAGGGTGAGTCAGCACAGGGCTGAATAGAAAGATCTGCATCCAGAGTGGAGGGAGGAGTTGCCCCTGGGTCTGAATAGGGCTGTGCCTGCCTTCCACAATGCTGGCTCCACCTCCTGCCGGGCGGCTGAGCACTCTGCCCCACATTCTGAAAGGAAAGAAGGAGTCAGAAAAACAAAGTGCTCCAGGACTGACCAGAACTGGTTTTGGACTAGGCAGAGGCCTCTCTGCCTTCAGAGAACAAAGAGAAACTGGGTATAAAAAGGGGACCCAGACCCCTAGGAAATTAGATCACTTTTGGGAACAAGAAGAAACCTTTGCTGAGGAGCGGAACCGAGAAGAAACTGAGGAGAGACTATCCCTAAGCCTGAAGTGCTGCTTGGGGGATTGGCCTGCAGTGGTTTGCCTGACTGCCAAAGAAAGGAGAAAGGAACTTTTGCTTTGCTGTGACTTTCATCAACTTGTGAAGGATCTCCAAGGGCTTGGAAGAGAGCTTGCCCCCTGACCGAAGTCCCAGGACCATTGGACTTCACCCCCTTTGTGAATTGCTGCTGGAAACTCTGTTTCAGTGGCTACAGAGGTAGGGAGCTGTGACCGACTGTCACGACCGACTCGGTGTCCTGTAAGCACCGCATCGAAGCACCGTCTCGCCCTGCAACGCACGGCCCTGGTCTCAACGACACCGTCAACGAGCCGCTGCCTGCACCGCATCGAGGGACAACGCGTCCTGCAACGCTTCGCTACGCCGAATCAAACTGGTCCGACCGACACGGTCACTGCTGCTGAGTTCGAGTCCTGTGACCGCACCGGAGTTGGGCACCCCTCACACGCTTTGCGACGCACCGCCCGACTCGCACCGCTGTCCGGACTGATCGACGCCAGCTCCTGAATCCGGCTCCGTTGCCGCACCGCAACCTGCCAGCACCGCATCGAAGCACCGTCTCGCCCTGCAACGCACGGCCCTGGTCTCACCGACTCCGTTTCGACGACGTCAACGAGCCGCTGCCTGCACCGCATCGAGGGACAACGCGTCCTGCAACGCTTCCATTTTTGCATCGCGACCGCGACGAACAGCCATCCGGCTCGCACGCCCGTGCCTGCCGCTTCAAGTAAAAGGTACTGTGACCGAGTCTGTCTACGCTGTGTTGGCCCGTCTCGACGCGGTCAGCTGGATTTGTTAGACTCTGTTTGTTCTCAACATCGCCGCAGCCGGAGGAGGCTACCGACTCGCACAGAACCTTGAATTAAGCCTTTTTAATCAGAACTAAGCACTCTTGACAGTATTGTGGATTATTTTTGTCGTTTATGGTCTTGTGATAAATCTATATAAAGTATACCTATTTTTATAAATATATAACCTGTGTGGTGTCCATTTGTAGTGTTGTCACTTGATTACTGTATGTGTTCACAAATGCTTTACACACTGCCTCTGAACTAAGCCTGTCTGCTCGTGCCAAGCTACCAAGAGGGTGAGCAGGGGTTCTTTCAGGAGTGTACCTACTTTCCCTGACTAGACTCAAGGGTCCCTATTTGGACAAAGGTACCTACCTCTGCCAACTAGAGACCCCCAAATCTAACAATTGTCTATTTCCAAGATCTGAACTTCAAACTCCTGGTCAATCTTTTTAGCATGAGGTCTTCATCTGAGGGGGTCTCTGCTGTACTTGAGGGGACTGAATCCTATCCATCCTCAATATCATCTTTGTTTGAATTTTCTTCATCCCCAGACTGGTCTACCAGTTCTGACTGACATTTCTCACTGTAAGCTGTCAGTTGTCTGTGAAATTATTTTTTAGGATATTTGCCCAGTTGGATTCCCTAGCCCTTACAGAGGGCCCTCAGTTGAGCATGGCTCAGGTCAATGTAAGGGGTCAAGTCGAGCTCCTGAACCTGGCTATCAGAATCAGGCATTATTTTACTAAAGTTGGGACCTTTTTATGAAGTTGAAAAAAAATAACTACACATTAAATACTTTGTCGTAACTAAAGTACAGATATTTAAATTTCTAAACAGTTTGTTTCAGGGACGTAACCAAGGCCCTATCAGTTAATTTTAGAAATTTAGAAACATTTGACCAATCAAAAAATTTGACCAGCTAATGACAATTTTTAGATTTACTCATGTGGTCAAATATTGACACAGTAGTTCCAGCAAATGCAAAGTCTTCTATCCCACCACTGAATTACCAAATGTAGGATGCTGGTTCTATTATAGTATACTAAAATGAAGTACCCTGCTCAGAGAGTCCAGTGAATCCCCAATAGGTGTGCATAGGTAAAAGCAGATAATTCTAATGCTCTTTTTGGGGTTGTGCAGGCTGAAGGTGGGCACACCTCCTAATCTCACTAGTTTTCCCGCCTTGGCCCTTGAAGCTTCCCACCCAGGTAGGCCATCCAGTCCTGGAGGAGAGGTGCAACACCTCCGTCCAAAGCAGGCTTTGCTCTGTGATCTAGAGAGCATGGACTCTCACCCCATGAGGCCAGAGACATGTCTGGTGGTGGCAGACTGATGAAAACCAGTCAGGAGCCCCACCAGGACTTGGTAGGTTTTCAGGGGACACTCTAAAAGGGTATCCTGTGTGAATTTATTAATATTTCTACGTCTGGCATCAGTGAGGATTTTTTAAGGCAAGATGTTTGGTACCAAACACCTTAGAAATCAGTGAAACCATCATGGCGCTAGGAAACTTGTGTGGATGAGTATCCAGCCCATGTAATCTTTATGGTTTCCCTGTTCAATTGCAGCATCACAGAATAGTCTGGATATTGTAGGGGCCTATCTGCTCATGCACATATGCTCACACATAGAATATAGTGCACCCTGCCTTAGGGCTGAAGGCCTGCAGTAGGGGTGACTTACCTATATCTTATGCAGTGCATGGGAGGCATGGCACACAGGGTAGCCTTCAGTGGCAGAGTGCACAACCTCGGTGAGGGGGTGCTGGGGTGGCTCATTCAGTGCTGCAGCCTCAGAGGATTCTCCTCAGTTCCTGTGCCCTAGGTTCCCGGGGTACCATTTACTAGGGACTTATAGGGGTAACTGAAGTTGTGCCAATTGTGGTGCAGTTTTTGGGAAAGAGAACTGGCACTGGGAACCTGGTTAGCAGTACCCAGTGCACTTACAGTTCAAAATCACATCAGGCAAAAAGTGAAGGCTAACCATGCAAAAAGAGGCACTTTCCTACAACACTCATTTACCCACCTATACATCCAAGTTTGGGTACTAGTTCGCCCTTATAGCCTGGGAGGACAAGCACAGAATGCAATCTGCACTCCTAGAAGAGTTTGAAGAGGACTACTTCAGCACTCTTGAAAAGCAAGCACCCGGATTGTAACTAACCTCAGAACCAGGGCCCCAAAGGGCAGTGGGTTTCAGAAGGAGGGAGAGCAGTAGAGAAATGAATGGGTAAAATCTCCAGAGGAGAGAGGGGATCCCCCAGAGAGAAACATACCTATTGTACACGGTGCACGAAGTACTGTCTCCTCCCAAACCCAGTCCCCTGAGGACCTCAAGGACAGATAGTCAGAGTGGGACCTGGGGCCACATTTGGCCCAAATGGCTGCAGATGAGAGAAAAGGTAAGGCTAAGAGAGCCTAGGAGGAGAAAAGGGTCTTTTTGGCTCATGAAGTGACTGTTGAAAAGGTGGACTTGAAGGCCAGATAGCTGCTAGAGTCTAGCAAAAATGGTGGGAGCAAAACTACAGTGTTCAGTGCAGAACAGAGAGTCCATAGACCCTTGAGCTGTGGTGCCTGACTCTAAGGAGGAAAGTGTTGTAGACAGGTTGAATTAGCTCCAGAAGTTCAGAGCATCTCTGAGGAGGATCTGGGAGCTGGCCTTTAGAGTCTTATTCCTGGTGATGGAAGGGATGCCCTAGTGGCCCTAGAGAAGGGAACGAGGTTGAGGTATCCGATTATGAAGGAGGCCCTTGTAAGTTAGAATGAGTTCAGCTTAGAGGAGTGCAGGTTGAAATACATTGGCACTCCTGGGAGGATTGTATGGGGAACTTTGTTTTTCAAAGAGAACTGAGGCAAAAGAAATGACATTAGACTGTGAAATATATAAAGATTCAACTGGGAGCTAAGAAAATAATTAAATATTTCTGCTGACAGTACTTTGGAAATGACAGTGAATGGAAAAGCAGTCCTTCCTGCTAAATGCTTTTTTTCTCAGTGTCTTTTGGAATGGTACATGTAATATACTGTTCAATGAAAGAAAGCACAGACTCATGTATGTCTGTTCCACATTTAGGTGCATCTTTTACCCACAAAAGCATATGAATATGAGGAGCACCACTTGCTTTATACTCTTTTTGTGTAAAGAAATCAGTAATTTTCCAAGAAGTGGATTTATTTGTTGCAGATGAAGGTCAGCATACTTTCAAATCTGTGCTTCAAGCACCTGCAAACATTTGTTGGATACAAAGAGCAAATTCCTGCTGGTATCTTAAATTTGATATCTTTAATGTTACAGTTTATTTGTGTGAAAATCTTATGTAAGTTATCCCATGTATAGTCTGCAAAGCTCAGAGTTAGGAACCAAGATTTTGAGTTTTTTTGTGCGATATTTATGATTGTTTTTCCCCATTGCTCATTGATGATTCTTTCAAAAATGCATCACTTTTGTTGTATGAGAATTGAAACTGAGAACAGTAAAAAAGGGAAAATGCACCCACAGAAGACATTTGTACAGTGAGATTTATGTGGCATTTCACACAGTGAGTAAGCATCTCACTTAAATGTTTGAAGACAGGTGCTATTATAATCACTGCAGCTGGTGGTGTCGTGTAGCTCCTATAGTACCCTTGCAGGACCTGCGCGTTTGGATAACATATACTGCAGGCTTGGTGGCAGACTGACTCCGTGCACCCCCACCGTATACGTTAGCCTAGTTTTGCATTAGCTAGCTCGCAGTGCCACTAGTGTCTCCTCTTATCGGGGAGAGATTAGTTTCTGGCAACCTTAGAACATGACAACCCTGATTCCCTCAGAATCGTGGAAACAATGTACTACCTTTCGCTCAGTCACTCGTGCTCACTTATTCGGTTTGTCTCAGAGAGTTACACAGAATAAACAGTCAGGCGTTTCAATAAGTATTTATTGAACAGTTGTTATTCTAGTGTAAAATATATGTGCTGCAGCAACCAGGAGACAATAGCAGAGATATATTATCAGCAGTATGATAAAAGCAAAGGGATAGAACAGTTCTACCATATTACGATAATCATGAGAACATACATGAATATCAAAGCATTATGCAAGTGCGCGTACTCCTACGATGCCCACCTAGATGTACCTGAGTGTACCTAGCATATGTGTGTAGGTCTTAGAAGCTAAGAGCCAAGAATCCTCCTAGGATTTAGTCGAACCCCCATACCTGAATAGAGAGAGTGTGGGACCCCGTCCTGGAGTCGAGTTGGACACCCCGTCCGGGTTGTGTCAGACCACTGTCAGTTTGAGCGACTGCATGCAGGAGCCTCAGCGTCTCTGGTCAGTGTGTCAGCATGGAAGTCTCGGTTCCCTCTGTCTTACCGGGGCAAGATGTGGTGTATTTATACCCTAAAGAGTCTCGGTCCTCAGTATTGCTTGTATTGGACATGAGGAAGACGTCAGGGGTGAACTTTGTACATACATATTATGCCAGTGGTTTATTCTTAGAGAGCCATGCATAATTAATGAGTACAGTGTGGGCCTGTGTTTGGAAGAACCCTGCTGTATTCAAAACCACAGGATAGATAACGTTCAGCCCTCAGAGCTTGTTGTGTACTAGCTGGGACCAATGTAGGTGAAAGATCATTCCTATATAAGGAGTCATACTATAATAGGACATGTACAGTTGTGACCATAATTGGGCATATGCGGCCATGACCATAATAGGGCAAGTACGAATATGACCATATTATGGTAAATATGAATACGTCCATTTTAGGGCATGTATGAACGGGTCTACATTAGGGCCTCTATGCGGGATATAACAGTGGTGGCTCTCTCAAGGGCACTGTGTGTGTGGACTGTCCTTCTGCACCTACTTTGTCCTGCATTGTTTAGTTGTGGCACCTTTCTGGAATTGTTTTTAAGTGCTTCCTCATGGAAGTTGTCCCATGTAAAAAATGCTTTGTAGTGCTTCTGGATAACTGCTTGCTGCAAGTTTTGCAGTATATATATTTATCTTTAACCTTTTTTTCCCTTGCCGGTATAGTAAGATGCTTCAAAACATTACTTTGTTTTGAGATTCCAGAAGTACTTGTGCCCAAAACCTAATAGTTAAATAAGTTATGATATGTTTATTTGCTAATTGTTTGGTTTAAATTGTTTTGGTATGTGTTAGTAAAATGAATTTGTAAAGTTATAAAATGAATATTAGTAATTTTAGTTAGAGGTCACAAAAACACCCACAGAGGTACTCATGCATGAACCAGCAGACCTATAGAGTCATTTACACAGGTACTGAGACACCCACACATACTCATACAGCCACACTCTCTTTTTTCACTTGGTTATCGAGCACCTTACTGTCTGGCTTCACTGGGATACTATTTTTCAGGTACCCAACAGGTTCTTTGAGAGTGCAATACATATTTTCCCAAATTTCATTCTGCTTAGTTATTTCTCTTTTATTCCGTATTGTCCTTGTTCTCAGGTGTCCCCCATCCTTAGGTCCTGATGAGACCCCTTATTTCTCACGGGGTCAAAACAACGTTGACTAATTGAATAAACAAGTCATTTACAGCCACTGTAATATGAACTGTTGGCTGTGGCTCCAAACTCTGTATCATATAATGGCTGTTTAGTTATATTAAGAAACCTTGCTGCACACCACATTTTGTCACCTATTGTTTGTTGGTTCTGTGTTCACTTGGGACAGAGAGCAAAATTGATCTGCTTATCTCATATATATTTTTTTTAATCTACTTGAAACATTTTTATAAACAGTATTTGGTCTCGTAATTGTATTGTGTATGAAGGTCTCTTTTAGCATCATTTTGCCTACTGTACATTATGCATATACACTATCAAATATTTTTCTTATGATCCACAAGAACCACTGTTTTTGTGCATTTGACGTATTTTGCTGATACTTTCTTTTCCCCTGAAGGTATAGTAAAGTGCTTCCACATATCACTTTCTTTTCTGCGAGGTTGTGTGTCTTCTTCTTCATCTTCAACAGGTTGTGGATCCTCATCTTGGATGGACGATGTATCTTAAGCCATTGTCTAAAAGCACATCACTGCTAGTTCTCAATCATCCTTCAAGAGACTACACTGGAAAAGTAACTGCTTTTGGGCATGGCTTTCAATGTGGAAGTGTGGGTTTTTATGTATCCAATCAGACCAATCAGAGGACAAAGTTTGGGTGTGTTTTCGGGTGGCTTTGCGAATCCGGCCTGTAAATTCACAGATTTGCAAAACTGGTAAATTGGGTACATTTTTTGAAAAACCGATATAGGGTGGTTTATATATGCTTGTAAATGTAAATATGTTCACACTATTGTTAATAATGACAATGAAGAGGAGTAAATATGTGCAGCAAATTGTAAAGTTTTCATCAAATCTATGGATTCGGCCTCGGGGAGTCATTCCAATCATGTGATCAGGAGTAAAAACCATAGAGTTGCAGCCCGTCTATATTTCCGGATCCGTGAACGTACCACGGTACCTCAAAAATATTTAAAAAATAATAAAATGTGTTTAATTACTGTAAAAAACTTAATTTACTTTACATTAAGAACATATGTGCTTTTTATATTTTAAACATATAAAAAGTTTATTTGTAAAAAGAATATCTACAGAATGAAAAACAAAATTAATAAAAAAATGAATTGTAATACCCTTAGCATTCAAAATAAACCCTACAAATTAACTAAAAAGTAAACATTAAAGAGACATAATATTTTAGAAATGGAATGGAATTTCACAGCGACATTATAATTAGGAAATTTGATTTCTAAAAAACCTTAGAAATTTACAAAAGAAAAACAAAGGTTACAGGGATGTTATAGTAGTACATATAATTTTAAAAAACCTTAGAAATTCACTGCAAAAACCAAAGGTTACAGGGACTTTACAGTGAGACTCAGATTTCACTCGTACAAAACCATAAAAATTCAACAGTTATAGTTACCTGAACTAACTATAACTTACGCCCTCGCAATGCACTGCTTATGACCTCAGATATTTTATCACTCATGACATAGTCAGTGACATCACTGATAAGATCCTTGATTACATCTCAAATGATATCACTGATGGCATCATTCACAGAAGCACTCACACACCCACTCACACCCCATACAACCTCTCATACATCTACTAACACCCACAGAATCCCTCACATACTGTAGGAAAGTGCCTCATTTGAGATGGTTAGCCCTCACATTTTGCTTGATATCTGATGTAATTTCAAACTGTAAGTGCAATAAGCCACTGCTAACCAGGTTTCCAGTGCCAGATCTCTTTCCCAGAAAATGTACCCTGTGTACCCAGATATGCCCCTACAATATCCAGTCTATTCTGAGATTTGTGAAAGTGCACAGGGAAGCCATAAAGAGTACATGGGCTGGATACTTGTCAACACAAGTTTCCTAGCTCCATGATGGCTTCATTGATTCCTAAGGTGTTTGTTACCAAATATTGTGTTACTAAATCCTCACTGATGCCAGTGTGGGATTTATTAATACATTCACACAGGAGCCCCTTTTATAGGGTCCCCTGAAAACCTACCTAGTACTGGTGTTGTTCCTGACTTGTTTTCACTTGACTGTGATGACCAGACATGTTTCTCCCCTCATGGGGTGAGAGCCAGCGCTCTCATCGGACAGGGACAAAGCCTGCTCTGGGTGAGCTACTTCACATCTCCTCCAGGACAGGATGGCATTCCTGGGCGGGAGGCTTCAAAGGTGATGCCTTTGAAATCCAACCCAGGAACCTTCAGATTGTAGGGTAAGCCAAGCCTCCTTTCCTGCTCCACTTTTGGCCTGAGGAAAGGAATAAAAATGTGTTAGATTAGAAAGACGGTCCCCACTCAGCCTATAATACCCCTAGGGTGGGCAGGTGATGCGACAACCTCACCCAAAATTCCACCATCTTGGGGAAACATCCTATCAGGGCTAGGGCAGTGCCTTTTCCCACAGGAAGTGGCAGGAAACTACCTTTTTACCTTTGGAACACCCCTAAATTCAGTATTTAGGTAGCACCCCGAGACCTGAACATCAGATTCAATGGACGAGAAGACCAGGACAAAGAAGCCCCACTGGTCGAGAACTGAAGCCCTGCTCCAGAAGAAAACTGAGCCAAACCCTGCCTGCTGCTCCCAGGACTCATCAATTGCTGCTGCTTTGTTGTCCTGAAACTTGAGAGGACTCCAAGAAACCTGGAGAACATCTAGCATCAAGAAATCACTGAGAAGCTCCATTGGAGTGAAGGTATCACTGCCCTGCACACCACAGGCTTCGATCCCGTAATTTCGGTTTGTCGACTTGCTGCTCCCTGATGACTACAACACAGCAGCAAAGCAAGAGAAGGTACAACAGCTCTGGGGGTTCAGATCTGTCTTCCCACCAAGTTTGGAGACATCAGAACCCACCAGATACCCGGGGTACCGGACTTCCAACAGCAAACACAGAGAAGAAGAATCACTCCTGACTCCCAACGCACCAGAAGCAACACCCATCAGTGGATGTCAAGGCACCCAAAACCTACTTCCTGAGTGGCCCATCTGTCCCAAGATTACCTCTCCAAGATGACTGCTCCTGACCGTGAGGTTCTCAATACGCACCAGCTTCCTAGACCTCAGCATGCTGTTCCCGACTGATCCAGGATGCTCCTGAACTTCTCCTGCTGGAACTCTGGACTTGCTCCCGACATTGACATAAAATGAGAAGGTGAACTTTGTTAAAGCATTGCCTGAATTTCTATGCATTTTTATGCTTTTCACCATTGTTTCCTATGGTGCGTAATTGTGCATAGAAGTGATATATATATATCAAACTTTGCAAAATCCTATCTCTGAAAGTACTTACCTTAATACTATGTTCTTGGTTGTAAAAGTTATATAAAAATCAAAAGTATTTTTACAAATTGGAATCAGATGTATTCTTGAGTGTGTGTCTCATTTATTGTCTCTGTGAAGTACAGCAAATGCTTAGCACTACCCTCTGATAAGCCTAACTGTTCGCCCACATGACCACAAAAAGAGAGTTAGTATTATCTACTTGGCCTCTATATTTAAGAGGGAGATCGGGCAGTACGAGGAATGGAGCTCTGGGGGGCAACCTGGATTTAGAAACACCACTATCTCAGAGAGTGTCGCCAGTCCGGGGGCATGTGTGTGTGTGTTCCAGTGAGGCCTAGATCATATCCAGGTAATGCGTGCCCAGCAGCGGCATATATGCGCTACAAAATTTGCTGGGAAACCTATTTTGACCTGGGTCCTTTCCTCGACTGTGAAGGGAGCATCTAGATGACCTCCTCCTATCCTATGCCAGTCCGAATGTCAACAATAAGCCCCGATGTAGCGTTATCCAATCCATACAAACCAACCCCTTCAGAGAACCCACTCACAACTTCAGATCCATTAATAGAGAAAACCTCACTAATATCAACTTAGTGCAGACTACTCTATCCCATTCATCTAGCAGGATGAAGTGTGCACTCATCAATTGCAGATCCGCTTGCAAACATGCTCCTGACATCCACGACCTCATCCTCGAGAATGATCTAGACATTATCGTCCTCACAGAAACATGGCTAAATAGCTCCTCTTCTCCCATCCTAGACCTACTGGTACCTCCTAGTCACGATATAATCCGTCTGGACAGAAACGTGAACCCTGGCGGCGGACTAGCCTGCATCTATCGTAACACAATCACAGTCAAACAAGCAGACCCCATCTCTCTATCCTCCTGTGAATATCTCTGTATCAACATCTCCGATGGCAAGCGCATCGCCAGCAAACTTCACATAATTTACCACCCCCCTGGTGACAATCTGACGTTCATCGATGAGCTAATGGAAGTCATTACATCCAACGACAACTCACAAGTACCACAGATTTTCCTGGGCGACTTCAATCTCCACTGGAATAACTCAAACGACCATGTTGTAAGCTGTCTCAAATCTTTTCTGTCAGATCAGGATCTTTCTCAATTCTGTGACAGTCCAACCCACAACAAGGGAGAGACATTAGACCTCATCATAGCGAAAACGAACACTGTATCACTAGAATCCATCACCCCATGTGATTGGACGGACCATTACAGCATTCTCTTCTTCATCAATATTGAGGTAGCTACAAAAGGGGCCAACCCCAAAAACAAAACAGTGGAAAAGGAATATTCAAAATATTAACCCCACCGACCTAGTAAACCAATGCATCTCCGCCCTAACCCCCAAGACAGACATGGTTGACGTCCATGACCTCACGGTCTTTTACAATTCCACTATGCTTGAAATTCTTGACTCTACAGCGCCCCTCCAAGAAAAAACGTTTCCTCCAAAATCTCCAAACCATGGTTCAACGAGAATCTGAACTCTGACCGGCGAAAGCTAAGATCAGCCGAGAGATTATGGAAATCAGTACCCTCCACTGATCACCTATATCACCTTAGAGTGCTGAGGAATGCATACAACAGGAAGATCCTAAAGGCTAAGGCAGACTTTTTCAAAACTCAGTTGAACCAAGCCATTAACCGCCCCAAGAAACTATTTGAAATAGTCAAACAACAAGCGCGCAATACGCCTAAATCTGCGGAACAAAAGAATCCGGCTATTCCAAACTGTGATCAGCTTGCCAATTTCTTCCTTGAAAAAACAAAATCCATTGAACTCGACATCCAATCCAAGAAGGTCCTTCCACAACCTATTGCTCAGGACACTAAATTTTATGCTCAGATCGTGGCCCATCCTAGTACTCTGACGGAAACCCCCAAAAACAATGCCTCTTGGCGCGCCTTTTTGCCCATCCCTGAACAAGAAATCTACAACACTCTTCTAGCGATTAACCCCTCCAATCACTTCTCTGACCCCCTACCTCCTTCCCTATTCAAAATGATCAAAACCTCTATCATACCCCTATGGTCGAAGATTGTAAACGCCTCTCTGAGACAAGGCTCCATACCGGACTGTCTTAAAGTAGGGCAGGTCACACCTATACTAAAGAAATCTGACTCCCTCCCCTCAGATCTAAACAACTACCGCCCGATAACCAACATCCCTACTCTAGCGAAACTGCTGGAAAAATGTGTACAACTACAACTATGTAATCACATCGAGAATTTCATCCTCCTAGACAAACACCAATCCGGCTTCCGGCAAGGTCATAGCACAGAATCTGCTCTCACCCACATATTGGATGACATACTAAAAATGCTAGACCACAACGAATCATGCCTATTGATACTTCTTGACTTATCCTCCGCTTTCGATACGGTTAAGCACGACAACCTACTGTCCCTACTGGAACGAAGGATGGGCCTTACCGGACCAGTGTTACAATGGTTCACCTCCTTCCTTAGTAACAGAACACAAAGAATCAAGATGAAGCATTCACTTTCTCAACCCTCCTTGGTCACCATAGGGGTCCCACAGGGCTCAGCACTCTCTCCCATTCTCTTTAATTTATTCATGGAGCCCCTGGCAAACGCATTGAACTCTGCGAACATCCAATATCACCTGTACGCTGACGACACCCAACTGTACATGAAAATCTCCTCACCAGAAGACTTCATCTCTCTCAACGCTATTCTACAGAACACTCAAAGTTGGCTCACTGGCAACCACCTTATGCTTAACACCAAAAAAACAGAATTCCTTCTCATCTCCCCTCCCAATCACACACCCAAGATAGACTTATGGTTGGAGCATCTAACTTCCTTTGACTGTGCTCCCCACATCATTGACTCCGCGAAATCCTTGGGAGTCACCATTGACAAACACCTGAACATGCAAGCGCAAATCACTAATGCCACCAAGGGAGCCGATCACCAGTTGAGTATACTAAGGAAACTTAAACCCTTCCTCCCACAGACCAACTTAAAAATGGCGGTACAAGCCCTGGTGTTACCAAGATTGGATTACGGAAGCACCACCCTATGCGCTCTCCCCAAATACAAGCTGGCCCCGCTGAGGGCTTCACTCAACGCTGCGGCCAGACTGGTCTCAGGGATTAAAAGAAATAGCCACATCTCTCCAACCTTGAAAGCTCTGAACTGGTTGCCCTACGAGGCAAGAATACACCTAAAGGTTGCCTGCACGACCCACAAAGCCCTGCATAACAATACCCCCACTTACTTAGCACTAAAGTTAGAGCGATCGGGAGGATGCAGACAATTGCGAAGTGCGAGGTCACTACTATTGAAACCACAATCCTTACATAAAAAGAGAACTGGCTGCAGAGCTTTTTCAGGGATCGCACCGAAGATTTGGAACTCCCTCCCTCCACTGGTACGTGGAATCTCATCCTTTACATCCTTCAAAAAAGAAGTAAAAATGCTTCTACTGAACAAATTTACATCCTAAGGCTTTAATTCGATGTGGACTAATAGTTACCTATGATATCCAGATATTTCTGTCTACCTCTTTTGGATTTTATGGAAATTACTTAATGTATATATTCTACCTCAACCTCCTAATGTCTAATAACTGTGTACTGTGAAGTGCTCTGATGCCCTCGTGGATCATTCTTTGTTGTCTACTAGTCACCTATGCTATCCATATAATACTATATACCTCTTTTGTACTGAATAGCGAATACCAAATGTTTGTATACTACATCAACCATCTAATGTTTAATAATTATATACTGTAAAGCGCTCTGATACCCTCGTGGGTCACGTTCGCGCTATATAAAACTTTATAAATAAATAAATAAATAAATAAATGCCCTTTCCATGGCCAATAATGTTTTCGAGGGTAGATCATCTATGAACTTTGCGACATGTGCATCAGTCAAGACATCTCTATGTGCATATAGGGCCCAATAAAAGCTGGCAAAGCTATTGACCACTGCATTGGGATCAGTGAGCACCGTGCCATCATCGTGAATCATGGAGATCTGGACCGGCATCAGGGCATTCTGACACCGCCGGTGTAATAATTTCAAGGACTTGTCTCCCCATTGATAGATCCTTCTCTGAGAGGCCAGCCACACACATCTGGCCTCCTCCAGCAGCACCTCCTGATACTGCTGCTGTGCAAGGCCCAACTGTCGGCACGCCTGCCCCCCCCTCCTCCTCCATCCCGCATCTCTTCAGCTCCAGAATTGGGGTCTCAATCTGCAAGAGTTTATTTCTATCCTGTATGTGCTCCACCATGCAGAAACTGATATTAACTCCACGTACAGTGGGCTTTATTGCCTCCATAGTACACTCTTGGAGGAGGCAGTTGCCTTGTCAAGGGAGAAATATTCAGTCATAGCATTATATATCTGCGTTCTATATGTCTGGTTCTGCAAATGCCAGAGGGAGAGTTGACAGGAAAATGATGGATGCCGGGGGCCCACCAGAAGCCACAGCGCCACTGGAGAGTGATGGGAGAGCCCCCTTGGCAGTATATCAACCTCAGACACTCTATGAACGTGGCCCATCTGCACAAATATGTAATATAGCCGATATAATGACCCATGTACTGAAGAATAGAAGGTATAGCCTTTCTCAGTAGACTGCTTAATCGCAGCCAGAAAAGTTGTGCAATCTGGTGTCGCGCATGGGGTTCTTCCAGTATTAGCAGTCACTGCTCCAGTTACTGTATATCAGTCCATCATACTCTGTTTAGAGTGGACCCAGAGCGTTTGTCTTTAGTCATTGTTGGGGGTCTATAAACTGAGGATCATTAATGTAGACTATATGAACCTGGACCCCCTAAGCCATCAATGGTGGTTATTCCCGATAGCAATGTGAACCGCAAAAGATGTATGGGCTTTGCTAGATCGGGAGGGGAGGACCAATGTCTCTTGCAGCTTAGGGTGAAGAGAGGCCGGGCCCCCAACCGCAAGCTGCACCCAGACCTGGCCCGACCGCCTCTGCAGACTGGAGTATGCCCCCCCAATTGGTGCCTCACCTAATATCACCTATCATATGCGTATAGGTAAACAAATGAAAACACTGCTCCCACAACCTAGCAGCTGCTATTTAATGCTGATTCCTGCTTGTTGCAGCAATGCCGGCTCCTGCTGGAGGCGGGAAGCCACCTGGGACCGCAGGGGCACCCAGGGGACATGGCTGGTCCCAGGGGGATGGGGTCCCTGGGCCGAATTTGGCCCAGGGAGGGGGACCACACTGCCCCTCTCCCCTGTTCAATGAAGGCTGGGCCCTGGTTGATGGGGTCTCTGTGGCCAAAAACGATCTGGGTAGGCGGACCGCCCTGCCCCTCCCCACATTAAAAATGTATTTTTTAAAGGCGGGGCCCCAGGGAATGAGGTCTCTGGGTCCACTATTATCCAGTGAGTGAAAATGTTTCATAAATGTTTCTGCGACTTAAAGATATATAGTATCTACTGCATAAGTTAAATAAATATTCTTTTTAAACTAGTAATGAGTGATACTGTTTCTAACATATGTCATCTGAGTGGGTGTGTGACTGTCTGTATCAATGTGGGAGTGGGTGTTTCAGTGCTGTATGCGTGTGAGTGGGTGTGTGAGTAGATGTGTAGGTAAATAAGGGTGTATGAGTAGCTGTATGGGTGTGTGAGTAACTGAGTGGCTGTATTGGTAATTAAGTGTGATTGGCTGTATGTGTGAGTGACTGAGTGCATTGGTGGCTATATGGGTGGAGGAGTGTGTGAATGGCAGTTTTGGTGACTGAGTGGCTGCACGAGTGGCTCTATGGGTGGGTAAGTGGGTGTGTTAGTGGCTGCATGGCTAAGTTAGTGGCTGTTTGAATAGATGTATGGGTAAGTGAGTGTGTGTGAGTGGCTGTTTTGCGCGGTAAGTGTCTGTGTGAATGGCTCTATGTATGAGTGGGTATGTGACTCCTTGTATGGATGTGTAAATGGGTATGTAAATGGTTAACTTGATTAGTAAATGGATGTGTGAGTACCTGTGTGGGTAAGTGAGTGGCTGTTCGAGTAGCTATATGGGTGAGTTAGTGCTAGTGTGAGTGGCTGTGTGGGTGAATGCGTGGTTGTGTGATTGGCTGTAATAGAGAGTGAGTGCTCTGTGAGTGGCTCTATGCATAACTGAATGCTAGTGTGAGTGACTGTATGGGTGAGCGATTGTGTGTGAGTAGCTGTATGGGTGAGTGAGTGGGTATGGAAGTGGCTGTATGGGTGGTGATTTGGCTGAGTTATTGAGTGAGTGGGTGTGTGTGAGTCGTTGAATGGGTTTGTGAATGGGTATGTTTAGGAAGCTGGCTCTCTGTACAGTGTACTAAAATGAAATACACTAAGTAGAGAGTCCAGGGAATCCCCAATGGATTTATGCCCTCTGCAGCTGACCTAGTACATTCGGATCAGGCGGGCTTCATGCCTCATCTGTTTACGTGCCACAACATCCATTGAGCTCACAACCCAAATGATGCCATAGATCGCCTGGGACTTCCAGCTGTTTTACTCTTAGCAGATATAGGTAAGGCATTTGATTCTGTTAGTTGGACCTATCCATTCACACTTCTGCAATGACTTAACATGGGTCCTCAGTTTCGTTCCTACATTCATCTGCTGTACACAGCTGTGACAGCTTTTGCACGTGTGGCGGGTTCGGTCTCCTCTCCATTTCCCATCAGACGTGGCACCAGGCACGGTCGCCCCTTGTCCCTTCTCCTATTCGCTCTGGCCATGGAGCCACTGGCTGCATGGGTGAGAATCGATGCCTTAGTCTGGGACTTCGAACGGTCGCGGGAGGTACTTGGACTGCTTTGCGCTGTATGCCAATAATGTCCTGTTCTTCCTCACAGACCCCCATAGGTCCGGTCCCAAGATCCTTCGAATAATGCAGGTATTTGGGGAAACAATGGGACTATATATGAACATCAGCAAGTCAATATTATGGCAGCTGCGGGGGTCGTCAGGGGATAGTGCATGGGCGGTGGACTTAAACGTGGCAGTAGACGGCCTGCAATACCTGGGCATCATTTTATTTGGCAGTCAGTCTGTCTCCTGGGATCACAATTTGGCTCCTTTGGTGGAACGTGTAGGGACAGAGATTAGATCATCGTCACATTTGCCCCTGCCCCTCTATGGCTACTCCGTCATCTTTAAGATGGTATCCCTTCCCAGCCTCCTTTATCAATTGCAGAACCACCCCAACCCGTTTCCCTCTGTGTGGTTTCGGCAGATTAATGCGATGCTGGGTCAGTTCCTGTGGTCGGCGGGGCCTCCCAAGTGGCTCTGTGAACCTGCTTTTAATCTACATACTTTGGATGTATTGCAGCCGCAGATGTCCTGTCTTATCACGTTGCCTCCCATCTGCAAGTGCTTAACAAGTGGTGGTAAAGTCCCAAAGATGACCAGGCATATTCAGTTGAAGCTGGGTGATGGGAGATCTCTCCCTTCACGAGTATCTATATAGCAGATCAGATGTGAGAACTCTTCCTCCGGTTGCAAAAGTAGTGGAGACAGTCCCTTCACAGGATGGGGTGGTGGGGTCACCTCACGTGAAAGACTCCGTTGTGGCAAAAAAGACTTATTCCCCAAGTGGCGGGCCTGAGGGGCTTTCAGGGATGGGATCATATTGGCATTTCCTCTTTATGTGATGTAATGCACAGCCTTATCCTAAAATCATTCCAGGAACTACAATCCAAATTCTCCATGCCCTGTAGTCAATTTTATAAGTACATTCTATAGGAAAAGCATTTAAAAAAAATATGTGATGGGGCTGCGTGGCACCCTTCCCGGGCCTCTAGTGTGGGTGCCCTGGTCCCACCCAGGGCACCCACTTTGCAATGTTGGGGATCACGATGGAGCCTCAATGCCCCCACAGTCCATGCAGCTCTCTGCCTCCTGGGAGAGCCAGCATTGCTTTGACACAGAGGGAGCTGCTAACATGCAGCTCCCTCTCTGTCAAAGCAATTGTGCTCCGCTTTGAGCAAGCAAGAGCACAATTCTCTTGCTTGTTCAAAGCAGAGCACAGATTGCTATGGCTTTGGGGAAGTGGTAAAGCTCCTGCCAAGCCATAGCAAACAGCTATATCTAGGGGGTAGGCACCCCGGGAAATAGCAGGAGCCACCCCAGGGGGTGGTAGTCCCAAAGGGCCTTCACTGGCTCCAGGAGGGGGCTGCATGGCCCATTCATTATTTTAGAATTTCCCCCGGAGAGCTGGTGGTCCTCGAGGCTCTTCCATTATATTATTTGAGCCCAGGGAGGTGATGGTCCCCGGGGCTGCAGGGGGCAACACGAGCCCCCTGCACTTCAATAACTCATAGCCACAGGGTGGTGGTGGTCCCTGAAGCTACGGGTGGGTCAAATGAGCCCCCCTGCACTTCAATAATTCATAGCTTTGGGGAGGTGGCAGTGACCAGGGCTGCGGGTGGGCCTCCCGAGTCCCCCCGCATTAGTATAGTTCATTGCCCAAGGAAGGTGGCAGTGCCTGGGGCTGCGGGGGGGGGCTGGGCAGGCCTCCCCACATTTGTATAGTTCAGTGCCCCACGAAGGTGATGGTCTCCAGGGCTTTTTTTAAAAGCCTTAGGATGGGGGCCCCCATGAGCCCCCCTTCTTCAATATAATAAGCCCAAATACCACCAGGATTTGGCCCACCCGGGGGCTTTCTGAAAAAGACAGGCGGGAGACTGTGCATCTTTTTTTATTCAATTTTGCCAGGAATCCATGGGTCTACCTACAAATTGTCTGCAAAATAGGGAATACATGCTTTCAACCACTCCGGGGTCCCTGTGGGACCCCCCCCCCCGATATCTGGGGGTCAGGGTATTTCTACTCTGCCCCCTTTTCTCTATTTTTTACATTTTCTGTGGGACTTGGCTTCAAGCCGAGTCCCAAGATGGCTGCCAACACTTTCTGGTTGAAGTGTTGGCAGCCAATAAACTTTCAGTAGGATCCACGAGCCCACTGCAAGGACTTGTGTACCCAAATAGCTATATTTTTTTAAACCTAATTCTTTGAAACTACTGATGACAAAAAGCATGCCTTCTGGACCAACATCTAGCTTTCTGCCAAATTTGGTGAAATTCCATTCAGCGGTTCGGGCTGTAGTCGTGTTCAAAAGATGAAAAATCACCCTAGACGTAACATGGGGAAAACGCATTTTGGGACACTCTACTTTTCTCAGGCCCACCTTGACGAATCACCCCGAAACTTTTAACACAGCGGCTGAACGAAAAGGGGAACTTTTGTGAAAAGTTTGTGGAGATTCGTCAAGCAGTGCCAAAGTTAATGGCAAAACAAAAAACTATTTTCCTAAGGAAACTTTGGTCCTAACTATAACTACCTACTGATGACTATATAGATATATAGAAAGATATATATTTAGATAGATAGATAGATAGATAGATAGATAGATAGATAGATATGGATGTATGTAGATGTATATATATAGTGGAATGAGAATTGTAAGGTAATTTCATAATTTTTAATCACATTACTTTTTTACATGTAAATATTATTATTCTTAATAATAAGTTATATATTTTTTTAAATCTAAAGTTATTTTTGATAGTTAGAAACATATATTTCTGTTGGGGAGTGGGGTTCTCAATTTCAAATCTGAATGATGACACATATACCATAGTATTGGTGTACTACTTCATGAGAATAGTACAACTGCAAGACTTGTAATGGAGTAAAGTTAAAAAAAAAACTAGATTAGTAAAAATTAATCAACATTTTACAGCTTAAGGTATTGTGATGCTGGTGTTGATGTCTATGCTGGATGCACTTTCTAGATGGATGCTGAAATTACAATTATTCACATGATTAGCTTTTGAAGCATATTGACTAGTTGTGTGGTTGATGTTATGAAATATATGTAAACTTTCAGACACACATTGATTGTGAACATATTAATTGATGTGGATAGACTTGCATTGCGCACTGTCTAACATGCTACATTGTGTCCCAATTTTATTTATATTGACGAGGTCATCATGAGTGACATAAGATAGAATGATTGATTTTTGAGAGCTGCAAGACTTATTACTTTGTTACATGTGACATGGTTATTAGTGAAATATTATATGAAATTAGAAATATATTCTTTTTATGTTAAAAATGGTTTGTGCAGTTTAGGATGTCTGTTTATTCTTGTAATCCTTGGGCACTGTTTAAAAAAAATATATAATCCACTTACAACGTAAGGAGACAACTTACCCACAAATAACATTCTACACTTATTACAGTCCTGGTTTTAAGTTATTTAACCAGATGCAGTAAGGTTGTTTTCATTTTATTTTATAAAAGATTTCACTTATTACATCAACATACAACCAGCGATGTGTTGGTTATAATTTGATATCTAGAGCAACATGGCCACATTTTACATTTTTCAGCAGATTCGTAGGTCCCTGTGATAACAGAGTGTATTTACTCAACTACCCATGTAGAATTAAAAGCCTCCATAATAATATATATATACATACTTGCCTGAGATTACAGTGGTTTCACAAGGTACTGTCACCGCAGAGCCTCAGAAGACAAGGCAGAATTCTTGAGCCACCTCCATTATCAGTGTAGGTATACAATGTTGGTACTTTGTTATTAACCAAAGAAAAAAATACATTATTTTAAAATGTTCCAACAAAAGAAATAAAAATCGCAAAAGCCCTTGGAGTTTGAGTTTTCACCCAGCATATATAGGTCATTTTTACATATTCATATTTGGGTCAAACAATCTTTCCCTTGCCTTGCAGGCACTCAATATGTAGAACATTGTGATGGTCATTGCCTGAAGGTACACAACGTAACAGTCCATTGGTCTAAGATTTACATCAGAGGAGCCTAAGGAGGCCTCACCAGTAGAGACAAGACAGTATATCAGACTCCTAATTGTGCGCTTGTTTCGGTAATTTACTAGAGTATACTTTAGTGTATGCAGTTCTTGAGGCAGAACACTCTGTGTGATGATGTGTAATTAAGAATCTGTGACCATGACGACCTTGAGTTAGTTTGTCACCATAATGTTACATATGTTTCTATTTTGTGGGTATGGTAGAATGAGTACAAAGACAGCATTACCCAACCAATAATGTGTACACTGACTAACATCTGACCACATGTGTGAGACAGTTTGTAGCTTAAAAATAATCTTTTTGATTTTGGAAAAATAATCTCCTTATGAAAGTTATAGCCCACCATATTTGAGACCATGTTTACTGAGTACATACCACTGTCCTGGCCACTCAGCCTTTATTGCCCACAATCTCTTTCATGCGCAGTATTGACTAGACCTTCTCCTGCCAGATAAAGAGGTTGAGGGGCCTCAGAGGCCTACAACCTTTCCCCATTGAAAATTACTGTGAACTGACCCCCATCTGCATGTTGTTTCACCTGTTGCTGAGGACATCCTGTCAGTGTTGTACATTGAGTTTTCACCCTACGCTCTATTTTTGTCTATATTTCTCTACGTTGACTCATGGTTGTGTTCTGCACCCGAGCTGCAAACAAATGTGGCTCTACCCTCAAATTTCATCCACCATCACAGTGCGCTCAGTCTTACAAAGGTGATGAATTTTCCTTCTTGCCATGGAAGTAGCTTCAATTTGTTTTCCTGGAGGTAACCAGAAATACCCACAATGTAGCAAAAATGTTATTTTGTGAGAAAAGTAAAATAAAAATGTTGTGCAAAAATGTGTACGCTTTTTTCCCAAAATTGGCATCAACAAAAAACTGATGTACTATGATCACCATCTTCCTAGATTTCAGGAACAAGCAAAGATATAAAGAACACCAATTTTTTTATAACATTGTTTGCATTTTTACTTTTTGTGGTAGCAAACTACTTGCAGTTTGTGATGAGAACAAGTGTAAATTCCAGATGTGAACCTAGAAATCTCTAGATGTGTGAGAACTAGACAACGTTCTGAATTCAGCAAGGGTTCATTTGTGTAGAGTTGATATGGTTTTCTCCCATGGAACTAATCATTGAAAGCAAAAATAATCAAAACAAGTAGGAAAAATGTATGAGTTCTGACAATATTTTCATCCATACATTTTTACACCTATGGCTGATTTACAAAAGTAACATACTGTTAAATTTGTTAGACCCTTCCATTCTGGTCACAGGAAGATATAGTGTTTGATGATTTTCCAAAACTGTATGATACCCAGAACCAACAACTGATCTGCAACCTATAATGATTTTTCATTGTATACCGACCATTCACTTATTCCTATGGTTAATTCCAATGAATGAAAAATGGTTATTAAGGAAACCTATGTATTTTCGAAAAGTGTGCAAGATACTGAGTTCATGATTAATGTATATTTATGCACCTCTGAATTTGCAGTTACCAGTACTATCACGTGATTCTGAGGGCATTTTGCAAATGTGTTATTTCTTGCACAGTGGCTTATATTTGTAAGCCAAAATGGATAGAAATCCATTTGGTAATACAAATGTTCAACTTTTCCTTGTTACCACACTTCTCCCTATGAATATTTGTGTTACTGGTCTTAGTATTTGTGACAGGAAAGTCCCCAAAACCACATTGTCGATATATCACATTTTTAGCAAGAAAAACAACCCCCTTTGGTTATTTGAGTCATGGAGGAGATTTGTGCCAGTCTTTGGCTGCTATCCATCGAAACCTACCAAACCCAGACATTTCTAAAAAAAATACACACAAGGGACTCAAAGGTGGTGTGGCTTGCATGGATCCCACTCCATTTTCTTACCCACAACGACCTGTAAACTTCAAACTTAGGCTAAAATGTGTGATTCCAAATTAAACTGAATAATTTGAAAAACTGCACAGCTAGTCAAGTGATGGGCAATTGTAAGGTATGTATCCATACACAGCCATTTGTTCAGATGCTATCTATCTGCTCCACTTCAGTTAGTTTCCTGTAGCCTTGCAGCATCCTCCACAACAAATGAAGTTAAGGTTACTTCTTCTACAGCATTAATACTTTCAATAATGCAATTCAAGGAAGGAAATCAGTCTTCCTATGGTTATCTGTTGATTGGCAATATTTTCATTGTATGTTTCCAGCTGGAAAAGGTGGATAGCCAATTATTTATACCATGTGTGAATATTATGACTTGCATTATATGATTAAAGAACCATGTGGTCATTTCTGTCCACTTGGCCCATATACTTGTTGTAATCAAGTATACATGGGGGCTTGTGATATTTTGTTAACTAACCCCAAACAGTGACTGGTGAAGAGCTCTCATCTTGAAGTGTAGTGAGCACATATTCTTCCAACCTATCACAGAATTTGACAGTTAGAAGTTCATTGCAACATATCACAATGCTTTGGCCTATTTGAAGCTTCATACATACAAACTCCTGACAGAAAGCATTGTAGTGCTTTCCAAATGTACTGTTTTGTATATAGTTCAATGAACAACCTGGACCCTGTGTAGAAGTTTTCCATATAGAAGTTATAATCTTTATGAAGGAGTGATTGTGAAAATTCCATTGCAATCTTGTCACTCAATCCTAATGTGGAAGGGCAACCTATAGAATTTGTTGTGGAGTCCTTTCATGATTACACTCTCAGACTGAATACATAACCAGCAGAGCCCTCACACAATATGTACCACTTGTTGCCATATCTACCTCTTTTGTTAGATATATACTGCCTGACTAGCATCTGCCCTTTGTATAGAATCAATAACTCATTTGCTGCTACATTCTTCCCAGGAGTACACATCTCTGGAAACTTGGCAGACAAATGATCTCTAACAGGCTGAATTTTGAGCAACCGGTCATGGTCTAGATGCTGCAGAATTATCAATGAAATGCAGCAAACTCAGCATGATCAAAAACCTCCATCTGCTCATGGCTAGTGCGAAGCTGGGTGTTTCCCAAAACATACGAGTAGGCCATTAGAACTGTATGGCTGATTTGTGTATTATTCCCATGTTGAGCATAAGGCTGAGATATTTTTCCATCTTTTAAAGTGAAGTGGAATTCCACTGAGACACTCTAGAATGAGTTCCCAGAAAGCCTCCATGCTTTTAGAAGCTGATCATCACACACACTTTCTTCAAGGAAGTCATCATCTACAAAACGAGGAAAGTAGGTAATAGGAAAAAAATGTGCAGTATTGACTTTAATTTCAGCATCTGCAGTGAATGTGGACATTTGTGTTAGTACTAAATTGGCGGTCTGGCAAGTGAGCACTTTCCATGTGCTTGGCATAATACCTTTCTGCAGTCTTATGTGGGCTACCCTGCAACTGTCTCTAAGCTGCATAGATTGTACTTGAATTAAACTCCACTGACTGAACAATCACTTCCAGATTCTGTTTCATGACCCTTTCACTAATTTACTGGCTCAGTGCTTTACTTCAGTAGTTGCATTAGGGTCTAGGAAGCAGCCATCCACCGAGATGACATGTCTGATAACTGTCTAAAACGTTACTCCTCAAATTTTGTGTCCTAGGTAGAATTCAGAGGTGCTCATATAAATGTTTTCTGTTATGTGATATGAGCTGTAACTGAAAATGCCATGGATGCAATAAGGCATCATTGCACCATGTGCCTCCATGTAGCCGCACAGTGCCCACCACCGCATAGGGCAGTGTGTCAACCCACTTCAGCCATTGATCATTTATTGTGCTATTCACATTGTCCTTTCACCCACCTCAAAATGCATCATAGGACAATGGGTAACCCCACTTCCGATGTTGATCAATTATTCAGCCATTTACATTTGCTTCCACCCACCACATCATGGGGCAATGTGTCAGTCCACGTCAGCCATTAAATAGTTATTATTCATTTCCAATTTACTTTCACCTACCACAGTGTACATCATAGGACTATGGGCAAAGCTCACCTCAGCCATTCATGAGTTATTCAGCCATTTACATTGTGATTCCACCTGGTATTGCATAGAGAATGTGGCAGCCCACTTCAGCCATTGATTAAATATTACCATTTATATTTTACTTCCACCCACAATAGCATAAATCATGGGGTATTGATCAGTAATTGTGTTATTCACATTTTACTTCCACCAACCACAGCATACATCATGGGGAAATGGGTGACCTCACTTCATCCATTTATCAGTTGTTGAGCTATTCACATTTTATGTCCTAAATGCCTTATGTATTTAGTGGGTGGAAGCAAAATGTGAATGGCTTTATAACTGATCAGTGGCTGAAGTGGTCTCATCCATTACTCCACAGCCTGTATTTTTGCACTGTTCCCCAGTGTAGCAGCAGTAAAAAACAAAATGGGTTGCAACATTTCCCTTCTCTGGGGGGCTGATCATAGCCCCTCAATGTCCCAATTGCACTCCCAGGAAAGGGAAATCTCAAATTATAAAATATGTCCCTTTTTTGGACTTCATCAAATGGCCCCCTAAAAAGATCCCAGCATGCAGGGAATGGTGCATCCACAATCCAAAAACAGGGATCTGTTTGAAAGAAATGTTGCTGGAAAGGGGAGAATCTCCCCGTTCTAGCAATGTCTCCTTCAAACTTGAAGATGCCGCCTGGGGAAAACAATCCTGCCAGACGAGAGGAGCTCTCCTTATCCACTCCTCATGGCACCATCCAGTGGGATCTGTGATGTCAGTGCAACATAGGGTGTGCTGACATTACTAAGGATCAGGAGGAGTGGTGGGATTGGCACAGAAGTGATACTGGAGAGGTGTGGTGCAGCGGCCAGGGCAGCTGACTTCGGAGCACAGGGCTCACAGTTCGATCCCCGGCTCCGGCGGCAGCTCAGCTCAGCACCATGTGACTCTGGGCAATAGCTCACTTAATTTCCACGACGGCCCCCAGCGCCTTGAGACCCGTAAGGGTGAGTAGTTCGCGCTTTACAAATACGGATTTACATTTACATTGGTCTCCATCATAAATCCTATGGGAGAAGCCTCTGGTGCAAGCACAGGAAATTTCCCTACACTACTCCAGGCAGTCTGTTGACATTCTTCCCAATGCAGAAGTCTTCAACAGGTTGTCTGTAGCAGCAGACAGGTTATTATGACAAATTACATCAAAACTATGAAAATGAAATATTGAGAACTAGAGGTAAGAATTTTTCAGGTTTTAGGTCAAAAAGCACTAAGAAAAAGAAAAGGTCCGATCATTGATCATTATAATTTCAGGTGGACTGCGATGGAGCATAGTTCAGATACAGAGAATTTCACTGTTCTTTTTAATGTAAATTGTACTACAATTTCACCTATAAGATCAATTTAGTAATATATATATTTTTACAGTTTTATAAATATATTTTAATCACACTTTCGTTCTCCTTATTCATTTTAATAGTTATAATTAACAAATCAAGGTACAGTAACTTGTGTAATCTTTCTATAATTGCAATACACCAAGGGCCTAATTTATGAGGTTTTGGTCAAGGGCAGCGCCGCAAGGAATCTTGCAGCGCTGCCCTACATCAAAACAAAGGGGCTGGACTGCACCGTATCTATGAGATGGGACATTTCTGTCTGTTTCCCTGGCGCACAATGTGCTGCCATGAGCTAACGCAGGCACCCTTGCACCATGGTGTTGGAGGGCTGATTTTTTTTTGAGTAGGAAGGGACACCTTGCTGCACAAAATCAATCAGTTTAGGCAATTTCCTCTTTCTATGTGTGCCACAGAGTAGAAAAAGGAAAAAACGAAAACATTTCTCCTCGTTGCGCCTCCCTAACACCACCCCTGGGGTGGAGTTAGAGTCTGACGCATTCCTAGGTTTATGTTTTCTCATAAATCTGGGAATGCTTCAGATTCCATGGATGTTGTGTGGGAAGACCCACAGCAACACCCATGGAATGTCCCTTTCATGCAGTGTTCTGCGTGAAAGGGGCACATATTTACAAGGCCATGAAAAGCCACGTAAAGTGGCTTTACATGGCCTTGTAAATATGCTGTGGCACATTTTGCCACCGGAACATCAAAGAAGTGACGTTACAGTGGCACAAAAGTCTTTCTCTTTTTTTGTGTTCATTTTATAGATCCGCCGTGATGCCACTGCGTCTCGGCTGCGATTCCAGGAACACATCCAAAACTCAACTTCTCATTGGACGCAGTAAGGGGCCTATTTAGAAGCTGGTTTGCATCGCTCTTAAGAGTGATGAAAACTTTTAAGTAAGATTTATGAAGCCATCTGTGACTTTTCCTGATTCGACTACAGACTCCATCCCTGTCACAGGGGCTATATCTGAAGAAACAACCGATAGCGTAGATGGAGGTGTAGGGGAAATTAAACTTGCCGGACACTGACCCAGAGATCCAGGTCGTGTACCAATAACCAATACTTCTGGCTGAACCCTAAAATAGGAGCGTAATGATGGAGTCACTTTAACCACGCTACTAGGCGCCTTACTTTTTGGCTTCCTAGGTTTAATAGACTTCCCTTTCACCTGATAGACCTGAAAGGCAGAGTCACCCCCAGTAAACTTGGTTCTTTCAACTAAAGAGGCCTGTACTCCACAAGGAGAAGCGAGCTCAGCAGCAGTGAGGAATTGTGGTGCCACAGCCTCAGGGGGATCCTTACCAATATTTATTTTCCCGGAGGTAGTTTTGGTGGACTTTTTGCCCTTCTTACTAGTTACAATTACTTTCTTAGGACCCCCTGTGGCCCTCCTTGTTGGTTTCTTTTGTCCTGTCCCAACTTCTATCTGTGGGCTTCCAGCGGTAGGAGAGGAATCCTCAAATATATTGAGGGGAGTCCGTTGTTTCCCAGAATGCTGTACTGATAAGGGGACTGACCTCTTTACCCTTACCACACCTTCAATGCTTCTGTTTAAATCACCAGCAGCCTCCTCCCCATCCTCCCCAACCTTACCGCTGACTCCGCTTTCCTCCTGCTCCTGTTTTTGCTCCTTTTCGTGGCCGTGATCCAAGTCTAAGTCCTTCCCACGCCGAAAAAAACCGGTGTTACTGGCTTTATTGCCCCCCCTGAGGAGGCCCCGCGCTACTGCCTTACGCCCCCTCCTGAGCTCCAGCGCGGCTTCCAACAGGCGGGGAGGTGTAGGAAAATGGTTCCCCGCCTCCTCTCTACACATCCCTGGCTTCCACGACGTCCGACGCCCAGTGTTCTTCTCCCTCCGCAGCCCCCACAAAAGAGCCGCGCCACAGGCCACCTACACCGGCTCAAGCCGGGAAAAGCCGAGAGAAAAAAAAAAAAGCCTTCTCGCGCGTCCTCCAACAAGCGCGGCGTCCCCAGTGACAGCGTCTCCCTGCTCGCGGCTTCACAGAAGAGCCACGCCGCATCAACAAACCCAGGCACCGGTGCGAACAGCGAGGACAGCGAGGAGACGCTCCAGCAGGGCTGTCAGCATTCAGGTAACGGCCCCCTGCTCCTCCTCCTCCGATCAATTACGGGCTACTTTCACTCCCCGGGTCCATAGTGGCTGACGCAGAGCTCCGGGCGCTAGCGGCTAACGTGCAGCCGTCATGTTCCCTCAAAAAAAGTCACAGATGTAGCCATACCAATGGACCTAGTCTCCCAAGCAACAGGCCTGGCCCCCCAATTTAAAGATTTGGGGGTGCCTCCAGAGAATATGAGCGCTCCTAGAGATGACTCGATGATTATTGCTTCAAGTTTAGTACAACCACTATTAGGAGCGCCTGATAACAGCACTGTAGAACTACCAGAAAGGGGATCCCTTCCAGTACAGCCAACTTCACCTTTGCCCGCGGGTTTGGAGAATCTCTTCGTTGCACTAACGGAGGACATAAAGAAAGGATTTGCAGCATCTACAGTGAACCAAGGGGAGATCAGGAATTACTGCGAATCTCTGGAAAAAAAAGTTGACCTTATAAATTCCAGAACCGTAACTTTAGAGAATGCAGTGGGTGAAATGAAAGAAGATCTGGGCCAGGCAAAGTCGGAAATCGAATTTTTAAAATCGGAACATCGGGAACTCAGAGACAGAGTGGAGAAATTAGAGAACAACGCACGAAGGAACAATTTACGTTTATTGAATGTACCAGAAGGAAGTGAAGGATCTGACATTCGGTCCTACGTGGTTTCTCTACTTAAGACCTCATTACAGCTTGAAGTCTCTGAGGAAGAGCTTAGCCGAGACATTCAGAGGGTACACAGGGATCCTTTTCGGAGGAACCCTAACAGACCCAAACCCAGAAAAATTCTTATTAATTTCCTCACATTTGCCTTGAAGGATAAGATCTTAAATTTAGCACTGAAATCTAAATCAGTGCGGGCAAAGGAATTTGTGTTTGAGATTCGGTCGGACCTCTCAAGCTGTACTTTGGAGAGGCAATGGGAGTTGGGCAAGAGACTGGAAGGGTTCAAAAGCTAGGGGCGGTAGCCCAATTAAAATTCCCGGCCTTTTTAAAGGTGATGTACAACAATAAAATGCACAATATAAGGTCGGTACAGGAAGCGGATGAGCTGTTGAACAGCCTAAGTAAAGGGGACCAATAGCCGGACCAACTACAGTGTAGTCAGTGAGGTGATATCTCTCCCACATAGAGAAGTTAATAGCAATAAGAGTTTTTTAATTCTGAGTGGCTGTCTGGGGTTGTGAGGAGCGCTCCCTTCCTGGTTGCTTTTAGTATAGTTAGGCCTCCCGCTTTTCTTTTATTCTTTGAATCTTATTTAGTTTCTCTCTGGGTGTTTTGTTTTGGTGGAGTTGTTTTTTATTAAGGTGGGGCTGGCGCAGATATCTCCGGGACGCAATTGCCTGGACTCCATCTGTCCAGATAATTGGGGTATGAGTTCCCAGTGAGGGGGGGATGGGTAGGTGGGGGCACGGAGTAGGGGTTGGGGTTGGGTGTAGCAGGAAAAAAATCAAAAAAAATCCTCATTTGCCGTTTTTTTGTGTGGGATGTACTCACGTTAGGGCTTGGTTGAGAGTTTTGGAGCTGGGCTGGACTGATTGCTGGTATTGGTTACTTTATATTCAGTCCTCGGTTTTTAGGCTGGGCTTCTCGATGAATATAATATGAGTCCTATACAGATTTTATCTTGGAATATTAATGGCCTGCGAACCAGACCGAGAAGAGATAGGATAGTACAGTATCTCCAAGATTCATTGGCTCAGGTTTTGATCCTTCAGGAAACACATCTCCTAAAGGAGGAGATATGTTCCCTTTTTAAAAATAAAAGATGGGTAGGTTCATACATGTGCACGAATCAGACAGCTAACGTTAGAGGAGTCCTTATAATTTTCAAGAAATCAGCTCAAGCTTATGTTTTACAGCAATTGGTTGACCCAGGTGGCAGATGGGTCATCGTTAAAGTTAAGATGATTGAGACCCTGTATACATTGGTCGGCTATTACGGCCCCAATCAAGATGATCCCTCAATTCTTAAGACCATCTTTTCCCATCTATTAGATTTTCCTGAGCCAATAATCATGGCTGGAGATTTTAATATAGTTCTAAATCCCGGCCTGGATAAAACTCCAAATAGCAGAGCTGCAGTACCTTTAAAATCTCGTGTTTTTCTCCTAGAGGCAATGCAGCAATTTGCTCTTTTAGACATTTAGAGGGAAAGATCAGGCTTACAGCAGGGGGTATCATTCAGAAATTATAAATACCGGCAACAATCGAGAATTGATTACATGCTGATACATAACTCACTCAGGGATAGAGTTAACGATATCACCTATCTGGCCAATCATCTTTCTGACCACTCAGGGATGCTTTTACGCCTAGAGAGTCCATCTGTAGGGTTTATTCGTCCATGGTCATTTGATCGTTCTCTACTCCTGATAGAGGAAGAAAAAGCTTTTTGTTACAAGAAACTGAATGGTTCTTTGAAGTAAACTTAGAGTCAACATCAATATTAAATGTGTGTGACTCTTTTTAAAGCTTTCCTGCGGGGTCAGATCACAAGCAGGGCAAGTTTCAGGAATAAAAATATAAAGTGGAGGTATCTTCCATTGAGGGGAAGTTGAAAGATCTAGAAGCTGATACATCCTTGTTAGCCTCTCCTGAAGGCCAGCAAGAGTGGAAAGTTAAATGGGATGATTTAAAAGGGCAACTAGAAAGTATACTGCAGTCCAGGCTTATACGTAGATGGGAGGCCAGTAAAATCGCCCATTTTGAATATGGAGAAGGCGCAGGCAAACTTCTTGCTTGGAAAGCTAAGTCCGACCGGGCAAGGAATCAGATTAAGGAGATCATTAGCGGAGATGAGACCTTCCGCTTAGATGGGGAAATCAGCCTGGCTTTTCAGAGGTATTTCGAGGAGATATATTGTGAGGACAAAAGCCTAGATGTTACTAGCGTTCAAAATTGGTTAAGGGATATCCCCTTCCCTCGTTAGGACAGGACCAACAGCAATATTTGGATCAAGCCTTTACTCAAACTGAGGTTAGAGAAGCCATCCAACGCTCAAAGTCCGGGAAAGCTGCGGGACCTGATGGCCTTCCAGCAGAAATTTATAAGATGCTGGGAGAAAAGATCATCCCCGTCTTAACGCAGCTGTTTAATCATGTGCTGGAGGCCGGTCTAGGGCTCCCAGCTTCTTGGAACGATGCTTTAATAATTTTGATATTAAAACCCGGGAAGCCTCCGTCAAGTTGTGGGTCATATAGACCCATCTCGCTCCTAAATGTAGACTATAAAATTTTTACTTCTATTCTGGCAGCGAGATTGGGTCTTATCGTGGGAGATGTCCTTCATATAGATCAGAAAGGTTTTGTAAGGAATAGGCAGCTCTCTGATCTCACGTATAATCTTATTGGGGCCATAGATCTTGCCTCTACTTATTCCCTCCTATTGGCCGCCATGACTTTGGATGCAACCAAGGCCTTCGACAGAGTAAATTGGATTTACCTGTTGGAGGCCTTGCAGAAATTTAACTTAGGGGGAAGATTTCGCCATATGGTACAACTGATCTACCAGAATCCCACAGCTAGATTGCTGGTTAATGGGAAGATTCCCGACTCCTTTAAGATCACAAGAGGAACCAGACAGGGCTGCCCACTCTCCCCTCTTCTATTCGATCTTTACATTGAGCCATTTGCTCAACGGCTTAGGGCAGATTCTAACATAGTGCCATTTAAGTATGAGGAGTGGGAGAGGAAGGTAGCCCTGTATGCCGATGATATCTTGGTTTTCTCCGCGGATCTACAGTCAGCTTTTCCAGCGGTTATCAGTTTGGCCCAGGAGTTTGGCTCCGTCTCTGGGTATGAGATCAATGCTACAAAAACCGAAATCATGACTTGGAACCTGTCGGAGACACAGCAGGGTTACCAGCCTAGCTCCAAAATGAGATATCTGGGAGTTCAGGTGGTGCAGGACATCACAAAGATAGCTGAGATCAACTTAGCTATGGTGGCAAGGGAGTGTAGAATGCTTATGAAATCTTGGGCTGGTCTTCCATTATCAATCTTGGGAAGAACTAATTTGGTCAAGATGACAATACTCCCAAAGATTTCTTTTCTTTTTAACTGTATCCCTCTTTATTTTGAAAAATCCACGATTGCGAAGCTTCAGAGTGACATTAATTCCTTCATCTGGGCATCTAAAGCATCTAGGATTGCCTGGAAGAAGCTGAGGCGGAGAAGAGAAAAGGGTGGCCTGGCCTTGCCAGACCTTCAGCTATATGCCTGGGCGTTCCAACTCGCACATTCATGCATGCTATTGAGAATGCCCGTAGATACCGGGGCTGGAGGGACGTTTTTAGCCATGCTAAGGGGTGTTAAACTGCCAGAGAACGGGTTTCTGTTTAAATTTGGGGATCCGAAGTTTAAAAAAAAAATTAGGCTGAAGGTTCTTCAGGGGGTAGCTCAAACTTGGGCCCAAGTTAGAGGGGCAGTGGGGCTCGACTATTTTTCCAATGTAGCTCCCCTTTGGGATTCTCCTGGAACCCCAGAGTGTTTAAGGGACAGTTTGGCAAACCCCTTGAGGAATGCGGGGTTATTGGTTTGGGGAGACCTCCTTGATGGAGGTATACTTACCCCCTGGGAACACCTCCAGGATAGGGTTGGGGGAGGACTTTCTCGGTTTAAGCATTATCAACTTGTAAGCTGGGTCCAATCTCACCCGCGGAAGCATGCCTTGGGATGAGGAAGTATTTTAGAACTTCAGCTTGTGACCAAACCCCCAGGGAAGAAAGAAGTCTCCCTTTGGTACCAAACCCTGTTGGAGGAAGTAGATGGTGAATTCAAGCTTGCTGAGGAACTGTGGGGGTCTTTGCCCACACAGGACTGTGCGAAATTATGGCAGAAATCATGTAAGATCCTATATGAAGTTGTGAAACCAGCCTGGCTAAAAAGAAATCACCTGTTCACCATCCACAGGGCTTACTACACTCCCCACAAATTGTCTAAAATTTCAGTTGGGCTTCCAGTCAGCTGTAAAAATGTGGCCTGGTTTCCGCCTCAGATATCCACATGTTTATGGAATGCCCTTCTCTTGCTACTTTCTGGCAGGAGGTCGGAGATTTTTTGACAAGTGTTTTAGGCTGTGCTATTAATATAGATTTGCCTTTAATAATATTTGGTCTTGCAGAAAACATCACTGGGCTTGCCGAAACTTTGCTTTTTTATTCTGTTTTGTTAGCTAGGAGGCAAATCTGCATAAGGTGGACGGAATCTAGTCCTCCCACTTTTGCGGACTGACAGTCATCAGTTTTAGCAGTCTCCAAATTGGATCTGGCCAGATAAGGAAGTAGAAAAAAGAAGGCATTTTGGAATCTTTTGAAACTTAGATGGGATTCCCAGATGATGAGGTGAAGTTGTGGTTTTTTTTTTTTCGTTTTTTTTTCCCCTGTGTCCCATGATTATGCTGTCAACACTCCTTGGGCTAAGCCGTGCGCTGCCAGGTATGGTGGCGGTTAACCGGCGAAAGTCTACAAGCCCTTGAGCTTGGCAGAAGGGGTATCTCAGTGGTTTCTTCATTTGATATCCAGGGCAGGTCTGGTACTAGTAGGTGGGGCCCTATTCTAACATTCCAACAGCCTACTTTCCTCAGTGTTATGAGAGTGAGTACAGACGCCCAGGGTGGATATTGAAGTGAGATAGATGGCGAATGAGGACAAAAAAAAGTTAAAAAATAAATAAAAAAAAAGATTTATGAAGCCATGCAAGGCCACATTGCATGGCCCTGAGTGGCTCCATAGATCTGGAGGAAGGCAACGCAGCAAAAATTGCTGTGTTGTCTTACTCTGGCCTGGGAAGTCATTCCACAGCCGTTGCATGAGCAACTCTCAGCGTTTTTTGACACATTCCCAGATTTTCCAGAAGTGGTAAACCTGAGAATACGCCAAAAAGATATGCCTTCCCAGGAGAGGTACAACAAAGCAAAATATCTTCATTTCTCCTTGTTACTTCCTCATTTCATGGTTCAAGGAGGTCTGTGTTGGTGCTAAGCTGCCAAAAGGGTGCCAGCGCAGAGGAAAACACTGAAATGCACTGTATCGCCTTAAATATGGTGCTTTCCTGCCCTTTACCTGTCACGCAGTGCAACTCAGCAAGATAACTTGCTGCGCTGCACTGCATTACTTTTTCATAAATAGGCCCCTATGGGGCATATGTATGAAAAATCAGTTTTGCGAGTCCTTAATAGCGATTTTTAGCGAATCGCTATTAAGGACTCGCAAAAGGCAATGTATGTAGGATTCACAATATTAATTGCGATTCCTACGTATTCCTTAATTACGAATCGCAAATTGCGATTCGCAATTAAGGAATACCTTCCCATTCATTCCTATGGGCCTTTAGGCCCATAGGAATGAATGGGAAGACATTCGCAATTTGCGAGTACCCATTAGGTACTCGCAAATTGCGAATGCAATTTCAAGGGTGCAAGGGTGTCAAAAGGACACCCTGTTGCACCCCTGAAATTAGCATGTGTGCACATGTGGCGCACATACATGCCCTAAGGACATGTATGTGCGCCACATGGCACTTTGAAAAATGCCAAAAAAGTGCATTTTTCAAAGAAATCGCAAATTACCACCAACTTGAAGGTGGTGGTAATCTGCAATTTCCAAAGGCAAAATCGCACATCTTGGGTGCTTCAAGAATTGCATTTAAGGAATCGCAATTTGCGATTCCTTAAATGCATTCGCAGAATAGGGAATCGCAAATTTTGCGATTCCCTATTGTGCGAGGGCCTTTTGGGATGATACATGCCAAAAGGCTTTTTCCCGTTCGCAAACGGGCCGATTCTGAGAATCGGCCCGTTTGCGAACGGGAAATAGACTTCATACATATGCCCCTAAGTCTCCAACCATGCGCATTGCAAACCACACCCTAAGTCATTTACGAGGGTTTCACATCTCTCTGGAGACGTACTGAAAACCACAGCTCCATCCGTTTTTTAGCTTTCCTTCAAAAGCACAGAGTTTTAAAGTCAAGATGTCTTCTGCTGCTGATAAAAGAGAAGGGAAGAGCAGGACGAAGAAAAAGAAGACTTGCCAACTCTAAAGAAGTCCTCAACATTTGCAAATGTTTATCCATCCCTTCAGCAGAAAAGAAAGTTATTACAAAAATTATCAAATGTAATATATGCAGTAAAAAACTGTCAAGAGGTACGGTGAAGAAGTATTCACATGGAACATTCTCTACATGGAAACACCTGAAAACCATACATTCAAGGACGTGTCACAGTGTTGAGATGGGTAAAATCTGATGTCAATGAATTTCATGATATGTGAAGGCCAAACAATGGCAAAATCAGTAAATGCAATGTGAACATACGCCACCCCTTGTACCCTCACAATACCCATCAATGCATTGTCACTTTATACCGTAACTTGGGCCAGCACAGCAGCACCAATGTCGGCGATATTAATACCAATGTATTCCGTGATCCTTGTTCATATGATAATAATATTGTTGCGGATAAGAACAATGTCAACTTGCGTTTAGACCAGAGCAAATATAATCTCGCTCATACCAGTACAAAAAATATCAATGTACATAATGACAACTGTAAGCATAATAATGATAATGTTGATAAATATATACCGGTGGCTGCCATACTACTTTTAGGAGTTCCGATGAACTTACATCATTGTTGTCAGATTCACCCAAGGTGACCTCTCCTTCAACCCCCAGTCACAGATACGTGGTCAGGCAGGTCCTGTGACCCATTCCCACACCTATCAAGTAATAGGTCACAGGTGAGGTCACCTATAAACCAAAGACAAACACGCACCCAGGGAAAACCCTGATCATTTCCACAGAGATGTAGTTGCACCACAAACAAGTCAGATAAAATTGGCCACAATAAAACCCATTTGGCCAAAGGCTTGCTTACCCCAGAAATACCACAAAGCTAGATGCCACTTGTAGATAGGCACTTGCAACCAATCAGGGCATGACAGGCACACCGCATCCAGTGATCACATGCTCCTTGTGCCGGACATCTGGACACATACACACAATCCCACTCTAGCTCTCACTGAGGTATAGAGCCATCTGTGTCCTTATCAGATGTCCATGTTTGTTGATTTACAACTGAGATGCTTTTTTGAAACATAACAAAGTGTTTTATTGCACATCATGAACTGTATAAATGGATGGCCAGAACTTTGTACAGCGAGAGATTTTGAGCAGACTCATTCTGTCCAGGCTCTCCTGGCTGCAGCATTTAATTAAACCAAATTATTCTTGTTTTGCCAAATGCCTCTCGTCTTTTCATTTATCTAAGGTACATTCATATCCGAGCAACAACAGGATGATGAGAGAGAGGGTAGGTGCTGCATCATCATCAGCAGCTGGACCATCTATGGGACCCTTACTACCTGACCAGATGGTTACCATCCTTATTGTTTCACCAAAACTGCAAGACTTGGTGAATCATTGTAGCAAAAGCCATGTGCCAGTTGCACTAAAATGGCATCTGTTGCCCAGTTTATGGATGCTGTCAACAAGCAAAATTGTTAATATTTTTTCACCTCACTGTTCCACCTTCTATTCCTCTTTAAGCACAAGTATATATCTGACAAGCAAATATGGAATTTATTTAACTTTACATTACATACTATTAGATTACATACTATTGGTAAGTCCATGGCTGCATAAGTGGTTAGGTCAGTGTGTAAGAGACTGTGGCGGTGTCTGAGCATGGGTGCATAAATGGCTGTTTCGGTCAGTGACTGGGTGTGTGAGTGGTTGAGTGGATATGTGAGTGAGTGTATCAGTGCCTCTGCGGGTGTGTCAATGGTCGTGTAAGTTGCTGTGTGGGTTTGTTCCTGGTGTTTTAGTGACTGTATGGGTTCAAGATGGATATGTAAGTGCCTCTGCTGCAGTCTGACTGGGTGTGAGAATGGCTGTATGATTTCGTACATAGATATGTGAGTGGATGTATGGGTGGGTCACTGGGTGTACACCTGGGTGTATGGGTGTGGAAGTGCGTATGTAACTGATTTTTTGAGTGCTGGGTACATGAATGGCTGTATGGATGTGTGACTGGGGATAGTGCCTGTATGGGTGTGTGAATGACTATGTAAGTGGATGTATAGGTGAATAAACGGGTGTGTGAATGGTTCTGTGTCTGAGTGTGTCAGTCACTGTCTGCTTATATGAATGGTGGATACATAAGTGTTTTTGTGGGAGAGTAACTAGGCATGTAAGTGCTTGCCTGACTGTGTGAGTTGGTGCAAATTACATACTATTAAATTACATACTATAAGCAACCATCCTGATTTAAATTCAAACACATTCCTTCATACTGGCTTAATAAAATAACTATATTTTCAGTATAGCAATTCCTCTTCCTCCTTTGCTACTCACTATATTTCAGCTAATGTTCTCATCTAACCTCCCTTCTCTTTTGCCCTTTACTGTAGCGTATAGACGCTACACATTTTCTTTCAGCTTATATACACCCATAGTTTTTATAAATATACTTTTTTAAAGTTCAGCCTAATTAACATACCTATAAAATCACTTTGCTGTTGTCCAACTTTTATTTTAATGTCTGTTAATATCTGTTTTCCACTGCAAATCTCAAGTCAGAAATATAGCAATCCTCCTCCACTCTCAATACAAAAGTACCAATAATGGCTACCCTTCCCACTGTGCTCCCACTCAAACATCTGTACTTAGCAAATCACAGACTTCCTTTCATCTTTTATTTTTGCTTTGCTATACCACTTCTAAATGGTCATTATTTTTTTAACCCTTTCCATGTTTCCTGTAAAGAAGCCTGATTTTTTATTTTTTGGGGAGGATTCACGGATCCACTGTGGGGCTCAGCATGGCCCATCCCCATGTGGTCTGCAGTAGATTCATGGATCCACACCAAAGCCCTAAAAAGCAATAAACAATCTGCTGTTAATTCTTTTCATTTATATTTTATTTTCTAAAATATTGTCAATTACAAGACATATACTCTCTACTGAGCAATCTTTGTACAATAGTCTTCCTCTCAGTTTCACACTGCAGCCTCTTTTGTTCCCTTTCCCCACACTCTTTTAGCTCCATTTCCATAGTAATCATTTTTCTGATAGTCTCTGCCTATCAGTAGGTCAAAAGCTGACAAGACTTTCTCTCAACAACATACTAGCTCCACATTAACTGTAGCAAGTGTAGTTGATTGTTTACAATTCCAAGCACATCCCAAACAATATCACTTTTTTTTTTCCAAACCCTATCACAGAGTTAGTTACTTTTTCTGGAAGCCACTACCTAATTTTAGTTCTTTACACTTCTCCACATCCAATCAAATATGCTCTTTTATATTTTGCTTGCTGTTCTCCATTGCGACTGCCTTTGATCTTCAAAACTGCCTCATTATGCTGCAGCCTTTTCCTGTGTGCTACTCCTGCTTGTCTCCAAAATGGTCACAGTCTGGATTTTGGGCCATAGTTTTATGTTTTGGGCCAGAGAGAGTCCTAGAAAAAGTGGCATTGATAGGGACGTAGGTTTACCTAATGTAGACATTACTTGGGTGCCCAAAGAAGAATAAAGGTGCATAAATTCCTGCCTTTGGTTGGAAACATTGTGGAATGCCAACATTCAGACCTCATGATTGTGCACTGTGGTGGCAATGACCTAGACACAATTAATGGGGTAGGACTGGAAATTCTAATGAAGGATACCTTTGCTAAATTAATGGCAAGAAGTGGCTGTGGTCAATCCAATTTTATCTGCAGATAGAGAAAACTATGTAACATGACAATAGAGCTGTTTCTGTATTCCTCTGAGATCATAATATGGGCTCTAAATACAGAACTTATGCTTCAACATGGAGAGAAAATATCAAAAAGACAGAGTCAATTTCACAGACACAGGCAACAGGGTGCTCCTCAACGACATAAAAGAATGCATCCTGTTCTATGTGTAGTTATCATCTACACAGCATAAACACAAACACTCTTTTCAGAGCCAACCCGTTTCCCAAACTTTGCTTCTTTTTGTTTTCGAATTCTTTACTCTAACTTCTCACACAGATACACCGTGGATCCTCAGCCAAATAAGTGGTCTGCTGTCTAGGTTGCAAACGGATTCACATCGGATCTGTGGATCCAGTCCCAGCCAAAAGCACACATTTGTTACAAAACAACAACACATTTAATACAAACATATCCTATTACAATTTATATAACTGTATCACTGCCTGTGTGTGGTTGTGTGAATAGCTGTGTAAGTAACTGTGTGGGTGTGTGAGGGACTAAATGGGTATGTGAGTAGGTGTTTTTCTGGCTGTCTGGGTGTGAGAGTGACTGTATGGGTGTGTGAGTAGTTGTCTAGTACCTGTGTGGGTGTGTGAGTGGCTTTCTGGTTCTGTTAATGGGTGTGTAGATGGCTGCATGGATGAGTGAGTAGGCATGTGAATGGTTGAGTCAGTATGTGAGTGGTTGTGGGTGTGTGAATAGCAGTATGGGTGTGTGAATGGGTGTGTGGGTGTGTGAGTAGCTGTATGATTGTGAGTGCATGTATGAGTGGTTGTGTGGGTGTGTAAGTGGGTGTGTGAGTGTAAGGTGCATGGATGTATGAGTGGGTGTGTAGGTGGCTGTGGTCATCTCTGAGTGGTGGTTGAGTGGCTGTATGGGTGCTAGAGTGGGTGTGTCAGTGGTTTTGCTCTATGGGTATGTGAGTGTGTGTGCAATTGGCTGTCTGGGTCTGTGAGTGCATGTGTGAATGACTGTATGGGTGTGTACATGGGTTTGTGAGTGGGTGTGTGAATGGGTGTGAGAATGCCTGTGCGGGTCAGTGAGTGGGTGTGTGACTGGTTCTCTGGGCCTATGAGTGGATCTTTGAGTGTCTGCATTGGTGTGTGAGTGGGTGTATGGATGTGTGAGTTTGTGTGTTAGTGGTTGTCTGGTTGTGTGAGAGAGTGTGTGAGTGGGTCTGTGAGTGGGTGTATGTGTTTTTTAATTGGGGTCTGGATCTGTGTATCCACTGTGGATTCACATGGGGCTGATGTGTGAGTGTCTGTATTGGTGTGTGCACGGGTATGTGAGTGGTTTTCTGGGTCTCTGAGAGGGTGTGTGAGTGACTGTATGGGTGTGTGAGTGGTTGTGAGGCTAAGTGGGTGTGTGAGTGTGTGATGGGTGGGTGCATGAGTGGGTCAGTGAATGGATGTGTGAGTGGTTCTCTGGGTCTATCAGTGGATGTGTGAGTGACTGTATGGGTGTGTGAGTGGGTGCATGGATGTGTGAACTGGTGTGCCAGTGGTTGTGTGAGAGAGTGTGTGAATGAGTCTGTGAGTGGGTGTATGTGTTTTTTAATTGGGATCTGGATCCACAGAGCCACTGTGGATTCACACTGGGCTGATGTGTGAGTGTCTGTACGGGTGTGTGAATGGTTTTCTGGGTGTCTGAGTGGATGTATCAGAGACTGCACGGGTGTGTGATTGACTGTACAAGTGTGTGAGTGGGTGTGTGAGTGGGTATTTGGCTGTGTGAGTGGGACTATGCTACTCCACAGTCTGCTGCTCCACTCTATGGTACTCTACACTATGCCACTAAACTCTACACTATTCCACTCAATGGCACTCCTCTCTACGCCACTGCACTCTACAAAATTTGATTGCACTCAATTATGCTCTACCCCACTCCACTGTAACCCATTCTACTTTACAACACACCACTCTAATCTATTTCACGCTACTCCAATGCAGTCTAAGCCACTCAACTCTTCACCACTTTAGTCTACACCACTTCGCTATGTGACACTCCACTCGACCCCAATCCATTGTATGATATTCCACTGTATGCAACTCCACTGTATGCCTCTACGCTATTCCACTTTAAGCTACTCCAACCTAAGCCACTTCACTATACGCCACTCAAATGTACCCTAGTCCACTGTACGCCACTCTACTATATGCCACTCCACTCTACACCACTCCACTCTATTCCACTGTACAACACTAGACTTTGCCACACTAAATTGTATGACACTGTTCTCCACTATACTTACCACACTATACTTAACAACACTCAACTGAATGGCACTTGACACTATGACCTGAAACACATTTTCATTAAAAAATATAAGGCTATTTACAGTCACGGCTGGTGTAGGTAAGAACGGTGGGCAGGGGTGAGAAGGGGGCTCGACAGACGACGATGAGAGAAAACACAATTTAAAAATAGAAAAAAACTTACCTTGCACTCGCCACATCGCCGACTTGGCAATGCGGCTAGCGCAAGGTAAGTGGTTTTCTTTTTTTTCCCCCAACGTCGTCTGTCGACTCCCACCCCCGCCCTACCGGTTTTACCTGCACCGGACACAACTGGCTATTTAATGTAATTAAAAAACAAAGGTCAAAGCAAAGTTATAAGTTGTGTTTGTATGGAAACTATATATATAGTTTTCCTAAGTATAACTTAGCTTTTTTAAATTAAATATAGATATAGATATGTTGAAATAACGTTATTATTTTAACATTATTTCCGAAGGGGTATTAGTTTAAGTCCCTGCCTTTAATATTTTTATAGCAGTGTCTTTCAATACCTGTAAGTAACCATGTGTGGTGCTAGATTTGCTTCGAGACTGGGCCGATCCCTCTCATATTACTACAAAAATGTATTCTCTCGTATGCTGAGATCTCTGCCCCTATAGCAGAGTTCTCTGCACAGAAAAGATAGAAGGCGCGGAGTAAGAGGTCCCCGCCCATAGGTAGGTGAATAGCACTTAGTGGCAGTGGCATAGTGTGGGACTGACCCCAGGGGCAGTTGCCCTGTGTGCAAAATTCTTAGGGGCACAAATTGCAAATTACGCCACACAATACTTGCCTTGTCCTGGGCGCTGGCAAACCACACTACGACGCTGTTTCGTGGTGCAGAAGTGGTATAACACGAGTACTACTCATCTGCTACAACATGAAGTTTGCGAATATGCCACACATGTGTGGATTCTGATCAACAACTAGTTGTAACTCTTATGGTGTGTGAGTGTTTTGCAAGCAAAGCACACATATACCACTTTGAACTCTGTAAAACTGCTCCTTGCTTTTTGCACATTGAGCCTATTGGTGTGAGCCACTTCCCGTAGAGCTGAGCTCTCATCTTGATGTTCCCCTCTTATATCATCTCGAGCTCCCAGTCTATATGAATGAGGGCTCTTGTTTGCCCCCTACACAGAACCATAATCTAAAATAACAATATTTGATCCCAGCTCATTGCTATTCATGCAACGTCAACCTCTGCAATACATTATTTGAAAATGAAAGTTAATGTCATAAGCCGTACACCATTTGTATAAAGTTTTTTCGTGCTAGTCATATTACTTGCACTAATCACGAGCATCAAAATCAAATTTTCCTCTCTCACGTCGTGTATAATATTAAGCATTAATACGTTTAATACTATTCTTCTCCCATTATAATTTCAAATCCACTCGTTTTGTCTTAATAATATTCTAATTCTTTCTCTCTCTCTCGCTTTCTCCCTCTCTCTGCGCTAGCTTCTATGCTCGTCCATCCTCGATTAAGTGGGAAATGATTCATTCTTCTCCCATCCCCGGCAAAGGTGCCATCCCTGTCACCATGACGACCGATATCACATACATTCGTGACAAACATGGAAAAAATGGCTTACTGGCCCTTACAGCACTGAATGAGCCTTTGAATGACTCAGATGCCAGAGGAACAAGTGTTTTCAAGAGTTAAGATCCACCTGAAAGGACTTTACTAAGCGGCAGTACATTGCATTCAACTAAGCGACAGTACATTGCATTCACGTATCACAAATTGTGAATAAAAATAACCATATGCGGATTGCTTACTTGCGTATAAAATTCTTTTATGTTCATGTTTTTCTAGTTGATAAGAAACAGTATGCGAATTTGCCTTTTTTCAAACGCGTATATTTTAATTTTAATTACGTCTTTGTACATAAAAAGTGGCGTGTCACATACACTTCTGACAAAAATCATACATCTATAAAAAAAACATATTTTTTCCAGGCAGCTGGGGACATGTTGTCATGTTCGATTGGTCTTTGACAACGATGTCATTTAAAAGCAACATACATATTTCAGTCGGCTGCTAGAAGCCTGGCCAAGGGTATTACCACTGGGTTCAGTAAAACTGCTCCATTTGAGTAAACAAATTACACCACACAAACTTTCAGCACTTGTGCAGCCCAGTACCAATAATAACATCACATTTCATCGAATAAACACAAATGTTCCTGTCAGCGGCACCGGGCTTTCACCGACAAGCCCTACCCTACGCATCACTACACTTTATAACTCTCATGTGTCCTTGTTTTTGCCTCAACCTGCGCTTAAGCGAACCAAAATAATATTCAGACATTTTTACAAGAATTGTTTTAAACGTCTGCGTGCTCACTTGACGTGGCGCATTGGACTTGTCCCTTCTTCCCTCATTGTTAAAATCCTTTCGTGCAATGATGTGGAATCAACCAGCCCACCATGAAGGGATCGCAGCTCATCAAAGGGTTTATAGCGCACATTTACCTGGCAAAACGCATTTAAAAGATGCCTCCTTTGTTTATGATCACTGCATCTATTAATCACGTTCTTTTCTGGATGGGGTGTATTATGATTGTTTCCCGGTTGTTGCTATTACTATCTTTAGAATGCCTTGTATTCTTATGCACACATCATTCCAGAATAAATCAAACGAAATGGATCTTTGATGCAACTCTGATTTCGAAAGAGATATGAATATTTCATTATAGGAAGATGGTTAGTCTCAGATGGTGGGGTTTGAATTTACTTGTAGCTTAAACAGAGTAAATAGAAGTCGGCAGCTATACTTTCTAATTAGGTGCGATATGCACAGTACTTTTAAATCCAATATTCATTCTGAAAATATAATTATGAGTGAAATAATTAGCTTGCACACATCACCTTTGGCATTGCTCTTTACCTCTCTAAAACTAATTAGTTTAACTTGCTAATGAGTTTGTTACTGTGTGCGTTTGGCATGCATTGGTGTCTCATGTTAACTAATTTAGGTTTCCGACTCCGCATGAACAATGAAGATTGGACCATCAGAGTTTGTCAAATCTTATTTTTTTTAACTGGTGTCGAATGCCCTTTGCAGTAATTCAGCCATTGGTACAGAATACTAAATAATCCTGGCCATTCATTCATGGCAGGGGCCATTAGTGTAGTGGAGAAATACTGACATTCACAGCTAGCTAGAAAATCAGTGCAGTGGTAAGGCCTTGGAAGAGTTAACTTCGGGTAAGACTAGATACTTTGTAATCAGATTCAGTACAGACTTCGATCTCTCTCAATTAATTCATTTTTATTGTAGATTAATTTAGAATGATTCTAAATTATTGCTGAATAATTAATCGCAATGCCCTCTGGGCTTCCATTACTGTGCATCACTAAAAGCCATGCGCAGCAGGCGGAAGGCTGTCTGCTGGTGTTTGGTGCAGGGCTTGGATGCAGGGCAGGCTCGACAGCCAACACCACGCTACTTACTTCTGAAGCCCGGATGTGGGGTGGCTTACCACCCATGGGGGGTTGGGCACAGTGCTTTGACATTGGCCCAGGCCCTGTGCCCATCTCTTCCCTATACAAGGCCAAAGCCCATGAACAGCCGAGGCTTGGTCCCCTGCCCTTCCTGGCCCTTTGCAAGGCCACTGTGCCCGAATGATACTGCTCCAGTTGCTGCCCCTGCCAATCTTCCCCCCTCTGCTCTCATAGTCTGTCCATGCCCCTGGTCCTTCCCTCCCTGGCCCGGTGCTCTCCCACTACCACCAGGCTGCACTGACCCCCATTGCTGCACTTGCCCACTTACCCCTCATGGTCCGTGCATTCCCACCTGCTGCCTCTCTCCCTGGCCAGCTGCTCTGCCAGTGCCTTCGTGTTAAAGCAGCCCTTTTGACTGCCACTGCCCAAACTCCCCTCCACCCTCATGGGGGCTTTGCAACCTTGGCCGACACCTTCCTGTCAAAATCAGCAACTCCGCCAGAGTCGCAGGGGTCGGATTTCCATCCCATTGGTGCAAGAACCTGCACCAGGGAAACATCCATTACAACGCAGTCATTACAACGACCTACCTTTACAATGCAACTGTTACAACGCAACTGCCTTTACATCGCATGCCATTACAATGCATGCAATTACAATGCATGTCACTACAACGCATGCCATTACAATGCATACTATTATAACGCATGCCATTACAGCGCATTATAAGGTAAGTAATGGAGATTTTTTTAGTATTAGGGCGGGTATGGGTTTTGAGGTACATGGGATAGTAATTTTTACCCCAACACTATCCAACAGTTTCCCTACTGTTGCACTCACTTTAGTGGGAATAGTAATTTTTACCCCTACCCTATCCAACACTTACCTTACTGTTGCCCTAAAAGTATTACGCGTTGTAAAGGTATGCGTTGTAATGGTATGCGTTGTAAAGGAATGCGTTGTAATGGTAGTTTTTAAAGAATGCGTTGTAATGGCATGCGTTGTAAAATCATGCAATGTAATGGTAGTTGCGATGTAAAGACTGGGTTGTAAAAACATGCATTGTAATTGCATGTGTTGTAACGTCATATATTCCCTGCACCAATACAAATTAGAAATCCAGTTGGACTGTGACCCGTACACAACTGACTGAGGTTTACTGTGCTTTCTGGTCACAGTCATTCCCAATAGTTGAGTTCAGGGACACAGTGGAACTCTAAGCCCTTTTGGAAATGCATAACATACTCAAAGAAGCACAAAGAAACAGGGGATTTATTTTAATATATTTATTTCTAAAACCCAAGTCTAGTGAATGGAATATGAATGGCAACCACAAAAAATGATGAAATAAATGTAGCAATGCATGACATGGTCAGCAAAAACAATGTAAACATTCCTAACATGGTGAGCACATTCCAAGCATCCTAACATACTATATCTATTTCTAAGAACTGTGCTAAATGTTAGTAGATGCAATAAATAGCAAGCCTATTTATCAAGTTTTTCAATATTGGTCAAACAGCATAACTTTTCTCTGTAAAAATAGCTGTTTAGCTACTTTATGTTGCAGCTCTCGCCTGGAAACGATAAGCAGTGTAAGGCTGACCGAGGTTGGTTGCCACTGCAAACTGGCATGACCTCTTGCATGATAGTTCTAGTGTGAAGGACCTCCAACTTATGGTCAGATATCTGTTTTTTATAGGATTGGATTGCTATAAACCCATTTGCAGTCACTAAAGCATCAACAAGACCAAACAAACATGGTGATAATTTTGTTATCTCAATTTACTTATAGAATATATTCTTCTCTAACTAAAACAATAACAACATCTCAGTGTCCACAGTAAGGGTCCATGATGTTAAGACAGATTCCATCACAAAAATAATAAACTATGTCAGCCAATATAGGATTTACACTGATACTAACAGTTCTGCACACGTCTAAAACTTCAAAATTTGTACTAAAAGAAATCAGAGAATTAGAGGTGGATGTAGCTGGTTTAATTCCCTCTAGCGTAATTACTCATAATTACTCGTAATTATGTGAGAAGCGTAATCCAGCGTTTAGCGCTATTTTATTACTGCAAAATGCACCCATGAGTCGAAAATGGGCCTGAAAATGCATTTTGCAGTAAGAAAATAACACTAAGGGGCCTATTACGATCTAGGTCGTAAAGCCTCTGACCTCAGGTCAAAGCCGAATCGTACTGGTCTATGGACCGCATTTCCAACCGATGCATTAAGATGTTGGATTCAGACAGCATTTCCGAATCGGCTTGTCCGACACAGATCGGCTGTCGGAATCCGACTTTGGGGGCCCGTCGCAGGCCCCCTTCCCCCAGAGGCCTCCGGTTGGGAACCCTGGGGGTGCCCATGGGACCCCTCTTTCCAACCATGTACAGTGTGGCAGGCAACATGGGGTGCCCTCCACAGGTTGCAAGATTTTCCACGAACACCCCATTTTTCAATGGGAGCCTGTGCTGTCGGTCGGGACACAGGATCCCATTGAAGTCAATGAGAGTCCGACCGAACGATGTTGGGAAACATCGTAATCATTCGGTCGGACTCCCCGAATCCGATACGGTCAGGAACTATTCTGACCACGAGTCCAAAGTGCTCAACAATAGGCTTAATACACCGTCAGTGGTCTGATTAGTTGTTTTACACTGATCAACTCCGTAGGTGGCAGCTTAAATGGAATTTCTATAACAATTTCTTGAAAACAGTTTATGTACCAAAAGACTGGTCTTACTTGTGAAGCATCTAATTTGTTGAAAGATAGAGTCCAATGCTGCATAGGACAGACAGCCATTCATATCCAAGATAGAAAGCCAAGGTTTCTCAGCACTGCTTCTAAATAGAGTATTTATACTTGAAATTCATATTTGAGGTAGGACTGGTTTTATTTTTTAGCCAAGAGAAAGATAGGAATGCCATAACCAATGATCATAAGGATTGGCAAAAATCTGCCAAACAGACTGGAGAACAATGAACGAAAAAATTAGGGAATTAGCCCACGCAGTCTTAAACCTAGTCAACAAACCAGTTGCAATGCACTATGCCAGTTGGGTTTGAAGAATTGAAGATGGTGTAACTAAGCTTGCAAATTGAGTATGAAACTGGATTTGCAGGATTTTTTGAGTCTCTGATGCAGAACTGGCTACATGTAAGTCGAAGGTTTTTTCTGCTGAGGATAAGGGGACCTCATTCTCCATTAATATCGCAACAAGTTTGTTCAGCTTATAAAGGAGCCTATAATCTATATCTATTCTGGGCCAACTGACATTTTCAAACACTCTTTGGGTAGGAGGATACAATGCTACCGCATTGCATTTTATGATCTCTGATACAGTTAACAGATACAATTGACCCTATGCCATCCTGAAACTTGTTAAACTTGAAAATGTCATATAGGAACCATTATTGAGGAGTGTATGGTGGGATAGAATGGATGGCACAGGTGCCCCTACCAGTTTGCAGCTAAATCCTGGCTTCAAAGTGTTATATGCTCTGTGCAGATTGATGGAATCTCAGAGGAGTGAGTGTCCTGGGGTATTAGAACATCCAGCTTATGAATGCAGGATTGTCTTGAGTGTAACAGCAGAATTCAAATGGGAGCTCCCACACGTGATGGAGGAAGTGTGATCTATTTTTTCATACCAAGCCAAGGACTTATATGCCTGGCACTTGTGAACGTGGAAGGTAGTTATAGGCAGTGAGATTACTTAATGTAGGAGGCACATGACACATGAGTCTTCTGTTACGGAAAACACTGCATTTGTATGTACTTCTATACTTAACAGGGTGTCTGCCTTCATTTCTGCCATGATTATTTGCATAGAAGTCAGAGTGGTTAGTTCAAATAAAGCATTCTTGTTAATGAGCCGCCAAGGCACTTTGCTAGACTTTAATGTTTGTAGCACCGAATTTAGCTATCTAATAGCTAACAACTGAGTCTGTCCATGTTGCATAATATCAAAATCTTCTCTTAGAATGTCAAGGGTGGATGCCATTATAGTGCTTATAGAATACACTTGCTTAGAGAGTGTTTTCGTGCATTATCAATAACTTTAAGTGTTTGCATACTTTCTGTATTATTTTTTAAATGCATTCAGTGTCCATTTTTTCTGAAGATTTCTGCATTTCATTATAAATTCCATAACCTGCTGCAAGTATGAAACAGCTAACTTTAGCTGGGTGAGGACCCAGGAGGAAATCATTAAAAACCATATTTTGACTAATTGTGGACAGGTGCTCTTTTACAGCCTCAAGATTTGATTTGATTTGATTTGAATTGATTTTGTGTTTTGTAAAGCGCTCTTATGCCCCGAGGCGTCTTGGCACTGATCCCAAGCAGGAGAATGTGCAAGCAGTAATGGCAGATGTCTGACAGAGGAGATGTTATTTACTGTAGAGACAGATTTTTAGTTTTTTCCTAAAGATGAGAAGAGTGGGGGATATTTTTAAATCCAGAGGAAGATCGTTCCAAAGGAGTGCAGGGATTTTCACAAAGCCACTACCACTTCAGGTGGTGAGTTGGTGTCGAGGCACAACAACCTTTTTCCCAAGGCTGGATCAAAGAGATCTGTTGGGAGTGTACCAACTAAACTTGTTTTTTAAAGTACTCAGGACCTGTTCTGGCCAAGGCCTTATAGGCAATGCAGAGAGATTTAAAGGCAGCCCACTTTCTCACTGGGAGCCAATGATGTTCGTTCCATGATGGGGCGGAATATTGGAATTTAGGCAAGTTTTGAAGCATTCCAGCTGCAGAATTTTGCACAGTTTGCAATTTCTGCATGAGATTGACTTGCAGATTAAGATAAAGGCCATTAGAGTAGTCATTGCATGAGCTTACCAGTTCAGTGACTACTGTCTGTTTTCAGAAGGTCATGAGGAATCAGATGTCTGATTTTCTTGAAGGTTTTTAAGATGAAAAAGGAGGAAGAGGTTACTGCATTAACCTGGCATTTATTAGTTAATCTGTTGTCCAGCAGGGCTCCTTAGTTCCTGACTTTATTCTTGGGGGTGGGGAGAGCCCCCATAGTTTGAGGCCAGCATGAAGGGGTCCAGAAGGATGTATTATGGCCGAACAGTATCACCTCCCTTTTAGCCGAATTTAGCTTGAGGCAGTTCTTGCCCATTCAGTCGCTAACTGTAGACATACGGTTACAAAAAGATTTGTCAATACCATGTTTGTTATTGGAGAGGGATACAACTATCTGGGTTTTGTCGGCATATGATACCAATGAGATCCCAAAGGATCTAATAAGTGCTGCCAACGCGGTGACGTGAACATTGAACAAAGATGGGCCCAGAGATGAACCTGGGGGACACCAGTCAAGGCTGGAATGTGCTAATCATCAATAGCACGCCTTATTCACACTGTATGTGGTGTCAGTTACAAGTATATATTTATTGTACCTGGGGTCTGAGCCAACAGCTAAAGGACCAGGAGTCTTGAAAAGAAATCAGTTAATGCATACTTTGATATCATTTGGTCACAGTGCAATTCCTCAGGGTGTAACTTAGTCAAATTATAAGTACCATTCTAGATGATGTCATTTAATTCAGAATCTGCAGTGTTTTCTTTCCCTTGTTAATTTGGAAACTGGGTCGAATTGACTTTTGAAATTGAAGGCTTCTTTATAATTCTAGGATATCCAAATTCCAGACACATAGGGCCCTATTACGATGTCAGTCGACGAGCATCTGAACAACACCGTAGCGGGATGCAATCCGCCTTACTATTAGTCGGCTATTCCACCGCAGTATTAGGATGTGACTGCCCTATGGGCGGTCGGAAACATACATTTTTCTATTGCAGCTTGTGCGGGTGCCAAAAAAGGACCCCAGCAAATGCTTCCATAGAAAAAAATGATATTTTCAAACATCCCTGCACCGTGTGGCAGGCACCACATGCATTAGTGTTTAGGGGGGCACCACAGGTGTCCCCCAGCCCCTATAGCAGAGGGCCAGGAGGGAAGGAGGCCCTTCTAGGGGCCCCCAAAGCCACTTTCTGCCTGCCTTTTCATGGCAGGCAGACCGCCAAGAAAGGACAAGCAGAAAGCGTTATTGTAATCTCAACGGCAGGGCCGAGGCTGGATTTGCTGCAATTTTGGGATTACTATTCCACCCACCGCCTCAACAGGCTCAGTGAGCCTGTTGGAAGTGGGGCAAAATTCCCCCACGGGTTTCCCTTCGATCACCAGTATCATAATATGGAGGTCGAACGGGAAGCCTATGATGTCGGGTGGAAAGCCTCTGATGAGCTGTTGGTTGGCTTTCCACCAGACATCAGAATGAGGGCTATTGACTCCTTTACCGATTTATTCAGATAAATCATTTCTTTAGGAATTATGCATGCTCTAAATAAAGCTTCTTTTCACTGAAGTTGCCAAAATTTTGTTTCCCAAATTCTTTTCTATTCAATATTATATTTCATATACTTAGCGCCTTGCACAGCAAGAGTTTCAACAAATCAATGGTACTATATCAATTTGTGATTAGTAATCAGTTTCTTTTGAGGTCTGTCTTCTTTCTGTAAATAATAGAAGGATGATGGATCTGACCTGTCAATGCTATTGAAATAAGGGAATGTCTGTTGAAAATTTGGATGAATATTTGTGGGCCGGAACCCACAATGCTCCCACTGTGTACAGTTAAATATTTCACTGGAGTGCTGGCTCTGAGTAAGTAATGATGACTGAAGTGTTGAAAACAATAAATCTTTTATGATTGTCAGAATTAAAATGGGGGTCTTCATGTAGTATGTTCTTGTAAATCTTTATACATTCTTTTGATTTTTTTTATATGTCATTGCCGTGAAAAGGAACTAGATATTATGATGCTATCAAGAGAAATGTTTCTAACATAACGGAGAGAAAACAGCTAAGTAGTCCCCAAAATCTGATAAGGAGACTTTTCTCAAACCACACCATCTAGCACAGGATATGCAGTGATGTGAACTGAATGATGATCCCAACATGCTCTGTGAGAAGAAGAATGCAGTTGCAGTACTTGAACCACCACATTAAATAGCACAGTTTTATCTGAAATGTAATGTCCATTTATTGACAGCAGCACTGTACCCAGCATGATGATCCACTTTAAGAGGAAAACACTCCATTAGTAACCCAGAAATAGGACCACAGTGGTATGAAATATCTGTCATTAAGCCAGTAGCATACAGAAGACCAGTGGTGCTGCTGAGCAACTTTGGAGCTTGCAGGTACTTTATCTAACACAAAATCAGAATCATTCTTACCAAGTGTTATTTCTTGCAAAGGCATCATATAAATCGATCCTAACTCAGGTGCTGGTTCATAGTAAATTATAGTAGTAGTTGAAACTGTTGGGATTGTTGACATTGCGGCATCAGACTCTTAAGTGGCATCTGACACTTGGTGTAAAGCTGGAGAAACAGTAGCCTTCACAGCTGCCGGACTGGGACTCTGAGTTAAAGCATGACTAAGTAAAGAGAGGCTATAAGATTCTACTCCAAAGGCACTTTGGTGTCAAGAGGGGTTTGAAGAACAGAATTGGCCACATAATGCTTTCTAATGTGATAGATGAACACCTTCCGCTTTTCTTTGAACCAGAAAGTGGAGACAGAATTGCAGTCTATGCACCTTCTACCCAAGAACTGTAAGACAGCCCAAACACTTTAGAAATCTTATCTTTGCTGGTGGCAGACTTGGAATGCTTTAAATTAGATTGCTTTTATATGACCTATTGGATGCTCTGTATGACAATCGAATGATAGAGTATGTCAAATAGATTCTCTTGTGCCTTCTTCCCAGGACTATTTAGATTGGGCACATACATATATACTTAGAAGATATCTCTTATTAAATGCAACTACCCAATACTCCTCTAGCTAATTTATTTAATGCTGTCCGAACTTCCTACAGATTATGTAATTGACTCAGTACTGTAATTAATACTCTAGCAGTCTTACTCATTTGTAAGTTTACCTGTGTTACTAGCCACCTAAGAAAGCAAAGCTCAAGTATATAAAGCAACATCTTTATATGCTATCTACAAACAAGAAGTTGTTTGGGTAGAATTTGAGAATTGTGTGTAAATACAAGGAGAAATGTAAAGAAGGGTGACTGTACGCCATAGTGTTTCGTGATGGGATTGGACGGTTGGTGTTCTTTCACGCTGCCATTGGCTAATGGATTTTCAGTGTTGCGCTGTGATTGGATATTGTCAATTTAAGTGCTGTCTTTAGATTTGGAAAAGAATTGTGTGAAATTTAAAGCTGTCATTTGATTTGTGAATTCAAATTTTACGTGTTTGGAACAGAATCAAAACATTTGGCTTTACGTGAACATTTGAAAATTTAATTGTGATCATGAAATGTTTTAAGGATTTTAAGAAATTGGTAAGAGGAGATGTCACTATTCCTGTATGTAAAGGTGAGGAGGTAGCCGCTGAGGGTCCTCTGGCATACATTATGTCTACAGAACATGGTTTAAACTCATATTTGTGGCTTCGACAATGGAGGAGGCTATTGGAACATGAGGGTTCTTTAAGTTTTCTGAGGTATGGGACATTTATTACCAGAATCCTCTGTCATTTCAAGGGAAAATTGTATGGGACAAAGCCACCACCTCAACCTATGCAGCACAAGGCTTGTCACATCTATCACAGCGTGGGGCATTGGAAATGTCGATTTAATCCCACAAATGCTGGAGAATTAATGCATAATTCACAAGGTACACCAGTTCCAAGAATGTCTATGCAACAGATTCAAGCTCCCATGCAAAATCAAGCCCAAAAGGCGTCCCTTGCTCCAGCACAAAGGGGAAATCCCGGGTTTAGTCTAAATCAAATGCTAAAGTTTAATGCAAGCCAAATTCAGAATGTCATGTTACAATTCCAAAATCAGAATGGCTTAGGACAATTTCCTTTATTCAAGACTGATGTATTTGCTTCTGATAATTCCCAATAATGGTGCCTGAGAGCAGAAGAAGAAGATTGAGTACTTGGCTGAGTCTTAGAGGCAGACCAGAGTGGCCCATATCTAGATGTAAATGTTAAATGGTCACAATGTGTAATTTCTGATTGACACTGGAATTCCCCGCTCTACTGTTAGAACAGTGGAGGTACCAGACTTGCCTCTCTCGGGGAAAGCTATCCAAATAATTTGGGTTACAAATAAACAAATGCAAAATTTGATTTCAGAAACATTCCAGTAAAAATAGAATCATTAAAAAAAATGCATCAATTTGTGGTCTGTAATAAAAGCCCAGTAAATATGGTAGGAAGAGATTTGTTGTGTAAGTTAAATTGCACTATATACTGCACAGCGGACGAGTGGCATTCCAGACCCATGATGAGGATGTTGACTTTAAATGATCAGACATAATGCAGAGGCAGGAATGTTTCCTTTATTGACAATTTCCGAGTTGCCTGGAAATTTAAGAAACACAGTCAATGCAGAAGTTTGAGATTTCACAGGAAAAGATATTGGACTTATAAAAGGTGCAGAAGCAATCCAAATCAGATTAAATCCAAATGCTGTTTACCCCAGAATGCCATCCTATCACTCATCTCCAGAGACTATTGCAGGAATAAAACCAGTGATTAAAGACATGTTCCAGAAAGGCATACTGAGATAGTTGCTTGGAAGCCCATGTAATTCACCTATTATGGGTTTACAAAACCCTAGTGGAAAGTATAGGATTGTCCAAGATATGAGACAGATTAATGAAGTAGTAATGCCATTTTGTCCCGTGGTACCAAATCCTGTCACTGTACTTTTCCAAATTCCCTTACTGCTGAATGGATCACTGTAATTGATTGATGCCAGGCTTTCTTTTCAGTGCCGTTGCACAAAGAAATACAGTACTATTTTCTTTACCTTCCAGCAAAATACAGTCACATGGTGTTGTGTCCCTCAAGGGTATACTGAGATTCCATTGAACTTTAATCAGATTCTAAAAAGAAATCTTGAGTCATTGCACATTGTCAGGATTCCAAGAACTAGGGGTTATCCTACATGTGAGCACAAATGACTGGGGGTGAGTGTCTGAAAAGATTCAGTGCTCCGTCCATCATCTCCTTGTGTTTGCTTTGTTCGCCCTAAGTTGGCAGGGTATGCCCAGAAGTGGGTACCTTGCTCACTTTGCCACTGGATTCAAGCTAGCCTGGCTGATGAGGGCTGTTAGCCCGAAACCGGTCCCAGGATGCTTGTTTACGGTCCAGCGAAGACATGGCTTGGCAGTTCGGGGTGGACTGTTCCCATGAGTCACAGGGTCAAGACTGGTTTGCATATAGCTGTGTCTGAACTGGGGTGGCGTAGTGAGCTAAAGAACGATGATGGAGTCAACCCAGATCTGTGACTGGGGGTGAGTGTCTGAAAAGTTTCAGCGCTCCGTCCATCATCTCCTTGTGTTTGCTTTGTTCGCCCTAAGTGGCAGGGTATGCCCAGACGTGGGTCCCTTGCTCACTTTGCCACTGGATTCAAGCTAGCCTGGCTGATGAGGGCTGTTAGCCCGAAACCTGTCCCAGGATGCTTGTTTCTGGTCCAGGGAAGACATGGCTTGGCAGTTCGGGTGGACTGTTCCCATGAGGCACAGGGTTAAGACTGATGTGCATATAGCTGTGTCTGAACTGGGGTGGCGTAGTGAGCTAAAGAACGATGATGGAGTCAACCCAGATCTGTGACTGGGGGTGAGTGTCTGAAAAGTTTCAGCGCTCGGTCCATCATCTCCTTGTGTTTGCTTTGTTCGCCCTAAGTTGGCAGTGTATGCCCAGACGTGGGTCCCTTGCTCACTTTGCCACTGGATTCAAGCTAGCCTGGCTGATGAGGGCTGTTAGCCCGAAACCGGTCCCAGGATGCTTGTTTCTGGTCCAGGGAAGACATGGCTTGGCAGTTCGGGCTGGACTGTTCCCATGAGGCACAGGGTTAAGACTGATTTGCATATAGCTGTGTCTGAACTGGGGTGGCGAAGTGAGCTAAAGAACGATGATGGAGTCAACCCAGATCTGTGACTGGGGATGAGTGTCTGAAAAGTTTCAGCGCTCCGTCCATCATCTCCTTGTGTTTGCTTTGTTCGCCCTAAGTTAGTAGGGTATGCCCAGACATGGGTACCTTGCTCACTTTTCCACTGAATTCAAGCTAGCCTGGCTGATGAGGGCTGTTAGCCCAAAACCGGTCCCAGGATGCTTGTTTCTGGTCCAGGGAAGACATGGCTTGGCAGTTCGGGCTGGACTGTTCCCATGAGGCACAGGGTCAAGACCAATTTGCATATAGCTGTGTGAACTGGGGTGGCGAAGTGAGCTAAAGAACGATGATGGAGTCAACCCAGATCTGTGACTGGGGGTGAGTGTCTGAAAAGTTTCAGCGCTCCGTCTATTATCTCCTTGTGTTTGATTTGTTCGCCCTAAGTTGGCAGGGTATGCCCAGACGTGGGTCCCTTGCTCACTTTGCCACTGGATTCAAGCTAGCCTGGCTGATGAGGGCTGTTAGCCCAAAACCGGTCCCAGGATGCTTGTTTCTGGTCCAGGGAAGACATGGCTTGGCAGTTCGGGCTGGACTGTTCCCATGAGGCACAGGGTCAAGACTGATTTGCATATAGCTGTGTCTTAACTGGGGTGGCGAAGTGAGCTAAAGAACGATGATGGAGTCAACCCAGATCTGTGACTGGGGGTGAGTGTCTGAAAAGTTTCATCGCTCCGTCCATCATCTCCTTGTGTTTGCTTTGTTCACCCTAAGTTGGCAGGGTATGCCCAGACGTGTGTCCCTTGCTCACTTTGCCACTGGATTCAAGCTAGCCTGGCTGATGAGGGATGTTAGCCCAAAACCGGTCCCAGGATGCTTGTTTCCGGTCCAGGGAAGACATGGCTTGGCAGTTCGGGCTGTACTGTTCCCATGAGGCACAGGGTCAAGACCAATTTGCATATAGCTGTGTGAACTGGGGTGGCGAAGTGAGCTAAAGAACGATGATGGAGTCAACCCAGATCTGTGACTGAGGGTGAGTGTCTGGAAAGTTTCAGCGCTCCGTCCATCATCTCCTTGTGTTTGCTTTGTTCGCCCTAAGTTGGCAGGGTATGCCCAGACGTGGGTCCCTTGCTCACTTTGCCACTGGATTCAAGCTAGCCTGGCTGATGAGGGCTGTTAGCCCGAAACCGGCCCCAGGATGCTTGTTTCTGGTCCAGGGAAGTCATGGCTTGGCAGTTCGGGCTGGACTGTTCCCATGAGGCACAGGGTTAAGACTGATTTGCATATAGCCGTGTCTGAACTGGGGTGGCGAAGTGAGCTAAAGAACGATGATGGAGTCAACCCAGATCTGTGACTGGGGGTGAGTGTCTGAAAAGTTTCAGCGCTCTGTCCATCATCTCATTGTGTTTGCTTTGTTCGCCCTAAGTTGGCAGGGAATGCCCAGACGTGGGTCCCTTGCTCACTTTGCCACTGGATTCAAGCAAGCCTGGCTGATGAGGGCTGTTAGCCCGAAACTGGCCCCAGGATGCTTGTTTCCGGTCCAGGGAAGATATGGCTTGGCAGTTCGGGCTGGACTGTTCCCATGAGGCACAGGGTCAAGACTGATTTGCATATAGCTGTGTCTGAACTGGGGTGGCGAAGTGAGCTAAAGAACGATGATGGAGTCAACCCAGATCTGTGACTGTGGGTGAATGTCTGAAAAGTTTCATCGCTCCGTCCATCATCTCCTTGTGTTTGCCATTGTTCGCCCTAAGTTGGCAGGGTATGCCCAGACGTGAGTCCCTTGCTCACTTTGCCATTGGATTCAAGCTAGCCTGGCTGATGAGGGCTGTTAGCCCGAAACCGGTCCCAGGATGCTTGTTTCCGGTCCAGGGAAGACATGGCTTGGCAGTTCGGGCTGGACTGTTCCCATGAGGCACAGGGTCAAGACTGATTTGCATATAGCTGTGTCATAACTGTGGTGGCGAAGTGAGCTAAAGAACGATGATGAAGTCAACCCAGATCTGTGACTGGGGGTGAGTGTCTGAAAAGTTTCATCGCTCCGTCCATCATCTCCTTGTGTTTGCTTTGTTCGCCCTAAGTTGGCAGGGTATGCCCAGACGTGGGTCCCTTGCTCACTTTGCCACTGGATTCAAGCTAGCCTGGCTGATGAGGGCTGTTAGCCCAAAACCGGTCCCAGGATGCTTGGTTCCGGTCCAGGGAAGACATGGCTTGGCAGTTCGGGCTGGACTGTTCCCATGAGGCACAGGGTCAAGACCGATTTGCATATAGCTGTGTGAACTGGGGTGGCAAAGTGAGCTAAAGAACGATGATGGAGTCAACCCAGATCTGTGACTGGGGGTGAGTGTCTGAAAAGTTTCAGCGCTCCGTCCATCATCTCCTTGTATTTGCATTATCCTACATGTGCCATCAGTCATAGCAATTGTCAAAAACAAAGAATAAAAAACAAAAGACACCTTTGTAAGGCATGGTACAACAGGAATTCCAAGATGGCTTCTTAGTAATTCAATCGAGAACAAATCTAGTTTTCTCAACCCCAGAGATCATGATTCTATGAGAAGCGAACTCCTTTTAGAGACAGCGCACTTCACTGAAGCAAATTCCAGAGTACGCACCTCAGCCTTATATCCGTTGGTTTAGTTGCAGGAGTTCACATCAAATTCTTCGTATATTAGTCACTAGCCATGGAGCTTAGAAATCATTTCGAAGCCCGCAAGGTTATCAGAACACTTCATTTCTGGAGTAAAGAAGTCTTTTCAAACGAGCCTGCACGCTGATAAGTCTTCCCGCTTCGAGCATGTCAAGAACCAACATTTTTGGGAAAAAACGCAAAGATTCCTCAGCTTATGAGTCGGCATTTTAGGAGTAGCATCTCCTTTGTACACAGGCCAAGACACGTCTTCAAGACACAGAGCCCCCTCTACTCGGGACCTGCGCTGAGGAGTAGCGTCTCCTCCATCTCCGAGTAGTTTAGTTCGAGCTGTTCTCCGCTTTCCAACCGCAACTGAGTCTGAGTGCCAACGAAGATTCATTTTGGCATGAAACAGCATTCAGCATCCTGAGCTGTCAGCTAAGTACTCAATTTGTATAAAGTTATTTTTAAGGCATACTTGTTATAGAGCATTTATTATTACTCATACAACAATAGACTGAACAGAACAAAGAGAAGAGTATTACTTGCCAGAGTCTCGTTCCTCAAAAGTTCACCTGTTGAAGAAATAACAAATATATATATTTTTTAAGATTACCAAGAGGAAGAGTAATTCCCCAAATGATAATAATCACCCCTTTATACGCAAGATATCTAAGTAGGAAATTACCTACTCATTTCTATAGAAGAGGAGCACAGATTTGGGATTACTGAGTATGTTAAGTATAAGTGAGCACTCCTAATTGAATATATGTAGTATATGCCTAGATTGCAGTTGTTAATCTCTAGAAATCTATCTAACCACACATTATGTTTAGTTTCTTAGGCACTCCAGAAAGGAAGGAACACACATCAAAACTAGACAGATGAGGTGTTCGATTGAAAATGGAGCAGAGAGCAGAAATCTCAAGGCAGCCTCTTATTTTCTCATTTATTATTTTGTCCCAATCCTACTCCACCAGGACTTTCTGGATAACCAGTAGATAATCTAGTTATTGGAGAGGTTCTGGGAGAGACATTGGAAGAGTTCATCATCATGGTCCTGTGCAAGCCTGAGGTAAGACTTTTGGCACAAATGCCCTGTGAGTTTACTCTTGTTCAATACATAGATGACCTATTGGTAGCGTCAGATACACGTGATGCTTGTAAGTACGACACCATTGCGCTTTTGAATCACCTGGCAGAGATTGGACACATAGGGGGATATTCTCAAGAACGCATGATAATTATCGCAAATTTAGCTTAACGCAACTTTGCACATCGCAGTCCATCGCGGGAAAACAACGCTGTGTTAACGTTGTATTCTGAACACGGCGGTACCATGCGATAGTCTCACGCTAAGGCGTCAAATGACCGCGATAAAAATACCGTGATGGCAAAAAAACGCTAAACACGAACACAAAAAAAGTTGCGATGTGGCCAACCGCAATAAAAAAATCTACGATAACCAGCGACAGGCCTGCAATTCCCATGCGTCATGCGGGAAAATGCACCATAAAAGCAGAAAAAAATAAATAAATAAACTGCGTAGCACCATGGATGCACCCTGTTAGAACTGGGGGTCTCTAGTTGGCAGAGGTAGGTACCTTTGTCCAAATAGGGACCCTTGCTTCTAGTCAGGGTAAGGGGGTACACTACTGAAATAACCCCTGCTCACCCCCTTGGTAGCTTGGCACGAGCAGACAGGCTTAGTTCAGAGGCAGTGTGTAAAGCATTTGTGAACACATACAGTAATCCATTGACAACACTACAAATGGACACCACACAGGTTGTATTATAAAAATAAGTATCTTTTATATAGATTTACCACAAGACCATACACGACAAAAATAATCCACAATACTGTACTTTTAAAGATGGTAGAATTAGCTTGAGTCTCTTAAAATGGAAATGCGACACTTTGCGTTCAATGTACCTGAGATGCGTAACGCGATACAACAAAAGGTGGTGCAGGGAAGGTGATGCGTAGGTTCCTTACAGGCTTCTGTGGCGATGCGACAAGCAGCGCCGTGATGCGACGAAGATCTGGTGCAAAGAAACAAAGTGGCGTCTTCTTGAGGTTGCGACAATGAAGGGGTGATGCGTGCACGTCCGACGGCCGTGCGGCGATTTTGATGAATCTTTGGAGCCGCGACAGGCCCTGCGACACGCTTCCCTGGCGATGCGACGGCGTCTGATGCGAGGTCGACGATCTTCTCCTGGGATGCGGGGCGCCTCGTGTTGCGATGCGTCAACGTCTGATGCGAGGTCGATGCTCTGCCCCGGGGATGCGACGGCATCTGATGCGATGGCAACACTTTTCTCCGGTGCTGCGAGGCGCTTTGAAGGATGCGAGGGTATCAGCGGTGCGCTTCTTCGGGTATGCGCCAGCGTCTGCTGCGACGTTGACACTCTTCTCCGGCGATGCGAGAAGCAGCAACTGCGGCGACACGCTTCTTCGTCTTGAGTCGTGCTTCCAGCTCCCAGCGACACACAAGTGTGTCAGAAGGTCCAAATTCCCAGCAAGGGAATACAGGGGAGCTGGTGGGTGAAGTCTGTTGTCCCTGAGACTTCAGCAGGAGGCAAGCTCTGAAATCAAGCTCTTGGAGATCCTTCACAAGTTGATGAAAGTACACACAAAGTTCCCTTCTCCTTTCTTTGGCAGTCAGGCAACCACTGCAGGCAGATCCCTCTAGCTTAGGGATAGTCTTCTCCTCAGTTTCTTCTTGGTTCCGCTCCTCAGCAAAGGTTTCTTCTTGTTTCCCAAAAGTGATCTAATTTCCTTGGGGTCTGGGTCCCCTTTTTATACACCTTTTCTCTTAGTTCTCTGAAGGCAGAGAGGCCTTTGCCTAGTCCAAAACCAGTTCTGGTCAGTCCTGAAGCACTTTGTTTACAGGACTCCTTCTTTCCTTTCAGAATGTGGGGCAGGGTGCTCAGCCGCCCAGCAGGAGGTGGAGCCAGCATTGTGGAAGGCAGGCATAGCCCTATTCAGACCCAGGTGCAACTCCTCCCTCCACTCTGGATGCAGATCTCTCTATTCAGCCCTGTGCTGACTCACCCTGTCTCCTGGAGCCACTCCCAGCCCCTGTCACTCAAACTCCAGACAAGGAATACACAACCTAGCAGAGGCAGGCTTGGAAGGTTAGGCAAGAAAATACCTACTTTCTAAAAGTGGTATTTTCAAACACAGAATGTTAAAATCAACTTCACTAAAAGATGTATTTTATCATTCTGAGTTCAGGCATACTAAATTCGTTTCTCTACCATGTTCCCTGGGTCAGTTAGGATTATAAGGTGTAATAATCAAACTGCCCATTCTGGCCTATGGGGAACAGGTAGCCTTGCAATAGTGAAAAACGAAAATGGCTGTAATTCACTATTAGGACATGCCACACACACCAGGGCATGTCCTACCTTATACTTACAATGCACCCTGCCCTAGGGCCTACTTTAGGGCTGACCAACATGCAGTAAAGGGAAGGTTTAGGGACTGGTAAGTGGGTGCACTCACCAAGTCGACATGGCAGCCCTAGGCTGCACACAGGCTCTGCAATGGCAGGCCTGAGACAAATTTTACAAGCTGCTTCTGTGGGTGGCACAACCAGCGCTGCAAGCCCACCAGCAGCATTGGATTTACCAGCCCTGGGCACACTCAGTGCACTGTACTAGGGACTGACAAGTAAACCAATCATCCAATCATGGAGTCACTAATCCATAACACAATTTATCATAGGGAGAGCATATGCACTTTAGCACTGATCAGCAGTGGTGAAGTGCCCAGAGTCATAAAACAGCCAACAACAGGTCATAAAAAGTACAGGAGGCAGGAAAAAGTTCAGGGATGACCCTGCAAAAAGGGCCATCCTTCCAGCCAAAAACGCAGGGGAGACCAATCACTACCTTGATGGGCTTCCCTGCTTTGGGCGATAGAACCTGGACCCTGGCCCACAACAGCAGGGGCATACTCCAGTTCTACGCCAATCTGAACCTATTGGAATCCCTCTGTCCATACTCTCAGGGCCCACCAAGCTAATCCATGGGGAACCCTTCTCCTCACCTGTGGAACCACCTGTGCAGCACCTAACCTTAACTTGCTCACAGGTGTGTCCCAACAGACAGACAGCAAGCCACAGTGGCCACTGACAGTGGTCAGGGATGAGACCCAGGCCTTATGCCTCTCAGGGCTCTCAAACCTCTGTGGCGTCAGAGAGCAGGGTGCAGTAGCCCCAGGTGCTTGGCACCCTTTGTCCATTCTCCCTCCTGTCAGGTCAGGTATGACATCCTGGCGCTGACCCACCAGCCCCGGTCCTATACCCGGCGGCTGGACTGGAGACTGGGATGGGCTTTCCCACACCCGGTCCTCCTCCTTGGGGCACTGTACCCTCCCACCTGGAGCGGTACCCCCTTCCAGAATTGCCAGGGCACCTGTGGCAGGTGTCCCGCACAATTCGCCCACCAGTTCAGGGGTTCTATCCTGCAACTGGGCGTCCAGGTCGGGGGGTCACCCTGAACCTGGTCCTCCAATCTAGGGTCTAAACCCTCCAGTTGAACCGGGGTCAGAGGCGAGGACTCCCTCCCTCTGCACCCCCTTCCAGAGTACTGCCCCCTCCCATCAGGAGCGGTAACCCCAGAAGACAAACCGGTCAGGACATGTTTACATTTGTCCCACCCTCCAGGTCAGACAACACCTGAACCTGGCTTCCCAACCCAGGGTCTGTACCCTTAGGCTGGACCTGTGCCTGGCAACCCAGGACTTCCGGGAGGGTACACCAACCCCCCCAAGGGAAACACACTCCTCTAGAGTTGTGTAAGAATCTGCCTGGCGCACCAGGACTTCCTGGAGAGCACGCATGCCCCCCCAGAGGGTAACACATCTCTCATGTGTTGTGTAACAGTCTGCCTGGCGCAGATCTCCCGACCCCTGTCCCTCTGACAGTGCGTGAAGATCCCCCAGGACAGAAGTGGTGTCACCATGGTCCTTCACCGGTGACTCAGCCCTTCTGGCTGGCCCCTGACCCACTGGTTCTTCCACTGGCGACTCTCTCCTCCTCTCACCCCTCACTCTGGACTTCTGCACCCTCCACTTAGGAGTGGCATTGCCAGACACCAGAAACACTGGAGCTCCATTTACAGATGCTCCAGGTTCTCTAGACACTAGGAGATCCTCCTCAACAGGCAGCCCATCAGTGCAGCCTAGGCTCCCTACCTGGTGTTCCCTTAAAGAACCATCCAGGCTCTGAGACTGGGTCTCGGGCACCTGGGGACATGCAGCCCCACACTCACTCCTTCTCCTCAGAGACAGGACATGAGCCCCTACACCCCTCCCATTACCACGGGACCTAGCTGGGCTACACTGAACCTCTCCCACCACTCTGGGTTGGAAGACACCTGAGCCACTCCTCTTAGGGTCACTCCCCAATGCCTCTCCAGACCCTCTGGAATCCACCAAAAGGTCTGCCTCCATTGTGAGCTCCCTGGGGTCAGAGAACTCACACTCCAACAGGTGTTGGAATAGCTCTGGAAAATAGGGACTTACAATATGCTCTCCCACAATTGGATCACAGAGCCCGCTACAAGGGTTAACCAAACTATCCTTCACCTCACCATCCAGTGCCTTGCACACGTACTCCACACCACTCTCCTGAGATTGGCAAGACAGTACCTGACTGTCTCTGTCACTCAACCCACACTCTTCTGGGCGGTCTCCACACTCACACATCAGGACTTCAACCATGGGGGAACCCCTCTCCCTTCACCTCTCATCTAGAGGCAGTAGAGTGTCCCTCCCACCTCTAGGACCATGAACCCCTGCGTTAGTTACCCAATTCTCCTCAGGGACACTGCGCACTACTGGAGCTACCTCATGTCCTTGAACCTCCTGGTGTATGTTAACCCCCTCCTTCAAGTCAGGAGCCACATCTCTGGGTGTGTGTACTACTCCCTCAGCACTAGATAACATAATTTTGCTGCCACCATCTGAGCTGGACTCCACCTCCAACTCAGCAAAGCTCACTCTCTGAGCTACACACATTTCTTTTTTCTGGGCTGAGACACTCATGGTATCAAGCCTCTCGAGCTTCAAATCAAGCTCCCTCATTCTCAACTCATGCTCAAACCGCATCCTCTTTTCCTCTAGGGCCAACTTTCTAGATTGCAATTCAAATTCCAACTGCCCCTTTACCTTGAGCTTGGTCAGCTCCATCTCATGCATCCTATTCTTTTCTCTGTCCTCCAGTTCCTCTGGGGACAGACCTTGGGCAGAAACCCTGCTACCTGCTGGGGAAGTTACTCTCCTCCACCAATCACAATCAACAGATGCTATGGATGCTGCTGTATCCATGGTGATTAAACTTGGCAGTTCTTAGCAAACATAGAAAGTTCCAGAAAAGAATATCTACCAAAAGTATGTGGTTGCGTTTTGGTCTGCACTCAATAGGTAGTGTTCACCAATCACTGTACATGAGTCACAAATGCAAGTCCAGAATCCCCACCGCTGACCACCAATGTTAGAACTGGGTGTCTCTAGTTGGCAGAGGTAGGTACCTTTGTCCAAATAGGGACCCTTGCTTCTAGTCAGGGTAAGGGGGTACACTCCTGAAATAACCCCTGCTCACCCCCTTGGTAGCTTGGCACAAGCAGACAGGCTTAGTTCAGAGGCAGTGTGTAAAGCGTTTGTGAACACATACAGTAATCCAGTGACAACACTACAAATGGACACCACACAGGTTGTATTATAAAAATAAGTATCTTTTATATAGATTTACCACAAGACAATAAACGACAAAAATAATCCACAATACTGTACTTTTAAAGATGGTAGAATTAGCTTGAGTCTCTTAAAATGGAAATGCAACACTTTGCATTCAATGTACCTGAGATGTGTAACGTGATACAACAAAAGGTGGTGCAGGGAAGGTGATGCGTAGGTTCCTTACACGCTTCTGTGGCGATGCGAAAAGCAGCGCCATGATGCGACGAAGATCTGGTGCAAAGAAACAAAGTGGCGTCTTCTTGAGGTTGCGACAACGAAGGGGTGATGCCTGCATGCCCGACGGCCGTGCGGCGATTTCGATGAATCTTTGGAGCCACGACAGGCACCGCGACACACCTCCCTGGCGATGCGACGGCATCTGATGCAAGGTCGACGATCTTCTCCTGGGATGCGGGGCGCCTCGTGTTGCGATGCGTCGGCGTCTGATGCGAGGTTGATGCTCCGCCCCGGGGATGCAACAGCATCTGATGCGACGGCGACACTTTTCTCCGGTGCTGCGAGGCGCTTCGAAGGATGCGAGGGTGTCAGCGGCGCGCTTCTTCGGGGATGCGCCGGCGTCTGCTGCAACGTCGACACTCTTCTCCGGCGATGCGAGAAGCAGCGGCTGCGGTGACACGCTTCTTCGTCTTGAGTCACGCTTCCAGCTCCCAGCGACACGCAAGTGTGTCAGAAGGTCCAAATTCCCAGCAAGGGAATACAGGGGAGCTGGTGGGTGAAGTCTGTTGTCCCTGAGACTTCAGCAGGAGGCAAGCTCTGAAATCAAGCCCTTGGAGATCCTTCACAAGTTGATGAAAGTACACACAAAGTTCCCTTCTCCTTTCTTTGGCAGTCAGGCAACCACTGCAGACAGATCCCTCTAGCTTAGGGATAGTCTTCTCCTCAGTTTCTTCTTGGTTCCGCTCCTCAGCAAAGGTTTCTTCTTGTTTCCCAAAAGTGATCTAATTTCCTAGGGGTCTGGGTCCCCTTTTTATACACCTTTTCTCTTTGTTCTCTGAAGGCAGAGAGGCCTTTGCCTAGTCCAAAACCAGTTCTGGTCAGTCCTGGAGCACTTTGTTTACAGGACTCCTTCTTTCCTTTCATAATGTGGGGCAGGGTGCTCAGCCGCCCAGCAGGAGGTGGAGCCAGCATTGTGGAAGGCAGGCACAGCCCTATTCAGACCCAGGTGCAATTCCTCCCTCCACTCTGGATGCAGATCTCTCTATTCAGCCCTGTGCTGACTCACCCTGTCTCCTGGAGCCACTCCCAGCCCCTGTCACTCAAACTCCAGACAAGGAATACACAACCTAGCAGAGGCAGGCTTGGAAGGTTAGGCAAGAAAATACCTACTTTCTAAAAGTGGTATTTTCAAACACAGAACGTTAAAATCAACTTCACTAAAAGATGTATTTTATCATTCTGAGTTCAGGCATACTAAATTCGTTTCTCTACCATGTTCCCTGGGTCAGTTAGGATTATAAGGTGTAATAATCAAACTGCCCATTCTGGCCTATGGGGAACAGGTAGCCTTGCAATAGTGAAAAACGAAAATGGCTGTAATTCACTATTAGGACATGCCACACACACCAGGGCATGTCCTACCTTATACTTACAATGCACCCTGCCCTAGGGCCTACTTTAGGGGTGACCAACATGCAGTAAAGGGAAGGTTTAGGGACTGGTAAGTGGTTGCACTCACCAAGTCGACATGGCAGCCCTAGGCTGCACACAGGCTCTGCAATGGCAGGCCTGAGACACATTTTACAAGCTGCTTTTGTGGGTGGCACAACTAGTGCTACAAGCCCACCAGCAGCATTGGATTTACCAGCCCTGGGCACACTCAGTGCACTGTACTAGGGACTGACAAGTAAACCAATCATCCAATCATGGAGTCACTAATCCATAACACAATTTATCATAGGGAGAGCATATGCACTTTAGCACTGATTAGCAGTGGTGAAGTGCCTAGAGTCATAAAACAGCCAACAACAGGTCAGAAAAAGTACAGGAGGCAGGCAAAAAGTTCAGGGATGACCCTGCAAAAAGGGCCAAGTCCAACACACCCGGACCAAGTGCAGAGGACAACGTGAACCTCACAAGCCCCACAGGTGACCAGCAAGAAACCTCGGGGTCGGGGAAGGCCAAGGAGAAGAGGAAGAGGAAGACGCGGTTCAGTATGCAGGAAAACAGGATCATCGTCACGGAGGTGATAGAACACTACCAACAACTGTTCGTCACCTCCACTGTGTTATTGGCAACACAAACGGAAATATGGCAGTCGATTGTTAACAACGTGAATGCAGTCGGAGTGTTGAGGAGGTCAATGGAGGAGGTCAAGAGGCGTTGGCATGATGTCAATAGCCAAACCAAGCAGAAACTCGCTGCCAACCGGAAGGCAGCAACGGCGACTGGAGGTGGGAGTCCTGCGCCACAGGAGGAGCTGGATGAGCTGGAGGAAATGGTGGCCACAGTCATCAATGTGGAGATGGTGCAAGGAGTTGGGGGTCCGGACACAGCCCCACATGACCTGACCCAACAGCAACAGGGTGAGTAACAACCAGGCACTGGGGGGACGGGTGGAGATGGGCACAATGGCACAGATGCACAACTACGGGGCCGATTCCGATCTCGGCCGGTAGGGCTCCGAATCGGATTCGGCTTTACCGGATCCGATTCGGAGCCCTGTTTCCCGACCGAACCGTACGCGGGTCCGGCCGAGCGAGTACGATGCGAAATCGCCGACCGACTCGTCCGGGCGTCCCGACCGCTCCGACCCACTCGCTCCCGGCTCGAACCGCTCCCACCGACTCGCTCGGACTCGAGTCGCACCGCGCAGTGGAGACGCTTCCCGGCCGGGGTAAGTACGATGCGCGCCGCGAGCAGTCCGACCGAGCCGCGCACTCCGGCTCGTAAGAGCAGTCGGAGCAGTACTTCGGGGGTCCGTGTCGGACCCCCCTGCATGCGTAGCCGCGCGAGTCGCACACAGGGGGGACCCATGGGTCCCCCCTACCTGTGCGTGTACGGCGCGAATCGCTTCGCCGCGTACCAGCTGTAGGGGGCGCCCTTGTCCGACTTCGCACCCATTGAGTCAATGGGAGCCCGCGTACGCGTTGTACGACCGGCTCCCATTGACATCAATGGGAGTCCGACCGACTCGAGTCCGATAACATACGGACGCATCGTACTCGTTCGGTCGGACTGCACGGGTCCGATTCGGTCGGAAATCTCTCCGGGTCCGGCTCGGTCGGAGAAATTTCCGGCCCGAATCGGAATCGACCCCTACGTGTAGCACACTGCATACCCACAATGATTGTGGAACATGTCCCTGATACCCTTGGCACACTGCAGCACACTAGAAACACCAAGTAGGCCCCCGTCCACTATGTGCACAAAGGGGCCCCCCTCCATATCACCAATATCACAACCTACCCATGCACATGTGCCGAATCCAGCAAAGCAGCGGCTCTGTGGGCCACACTGACAATGCAAGTGACACTGCATGACCAATAGCATGGCTGCAGTCGAAATACATGACATGGTGCACAACACGACACTGAGGTGGCCCAGTGTGGACCACATCCTCAAAGGAGCAGGTCACACTCTGAGACATCCATGTGCACATACAACCCCTGACGTCAACAGCACATCTGCAGACAAACAATGCACAAGAGTACAAAAACCGTCCAAGAGCACAAATGACCCAAGTCGCCAACATCTCAGCCCCTCAAAAGCACACATGTCAAAGGCACACCACCCCAAAGGGATAAGGGGCCGCTAAACAGAGCTGCAGGGGCGACTCTCCCACAATGCAGCACACACACATAGCAATCACAGCACATCAACATTGACCACAATGTGGTACAGAGTGCAACACTTAAACTACAGAACAGAAGACACAACTGGTGCCGCTTGTGCGTAGAAACTGGCCAATCACATCTGGCATAGCAGGAATCTGTGAGATGATAATGTACGAGTACAATCTCACATCCATCATGTAGTCGAAATGTCCACTGTCCCCCATCAAATAGCCAGCTCATCCAAAACAGTCACTGTTAGACCCGGCATCCTTGGCATGGGTCTCCCTTCCATTTTTTTCATAATGCCTCCACTGTTGTCGATATGTTTTTGCTGGACTAGATGCTCATGGGCACTTTGCCACTGCTAATCAGTGCCAAAGTGCAAGTGCTCCCTATTGTAAATTGTGATGTGAATAGTGACTCCATGTTTGGCTTATTTGAATTACTGTCAGACCCTAGTACAGTGCACTGAGTGTGCCCAGGGCTTGTAAATCAAATGCTGCTGGTGGGCTTGCAGCACTGGTTTTGCCACCCACAGAAGTAGCTTGTAAAGTGTGTCTCAGGCCTGCCATTGCAGAGCCTGTGTGCAGTCTGTGACTGCCATGTCGACGTGGTAAGTGCACCCACCTACCAGTCCCCAAACCTTCCCTTTTCTTCATATCAGACACCCCTATGGTAGGCCTACGGGCAGGGTGCATTGTAAGGATAAGGTGGGACATGCCTGGTGTGTGTGGCATGTCCTAATAGTGAATTACAGCCATTTTCGTTTTTCACTATTGCAAGGCTACCTGTTCCCCATAGGCCAAAATGGGCAGTTTGATTATAACATCTTATAATCCTAAACTGACTCAGGGAACTAGGTAGAAATTAGAGTTTAGTATGCCTGAACTCAGAATGATAAAATACATCTTTTAGTGAAGTTGGTTTTAACATTCTGTATTTGAAAATACCACTTTTAGAAAGTGGGTATTTTCTTGCCTAACTATCCAGCCTGCCTCTGCCAGCTTGTGTATTGTGTGTCTGGTTTGTGCGTGACAGGGGCTGGGGGTGGCCACAGGAGACAGGGTGAGGCAGCCCAGGGCTGAATAGAGAGATCTGCATCCAGAGTGGAGGGAGGAGTTGCATCTGGGTCTGAATAGGGCTGTGCCTGCCTTCCACAATGCTGGCTCCACCCCTGCCGGGCGTCTGAGTACCCTGCCCCACATTCTGAAAGGAAAGAAGGAGTCATGTACACAGAGTGCTCCAAAGCTGCACAGAACTGGTTTAAGCTAGGCAAAGGCCTCTCTGCCTCCAGAGAACAAAGAGAATCAGGGTATAAGAGGGGCACCCAGACCCCAGGAAAATTAGATCACTTTTGGGAACAAGAAGAAACCTTTGCTGAGGAGCGGAACCAAGAAGAAACTGAGGAGAGACTATCCCTAAGCCTGAAGTGCTGCTTGGGGGATTGGCCTGCAGTGGTTTGCCTGACTGCCAAAGAAAGGAGAAAGGAACTTTTGCTTTACTGTGACTTTCATCAACTTGTGAAGGATCTCCAAGGGCTTGGAAGAGAGCTTGCCTCCTGATCGAAGTCCCAGGACCATTGGACTTCACCCCCTTTGTGAATTGCTGCTGGGAACTCTGTTTCAGTGGCTACAGAGGTAGGGAGCTGTGACCGACTCTCCCGACCGGCTCGGTGTCCTGTTGGCACCGCATCGAGCAACGCCTGCATCTTGCAACGTACGGCCTTGGTCTCCCCGACTCCGTCAACGAGCCGCTGCCTGCACCGTAACCTGTGAGCACCGCACCTTGCAACGCCTCGCTACACCGAATCAATCTGGTCCGACCGACACAGTCACTGTTGCTGAGTTCGAGTCCTGTGACCGCACTGGAGTTGGGCACCGCCTCGCAAGCTTCACGACGCACCGCCGGACTCGCACCGCTGTCCGGACTGATCGACGCCAGCTCCTGAACCCGGCTCCGTCGCCGCACCGTAATCTGCCAGCACCGCATCAAAGCACCGTCTCGCCCTGCAACGCACGGCCTTGGTCTCACCGACTCTGTCAACGAGTCGCTGCCTGCACTGCATCGAGGGACAACGCGTCCTGCAACGCTTCCATTTTGCATCGCGACCGCGACGTTCAGCCATCCGGCTCACACGCCCGTGCCTGCCGCTTCAAGTAAAAGGTACTGTGACCGAGTCCGTCTACGCTGTGCTGGCCCGTATCGACGCGGTCAGCTGGATTTGATAGACTCTGTTTGTTCTTTACATCGCAGTAGCCGGAGAAGGCTACCGACTCGCACAGAACCTTGATTTAAGCATTTTTAACCAGAACTCTTGATTTTTGACAGTATTGTGGATTATTTTTTTCGTTTATGGTCTTGTGGTAATTCTATATAAAATATTCTTATTTTTATAAATATACAACCTGTGCGGTGTCCATTTGTAGTGTTGTCACTTAATTACTGTATGTGTTCACAAATGCTTTACACACTGCCTCTGAACTAAGCCTGTCTGCTCGTGCCAAGCTACCAAGAGGGTGAGCAGGGGTTCTTTCAGGAGTGTACCTACTTTCCCTGACTAGACTCAAGGGTCCCTATTTGGACAAAGGTACCTACCTCTGCCAACTAGAGACCCCCAAATCTAACATTGGTGGTCAGCGGTGAGGATTTTGGACTTGCATTTGTGACTCATGTACAGTAATTGGTGAACACTACCTAGTGAGTGCAGACCAAAACGCAACCACATACTCTTTGATAGCATTTTTTCTGGGATTTTCTATTTTTGCAACTGCCAAGTTTAATCACCATGGAGAAACCAGCATCAGTAGCCTCTGTTGAGTGTGATTGGGAAGAGGAGAGGCTAGAATGCTACACCCTCAAGCAGCTCAAGCATTTCTGCAAAAAGTTTAAAGTGTCCATGACCGGGCTCTCCAGGAAGGAGGACCTCCAAAAGGCGCTGAGGGCCTGGGTCGAATCAAGGAGTGCCCCTGTGGAAGGGGCAGAGAATGCAGAAGGGCAGCTAGAGGGGCTATTGGGTCTAGGGGCTGGAAGACCACCTTCCCCAGTAGGTAGCAGTGTTTCTGCCAGAGGTCTGTCTCCAGAAGAGTTGGAGGACAGGAAAGAGAGTAGGATGCACGAAATGGAGCTGACCAAGCTCAAGCTGAATGGGCAGTTAGAATTTGAAATGCAAACTAGGAAATTAGCCCTAGAAGAAAAGAAAATGCAGTTTGAACATGAGAAGGTTTTGAGGGAGTTGGAATTGAAGGCCAAAAGCTTAGAGATTACTCCCTCTGGTGGCAGCACACCGTCCATGCCTGTTGAACCTAGGGTATATATTCCCAAAGATGTGGTGAAAGAATTTTTTAAGAATGATGATATTGGGCAATGGTTTAGGGCCTATGAGGTAGCCATGACTTCCCACCGGGTCCCTGAGAAGGATTGGGGAGCGGGGTTGTGGGGTCGGTTCCTTAGTGAAGGGCGGGATACCTTGTTGGACTTGCCCTCTGAAGTCTGCAATTCATACAGCCACATGAAGGAAGCATTAATGTCTAGATATGGTTTGACCCCTGAGCTTTATAGGCAGAGGTTCAGGAACTGTAAGAAGATTGAAGGCAGTACCTGGGTTGAATACGTGCCTTTTTTTTTGCAGAGCATTGGATGGTTGGGTGAAGGGTAGCAAAGCGACTGATTTTCAGGCGCTCTTTGATTTGATTGCATGGGAGCACTTGTCCAGTAATTGTTTTCCTGAGCTACGCCAGCACCTGATTGATAGTAAGCTGACTAACCCTAGGCAGCTTGCTGAGGAGGCGGACCGCTGGGTGAGTACCCGGGTCCACATGGGTCACGTGGGAGACTCCGCCAAGGGTGGGCAGGGTCCCCAGCAGAAGAGTGGGGGGGACAAGGGTAAACAGAGGGTGTTCCATAAAGGGCCCCAAAGTAGACCCCAAGGGAACCAAGGGAAAGGTTCCCAGCCTCCCCTGAGAAGAAGCCAGTGGCCCTGACAGGCCCCCCTGTTCACCAGGGACCACTGGTGTGTTACAAGTGTGGCGCCCCTGGCCACAAGGCAAACGATCCTCGTTGCCCTTTGCATGGAAAACCAGCACCCACTGGTGCAGTCCCCGGCAGTTGGCTAGTGTAGCCCTGGGGGAGGAGTGGGGTGCCCAAGGTGGGGGGATCCCACAGTGTTTTCCCTTGTCTCATTAGGAGACTCTGAGATGGTCCCTAGGACCCAGCTGCCTGATAACACTAAAAAATACAGGCAGTGGGTGACTATCAATGGCCATAGGGTGGAGGCTCTGAGAGACACAGGAGCCAGTGTGACAGCTATCAAGTGTCACCTGGTGTCTAAAGAGCAAGTTGTCCCTGATGCATTCTATCCGGTTGTTGCCGCTGACAACACAGAGAGTCACTGCAAGGTGGCTCAGGTTCCCTTTGAGTGGGGGAGGTCTCGGGTACTCTTCAAGTAGCTGTGAGGCCAGCCATGCCTGTTGACTGTTTGTTAGGGAACGATTTGGAGAGCTCACCTTGGGCTAAGGTGGAGCGGAGTGCGCATTTAGAAATGTTGGGCTTGCCTGATTGGGCATGTGTGACCACCCGGTCAATGGCAGCTAAAGGTGTTCAAGAGGACCTGGAGCCTGAGAGGGAGGCCCAGGTGCCTGCTGGAGAGAGAGGAGGCAGGGGGCAATGGGAAACCGGCCCCCAAAGTTCCCACGGTCCAGGAGGAGGCAGACCCTGAGGGGGATACCCTGGAGCCTACAGGGGAACAGGTAGCTGAACTGGGGGACCTACCTGAGCTGACCCATTGGCAGCAAGAAGGAGGACCCTCCAGGGAAGAGTTCTGCGAGGAGCAGAACACATGCCCTTCTCTCGTGGGTCTGAGGCAACAGGCCACAGACCAGGCAGCAGGTGATCAGTCTGGATCACATTGGATTTACTGGGAGAATGGTCTCCTGTATTCAGAGCCTAAGGTTGCTGAGCCTGGGTCAGCCCGTGTGCTGGTGGTACCCCAGTGCTTCAGAGCCTTCCTACTGGGGTTGGCTCATGATGTACCGTTAGCAGGACATCTGGGGCAGGACAAGACCTTTGAAAGGCTTGTCACCCATTTCTATTGGCCCCAGATGCGCAGGAGTGCCGCCACTCACTGCAGGACATGCCAGACTTGCCAGGCAAGTGTAAAGAGTGGGAGGAAGCAGAAGGCTCCTCTCCAGCCATTCCCTGTGGTCAACACCCCCTTTGAACGGGTGGGTATTGACATTGTGGGGCCACTGGACCCCAAGACAGCCATGGGCAACAGGTTTATCCTGGTCTTGGTGGACCATGCCACCCGGTACCCTGAAGCCATCCCTCTGAGGACAGTGACGGCCCCCGTGGTGGGACGGGCACTGATGGGAATTTTCTCACGTGTGGGATTCCTTCAAGAGGTGGTGTCTGACAGAGGTACCAACTTCATGTCCAAGTACATGAAGTCCCTGTGGCAGGAGTGCGGTGTAACTTACAAGTTCACCACTCCTTACCTCCCTCAAGGAAATGGGCTGGTTGAGAGATTCAACCGGACCCCCAAGGGCATGATTATGGGTCTGGAAGAACCCATGAGGCGTAATGGGACGTCCTCTTACCTTGCCTGTTGTTTGCATACCGGGAGGTGCCACAGAAGTCTGTAGGGTTCAGCCCCTTTGAGCTCCTCTATGGACACCCGGTGCGAGGACCTCTGAGTTTGGTCAAGGAAGGCTGGGAGCAATCTCCCAGGAAACCTCCCCAGGATGTATACAGTTACATGCTGGCCTTCAGGAACCAGACTAGGCGTTTCAGAGAGCTTGCTGAGGCAAACCTGGAAGCCAGCCAGGAGGAGATGAAGCGGTGGTACGACCAGAATGCCACTCTGGTCGAGCTTCAGCCTGGTCAGAAAGTGTGGGTCATGGCCCCTGTGGAGCCTTGTGAGCTCCAGGACAGGTGGACCGGCGCTTTCATGGTGGTGGAGCGCAAGAGTCCAGTTACCTACTTGGTGGACTTGCAGTCTCCCAGGAACCCCTTGCGGGTCCTGCATGTGAACCGCCTAAAGCCCCACTTGGAGAGGTCCCAAGTGGGCATGCTCTTAGCTACAGATGATGGGATGGAGGAGGAGACCGAGCCTCTTCCTGACCTCCTGTCAGCCCGAGAGCAAGATGGATCAGTGGAGGGAGTAAACCTCTCTACCTCCCTCACACCTGAGCAGCAGGGTGACTGTCGCCAGCTGTTGGGACAGTTCCCTGACCTGTTCTCCCTAGTTCCCAGTGTCACTCATTGGTGCGTCCATGATGTGGACACTGGGGACAGTCTTCCTGTGAAGCACAAGGCTTACAGGGTGACTGACAGGGTCAGAGCCTGCATCAAGGAGGATGTCTCCAAGATGTTTGCGCTAGGGGTGATTGAGTCCTCTAACAGCCCTTGGGACAGCCCAGTGGTCTTGGTTCCAAAGGCTGCCGCGCCTGGTGCCACACCTGAACTCCGGTTCTGTGTGGACTACAGGGGACTCAATTCCGTCACCAGGACTGACGCACACCCCATCCCCAGAGCTGATGAGCTCATAGATCGGTTAGGGGCTGCACGGTACCTCAGCACGTTTGACTTAACGTCTGGGTACTGGCAGATCGCCTTGACTGATGGGGCAAAAGAGAGGTCAGCATTCTCCACACCAGATGGGCACTACCAGTTCCGGGTGATGCCCTTTGGGATGAAGAATGCCCCTGCCACCTTTCAGAGGTTGGTCAACCAGGTGTTGGTTGGACTGGAGGATTTCAGTGCCGCCTACCTGGATGACATCGCAGTGTTCAGCGCCAGTTGGGAAGAACATCTGCACCACCTCTGGGAAGTGTTGATGGCGCTGTGGAGGGCAGGCCTCACGATCAAGGCAAGTAAGTGCCAGATCGGGCAGGGTTCCGTGGTGTACTTGGGACACCAGGTTGGGAGCGGCCAGGTGGCGCCCCTCCAACCGAAAATTGATACCATTCTGGCTTGGGAGCCCCCCAAGACCCAGACAGAGGTGAGAGCCTTCCTAGGACTCACCGGGTATTACAGGAGATTCGTCAAGGGGTATGGCAGCATTGTTGCCCCCTTGACAGAGCTGACTTCCAGGAAGCAGCCCAGGAGAGTGATTTGGACTGATGCCTTTCAAAAAGCTTTTGACACCTTGAAGACTGCCATGTGCACAGCGCCTGTGCTCCAGGCACCCAACTTCTCCAATGAGTTCATTGTTCAGACGGACGCTTCAGAGCATGGTGTAGGGGCTGTTCTATCACAGATCAATGAGGAGGGCCTAGACCAACCTGTAGCCTTCATCAGTAGGAGGTTACTTCCCCTGGAACAGAGATGGAGTGCTAATGAGCGTGAGGCATTTGCTGTGGTCTGGGCACTGAAGAAGCTGAGACCATACCTGTTTGGGACTCACTTCCGGGTTCAGACAGACTACAGGCCCCTCAGATGGCTGATGCAGATGAGGGGTGAGAATCAAAAGCTGTTGCGGTGGCCCATTTCCCTACAGGGAATGGACTTCCACTGTGGAACACCGCCCTGGTACAGAACACGCCAATGCTGATGGTCTGTCCAGATTTTTCCGCCTTAGTGATGAGAACTCCCTAGGGGTAGGATAGTTCTCCCCACATTTCAGCTGGAGGGGACATGTGTTAGACCTGGCATCCTTGGCATGGGTCTCCCTTCCATTTTTTTCATAATGCCTCCACTGTTGTCGATATGTTTTTGCTGGACTAGATGCTCATGTACACTTTGCCACTGCTAATCAGTGCCAAAGTGCAAGTGCTCCCTATTGTAAATTGTGATGTGAATTAGTGACTCCATGTTTGGCTTATTTGAATTACTGTCAGACCCTAGTACAGTGCACTGAGTGTGCCCAGGGCTTGTAAATCAAATGCTGCTGGTGGGCTTGCAGCACTGGTTGTGCCACCCACAGAAGTAGCTTGTAAAGTGTGTCTCAGGCCTGCCATTGCAGAGCCTGTGTGCAGTCTGTGACTGCCATGTCGACTTGGTAAGTGCACCCACCTACCAGTCCCCAAACCTTCCCTTTCTTCATATCAGACACCCCTATGGTAGGCCTACGGGCAGGGTGCATTGTAAGGATAAGGTGGGACATGCCTGCTGTGTGTGGCATGTCCTAATAGTGAATTACAGCCATTTTCGTTTTTCACTATTGCAAGGCTACCTGTTTCCCATAGGCCAGAATGGGCAGTTTGATTATAACATCTTATAATCCTAAACTGAGTCAGGGAACTAGGTAGAAATTCGAGTTTAGTATGCCTGAACTCAGAATGATAAAATACATCTTTTAGTGAAGTTGGTTTTAACATTCTGTGTTTGAAAATACCACTTTTAGAAAGTGGGTATTTTCTTGCCTAACTATCCAGCCTGCCTCTGCCAGCTTGTGTATTGTGTGTCTGGTTTGTGCGTGACAGGGGCTGGGGGTGGCCACAAGAGACAGGGTGAGGCAGCCCAGGGCTGAATAGAGAGATCTGCATCCAGAGTGGAGGGAGGAGTTGCATCTGGGTCTGAATAGGGCTGTGCCTGCCTTCCACAATGCTGGCTCCACCTCCTGCCGGGCGTCTGAGTACCCTGCCCCACATTCTGAAAGGAAAGAAGGAGTCATGTACACAGAGTGCTCCAAAGCTGCACAGAACTGGTTTAAGCTAGGCAAAGGCCTCTCTGCCTCCAGAGAACAAAGAGAATCAGGGTATAAGAGGGGCACCCAGACCCCAGGAAAATTAGATCACTTTTGGGAACAAGAAGAAAGCTTTGCTGAGGAGCGGAACCAAGAAGAAACTGAGGAGAGACTATCCCTAAGCCTGAAGTGCTGCTTGGGGGATTGGCCTGCAGTGGTTTGCCTGACTGCCAAAGAAAGGAGAAAGGAACTTTTGCTTTACTGTGACTTTCATCAACTTGTGAAGGATCTCCAAGGGCTTGGAAGAGAGTTTGCCCCTGATCGAAGTCCCAGGACCATTGGACTTCACCCCCTTTGTGAATTGCTGCTGGGAACTCTGTTTCAGTGGCTACAGAGGTAGGGAGCTGTGACCGACTCTCCCGACCGGCTCGGTGTCCTGTTGGCACCGTATCGAGCAATGCCTGCATCTTGCAACGCACGGCCTTGGTCTCCCCGACTCCGTCAACGAGCCGCTGCCTGCACCGTAACCTGTGAGCACCGCACCTTGCAACGCCTCGCTACACCGAATCCATCTGGTCCGACCGACACGGTCACTGTTGCTGAGTTCGAGTCCTGTGACCGCACTGGAGTTGGGCACCGCCTCGCAAGCTTCGCGACGCACCGCCCGACTCGCACCGCTGTCCGGACTGATCGACGCCAGCTCCTGAACCCGGCTCCGTCGCCGCACCGTAATCTGCCAGCACCGCATCGAAGCACTGTCTCGCCCTGCAACGCACGGCCTTGGTCTCACCGACTCCGTCAACGAGCCGCTGCGTGCACCGCATCGAGGGACAACGTGTCCTGCAACGCTTCCATTTTGCATCGCGACCGCGACGTTCAGCCATCCGGCTCGCACGCCCGTGCCTGCCGCTTCAAGTAAAAGGTACTGTGACCGAGTCCGTCTACGCTGTGCTAGCCCGTATTGATGCGGTCAGCTGGATTTGATAGACTCTGTTTGTTCTTTACATCGCAGTAGCCGGAGAAGTCTACCGCCTCGCACAGAACCTTGATTTAAGCATTTTTAACCAGAACTCTTGATTTTTGACAGTAATGTGGATTATTTTTGTCGTTTATGGTCTTGTGGTAATTCTATATAAAATATTCTTATTTTTATAAATATACAACCTGTGTGGTGTCCATTTGTAGTGTTGTCACTTAATTACTGTATGTGTTCACAAATGCTTTGCACACTGCCTCTGAACTAAGCCTGTGTGCTCGTGCCAAGCTACCAAGAGGGTGAGCAGGGGTTCTTTCAGGTGTGTACCTACTTTCCCTGACTTGACTCAAGGGTCCCTATTTGGACAAAGGTACCTACCTCTGCCAACTAGAGACCCCCAAATCTAACAGTCACAATGTACATTGTCATGCAGTCTGTATGTAAACATGTACAATGTGTCAACATACATGGAACACACTGTTAACCTGCATCTCCCCTTTACATTGCAGAGGGACAATTAACACCTCCTGCAGAGCAGACCAGACATCTCTTCAGTGATAATGAGGAGGAACCCCATGTCATCTGCTCAGACACCCTCCAATGGCTCCTGGACAGCCTCCGCACCCCACCTTCAGGAGCAGGGCAGCCCAGCTGCATCGAGGTGACCCCAACCCCTGCACAGCCCACACAGCAGGAAGCACCCACCACCATGGCTGGCTCACAGCACCTCACGGAAAGACACATGGCATTCCAACGTCGTGTGTCAGACTGCCAGAGGGGGCTGGCCGAACAGGTGCGGGTGGTTTTTGACCTCATGGCAGCAAAACTTGATGCCATACGTGGGTGCATGAGTCCCATCAGGGACCACTTACAATCCCTGATGGACAACCACAGTCCGTTCCATGCTCTACAACAATCCCTGGCTGACCTCGCTGGAGCCATTACTCGGATACAAGGACTGTCCAGTCAGACAGGCTCCAGCGATGGCAGCACAGAGTTGGCACAGATGCGGAGGACAATGGAGAACATGGAGCGGATGCAGGCTGGAAGGATGGCTGCCACGGCTGTACACCAGCGAGATGGAGCTGGGATCTTCCATGCCCTGCAGAACATCATCTCGCCATTGCTGCCACAGAGCTTGTCCCAGATGACTGCTGCAGGAACTTCGACACACACATCTCCGCCACCTGATGTGTCAGTGGCACACAGTGATGCAGCCATACCACCTCCGCCACCTGATGTGTCAGTGGCACACAGTGATGCAGCCATACCACCTCCGCCCCCTGATGTGTCAGTGGCACACAGTGATGCAGCCATACCACCTCCACCCCCTGATGTGTCAGTGGCACACAGTGATGCAGCCATAACACTGCCACACACACCTGACACACCTGACACAGAAGACATATCAGAGGACTAAGATGTGGATGGCAATGACTCTGTTTGAGAAAGGAGGTTGTAGCATTCATACCTGCCATATGGCCTGTTCCTGCTTGGTTCAGCCCTCTGCATCATGCCCGGGAACAACACCTTCCACTGACCCCCGAAACACTCTGCGACATTCACCTGGACCCCGACATGGACTGCCATATCTGCACTGGTTACCAATGACACAGCAATCAGGCTGCGGACTGAACTCTTCCTCTTCCGATTAAATTGGCATTCCCCAAATTACTCTGGTTGGCCCTCCACTGGGCAACCATGTTATGTGGGTTTTGCATGGCCATGTACTGATCCAGCTCCGACACTCCACAGAATGTGAATAAAACATTCCAAATCACACAGATGTGTAATGTCTATGTTCAATCAAGTATAAGAGTATGGATGAATGTAGGGACATTGATTGCACAAAAAGGTACACCCTGGGAAATTACATCAATGCGCATGTTCGACACTGACCCACATGGCCAATTAGATGACTGTGAATGTGTGAACTAGCTGTGGCCTCATTGCCCATGAACAACAATCTCGCAACCCCCCAACGTACCTCCACCTCCGTGTATTAAATGGGGCTGTGTGTAAAAATGTCTAAATCGCTAGCAGGCCTAAAGTAGTGTCCCCCATCACATGTGACAACAGAACATCTCTTCGCATACCTACTCACACTCAACTGTGTGGACACAGCCTGTTCTGATGGATCACATTGATCCACATGGCAAGAAGTTGGACACCATACTCACATTGCTGAAGACACGTAAGAGCACCGGTCCACCAGCAACTATCCCATCCACAATGTCTGGCTCACAGAGGTGGAGCTGGCAATAGGGACTCACCCCTAAGTGAAATGCGTCAGTCAGTCCCTCCCTGTGTACGGACAATGCTCATTGAGGCACACGATTTGTCATTCTAATCAACACTCATCACAGTTGAACACTAGTGAAGTGGCGTAGACTTTATTCGCATGTGCGTGTCAGTATGGGCAAGACAAGGGCCACAACATGCAGACCAATGCTTCAGACACTAACAGGCAGCATGGGAACATGTAGAGGTGCAAGAACTGGGGAGGCAAAAATTGAACACCAATCATTACGGATGGCAACTGTCTCAGCCCACCTTGCCTTGCTGGATGAGTCATGTGATGTTTGGCGTATGCTCATTGCCCTGTGTCAGGGGACACGACTCACAGCCCATGGGATCTGCATAGTGCTGTACCACCGGACTGCGCAGACTGTCTGCTCTGCTGACAGTGAGCAGGTGAAAGGGTCCAACAAGGTCACATGTAGTACTACATTGCCAAGTGTGTACTCTCCCTCCAGCAGTATGTCAGAGTAAGGAACCTTGCCAAGCGATGGTGTGCAGCTCCGCCCTTGGGACTGCCTCACCTTGCACAGGTGTGTGTCAACACGCGTAGGTGCAAGCACATGCATTCTGAGTCCAGGCAGATGCAGCCATATCCACTGTCGTGGTGGGATATGTGACCATTTCTCCAAGATGCAACAAGGTGTTGGGACCTGTGCTCTGGGTTACAAGCAGTTGTGGCTGCAGGAACGTAGTTACTCGTCCATGAATGTGAGCACAGCTTCCTGGGCAATCAGTTCCAAGAGTATGTCGTTGTCGGCCTCAACTAACACGGGGTCGAGCCAATCCATTAACTGGTCTGGACAGATGTGCTCCGTCCATGCCGTTTCACCAATCCGCAAAACAGCCCAATGGGGGAGCGCTTCGAAGTGGTCACTGCACACGAGGACTTGTGTAATCTCCCATGCCCAACTGCCAGCACATACGCCAAATATCAAGGCATCCCATGAACGGGTATCACGGTTACACTCCTGGTCGTGGGCCAACAGGGGGCGCACACACAATTCATAATCCAGTTCAGCTACCGTTCTGTTGGATAGGCAGACATCCAAGGGGCCACTCGAATATGCATGATCGGCAGTGGAACCAGGGCTGGACGCAGGTGACGTACGCAAGACGGAAGCTCAGACGGTAACTGATGCGCATCACTGCCAGTGGCAGTGCCCCCAACAAATGCAGCATACGTGCATGGTACAGTTCTACATGACAGGGGTTGTGCATGTGCCCAGGATGTTCTGCCATTGTGTTGGTGGCTCTGGTTGAAGCGGCACTGTTCTGACCTGCGCCAGTTCTGTGGATGTAATGCCACAGCTCGGAGCAATGAGTTGTTTTAGTGTGCAACGGTTGTACGCCTGGGTTAATGTGGGAGTAAGTGTGAAGGACATTCCATGCAAGATAACTTCGGGCAAGGACTTCTGTGTGTGGGGTGTGTATACGTTGGTCTATCATTAGCGCTGTGCATAGTGTGGGAGTCGTCATCATCTGCTATGGTATCTCTCTCAGGGGGGTGCCTGCCGCATGCAAGACCAAGGTCGGAGGTGCAGATGTCCTTCCGCCTTATGTATTGAGACAAAGGAGCTTTGATCCCTAATGTTAGTCTGACTACTGCTTGCATTCTGGAAATGTGATGTGGCTTTCGCGCTGCGATTGAGGCTAGGCCTTAGGCTTATGGTGCACCAATAGCGATACACACACAACAGTTGGCATGCATGAGCCAAGAGCCCGAGCGGCCTTGCACTCCTTGTACAATCCCATCGTGCGCGGCCGCCCTCCGGGTGCATGCAACATTGCAACATTGTCGATTGCGGGCCGTGTGGCGCAGACACTGCAACAGAGACACACGCATCAGTTGGTTTCCTGTCAAGTCCAGTAATGAACCACGCTTAGAGCCCAGGGATATTTATTCACACCCCTACGCTGGCCTGGCGTACGCCGACCCAGACCACTCGGCGTACGTGTAAAGGGGGGGACGACGACGCTACGTGTCCCAGTTCTTCCCCACTGCCGGAGGTGACATGGCTGCGTCCGCCTGGCATGTCACAGGACTCACTCAGAAAGGGTCCATGACTTGCATTGCACAGAGTTGGTGGCACCGAAAACACTGCGGCCGGCACGGGCCTACCGCCACGGGACGGTGACTTTCGGTGCACTGAGGTAGGGGCACCTTAGGGGCTGAGCGGGTGTGCAGCCTGCGATGATGCGCCGTCCTGGCAGTCCGGACTGGTAATGGTTTGTGTGAGCCCTGCTGGACCGCAGTGTAGGCCTGAGACAGCGGGCAGCACGGGCCTACCGCCACGTGGTGTTGCCTCGCGGTTCACAGAGTTAGTGGCACCTATAGCGCTGAGCGGGTATGCAGCCTGCGATGATCCGTGTGCACTGATATGATCTCTGCCATTGCGAAATCAAGACCCAGAATCACGTGTGTGACCTGGTGGCCCGCGGTGCGGGGCTGCATGATGTGGAGGCTGGCAAGGTCGCGGGTCCCGTGCTTGGAGCTTGCACCGGCACGTGGTGGGCCCTCTTAGAGACACGCTGGTGGCGGAAGGTGAGCAGTGAGGCCAGGGGGCGCAGGGGCGGGCATACACCACTGGGCGGCGGGAGGGGCTGGGGTGCAGCAGCCTGTGTGCGCAGGGGCGGCTAAGCGATGATGGCGTGTGCACTGATGTGAACTCTGCCATTCATACATCTGGACTCTGTTTCAAATAGGGGACCTGGTGGACTGCAGTGTATACCGGCACGTGGTTGGAGACACACTGGTGGCAGCAGGTGAGCATTGAGGCCTGGGTCCGCAGTGTCGGCACTCTCTCTCCCTCTCCCTCTCTTCCTTTCACTGTCTCTCTCTCTTCCTCTGTTTCTCTCTCTCTCCTTCTCCCTCTCTTCCTTTCACTGTCTCTCTCTCTCTTCCTCTGTTTCTCTCTCTCTCCTTCTCCCTCTCTTCCTTTCACTGTCTCTCTCTCTTCCTCTGTTTCTCTCTCTCTCTCTCTCTCTCCTTCTCCCTCTCTCCCCCTTTCTCTCTCTTTCTCTCTCTCCCTCTCTTTCACTCTCTCTCTCTCTCTCTCCCTTTCCTTCTCTCTCTCTTTCTCTCTCTCTCTGTCGTTTGATGAGCGCATGACACACCTTCTTATCTTGAATTTTGTCTTGCAGGCTGTGTCTTACAGATTGTCCAGAGAAGACCCGCCATGGCTCTTCCGAATAGTTGTTTTGAGTTGAATTTGAATAAAATCATTTGTTTGGAAATTCAAAGATGAATGGATGATTCTCCTTTTTCTGCCCACACATGAATGTTAATTGTTGTACTTGTGCCACATCAGGCGAATTGTTTTGTTCATGATTTCGTGGAGTTGATGTTAAATTTCTTTGTCCGTGGTAGGGCCCGGGGGGGGTCCTCGGTGTGGTGGCGGTGGGTGTTGTGGCCCTCTTGGGGCACCGAGCTGCATGATCAGTAGCTCCATGGCATCTGTTGTTCTTCAGGTGTGGCTCTGGTCTGGTCTCCCTTTTGTGGTGCAGGTCGTCGTCTGTCTTAACACCAGGTAGGAGCAGGTGTTAAATCCCTGCTGCTAACGCGCCTTATCGCCTGTTTTGTGATCTTATCGCCGATCTGGCTGGTCGTTGAGAATATTGCGAAGTGGTGTTTTCATGGCTTTTTGCACAGGAACGCCTACCCTGCATCTCATTAGCGTTAGTTGCCGGTGTCATCCGTGGCGAGGTTTTTTGCGGCTGCTATCGCAGGAAAACTGGCGATATCGGCTGTTAGCACCAGCTTGTGAATGGGGCGATAGATCTATCGCCACTTTGGCTGCGATAAAGTGCCTCTAACTCGGCGATAAGTCCTTGAGAATATGCCCCAAAGTGTCCCCAGGTAAATTGCAGTACTGTCAAAAAGAAGTTCAATATCTGGGACACATCATCATGAAGGGAGTCAGAAAGGTGTCGCCAGAGAGAGTGGAAGCAACCTTACATATAAATCCACCATGAACACAAAAGGAAATGAGGATGTTTTTTGGAATGGTTGGCTACTGTAGACAGTGGATACCAAACATTTCCTTGATGGCAGAGCCCCTACTGAGGCTGACACACAAAAATGTGTCTGATCAGCTTCCTTGGGACAACAAATGTACAAAAGCATTCCTAGATCTGAAAGAGAAATTGTTCCACTCCCCAGCTCTGGGAATGCCTGATATTACGAGAGCTCATTCCAAGATTCAGGATACCAGTCCTTCTTGAGTCAGATAGAGGAACACACTTTAACAACAAAGTGATGAACATGTTATGTGCTGCTCTACAGATTTGAACAAAAGCTAAACTGCAGTTACAGACATGAAGCGTCAGGCATAGTTGAACAAATGAATGGAACAATCAAAGCAAGGTTGGCTAAGGTTTGTGTTTAATATCAAAACAGAAACAAAAACCCACAGCCTGAATTATTTAATGAGTCCGCAATAAGTCGGAGATAGAAAACTCAAGGGAAACTGTCAGTCCAGTCCTCTGGGAGCAAAGGAACAGGGGAGCTACGTTGAGACAAACAATCGGATACACATAATAGAAATAAGATCTGGATTATATGACAATAGTATTACATTTATTTAACATTTTCAAATATCAAAAATTTCAAAAGTTTCATTAGAACAACACGAAATAAATGTTGCAATAAAAAACTACATCCTATGCATTGAGAGATGCAATAAGGAAAAAATCAGTACCCAGGCGCAAAACAGACACACACTGAATTTACCATACATACCACAGATTCATGCTAACTCATTGACACAACAAGTGGTTCAATGGCCTTCCACTGACTCCAAAGCAGAACTCCAAAGGGAGTGATGAGTGGTGTTTTATGTACATCTAAGTATGCACTGTGTGAATGAGTTAGCATGAACCGGTGGTATGTATGGTAAGATTCAGTGGGGCTCAATGAGAAGCCCTGTAGTACACCACAGGGAAGTTTAAAAGGTTCGGAAGCAAAGGCTCCGGCTTCCACTGAGAAATTCTTATTGGCAAGAAAAATGACAGTAGCGTGAGGGTGGTGCCTCTGATCCCCAACTCAGATAGCCTAATGGCTAATATTTCATGGTTCACAGTGTCAAAGGCCGCCGGTAGATCTAACATAATCAAGGCAAAATTCAACACTGCTTTCCAACCTAGGTGTATCTGGTAGTTTGGCTAATTGTTTTACTGTTGAAAAGAGCTCCTTGCTTAAGTTCCTTGCCTGAAGGATTTTTGATGAGAAGTATTCACTTTTTTTCTTCTAAAATCAGTTTCTTATAATCTGCCAAGGATTTAGCATACTTAGCTTTTTCTATGGGGTCATAGTTTGCTCTCCATTTTCTTTCAGCCCTTCTACAGGTTTGTTTTTGAGCTCTTAGCTTATCGGAAAACCATGGTTCTGATGGTTTTTTTTGCCTGGAAAGAAAACTCTTCATAGAGGCTAAGAGATCTACTGCTGATTTGATCCAAGTGGACAGCCTATGAGCAGACGAATTAGTGTCAGTAGTACGGTCAGGTTCTGAACGGAGTAAGGTCGCTTGCAGAGTGAGGTGGTGGATGTTGGCCCAGTCCCGGCAGTTGACTGGGACTGGTAAATTTGAGGATCTTGGCAGGTGCTGATCTGTGCTTAGTGTAAAAATTATAGCTCTATGATCTGACCCAGGGACGGGAATCACTTCTGAACCTTTAAGAGATGGATTTGACGTAAAGATGCCATCTATGGTGTGACCTGCAACGTGCGTGTCGTTCTTGACAATCTGTGTCAGGGAGAAGCTAGCCATCGTGTCAACTAGTGCGGCTGTATCATGATCTGCTAGTTTTTCCAGGTGGTAATTGAAGTCGCCTAGTATTGTAAAATCAGACAAATTTAGACTGGATTCTAAGAGAGGGCTAATGGCATTCAAGAAAGAGGTTCTTGCCCTGGAAGGCCTATATAAAAGAAGACCTTTTAATGTATTGTTATTACTTAGCAAGATCTGAAAGGAAAGCGTTTCACAGTCCAGGGAGCTTCCAGCTGGGGTTCCAGTCACTTGCAAGTTATCTCTAAAGATAATTGCTAGCACCCCGCGCTTGTTCACTCTATCAGCTCTAATGATAGAATATCCTGCTGTAATTGCTAAGGCAAGGTAAGGGTCGGAAGATTAATGTGCCCATGTTTCTGCAACAAATGCCATATCAAGCTTATGTACACCGACCATTTCCGCAACATCGGTGTTGTGTTTTGGTAGTGACCGTGTGTTTATCAACATAGCCTGAAATACTGTGATGGTTCCTTTATGTGATTGTTTATGCTGGGAGATTCTGGCTTTAACTTTAGTGAAGCTAAGGTGCAGTTTACAATGCTGGCATTGCTTAGGCTCACTCTGGAGGTCTACTGGAGGGTAGCAGGAGTATATGTCAGCCTTGTTTAGCCTGAGTAATTCATCCCAGGAGTATTTGGTAATATCGCTTGTTTCGAGGGGAAAACGTGCAGGGGTTCTGGCACTGGGTGCGGTCCAGGCACGGACGGGTGCAGACGGGCTTGCCTTTAGCGCGCCTCCACTCTGGCATCAGGCTAAGTAGGGTGTGCAGCGGGAAGACTAGCCCGCGCACTGCCCGGAAGTGCCTGCCTGCCTTCCCCAGAAGTGAGGGAGAATCAGGAGCCAAGGAATACGCTCTCCGCTCAATCGGCACTCACCTTGGCGGACCGGGGCTGGAAACTAGGCTACAAACCTCCAAGAACACCTCCTACGTGAACCCAGCCATGACTAAGGTAACGGCGGGAAATAGTCAAAGCGGGAGCAATTGTGCGTTTTTACTAAAGTGCAATGTGCAAATCACTAGGCAGCTGAGCCCCATAGGCTCACTAGTTAAAACATATTAAAACCTTAACATAGATAAAATTAGCGGAAAGTACCCAGATAGAATCACAGATTAAAGTAATAAAAACAAAAAGTAGCAGCCACGGCAATCCTTACAGCACCGCACATCTGGATATTTACTCTTAATTAACACTGAACTAATTGCTATAAGGTTCATGGTTCTTCAGGACTGTCTTGCTTTAGACATATTACTCGCGGAGAATGTAGGAGTCTGCCACATGCTGAAATTAACACATTGTTGTGTATTCACACCAGATAAGTGCAAACAGATCGATAGCTATGCATGAAACATTTCAGGTTTAGAACCTGAATTACTTGAATTGGAAGCACCAAGTTTGAATGAAAATTTTGAAAAAGGATTGAGCACCATCAGAAATAGTTTTTTTACAGCTTGGAAGGGGGTATACTGAGAGCAATACTAATGTCAATAGTGATAAAAGGACTTTGTCTAATATTTATTTATGTCCTATTTCTGAGCTGTAAATATTGCTTGCACAAAAGACATGAACATTTTGAAAAGAAAATGTATGGCCCATGAGATTATGCAGAATTATGAATGACGACTACATGAAGTCACTCAGACTTAGGGCCCGATTCCGATCTCGCTCGGAAGGCCCTCCGAGAGCCGTCCATAGCGTTACCTTCTGACCGACTTGTTCCGGGAGCAGGTCCATCCAAACGACGAAGTAAGATGCACAAATGTCTCCAATTCCTGAACGACTTGTACGCTCCGAATCCAGCACCATTTTCCGTACTAACAGGTTCCGTAAACGTTGAATGGAGTCGCCCGGAGGCATTTCCAAAGCAGTTTCCGGCCTGCAAAGTATGATTCGTACTTCCTATGTGCCAAACAGGTCGCCACCTCCAGCACATCAGAGCATCCCGAAGAGCCGTATTTCATCTCCGATTCGTGCCACAACACAATCACTGAGTACGAGACGAAGCAGCCATGTATCTGATCGCGCATGTCATCACTATACTGTATGCCTACGGTCGATTCAACAATCGCAACCGACGTGTTCGTCACAGACTGTAAGTCAGACACCTACCACACACACAAATGTCACGACCCCGCGAAAGGCAACGGAATACATAGCTTGTGACAAACCACAGTCAATATTGGGGTGGTGTGAATTCTTGCAGCAATGTAGAGGCAAGGGGGGTGGCGGATGGCAAAAACTCCTAGCATTGTCCACCCCATAGGGGGGAAGATGCCTATCACTCCCACCATTGTCCACCTCATAGGGGGGTTGATGTTTAACACTCCCAACATTATCCAACCTCATTGGGGGGGTGGATGTTCAACACTACCAGTATTCTCTACCTATAGGGTGTGGATGGCTAACACTACCAGCATTCTCTACCTTTAGGGGAGTGGATGTTTAACACTACCAGCATTCTCTACCTATAGGGGGGTGGATGTTTAACACTACCAGCACTCTCTACCTATAGGGGGGTGGATGTCTATCACTCCCACCATTGTCCACCCCATAGGGGGGTGGATGTTTAACACTCCCAACATTGTCCACCCCATAGAGGGCTGGATGTTCAACACTACCAGCATTCTCTACCTATAGGGGGGTGGATGGTCAACACTACCAGCATTCTCTACCTATAGGGGTGTGGATGTTTAACACTACCAGCATTCTCTACCTATAGAGGGGTGGATGTTTAACACTACCAGCATTCTCTACCTATAGGGGGTGGATGTTTAACACTACCAGCATTCTCTACCTATAGGGGGGTGGATGTCTATCACTCCCACCATTGTCCACCCCATAGGGGGGTGGATGTTTAACACTCCCAACATTGTCTACCCCATAGGGGGGTGGATGTCTATCACTCCCACCATGGTCCACCCCATAGGGTGGTGGATGCCTAACACTCCCTCAGTGTTGTCATGCCAAATTTGTGTTTTGTGTGCAAACTGCCTGCAAAATTGACACATAAAGTGATATGCTTGACAAACCCCCCATCTCTGTAGTGACAAAAAGGTGAATGTGGGGTTCAAGCCCCCATCATTTTCAAGCATATAGGGGATTTGGGGTATGACTCCACCATCACTGTAGTGACAAAAAGGTAAATGTGGGGTTCAAGCCCCCAGCATTTTCAAGCATATAGGGGTTTTGAGGTATAACCCCACCATCACTGTAGTGCCAAAAAGGTGAATGTAGGTCTCACACCCCCACCATGGTCAAGCAATTATGTATTTTGGGGGCCAAACCCCACAAGCAATATAGTGATAAAGTAGTGGTTGTGTGCCAAACAACAACAGAAATGTTGAGTCAAACATTGTTGTGTCTGTTACATACCCTCAGCCATGTGCAGCCAATCTATGCTTTAGGGGGCTAACACTGCCAGCAATGTTCAATTGCACAATGTGACATGTGACCATCCAAAATGCATAAACACACATTTCTGTCACGAGCAGCCACAAATACAAAGGATTCAATCTGAAACTACAGTTTTGATGAGATCCAGTTCCACACTGTGGCAGCAACGTTAAATGCTAAACCTAAGGAATATGCAGAGTGAAGATGTAGGAGTCCCAGGGCCAGTAGATAAAGAAACAAAACAAAATATCCACTCAATGCCCTTCAAAGACAGTTGAAATACATGGGTGAAAATGCACAAAGACAACCAACCAGCCACACACTGCAGAACAAACACAACATGTGTGTGAGTGTGGAAGTCTTTCTAGCCTGGGCCAACACACATGATGGAGGGCTGAACTCCACTGAGACATATGCGTGTTGAGTACAATCAGGAAGTATTCCATATAGAGTTTGGATAGTGAATGTGGGCAATCAGGCATTGTTTGATGAGCGGGTGCACCAGAGTCAAATGCGGAACAAGCTTGGTGGAACACCAACAAATACATCAAGAGACTGACTCTCTTCCGCAGCACCATCAAGGCCATAGCACTGTGGTGACAGTATCCTGTCTGCTGAGCCTCTGTGATGCTAAATGAGGATGGGGGACATACTTTTGAGCACACTCACTCTTGCGCACTGTGTCACATGCCTTGCAAGAACCACTGTCATCTCACATACCCAAACATTACTCCTAGGGCATGGCCGGTAATGTGAGGCCACATTGTAGGTAGGGGCCTTGCCAGGAGCCAAGTCACATTTGGCCAGTCTAAACACCACCCATATTGATCAGCAGCACTGTGCCTCATCGAAACCTCCCTTGACAGGTGACATTGCACAGGCACCCATGACAGTGTGGATCACTGGCTGTATGACGAGGAAAATATTATTGACCACACATCATTGTGATCACAATATAAACACGAGTCCATGTACTGTTGTGTATGACCAATGTGGCAATGTCGATATCAGGAAGGAACACCCAGCACACCACACACTAGGACATACACATTTGATGGTTGAACAAGAGGTGCCAGACACACATATGTATGGCACACAAATTCACAGCATCTGTCCAACACAACACATACTCAAACCCTGCAGGGCAACAGGAGCACACACACTCACAGAAGGATGACATTGTGATGAGTTGGTGTACAATGAAGCACAGAGGAGGCTGCCCACAACACCACACTAGTCCACAGACACACAAAATAGAATCATAAGCCTCCCACTACAACAAACATGAAGTGGCTGTGTCACAGCTGTCAGCGCTACATGTGGAGACCACATTCCTACTTGCTGTGTAGAAAAGCATGGACCAACACCAATGTATGAGACAGTCACCATGTGTGGCCTTTGTGCATTGCACACAGCTCAAAATCAGACCATTTACACTGTCAACTAGTTTACATGTCTATCACACCAACTATGCATCTGGCTACAAAAGCTGCATTATGTGCAGCTCATCACTAATGTCAAATTGCCAATGCTGAGTGTGTACTGCAGAAGACTTGGAAGACACATGGCTCACCAGATAGAGGATACAACAACTGAATTTTTGGGAGGATGCAGTATTTTGTCTTAAGTTAGGATTTTGTATTAAGTTAGGATTTTGTCTTAAGTTAAACTTAAGTTAAACTTAAGTTTGTCTTAAGTTTTGGTCTTAAGACAAAATCCTAACTTAAGACAAAATCCTAACTTAAGACAAAATCCTAACTTTACTACTACTAAATGCCTTCTATGAATACCAAAAGTAGTAAGTTTAGGATTTTGTTTCAGATTAGTTCTGTGAATCGGCCCCCTTGTTTGCATGCTTGCCCTTGGGGATCCCAATGCTAGTAGTGCATGTTTTTACACATGGCCAATAAAAAAGGCAGTGTAATCAACACTCACCTGCTCCCCTGGTTTGCCATACAGCTTGCTGTACTGTGGGAGGAGGCTGTCCAGCAGGGCCTGGTTCTCCTCCTCTGTGAAAGCAGGTGCCCTCTCCACAGTACATGCCATTGTAGCTCCCAGAGGATGCAGAGACAGCAGCAGAGAGACGTTGAAATGCAGTAAAGTTGCATTTAGTGCAGGTAAGTGAAGTGTCTTGGGAACAGACAGACTTATATCTGTGCAGCAGAGGTGGACTCTGTTCCGTGCGTCCAAAGCGATAGGTCCGAGGCGTTCGCATTATCCGAATTTGTCCAATCCATAACATTGCACGCATCGGACATGCCTACTGTGACGTTCAAAATATACGCATCCTAACACTATTGAGTTTGATACATTGGTGTTGTGAGCTAACTGATTCAGATTGCACGCGATTCGTACACGAAGCGAAACACGTGTCTGTCACCATGACGACCAACAGCCAATGTGTGCATCTGGCTCGGTTCGGATGCGGATAACGCGTCCTTTGAATACTCACCCGCGTCCTTCCCCATTACAGTAAACAGCCAAAGGATGCGTACCACTCGGTTAGGATGCGGCTCATGCGTCCATTCAATACTCACCCACTTCATTCACCATTACAGTAAACAGGCAAAGGATGCGAACCAGATGTTTCTGGTGAGGCTCAGGCGCCCTACACTAATCAGTCAGCAGGGCAGACAGTATAGCAAATCTTGATGTTCTGCTGCATTACATGTGTGTGTAGAGTGATTAACATGTCATATTGGACATAGTACTTGATAGCTCACACTCCCATGATGAGCTAAGCTTGATGGGCACACAAAACATTGTTGGTGATGGAACATCACAACTGTGAGTGACCACTTCACAGATCACCCTCATAGGCTTGGACACAGTCCCAGGAGATCATTGTGTTAACACAGGTTATGTCCACACATAATCACTGCTTTGTTGGACTGTGTGTTAGAAAGTGCATTGTGTTAGGTTATTGTGAGTACATCCACAGTATCTGAGTCTTGTACAATGCAGACACTTCATTGTTGATTTTTTAAATGATATTTATCTGACACATCAGCTTGTATTTGCCATGTGAGTTGCTGTTGTGTCTTTGTGTCACAGGCATACATGGATGCTTGTAAAATATCAATGTGCCACACATTCTAAAATGTTGGGGTATGTGATAGTACATGTATGTCAGACATGACATCATGACAGTGTCCACACTGTGACAGTGGTGTGCATGGTGACACACTGTCTGTATCTAGTGTCCCACCTACGTGGTATTACATGATCCAGGTCTGTGTACCTTTCAACCATGTGATAGTTGTGACAAACCTCTGTATTTGATACTTTATTAGGTGTGTGTTGAGTATGTGATGTTTGATCACATGGACAGTGTCAGACACCAGTGAGTAGTCACAGTACAGAACTGTAATTGGTGCACAACCATATTAATGTGACATGTCTGGGAAGAGTCACATAGCTGTGCTCTGTGTCTAGGCTCAACCTTACGGATCTGACTTCATGGTGTCTTTATTTAATGTTGTATGTGTATATTTGCATGTTCCTTACTACATTGGAAAGTGTCCTAAAATATGTTTTCACCTGTAACATAGGTGCCGCAGGGGACCAGCTGTCCACAGACCCTTCCCCGACCTCCACACCATGGAAGAACGGCATAGCATCAGACGATACCGCTTCACCAGACCACTCATTGTGGAGCTGGCAGACCAGTTTTCCCCACATTTAACCTGGACGCCCATATCCCTTTGTGCTGACCCCCAAGGTGAAGGTGATGGCGGCCCTACATTTCTTTGCCACGGGATCCTTCCAGTATTCTGTGGCTACTGCTGGTGGGATGTCACAGACAATGTTCAGCCTTGTGCTTCGTGATGTGTTGGAGGCATTGTTACATTTTCTGAACCTCTACATCAAGTTCCCAACATCAGGACAGTTTGCAGACATCAAGAGAGACTTTTATGCTTTGGGCAGAATGCCACATGTCCTTGGCTCCATTGATGGTACACATGTGGCTTTGATCCCACCACAAGCCAATGAACAAACGTACAGGAATCGGAAGCATTACCACTCCATAAATGCCCTGCTGGTATGTCTGCCTGACATGATGATCTCACATGTCTGTGCGCGTTTCCTGGGATCAGCACACAACGCCTACATTATGAGAAACAGTAGGATCCCACTTATGATGTCTCAGCTGAAAAATGAGCGTGCCTGTCTTGTTGGTGGGTAATGTTGTCTGTTTATGTTGTGTGTTGCTTGTATGTCAGGTTGTACCCTGTTTTCAGACACATGAAGTATTTTCTGTGTTCAATTTAGGAGACTCTGGATACCCCAACATGCCGTGGCTGCTGACACCACTCCGGAACCCTGTCACCCCTGCTTAGTTTCATTTTAATAAGGCACATGGGCGGACCAGGTGAGTGGTTGAGTGGACATTTGGGCTACTGAAAACACGATTTCGCTGCCTGGACAGTACAGGAGGAACCCTCCAATATGCATCATCGAAGGTGTGTAAGATCATCATCGTGTGTTGCATAATCCACAACCTGGCAGTGAGGAATGAGGTACCTCTCATCCAAGATTACGGAGACCAGCAGCCTCCAGCAGGGGAGGATCCAGGCTGGGACATGTTGCCAGTGATGAGGAGGAGGAGGAGGAGGATGATGTTTGGAGACAGCTCATCATCAACTTGTTCTCATGATTGTAAGTATGCAATGATGAGTTGACAAAGCACTTTCTTTGCATGATATGTGTCTGTTGTACAATATCTTTGTATACGTGTGGGTGTATGCTACTTAACATGATCCTTGGAGTTGTTTGGTGTCCATTAAGTTAGTATGGTCACCAGTAAAGTAGTGACATGACTCCTAGCTAGTGTTCACATTTTCAAAATTTGAAGTATGAAATGTCTCTTGGAGATGTATGCAAATAATTTGGTATTTCAAGACTGTTCTATGTCTCTCCTTCACAGGGTCCTTTGGCTGTTGTATGGAGACCTGTGACCTCCCAGACACACAATGCAGTTACAGATTGCAACTTTTCTTGGGATCAGGAATCTGTGCCACACACTCACTTCTGAAATGTTTCAAAAGTCTTGGTTAATTTGTGCTTACTGTCACAGTGTGATTTGATTGCATTTGTTGTGAAGGCAACATGTTGTGCATGTGTAATAAACCTGTGCTCCACATTGAGGTGTGTCTTGTCTGTTTCCGCACATCCAACATTCATTTACATACTGTATATGTGCCCTGATGTTCAGTTTATCTGACAGTGATTAGTGCTTGTGCATATAAATGTTTCATTTTACATTAGTCTAGGCAATGAGGTTCTATGTCATGTACTATGTGTGTTGTGATGACCTTGTTGTGTGTATCTCTCATATGTGTCAGGTTCCATTTACTCACTAGACAGTTGGTATATTAACGTTCCTGTTTTTCAGTCACATTCATTGTCATTCCATTCCTTGTTTTTTTGGTCATCATTTCTATCTGAAAACAGTGTTTCATTCAGGTCAGAAGCAAGTATTGTGTGAATATTAATTTATTACAGTGCATGTGTGAAATTTTACAAGAAAGGTATAGTGCTGTACAAAAGTTTGAAGTCCAAAGTACACAGAGGAGTTGGTAGTGCCTGTAGATGAAATTTTCAGAGCCAAGTCCACAGTCATTTGAGTCATTGGACCAACTTAGACCCTCCATCCCATGTGGGAGAGTTCAGTGACAGTCAACAAAGTGAACGCTTCTCACACAATGGAGGCTATCAGGAGCAGGTTGTCACTTCCTGGTGGGATGCATAGCCATCTGCCTCTCATTTGTCCCTCTTTGGACGACCTCTCTTACGTTTTTCTGGGGGACCCTCAGGTGCAGGCTGCCGCGGTGCAGGGGACTCTCCGCCAGAGTCCTCATCCCTCCCTGTGGCAGTTGCAGATGTAGAAGCAACAGATGTGGTGGGCACACAGGGAGGTGTGGGCATGTTGGTAGCAATCTAGCGGAGGCAGGTGAGTATATCCCTATGCACTGCAGTCAGGTCATCAATTTTAGACATGTTTGTCTCCATTCTTGCCATGTGTTGGTCCATTTTGGCATAATGGCCAGCCTGCTGTTGTTGCATGTCCCTGAGGATCCCAACTACCTGGCCAAAGTCTCCAGTGCATTCTTGATATGCATTGAGAATGCATGCCATCTGTGGGTCAGCTTGATCAGCAGCACCAGCTGCCTGATGGAACTGCTCCCCACGCCCCCTCCCACCACCCCTACCTACACGAGCAGGACCTGTTGTTGCAGGCACAGACAACACTGAGCCTCCTTCATTGTTGACAGTGGTGTTGTTGTCCGCCAACTCCTGAGTGCCCTGTGATGCTGTCCTCTTGGTGTTTTGTTGCCTTGGTGTGTCCATGTGGGTAGTGGTCATCTGGGGGTTGACAGATGTTGCAGGAGTGGTCGCAGGGGGTGCTGGTGTTACAGCTGCTGGTGCTGTATGCTGACCCACACCAGAGGGGCCAAGTAGTTCATCGTCATCTGATGAGGGCTGAGAGACTTCCACACCGGAGAGCTCAGGGTCAACCAGAGTCTGGGGCTGGGATTCCTGTTCTGTTCCTGCAGTGTCCCCAGCAGGCCCTGTGGGTAGATGAGAGACACAATGTTTGTGGTGTTTTTGCACGGGTCATCGCATCATACACATTACATTTGCTATTGTACATTATGATGAGTGTATGTACATTAGACAGTCCTCTATCGTCACAGACCCAGGCCTATTTTTTAAGAGAACATTGTGATTTTAACAAGAAGTGTTTTGCTGAGCATGTCCAGCTCTGTGCATAAATGGGCATGTTTTGTTTATTTGACTGAACACAGACATTGACTGTCAAGTGACACCCTGTGCTTGACACAGGTGTGTTGGTATTTCCCACATGTGTGCTTTTCCAATGATATAGGTACTCTTCCTCTTACGATATGTTTCCAGATTTGTGCATGTGTGCTGGCATTTGTGCAGGTTGTTTGCAGTCAAATTGGTGTGGCTACCTACACACTCACAGTCTGGAATGTATGTGAGTATTTTGCTTATGATATTTTGATGAATGTGTTCCTAGTTCTCATCTCATTGCACACATGTGAATAGCTGTCAGTAGCAAATAGTGTTACTGCTTTGCTTTGTGCCTGATCACATCATGGATATTGTCCTTGTCCTCCATGGACAGATGAGTTAACCAAGGCTGCTTTCTTGCTTTTTCAGGCTCAGAGCTGTTAGGTACAGAGGTTTGTGTGCTTGTGTAATGCTGCTGGAACTTGTACCCCTCCTCCCACCCAGACCAGCTTACTCCTCGTGGACAAAGTATCAATTACAGTGAGGGGAGTGTAGTGGCAAGGATGCTGACAACGCTGCATGATGTAGGAGGTGAATGCAACTCCCAACAATGCCTTGTGCACATGACACCATGCAACAGTATCAGCCATCTTGCTGTGGCCCTTCCATTCACTGTCAGGTATCCATTGTCACTGATGAACAGGTTTCTTTGTGTGTGGGTAGTGATGTGTGCTATGACTGCAACTCACACCATGTACTGTCCTCCACACACATTCCCAGCCAGCCCAGGGAGCACACCTGAGACTATGCATTCCCAGACAGTGAGTGGAAATGTACTGTGAAGATGGCTGAGAGAGGGAACTGGTGTGAGAAGCCCAAGGCCTGGATGTGACTTGTGGCCAATTCATACATAAGGCCCCTGTGTCAGCCATCTTGCCAGTACATTTCATTTCACTCTCAGGTGCTGCCTAGTCACAAGAGTGTTATTTGTTCTGGCTGAGAAGCTGTGTGTAGGGCAGGGCTTGATGGTATTTGCAGTCACTGCTGATAATCCTCCTCTCACATAGCCCAACTACACCACCTGGTACTATGCTTTCGTCACAGTGAATGGAAATGTACTGTCAAGATGTCTGACAGTGGTTCATGGTGTTTGTTTGACCACTACTCCCATCAGGGCCTTGTGCTCCCCACACCAGAGACCAGTGTCAACCATCTTAACAGTACTTTTCTACTCCCTGTGAAATCAGCACAGTTCAGCTGGGCTGGTTGGGCCGTGTGTGAGTATGATTATTTTCTCTGACTTCAATTCCCATCGGGCCCTGTACTACACACACTCATCCCACCCAGCACATACAGCACACCTGTGAGTATGCTGTCCCTGAGAGTGATTGGAAATGTACTAGCTAAGATGTCTGACAGTGGTTCCTGGTGTTTGTTTGAGCCCAACTCCCAACAGGGCCTTGTGCTCCCCACACCAGAGCCCAGTGTCAGCCATCTTACCAGTACATTTTCATTCACTCTCAGGGACAACATAGTCCCAGGTGTGCTGTTTAGTGTTGGTGGGAGGGGTGTGTGCGACAGGGACTGCTGGTAGATATAGTCAGGGCTACCACTACACCTCCCACCCATAGCAAGTTGACCACCATGAACCATGCTTCCATGACAGTGAGTAAAACTTTACATTCAAGATGTCTGACAGTAGTGCCTGGTGTTTGTTTGAGCACAACTCCCAACAGGGACTTGTGCTCCCCACACCAGATCCCAGTGTCAGCCATCTTGCAAGTACATTTTCATTCACTCTCAGGGACAGCATAGTCCCAGGTGTGCTGTTTGGTGTTGGTGGGAGGGGTGTGTGGGACAAGGCCTGCTGGTAGATTTAGTCAGGGCTACCACTACTCCTCCCACCCAATGCTAGTTGACCACCATGAACCATGCTTCCATGACAGTTAGTAAAACTTTACATTCAAGATGTCTGACAGTGGTGCCTGGTGTTTGTTTGAGCGCAACTCCCAACAGGGCCTTGTGCTCTCCACACCAGAGCCCAGTGTCAGCCATCTTGCCAGTACATTTACATTCACTCTCAGGGACAGCATAGTCCCAGGTGTGCTGTTTGGTGTTGGTGGAAGGGGTGTGTGGAACAAGGCCTGCTGGTAGATATAGTCAGGGCTTCCACCACTCCTCCCAACCATAGCAAGTTGACCACCATGAACCATGCTTCCAAGACAGTGAGTAAAACTTTACATTCAAGATGTCTGACAGTGGTGCCTGGTGTTTGTTTGAGCACAACTCCCATCAGGGCCTTGTGCTCCCCACACCAGAGCCCAGTGTCAGCCATCTTGTCAGTACTTTTCCATTGACTGTGAGGTAAGCACAGGTCCTGGTGGTCTTGTTGGGCTATGTGGGAGGAGGAGCGTTAGCTGTGACTACGACTTCCATCATACCTTTAGCCATACCCACCTTCCCAGCAATTCTTCCTTCCTGTGACTCAGCTTCCCTGTGAGTGAGTGAAACAGTGCTGGCAAGATGGCTGACAGTGGTGGCTGCTGTTTTGAGCACCAAGCCTTGCTGTGTTTTTTGGTAAGTTGGTACATGTCATGAAATAGTTACATATTACTCTGAGTTTGCAGATATTTTGTTTGTCAAACTGGCATACACATCACAGGCTTATTTGCTTAATATTGTTATGGCTTTGCTGACAGTGATTTGTATCACTGTGTCCTTGACAGTGATGTCTGTGGCTGTGTATTTGCTATCAATATTGGCTATTTGAGTATGTACTCACCAGGCTCTGGTGCTCCTGCTATTCCATAGATGCCCTCCGGTGGAAGGATGGCACGCACCTTCTTCTCCCAGGAAGTGAAGTGCACAGGTGTTGCAGGAGGGCCACCGCCAGTCTGCTGGCTCAGGACATGGTCTTTGCCAATCAGCTTCTTGACCCTCCTTCGCACATCATAGTACCTGTTCCTGATATCGTCCATTGTGCGCAGGCAAGATGATTGAGCGTTCACCTTGTTAACAATCCTCTCCCACATCTTGTTTCTCTGTGACAGGGGGGTCTGTTGTACTAAGTTCCCAAATCTCTGTGGCTCTATTCTGAGAATTTCATCTACCATGACTTCCAACTCCTTCTCTGTGAACTTTGGATTCTTCTTTGGGGGCATGGTGATGGGTGGTGGTGGAGATGGATGTGTGGGGGAGTGTGAAGGTGAGGGTGAGGGTGAGTGTGTATGAGTAAATGTGTGTGTGTTTGTGAGTGTAGTAGTTAACAGGTGCTAGTAGTGTACAGGTTGTGTGGTGGATGAGTTGTGAGTGTATGTATAAGTGCAGTGTAATAGTGGTATGTGCTGGCAGTTCTGTTGAAGAAGCAAAGGATCATGGTAAGGATTTTGACCCTTTATATAGGTGGAGTTGTGGGTGTGGCTTATTTTAAATCTTCATTTTTTTTTTTCATTGACAATGCTTGTTTGGACTTATTCTGTCTGTTTCTATTGTATTTTGTTGAGCATAACAGAAACGTTCCGTTGACCGCACCGGATGCTTGTTCATGTATTTGCGGGGTGGTCCGAGTGTGTCCCATTCATGCTACGCTATGTTGCAGCGTTCGCGTACGAGTCGGTCACATCGGCCTCTTTTCCGTAGGATTCGCTCGCACGGATTCATTTCAGTATGGGTCGGTCGTCTTTATTGTGCTCCGTGCGAGTCGTTTGTATTTGACACGCATTGCATCGTACTATGTCGGTCAGACTGCGTGCGTACGTGTCGGTCGGAAGGCATTCCCGATCCGTGTCGTTGGGAAGGCTTTCCGAGCGAGATCGGAATCGGGCCCTTAATAGGGGAATCAAAAGAAAAAGACAAGAAACATCTGAAGATGACAGTGCTTTCTAGACTTGAATTGGCATGTGAAACATAGTTATGTGATGATTTAAAAATCATCAGAAGGGAGGGATTGGAAGGAATGAGTTTTAAAGACAAATTTAGACTTGCAGACCATAGCAATATAATTTATACTTTTAGAGTGCTTTTAAACTACTGCAGAAATGTTCTCACAGAAAAATGACACATATGGGGAAATGTGCTGCTTCAAATGTATATGAAAATAATATGAAGAACATATTTTGCTCTAGGCTATCATTCTTCAATGTGACCTTTCATTTAGGCCCAAGCCTTTTTCTTTCAACTCTTGCTCACAGCTAAGTATACGTTTATTTATGAAATTATGCTTAGTACCATCATCTTGCTAAAGATTGTGCTGACTTCAAGCTTATGTTTCCCTAGCTTCATCACACCATATAAGATCATTCATATAACAATGAACCTTGCTGTAATTCATAATGAATAGACTGCAAGAATGAGCAATAATTTAGATATACTTTATGTATGCTTAACTAGATCATTGATATATTTGTTTCAACGCATTTGACTAGCCTTTGTATTCACAATAGACACTGAAAGCAGCTTTTAGCTTTGGTAAGAAGGTTCTCATGATAACTTTCCTCCATGTTGCTAACACTTGAAACTGTGTTTTACTATGTAGCAGCGTGAATATTTACCGTGGGATTCGAGAGGAGAACAGGATGTAGACGACACCATTGGATGAGCGGTGTTCATTGGCTGAGAGAATCGAACACCTAAGTTTTGCTACAATATTGTGCGATTTTATATTAATCAGTGTTCCTTGAGAGTTAGGAGATCATTCTTCATTGATTCCAGAATCTTGCTTCCTGCACAACGCTGCAACGGGACAGTCAGTCCATTTCACCCCACCCCATGTTGCAAGCAGCTACTGCTAAAGGTGACTTTATTCTGATTTCTCTGATCAATGCTACTTAAATGATCAATGCTCTATCACTGATTTTATGACGGTTGCTACTGCAGCTGTGGGGAGCTCGACTGAATTTCCAAAAATACTCTTATGGGAAGTTCTAGTCTTTGACTATGCGCCGAAATTTTGCTTTTTTCTGAAAAGAAACTCTTCATGGGTTTCTCTGCGTAGGGTAGGTTAGGCTCTTAGCTAGATAGTGACAATGTCCTTTATGGAACACTGTGTATTGATTTATGCTGTCACTAATCAACCTTTTTATTCAATATTTCTGTAAACTGGACTAGTTTGAATAAAGATTAGAAACCATGCTAATCTTTTAAAACAAATAAAAGTTTTGAAAACTTCTCCAACCTCTCATCATTGACTGAACATTAAGAATCATGCAGTTGATGATATATGCATAACTTGTGTTTTTTTCCAACTCCATTCGCACCACAGTGGCAAAGGTCCATCGGACCTGTCAAGTGCCATAAGGTCATCCAAAAGTCGAGATCTGTAAGTCAGGGTGTTTAGATTTAAATACAATTGCCAATCCTTCAGGCACTAACACACTGACCCAGTGCTTTTCTGCAGTGTCTGGGCAATTCTCACCCTGATGGCACATTGAGGAATGTGGATCGGATCTGCTTCATAAGATAGAGAACCCAGACAAAGGAAAGCTCATCCTACTCTTAAGAAATAGACACACAATCTTCAATATATTTACCGAAATAGGAAGGTGGTGGATGGAGGCAAATACTAATTATTGCAATGCTTTCACAGGCTTACTTAGTGTGGACAGAAATTCCAGTGCTTCTTAGCTTGTCTGCCTAGGAAAATATTATTTTCATACTGAAAATCTAACACTGCTCTGTTGACTTGCAATACAACAACCCTTAATAGCTCCTGCCTGTGTTTTTGTCCTGGATTTAGCAATGGACTTCACCAGGGCTGGGTATGTTTATCCATTCAATAGAAAAGTATAGCTTTGTTTACAGAATATCTGAGGTGAATATGTATGAGGTCAATTTGCTAGTATTGAATTTTCTGTGAAGATTATATAAGGACAAGATTTCAGTATTTGAAGGGTGATGATACCCCTCCAAATCTCCATCTCCATGACTTCATCATCTGGGGTGACCAACACTCTAACAAACCACTGTGACTGCTCATCTGACTGACATTTTTCTGTAAGAAGTTTGAATCTTAGTTCCTTGCTTTTACTCACTGCTTCTCCCTGATGAATCTCAAGTTCTATGTGCTATTACTAGCATGATGATGGGTCATTCAGGAGTGAATTTACAGCATACTTGATTACCAGCTATCTTCTCCAAGAGCAGTTCTGCTGAGTCATGCTTCAGGAGCCTTAGCCATTTCTAATGTCTTTCCCACTCTTTAAATACCAATAAATAGTTTTCTCTGGCAGGCTATGGAAGAGGCTTCTGTTTGCCAACCTAACATTGATTTAGCAAAAACCAATAGTTGTTTCATCATTGTCACCATAGCTGTTGGTATCATTTGTACTTCAGATTTAGTGATATCTGTCCTCAAACTGTAATTATACTTGAAAAAAGATATTGATATTAGCTGTGGGTAAAAAAGAATATTTTTAATGGAAGTCACATGGCATAATTTGTTAATTGTTGTAGCTTTTCTCAGCTTTCTCCATAAGACTCATGCTTCTTTGCACATTAACGTAACTACTCAACCCACGCAGATGTGCATACACTGAGGGTCATATTTACTGGAATTGCTGCGCAGGGCTGTGATGTCCTGCTTTACAGGGAAAGAGCAGTGTTGCACCGTATTTATTCAATACAGTGCATTCCCGTCCTTTCTCCCTGCGTTGGTGCCATTTCGGCAGCCTAGCACGATGGTGTAAGAGTGCCTGCATTACTGGCAGGATTATTTTTGTGCAGGAAAGGGCACCTTCCTGCATGAAAATAATCCATAGAGGTGTTTTCCTATTTCTTTGTGTGCTACAGAAACCAGCACACGTAGAAAGAGAAAAACACTAGGAGAAATAAACATATTTCTCCTTGTTATGCCTTGCATAGGGAGGTGTAAGATTTTAACACATTACCAGGTTTACAAGTCCTTGTAAATCTGGGAATGTGTCAAAACCAGGGGAGTTGTGTCGGAACACCCACTGCAACACCGATGGAACGCCTCCCTTTCGCAAAGTAAGGCAATGCAGCAATTTGCACTACATTGCCTTACTCCATATTTGTGAAGCCATTCAAAGCCACTCAAATGTGTGACTTCATAAATAGGACTGAGAGGTTTGCCTCATGGCGGTACCACATTGCTTGGTGTAAGCATGATGCAAAGCCCTCATGAATATACCCCTAAATGTATCTCCTGATTTGCATTCCTGTGTTAACCTGTCTTTGGGGCATATTATCAAGGAAGTGCGATATTTATCGCTAACCGCGCTTAGCGCGTTTTTTTTTAACGCCGCCTATTGCTGGAAATTATTGCTGAGATAACACCCTATTAGTAAGGTTTATCTCCATAGCGATAATATTTCCAGCGATAGCGACAAAATGCGAGAATATCGCTGGGAAACCAGCGATATTCTCGCATTAACGCTAAGGTGGATTCAGCATTAGAATCCACCTCCTATACTTCAAACAGGTAAATCATCCTCACTAGCAGGTGATAAAATCTAGCGATAAACGCGCTTAGCGCAAATTATTTTATCGCTTCGCCTGCCTTGCTAATAGGGGGTAGTGGTGTTAGCGACTGTTTTCAGTCGCTTTTAGTAGGGAACGCCTTCCTTGCATGTCATTAGCGATAATTATCTCTGACATGCAAGGCGATGGAAAACGCGGCCGCTAACGCCTGAAAGCTGTCGCTAAAATTATCGCCGCTTTAGCGGCAAAAAGTGCCGCTAAAGCGGCGATAAAGCCCTTGATAATATGCCCCTTTGTTTTTTGGTCAGTGTTCTCCTAATGGCATTACCAGAGCCATCTAAAGTATGTTTTGGGCACTGGGCAAGACATATTTAGGAGGGCCCTGCCAGAACCTTCTTTGATTTAATCACCTTCAATTTGCCAAAAAATACTGAACTAGAACATAAACTTTCAGAAACAGGTGTACACAAAAAGGTGAAAACTCAAGCTGCCTATTTTGTGTCATTTCAATAATACAAAAAGAAAGCTTAAGAAAAAGCTGACAAAACCATTTTTTTATTGGACCATAGAACTTTCAACTACAATAATTAACATATAATTCAGTGTATAGCCAAAACTGTATCTCCGGTTCTAAGAAAGACAGACTTAAGGGTGATTTTGTGGTGTTTAGTGGACTAACATTCTAATAAAATAAGACATATGCACCTAGCTCTTGAAATTGTATTGCAACTTTAATTTCTGAATATTAGTGAAGACAAATAAATCCGGTTTGCAACTGGCGTTCTTGCTGCAAAGTGAATGCCAAACCACTTCACTGAGTATTTTCACTATTCCATCTAGAGTAATCAAACTATTTTCTCCTTAGTTCTCGTCTCCTCCCTTATTTCTTCTCTTACCTCTCATCGTGTACTCTTCTCTGGCTGGCTAGATGGTGACCGCTGACCTCGTTGAGTAAGAGAAAATGGAGTGGGTTGGACACATGAAAACAAAGCGGTACAGAGACCAGTACATTGAGACAGCTAATGTAGAGGGAGAAGGGAGTTAGAGATAGAGATGAGAAATAGAGCTGCGTGAGTTAGGAGGCGATATAAGATAAAGAGTGAAAGGTGATAAAGCTAGGAAGAAAGTAACAGAGTGGTGAAAAAAGAGAAGGGGCATTAGTAGTAGTAGTAATATAAGTGTATTGTATTAATCAAAAGATTACAATAAATGGTATAAAATATCACAATCAGCACAAGTATTAGGGGACTGGTAAAAGTTCTAGAATAATAGTATTTTAAAATCAAAGAATAAAAAACTGTTAGCTTGGATCTGGGCACAGTTGAGTTCAATTCAGTGAATAATGCAATATATTTAAATCACAAGCTTGATGCTTTATAAGCCTGGTCTAAGAATTTAATTGGCGTTATTATTGTACTGTTGTTCCTGACACTATCTCAGTATCAAGCAGCTTATACAGTAGATCTTATTTTGGCTTTATGAGAATCGCTGGCTGATACTTTTCTTATATACAAGATTTTGAAATCAAATCAGAGTATTAAAACAATTTACTTGAATTGCAGAATTAATGCTTTCTAAGCCTAGTCTAATAATATCATTAGCATTATTATTGCACTGTTGTCCCTAACACTATCTCAGTCTCGAGCAGCTTCTACAGTAGATCTGAATTGGCATTCTAAGAGTCCATGGGAGATCATTTTTCTTGAACAAAGAGTTTTGTTCAAATGCGCAAACTGTGCAAAAACATGTTATTTAAGATCAATGTGTAAAAACAAATTGCTTAAATCTAGATGAAGATGGAATCATGTCAGGGTATAGAAATAAGTGCTGAAATCATGAAGTTGGCCTGGTCTAAAAATGTAATTTGCATTATTATTGTACTATCTTGCCCGACACTAAAATAGTATCTAACAGCCTCCACAGTTGATCTTAATTTTGCCTTAATAAAAATAGGTTGAAAATAATTTTTTTCCTAAATACAAGAGTTTGGGGCAAATATATAAAATGTGCAGAAGGGATTTGATTGCGAGTCCACAGGGTAGACAAATGGTTTTGTCTTTGAATACAGGGTTCCATTTTCCCTCAAATTCATAGATCGGGATATGAAACAATCTGAACCTTAAAAATTTCATTTTAATATACCCAGGCAGATTTAGACCCTAAATACTCTTGGCTCTCCAAGGAAAGGGTATCAAAGACTAAGGGGGCGATTCTGATCTCGTCCGGAAGGCCTTCCCAGAGCCATCGGTAGCCTTACCTTCCGACCGTCTCGTCCCGGGAGCCGGGCCACCCAAGCAACGAAGTACGATGCACAAAATTCTCCAATTTCCGAACGACTCGTACGCTCCGATTCCGGCTCCATTTTCCTTACGAGTAGGCTCTGTAAACGCTGAATGGAGTCGTCCAGAGGCATTTCCCAATCATATTCTGGCCGGCCAAGTACGATGTGAACTTCCGATGCGCCGAAAAGTTCTCCACCTCCAGCACGTCAGAGCATCCGTATGGGGAGTCTGTCAGCTCTGATTCACGCCACAACACGATCCCTGCGAACAAGACTGTGCAGCCATGTATCCTATCACGCATGCCATCCCTACACTGTATGCTTACGGAGGATACTACAACCCTAACCGACGCGTTCATCACAGACGGTAAGTCAGACACCTACCACACACCAAAACGTCACTACCCGGCGAAAGGCAACATAATGCACAGCTTGTGAGAAACCACAGTCAATATTGGGGTGGGGTAATTCTAGCAGCAATGTAGAGGCAAGGGGGGTGGTGGATGGCAAACACTCCCACCATTGTCCACCCCAAAGGTGGGTGGATGCCTAACACTATCAGCATTGTCCACCCCAGAGGGGGGTGGATGCCCATCACTCCATCCATTGTCTGCCCCATAGGGGGGTGGATGCCTAACACTACCAACGTTGTCCACCCCATACGGGGGTGGATGCCTAACATTCCCAGCATTGTTCACCTCATAGTGGGGTGGATGCCCCTCACTACCACCATTGTCTACCCCATGGGGGGTGGATGCCTAACACTACCAGCGTTGTCCACCCCATAGGGGGGTGGATGCCCATCACTCACACCATTGTCCACCCCATTGGGGGGTAGATTCCTAACACTCCCACCATTGTCTACCCCATAGGGGAGTGGATCTCTAACACTACCAGCGGTGTCCACCCCATAGGGGGGTGGATGCCCATCACTCCCACCATTGTCCGCCCTATAGGGGGGTGGATGCCTAACACTCCCACCATTGTCTACCCCATAGGGGGGTGGATGCCTAACACTACCAGCGTTGTCCACCACATAAGGGGGTGGATGCCCATCACTCCCACCATTGTCTGCCCCATAGGGGGATGGATGCCTAACACTACCAGCGTTGTCCACCCCATAGGGGGGTGGATGCCTTACACTCTCAGCGTTGTCTACCCCATAGGGGGGTGGATGCTTAACACTACCAGCATTGTCCACCCAATAGGGGGGTGGATGCCCATAACTACCACCATTGTCATGCCATATTGGAGTTTCGGGTGCAAACCCCAGCAATGTTTACCCATATTGTGGTATGGGGCAAACCCTCCCAGCACTGTAGTGACAAAGTGGGGGATGTGGGCCTCAACCCCCCCAGCATGGTGCAGCAAGAAGGGGTTGGGGGCTAACCCCCCCAGCAATGTAGTGAGAAAGTGGGGGATTTGGTCCAAAGACCACCAGAACTGTTGAGGCAAACTTTGTTTGGGGGGACATACCCTCAGCCATGTGCAGCCAATCTGTGCTTTGGGGGGGGTAACATTCCCAGCAATGTCTAATTGGACAATGTGACATATGACCATCCAAATTGCATCAAAAGCCACATTTGGGGTACGAGCAGCAGGAAATACAAAGTGTTCAATCCCCAAATTCCATTTTATATCAGATTTAGTTCCACACTGTGGCAGCAACGTTAACTGGCAAACCTAAGGAATGTGCAGAGTGGAGATGTAGGAGGCCCAGGGTCAGTAAAGAAAGAAACAAACCACACCATCCACTCAATTCCCATCAAAGACAGGTGAAATACACAGGGGAAGATGCACAAAGACAACCGACCAGCTACCCACTGCAGAACAAGCACAACATGTGTGTGAGTGTGGAAGTTGGCTTAGCCTGGGTCAACACACACGACGGGGGGCTGAACTCCACAGAGCTGTATGTGTGTTGAGTCCAATCATGAAGTCTTCCATATGGGGCTTGGATTGGCAATATGGGTAATCAGCCATTGGTTGATGAGATGGTGCACCAGAGTCACATGAGGCCCAGGCACGGGGGCCACCAAATACCACATCAAGAGACTGACTCACTTCCACAGTCCCCACCATGCCACACCACTGTGGTGCCAGTCTCTTGTCTGCTGAGCCGCTAAGATGCAAATTGAGGATGGGGGCCAGACTTTGGAGCAGACTCACTGTTGCGCACTGTGTCACGTGCCTTGCAAGCAGCACTGTCATCTCACATACCCAAACATGACTCCTAGGGCCTGGCCGGTGCAGAAAGGCCGCATTGGAGGTAAGGGCCTTGCTGGGAGCCAAGTCACATTTGGACAGTCTAAACCCCACCCCCCTTGATCATCAGCATCGTGCCACTTCTAAAAATCCCTAGACAGGTAACATTGCAGAGGCCACCATGACAGCATGGACCACTGGATGTATGACAATGAGTCCATGATTGACCAGCCATCATTGTGATACCAATATAACCATGGATCCATGTCCTGTTGGGTATGACCAATGGGGGAATCTCACCATCAGGTAGGTACACCTAACACACCACATAGTATGACAAACACACATTTGATGGTGGAAAATGAAGTGACAGACACACATATTTATGTGACTTAAAGTCACAGCATCCGCCACCGACAACACATAATCAAACCCTGCAGGGCAACAGGAGTACAACCACTCACAGAAGGATGACATTGTGATGAGTCGGTGTACACTGAAGCACAGAGGAGACTGGTCCTGACACCACACAAGTACACAGACACCCAAAATAGAATCATGAGCCTCCCACTACAACAAACCAGAAGTGGTTGTGTCACAGCTGTCAGTGCTATGTGTGTAAACCACATTCCTACTTGCTGTGTAGAAAAGCATGGACCAACACCAATGTAGGAGACAGTCACCATGTGTGGCCTGGGGGCGTTGCACACAACTCAAGATCAGAACATGTACACTGTCAACTTGGTTGCATGTCTTTCACAGCAACTCTGCATCTAGCTACAAAAGCTGCAGTATGTGCAGCTCTTACTAATGCCATTTTGCCAATGCAGAGTGTGTACTACAGAAGACTTGGAAGACACATGAGTCACCAGATAGAGGATACAACAACAAGGTTTGTAGGCTCCAATCCACAGCCAAATGTGTAAGATAATCTGCCTGCACTGGTGACAACGCCAGGGGGGGGGGCTCAATATGTGGCTCAATAACCCAATACACATATCTAGCCACAAGCCATGAGAAATGTGTACATCAGGTGAGGATGGAGTACATGTGCAGAATGGAATTTGGGTTGGCCACATTTGGCACTTGAACACTGTCTCTGAATTCTGAAATCCGTCAAGGAGACCTACAAATAAGACATGTTGCCCTCAGGCTCCAGGGCAGGGTGCAATGTGCTGATTGGGAGCACTCTTTGACACCTACAAGGCCCACACTTGCCAAACCAGATGACAGATTCAAAACATGCTGATAATGCAAACACAAATGGAACTGGGTGAAATGTTTCAGTGTCACATGTGAGTTTGCTCACAGTGCAGGCTCTTGTTCTCAGCACAACCAGGGATGTCATCACAATGACTCCACTCTCCTGATGCCCCCACACCTTGGCCTGTCAAAGTCAGAATGTCATGATTACCCACGTGTGTGTAGTCTACTGGGAATGTTATGTTTCATATAGATGCCCTAATATAGGCATGGATTGAGATGCCCTAATATAGGCATAATCTTTCACCTACATTAGTTCCCTATTCTCCACAATAACGGGCGCTGAGGGCTGAACCTTATCTAGACTGTGGTTTAGGTACAGAAGGAGGGTTTTTTCCAAACAATGGCCTCCTATACCATCTTCGATGTGCTCATCCAGTATGATTAAATATTCATAATAGTTCTAGGAAACCAGGCAGGGGCTAGGATCCACCTGCATAAACATCTACATAACTGGTTCATCCCATACATCATCTTCATACCCAACAATGGCTAACACAAGACACAAGGGACAAAGGGACTCTATACTTTTCTGTATAAATACAGCACCTCTTGCTATCAGTAGTTAGAGGGAACCGAGACGTCCAGGCCGACACACTGACCAGAGACGCTGAGGCTCCTGCATGCAGTCGCTCCAGCTGACAGTGGTCTAATCATCCCTTGCGGGGTGTCCAACTCGAGACCAGGACGAGGTCCCACACTCTCATTATTCAGGTAATGGGGTTTGACTAAATCCTAGCGGGATTCTTGGCTTCTTTCGCACCTACTCACATGCTAGGTACACTTAGGTACATCTAGACAGGCATCGTAGGAGTATGCGCTTTATTTTATAAATGCATTTTATATTCATATATATGTTCATGACTATTGCAAAATGGTAGAACTGTACTATCCTTTTCTATTCACTGTACTGCTGATCATATATCTCTGCTACTGTTTAACAGTTGTCGCAGCACATATATTTTATACTAGAAGAACAACTGTGCAATAAATTCTTATTGTAAACACGCTCGACTGTTTCTTCTGTGTAACTCTCTGAGACCAAATGAGCAAGCACGAGTGACTGAGCGAAAAGCAGTACATTGTTTCCACGAGTCTGAGGAATCAGGGTAGTCGTGTTCTGAGGTTGCAAAAAACGAATCTCTCGATAAAAAGGAGATTCTAGTGGCACTGTGAGCTAGCTAATGCAAAACAGGCTAACATATGTGGTGGGGGTGCTCAGAATCAGTCTGCCACCAGGCCCACAGTGTATGTTATCCAAAAGCGCAGGTCCTGCAGGGGTACTATAGGAACTACACTACATGGCGCCACCAACGTTGGTTTGGCACTTATTTAACAGTAGAATCTGAGTAGTTCAGTCGTGCCTATTCTCAGAGACCCCATCTCACATAAAACAGAGACGACTTGAGTGGGTGGGCACAAACTCCGCCACAGCTGAGTAGGCGAGATATCCTATTTATTGGCTGTTGGTTAATCAAGCTTGAGGGACATTTAGTTCCCAAAATTGTACAAAACACCTTATCTTAATTTCCTTGGACAGTTATTCCGTGTTCTTAACACAATGACTACCAAAAACGGAGAATTAGACCCGCTGGCACAAATAGGTCAGTCAGATGAGGAAGATGCCAATGCAATACAGATTGCACCCAATGTAAGACACACACTCACAGTTAAACTCCTCAAAAATGGAAAACAGCCAGAGGAGGTGTAGTAATATTCGTAATAGAGACACACAAAGATTTCCAAACAGAGGTGTTCTATTCATGGGTTACATTCCCTGCAGCAAATCCTATAACACAAACTTTTCATTATTATACACATGAAGAAGTCCCAGCGGTCTACACTCCGTTTGAGGAGATTGAAATTCCGCTTACCTACCAGGAACATAATTTCTGGTTTAATGGCGCCCTACCCCACTCAAGAAGAAGAGCAAGACTCGGTCCATTAGGAAGACCAGGAGCAACATGGCCGATATTAGCGACCTATGCACCACATCCTTACATTGACACAATGCCAAATAATGAAGTGCTTTTCCAACACAAAGATTTGATAAAACTTTACAGAAACATGACACAATTCGTCATGAGGACACTTGTGGTCCAACCAACAGTAATTACACCAAATACAGTCCCTACACAGAGCACAGCTACTAAAATTACTCCACAAACATTACACGCGGTAATGGGTAAAATGCCCACAAAATGTGAACAAATTCCTTTCTGGGTAGCTCAGAAAATAACCCAGTTAGAAGCAGTATTCCCAAATACCACACCATTTGAAAAACACAGGGGCATATTATCAAGAACGGCGATAATATTATGGCCACTTTAGCGGCAGGAAACTGCAGCTAAAGCGGCGATAAGAGCTTGATAATATGCCCTATAGAATTCCAATAGAAGCCCAGGTTTGATGTCCTTCACACCAGAACCTGGGCTTCTATTGGAATTCTATAGGGCATATTATCAAGCCCCTTATCGCCACTTTAGCAGCAGTTTCCTGTGGCTAAAGCGGCGATAATGTTATCGCCGTTCTTGATAATATGCCCCACAGAATGTTAACAATCTTCTTGCCCATGGGATTACACCACAGTTAGAGGATTGTGCCTCTTGGGGTACAGTCTTTGTTGCCATACATACCAGAACTCATGGTATTCCTTCATTAGCAGTGTAACCCAATGTATTAAGACAAATACAAAATGAGTACGGAGCAGAGCCTGCTCTGAACTTGGGGATGAAGTTATTAAATAATTTCGACCAAGTATCAGCCATAATACTAGCTAACATTAAAGGGGAAGCAGCATCAGTGGCAATCCACCAATGCCTACGGGAGTTCTCTCCATTAGAACAGGAGAATGAACTACCGAAAATAATTGAAACTGCGTATGCAGAGATAGGCAGGAATCGTTTGGGGGAAAAGCTGTAAAACCTCAACTAATGGGCTGTCCCGAAAAGGACACTTCTAAGCAGACACCAACTTCTTCTAAAAAGAAGTGGGATAATAAAAAACAACAAAAGTTTAAAGACAACAGATCTCAGTCCCAAGGTAGGTCTCCTCCACAGGAGCCCTCTGAAAAGAGGTACAACCTTAGGAATAGGGATAATATTAGGAAACCTGACAGGTATCAGGATACTGATACACGTTCCTCTCATTCCTTTCAGGGCTAGAAGAAAAACTCAGAGAGAGAAGGACGGTCAGAACACAGAGAGGAGCGCACACAGTCCAGAGACAAGCAGCGCGCTCAAGACTTTACTTCCAAAAAAGAAGATAAGCCAAAATCAAAACCTCAATTTAAGAAAAAGAAAGTTGCTGGTCTGAAAATCAGACATGCCCAGAATTCTGAGGACACAACTTCTGAATGGGGAATGGGCTCTGACGATGCTAGACAGTGCGGCAGAAGTAACAATAGCTTGCCAGAACCTGAAGGAATTTCTGGTGACAGCAGACTTGAATGATTATATCACGGTGGAAACACCAGAGAGAAGGGTGAGCGTCCCACATAAGTTACATGAAACAACACTCCGGATGGAGGGGGACAAGCCCAGGAAAGTAAAAGGTCTCTTTTGGAAGAACTTATCATCTGGATATGACATCCTGTTAGCCGAACAAGATTGGCAGCCAGCATTCGTAATGGAGTGCTCCAGGGGAGAAAGTATAATTTTTCCTGCATTTTTCAACCGTGTTCCCGTTCACCTTAAACATACATATGCACGGGAGTGGGCAGTAGCCCAAGCTCCAGCCTTGTACAAAAATCACGCTGGGTGGGATGAGGATTCAACCTACCACGTGATCCCATTAAAAGTTTCACCTAGTTCTCAGAGGCAATACCCAATAAAGCAAGAAGCTAAAAAACAGGTCAGGGAGATCTTAGATCAACTTGAATACCAGGGGGTCATTGAAAAATGAACCTCTCCAATGAACAATCCTTTGTTTCCCGTCTCTAAACCCGACAATACATATTGTCTAGTTTTAGATTACAGACATTTAAACTCATGCACAAAGACATTTGCTGTCCAAAATACACATAGTGCCGCAGTAATGAATAACATTGTGCGGAAAAAATATAAAACAACACTTGATATCTCAAATGGATTTTTCTGCCAAAATATAGCGCCTGAAAGTAGGTATCTGACTGCATTCTCAGCGTTAGGATCCCAGCGACAATTTTGTCGACTCCCCCAAGGGTATAAGAATAGCCCAGGGGTGTTTTCAGAAAGGGTAACAGAGTTACTTCAAAAATTTGATGAAGAAGCGTTGTCCTATGTGGATGATATTTATCTAATGAACAACGACTTAGAGAGGCACTTGACCAGGGTAAGCACCATTATTATGGGATTTGCCAATGAGGGCTACAAATTTAACTTTAAAAAATCAAAAATAGCCCACCTCAATGTCCTATTTTTGGGATATGAGCTGTCAAGTGAAGGGAAAAGTCTAGCAGCAAACGTTTTAGAAAAATGTGCGCTGCTCCAGCCTCCAAAATCATTAAAGAATTTACAATCAATACTAGGATTCCTAAATTTCGGCAGAACATACATTTTAGATTACGCACAAAGGGTAAAACCTTTCTACGGCCTAATAAAACCTGACTTTTCAGCCAGTAATTGAACACGAGAACATACTAATATTCTTCGTTCACTCCAGGAAGACATGATAGCCACTTGGTGATCCGTATAATTGCGGGTCAATGCGGGTACACTTACTTAACCTTCAATGGTGGAGAAACAGTACCAATCGCATACAAATCACACCTGTACACAAATGCAGAAATGCGTTTCACTTCAACAGAAAAAATACTGACAGCTGTTCAAACCGCTGTAGCAAGAGAAAGAGCACTGGCACAGGGAAAACGCATTATTGTCGTAACCCCGGTACGGGCCTTAGAGGCTGTTACAAAGACTAACATTCCTAATGCTAAAGCCTTACATCCAAGATGGATAAAATGGGCTAAGTCTCTTACTGCAACTGACGTTGAATACAGATTTGATCCAAGTTTAAAAACACAGGCATTCCTGCAATATGAACACGAATATCCTCTACCAAATGAAATCTTGTCTCTCGATCAGTATGAATATATTATTTATACTGATGGATCTGCTCAACCAACCATAGGAAGTAAGCAGCAATACAGCGCAGCGTGTGCTATCATTAAAGGTCGCATGCAGGTTGGAAAGTTATATCCGAGTTGCACAAAAACGCAATCGCGAGGAGACTGCACGGCACAGTTGGCAGAGTTAAAAGCACTGATACTGGCACTTGTAAATACGGATCACGAATTCCACACACTATTTGTGTGTGATTCGTTTTACTGTGTTCCGTCATATAATGGATACCTATACCATTGCGAGCAAAACGGGTTTAAAGATGCGAAAGGTGGCACAATTAAGCATAAAATGCTATGGGAACAGGTAGCAGAGTTGAAAAACGAGCTACCAAGGACTCACGTGATCCATACACTGAGTCATCAACGTGATGTTGTTCACGTTGAAGGGAATTCATTGGCTGATGAAGCCGCAAAGGGGGCTGTTTGCACGGCTTCCATAGCTGCACTCACTTGTTCCAAAAGGAGAATAGATGGTGAGATTATGGTAGCTGTCATTGCTTCAGCAAAGGCAGCACAGCAGTACCTAAAAAATTTCCACTCAAATACTCCTACAAGTTAGATGCAAGTAACATTCCATATGCTCAGATTCCTGGAGTGGGGGATAGGGTAATACCAAATATGGATCGTAGGCAAGGTTTAATACTGGCAGCACACGAGGGTTTGGGCTCTGCGCACACAGGCATTACAGCGACTATTTCTTTACTGAAACAGCGCTACTGGTGGCCAGGGTTAACTTAGCAAACTAAAGACTGTGGGGCATATTCACAAGGACCTACCGCCGATTTATCTCCACCTTAACGCATCAAAAGTGGAGATAGATTTAACACCCCATTCACAAGCGGGTGCAAACTGCAGACATCGCCAGTATTCCCGCGATAACTGCCCCAAAATTTATCTCCACGGTGGACACCACCAACTAACCCTAATGAGATGCAGAGTAAGCGTTCCCGTGCAAAAACTCACGAAAAAACCACAACACCACTTTCACAACGAACTGCCAGATCTGCGATGCGAACCAAAAACAGGCGATAAGCCGCGGTAGCATCAGGGATTTAACACCTGCCTTTCGCTGGTGCTAAGCAGGACGACTACCGACAGCATGAAAGGGAGCCCAGCCAAGAGCCACACCTGAAGACCCACAGATGCCATGGAGACAATGATCATGCAGCTCCGATACCCATGAGGGCCACAACACCCACCGCCACAACCCCCAGCCACCACCCACCGCCCCCCCCCGGACATACACATACCATGCATGACACAAGAGCCACAAAAAGTGCATGATGACGCACATTGTCAAAAAATAACACACATGTGTGGCCAGAGGAACGAGAAACAGTCACACAGCACTGAAGTAACAACCCAAAACTTTATTGAAATACAACACAAAACACCAATGTGAAAGACTCCTGTCGGGTCCGTCCGGGACAATCTCGATGTCACAGCCTGGAAAATAAAGCACAAAATCAGAACGTGTGTCATGCGCACATCAAAGGAGCGAGACACAGAGAAACAGAGAAGGAAAGAAAGGCAGAGAGAGAAAGAGAGAGAAGGAAAGGAAGGGAGAGAGAGAGAGAGAGAGAGTGATAGAGGGAAGGAAAGGAAGGGAGAGAGAGAGAGAGTGATAGAGGGAAGGAAAGGAAGGAAAGGAAGGGAGAGAGAGAGTGAGAGAGAGAGGGAAGGAAAGGAGAGAGAGTGAGAGAGAGAGAAGGAAAGGAAGGGAGAGAGAGAGAGTGAGAGAGAGAGGGAAGGAAAGGAAAGTAGAGAGAGTGAGAGAGAGAGAAGGGAAGGAAGGGAGAGAGAGAGAGACACCGCCGCCCCTGCGCACCCAGGCCCCACTGTTCACCTGCTGCCACCGGTGTGTCTCCAACCACGTGCCGGGATACACTGCAAGCCACCAGGTCTGCAATCTGTAATCGAGGCCAGAGTCAATCATGGCAGAGTCCATCACACAGCACACAGCAACAATGCCTGTCCGTCCCTGCGCACGCATACAGCCGCACCCCACCCCCTCCCACCGGCCAGCGCTGGCTGTCTGCACTTGTGCACCCCGGGCCCACTGCTCACCTGCCGCCAATGGTGTGTCCACCAGTGAGCACACCATGTGCCCGTGCAAGCTCCAGGCCCCGGTCCCGCCACCATGACATGGTCCACATCATGCGGACCCGCCCCGCAGCACAGCAGGTCCCACACATGACGCTGAGTCCTGAGGCATCAATGGCAGAGACCACATCAGTGCACATGTCATCATCGCAGGCTGCACACCCGCTCAGCTATTTCGGTGCCACTAACCCTGTGCAACCCCTGTCACCGCCATGTGGTGGTAGGCCTGTGACGGGCGCAAGGCTTCGGGTGCCACTAACCCTGTGCAACCCCAGTCAGCGCCACGTGGTGGTAGGCCTGTGACGGGTGCAAGGCTTTGGGTGCAACCAACCCTGTGCGCAACAACTCATGGGCCCTTTATGATTGAGAGCCGTGGAGCGTCCGTCATCCAGTCACCACTGGCAGTGGGGAATGTGACGTTGTCGGCCCCTTATATTGGCGGGGTCACATGGCCTGTGACGCCTGTGCCGGATGGGTGTGGTGTGTGTGCAAACCTTCCCTCAGGGAGTGGCTGTGACATGCTGACAACTAGACCAGCGACCTGCATACCACCAGCGTGTACGCCTGCAACATGTAGCTATGTGGGCCCCCCTCAGAGCGTAAGCAGAGTGGTCTGGCCTGGCGTACGCCGGACCAGCGCAGGGCTTGCAACAATGACTCAGGGGATCTGGGCGTGGTTCAGTCCATGTCCGGACAAGGAAGTGACTAATGCGTGTGTCCCTGTTGTAGTGTCCACGGCACCCGGAACACAATAGGCAATGTAGCACACTGTGACTGGCATCCCACTAGATGAGCATCATTGATGTAAGGGAAATCACTGTCCCTACATTCATCCACACATTCATACATGAATGATGAAAGACATGACACAGAAGTGTGTTTCTGGATGCTTATTGCACATCCAGTGAAGTTTTGCAGCTGGAGCGGTACAGGGCCATGCCGAGCACACTACACAATATGGGCCTCTGGAAGGCCAGCCAGAGTCCATCTGGGGATGACAAGTACTGCGGAAGAGGAAGGGTACAGTCCGCAGTCTGGTCGCCGTGTCATTGGTCATCAAACAGGATATGGCAGTCCATGTCGTGGTCCAAGGTGAGTGCAGCAGAGTGTATCGGGGGTCAGTGGAAGGTCATGGGGCCATGTGCGGCACCAAGCAGAAACAGGCCAGGTGGCGGAAATGAATGAACCCCCCCAGCATGGTGCAGCAAGAAGGGGTTGGGGGCTAACCCCCCCAGCAATGTAGTGAGAAAGTGGGGGATTTGGTCCAAAGACCCGCAGAACTGTTGAGGCAAACTTTGTTTGGGGGGACATACCCTCAGCCATGTGCAGCCAATCTGTGCTTTGGGGGGGTAACATTCCCAGCAATGTCTAATTGGACAATGTGACATATGACCATCCAAATTGCATCAACAGCCACATTTGGGGTACGAGCAGCAGGAAATACAAAGTGTTCAATCCCCAAATTCCATTTTATATCAGATTTAGTCCCACACTGTGGCAGCAATGTTAACTGGCAAACCTAAGGAATGTGCAGAGTGGAGATGTAGGAGGCCCAGGGTCAGTAAAGAAAGAAACAAACCACACCATCCACTCAATGCCCATCAAAGACAGGTGAAATACACAGGGGAAGATGCACAAAGACAACCGACCAGCTACCCACTGCAGAACAAACACAACATGTGTGTGAGTGTGGAAGTTGGCTTAGCCTGGGTCGACACACACGACGGGGGGCTGAACTCCACAGAGCTGTATGTGTGTTGAGTCCAATCATGAAGTCTTCCATATGGGGCTTGGATTGGCAATGTGTGTAAGCAGCCATTGGTTGATGAGATGATGCACCAGAGTCACATGAGGCCCAGGCACGGGGGACCACCAAATACCATATCAAGAGACTGACTCACTTCCACAGCCCCCACCAGGCCACACCACTGTGGTGCCAGTCTCTTGTCTGCTGAGCCTCTAAGATGCAAATTGAGTATGGGGGCCAGACTTTGGAGCAGACTCACTGTTGCGCACTGTGTCACGTGCCTTGCAAGCAGCACTGTCATCTCACATACCCAAACATGACTCCTAGGGCCTGGCCGGTGCAGGGAGGCCGTATTGGAGGTAAGGGCCTTGCTGGGAGCCAAGTCACATTTGGACAGTCTAAACCCCACCCCCCTTGATCATCAGCATCGTGCCACTTCTAAAAATCCCTAGACAGGTAACATTGCAGAGGCCACCATGACAGCATGGACCACTGGATGTATGACAATGAGTCCATGATTGACCAGCCATCATTGTGATACCAATACAACCATGGATCCATGTCCTTTTGGGTATGACCAATGGGGGAATCTCACCATCAGGTAGGTACACCTAATACACCACATAGTAGGACAAACACACATTTGATGGTGGAAAATGAAGTGACAGACACACATATGTATGTGACTTAAAGTCACAGCATCCGCCACCGACAACACATAATCAAACCCTGCAGGGCAACAGGAGTAGACCCACTCACAGAAGGATGACATTGTGATGAGTTGGTGTACACTGAAGCACAGAGGAGACTGGCCATGACACCACACAGGTACACAGACACACAAAATAGAATCATGAGCCTCCCACTACAACAAACCAGAAGTGGTTGTGTCACAGCTGTCATTGCTATGTGTGTAAACCACATTCCTACTTGCTGTGTAGAATAGCATGGACCAACACCATTGTAGGAGACAGTCACCATGTGTGGCCTGGGGGTGTTGCACACAACTCAAGATCAGAACATGTACACTGTCAACTTGGTTGCATGTCTTTCACAGCAACTCTGCATCTAGCTACAAAAGCTGCAGTATGTGCAGCTCTTACTAATGCCATTTTTCCAATGCAGAGTGTGTACTACAGAAGACTTGGAAGACACATGAGTCACCAGATAGAGGATACAACAACAGGGTTTGTAGGCTCCAATCCACAGCCAAATGTGTAAGATAATCTGCCTGCACTGGTGAGAACGCCAGGGGGGGGCTCAATATGTGGCTCAATAACCCAATACACATATTTAGCCACAAGCCATGAGAAATGTGTACATCCGGTGAGGATGGAGTACATGTGCAGAATGGAATTTGCGTTGGCCACATTTGGCACTTGAACGCTGTCTCTGAATTCTGAAATCCGTCAAGGAGACCTACAAATAAGACATGTTGCCCTCAGGCTCCAGGGCAGGGTACAATGTGCTGATTGGGAGCACTCTTTGACACCTACAAGGCCCACACTTGCCAAACCAGATGACAGATTCAAAACATGCTGATAATGCAAACACAAATGGAACTGGACGAAATGTTTCAGTGTCACATGTGAGTTTGCTCACAGTGCAGGCTCTTGTTCTCAGCACAACCAGGGATGTCATCACAATGACTCCACTCTCCTGATGCCCCCACACCTTGGCCTGTCAAAGTCAGAATGTCATGATTACCCACGTGTGTGTAGTCTACTGGGAATGTTATGTTTCATATAGATGCCCTAATATAGGCATGGATTGAGATGCCCTAATATAGGCATAATATTTCACCTACATTAGTTCCCTATTCTCCACAATAACGGGCGCTGAGGGCTGAACCTTATCTAGACTGTGGTTTAGGTACAGAAGCAGGGTTTTTTCCGAACAATGGCCTCCTATACCATCTTCGATGTGCTCATCCAGTATGATTAAATATTCATAAGAGTTCTAGGAAACCAGGCAGGGGCTAGGATCCACCTGCATAAACATCTACGTAACTGGTTCATCCCATACATCATCTTCATACCCAACAATGGCTAACACAAGACACAAGGGACAAAGGGACTCTATACTTTTCTGTATAAATACAGCACCTTTTGCTATCAGTAGTTAGAGGGAACCGAGACTTCCAGGCCGACACACTGACCAGAGACGCTGAGGCTCTTGCATGCAGTCGCTCCAGCTGACAGTGGTCTAATCATCCCTTGCGGGGTGTCCAACTCGAAACCAGGAAGAGGTCCCACACTCTCATTATTCAGGTAATGGGGTTTGACTAAATCCTAGCGGGATTCTTGGCTTCTTTCGCACCTACTCACATGCTAGGTACACTTAGGTACATCTAGACAGGCATCGTAGGAGTATGCGCTTTATTTTATAAATGCATTTTATATTCATGTATATGTTCATGACTATTGCAAAATGGTAGAACTGTACTATCCTTTTCTATTCACTGTACTGCTGATCATATATCTCTGCTACTGTTTAACAGTTGTCGCAGCACATATATTTTATACTAGAAGAACAACTGTGCAATAAATTCTTATTGTAAACACGCTCGACTGTTTCTTCTGTGTAACTCTCTGAGACCAAATGAGCAAGCACGAGTGACTGAGCGAAAAGTAGTACATTGTTTCCACGAGTCTGAGGAATCAGGGTTGTCGTGTTCTGAGGTTGCCAAAAACTAATCTCTCTGATAAAAAGGAGATTCTAGTGGCACTGTGAGCTAGCTAATGCAAAACAGGCTAACATATGTGGTGGGCGTGCTCAGAATCAGTCTGCCACCAGGCCCACTGTGTATGTTATCCAAAAGCGCTGGTCCTGCAGGGGTACTATATGAGCTATACTACATGGCGCCACCAGCGTTGGTTTGGCACTGATTTAACAGTAGAATCTGAGTAGTTCAGTCGTGCCTATTCTCAGAGACCCCTACTCACAAAAAACAGAGACATCTGGAGTGGGTGGGCACAAACTCCGCCACAGCTGAGTAGGCGAGATATCCTATTTATTGGCTGTTGGTTAATCAAGCTTGAGGGACATTTAGTTCCCAAAATTGTACAAAACACCTTATCTTAATTTCCTTGGACAGTTATTCCGTGTTCTTAACACAATGACTACCGAAAACGGAGAATTAGACCCGCTGGCACAAATAGGTCAGTCAGATGAGGAAGATGCCAATGCAATACAGATTGCACCCAATGTAAGACACACACTCACAGTTAAACTCCTCAAAAATGGTGTACCAGCCAGAGGAGGTGTAGTAATATTCGTAATAGAGGCACACAAAGATTTCCAAACAGAGGTGTTCTATTCATGGGTTACATTCCCAGCAGCAAATCCTATAACACAAACTTTTCATTATTATACACATGAAGAAGTCCCAGCGGTCTACACTCCGTTTGAGGAGATTGAAATTCCGCTTACCTACCAGGAACATAATTTCTGGTTTAATGGTGCCCTATCCCACTCAAGAAGAAGAGCAAGACTCGGTCCATTAGGAAGACCAGGAGCAACATGGCAGATATTAGAGACCTATGCACCACATCCTGACATTGACACAATGCCAAATGATGAAGTGCTTTTCCAACACAAAGAGTTGATAAAACTTTACAGAAACATGACACAATTCGTCATGAGGACACTTGTGGTTCAACCAACAGTAATTACACCAAATACAGCTCCTACACAGAGCACAGCTACTAAAATTACTCCACAAACATTACACGCGGTAATGGGTAAAATTCCCACAAAATGTGAACAAATTCCTTTCTGGGTAGCTCAGAAAATAACCCAGTTAGAAGCAGTATTCCCAAATACCACACCATTTGAAAAACACAGGGGCATATTATCAAGAACGGCGATAATATTATCGCCGCTTTAGCGGCAGGAAACTGCTGCTAATGCGGCGATAAGGGGCTTGATAATATGCCCTATAGAATTCCAATAGAAACCCAGGTTTGATGTCCTTCACACCAGAACCTGGACTTCTATTGGAATTCTATAGGGCATATTATCAAGCCCCTTATCGCCGCTTTAGCGGCAGTTTCCATGGGCTAAAGCGGCGATAATGTTATCGCCGTTCTTGATAATATGCCCCACAGAATGTTAACAATCTGCTTCCGCATGGGGATTACACCACAGTTAGAGGATTGTACCTCTTGGGGTACAGTCTTTGCTGCCATATATACCAGAACTCATGGTATTCCTTCATTAGCAGTGATACCCATTGTATTAAAACAAATACAAAATGAGTACGGAGCAGAGCCTGCTATGAACTTGGGGATGAAGTTATTAAATAATTTCGACCAAGTATCAGCCATAATACTAACTAACATTAAAGGGGAAGCAGCATCAGTGGCAATCCGCCAATGCCTACGGGAGTTCTCTCCATTAGAACAGGAGAATGAACTACTGAAAATAATTGAAACTGCGTATGCAGAGATAGGCAGGAATAGTTTGGGGGAAAAGCTGTAAAACCTCAACTAATGGGCAGTCCCGAAAAGGACACTTCTAAGCAGACACCAACTTCTTCTAAAAAGAAGTGGGATAATAAAAAACAACAAAAGTTTAAAGACAACAGATCTCAGTCCCAAGGTAGGTCTCCTCCACAGGAGCCCTCTGAAAAGAGGTACAACCTTAGGAATAGGGATAATATAAGGAAACCTGACAGGTATCAGGATACTGATACACGTTCCTCTTGTTCCTTTCAGGGCTCGAAGAAAAACTCAGAGAGAGAAGGACGGTCAGAACACAGAGAGGAGCTCACACAGTCCAGAGACAAGCAGCGCGCTCAAGACTTTACTTCCAAAAAAGAAGATAAGCCAAAATCAAAACCTCAATTTAAGAAAAAGAAAGTTGCTGGTCTGAAAATCAGACATGCCCAGAATTCTGAGGACACAACTTCTGAATGGGGAATGGGCTCTGACGATGCTAGACAGTGCAGCAGAAGTAACAATAGCTTCCCAGAACCTGAAGGAATTTCTGGTGACAGCAGACTTGAATGATTATATCACGGTGGAAACACCAGACAGAAGGGTGAGCGTCCCACATAAGTTACATGAAACAACACTCCGGATGGAGGGGGACAAGCCCAGGAAAGTAAAAGGTCTCTTTTGGAAGAACGTATCATCTGGATATGACATCCTATTAGCTGAACAAGATTGGCCGCCAGCATTCGTAATGGAGTGCTCCAGGGGAGAAAGTATAATTTTTCCTGCATTTTTCAACCGTGTTCCCGTTCACCTTAAACATACATATGCACGGGAGTGGGCAGTAGCCCAAGCTCCAGCATTCTACAAAAATCACGCTGGGTGGGATGAGGATTCAACCTACCACGTGATCCCATTAAAAGTTTCACCTAGTTCTCAGAGGCAATACCCAATAAAGCAAGAAGCTACTAAACAGGTCAGGGAGATCTTAGATCAACTTGAATACCAGGGGGTCATTGAAAAATGTACCTCTCCAATGAACAATCCTTTGTTTCCCGTCTCTAAACCCAACAATACATATCGTCTAGTTTTAGATTACAGACATTTAAACTCATGCACAAAGACATTTGCTGTCCAAAATGCACATAGTGCCGCAGTAATGAATAACATTGTGCGGAAAAAATACAAAACAACACTTGATATCTCAAATGGATTTTTCTGCCAAAATATAGCGCCTGAAAGCAGGTATCTGACTGCATTCTCAGCGTTAGGGTCCCAGAGACAATTTTGTCGACTCCCCCAAGGGTATAAGAATAGCCCTGGGGTGTTTTCAGAAAGGGTAACAGAGTTACTTCAAAAATTTGATGAAGAAGCGTTGTCCTATGTGGATGATATTTATCTAATGGACGACGACTTAGAGAGGCACTTGACCAGGGTAAGCACCATTATTATGGGATTTGCCACTGAGGGCTACAAATTTAACTTTAAACAATTAAAAAATAGCCCACCTCAATGTCCTATTTTTGGGATATGAGCTGTCAAGTGAAAGGAAAAGTCTAGCAGCAAACTTTTTAGAAAAATGTGCGCTGCTCCAGCCTCCAAAATCATTAAAGAATTTACAATCAATACTAGGATTCCTAAATTTCGGCAGAACATACATTTTAGATTACGCACAAAGGGTAAAACCTTTCTACGGCCTAATAAAACCTGACTTTTCAGCCAGTAATTGAACACGAGAACATACTAATATTCTTCGTTCACTCCAGGAAGACATGATAGCCACTTGGTGATCCGTATAATTGCGGGTCAATGCGGGTACACTTACTTAACCTTCAATGAAGGAGAAACAGTACCAATTGCATACAAATCACACCTGTACACAAATGCAGAAATGCGTTTCACTTCAACAGAAAAAATACTGACAGCTGTTCAAACCGCTGTAGCAAGAGAAAGATCACCTGCACAGGGAAAACGCATTATTGTCGTAACCCCAGTACCGGCCTTAGAGGCTGTTACAAAGACTAGCATTCCTAATGCTAAAGCCTTACATCCAAGATGGATACAATGGGCTAATTCTCTTACTGCAACTGACGTTGAATACAGATTTGATCCAAGTTTAAAAACACAGGCATTCCTGCAATATGAACGTGAATATCCTCTACCAAATGAAATCTTGTCTCTCGAACAGTATGAATATATTATTTATACTGACGGATCTGCTCAACCAACCATAGGAAGTAAGCAGCAATACAGCGCAGCGTGTGCTATCATTAAAGGTCGCATGCAGGATGGAAAGTTATATCCGAGTTGCACAAAAACGCAATCGCGAGGAGACTGCACGGCACAGTTGGCAGAGTTAAAAGCACTGATACTGGCACTTGTAAATAAGGATCACGAATTCCCCACAATATTCGTGTGTGATTCGTTTTACTGTGTTCTGTCATATAATGGATACCTATACCATTGGGAGCAAAACGGGTTTAAAGATGCGAAAGGTGGCACAATTAAGCATAAAATGCTATGGGAACAGGTAGCAGAGTTGAAAAACGAGCTACCAAGGACTCACGTGATCCATACACTGAGTCATCAACGTGATGGCGTTCACGTTGAAGGGAATTCATTGGCTGATGAAGCCGCAAAGGGGGCTGTTTGCACGGCTTCCGTAGCTGCACTCACTCGTTCCAAAACGAGAATAGATGGTGAGATTATTGTAGCTGTCATTGCTTCACGCAAAGGCAGCACAGCAGTACCTAAAAAATTTCCACTCAAATACTCCTACAAGTTAGATGCAAGTAACATCCCATACGCTCAGATTCCTGGAGTGGTTGATAGAGTAATACCAAATATGGATCGTAGGCAAGGTTTAATACTCGCAGCACACGAGGGTTTGGGCTCTCCGCACACAGGCATTACAGCGACTATTTCTTTACTGAAACAGCGCTACTGGTGGCCAGGGTTAACTAAGCAAACTAAAGACTGTGGGGCGTATTCACAAGGACCTACCGCCGATTTATCTCCACCTTAACGCATCAAAAGTGGAGACAGATTTAACACCCCATTCACAAGTGGGTGCAAACTGCAGACATCACCAGTATTCCCGCGATAACTGCCCCAAAATGTATCTCCACGGTGGACACCACCAACTAACCCTAATGAGATGCAGAGTAGGCATTCCCGTGCAAAAACTCACGAAAAAACCACAACACCACTTTCTCAACGAACTGCCAGATCTGCGATGCGAACCAAAAACAGGCGATAAGCCGCGGTAGAAACAGGGATTTAACACCTGCCTTTTGCTGGTGCTAAGCAGGATGACTACCTACAGCATGAAAGGGAGCCCAGCCAAGAGCCACACCTGAAGACCCACAGATGCCATGGAGACAATGATCATGCAGCTCCGATACCCATGAGGGCCACAACACCCACCGCCACCACCCCCAGCCACCCCCCGGACATACACATACCATGCACGACACAAGAGCCACAAAAAGCGCATGATGACGCACATTGTCAAAAAATAACACACATGTGTGGCCAGAAGAATGAGAAACAGTCACACAGCACTGAAGTAAAAAAAAAAAAAAAACTTTATTGAAATACAACACAAAACACCAATGCGGAAGACTCCTGTCGGGTCCGTCCGGGACAATCTCGATGTCACAGCCTGGAATATAAGGCACAAAATCAGAACGTGTGTCATGCGCACATCAAAGGAGCAAGACACAGAGAAACAAAGAAGGAAAGAAAGGCAGAGAGAGAAAGAGAGAGAAGGAAAGGAAGGGAGAGAGAGAGTGATAGAGGTAAGGAAAGGAAGGGAGAGAGAGAGAGTGTGATGGAGGGAAGGAAAGGAAGGGAGAGAGAGAGTGAGAGAGAGGGAAGGAAAGGAGAGAGAGTGAGAGAGAGAGAAGGAAAGGAAGGGAGAGAGAGAGAGCGTGAAAGAGAGATGGAAGGAAAGGAGAGAGAGTGAGAGAGAGAGAGAGAGAGAGCGAGAGAAGGGAAGGGAAGGAAGGGAGAGAGAGAGAGACACCACCGCCCCTGTGCACCCAGGCCCCACTGTTCACCTGCTGCCACCGGTGTGTCTCCAACCACATGCCGGGATACACTGCAAGCCACCAGGTCTGCAATCTGTAATCGAGGCCAGAGTCAATCATGGCAGAGTCCATCACACAGCACACGGCAACAACGCCTGTCCGTCCCTGCGCATGCATGCAGCCGCACCCCACCCCACCCCGCCGGCCAGCGCTGGCTGTCTGCACTTGCGCACCCCGGGCCCACTGCTCACCTGCCGCAAACGGTGTGTCCACCAGTGGGCACACCACGTGCCCGAGCAAGCTCCAGGCCCCGGTCCCGCCACCATGGCATGGTCCACATCATGCGGACCCACCCTGCAGCCCAGCAGGTCCCACACATGACGCTGAGTCCTGAGGCATCAATGGCAGAGATCACATCAGTGCACACATCATCATCGCAGGATGCACACCCGCTCAGCTATTTCGGTGCCACTAACCCTGTGCAACCCCAGTCAGCACCACGTGGTGGTAGGCCCGTGATGGGCGCAAGGCTTCGGGTGCCTCTGACCCTGTGCAACCCCAGTCAGCGCCACGTGGTGGTAGGCCCGTGACGGGCGCAAGGCTTTGGGTGTGACCAACCCTGTGCGCAACAACTCATGGGCCCTTTATGATTGAGAACCGTGGAACGTCCGTCATCCAGTCACCACCGGCAGTGGGGAATGTGACGTTGTCGGCCCCTTATATTGGTGGGGTCACATGGCCTGTGACGCCTGTGCCGGATGGGTGTGGTGTGTGTGCAAACCTGCCCTCAGGGAGTGGCGGTGACATGCTGACAACTAGACCAGTGACCTGCATACCACCAGCATGTACGCCTGTGACATGTAGCTATGTGGGCCCCCCCTGGAGCGTAAGCGGAGTGGTCTAGCCTGGCGTACGCCGGACCAGCGCAGGGCTTGCAACAATGACTCGGGGGCTCTGGGCGTGGTTCAGTCCATGTCCGGACAAGGAAGTGACTAATGCGTGTGTCCCTGTTGTAGTATCCACGGCACCCGGAACACAATAGGCAATGTAGCACACTGTGACTGGCATCCCACTAGATGAGCATCATTGACCTAAGGGAAATCACTGTCCCTACATTCATCCATACATTCATACATGAATGATGAAAGACATGACACACAGTGTGTTTCTGGATGTTTATTGCACATCCAGTGGAGTTTTGCAGCTGGAGCGGTACAGGACCATGCCGAGCACACTACACAATATGGGCCCGTGGAGGGCCAGCCAGAGTCCATCCGGGGATGACAAGTACTGCGGAAGAGGAAGGGTACAGTCCGCAGTCTGGTCGCCGTGTCATTGGTCATCAAACAGGATATGGCAGTCCATGTTGCGGTCCAAGGTGAGTGCAGCGGATTGTATCGGGGGTCAGTGGAAGGTCATGGGGCCATGTACGGCACCAAGCAGAAACAGGCCAGGTGGCGGAAATGAATGCTAGTGCCTCCTTCTCACCTCAATACCATCCACGTCCTTGTCCTCGGATGTGTGCTCTTCCCCACCTGTGGGTGGTGCAGTACCGGCTGCGGCACTGTGTGCCACTGACACATCAGGGGCCAGAGGAGGATTGTCGGCCGCACTGTGTGGCAGTGACACATCAGGTGCCAGAGTGGATACGCCTGCCGCACTGGGAGGCACTGACACACCAGGGGGCGGAGAGGTGGATGGTGTGGGGGCAGCAGCCTTCATCATCGCCACGCCTTGTGGCAGCAATGCCATGATGAGGATCTGCAGGGCATGGTAGATCCCAGCTACATTTCGCTGATGTGCAGCGGTGGCTGCCATCCTTTCCGCCTCCATCCGCACCATGTCCTCCATGAACCTCTGCATGTGTGCCAGCTCACGGCTGGGATCGCTGGAGCCACTATGAGCGGACAGGTGTTCTTGTCTCTGAGTCATGACTCCAGCGATGTCAGTCAGGGCTCGTTGGAGACCATGGAGTGGGCCATGGGTGTCCGTTAGGGACTGGAGCTGGTCCCTGATGGGACCTAGACACCCATGGATGGCGTCCAGTTTGGTAGCCATGAGGTCGAACCCCACCCGCACCTGCTCAGCCGTCTCCCTCTGGCCCTCCAGCACACGGGGTTGGAAGGCCATGTGTTGTTCCTGGGGGTCTTGGGAGACTGCCGGGGCTGTGGGTGCCTCCTGCTGGGTGGTTTGGGTAGTGGGTGGGTTCTCCTCAATGCAGCTGGGCTGACCTGATCCTGGAGGTGAGTTGTGGATGATGTCAATGATGTCCTGGATGGCTTGGGTGTCGATGCTGGGGGTGTCCTCCTTGTCATCAGTGAAGAGTGGCAGGGACTGCTCTGCAGGAGGTGTTGATGGTGCCCCTGCAATGTGATGGGGAGATGGTGTATTACAATGTGTCCGCATGTATGTAGCCGCATGGTACAGGTTCACATTCAGACAGCATGGCATTGTACATTGTGACAGTCTGTGGATCAGGGCCATGATCCAGAGTCATTGTGGGTGTGCACTGTGCTCTGCTTGATTGTGCATGTGTGCCATTGTGGCCATCTCCACCCGTCCCCCCAGTACCTGGTGGTCACTCACCCTGTTGTGGTTGTGTTGTGTCCTGTCGGGCAGTGTCTGGTCCCCTGACTCCGGCCACAGTCTCCACACTGATGACTGTCGACACCAGCTCCTCATGTCATCCAGCTCCAGCTGTGGCGCTGGGCTCCCACCTACAGTCTGCATTGCTGCCATCTGGTTGGCTGCGAGTTTCTCCTTGGTCTTGCGCTTGATGTCAATCCATCGCCTCTTGACCTCGTCCATTGACCTCTTGTGCTCTCCGACGGCATTCACCTTGTCCACGATGTCCCGCCATATTCCATTTTTGGTGCCCAATGACACGTTGGAGGTGACGAACACTTGTTGATGGTGTTCCATCACCTCCGTGACCAGGATCCTATTTTCCTGCGGACTGAACTTTGTCTTCCTCGCCCTTCTCTGTCCCCGAGGTCCCAGGCTGGTCGTCCGGGGTGCTTGTGGGGTTGCGCTCATCCTCTGCGCCTGCTCCGGCTGCCTCCATGGTGCTTCGGTGTTGGTCATTTTGTGTTTGTGTGTTTTTTCTAATTTTATAGAGGTTTTTCCCGCCTGCCATGTGTGTATTGCAGGCCTGGCGCTGCTTATCGCTGATTTCCTCATCGCGCTTTGGCCCATCGCATGTTTTTTCTCATTGAGGTTTGTGTTTTTATCACCGTCGCGGTTGTTGTATCGCGGACATTGTCCGCGGTTTCGGCAGACTATCGCATGGTACTGCCTTGTGAATTCCGCGTTGACACAGGGTTATTTTCCCGCGATAGGCTGTGATGTGTAAAGTTGCATTAACATTTTTTTGTGTTGTTTAGCACACGTTCTTGTGAATATCCCCCTCTGTCTTGAATTGCGACATCTGCCAGCAGATGAAAGGCTCCAGGGTAGCAAAACCCACGCAGACACCATTATTAAAATCAGACAAACCTATTGCATGTGTGTACTTGGACCACTGCTGCCCCTTACAAACGGACGGTGCTTACAAATATATCATGGTTGCAGTGGATTCCTGCTCGAGATTCCTATGGGTATGGCCTCAGCGCTCGGCTGACGCTCGAACTGTTATCAAAGATTTGCGAGTCTTTATCGGCACATATGCAGTTAGCACGTTACATTCTGACCGCGGCCCTGCGTTTAGCTCTCGGGCTTACAAAGAGGCCATGGAAGGAATGGGTGTAGCATTGCGGTACTCCTCTCCGTACCATCCCGAGGGAAATTCGGTTGTGGAGAGGAAAAACCAGGACTTAAAGCAATCTTTAACAGCTAGGGTATTAGGCAAGGGCGGTAGTTGGGTCAAACACCTTTATGGGGTACAGCGGGCGTTAAACAACCAGCCAAGAAACTCTCTAGGGGGTGTCACTCCATATGAAGTCCTCTTTGGGACACGAATGTGGATACCTGATCTTGCTAGTGAAGGCGCAGTGGCAGATGAAAAACCATTTGATATCCATGATCGTTTGGCTGTTTTACAGGATCTAAATGAATCCAGGACAAAACAAAGCAATGTCTGACTAAAGCAGACCACCACTGGGGAAGTCAAGGCAGACACGGCAAGACCTGTCTGGATCCCAAATGTCGGGGATCTGGTCAGAGAGAAAATTGTGGACAAAAAGGAATTTGGACCTTCTTACAGAACACCTGTACCAGTCCTTGCAGTACAAGGAACAAGAACTGTACTTTTGCCGCCCCTTGCCGGGAAAAAGGAGAAAAGATTTGTCTCAATCGACTTAATCAAACCACACTATGTGGCCTATAATAAGCAGTAGGCCTCGTGGTCTCCACATTAGCAGACGCCCTCCTCTAGCTACAATCCAAGAAGTTCAAACAGAAAGACTCATCACGTTTGAAGAGTCACCTGTAAGGAATGAAGGACTAAGCAACAATGCTATGGAACTTGTTCCACTTGAACCAAACACTCAAATTCAAAATGAATATCAGATTAATTCACAAGTTGCAATTAGACCTAATACAGAAGTCTACGTCAACATGCCTCGTCAAGAGCAAAATAACAGTTCAACTAATCCCGATGCAATTCCTACAATTGATCGAACTGCTTCTGGCTATTTCATGAACTTTGATACGTTTTCTCTGGATCCAAGCGAGCCGGAAACGACGCCAGCCAAAACACCATTCAAGCAGCAAATAAAGAACTTTCTTCTCTTTCTAAAAAAGACATACCTGGTATCGCCTTAGATTGAACTCTGGGTAATTTCTGGGATATTGTTTTTTCTTTTCTGGCTTGGCTTAGTACTAACTTTTAGTATGCTTATTAATGGACGCTATCTTCAACAAAGCTCCACAGCCCAAAAGGTCAACATACTACTGAAGCCACATCCATGATCACATCGTGAGCAAAGAGACTTGTCATCAGTGAACATTACAGCAGTTCCTATACCGGATGGTATAATATGGGACAAGGTTGATTTTAACATATTGGGTCCGACCCAGCTTTTAAAAATGAATCATGTATTTAAAATTTCATTAAGTGATATCATTACCTCAAGTACATTTTCTGATGATTGGGACTCTGAAACAGTAAATAACATGTTGTCTGATTTAGAGAAAACTGCTGCATTTTCTAATAATGAAATGTTGGAGGGTTCTTCAGATTATGACACATTGTACTGTTACCAACATTATGGTCATCATTTCCTGCACAAATCCATTTCACCTAGGAATGTTTTTGAGTACCATCAATGGGAACATTGCCTAACACCACCAAAAAGTAGTTCACAAACGTTTGCACAGAAATGTTCATACTTTTCAGGGTTCATATTACTACAAGGTTGCACCAACATCAGCACTGAAAAGTATGTTGACAAACACTAAACAGATTTACTCTGCTTCCTTTTTGGCCCAATTGTCTGAACAGGGTTTCGACCTATGGAAAGACGAAATTGACTTAAAATCAGTTTGGGGTTCAAGGGACTGGCAAGTCCAGGGTACAGAGGCACTATATAGAGCATGCCTCATTCCACAGCAGATGATCTTTTTAAATGAAACTGTGCAACAGACATCCTGTCTTGGACTAGCCAAGAGCAAGGACCTGAACACCCTTAGGTTTCCAACACCGACATATGGGGGGTGGCAGAATTCAACTACAAAAGAAGGGGCAACTGTGGATGACATCTTAAAGTACGATAGAACAGACCCAAATTGGAAACAGTGGGTGGTTTGGCCCTTAGACACGAATAGCTGTCATAAGCGATTCATGAACATCACCGAGGGACTCAGTATCCATAGTCCAGACCCACATTATGTACAGAGAGACCATCCAGGGGTAGTGACATCCTATAGTGTTGGGAAGTGTCATCCTCAACACTTGCAGAAGTGAAACAACACTTATCTTTACTCTCACTTGACATGGATCTTAGGGATGTTTTACTAGGACCCAGGAAAACACGTCAAAAACGTTTCATATATGCAGGCATTTATGCTGCCTATAATGAAAACTGGAAGATTTCCCAACAAGAGGCCGCAGAGAGAATACGAGAAATAGACCGTATAAACTTAGAAAAAACTTTAGCTGTGGTAGATAATGGGTTAACAACTTTGACCTCCAGGATATAAACATTGGGCAACACTGTATCTTCTGCTATCGACATACTGGAACAGGATTTAGCCATATTACAACACGGCCAATCTCAGTTACGTTCTATTATGTTATTAAGCTGGACGCTACAATCTTTGCGTGCAGGCTTTGTGCCTTGGCATTTTATAAACAGTACGTCTCTGTTTTCTGAATACAATCTAACAGATACACAGATAGAAATGGCACAAAGGGGAGCTAAATATACAATTCTGCGTATTGAAAAACTGGACAGGCTACCATTCACAGTGGCGGAATCACCATCAACAGAATGGCTAATCCACGGCCATATCACTCTCCCGGTCACGACCTTTCAGTTTCAGTTTTGCCTTGAGCAAAGGCAGGCAGGCAGATATGAAATTTTGGGTAAAGAATACATTAAAGTATCCTGGGAATTACCATATAGATTTTGATGCCGGAGTGGGGATCGTGAAGTGTTTCTGAGTGGTACAAACTGCAAGAACGCTTTAAGTGGCTCTCTCATGTGTCAGGACATTATTTTACACGGAGCTTGTAATGGTTCGGTGGCGAATCTGTCTTGCCACATGAAGGGAACTCCAGCTGCCGTGATCACACCAGTTCTCGAGTTACTCTCGAATGGGAGTTACTTGATGCTGAATGACCAAGGTTGCTGTGGCATCCTTCCGGGCATCGCCTATCTGGTCACCGTGAATGCCAGGGTTACTTGCTGTATGCAAGTATTGTTTCCCCCAACAAGTACAGTCAGGGAGGCGCCTTTGTGGCCTTCGTTAGAGATATATTTTATAAAATTTGACACTTTGAGCAGAATGAAAGCCATGCTTTTACAGCAAACTGTACCCTTAACCTCCGCTCGAGAGACCTTTGATCTTCAAGTTGCAAGGTCCGCGACCGAGATACAGGCACTTATTCGTACAAACTGCCCCTTTCATTTCGTAGAAATGGTGGGTCGTATCTTTAACATGTCTGATACGAGTTGTATTGTACACCTATTTAAGACCATAGGGTCAAGTTTTCTAAGCACCTTCCAAACAGTCCTCGGAGTTATCCCAAATTTTATACACTCCGTATTTGGAAGCATCTTTGGAGGTTTACCTCTGATACTGCTTTTAATAGCTGGAATCCTGATCGTCATTTTCCTGATATGCAATGGACGGCCCAATCACAAACGAAATGGCGAAAGCTCTTCTGGAACGTAGATACCGTGAGCGCATGGTACAACATATGGGCGCGCCTCGCCTACGAGAACTGAGTGCTTCTTGGGGGCATATCAGCAACAACCGGCGATAATTATCGCTAAGCGCACTTAGCGCTAGGATAATTATCGCCGGCTATCGCTGGATGTTATCGCTGAGACAGCGCGCTATCAGCGACGCTTATCTCAAAAGCGATAAAAATACCAGCAATAGCGGGGAAATCGCTGTTTTGCAGGGAACATCGCTGGATTTCCAGCGATGTTCCCTGCAAAACGGCGATAACCTTGCTGATACGACCCTGTGGTCGTATCAGCATAATCCACCCCCTATGTTAAGCATAGGTAAGTCAGGATTTTAGCAGACGTTAGTTTTTGGCGAAAACCGCCGTTTTCGCCAAAATCTAACGTCTGCTAAAATCCTGTGGACTGCCTTGTAAATATCGCGATGTGAACATCAGCGATATTTTACAAGGTAGTCCATCCGGGGTACGCCCACTGACGCCCACTTTGCATCTCATTAGAGATGCAAAGGAAGGCGTCGGGAAAAAGGGTGCTAACATGCGATTATGCATGTTAGCACCCTCTTGTTAATAGGGCGATAGTTTTATCTCCGCTTTTTGGGCTTTTTAAGCCAAATAAGCGGAGATAAAGCCCTTGTTAATATGCCCCTTGGTTCTTAGTGTTTAGACCAGTCTGGATGGACTGCATCTTCCCTGTTCTTCGATGCCTGTCTTGCGGTGAAGAATGCATGTTGGACATTTGTCTGACACTCGAGTCGGAAACGCCTGCGGACTTGAACACGAGGCTGGAACCGCTGAGGTCCCACGCTCGGCTGTGTCCCTAGTGTATTCCTATCCTGACGAATGCATTCCTTGAAAACCCGCAGGTGCCTTTTGCTACAACTGAGGTGAGCATCAGCTCAGCCACCACTAGCACTGACACCAGCATAAGTGCTACAACTAGCAATTCGGACACTGAGGTATCGACTACAGCACCGGCTGCCGATATTCCAACTATGGGCAGCACTGAATATCATCTGTGCTCCATCGACGTACTGTGTGAAATATTACAATTCCCGTCCCCTACAGCAAGTGACTGTGATGTTGCGTTTCCCAGCCAGGACACTTAGGGGCCGATTCCGATCTCGTTCGGAGGCGCACCTAACAGCATTCGGTCGGGAAAAAAGCCATGCGAATGCCTGTTTCCCTACCGAACCGCACATTATTCCGAACGAGCAAGTACGATGCGCATAACAGCATAGATTCCGACCCAGTCGTACTCACCCAATCCAGGTCCTGTTCCCCGACCGAGCCGGATCCGTAAACGCAGAATCGAGTCGCACGGAAGCCAAAATGCAGCCACGTCCGGCCGGACAAGTACGATGCGCTTCCACGTACGCGCCCGAACCCGTCGCCTACGCACGGCACGTCAAAGCATCCGGGAGAGGCGCACATAAGCTCCGATTTTTCCACAACACAATCCACGGCTACGAGACGAACACGCCAGCGACGAGGACAAGGCGAAGCAACGAGAAAGACGAACGAGACGAACCAACCATGAATCCCATCGTGCCGATCCTACCAATATTCTACATCTACTACCGGATCAGGCACGGACGCGTACGGCGCAGAAGGTAAGTCAGACACCAACCACAAAAACAAACTACACGTACCCGACACATCACACACACACAGAGGGATGCAGAAATTACCAGCAACAGCAGCACCATAGGGGCGGGATGGCCATCACCAATGCCACATATACACATAGGGGCCCGGATGCCTACCACCACTACCACCCTTACCCATGGGGGGCTGGATGCCTACCACTACTACCACCCTTACCCAGGGGTGCCAGATGCCTACCACTACTACCACCTCTACCCAGGGGGTGCCAGATGCCTACCACTACTACCACCCTTACCCAGGGGGTGCCAGATGCATACCACTACTACCACCTCTACCCAGGGGGTGCCAGATGCCTACCACTACTACCACCTCTACCCATGGGGGGCTGGATGCCTGTCACTACTACCACCCTTACCCAGGGGGTGCCAGATGCCTACCACTACTACCACCTCTACCCAGGGGGTGCCAGATGCCTACCACTACTACCACCCTTACCCAGGGGGTGCCAGATGCCTACCACTACTACCACCTCTACCCATGGGGGGCTGGATGCCTGTCACTACTACCACCCTTACCCAGGGGGTGCCAGATGCCTACCACTACTACCACCTCTACCCATGGGGGGCTGGATGCCTACCACCAACAACACCCCCACTCACAGGATGGCTAATACATGACACAACAAGCACACACCAACATAAAGAATGCAACATAAAGACATCCCCCCAACACCATGACAAGCGTGTGTAGACTGTGTCAAATGCCTACAACACTGAACATGACTTTGAACATACAATGTGACCCCCTATCACATGTGCCACACATAAATGTGTGTGGCCCCCACAATGCAAGCAGGCCATGACCATTGTGGCAATGGGGTCCAAACCCCCATCATCACAGTGACCAAAATGTAAGTGTGGGGTCCATAGCTGAAGCACATATTGAACATTGTGGCAATGGGGTTCATACCCCCATCATCACAGTGACCAAAATGTAAGTGTGGGGTCCATAGCTGAAGCACATTTTGAACATTGGGGCAATGGGGTCCAAACCCCCATCATCACAGTGACCAATATGTAAGTGTTGACAAAGAAAAAGCTGCAACTGCCAAACTGCATGGATGATTCCTGGTCACAGAACAACAAACACATCAGTGGCAAAGTTGTGCTTGTGTCCCATAGCAACATAGATTGGGAGAGGCAAACAGTGCAGTGCAAATAAGACATACCTTTGGCCATGTGCAGACAAACATCACCCATGGGGGCTGACACTGTCAACATTCATCAATGACACAATGACAGAAGTGACCATCAGAATGCAGACCCACATATTTGCACCAATGGGCACACAAATGCAGATACCCTGTGGAGACTGTAGATGTGAGGTGAACAGATACCATACCATGGCAGCAATGGGACACACAAACAATGATCATTGTGCTGACTGATGACCTAGGAGTCCCAGGGACAGCAGGGGAAACACACCAAACAACATACAGCCAATGGCACACTAAAGATATGCCAATGCAGTGGTGCAGATGCACAAACACAAACAGGCAGACCCACACTGCACATCAAACACAACAGGTGGGGGGGGTACCGGTGTCCCCAGGCAACCACACAACACATGAGGAGGCCTGAATACCAATTACACAGATGTGCATACAGTGCCACACAAAGGTAACTCATGGTTCCAAATCCCCTATGTGGGCAATCAGGCATTGTCAGATGAGAGGGAGCACGAATCACACATGTCACACAAGCATGTAGGAACAGCAACTGACACAGCAAGACACAGAGACACCACAGCACTACCCCCAGGGCCCCCACAATGTGGTGACCCTGGGCTGCATTACAATCCCACTGTGATGACAAAGCTAGATGTCGTTCACACTGTGAACCACAGTCATGTGTCCTGAGCAACAAACTACCATCACACCTACACAAGCACAAATCAATCAGCACGGCCAGTAAGCCAAGGCCAACATGGAGGCAGGGGTCTAGCCGGGCAACAACTCTCATCTGCACACACTCAACACCACACACCTCGACCTCCAACAATGTGCAGCAGTGAAGCTCACATGCACTGGTGACATTGCACATGCACCCATGACAATCCCAGGGGGTGGCGGGAACCAAGGTGCAGAAACACATCACACATGGCCACTGAACAAGACTCCTGAATGTCTGACACACTGCACACTACGCTGTACATGGACATGACGGCAATACCACACCAACCAATGGGATCCCAGCCACAGTCACACACCAATGAAGAAGCCAAGGTCACCCACAAAGAACACACATAGACAACTACCAACATTGCAGCCCTGACCCTGAGGAGTGCCAGCAGTCACACACACAACGTGTCACAACCAATGAAAGCTAACACAAACCGGAAATCACATGACAGGTGTAAACAACAAGTGCCAAGGGAATCCTGACTGTGACCCATCAGCGACTGCCCACAAACTCAGCCCTGACAGCAAACACACCTATGGGTGACACCCTGATGACCAGTAATGTGCCATGCACCCACATCACAGAGAACCCAGGAAGAAGACTTTGGGGGAACATAGGTCAACTCAGCAAGCATCACAAACAGGAACATCACTAGGGATCCCAGCATGCACAGCAAAATGGAAGTGAACACACAGACATGCTCATACAACACACACCTTGGGCGCAGGCGATGTCACAGGAGCACACACTGCCATGAGGGGACTCCACTCCTGTGTGAGGAAAGCTGTGCCATATGTCGCCTCAGTAGGGCTCCATCATGTCAGCAGAACACTTGGTCACACAGTCAACAATTAGCACCAAATGAAGGCTCCTGTCACATCAGCCTGGTCATGGGAGTGTCAACGAAATCATCAGCACAGATCCAACACACATGTATAGCAAGTTGCACTGACAACACAGATGAGTCCTTCCCCATTGATGCCCAAACCTGCATGTCCAGTGGAGATGGCCACACGGTCAGGGAAGTAGACTAATTGAACAATGGCAAGCACAACAGATGTGCAGGGGTGGAAGCCACAGATGTGACATTGCTAATGTAAGTAGGAAATCCCATTGCCAAATATTGAAAACATGACACCCTCATATGCTGCTAAGGATGACATGGATACACTACAGGATAGGACACATTACCCGTGGACCACATGGGTTCCTGCAGAGTGACACTTCATTTTCATGAGACCAAAAATCACCATCACTGCAGCAAGGGCACGGTTAGCATCATTAACATCATGTACATCAGAAGCAAAACCACTAGAGAACAGAAAGTAGCTTTATTCAGCATATGTGGGTTCAAAAGTTAAAGTCCAGAAAAAAAGAAACAAAGGCCAATGGCCAGTCCATTCTGAAAGTCAAAACAGGGTGACAGAGGCAGATGTCACCCTACGCATGCCTGCACTGCTACACACAAGGGACAATCCCCTCGGAGGGGCATACGGGGGGCAGACCAGGCACCGCAGGGACAGGATCAGGGCTCACCAGAAGGAGGCAGGGAAGGGGTGGTGGGTGCTGGAGAGCCACTGACAACTGCAGTGGAGGTGTCTGACATGGTGTGTGCCGGCACAACTGGGGGGCATGACTCAGATGGTGTGGGTGCCGGCACGACTGCAGTGGACCGTGCAGATGGAGTGGACAGGTTCGCCACTGCAGTGCCCAAGTCAGACAGGGTGGTAGTGGCCTCCACTGCAGTGCCTACCTCCAGGGGAGGAGAATGGGGATCAGGTAAGGTGGGCAGGACAGAGGGGGAGGACACCCTCACCACACCAGTGGCACAGACAAGTGCAGCGGGGGTGTGGGGCCGGAAGAGCAAGTGGCAGGGGGAGAAGGCCTGATCCTTTTGGGGATGGTGTATCTGTGGGTGGTGGAACCTGGGGCAGGATGTAGTGGGGGCACCTGTGGAGTGGGGGCCTGAGGGATGGAGGAAGGAGACTTGGTGCCTGAGCTGCAGGGCGGTGGCGGGGTCTTGCTCTTCTGGGTCCGGGGGGACTTGCGGGTAGGGGCGTCAGTCGGTCTGCGCCTGGGGGAGGGTGTCCGGGGGCGAGGGGCACTCCGCTCCGTGTGGGTGGGCTTCCTCTTCCCCCTGAATGCTGTATCAGCTGGATCGGAGGGGAAGAGGCCGAGGTCACTGAGGAAGAGCCGCTGTGTCTTTGGGGTTGCAGGTGAGGCAAGGGGGGGGCTTTGGAGGGAGAGGCAACTGAGGACTTCACAGTGCTCATGGATGCGTGTGTGTGTGCCTGGGCCCCATCCCCTGTGAGTGTGGTTTCAGCCCCCTGACTGTGCGTGCGTGTGCGTCTTGTTAGTGGCGTATGTGTCTGTGTGCTGCTCGTGTCTGTGCTGGTGTGTGCCTGTGTCGGTGTGTGTGTGCTTGGGACAGGTAAGGTGTGGATGGGGCAGAGGCAGTAGGGGTGAGGGACTGTCGGAGGAGGGACACTGCTGCCGTCAGGGAGGAGTCCATGGACCTATTGCCCCTCTGTAGGGCAGACATGCCCGATGAGATGCCCTCCATGAACGACACCAGCTGAGTCAACAGAGTCGTGTGGGCATGGAGGACACTCAGCATCGCTGTCTGCCCTACATGGAGCTGGCGAAGGAGGTACACAGACTCCTCACTCAGGGCAGCAGGGGACACAGGGGCAGGGGGTGCGGTGCCTGGCCCGAAGGAGACACTCTCCCGAACATGGGAGCCTCCACGGACCTCGGGAATGGGAGCCGATGGGAGGGCGGTGGTGGTGGTGGTGGCGGGGACAGCAACACTAGCTGGGGTGTGGTGGCTGCTGACACCCACCTCCATAAGGGAGTCATCCTCCGAGCTGCTGTGGTCCTCAGCTGAGGTGGATGGTGCTGAGGACTCCTCGGTGTGGCTCCCCTCGCCCTCCGTGCCACTGGGTCCCTCCGACCACTCCTCGGCTGCTGACCCAGTCTGGCTCTGCGGCTCCTCCTGGTCCGTGGAGCTGTCCCCTCCTGTGGCCGTGGATGTATCTGCAATCAATAGGGAAACAGACAGACATCAGTCACCTGCACCAAACGCACACACCACAGTTAGTACAGCACATTACAGAGCAAGCCCTGGCATCCTTAGTTGAACTTTGCTAAAAGTGCCCAAACAGAACAGGAGAAGCCAATTGTCAGTCTGATGGTCAACCATGGCACTCACATCCCACCTGGCCTTGCACCCATCTGTCTGGTGTCTGTTGGATGGCAATACCCCAGTGTGGACACATGCACCACCTACACAGTAGTTGGACAGTGCAGAGAACCCGGTTAAGCATGTGAACATGCACACATCACAACTCTTGCCACTGAGTCAGTACAGGTGTCCGGATGAAAGGGATGCCCAGAGTCAAATAGGAAATGCATGTGATGCATACCAGCGACAGACACCATGATGCACCCATGTCCTGATAGCCATTGCCACAATGGTGTGCATGTAGCACATGTCACTCCCCTGCAGGATCACTCATTGGAAGTGTCATGCCATGGTACAGGCATGCCTGCTAAGTCATACATCACTGTCTCCAGTCACATGGGCAGGGCAGCCAGACAACAACAGTATGCACTGTGTCACAATCCAAGGTCATGGGGAATGCAAGTCCTGGAGCTGAACAAGTGCACATGTACATCCCCCACACACCACATCATCTGAACCCTTATCTGTCCAGGTCATACCGATTGGACATATGGGAGACCTGTAACACGACCCTCTGAACCTGAGCACCTCACAATCTGCTGTGAATGGGAGACAGCTGCCTGAACTTCACATTTGCATACCCCAGTCTGCACGGTCAGGTGATCAAACACCTATGTGTCACACAAGTATCGTCTCCTATGGTCACATCTCCGGTGGCATGCTGAGCCCCAACCGAGAAACACCCCAGCAGTCTTGACAACGAAGCCACAGCACACTGACACAGAGGCAGACACCTGAGGGGACAAATCACTGAGCACAACGTGTCAGCTGATACACAGGAGTGGGAGTACAGAGTGTATTGTATGGCCTGGAGTAGGCATGACTGTCCTGCCCCACATGAATGAGGGATGAGCCCTGGACAGTAGGCAGCTGGCTAAGTATGTGTGACACACGTAATATACACACTCCTGGGGCCCAAATATTGTTCCCACCCGCAGCATGGGTGTGTGCCAGATACCCCAGGCACATGTGGTGGATCAGCTCAGCAATTGGACCACATATCAAAGTAACACGCAGATTACATGTCAGAACACAGGCATTGTGTAAGCAATGGACCCACCCATGATGCCCACCACAGAGTTAGGGAAACAGATGCTGTCCCCCACCTTGAGTCAAGCAAACTGCAAGGACACAGTACCCAAGTGACACAATTCCCTGACTGTAAGGGCCACACCTGGGTATCAGATGAGGAGTGGTCAGTGCACAATAGAGGGACATGGGTCCTGGACCACATGACTGATGTACTGTGGAAGTTTAACCAGGCCAGAGGAGGGCACATAGCATGGCAGACATAGTTCACAATGCAGTCATGGACTCACCCCCTCCTTGCTGCTCTCTGGCCTTCAGCTGCCCATCCAGATCAGGGAAGACCACCGCCAGGATCCTGAGCATGTGGGGGTCAGGGTCCGGTGTCCGCCCCTCCTGCGAGGAGGCGACAGCTTCAGCTGGACCCGTGCGATCCTCCGGGTCCAGCCCCGAAGGTCCTGCCACCTCTTCTGGCAGTTGCGGATCCGGCGCTTGTAGACCCCACGGTTCTCACTGCCCGGACGATGGTCAGCCATATCTGCTGCTTCTGGTGGGCATCAACCTGTGAGGATGACAAAGTGAGAATGCCATTACTACACATGCAACATATCCGTGCATTACACAGTTGTATATACATGTCTCAATCACAGGGGCACATGATGTACACAGGTAGTGCAACGATGGCCATGGACAGTATGCCAGCAGTTACTACATGGTATCATTGCCTGGGAAGTAAAACCTTGTTTAAATGCACTGCCACTGCACTATACCTGTCCAGTGCATGTAACTACACACTATGGGTGGTGACAACTAATCAGTGAGCCTGCTAGCCAGTGGCGTGCAGACTGTTAGCCTTGCTAGTCAGACAACATGCACATTTAGGAAGGCAGTGGACAGAACACTCACCTGCTTTCCCATACAGCTTGCTGTACTGTGGAAGGAGGCTGTCCAGCAGGGCCTGGTTCTCCTCAGTGATGAAGGCTGGGGCTCTCTCCACAGTACGTGCCATTGCAGGGTCCAGAGGGTGCAGATACAGCAGCAGTGGTGGTGGTAGATGTCGTCCTGGAGCATGTAGTGCAGGCAAGTGAGCTCTCAGGGGAACAGCCAGCATTATATGTGTGCTGCAGAGGCAGATACTGTCCCATGTGTCCAAAGTGATAGGTCCAAGTCGTTTGCATCTTCTGAATCTGGCCAATCCATGGAATTGCACCACTTACACACGCCCACAGCATCCTTCAAAAGTTCAACTTCATGACACCCATGAATTTGCAACATTGTTGTGGGTGACCAACTGAATTTACAGCATCAGACTCGTTCAAAATTTGAAAACGAGTCCGTTGCCAGGCCAGGCCATAGCCAATGGGTGCGCACCGATCGGTCCATTGCTGTTCAATGCGTACCCAGGATACAACGCGTACCTGCACACATTGAATGCAATGGGCCGGCCGGGCACACCGATCGGTCCATTGCTGTTCAACGCGTACCCAGGATACAATGCGTACCCGCACACATTGAATGCAATGGGCCGGCCGGGCACACCGATCGGTCCATTGCCGTTCAACACGTACCCAGGTTACAACGCGTACCCGCACACATTGAATGCAATGGGCCGGCCGGGCACACCGATCGGTCCATTGCTGTTCAACGGGTACCCAGGATACAACGCGTACCCGCACACATTGAATGCAATGGGCCGGCCGGGCACACCGATCGGTCCATTGCTGTTCAACGCGTACCCAGGATACAACGCGTACCCGCACACATTGAATGCAATGGGCCGGCCGGGCACACCGATCGGTCCATTGCCGTTCAACGCGTACCCAGGTTACAACGCGTACCCGCACACATTGAATGCAATGGGCCGGCCGGGCACACCAATCGGTCCATTGCTGTTCAACGCGTACCTAGGATACAATGCGTACCCGCACACATTGAATGCAATGGGCCGGCCGGGCACACCGATCGGTCCATTGCTATTCAACGCGTACCCAGGATACAACGCGTACCCGCACACATTGAATGCAATGGCCAATGTGTGCGCACCGATCAGTCCATTGCTGTCCAACGCGTATTGCGAATACAACGCGTACCAGCACACATTGAATGCAATGGCCAATGTGTGCGCACCGATCAGTCCATTGCTGTCCAACGCGTATTGCGAATACAACGCATACCAGCACACATTGAATGCAATGGCCAATGTGTGCGCACCAATCAGTCCATTGCTGTCCAATGCGTATTGCGAATACAACGCATACCAGCACACATTGAATGCAATGGCCAATGTGTGCGCACCGATCAGTCCATTGCTGTCCAACGCGTATAGCGAATACAACGCGTACCAGCACACATTGAATGCAATGGCCAATGTGTGCGCACCGATCAGTCCATTGCTGTCCAACGCGTATTGCGAATACAACGCGTACCAGCACACATTGAATGCAATGGCCAATGTGTGCGCACCGATCAGTCCATTGCTGTCCAACGCGTATTGCGAATACAACGCGTACCAGCACACATTGAATGCAATGGCCAATGTGTGCGCACCGATCGGTCCATTGCTGTCCAACGCGTCCCTGTACAAGTCACTGGCATATGTCACCATGCCTGTCACAGGTGAACATATGCCAGCCACATATACTTCCCAGTGAGTGAGGGGCACACCTACAACACCACAGCCTGTCCAAACTGTATCCTAAGGCATGTAAGGCTGCATTACCTATTCCGTGTATGGGGGTGAACATGTTGTTCTGTGGGTGTCAATTGGGGGCAGCCACCCCCAGGCTGTGCACGTGTTCATGGGGACAGGATCCTTGGTGTTTCGTGTACATGACCACTGTGATGTGCAACTGTTCATATCTGAGCATGTGGCATGGTCACATTTCACGGTGGTGTATGTGTATGTCATGTCACATACCCCCTGAGTCCCATGTGGGACGGTATGTTAAACCCAGGGTGACCCATTGGCACAATAGTGATGGTCCTCCACAGTCTGTGTGCATGTTGTGTTTACAATGTCTCTGATTTCATGTGCACAATGGGAGACAGTCTCCACATCCACGTTGTTTGTGCATGGACTTTGATGTTGTGCGTGTGTGTGTCACAGACGTACATGTCTGTCCTGCCGAGGCAACAGGGACCCCTACCTGTGGGGGTCATGGTTGTTTTGCTGTGGTGTATACATGATACACCATGTCATGCCAGTGTCCATGTGGCAATACAGGATCCCTGGGAATCTACCTGTCGTTGAGCTGTGATGCCTGGGGCACATCTGTCCTCACATGTCACTGTGGGGTGTGTTTGTAACGTGGCAGCAGGAGATGGGAACTGTGACACGGCCTCATGATATCCAATGGCACAACCTGGGACTTATTGATGCCACTTGTTGAACGGTGATGTTAGATGTTGGCCATGTATGTGCCATACATGTCCTTACGGATCTGCACACATCATGTACTTGTGCCTCATAATGATGTATCATGTGATATTGAGTGTGTTCAATGCCACATATGTGGGGTGACTGTCAATCTTTCTTTCTTCACCTATGCACTGCAGGGCACCAGCTGTCCATAGACCATTCCCTGACCTGGCAACGATGGTGGAACGTGACAGCATCCGACGGTACCGCTTCACCAGACAGCTGATTGAGGATTTGGCAGTGCGCTTGGCACCACATTTGCAACCTGGCCGGCCGTACCCTACAGCGCTGACCCCCAAGGTGAAGGTGATGGCAGCCCTACACTTCTTTGCCACCGGTACCTTTCAACACACTGTGGCGACTTCTGGTGGGATGTCACAGACCATGTTCAGCTGTGTGCTCAGCGATGTTTTGGAGGCTATGTTGGTATACCTGAACCAGTACATCTATTTCCCTAGACTCCAGCAACTCACTGACGTGAAGAGTGACTTCTATGCCCTGGGGAGGATGCCGCATGTCATTGGCTCCATTGATGGGACACATGTGGCTTTGGTACCACCACAGTCCCAAGAGCAGGCATACAGGAACCGCAAACACTACCACTCGGTCAATGCACTGGTGGTCTGTTTTGCTGATATGAGCATCTCACACGTGTGTGCCCGTTTCCCCGGTTCTGCACACTATGCCTACGTGATGAGGAGTAGTCGCATCCCGAGGATGATGTCACAGATGCGGAACCAGCGTGCCTGGCTTGTTGGTGTGTACTGACTTTGTACCATTGTGTGTGTTCTGCAATGTAGTGTTCCACCCTCTTTTCCAACTCAGCTAATGTGCAATTGTCTGTATGTAGGTGACTCAGGATACCCCAACATGCCGTGGTTGCTGACGCCCCTCAGGAACCCTGTGACACCAGCCCAGATGCTCTACGAGGCACATGGTCGGACCAAGAGAGTGATTGAGCGGACTTTGGTCTCCTGAAGAGCCGCTTTCGCTGCCTGGACAAGACAGGAGGGTCCCTCCCATATGCCCCAGCAAAGGTGTGCAAGATTGTCATCGTCTGCTGCATGCTACACAACCTGGCAGTGCGGAAGGAGTTGCCTCTCATCCTGGATGACGATGACCAACGTCCGCCACCTGTGGAGGATCCTGGCCTGGACCTCGATGCCAGTGATGATGATGATGATGATAGTGATGTCCGCACACAGCTCATCACCAACTTCTTCAGCTGAATGTGAGTATCCAGAGATGTCATGTCAAAGATGTGAGTTTGCATGATATGTGTTGGTGGTGCTCTGGTGCTGTTTGAGTGTGTCCATGGGCTACATGACTGTATGCGTGTAGCGATGTGTCCTTACAGGTAGTCTGTACTTCCCAACAGTGTTGACATGCTAACTTGGTTTCTGGGTGGGTATCTTGTGACATGTATTGGGCATGTGTATTGCAGTTCTGTCCTGTTCTTCAGTGCTTTTGACTGTGTGTCATTTCTGTCCTTCACAGGGTACTTTCAGAGTCGTTTGGTCAACTGTGATCCCCGACACCGTGATCCGACTTCCAGGGTGGTAGCTGTCGTGTCCCTACAGGTGATGTGTGCCACACCCATGGACTTCCTTCCTTCTACACTTGTTGACTGTGTGCCCGCTGCCAGGTGGGATTACCTTGCATCTGTAGTGGTTACAACATGTTGCAAATGTGTAATAAACCTGTGCTTCACTTTGTGATGTGCGTTGTCTGTGGTCACACATTTGACTGCCATTTGCTTACTGCACCTGTGGGCTAGTTGACTAAGACTGTGAATAGGTGTTGTGTCTGTGCATTGCACCGTATTTCCTGGCAACATCAGTTTAGGCAATGAGTCAGATGGCCTAGGTGTGTATTTGTTGTGTTGCCCTGGTGGTGTGTCTCCCTCATATGTGTCACGTTGCCATGACTCACATGCCTGTGTTGTACTTGCTGTAGCAGTTAGCATGCACTGTGTAATTTCGCTGGTCATCATCTCCATGACAGAAACCACGTTGGAATCACAACAGAGGCAGGTATGGTGTATTAGTGTGTTTATTGTCATACATGTGTGTGAATAGTGCACAGGATGGTGAGTGCTGTACATTTTGATTGCAATCCAAAGTTCCTAGATGAATTGGAAGTCCTGGTAGCAGAAATGTCCTGTATCAAGTCCACAGTCATCTGAGACTTTGGTCCAACTTGTACTCCCCATGTCATGTGGGGGAGTTGTGTTGCAGTCAACAGGGTGAACAGTTTGCGCACAAAGGTGATTATCCAGAACAGGTGTTGGCTTCCTGGGGGTTGTGCATGGTCATCAGCCTCTCAGTTGTCCTTCCTCGGACGACCCCTCTTCTTTGGGGGGACCCTCAAGTGCAGGCTGCTGCGGTGCAGGGGACTCTCTGCCAGAGTCATCCTGCCTCCCTGTGGCAGTTGCAGTTGTTTCAGCACCAGATGTTGTGGGCACACAGGGAGGTGTTGACTGGTTGCTGCTCATCTGGCGGAGGCATTGTAATATGTCCCTATGCACCGCCGTCATCTCTTGCAGTGTGTCCCACTTGGACTCCACGCGGGACATGTGTGAGTCCAAGCGGGCATGATGGGCAGCCTGCTGCTGTTTAATGTCCCTGAGGAGCCCCACTACCTGGCTGAGCTCTCCGGTGCTGGACTGGTACGCATCGGCTATGCGTGCCAGTTGTGGGTCATCATGCAGTCCAGACCCCTCTGCGAGCAGTGACCTATGTCTCCCACCCCTCCCACCACCCCTGGCGACACGTGCAGTACCTGAGGTGGCACGCACAGGTGACCCTGGGCCCCCTTGGGGGTTGTTGGTGGTGTTGGTGTCCATGGCCCCACGTTGGTCCAGGGTCCCTGTGCTGGTGGTGGTGGTGCTCCTTGGTCTGTCCATGTCGGCAGGGGTGGTATGTGTGTTGACAGTCGTTGGAGGGGTGGGTGCAGGGGTGCAGCTGGTGGTCCTGCTGGTGCTGCATGATGACTTGCTCCGGAGGTGCCAGGTGGGTCTTCTTTATCCGAGGAGGGCAGAGGCTGTTCCACACCAGTGAGCTCCGTATCCTCTTGAGCCTGGGACGGGGACTCCTCAGCGTCTGCTGCTGTGTCCCCATCATCACCTGTTTTTGGGAGACACACACAATGTATGTTATGTTTCTGCAGGCATCAATGGTTGACACACCTGACAGTTGTGACTGTGCCTCTGGATGCGGGCCTGTACATTGCATTGTCCTAAGTTGTCACAGTCAGGGGTTGATATTGGTGTAGCACATTGTCCTGCATTATTTGGGCTTTTCTATGTGAATGTTGGGGTGTGTACATGGTCTGCATTGGTTGTATTTGGTTGACATCCGGCCCTCCTTCCCACCCAGCCAGATATTCCACCATGGAACGTGCTTCCATTGCAGGGAGTGCACGTTGTCTTTCAGGATGTCAGTCAGTGGTGTCCTGCTGTTGGTTGGTGCACAGTTGCCAGCAGGGCCTTGTGCTCCCCACAGCAGTAGCCAGTGTCAGCCATCTTGTGAGTTGTTTTCCACTCCCTGTGATGTGTGCATGGTTCAGGGTGGTGTTGATGGGACAGTTGTGGGGGTGACCAATATCTGTGACTACCACTCCCATCATGCTATTGCCTCCACCCCCTTCCCAGCATGCCCATGCTTCCTTCCCTTTGACTCTGCTTCCCTGTGGGGTTGTGTGCCTGTGCTGACAAGATGGCTGACAGTGTTATCCTGGGGTTAGTTTTGCTACAAGTCCCATGTGTGTCCCTGTGCTTCACTCAGCATGACCCAGGGTTGTGGTTCTTTGTGGGATATTTGATTGGAGTGTGAGGCAATGCATTCTCCCAGGTGAGTTTTGTGGAGTTTGTGTTAGGGGTGTGTGTGAGAAACGCTGCTGGTAACTATGGTCAGGGCTGTGAGTCCTCCATCCCACCCAGCCAGATATCCCACCATGGAACGTGCTTCCATTGCAGGGAGTGCAAGTTGTCTTTCAGGATGTCAGTCAGTGGTGTCCTGCTGTTGGTTGGTGCACAGTTGCCAGCAGGGCCTTGTGCTCCCCACAGCAGTAGCCAGTGTCAGCCAACTTGTCAGTTGTTTTCCACTCCCTGTGATGTGCGCATGGTTCAGGGTGGTGTTGATGGGACAGTTGTGGGGGTGACCAATATCTGTGACTACCACTCCCATCATGCTATTGCCTCCACCCCACTTCCCAGCATGCCCATACTTACTTGCTTTTGGGTGGACTTCACTGTGTGTGAGTGTGAGAGCAATGGTACGATGGCTGACAGTGGTGTCCTGCTGTTAGTTGGTGGGCAGTTCCCAGCATGGCCTTGTGCTCCCCACAACAGAGCACCAGTGTCAGACATCTTTGATGGGGCTTTCCACTCTCTGTGGGGTGTGCATGCTTGAGTGTGAGCTTGCTGGGCCATGTGGGTGGGGGATGTTGAGCTGTGACTACCACTCCCATCATGCTATTGCCTCCACCCCACTTCCCAGCATGCCCATACTTACTTGCTTTTGGGTGGACTTCACTGTGTGTGAGTGTGAGTGCAATGGCAAGATGGCTGACAGTGGTGTCCTGCTGTTAGTTGGTGGCCAGTTCCCAGCATGGCCTTGTGCTCCCCACAACAGAGCACCAGTGTCAGACATCTTTGATGGGGCTTTCCACTCTCTGTGGGGTGTGCATGCTTGAGTGTGAGCTTGCTGGGCCATGTGGGTGGGGGATGTTGAGCTGTGACTACCACTCCCATCATGCTATTGCCTCCACCCCACTTCCCAGCATGCCCATACTTACTTGCTTTTGGGTGGACTTCACTGTGTGTGAGTGTGAGAGCAATGGCAAGATGGCTGACAGTGGTGTCCTGCTGTTAGTTGGTGGCCAGTTCCCAGCATGGCCTTGTGCTCCCCACAACAGAGCACCAGTGTCAGACATCTTTGATGGGGCTTTCCACTCTCTGTGGGGTGTGCATGCTTGAGTGTGAGCTTGCTGGGCCATGTGGGTGGGGAATGTTGAGCTGTGACTACCACTCCCATCATGCTATTGCCTCCACCCCCCCTTCCCAGCATGCCCATGCTTCCTTCCCTTTGACTCTGCTTCCCTGTGGGGTTGTGTGCCTGTGCTGACAAGATGGCTGACAGTGTTATCCTGGGGTTAGTTTTGCTACAAGTCCCATGTGTGTCCCTGTGCTTCACTCAGCTTGACCCAGGGTTGTGGTTCTTTGTGGGATATTTGATTGGAGTGTGTGGCAATGCATTCTCCCAGGTGAGTTATGTGGAGTTTGTGTTAGGGGTGTGTGTGAGAAACGCTGCTGGTAACTATGGTCAGGGCTGTGAGTCCTCCTTCCCACCCAGCCAGATATCCCACCATGGAACGTGCTTCCATTGCAGGGAGTGCAAGTTGTCTTTCAGGATGTCAGTCAGTGGTGTCCTGCTGTTGGTTGGTGCACAGTTGCCAGCAGGGCCTTGTGCTCCCCACAGCAGTAGCCAGTGTCAGCCATCTTGTCAGTTGTTTTCCACTCCCTGTGATGTGAGCATGGTTCATGGTGGTGTTGATGTGCGCATTGTGAGGGTGGGCAATATCTGTGACTTCGACTCCCATGATGCTATTGGCTACACTGACTTGCCCAGCATACACAGTATTCCTTCCTTTCAGTGGGCTTCACTGTGTGGTGGTGTTGTAGTGGTGGCTACATGTCTGGATGTGTTTGTTAGTTATATTTGTGCCACTGCCCAGCTGTAGTTGTAGTTGTGTTTGTACATGTGATGGCACAGTTACATGTCACTATGAGATGGCATGTGTTGTGTTTATCTGACTGACATACACATTTTGGGATGGTTCTGTTCTGGTTGCTGTGTATTTGCTAAGGGTGCATGGTTTGACTCTCCCCTTGACAGTGATGTGTGTGTATTGTGGCACAATATTGTGTACATTTGTTGTGTACTCACCAGGCTCTGGGATGTTTTCGAGTCCATATACGCTCACTGGTGGTAGGATGGCCCGCACCTTCTCCTCCAAGTGCCTGAGGTATACTGGCTTGGCAGGAGGGCCACTGCCGGTGTGTTGGCTCAAGAGGTAGTCCTTCTTCAACAGCTCCCTGACCCTCCTGTGCACGTCATACCACCTGTTCTGGATGTCTATCTTTGTGCGCAAACATGGTGATTGTGCGTTCACCCTGTCGACGATCCTCTCCCACATCTTGGTTTTCTGCGCCATGGGTGTCTGTTGGACCAGTGTACCAAACAGCTGTGGCTCTACCCTGAGGATCTCATCTACCAGGACTTCCAATTCACTATCTAGGAACTTATGATTCTTCTTTGGGGGCATGGTGATGGGTGGTGATGGTGAGTGATGTGTGTGTTGGTGTGCAGGTGAAGGTGTGTGAGTGTGTGTTTTGCTGGGTGTATGTGAGGTTGCTATTTGTTGGGGTGCTGATGGTGTGTGGCTTGTGTGATGGATGAGCTGTGGGTGTGTGGTTGCTGTCTGTTGAGTGCTGGCAGGTAATTTGAATTTGCAAAGGATCATGGTAGGGATTTGTGTCCTTTATATGGGTGGAGTTGTGGGTGTGTCCCTGCCCACCTCAGTATTTATTGGCTTTGTAATTGCCTGTTTGGCCTTTTTTTTGTGTATTTTCCCTTTGTACTTTTTGTGCATGTAGGAGACGTTCTTGTGACCGAGTCGGACCCTGCAGTTGTCTCGTACGGGCTTCTCCGATTCGTTCACGCTGTGTTTGTGCTGTTTTCTATGCTGCGTACGCGTCGGTCGCGGTGTTTTGGGTTGCTTCGGATCGCAGTTTTGTATGCGTGTCGGTCGTACGGCTTGTCCTCCGTGCGACTCGGTCGTGTTTTCCACGCGTTGCATCGTACTTGGCGGGTAGGAGTTCGCGGGTACGTTTCGTTCGGGATTGTTCCGGGTGCGTGTCGGTCGGTTCGATTCGCGTGTTTTTCCGGCCGGATTGCTGTTTTCCACGCAGCTCGGTCATTCGGCTTGTGTTCCGTACGAGTCGGTCAGGTTTTGCACGCTTCTCATCGTACTTTGCGGGTCGGGCTGCACCGGTACATGTCGGTCGGAATTTATTCCTGCTCCGAGTCGGTCGGTACGTTTTCCGGCCCGAATCGGAATCGACCCCTTAATCTTCAATTGGCTCATCATGTGCTGGGAAAGAATTCGGAGTTTTCTTTTTCATTTCAACTCTAATTAAATTTGGAACATTTCCTACTAAATTGACACTATCGCTAGAGAAAGCATGGCCTTCTAAAATGCTTGTAAGAGTTTTACATTCTATAAAGGAACTCAGCTAGACCTTTAGATTAAGTACAAATTCAAAAACTGACTCTACACATTTTTCCCCTCTTAGATATGTTTTTAATACGCTTTTAAAATTTTAAGAATTTTTTTATGTGGCTCACTGACAATTATATGCTCTACCACCTAGTATGAATTAGTAGTTTGCTGTCATTGTTTATTATTGTTGACTATTAAGAGGGGTGGGTGTTATGTTTCATATAGATGCCCTAATGTAGGCATGGATTGAGATGCCCTAGTATAGGCATAATCTTTCACCTACATTAGTTCCCTATTCTCCACAATAACGGGCGCTGAGGGCTGAACCTTATCTAGACTGTGGTTTGGGTACAGAAGGAGGGTTTTTCCCGAACAATGGCCTCCTATACCATCTTCGATGTGCTCATCCAGTATGATTAAATATCCATAAGAGTTCTAGGAAACCAGGCAGGGGCTATGATCCACCTGCATAAACATCTACGTAACCGGTTCATCCCATACGTCATCTTCATACCCAACAATGGCTAACACAAGACACAAGGGACAAAGGGACTCTATACTTTTCTGTATAAATACAGCACCTCTTGCTATCAGTAGTTAGAGGGAACCGAGACTTCCAGGCCCACACACTGACCAGAGACACTGAGGCTCCTGCATGCAGTCGCTCCAGCTGACAGTGGTCTAATCATCCCTTGCGGGGTGTCCAACTCGAGACCAGGACGAGGTCCCACACTCTCATTATTCAGGTAATGGGGTTTGGCTAATTCCTAGCGGGATTCTTGGCTTCTTTTGCACCTACTCACATGCTAGGTACACTTAGGTACATCTAGACAGGCATCGTAGGAGTATGCGCTTTATTTTATAAATGCATTTTATATTCATGTATATGTTTATGACTATTGCAAAATGGTAGAACTGTACTATCCTTTTCTATTCACTGTACTGCTGATCATATATCTCTGCTACTGTTTAACAGTTGTCGAAGGACACATATTTTATACTAGAAGAACAACTGTGCAATAAATTCTTATTGTAAACACGCTCGACTGTTTCTTCTGTGTAACTCTCTGAGACCAAATGAGCAAGCACGAGTGACTGAGCGAAAAGTAGTACATTGTTTCCACAAGTCTGAGGAATCAGGGTTGTCGTGTTCTGAGGTTGCCAAAAACTAATCTCTCTGATAAAAAGGAGATTCTAGTGGCACTGTGAGCTAGCTAATGCAAAACAGGCTAACATACGCAGTGGGGGTGCTCAGAATCAGTTTGCCACCAGGCCCACAGTGTATGTTATCCAAAAGTGCAGGTCCTGCAGGGGTACTATAGGAACTACACTACAGGAAGTGCATGGATGCATATCTGGACTAGTTGGAGCACAGGTGGCATATCAACACACATACGTGCATATTCCCTTGAGGGGACAATGCCCCCCTGAGCAATGTGCTGCCAGCCAATGTTCCTGTATCATGACTTAACATCAGAAGAAACCACCACCTCCATCTAAGGGCACCATCACAGAGCATTGAGGAACAATCATTGTCCACTACTGACTACAAAGTGCAACTTTGCACTTATGCCCACACACAACTCACACAAGCCAAGGTATGGTGGAGGCTACTCCTCCTGTGATGCGAATAGGTACTTCACACACCAGTGTACTAATGGTGACCATCACAAAAAGCATGCATGAACATACATTGGCAGACAGCAAGCTTCAGCAGATACATGACACAGCCACAGATTCCCTCTGGGAACTCTCACTGCCCACACACATGCACATGATCTACACATATGCATGTCAACTTCAACACAAGTTGTGCATTAAATCAACACATGCAGGAATGATTCCTCCAACACCCATGTCACACTACATATCCATCTCTCATAACTCACAAACACACAAGCATGTCATAAGCCACCTCTGGTGCATCTAGACGGAGAAGCATGTCTGCCCCATGAGCTCCAGCCCAGTACACATACTATTGCAACCCAAGATATACAAACACACATACACCTACACTTGCAGCACTACTCTCCATCACCATGTACACAACATCTCTCAGATACATGCTATGCACACAATGTAGAGTACACATTCCCTCATCAGCAGATGACAAATGTTATATGTCAGATGGACACTCTCATTACCAGCTCCACACTCAGTGATGCCTTAGACTGCACTCATTTTTTTTCAACCAGATTTTATTGGTGTTTAAAGACAAATACATTACACACATTCAATGTTCATCATCTATGTCCCCTCTTGCATTGTTACCCATTTGTAATAGTGGTATCATCCTCTGACTTGTTGAGATTAACAGTCCCATTAAACAAAACATTCCCCCTTGAGTTGTGTGTGATAGACAGTCACATTCTGTGTGTGTTGGTATGTTCGCATGGAACATTCGTCCATTTCAGCGGGTGTCAGCGTGCTTGGCGGTGCCCTATTCAATGTTCCACTCAGCCATTCCCTTGTTCTGGTGCTGCGGGTTGCGGAGTGCTCGCCCCACTATCACTGTCCTGCCATCTAGCTAGTAGCTCATTCACTAGTCCTTCCCACGCTTTGGCTCTATCTTGTTTGCCTATCCCCGGTGGGCTTCCCTAAGCAATATTCTGCCTCCCGCACCCGCCCATTTCTCCAGTTCTGTTGTCCAGGAGGTAATCTTGGGTCCTCCCGGTGCCTTCCAATTTCTGGCTATCTCTCTCTTAGCCAGTACGTAAGCCAGGTCTTGGAACGTCCCAGTCGTCTTATTTTTGGCCGTATGGGGGAACCAGCCTAACAGGAAGTGCTCTGGGGTGTGCGGGAGGTCCTTGTCAGTGAGTTTGCCCACTACTTGTCTTACTACCTCCCAAAAGAGTTGAAGCGTGGGGCAGCTCCGAAACATGTGGAGTACGTGTGCCTCTCTTTCCCCACATCGCGGGCATGCTGCCATATCCGTGCCGAAGTATCTTCTGATTCTGGACGGCGTAAGATACGCCCTATGCAAGACATAGAAATTAATTAATTTAAACCTCTTGTTTCTGGATACCTTGGGAGTACGCTCCAGGATCCGATCCCACTCCACCTCTGGTATCTGTTTTCCTAAATCTTCCTCCCATTGTAGTCGTAAGTGCTCTAGCGGCTGTTGTATGTCTTGTTTCATGGCCTTGTAAAGGCATGAGACTGTTTTGATCCTCCCTGCAGATAGCGCCATATATCTGCACCCTGTTAGTGCCCGTGGCTTGGTGGCTCCCCATCCCCAGTGACATCTAATCCCTCTCGCTAGGGCCCTATGCTTCAGGAAGTGACCTCTCAGCAAATCATACGCAGCCCGTAGCTCTTCAAATGGCAGCAGCGCAGAATCCAGGTACAGGTCTCCCACCACTTTCAGTCCTGCCTCCACCCAGTCCTCTAGCCCTGTCCAGTACTGTCCCTGTGGCAGATAGCACAGCAGCGTGATGGGTATGTCCGGAGTATAGGGGGTCTTGACGCCTACTCGCCTCAAGTATCTGGCCCAACATCACACCACCACCCCGGTCTCCATTGTGTCTCCGGATGTGTCCAGCCGCAATCAATGTAGTATCTTCGCGAGGGTTGCAGTGTCTGGTGCAGCCAAACACTGCTCTCGTCCCGTGTCTCGATCTGCCGCCAGCCATTGAATCAGCCAGTACAGTTGAGCAGCTATATAATAGCCCTCAAAGTCAGGGACCGCTAAGCCCCCTTCCGCCGTAGAGCGCCATAGGGAGGTCAATGCTACTCTCCTACGACCCGCCCCCCAGAGGAATGACATGATTGCTAAGTCAAGATCTTTGAATGTGGCCTGCGGGATACACACCGGGAGGGCCCCAAAATAGTACAGTAGGCGCGGAAGTGCTATCATCTTCAGGACAGCTACCCACCCGGCTACAGAGAGCGGCAGCGTTCCCCAAAAGTCCATTGCAGTCTTCACTGATCTGATCGCTCTGCCCACGTTGCCTTCTAGTAGATCTACCGACCCATGGTATATTTTGACTCCGAGGTATTGTAGGCAGCAAGTCTCCCATTTCAGGAGTTCCACCTTGGGTGGCGGGGGGGCGTTCGGCGAGATAGGATACAAGCTAGATTTTCGCCAGTTGACTTTGAGGCCAGAGACAGTAAGAAATCGGGCAAGCATGTTTCTCGCTCCTCTTAGCTCATCCTCCGTGTTATTGAGGAATAACAAGAGGTCATCCTCATATAGAGCTATAAAATGCTGCCCTGCATCTGTCCTCAGGCCACTAAAATCCTGTCCACTTTGGGCCCTGCATGCCAGCGGTTCCATGGCGAGGGCGAACAGGAGTGGGAGAGCGAACATCCCTGCCTCATGCCCCTCTCTACCATCTGCCTGGGTGAGATGGTCTTACCGGTGCGCACCCGGGCTGTAGGAGATGCATATATAATCGTACCCAGTCTAAAAAACCTCCCCCCAATCCCAACTTAGTGAGGACGTCATAAAGATAGGGCCACTCCAGGCTGTCAAAGGCCTTTTCAATGTCTACTGCAAACACTGCTGCTTTTTGCTTGTCGTACCCGCCGGAGCCCATGATAGTAAGGAGTCGTCTGATGTTTATGGCCATGTTCCGTCCTGGGATGAACCCTGCCTGGTCTGCATGAACTAGACCTGGCATGTGGGGGAGGAGGCGCGTCGCGAGTATTTTGCTTAGGATTTTGTAATCCATGTTCAACATGGATAGAGGCCTGTAGGCCGTGGAATCGTGCAGCTTTTTCCCAGGCTTGGGCACTGGTATGATAAGGGCCTCTCTAGCACTCTCTGGCAGAACTCCCGCCTCCCGGGCGTCCTGATACATCATAACCAGTCGGGGTGCCAGCTCTTCCGAGTAAGTTGCGTAGAACTCAGCCGGTAGACCGTCCGTGCCCGGGGTCTTATTCCTAGCCATACTTCCGATGGCAACTCGCACCTCTCGCTGCATGATATCCATGCCCAGTTCCTCCGCCTCCTCTGGAGCTAGCCGTGCCATCCTCAGGTCTGCGAGATATTCCCATGCATCTGTGGAATCATCCACTCGCAGGCTCCTGTAAAGCTTTGCATAGTAGCGGGCAAAGGTTTCGTTAATCGCTGCCTGTGCATAGTGCCTGACGCCTTCCTCGTCCTCAATTTCAACTAGAGGCGAACTCCTGCTCACTGGATTCGCCAGCCATGCTAGGAGCGACCCTGACTTGTCTCGCTCAGCATGAGTGCGCTCCAAATATTTTTATAGTCAAAACAGCTAAGTCTTTCTGTCTGTTTTGCTACTTCCTCCTTGGCCTCCTGCAGTGCCTGTTGTAGTGCCGGGCGTCCTGGTCTCTTGTGTTCTAGTTTCCTGAGAGCCGCCTCTGCCCTCTCCACTTCCTCCAGAAGGATCCGCCTGACCCCCGTGGTACGCGTCATACACAGACCCCTCAGGACAACTTTGAAGGCATCCCACTCCATGTTCGCTGAGGAGGCCGTCCCCTCATTGGTCGTAAAATAGTGCATTATTTCCCCCCTGATCTCATGCCGGAAGACCTGGTCCTCTAGGGTGTCTGGGCGGAGGCGCCACGTAGGGATTGCTGACAGGGAGTGACACCACTTTAGAGACAGGACAAGTGGGTTATGGTCCGAGATTGTGCGCACTAGGTATTCCGCAGCCGTGACGTGGCGTTGCACATCCACGGAGCTTAGGAAGGCGTCTAATCATGCATGCACGTCATGAACAGCCGTAAAATAGGAGTAGTCTCTATCGCGGGGGTGTAAGGTCTTCCAAGTATCTATCAGTCCCCAACTCTGTCTTCAGGTATAGAAAGCATGCGAGGCGCGCGCTGCTTGTGAGTTTCTGAGAGGTGGGTGAGATCGGTCTAGTTGTGTATCATCCACACTGTTGAGGTCGCCCCAGCAGGATAGTGCCCATCAGGTAATGTGGTAAGCAGTGGCCCAGCTTTGCAAAAAAGGCTGGCTGGTCCACGTTAGGGGCATAGACGTTAACTATGCTTATGTCCTGACTCCCGACCCTCCAGCCGTGCCTTTATAGCTACATACTGCCCCTCTGGGTCTATTACAGAATCTGTCAACTGGAAGGGAACTCCCACCTGTACCCATTTTAGCACTCCCCGTGCAAATGCTGAATATGTAGTGTAAAAAAGCTGGCCCCTCCATCGCCTCTGCAAAGCTTGCCCCTCTTTCTGCGTCAGATGCGTCTCCTGCAGCAGGGCTATCTGGGCTCCCCGCTGCCGGATATAAGAAAGGACTTTGGGGCATTTCGTCATTGTGTGCATACCCCTGATGTTCCATGTCATGCATTTGTACTGTTGCTTGTCAGCCATTGGGGTATGCGATGAGGATCCAACCGCCTCCCTCTGCCACCTGTGTCGACCGTCTGCGTTCCCCATACCATCCTGCATAGTTCCCTGTATGCTGCAACTCAAGGTGTCCCCCCCGTAACAACATTAAACAGTTCCCCCAACTCCCACTCCCCAGGATAGGCAGAAAAACATCCCCCATCCAAACCACAATCATAACGTCCGCAAGTGACTGCTTGCAGTTCGGTCAGTCAATTGCAAGGGGGTAGGCTACTCGTTCACCGTGCTCCCAGTCTCTGCAGCCGCCTCTTAATTCCATTGTCCCCTCAGGACCCCCGATCCACCCCCCCACCAACAGTCCCGGTACCTCGCTGCTGGGCCAGTGGCGTCCTGTTCCACTCTAGGTTTGTACCGGAGAGAGTTCTGCTCTCCACAGCTAAGCGATGTCATCCGCCGTCTGCGGTGTGACCTCTGGGAGCACCACGCTTGGTGCCTTTGACTCGCTGGATCCGTGCTCCGAGCCTGAGTCTGCTGCTGTCTCACTGTCCTCAGGGGGGACATGATCCCTCTCCTTGCTGCTGATTCGCGCCACCACCTGCATTGCGTTCTGTCATTCGAGCTGTGCTTCTTCCTGTGTCGGCACCAGATTCTCTCTCATGGATCTCCAGTCCCTAGAACGGTTCTCTCTCCGCCTCCTTTTCTCCGGCTCTCGTAGCGGCGCCATCTCGTTGTGCTTCTCCAGCCAGTCAGCTACCTCCTGTGAAGACCTGAAGAACTCCGTGCCCTTCCCTGTGACGACTCGTAGTGTGGCCGGGTATTGCGTCGCATACTTGTAGCTTAGCTGCCGTAGCCTCTGCTTCACTTCTCAGTAAGATCCTCTTTGTCGCTGTACCTCCCTGGAAAAATCAGGGAAGATTCGCACCACCGAGTTGTCCACCGCTATGTCTCCTTTGAGGCGTGCTTGAGTCAGGATATGGTCTCTGTCTCTAAAGTGTAACAGTTTCGGTATCACCACTCGCGGCGGTGCTCCAGGTACAGGCGGCGTCGCCGGGACTCGGTGCGCCCTCTCTAGGGCGAAGAAGTTCGACAATCCTTCCGGCGCCACATCTTCCTGCAGCCATCTCTCCAGGTAGGCTATCATACTGCGGCCTTCAATTTTCTCCGGCAGGTCGATGATTCTGAGGTTGCTTCTCCGCGATCTGTTTTCGGCATCTTTGGCTCGTTATTCCAATGTTTTCACTTTCGCCTCGAGCGTTGTAAGGCGGTGTTTCATGGTTACTATGTCCGGCATGGTTTCAGAGATTTGATCCTCCGTTGTCTTGACACGGTCCGCTAGTTTTTTGTGGTCTTCCCTGAGTAGACCCAGATCCAAGGACAACAAGTCTATTTTACTTTCCAGGCGCTCACTGAAAGAGGTGATGGCTTGTACTATGTCCTGCAATGTAGGGTCGCCAGTGGGTTCCGCCTGGGACAGGGTCTTCCCCCTCTCCGTCATCTGCTTTTCCGACATGGCTTCTTCTTTATCTTTCTTCTTGAGAGCCTTCCCCATAGTGTCCTCTCGGTCTATCATGCTTCTGGTGCTGCGTGCGCTCATGAGACACTCCCAGGATGATCGTGTCCGTCTGTGCTGTAGGTTCCTTCAGTGGGCGCTCTTGTCTTCAAGCGCGTCTCGCGTCCAGGACCCGCACCTCAGCCTTCTCGTCTCCTGAGGTGGGGGGGCGGTACCGCACTGTGTTCAGGCCTTACGGGCTCACCATGAAGGCAGTTGCGTCTCGTCCTCGTCTCAGTAGATCTGCTTTCTCCCACCTGGGCCTTCGCGGCTATGGAAGTTGCGGGAAGGAAGGCCCTCACCTCTGCTGTGTACAGCAGGCCTGGGGTCAGGGGTCCAGTTTGCCCCCGCCACAGTACCCGTGGGCCCACCTGCTGGTGGCACACAGCACATCTAGGGCAGAGAGTTCTCCCCCCTCAGTCAGGAGGCGATGTAGGTAGGGCTGGGGCTCTGCCGCTCCGCGTCCCCCTCTGGCTCTCTATGTTGGCACTCTGCCTGTCTCCAGGCCCATCCACCGATTGCTTCAAGGCAAGTTCTCACCCCCGCTGGAGGATAGGTCTCTCCATGGCCACTGAGCATTTGGGTCAGATTCCCCGTTGGTGCCTCATGCCACCGAGGCCTCCGGTAGGTCAACAGGCTGTCACTGCGTCAGGGCAGGGGCCGCACTCACCCCTCGCAGCCACTCTGAGATTGCCCCTTCTCCCCACTACGTGGGGTCGCCGCATTCCTCTCGTCTTGGGGGAGCTCGCGCCCCGCTCACCGTCTTTCAGCAGGACGTCTTGGGCCCAGCCTCCTTCCTCAGTCACTGCTCAACCAGGCGCTCAGGTTCGTCACATGGGGCTCAATCTAGCACATACCAGCCTCCATTCTGCCCCCAGGCGTGATCACAGGAGGGACCGTAAGAGCTCCGGTCCGGCTCTACAGTGATGCAGGGGGAGGGGGACGCTCGCTGCCGCCACCAGCCGCTGATCAGCTCCCACTAGGCTCCCGGCGCAGTCACCACCCGCTAGGCGCCACCATCTTGGTCAGGATCTGCACACGCAGCTGTGCAGAATCTTGCCCCTTCTCCCCCCTGCATGGGGTTGCCGCAATCTTCTCTCCTTGAGGGGAGCTTGCACCCCACTCACCGTCTCACAGCAGGGCGGCTACAGCCCCACCGCCGTCCTCAGTCACCCTTCGTTCCGGTGCTCAAGGTCATCACACGGGGCTCAATCCAGTCCCCGCCAGCTTCTCCTCTGCCCCCAGGTGTGAGCATGAGAGGGACCATGACAACTCCGGTCCGGCTCTACAGAGGTATAGGGGGAGAGGGACACTCGCTGCCGCCACCAGACGCCATGCAGTCCTCGCTAGTCTCCCAGCACTGTCAAGGCCCGTTGGGCACCGCCATCTTGGTTCGCCTCACGGCCGGGATCGGCTCCCGCAGCATTGCCGAGTTGAGCCGTTCATGCAGGGTTTTATCTGCTGCAAAACACACCTCACCCTTAGGCATCTATGGGGGTGCGTCGCGGGGGCCCCAATCTTGCTCAGGGCATCAGGATGGTAGCAGATGGCGGCTGGCCGACGGGAGCTCGCAAATTTGCTCCTCACTCCGCGGGCACCAAGCCACGCCCCCCTTGGACTGCACTCATGCCACACTGTGCAGCATCACAGCACACCCAGACATGCACACTCCACACATAACCACATCCCACAACAAGACACATACATAGTGCGAAGGTTGTGTACTCAGTCATTTGCATATCACTGCATAATCCCACAAAACAGCACAAGTCCAAAGGATTGTCACTTGCGGAAAATATGCATACACACATTCAAACACAACATACTACAACTTGATAACACCTCACATTTCACCATCCAGCACAAGTGATCACATAACTGGTGTACATACCTTCACATTCACAAATCCACTCTGACCCATATGACTAGTCAGACCTTGTCTCAATGTTGCCCTGTCACATCTACATATGACTTCCATTACCAATATCCCCATGGACTCATGTACAGTATCAACAAACATCACTCATCCAGAACTGCCCCGTTACAGTCAAATCTAAGCCTGGGCGTAGTTCGCCAAGTAGCGCTACGCGAAGCTACGCGAAGCTACGCAAAGTGCAGTTCGCAGTACGCGAGCTACGCGTAGCACTACGCGAACTGCGTAGTGCACTGTTCGCAATGATTGCACAGTGCCGGATGCTTGTCCGCACTGTGCAATCATTGAAAACGGCATCTTGCACAGTGCGAGCTGTCTTTTACTGCCGCTTGAGTAGATTTTTACTCGAGCGGCAGCTTTCTCAACGCGGACTGGTAGTTTCTCATCGCAAGCGGTCGCGAGCATACGCGACCACTCGCAATGAGAAACCTGACCTGCCCGCGTTGAGAATCTCGCCGGGAGGTTTATTTTCCACGCTCGCGATCGGCAACTTGATGTTGCTGATCGCGAACGAGGAAAAGTCTCGCCGGGATGATCATTTTGCTTGCTCGCGGTCGCCAACTTGACGTTGAGGACCGCGAGCAAGCAAAAATGACCGCTGCACTACGCTACGCTACGCGTGTTTGCACTGTGCTACGTGCAATTCGCGTTGTGCGAAGTAGCGCAAACTTCGCAAACTACGCAAGCGTAGCGTAGTGCTTTGCCCAGGGTTAGTCAAATCGCACATTAGTGCAACAGACCACATCTCTCATCACATGCCACAATACAACCTTCCCCGGTGGGATATCCCCCCATCACATCCACACATTTCTACCACACCTTATGCAGGGTGGAAGCACTAAATCAAGCTCACATACTCAGATTCACACCCCCGCATGACAAGCACTCACATAGGGACAATGTGCACACTTCATGTCCCCTACACAACAAATAACAGTGAACTGAAGTCACACCCCACACCTCCTGACACCATCTCAAATAGTCCTGCTGCTATCACATAGTAGTCTACACTCCATGCATACCTACGATACACCAGTCTCCATCACCTCTACCCTTGTGTGTGCCAGCTCAGCACATGCAACATCAACCTTGCTAAACAAACCTGCAGCTAGGGTGTACAAATACATTTACTAGCACTCCCCTGTGTGCCAATGAAGAGCTTAGAAGTGAGACAGGCTCCAGTGGTGTCTGCATGACAGATGGACACACTACACACCTGTTCACCCACAATCCATTCTGCTCAACACATGTCACACACAGCCAAACCACTTACATCCCTGCAGGCCTATGCCAGCTTGGTGTGACCAGGTACAGCATCATGCATAGCTCAAAAAGACAACATTATTGGTCAGGCACAAATCACAACCCACACAAGATACTTATGCCCAATTACATGAGGGGTGTGGGTGAATACATGAAGTCAAAGCACACACAGACAAAACACTTAATCAACATGATGTAGCCAGACCAAAGCAGGCTGGCACAACTCCCAATAGGTTGACAAAGCACTGGACTAGTCAGCCCACAAAAAGCTTCCCAAACAGGAACTGCAGGGACTTGAGTCTTTGGAGGAAAGGGGTCTGAAGACAAAGATTCCTGCTCACCTCACACACACACCATGGGCTCGGGATATGTCACAAATGAACACACTGCCATGAGGGGAATTCCCTACAGTGTAAGGCAACCTGTGGCAAGCTTGTTCTTGGCAGGGGTCTACCAAGGCAGAAGGAGACTCAGACATGGCTCCGACACTTACAAGTCAAATAATACTTTGGTTCCATCAGCGTGTGTACATGGGTGTGTCCAAAGTCACCAGCATGTAGTCAAACTTCATGTGTACCCAGTTGTACTGATGAGACAGCTGACTTGTTGCACATCACAGTACTATACTGCATGGCCATCCCAGATGGTTGCACTTTGAAAGACTTGCACAATGTCTACAAATATCAGCATGACCTATGTGCAAAAGTGTAAGTCAAAGATGGTAGGTTCGTAAATGCATGTCACCCTCATGGGCCAAAATAATGTGGATGATGACACCCTGCAAATGTAGACAATGAGGACTCAGATACATACTATAATAGGTCACATATGCCATGGACCACATGCAGTTCATGACATCACAACATCATTGTATACCCACAACAAGATTTGCACATTAATGACAGTTGACTTATGGCCAAGTTGTGGGACACCGAAAGCAACAGTGAAAAGAACGTAACATGCTTTATTTAGCATTACACAAATGTGAATACTTCCACAAAAACAATAAAGGCCAATGGCCAGTCCATTTGTAAGAGTCTTGGAGGGGGTCAGGGCTAATCACCCTCCATTGCTTGCCTGTACTGCAACCACGAGGGGACACCTCCCCTCGGAGGGGCATCTATGGGGGCATGCCAAGCACCGCAGGGATAGGACTAGGGGGGACTGGTTTGGGTTTTGGGAGGGTTGAGATCGGGTGTTGTGTGTGGGTCTACTGCAGTGGACTGGCCAGATTGAGGGGGGGTCCACTGCAGTGGCAGGAAGAGACTGAGGGAGGGGCTGTTGGAGGGGGAGTACTTGTGTGAGGGGGAGGGCTTGACCTTCTTGGGGATGGTGTAACAGTGGGTCTGGAAAACAGGGATGGGGTCTTAGGTGTGCCCTTTGGGAGGGGGGCCTGGGACCGGGAGAAAGTGGATTTTGTAGGGGAAGTGTGGGTTGGTGGTGGGGTTTTGAATTTTGGAGATCGGGGGAATGAACGGGTGGGGCGCTGTGGGGTCCTCCTCTTAGGGGATGGCGTGCCGGCAGGTGTAGATCTCATCTCTGGGTTGTTGGGTTTCCTCTTCCCCTTGTGAGGGTGGTCAGATGGCTCAGTGGGGAAGAGGCTAAGGTCACAGAGGAAGACCTGCTGGAAAGAGGGGGTTGCAGGACAGTCAAGGGTAGGGGTTGTGGAGGCAGAGGTAGCTGTGGAATGCGTAGTGGCTGTGGATGCATGTTTGTCTTTTTTTACCCTCTCCCCGGTGTGTGTGATGTAAGTCCCCTGAGTGTGTGTATGTTTTGACTTTTGTTTGGGGGTTTGTGTGCTGCATGTGTCTGTTGCTGTGTGTGCAAGTGCCTGTTTGAGTGTGCTTGGGTCAGGTAGGGTAGTGGGGACTGCGGATGGGGCAGAGGAAGGAGGGGTGAGGGACAACTGGATGAGGGACACTGCTGCGATCAGTGAGGAGGCCAGGGCTTGATTAGATCTCTCTAGGGCAGACATGTCTGATGAGATGCCCTCCATGTATGACACCACTTGTGTCAAAATACTGGTATGCGCATGGATGTCTGCCCCACATGGATCTGCTTCAGTAAATCCACGGCCTCCACACTCAGGGCAGCAGGGGAGACTGATGCAGGGGGTGCAGTGCCTGGCCCAAAGGAGACATGCTCCCTAACATGGGAGTGTCCACAGACACTGTGAATGGGAGAAGCTGTGAGGGTGGAGATGTCGGTGGTGGGGTGGACTCCAATGTTGTGTGATCTAATCCAGGAGCACCCCCCACCAAAAGAGAGTCATCACTGGAGCTGGAGTGGTCTTCGGATGTTGTAGAAGTCTCTGACCTGCCCTCAGTGTGGCTACCCTCACCCTCTGTGCCACTGGGTCCCTCCTCCACCTCCACACTGGACTCAGTCTGGCTAGCCGCTTCCCCTTGGTCCAAGGAACTGTCCCCTCCAGTAGCCGGTGCTGATGCTGTGAACAAGGATGACAAAGAGATTCACATGAGTCATCTACATAGACTTGACACATGGGTGTCATTACAACACATCAGCGAGCAAGCATAGACATCATTTTGATGGCAGGTTTATAATCCTTACACATATGTGTACATGGCACTTGCCTGTCTGCCACTTAACAATGGTTCCCAGACACATGATGTCGTGTGCCACATCGGTTAGATCAATGTCAAATTCCACAACCACTATGTCAACTACTACACAACCGAGCAGGTGGTCTGATCTGTAATGCTCCTGCGGTCTTGTGTCATGTCATCTCCTGCAAGGGAGTCTTGAACTGACACTGCAAATGTGGTGCACTCATTTGAAATGTGACATGGTAAACATTCTTCCATCCCCAGTCATCATGATGTGCACCTATGCCTCGGACGTAACTGGTCAAATGGTCTGCATGCAGTTCACCAAACTTACATAGTCATAACACACAGAGAACAGTGATTGTGTGCAGGTGTCCAGTGTCTTTGGTCTACTGCTGTCAGGTCAGACATCTGAATCTTACTTTGGATACCCCAAGGTTGTAGGCCTAGCCAGGGTGATTCTTGAATGGCCCACTGTCTTGTATCAGCTATGGAAGGTGTTAGGGTGATTACTGTGGATGTCATGCACATTGTAACCAACTCACCAGTTACAAATGTGATACATTTGCAAAACACTTGCAAGTACAAAGACTGTATCCTCACAAAGCTTCATGTGGCACACTATGTCACTGGCCTGTCTGGCTGCACTGTCTGTACGAACTCTTGGTACAGGACCTGTACATCTCAAGGTTACAGTCAGCACTGTGTCACAATCCTGTCTATACTGCTTCAAGCCACATCTGTAGGTGTCGAGTATGCATGTCCCTTACGTACTAGACACAATTTGAACACTTTGACAGGCTCACATTGCTCTAGTTAGCCATCAGAGTATGTGAACTAACAGATGCGTTTACATGCACATTTTACATCTCTCAAGCTGAAAGTAATGCAGCATACACATGGATGTTCAAGCCACCAGTATGCACAGTCAAGGGATGATACACACATGTCAACTGTTGTGTATGTGAGACAAAAGACACACATTTGATGTTTGGCCAGGTTTCCAACAGTGACCACCTGTGTCTTTCAAAGAATGGCACGTGTACTCACTGTCACAGAGTCTGACCCCCAGATTCTCATATTTAAATGGGGAAAGTGTTGCCTGACACACAAACTTGTGATAGGCCAGTGTCTCAGATGGCCTGAGTTGGCATACCTGTCCTTGGTCCATAGGATACATGTGATTACACTGAGCTGTATGTCTGGGACAAAACATTTAGCACAATGATCAAGATGAATTCTCTGAGACATCCACATTGGTATCACCTGCTGCCCAGATGTATAGCAGTGCTAACGCACACGTGTGCTCCAATTGCAACATACTGCACATATATGTTTGTACCACACTGAGTACAGGTCATACATCAGTCAATGTGCTGACACATGTCAGCCAATTACATCACTCATGATGGTTGTCTATTGTGCTGATCACATGAACATTGGACTACAGCCACTACACAGGACCTAAGTGACACATATGTCACAGACGGAAAGGGGCACACCTGGGCATCAACTGATCATGGGTCCTAGTTACCTTTTGAGACAGAAGTGTTGTTTTGGCAGACTGACAAGCTGTGAGAGGGGCAGCAGGCTGAGGGAGTGCAACATGCATGTTAAACATAGTTGTGCAACATGGCACATACTCACCCCCTCCTTGCTGATGTCTGTCCTTCAACTGCCCATCCAGGTCAGGGAAGACCTCCGCCAGGATCCGTAGCATGTGGGGGGGTCAGGGTATGGCGTCCGCCCCTTTTGCGAGGAGGTGACAGCTTCAGCTGGATCCTTGCAATCCTTCGTGTCCAGCCACGGAGGTCCTGCCACCTCTTCTGGCAGTGGTAGGCGCGGCATTTGAAGACCCCCACAGATCGTACTGCCCGGACCATGGCCTGCCAGATCTCGGCCTTCTGAAGGGAGTCAACCTGTAAGGATGACATGGTGACACGCCATTACTCCACATGCTACATGTTTCTGAGTCACACACTTGTACACATAGCTCGTGGTCAGAATGGCAAGGATGTCTAAGGGGTAGGCAAGTGGCATCATGGGCAGTTGTGCTGTGTGCAACAATCCCTCCAAACCATAAGAACAGTGCTGAGAAGTCTACCACAGTACACACACTTCTACAGCACTGTACCTGGCCAGAACCCAAATCTACACACTGTAAAACGTACATGAACTCTGTGTGCATGCTTGCCCTTGGGAATCCCAATGCTAGTAGTGCATGGTTTTACACATGGCCAATAAAAAGGAAGTGTAATCACCACTCACGTACTCACCTGGTTTGCCGTACAACTGGCTGTACTGTGGAAGGAGGCTGTCCAGTAGGGCCTGGTTATCCTCCTCGGTGAATGCGGGGGCCCTCTCCACAGTAAGTGCCATGGTAGCTCCCAGAGGATGTAAAGACAGCAGCAGAGAGATGGGGAGATGCATGAAAGATGCAGGTAGTGCAGGCAAGTGAGGACTGAAGGGAACAGACAGACTTATATCTCTGCAGCAGAGGCAGACTCAGTTCCAAGCGTCCAAAGCGATAGGTCCGAGTCGGTCGCATTATCCGAATCGGTCCAATCCATAACATTGCTAGCATTGGACATGCCTACCACGATGTTCAAAATATCTGCATCAGCGTCGTTCACCATTACAGACAACAATATTAAGATTGATACATTGGTGATGAAAGGTTACCGATTCAGATTGCACGCGATTCGGAGACGAAACAAAATGCGCGTCTGTCACCATGACGATAAACTGCCAATGGGTGCGTCCGGCTCTGTTCGGTTACAGCTCACGCGTCCATGAATACTCACCTGCGTTGTTCACCATTACAGCCAACAGCCAAAGGATGCGACCGACACGGTTCAGATGCGGCTAACGCGTCCATTGAATACTCACCAGCGTTGTTCACCATTACAGCCAACAGCTAAAGGATATGACCGATACAGTTCGGATATGGCTAACGCGTCCTTCACTAATCAGTCAGCAGGGCAGACAGTAGTGAAAATCTTTATGTTCTGCTGCATTACATGTGTGGGGACAGTGATTAACATGACATATTGGATATTGGACTTTGATAGCTCACACTCCCATGAGGAGCGAAGCTTGAGGGGCACACAACACACTGTTTGTGAGGACCATCACAACATTGAGAGCCCACTACACAGATCACCCTCCTAGGCTTGGACACAGTCCCAGGGGATGATTGGGTTAAGACATATTCACTGCTTTGTTGGACTGTGTGTCAGAATGTGCATTGTGGTAATTTAATGTTTGTAAATCTACTGTGTCTGAGTCTTGCACAATGCAGACACTTCATAATTTTGTTTGCATGATATTTAGCTGCCACATCAGCGTGTGTTTGTCATGTGAGTTGCTGTTGTGTCTGTGTGTCACAGGCATATGTGGATGCTTGTCAAATAAAAGCATGCCTCACATTCTCAAGCTTCTGTGTATATGATTGTACATGTTTGCCAGACATGACATCGTGACAGTGTCCACCCTGTGACAGTGATGTGCATGGTTCACATGGTGACCCGCTGCCTGTATCATGTGTCCCACATAGTTGGCATTAAATGATCCTGTTCTGTGTACCTTTCAACCATGTGATAGTTCTCACGAATCTATATCTTGGATAGTTTGTTTGGGGGTTGTGGAGTATGTGATGTTTGATCACATCGACAGTGACAGACACCAACGACTAGTTACAGTACAGCACTGTAACTGGTGCCTAACCATAGCTTGGTGACATGTCTGGTAAGGGTCACATAGCTGTGCTCTGTATCTAGTCTCAAACTTTGGCCTCTAACTTCATTGTGTCTTGATTTAATGTTGTGTGTGTGTAACTGCATGTTCCTTCATACATTAGAAAGTGACCTCAACTATGTTTGCACTTGTAATATAGGTACCGAAGGAGACCGGCAGTCCACAGGCCCTTCCCTGACCTCCAGACCATAGAAGAACGGGATAGCATCAGACGATACCGCTTCACCAGACCACTCATTGTGGAGTTGTCAGACCAGTTGGCCCCACATTTGCAGCCTGCAAGCCCATATTCTTTTGCGCTGACCCCCTAGGTGAAGGTGATGGCGGCCCTACATTTATTTGCCACAGGGTCCTTCCAGAATACTGTGGCAACTGCTGGTGAGATGTCCCAGACAATGTTCAGCCGTGTGCTTCGGCATGTGTTGGAGGCATTGTTAAATTTTTTGGACCTCTACATCAAGTTCCCAACACCAGGACAGTTGACAGACATCAAGGGGGACTTTTATGCATTGGGGTGGATGCCACATGTCATTGGCTCCATTGATGGAACACATGTGGCTTTGATCCCACCACAAGCCTATGAACAAACCTACAGGAATCAGAAGCATTACCACTCCATAAATGCCTTGGTGGTATCTCTGGCTGACATGATGATTTCCCATGTCTGTGCGCGTTTCCTGGGATCAGCACACAACGCATACATAATGAGAAATAGTGGGATCCCCCATTGGATGTCTCGGCTGCAATATGGACGTGCCTGTCTTGTTGGTAGGTCATGTTGTTTGTCTCTGTTGTGTGTTGCTTGTATATCAGGTTGTACCCTGTTTTCAGACAACTGAAGTATTTTCTGTGTTCAATGTAGGAGACTCTGGATTCCCCAACCTGCCATGGTTGCTGACACCACTCCGGAACCCTGCCACCCCTGCTGAGGTTTGTTTCAATGAGGCACATGGGAGGACCAGGCAAGTGGCTGAGCGGACATTCAGCCTTCTGAAAACAAGATTCCGCTGCCTGGACCGTAAAGGAGGAGCCCTCCAATATGCACCATTGAAGGTGTGTAAGATCATCACAGCGTGTTGCATGCTCCACAACCTGGCAGTGAGGAAAGATGGACATGTTGCCAGTGATGAGGAGGAGGAGGATGTTCGGAGACAGCTCATCAACAACTTTTTCACATGAATGTAAGTATGCAATGATGAGGTGACAAACCACTTTGGTTGCATGATATGTGTCTGGTGTACAATATGTTTGTATGTGTGTGAGTGTATGCTACTTAACATGATCATCTGAATTGTTCAGAGTCTATTAAGTTTGTAGGGTCCCAGGTCCAGTGGTAACATGAATCCTAGCTAGTGTTCACATGGACAAATTGGTGATTCTGATATGTCTCTTGGAGATGTAGGCAAATGATTAGGGAGTTCCTGACTGTTCTATGTATCGCCTTCCCAGGGTTCTTTTGCTGTCGTCTGGAGACTTGTGACCTCTCAGACCCATGATGCAGTGACACATTGGAAGTTAGCTTTGGATCCGGATTCTGTGCCACACACTCACTTCAGGCCTGATGCTCAATTTTTGTTCATTTGTGATTTTTGTCACAGTGTGATGTGATCTCATTTTGTGTGAGGGCACTAGGTTGTGCATGTGGAATAAACCTGTGCTCCACATTGAGGTGTGTCTTGTCTGTTTCCACACATCCAGCGTTCTTTTGTATACTCGACATATGCCATGAAGGTCAGTTTATCTGACAATCATTGCTGTTTGTGAATTGAAATGGTGTTTTATTTTACAACAGTAGAGTAAATTTGGATCAGTGCCATGTACTATGGGGGTTGTGATGACCTGGTTGTGTGTATCTATCATGCTGTGTCAGGTTACATTACTCACAAGCCAGTAGGTGAATTCCTGAACTTGTTTCTCAGCCAATGTCATTGACATTCCATTCTTTGCATTTTTGTGACTCATTTAAATCTGTACATTTGTGTTTCAGTCACGACATAATGCAAGTATTCTGTGCAAAGTGATTTATTTCAGTGCATGAGGTGATGTACACACAATGGGGTAGTGCTGTACAAAACATGGTGGGCAAAGTGCAGAGAGGAGTTGGGAGTGGCAGTAGATGAATCTTTCAGAGCCAAGTCCACAGTAATTTGAGTCCAAGGGCCAACTTAGACCCTCCATCCAATGTGGGACAGTTTGGTGTCAGTCAACAAAGTGAAGGTTTGGCACACAATGAAGGATATCAGGAGCAGGTTGTTCATTCCTGGGGGTAATACAGTGCCATCTGTCTCTCATTTGTCCTTCTTCGGACAACCCCTCTTCTGTTTTTCGGGGGGAGCCACGGGTGCAGGCTGCAGCGGTGCAGGGGACTCTCTGCCAGAGTCTACATCCCTCTTGTGGCAGTTGCAGATGTAGATGCACCAGATGTACTGGGCACACAGGGAGGTGTGGTCATGTTGTTGGCAATCTGGAGGAGGCATGTGAGTATGTCTCTGTGCACCGCAGTCAGGTCATCTATTTTTGACATGTGTCAGTCCATTTTGGACATGTAGGCATCCATTTTTGCATAATGTGCAGCCTGCTTGTGTTGCATGGTCCTGAGGATCCCGACTACCTGGCCAAAGTCGCTGGGGCAATCCTGATATGCATTCAGAATCCTGGATAGCTGTGGGTCAACTTCAGCAGCAGCACCTGCTGCATGACGGCACCTGTCCCCACGCCCACTCCCACCACCCCTACCCCCACGAGCAGGACCAGTTGTTGCAGGCACAGACGACACAGAGCCTCCTTCCTCATTGACAGTGGTGTCATTGTGCACCAACTCCAGAGTGCCCGGTGTTGCTGTGCTCTCGTTGTTTCATTGGCTTTGTGTGTCTGTGGGGGTAGTGGTCATCTGGGAGTTTTCTGAAGTTGCGGGAGTGGTCGCAAGGGATGCAGATGTTACAGCTGCTGGTGCTGCAGGCTGACCCATGCCGGAGGTGCCAGGTAGTTCCTCGTCATCCGATGAGGGGTGAAGACCTCGACGCCAGAGAGCTCAGGGTCAGCCAGAGTCTGTGACTGGGTGTCCTGTTCGGTTCCTGCAGTGTTCCCAACACGCCCTGTGGGTAGATGAGAGACAAAATGTTTGTTGCGTTTTTGCACAGGTCATCAGATCATACACATTACATTTGCTATTGTACATTAGGATGAGTGTATGTAAATAGATAGTCATCCATCGGCACAGATGCAGGCCTATGTTTTCTGAGGACATTGTAATTTGGACAAGATGGGGTTTTCTGAGCATGTCCAGCTCTGTACACACATGGGCATGTTGTGTTTATCCGACTTTACATGTGCCTAGACATTGAGGGGCCGATTCCGATCTCGGCCGGTAGGGCTCCGAATCGGATTCGGCTTAACCGGATCCGATTCGGAGCCCTATTTCCCGACCGATCCGTCCGCGCGTCCGGACGAGCGAGTACGATGCGAAATCGCCGACCGACTCGTTCGGGCGTCCCAACCACTCCGACCGACTCGTCCCCGGGTCGCACTGCACCGACTGACTCGCTCGGACACGACTCGCACCGCGCAATGGAGACGTTCCCCAGCCGGGTAAGTACGATGCGCGCCGTGAGCAGTCCGACCGACACGCGCCGTCCGGCTCGAAAGAGCAGTCGGAGCCGTACTTCGGGGGTCCGTGTCGGACCCCCCTGTATGCGTAGCCGCGCGAGTCGCACACAGGGGGGACCCATGGGTCCCCCCTACCTGTGCGTGTACGGCGTGAGTCGCTTCGCCGCGTACCCACTGTAGGGGGCGCCCTTGTTCGCCTCGCACCCATTGAGGCAATGGGAACCCGCGTACGCGTTGTACGACCGGCTCCCATTGACTTCAATGGGAGTCCGACCGACTTGAGTACGATAGCATACGGACGCATCGTACTCGTTTGGTCGGGCTGCATGGGTCCGATTCGGTCGGAAATCTCTCCGGGTCCGACTCGGTCGGAGAGATTTCCGGCCCGAATCGGAATCGGCCCCTGAGTGTTAAGTGACACCCTGTGCATGACACAGGTGGGTTGGTATTTCCCACATCTGTGCTTTAGGATAGGATAGGATATAGTTTTATAGAGCGCTCGATTGCCGAAGCGTCTTGGCGCTAAAAGGTGAGATTGAGAGATTGCAGCAGCTGTGCCTGACCTTAGAGTACTGGAAACAACCACGTTTTTAGCGTCTTTCTAAAGAGAAGCCTATTCGACAATAATCTCATAGAGATAGGCAGCTGGTTCCACAGTTTGGCTGCAGAGTATGATAGGCTCCTCCCTCCCCATCTGGCTTTACGAATTTTGGAGATACAGATGAAACCTGCGTCTGTGAATCTGAGGTTTCTGGTGGGGGTGTACCAGGAAAAGAGTTTCCGCAAATCTTCTGCCCCTCCATCATATAATGTCTTATGTACCAAGCATAAGGCTTTAAACTCCGTCCTTTGCTCAATCGGGAGCCAATGTAATGACCTGATAGCAGCAGAAGTGGGGTGACCCCTAGGAATGTTTAGCAATAGCCGGGCAGCAGCATTTTGTATTGACTGCAATTTTATCCTCTGTGCTATATTAATGCCTATAAAAAGCGCATTGCAATAGTCTAACCGCGAGAGGATGAGGGCCACTACTACTGATTTCCTCAATTCTTGGGGGATGAAAGGAAAAATCTTCCTAAGGAGCTTCAATACAAAGAAGCAAGATGAGGTTATGCTGTTGATCAGGGCCGTAAAATTAAGCTGGTCATCAAAAATGACCCCCAGATTCTTAACTTTATTGGACGCACTGGACATTGCCCCGCCTCTGTCGGCCACCAGGTTGGATTCCACAGGGATGGTCCACTGCCAAATTCCATCACCTCCGTCTTATCCGTGTTGATCTTAAGATAGTTACGACTCATCCATCTTATGATGTGGGTGAGACAGGCATGGAAGTTAACTGCTGTAACTTCGGACATACATACTTTGACAATGACATACGTACTCTTCCTCTTATGATGTGTTGCAAGATTTGTGCATGTGTGCTGGGCTTTTGTGCATGTCTTTTGCAGTCACATTGGTGTGGTTACCTACACACTCACAGTCTGGAATGTATGGGAGCATATTTGGATAGTATTTTGAGGGATGTGCTCCTAGTTCTCATCTCATTGCGCACATGAGAATAGCTGTCAGTAGCAGATTGTGTTACTGCTTTGCTTTGTGCCTGATCACATCATGTATATTGTCCTTGTCCTCCATGGACAGATGAGTTCACCAAGTCTGCTTTCTTGCTTTTTCTGGCTCAGAGCTTTGAGGTACAGAGGTTTGTGTGCTTGTGTTATGCTGCTGGAACTTGCAACCCTCCTCCCACCCAGCCCAGCTTACTCCTCGTAGACAAAGACTCAATGATACTGAGGGGAGTGTAGTGGCAAGGAGGCTGACACTGCTGCATGATGTAGGACTTGAATGCAACGCCCAAAAATGCCTTGTGCACATGACACCATGCAACAGTGTCAGCCATCTTGCTAGGGCACTTCCATTCACTGTCAGGTAGCCATTGGCCTTGATGAACGGGTTGCTTTGGGTGTGTGTAGTGATGTGTTCTATGACTCCAACTCCCATCATGCCCTGTCCTCCACACACCTTCCCAACCAGCCCAGGGAGCACACCTGGGACTATGCATTCCCTGGGAGTGTGTGGAAATGTACTGTGAAGATGGCTGAGAGTGGGGACTGGTGTGAGGAGCACAAGTCCTGGATGGGAGTTGGGGTCTGATCTGACACCAGTTCCCAGTGTCAGCTATCTTTCCAGTACATATGCAATCAATCCCAGGGACTGCCTAGTCACAGGAGTGCTATTTGTTCTGGCTGAGAAGGTGTATGTAGGGCAAGGCATGATGGTAGTTGAAGTCAGTGCAAGTACTCTTCCTCCCACATAGCCCAACAATCCCACCAGGAACTGTGCTTACCTGACAGTGAGTGGAAAAGAACTGTCAAGATGGCTGACACTGAGGACTGGTGTGAGGATGCTTTTTATTCTCTTCCTTCAAATGATCCGCTTCTTAGAATTTTGGCAGTACTTCCCAAAGCTTCTCTGATCTATAAACACCGTTATTAGAATTTTGGCAGTACTTCCCAAAGCTTCTCTGATCTATAAACACTGTTATTCCCCAAAGTCTGATCATCTTAAAACTAAATTGGAACTTCCATGGGAAACAGATTTAGGCTGTGTTTGGAGCATTGATATCGGGGCCAAGAATTGGAACAGATCATTGAAGATCTCTAGATCTGCCTCTACCACTCAATCCATGTTTTTTCTATACCATAGACTATATTTTACTCCCCTATCCATAGCTCACTTCACACATACTAATAAAACGGCCTGTTGGATGTGCGATGCTCCCCTGGCGGATTCGATGCACCTCAAACAACAAGAGAGGGGTCCACCTTACTCAAAGGGACAGGATGCCAAATTGACAAATAATCAAAAACAACAATTCCCTTTGTGTGTATTTGGACAAACCGATAATAAATCATACACCATTCATCCAAGCATACCAGTATCACCAAAGAGTGCTGACCTTTTGCAAAAATCCAATATATGAATGTTTATTCTATAAAATCAGTTAAAAAAGTCATAAAAAGAGTGCATATAATAAAAACATGGATTATTTCAAGATAAAGTAACTCTCTAAATAGAGAGCCACATCAACATTTCACAAAGATCATACACATTGTTACAAAAATCACAATAAATGAACATGGGCGAATATCATAGACATTAATTTTTTCTCATTGTTACACACTAATCACAAAGGAATTCATTGGTCAAACAACTATTTTGTACAGTCTCTTGTTTGGCCAAGATAGGGTTGATTTAGTGCTTTTGTAGAACCAGTGCGACGCGTTTTGGTGGGTTAAAATGATCCGACCACCTTCTTCAGGAAAAAGACTTGGGGCCCGATTCACAAAAGTAATCTGAGACAAAATCCTAACTTTATGACTTTCTGTATTCACAGAAGGCATTTAGGAGTAGTAAAGTTAGGATTTTTTCTCAGTTAAACTAAGTTCTGGTCTTAAGTTAAACTTAAGACAAACTTATGTTTAACTGAGACAAAATCCTAGTCGTAAAGTTAAGACTGTGAATACCGAAAGTCGTAAAGTTAGGATTTTGTCTCAGATTACTTTTGTGAATCGGGCCTTTGGTGTCTCCCACAACTTCAGATCGGAATTGGTGATGTGTTTTCATTCAATGATCACTCTTGGGAATTGGCTCCTCAAGATCAAGTGCCACCCATCTGTTTTTAGGGTATGCCCATCAAATGTGGGTCTCTCTCTCTGAGCCTTCAATGCAATGTAGTCTTAATATATTCTGAATTTTCTGTCACTCGAGTTCTGGGAGTGAACAATCTTCAAATTATTGATCCTCCTTACTGTGGTTACATAGGTAGACTTCTTCAAGTTAAAATCAATGCCGGGACATGTCTGCCTCCAGCCTCACTTCGGTCGTCTTTCTATACACAAGGAAACAAATTACTTTTTTACATTAACTTTTATTGTTCGGGTTTATTGGAGCGTTTTTGTTTTTTAAAGAGTTTTTGGGGTTTTGAGGGTTTCGGTATTGAGAGGATTGCGTCGCTGGAGACTTTTTTCGACAGTAGTATTTTTACTTTTTTTTGGGGTATTCTATTTTTCATGGATTCGGATTTCTTTTTAAAAATTATGGATTTGTTTGTTTTTGAGGACCATCTACTGCGACAAAACTGTAAGTTATTTTTAATTATTATGGGTGGGAAATGTTTTTTGTAAACATTTTGTTTGCTTGTTTCTTTTTTTAAAATTATTATATTATGTCATATATTTTTATGTACGTTTTTAATTATTAAATGTCATAAATATAATTATTAATTTAAAAAGAGTAGAAATCTGTTGTTTCATTGTTTTGTAATTTTTAAATGCTTCATGGTGTTTGCTATTATTTTATTTTTAAAGTATAGTTTTGGCTATTGTGCCCATGTCTTCTAGTCCTTTGATGTTTGGGTAGAGTCTAGTTTTGTACTGTAGGTGTTCGTATATTGTTTTTGTTTGCTTACTAAGTTTAGGACCTATTTTTGTGAGGGATTGTTCTAGCCTTAATTATTGATAACTTTGTTCTTTTTTGATGGCTTCTATTAGTTTGTGGAAAGTTGGTTGTACTTTTCCTATTGTGGCTTGGAAGGCTTTATGCCATCCTTCCACTGCGTTATTTGTTTTAACTTTTTGTGCTAGGGGGCTTTCATGGACATTCCACCAGGGTATTTGGAATTTAGATTGTCTTCGGTGCCTTGACCTATGTAGTCTTCAAAGTCGTCAAGCAAGGGTGTTAGTTTTGCTTTGTTGGCTTGGTAGAAAGGACTTTCGATTAGTAGATTATAGTGGTTGGCTACTTCTGTTGTAGGTACATAGGCTAGGGATATTAGGGGCATATTATCAAGAAACGGCGTTAAAATTATCGCCGGTTTAGCGGCAGAAAACTGCCGCTAAAGCGGCGATAATGGACTTGATAATATGCCCTGGAGAATTCAATAGAAGCCCATGTTCTGGTGTCAACATGGGCTTCTATTGGAATTCTCCAGGACATATTATCAAGCCCATTATCGCCGCTTTAGCGGCAGTTTTCTGCCGCTAAACCGGCGATAATTTTAACGCCGTGCTTGATAATATGCCCCTTAGTTTTTTATTTGGTAAGCAAAGTCAGTTTTGTGGCATATTCTATACTTAGGGTAGATTTTTGGAGATGTCTCCATATATTTTGGATGAAATGATATTAGCAACATTGTATTGCAGTATGTGGATATATTTTTAAAATTGCTTGAATCATTGCTTGCTTGAAATCTATTATTATTTTTTGTGGTAAGTAGTTTTCTGTTTGTTGTTCAATTATTGTAAGGGGTTCTATGTAGGTAGTATTTTGTTTGTTGGGGAGTAAGGCGTATATGAAGGGGATGTTAGTTTCTTCATATTCGCCATTTATGGTATAGAGTTGATAAAAAGGTTTAGGGCATACTTTAAATGCCCCATCCATCATTCATGTTTCACATTGTTTTAACTTTTAAATGTTGGTGTTGGTGGCAAAGATGATAATTCTTTTTTCATGACTATTGATGTTATAAAAATTAATTTTTCATTTTTGTGTGTGATTGCGTATTCTTGTAAAATTTCTATTTCTGCAAAAGCTTGGGGGATGGTGGTGTTTGAGCAGTAGATCTTTCAGTTCTGGCTATGAGGCATTTTAGACTTGGGATTGAAGGTAATTGTCCTGTTACATGTTTAGGAACACGAGTGAGTACATTTTTTAATATTTTTGTGAGCTGGTGCTTGCTTCTTTGTAGTTTTCTAAAGCATCTCTCACCCCAATTTCTGTGGCGTTGGGGGGGTGGTTGTGTTCTCTAACATTAATATCACTTCACTTGATTCTATTGTTGTTGCTCTCCCATAGCAATAATTGGAGTAGTATTTACAACATTTCCAATGGGTTTTATTTTCGGTGTTTTCTCTTGTGTATAGGTATAGCCCATGTAGCACAAAAATAGTTTTCTTGTTTGTGAGGCAATTCATTTTGCCCCTTCTGTCATTTTCTTTGTATATCTGTGAATGTAATTATATATATATATATGTTAATTATTAATTAGTAAAGAGTACAGTTACATATAATTATTACATTTTAAAATATACTTACATATATCTTGTTTTTCTTTTCTACTTAGATACTTTTTCGAAGTTTGTAGCTTATTCACTGGTTTCTTTTTTTTCTGTTGGTTAAAAAATAAAATGTTATTTTTAATGACGTGTTGCATTTAGTTTGTTAGTTTTGTTTAGTTACTCCCTAAATGTATTTAGTTGTTTTAAAAAAATAAAAAAAAATACTTGCTATTTTTAGTTGATGTAATTTATTTCTTCACTGTTGTTTTTCTGTTGTAGCCTGTAGAAGACAGTAAAATAAAAGTAATTATTAGCTATGTTTTGCTTTTTTAATAATTTTCTGTAGGTGTAATCAACTAACTCTATTAGTTAGTTGAGATATATACTTACTTTGTTTTATATTTTTCGTTAATGTTGATTTTGTAGTTGTTTTGGAAGGACATCGTTGTTTTGAATTTTCTAGGTAGAGTTTTAGTCAAGGTTAGTCTATGAAATATAAAGAAAAACATATTATATTTTAAGTTACTCTGTTTATATGCTTTTTTAAGCTAATTTTATGTATATATTTTAAAAGTTTTGTCCTTACCGTTAATGTGAGTTTTTCTGTATAGTTGTATGTGTAGATCTTTTTCATTCTCTTTCCGTCTCTCAAAGTTTCGTCCTTTCTGCAGTATTTGTCCATTTCACGGTAAATTTTGTGTTTATTAATTGTTGCTTTTATAGTGTTTATTTAATTAGTTAGAGTTTTCTATTGGTTTACGATGGTGCAGTAGCGGCTCGTGGAGGGAGTGCTGCGGGGCGGTGGGGCGGGGGAGGATCAGGGTGGGGGTAGTAAACTATGGCATACGGCTGAACAGAGGTAAGTAAACAAATAAATAAATAAAACGAGTTTTGTTGCGCGTGCTGCATCGCATTTGGCAATGCAGCGCGCGCAATGAAATTCGATTTATTTATTTATTTGTTTACTTACATCTGTTCGGCCGTATGCTGTAGTTTACTACTCCCCACCCTGCTCCTCCCCCGCCCCACAGCCCCACAGCACTCCTCCATGAGCCGCTACTGTGTTGGTGTAGTTTAAATTCATTGGTTGAGATAGCTTTTTAATATTTGGGCAGTTATAATTTAATTTGTTTAATTTTAATTGTGTTTATTTAATGTTTGTTTATATTTTATTTAGTATTTTAATTAAAATGTATGCGTTAATAAATTATATATTTTTAAAAATATGTTATATATATGTCTGTTTATTTTTGATAGTGGTGATTTTTTTATGTAATACTGTCTGTATATTTATTTGAATTTGAGTTTTTAAGTATATAGTTTGTGTTTTAGCTTTAGTAATATTGTATTTATTTTTGTTAGTGTTTGTTTTAATGTTTGAAATATGATATTTGTTCATAGTATTGAAAAGATTTTTTTAATGTTTAAATCTTTTTTGTATAGTTAATATGTATTTTATCGATGTTTGTGTTGTCGATATTATTCATATCGATATTTTTGTTGTATTATATGTTATTTGATTTTAATCAATATTTTTGCTTTAAATGTTTTTGTTGTCGATATTTTTGTAGTCGATAATTTTTTAGACGATTTTTATTTATCAATATTTTTGTTATTTTAGTTTTGTGTATTTAGTGTCGATATTTTTGTATATGATATTAGTGACTCGATAATTTTGTATGTTGATATTGTAGGAGTCGATGTTTTGTCACTGATCCATGTAAAAGCACAGTGCTTGTAAGTGATCAGTAACCTGTTATGAAGGTGCACTTCTTAACATGCTCTCTAGAGTAGTGTAAGTGTTAGGAATGGTTATCATTATGATATATATTCATGCAATCACTACAATGTTATAATGGTTACAGCTTCTTCACCATTCTTGTAATGCTGGTGACAATGCTTTGTTTCCTTCTGCTAATAATAGCAGTTAATGTATCTTACACAAGAATCCACTTGCTTCAATAAATGTTTGATATGCCAATATGCATATTTCCTGTGTATCCCTTTGGGCATGCCTAAGGTAACCATGAAAGGGTGGCTCTGTTTCCATGATTTCCTTGGAGGACTCAGAGTGGCTATGTTCTAGGGTTGCATAGACCGTCCGAAACCCTGGCAGGCTTTGCAGTCCAGATGGCGCACTCTGAGTTAGCTAGGAATTAGGGCAACCTATTCAGATTATATGGATGGACTCAGTCCCCATATTTTGACGCATATGTTGTCCAAAAGCACAGTCTTACTTTATTATTAGGAACCGTACGACATGGCGCCACCAGCTTTATAGGCCAGGTACTTAGTTATTGGGTGTCTTGAGTCGTTCTTACATGTGTCCAAAGCCCCTAGTCGCCTTATACTGAGAAGTCCATGGTGTTAGGAAATAATCATCCTCAGCTAAATAGAGAACCCCTATTTTTGTCTGTAGGTTGTTCAAGCATGAACCTTTAAACGGATCACCCCAATATAGTTTTTCCCTTCTCTGAATTTCGTTCATTAAAATGGCGAATGCAGCATCAGTGGTTTTTCTACTAAATTGCAGATATGCAGTAACAAGGATGTTAGAACAACAAGGGCTTCCTCTTGCTGGAGGAGTGGTTACCATCATGGTAAAGGGCCAGAAAGTGTATAAAACAGAGGTATTCTATTCATGGGTCACTTTTCCTGCAGTGGATGCCAACACTAGAGTATTCCATACATACACAGAAGCATTCCATATCAGGTCAGTATGGAGCCTATGAATATTTAGAAATACCATTAACATTTCAGCAACACACAAATTGGTTTAAAGGCACCCTACCACATCTACTAACACATGTATAAAGGGGGTATCCTTAGCAATGACGGGGCAACATGGCCAGTCTCAGCCGGCTACACACCATATTCCAAAATAGGAGTAGTAGAGCTTCAAACACTTTACACAGGTCGAGTTAGACTATACAGATATTTAACACAGTTCATTATGCAAACAATAACAAAAACCCAGTGGGGGCTGTTCAAGCTGTTCAGCCACATTTATCAATGCATGCAATTAGTCCAGTTACTACTAACACAATAATGGGTAAGGTTCCCACTAGACAGGAAGCAATATCGTTCACTATTGCACAAAAAACAAACCAGCTTGAAGCATTATTTCCCCATAAGGGACCCCAAGATAAACATAGAATTCTCCCAATGTGCCTACCTTTGGGAATGGTTCCCCCAGCAGATGAACGTGCCACATGGGGCACCATTTTTGCTGCGATATATATATATATATCCATAGCTGTTTTGCTTGAGATGTTAAAGCATATTAAAAATGAAAAGGGCTGCCCCGGTCCTAAATTTGGGGATGAAATTTATTAACAATTATGCCACAGTAGCCTCAATACATTTAAGCAAACATTAAAGGGAAAGCAGCAGCTTTGGCAGTACACCAACGCCTTATTCTGGTACCGTTAGTGGATCAGGAGCGTGGACTAACAATAATTATTGCTGAAACCTATACATTTATAGGTCAAGATAATTTGGGAAGCAGACTTAATGAACCACAATGGAAGAGTTATTCTAAAAAATGCTGGGATAAACAAAAAAAGCAAGAAAAATCAAAGCCACATGGTGGATCTCTGCAGCTGGAGTCCTCTTAAAGATGTTATAATTTGAGTAACCGTGCAACAGTTAAACAGCATGATAGGTATCAGCATACTGATACACGTCCTTCTTGTTCCTTTCAAGAAGCATCCCAATGATGCTCAGAGAGAGGAGGATGATCAAAACGCAGATCAGAAGAGTACGCAAAACTGAAAAATGACTCACAATGCTCATCTGACATCATCATAAAAAAGGAAGAGAAACTTCCACAACAGAAGCCACAATTCAAGAAGAAGAAGGTGGCAGGTATTTCCATTAAATCTAATACACATATTGAGTATGCTGCTTTGGGACCAGGAGTGGGCTCAGACTCCGCTAGACAGTCTGGCCGAGGTCACCATAGTTCGCCAGAATCTGGTGGTGAGAACAACTAATGATTTTGTCCAGGTGTTAACACCAGATCAGAGAGTTAGTTCTCCAGGTAGATTATATGATTTGAACATTCATATTGAGGGTGATATACCTCGCACTACTAAAGTACTATTTTGGGAAAATTTGACACTAACATTTGAACCTGTCTTGGCTGAAAGGAACTGGCCACCTGAGTTTGTTAGAAAAGTCCCACATAGGGAAGACATACTAATACTGTGCTTCTCCGTCCTCTTTTCTGAAGGAGTTAAACATGCATATGTCACAAATTGAGCCCTTGCACAAGCCCCAGCATTATACCGCAACCATGTAGGCTGTGTTCAAGATTCACCATATCATGTCATACCAATAAGGTCCAGCCCACAAGTGCAACAACAATATCCTATTAAACATGAAGCTAAATGACATGTCAGAGAAATTCTAACACAACTTGAATATCAAGGCATAATTGAGCCTTGCACCTCACCACTTAACAATCCATTGTTTCCAGTAGTGAAACCAGATCATTCATATCTCTTAGTCTTAAAGTACAGACATTTAAATAGTCACACACACATACACATTCACAGTTCAAAATTCATACAGCACAGCACTAATGAACAGCACTGTGCTACAAAAAATAGAAAACACCATTAAATATTACAAATAGCTTTTTCTGCCAAACCATAGCACCTCAAAAAAGGGTTCTAACTGCATTCACTGCGCTCGTGTCACAAAAAGGGCTTTGTCGACTCCCTCAGGATTACAAGAATAGCCCAGGCTTGTTGTTTGCCCATATAACATCAATTCTACAAGAAACTGAACCAGAAGCATTGTCCTATGTCGATTACATATATATTAGGGATGCTGTTTGGTATTTGCTGAAAATGGCTACAAATTGAACTTTCAACAAGCTAAAATTACCTATCTCAGTGGCCTGTTCTTGGGATACGAGTTATCAAATGAAGGCAAAAGCCTAGTCCACATTTCATAAAGAAATGTGTGCTCCTGCAACCCCCCAAAGCAATAAAAAAGCCACAATCACTTTTGGGCTTTCTCAAATTTGGTAATACATACATTCCAGATTATGCACAATGGGTAAAACCATTTTGTGATTTAATTTGGCCAGACTTCTCAAGCATTCATTGGACGCTAGAACATACACAGATTCTGAGATCACTATAAACTGACATGCTTGCATCAAAACATTTACATATATGTGTCAACATCACAAACTTGGTGATCCACATGATTGTGCGGACCACAGGCTACACATTTCAATAAAGGTGATACTGTACCAATTGATTATAAATCACATTTATATTTCAATGCAGAAATGCGTTTTGCACCTACTGAAAAAATACTGACAGCAGTTCAGATGGCTGTTATAAAGGAAATATCATTGGCTCTGGGGAAATACATAATTGCTGTGACTCCCATCCCAGCATTAGAGGCCATTACAAAGGCCAGAGTTTCTAAAGCGAAAGCCTTACATCCTAGGTTGATACAGTGGGCATCTTCTTAAAAGCTACTGGATGTAGACTATGTCTTTGACACTAAGCTACAAACACAAGAATTCCGACAATATGAACAAGAACACCCCGTGCCCAATGACATTTGCCTCTTGACCGATATGACTTCATTGTCTATCCTAATGATTCTATCAAGTCCTCAGTTGGAACTAAACATTGATATTCCGCCGCTTGCCCAGCGGTGGGAGGGAAATGAGGGATGGAGTCTTCCAGTCTATTGAAACATTTACACACTCACTAGGTGCTTGCACTGCATAGCTGGCGGAATTCAAAGCTCTAATTCTTGCACTAGAAAATACCAATCCTGAATTCCCCACACTAATAGTGTGTGATTCCTATTTTTGTGTCCAGTCCTACAATGAGCACTTGCACTATTGGCGTCTGCATGGATTTAGAGACTCTAAAGGGAATACTATAGAGCACAAGCTGCTTTGGGGAAAGGGGGCACATTTTTAAAGAATGCCTGTCACAGGCTCATGTAATAAATACACTGAGTTCACTGGCTGATGAAGCCGAAAGACAGCAGTCGAGACTGCTGTCATAGCAGCAATTACTCATTCCCATATGAGAGTAGATGGAGACATCATGGTAGCTGTCAATGCTTCACGCACTAGCACTCCAGTACCTAAAAAATATCCAGCAAAATACTCCTACCTACTGAGTGCACAAAACATACCATTTGCTTGTATTCCCAGAGTGGGGGATCGAGTGATTCCAAATTCAGAACACAGATTAGAATTGATCATAGCTGCTCATGAGGGTTTAGATTCTGCCCATGCAGGTGTGGAGGCTACACTTTCACTACTATAGCAATGTTATTGGTGGCCAGGTCTCTACAAACAGGCCATGCAATATGTACTCAGCTGTGACATTTGTCAACAAACAAAAGCTTCCACCACAGTATGCCCCCCGCAGACACCTTTCCCACTTTCAAACAAGCCATTGGCTTGTGTGTATCTCAACCACTGCGGGCCACTACGTTCTGCTGGCTCCTTTAAAAACATCCTGTTAGCAGTGGATTCATGTTCTAGATTTCAATAAGTATGGCCACAGTGATCGGTTGATGCTCAAACTGCCTGCAAGTCTTCATCAGGACATATTCAGTAGTTGCATTGCACTTGGACCAGGGACCAGCATTTGCCTCTAGGGCTTACCGGGATACAATGAGCACCCTGGGTGTGGCTGTTCATTATTCCTCACCGCATCATCCTGAGGGAAATTCAATTGTGGAGAAGAAAAAACGCAACTTAAAGTAGTCTTTAACAGCAAAAGTATTTTGGTAAGGTCGAAGTTGGATCCATCATCTGTCTGGAGTCGAGAGAGCTTTAAATAATCTGCCTAGGATATCCTTGGGAGGCCTGACTCCTTAAGAGGTACTATTTTGCATCCAAATGTGGGTTGTAGACATTGATAATCCTGGTACAGTGTCAGTGGTAACACCTTTTGACATCAATGAATGTTTGGCTGTCTTTTTGAGATGATCTTTTGAATAAACACATATGGGGCCATATTATCAAGAACGGGCGATACATTATCGCCGCTTTAGCAGCGATAAGGGGCTTGATAATATGCCCTATAGAATTCCAATAGAAGCCCAGGTTTGATGTCCTTCACACCAGAACCTGGGCTTCTATTGGAATTCTATAGGGCATATTATCAAGCCCTTGATAATGTTATCGCCCGTTCTTGAAAATATGGCCCGAAGTGTTCTGCCACTGGAGAACTGAAGGTGCAACCAGCAACTTCTTGCTGTATTCCAGACATTGGTGATCTATTTCAAGAGAAGATTGTTGACAGAAAGGAATTTGGCCCATCATACAGAGCACCGGTGCCAGTCCTGGATGTTGAAGGTACCAGAACAGTACTTTAGCCACTCCGTGCTGGTTGTAAACACAAGTGATTTGTATCCATAGATCTCATAAAACCACACCATGTGGCCAGTCCTACACAGTAGGCCACAAGGTCTCCTGGGTAGTTGCCTGTTTCTTCTCACTATCAAACAGGAAATCCTGTTACAGGCATTAAATAATACTGAAATTTCAACTGCCCGGCTGGGGATATCAGACACTGAGGTTTTGCTACTTCCAATTACAAATTCCAGCACCATACACACACTTTATGTGAATTCACAGTATTCGACTACTACTGATAGCAACAAAGAAGTTTATTAAGATCCACCACTGGTGGTATCCACTAGTTCTACACTGCCCTGTGAGGTTCTTGTTTTTGTACTGACTGCCTCTGGCTATTTCGCCGACGTAGATGACTTTTCTTCAGATTCGTCAGATACACCATTGCATGGGATTCATGTATTTATTTTTTGGCTTGAACAGACTTGCCTTGTTCCACCTTGGATTTATGTTTACATTGCCATTTCATTGCTTTTCCTTTTCGTTTGGATTGTATTTGTGACAGTTTTCTTTTTGCTCATAAATGGACATTATCTCCTAGAACGCTCTGATATTGAACAGGTTACAGAGGTATTAAATAGTCCTGGGCAGAGTTTGAGTAGCCACACTATGCATAACTCCACGGAATGGCAATAAAACTCTGCAGTGCTACATGAAGTTTCGCGATCAGGCAGAGGTCCTTGTCCCACCCATTTGCGTGCCGTTTTTTGTCGTACGGCAATGCGAATTGTGTTTTCGGGGGGAAATATTGCGCAAACTCCACCATGCAGTTGCACATGGGCGCGGCCATCTTGTTTCTCAGTCTGTTAATGGTGCTGGGGCCTAATTTTTCATCCTTCTTTAAACTCTGTAATCCTTGGATTTTAAAACTTTTTTTCCCATCTTTTTAATTTATTATCTTACCCTTTGTTTTTCTAAGTGTGTATTTTATGTTTTTTTCTAATTTTTTGTGTGGTTTTTGTGAGTTTTGTACTTTATTTTTTCGCTTTACTTCCTTCCTAATTTTTTTTACCTTCCTTCCTTCTTATTCCTGTTTCTGCATTTTTCCGCTCCCCCTAGCGCCATGGCAAATAAGGGTGCCCCAAAGAGGACTGCATCAAGGAGTCGCCTTCCTTGTAGAAGGTGGCACGAGGAAAGGGTGCAGCCCCTTGCCCTATTTTCCGAGGTAGATGTGACAGCGCTGTTTTTTTACATCCAGCGCCACCTCCCCTCCACCCTGGCATCAGGCGGCAGGCCTGGGTCCAGGTACGGACTCCAGGAGCACCAGCAGTGATGGGCGAGGGTTTGCAGTGCAATGTATGACTGCTCTGGGGTCTGGCGTACCCATAATCAGCAACGCACTGGTGGTCTGACATAATGGACCTTGATCAGGACCTGCTGGACCTGCTGGACCTGCTAGGGGTTGAGGTCGCAGGGCTTGGTGAGTGGCTAATTATTAATATTATTATTAATTTTGTGTTCTATGCTACTGCTAATATTTTTTCCCAAATAGGAGGCATGCTGCTCACATGCAGGTAAGTTAAGTTTACAAATATTATATTTTGGGATCGTTATTCTAGACAGGTGCTCGGCACTACCTAATCATACTTGTTGGCGCTCGCTTGGGCTGATTATGTATGAGAAGTAATGCAGAGACTCCTTTGTCCTGTCAATAAGATAGTTGTAGTTAGTATTAGTTATTTAGCGGTGCACGTCCTCTCACTTCAGTTCTTAAAGCATTTTTGTAGCTCGTACAGTGACACGCAACCAATTTGGTGTATGCATGCGTCCATCTATGAATTTAAAGAAAAAATGCAGACTTATTGGATTGACCTGTCAAAGGGGGTTGGGATTGCGAATGAGATGAAGCAAATATCATTAGTTACAATTTATTAGTAATTCCAAAATCTAGTTTACTAAATTTGGAACAGGGCTAGGTAGGTTTGGAACATTTGGAATAGGATAGGACGGTCCGCGATACTAGTCTACTATTAGTCGATCTGATTTAGAAAAGTTCAAGGGTGTTGCAATTGCCTTTTCCTGTCAAAACATATTTTGGGAGAGATTATTTATTTACCACCAATCCTTTTTTGTCTTTAGCATTCAGGGGCAAGAAGAGGTCTGAGGCGGGTGAGGGTGCTGGAGGTGCCTCCCAGTCCCAATGTTCCTCCTCAGCCGATGGCTCTGCTGGCCCCAAGAAGTCCTCCTGTTGTTAACATTATTATTTATTTCCCTACGTTTTACCGCTCTTTATTTTGAATTATTTCGACTCGGTTCCTAATTGTTTTTCCAAATCTTCTTCGATCTATCCATTTCTAAATTCTTGTTATCCCTGCATTATCCTATTTACTTATTTCTATATTCCTAGTGCCTGTACTTTACTTCAAACTATCTCTGTACTAGTTTGTTCTGGAGCTTCCTTTCTTCTGCTTTGTCAGTCAGCTTTCCCGCTCCCCTTACATTATATTTTGTGGACTGCCTAGTGGTGGCACTGTAAGACTCAGAGAACCCGTTGGTTACGTACTACTAGTACTCCTACTCTGCTGGGCAGATTGCATGCCCAAGTAAGGTATTCTAAGAATGTTTGTTTATATGAGAAGGCTTTCTTTTACTTTCGTATGCTCAATCAGCCAAACAAGAAAGTGGCCATGGTCACCTTGGACACCCCAAAGTTGTGTCTTCTTAGCTAGGCCTAGTATTGTTAGCAGCAGTTGGTGAACTGATGACCATGCACCATGGCTGGAAGGAAGTATGAGTACACCCCGTTGCATTTGCCAACAAAGACCATATGTCCAGCTATCCAACCCTTTATTTTTTTTCAAAAACTCAGATTCATCAATAGCACTAGCCACTCCTTTACAGTTTGTCTTGAGGCTTTGCAAATATTGCCACTAACAAAATGCCCAACCGATATTTTTGATAGAAGATACTGGGGCAGATTTACAAGCCCCTTGCGTCATTTTTGCACCGCCGTTGCGTCACTTTTTGTGACGCAGCAACAGCGTAAAAATGCAGCCCATTTACAACGTGACGCATCTAGGGAGATGCGTCACGTTGTAAAGCCCTGCGTCACATTATACCTGCGTCAGGTATAATGTATGCAGGGTGGGCGTTCCAACGCAAAAAAGCCTCGTAGAAGTGACGCAGTGAAATCTACAAGATTTCACTGCGCCACTTCTAGGACGCTAATGCGTCAAATTCTTACGCCTGCTTGAAGCAGGCGTAAGGAGTGATGCAGCACATTGAGGATAGGCCTCCCCCTGCATTGCTGGAGTTGGGTCGTGCTTGCGACACGACTCCAGCAATGCGTGACTTTTGCGTCAACAGATGCATCAGAATTTCTGACGCATCTGTCAATCCTTGCACCATGGTGCGCCGTATTGTAAATACGGCGCATCCATAGTGGCGCAAGGGTTTCTTGGGGTGGCGCAGGGAAAGTGACGCATCTTTACAGATGCATCATTTTCTTGTAAATCTGCCCCACTGTGTATATCCGGATTGGAGTGATGTGAGTGGTGTATTTTCCTATAAAAGAAATTAATAGGAAAAGGCGTATCTGTCATCTAAAAAATGTGTATTTTTTTTTTAGCTGCACCGACCACCAGTGCCGGGGCCAACAATGTCTGTGTCTGCCAGTCAGCAGATGCGGCAGCAGTAGGGGGTGAGCCAGCGGCAGTGGCGGGCAGTGGTAAGACATATTGCTTGCTTATTGACAATTAATTATATACTCACTGCAAGGGTGTACTGTTGACTTGTGTGAACAGTTGAACACACACCTCTTTACTTATCATATACAGCAGGAGTTGAGTTAAGTAACTAATGGCCTCTTCTATCTTCAACTCAGAAGACCTTTAACTATGATGGGTTTATGGAAAAGGGAAAGAAGGATGGAAGGAGAAAGGACGGGTGAAATGTAATATGACTGTAAGACAAGGATGCGTGGTTGAAAGGATGCATATACTATAGGTGGCTGATAGTATGAATGCGTGGTTGAGGTATGGATGAAGGGTATACAGGTGAAAGGATGCCTGCCTGGGTGGATGAAAGTGTATGGGTGAAAGGATGCCTGCCTGGGTGGGTGAAAGGAATCCTCCAGTGGGTTTGATGGGTGAAAGGACACATTGCGGGGAAAATGACAAATGCATGTTGGTGAAAGATTTGTTGAAACTGAGAGCCATGTTTGGATGGATGGTTGTATGGATGGATGGATGGATGGTTTTCAATGGTGAAGAAAGGATTGAGAGAATGTAAAACTTAAATGGTGAGTAGCAAAACCAAGGCGGAGGAATAAAACATACTAGAAAAACAATGCAGTGATGATAGAAAAAATTCTTGGGAAGAAGAATAAACAAGGGATTAGGGTGCTCCTCTGTAGTGAAGCTCTTCTCACCGTTACTTGCTTGGAATGGTTTTATCAAGGTTTTTGATTCAAAGGGTTGAGGTGGTATTTCAGACTACTCCCTTAACTCACAGTAGTTTTTAAGCATGACATATATTATGTATCCTTCCTACCCACCCATCATCAATCACCTCCCTCCCTCCCTCCTTACAAATTACATTTTGCCAGTGACACGTATGGGTGACCTATCGGCTGCATGGTTACATCGGCAGCACAGCATTGTTGGCTGTGCAAGGTGCGTCGGCCTCAGTTAATGTGCAGGCCAATTTACAAATTTCATGGCAATGCCAAAAATAGTTGTGCTTCCCATCACTCCCAGTGCCCACTCAGTCACTTCCTAGTACATAACTCCTTTCCTAAGTTCTGTCTGTCCCAGACTTCCGAAATTGTTTTAAAAAACATTCTTTGCATGTGCCACTTTCCTCTGGCCAAGTGATATATTTTATTATTGCTTCCATAACGGATTCTGTCAGTTCAGATATTTCCCTTTCAACATTCGTTGAACAATGAGACTCACTACTAGCAAAAGCTTACGCACTTGATGATGAAATGATCAGTGAAATGTCTACCTATCTGGCCTAATCCCTCTAACTTACCTGCAGTAGACTAAGTTAAAAATTATTTTCCTTACTGCAAAGAAAATCTATTTTTTGGGAAAAAACGAATGTCAAATGTGGTGACGGAGGGTGAGGCCAGGGAGTAAAGTGGGACTAGGAATAAATGTCTTTGCATTTTGCAGATGGGATAGTCTATGATGAACGTGCCAAATACAATATCCTGTTCCTTAATCTTTTCCCCGTACTGTAGTGCCTTGCTTTTCCCATGGACAGACAGGAGGATGTCTGTCTGCATAATTGTTGTAATATAGTACCTCACGTGACGTATGTCATTCATAGTAACTATTCATCTGCCTTGTAGTCAGGGTGAAGTTGAGGCATTTAACAGAGCATGGCCATGATAAGAATAAAATAATTGTCTAGTACAGCTGCCCCACCTGCAGACAGCAGCAAAGTAACGCAACACAAGTATGTCTAGGTCGCCAGCTGAGCTAGCATGCCTCCATTAATTTAGCTCAACAAGAGAGAGAAGAATATCTGTATACTCCATAGTGCATAATGCCTGAAACTCTAATCACATAAAAATTGAATGGGCTCAGGATACCAGCAAATGTACTGCTACTGTGCCACTATATAATTTAATGTGTTTTGCTAAGAGTATTGTTTAAAATTTGTCTTTTTTCTTTCTTGATATAGCTAGTCCTGCTGGTACGATGCCACCTAACAGGCAGGAGATAGCAGCCCAGACCCGGCAGAGGAAGCTGGAGGCCATCAGGGCTGAGTACCAGTGGCTGGTGGCCTTGGAGGAGGAGGAGGAGGTGGCAGCAGCAGCTGCAGATTCCCTGGGCCCCAGCCAGTCTCCGGTGCCTCCAGTGCACCAACGCCGCAGTCCAAAGGCAGCCGCCCACCGTTATTCCACCACTACTGCTCTCCCCTATTTCTGTGCATTTCAGCACCTCATTATGCAGAGGCTGGCACGAGTGGAAGCCAGGCAGGAGGAATGTTGGAGACAATGAAGAGGCACATTAAGAAGCTGATAGCCCGCAAATAATGCTCTCTTCTACCCCTTTTTTGATCCTTTTTTGGGACTTGTTGGGAGAGATTGGGAATGTGGCAGTTGGGGCCTTTTTGGGATTTTATTTATGGACAATTTTGTTTTTGGACTTGGACACTATTTGGGACACTGGTTGGGGTTAGGGAGAGGGGTGGGCCAGTTGTGGGTTCACACGTTTATATTTGTGAAGGCATCAGAAGTGAGGTCATACTCCCTCTTAGGCGAACTCAAACTGTAGGATAAGGACTATTCATCGCAGCAAACTAAACATTGAAATAAAAACAGAGTCAATGCCGTTATTATATGCAACAAAAAAATTAGACTGTCACCAGAAACTAGACTCCTAGTACACAAGAAGAGAGACAAAAGACAAAATATGATAAGCAATGCTAAATTCAATTAATCAGAACAATGGGAAGCTAGTAAAAGTTACAAAATGAAGCAGACTCAAGCTTCGAAGTGGACAAGCTTTGATGCAATACAGTGCCTGAATGATTATGCTGGCAATGATGTGCCTCTGAAATAAGTATTGAATACTGTGCGTGGGTGGCTAATATAATATTGCCAGTGTGGGCTATCCTTAGAGTTAAAGAGCCTCGCCCTGCACTGAGTTGGTGTTGCTTTCACCACATTCACCCCACCATGTGTGTGATCAATTAATGGTGTACATTTTTAAATCATACCTCAATAAATAACACAGGCCGGGGGAAGAGGGTTTGGGTTTTGATGAAGGGATGGGAAGGGGGATTTCGGGAAAGGTTGTATAAAGACAAGCACGACAAAGGGACAACATTCCTCTTGGCAATGAGCAGCGGACCATCATAAATCTGTTATGGTAGGAAAAGGAAACAAAGGAATGATGATGAGTACAAGTAAACCAAACCAAATTGTCTGTCTGTCCCCAGAGAGACCCAAATTAAATTATATATCTAAATGTTCTATGGTACCGAGCTTTGAAAGATAGCAGTTTATTACAAATGAAGTTATCTGTAGGAGGCAAGTAAACTAAACACACACACAGTGCTGATGATTACTAAAAGAAAGAAATATACTGTATTTCCAAATGGAGAGCTGCATCTGCATTCCTCTTGGACTGTCCATCAATCTTGGGTGCTTGGCGGATGAGGTTCGATAAGGTAAGCGTGAGTGTGTTATGTTGGTTTTCCAGTATGGCGCAAGGTAAGAGAGCTTGTAGATTGAAAAACAAAAATGATATTGAAGAACCAAGGAGAACAAAGTTAAATTGCATAAGAAGTGCACTGAGAAGTCTCAGAGGCAGCACAATACAGAAGAGAAGAAGAGTCCTTTTTTTACAATCATTCATTTTATGCCTGGTGTGTGAACACTTAGGTGTGGGCAATTTTACAACAATAAAAAATCACAAAAAAGTGGCTGCATGTAGCTATCAGTATCGGGCTGATCAAACTCGCAACTGTCATGATCATTAATTCATCATCATTAATCATAACAATATATTATGTAGCCTAACAGCACATGCATAATGTGATTATCATTCTTGACTGAATGTCTGTCTCCAGTTACCTTCAACAACAGGCCTCCCCACCCAACCAGCACTTAGGTTCAAATTTAAGCCAGACAGCACTGCACACACACATACACCCAGCAACATTGCATTTTTCCAATCACGTAAAATCAACGCACTGCCGTCACCACTCACCACCACTACACATAGTTGTGTAGGTTGGTTGTTTAACTTTAGGCCACTTCAAAGTCATCACCAATTCAGTTGGTTTCACTGAAGTTGAAAACGTCCTTCTTTGGGTGGTAGTTCTCGTATTCGTCAGACCTACGCCCTGAGTGATTTCATCATCTCTGATCCTCCTGACTCCGAGTAAGATATCCAAATCCATACCAACTGTGTCCTGACTCAAATGCAACAGATCGACCTGTAGTATAATTTTCTTGTTGCATAGAAAGAGAAACATTGAGTAATTTTTTGTGTAGACTATATTTGTGTTTGCGTTATCGATTCTAAAGGGATTGGTCGGGTCTGACTCTTTGAGGAGTATAAAGCAGAAAACATTTAAACAAAGCAGTGTGGAGTAGACCGGGTGAAGAAATCTTGCTAACTCTCAAAGGGAAGGGAAAAAAAATCACCGTCAGGGAAAAGATTATTATCAGCTGTCAGTAGGCCACTAACGTAAATCATCACAAACACATTTAAGCATAATAGTTACAGATAAATAAACATCCAGTGTCACAATGCCTGACACCACATGAATCATCTCAACACACATCACAAGTTTACAACAAACAGCAATCATTCAGTGTGCATTGCATGCCATTTACCTGTTTTTCAGGCGTGGTCACCGTGATCGTGGTACATTGCAGAATGCAGATCCATTGTTCGCGAAGCAGACATTGGCCAGTGTAAATCAAATAATGTGGGGCAGTCAGGCTAGGGTAATAAACTAGGAAAGGATAGATAGTCAGGAACCAGGGCTAGAGGCAGGCACATCTTTGTTTGTATTCTCTCCATCCAATGCCCTTGAGGGAAATGGGTTGTGGGGGGGACATCTTTACTGCACACTGTTGCAACTCCAATCCTGCAATAAAATGTGTCTAAGAGTAAGACGCTGGGGATTAATTAATCAACCAGTCACAAACAAATAAATTAAATAATGTTCCAATAGCTAGCTATAGATATTTTTTTATTTTGGCATGAAAGAAAGAAAGCAGATCAGAGATAGAGACTATGAGAGAAAATTCTATGGTTGCTGGCCCAGGCCTATTAGTCAGGAAAGTAGAGCTCATCCTCAAACTCTGGTGGTTCACCCAGAAGTAGGCCATCTAACATACTAATGCCATGAACTGAGTATCCCTCATCTTCCTCCAGTCGTACTTCAGGTATGGAGTAATCCGGTGGTATAAAGTGCTGATTCATTTTATTCATGGTTAACTCTCCACGTTTTGGGGAGAGAGAGAGACTGGTCCTTCTCACTGTGACGATGGCAGCAGCAGCACTGAAAACATGCTCAGCAGAGACACTGGTATCAGTGAAGCCAGATAGTTTAGTGTCAGCCTGCTGAGCACTGACCATTGGCGTCTCTTCCAATACCAATACACCAATGGGTTTTGATCAAGGTAGACCTCTGTTGGGTCATCCAGATAGGCCTGGACCATCCGCTCAATGGTAATTGGTGTCCCATCCTGCTCGAACTCTTTTGCCTTCACTTCTGCACTGGACTTAAGCCCTGCCAGTAGAAACCACTCAGTTGCAGATTTATGGACTGATTCTCCTGTTCTTGTTGTTGATGGTGTTCTCATGTTGGTTTTGGCTGCTGTGAGCCAACAGCACTGCCCTCAGGCTCTGAACTTGAAGGCTGCCCCACAGGACTTGTTCCCTGGAGGAGTGGGCCTCTAATTCTATGCTGTTCTTTTTCTTGCTTACTGGCTTGCTCACATTTCACAAAATCCCCATCTGAAAAAGGAATGAAAGTGAACAGTAATTGTTTGTACCGTGGATCAAGAATTGTGGCACAGATATAATGTCTGGATGACACAATATCTCTTTGCACCCTTGTATTAACAGTTAAGCAAAGGATTAAGCTCTCCACCAAGTCATACGCATCATTTTTTCCTCCACACCTGCATTCATTTCAGACACCTCCTTTAGCTGTTTCTGTAGCGTGTGCAACAATGGGATGGCTTGGCCCATGATACTGTCCAACCTGCTGACTTCCTGTGTGAACACCTCAAAAGGAAGCAGCATCTCTGTCAGGACTTGAAGAGGCCCCATTGGTCCATCTCAATGATCAGGCCTTTCACAGTTGCATCCCCTCTGTGCATGACATATTCATTGATCGATCTGTACTGCTCAAACAGGCATTCAAGCATGTAATAAGTTGAGTTCCAAAGTGTTGGTATCTCCTGTATGAGTGCTTTAACTGGCATTCTATTATCACGCTGAATGACCCTCAGCTGTTTCTGGGCTCTAAATGAACGGCTGAAATGAGTGCAGATTCTTCTGCAGGTGGATAGTAAGCTGCTTACTTGGTCTTCTTTTTTGAGAAGAACCTGTACAGTGATGCTGATGCAGTGAGCCAAACACAGGACCCTGAAATAGCCACCATCAGCCATGACTTTAACTATATTACTGCCATTGTCCATGGCAACAAATCCAATGTTACACCCTCTTCATCACAGCCATTCAAAGGCCTTGTTGTTAAAGTCTTCCAAAATGTTTGCTACAGTATGGGCTTTCTCCCTGGCGAACATGGCTACTGCTGCATGCTTCCGAGCGGAATTAAAAATGTCAGCAGTATCAACACCTGCAGATATCTTTTCAATAGCCCCTGCAAAAGAGATCCAGTGTGCAGTGATGCACATATATTCAGTGCCTTAGCAACTGGTCCACATGTCTGTTGTCAGGTAGCTACTGTGAACAGCACTCTGCTGCATATCTTGTCCAATCAATTCCAGCACATTGTGATGTAGTGCTTGAACAGCAACTCTGGCGAAATAGGACCGGCTGGGAACCTTCCATTTCGGGCAGATGGCTGACACAAATTGAAGAAAACCCACCCCTTCCACAAAAGAAAAAGGGAGGAGGTCCAATGCTAACATTTTAGCCAGCTTTGCATTGTACAAACGTGCTGTTGGGTGGTTGCGTTCATACTGCCCCTCTGGCTTAAACATGCCAGGAATAATAGCCTGGATCCTTTTCTTTTCTGGTGCCACTGATGCAGGTGATTTCTTTAGAGCAGGTGGTGGTAGGCTCAATGTGCTTTTCTTTGGGGCAGACGCTGTCCTCAGTTGCCTTTGTGTCCCGACCTGAGTCTTGTGCCATTGCGATGTTGCTGATGTGGGCGATACTACTGCACTGCTAGGGAGAGGCCTACTTTGCGCAATGAAGATGTCTTCCTCTTAGTCACCTTCCACCGTGATCGGATCGGATTCCAATTCCCTGCTCAGCCAGCTTTCACCCCTTCACCAACAACACTTGCAGTTTTTTGGCCACCAAGGCGTGCCTCCCAATGGATCATACGGTGCTTTCTCAAATGAGTTGTTTGGCCCCCGGTACCATTGTTTGTACCAAGCTTACCCCGACTAACACTTGGCCCGCAAAGGGAGCATATGGCAATGTTCACCTCCTTATTGCTAACCGAAAAAAATTCCCAAATTGGGGAGCTCAACTTTCTGACGATGGTGCCACTCCCAATGTCAGATGAACTGGTGATAGGTGGGCGTTTCGACGCTTGACTCTCTGCAGTACCTACTTCTACTGAGGTTGTTGTGGATGTGGGTTGTATCTGTGGTGCCACTGCCACATCCGTCCCAGAAGTTGGGATGGGGTAACTGTAGGACTTGGCCTTTTTGGCTAAAGTTCCCTAAACTTTTTGCTTTCCCCCTAGACCGTTTTCCTGACATAGAGTTGCCAATTTAGATGCTTTGGGTACTTTGCCACTGCTGATCAGTGTCAAAGTACAAGTGTTCCCTGTGTAAAGTGCAATGGTAATTGGTTGGCCATGATTGGTATGTCTGCCTTACTAGTAAAGTCCCTAGTGATGTGCATTGTGTGTGCCAGGGCTAGTAATGCAAAGGTGCATGGAGAAGGAAACTCAGGCCTGCAGTGTAAGGCCTGCGCGCAGTTTGCTAAGTTAGCATGTTGTCCTGACAAGTGCAACCACTTGCCAGGCCTTACTTTCCCTTTTGCGTACACAGTGGGTGACCCTTTGGTAGGTCCCGGGTAACCCCTGTGCAGGGTTCAGTGTAGGTAAAAGGCAGGACATATACTGAGGTGTGTGTTATGTCCTGACAGTGAAAAACACTCCATTTCGTTTTTCACTGGTGAAAGGCCATCCTGCCCATAGGACAGAATGGGGGAGGCTTGGTATTGTGTTTGTTAGCCTAGATTCCCATAAGTTTAAAATGGAGAGGTGAAGTTTAGTATGTATGAACTCAGAGCGTCATAACACATCTTTCTATGAAAGTGGTTTTGTCACTGTGTGTTCAGAAACCACTCTTTTAGAAAGTGGCTGAGTTTTGTGCTTTAAGCATTTCTGTTTGTCTCTGCTGAATGTGGATTGACTGTCTGGATCTGAATGGGGAGAGGAGCTGGGGGAGGTCTTGACCCAGGGAGGGGTTGAGATGGCCCAGGCTGACCTGCATCTGGAGAGTAGGCGAGGAAAAGCACCGGGAGATGAAGAGGCCTGGGTTGCAGCTATAAAACAATTGACCCATCTTCTGCTGAGTGATTAAGGATCCAGACCCCCAGTATCAAAGGGAGAAAGGTGACACTGGGAGGGAGACACCCAGAACTTATTTAGGCAGGGGTCAGGGACCCCTGAGCACAAAGAACTTCAAAGACATTTAGGGGTATAACTATGAGAGCTGAAGCCCCTGAACGTTGGAATAGAAATGGATTGAGACTGAAAAGGCTTGGACCCATTTCGTGGTCAAGAGGAACCTCTGCTAAGGAAGGAACAACTGAAGAGACTGCTGGGAAGGACCAACCCTTGCTTCGTGATCTGGGGCTGGTCTGCAGTTTGCTGTTTTTACCCCGGAAGAGGCTGTTGGGACTGTGCTTGGTGCGCTGGGTCCCCCTGCGTGAAGAAGACTGTGATTTGTGCTGTGTCTTGTTACCCCAAGGGCCCGAGGTGAGCTGGCTCCCTGTTTGGAAACACAGGAACATAAAAGTTTCCGGAGAAGTTTCAAGCGACACGGTGGGCGCGTGTTGTGGCAGCTTGAGACCCTCGGAAGGTGTGCCCTATGATCTTGGACACACGGAGGAGAAGTGAGACTCAGACGTTCTGGGTGCGTGTCGTGGTGCACAGGAGGCGTTGGTGAAGAGCGCCTGGTCAACGTGTGCATCGAAGGTGACGTGAGTCTCGGACGCGCTGGGTGCGTGTCGTGGTGCACCGCAGGCATTGGTGAAGAGCGCCTGGTCAACGTGTGCATCGAAGGTGAAGTGAGTCTCGGACGCGCTAGGTGCGTGTCGTGGTGCACCGCAGGCATTGGTGAAGAGCGCCTAGTCAGCGTGTGCATCGGAGGTGACGTGAGACTCGGACGCGCAGGGTGCGTGTTGTGGTGCACCGCAGGCACTGGTGAAGAGCGCCTGGTCGGCGGGTGCATCGGAGGTGAAAGGGGTCTCGGACGTGCAGGGTGCGTGTCGTGGTGCACAGGAGGCATTGCTGGAGAGCTCCTGATCAACGCGTGCATCGGAAGTGGAGTGAGTCTCAGACGCACAGGGTGCATGTCGGGGTGCACTGGAGGTGCTGGTGAAGAGCGCCTGGTCATCTAGTGAACCGGAGGAGAAGTGAGGCTCGACACGGTGAGCGTGTCGGGTGCGGCCGAAGGTGTTGGTGAAGAGCGCCTGGATATCGGGGCACCGGAGTTGGAGTAAGTCTCAGTGAAGCAGTGTGCGTGCTTTGGTGCAACCTGGGATTGTGGAGGTGATCGGCTGATCATCGTGTGCACCGGAAGAAAGTGAGTCTCTGCAACGTGGTGTGCGGGTCTTGGTGCCTACTAACACCGCAGGAAGGTGTGCCTGGTGAACGTGCACTCGGAGTCGACGTGAAGTCCCATCAGCGTTGTGTGTGTGGCTTCATGCCAGAGGAGACCCGGAGGGTGCTGTGGTGAACGTGCACCCGGAGTAACGTAATCTCAGGGGCGTGGGGTACGTGTGCCCTGCGGCTGCCTGAGACCTTCCTAACAGTCATGGCCTGGACCGGCAGCCCGGAGGAGCTGAGCTGCCAGGCCGAGCCGCTGAGGCCCATTGAGAAAGTCCTACACGGAAGGCCCAGTTCGCTGAAGGAGGAGAGGAGAGTGGGGTCACGCCCCCAGGTAATGTGGATCACTGCCTGGGCGGGGTGCGGGCTCGGAGGGACACTCTCTCGGCCTCTCAGACCTTCTGGCGATGTGAGCCTTTGCTTCGGCTCAGATTGGGACCCATACTGCGGTCAGGAGTGGCAGTACTGGGGCCAGAGTGAGAAGCTGTACTTAATGTCATTGTTGAAACGTGTGGTGGGCATCTGTTATCGAAGAGGCTGACTGTCGTAATACACATTGCCAATATTGCTGCTAACGAACTGCCGGACTGTCTTATGACGCCTGACATTATATCTGCATAACGAAGTACACGATTGTAGTGCTACGCACTGCATTATTTCTCCCTTGCAAAGTACAGGATTGTAGTGGCCCGCATTGCATTATTTCTTCATTGCAAAGTACATGATTGTAGCTATGCATTGCATTAATCCTTAATTGCAAAGTACATGATTGCAGCGGTGCTCATTGCATTATTTCTTCATTGCAAAGTACGTGATTGGGGTGTGACGCATTGCATTATTCCTTCATTGCGCAGTACATGATTGTAGCGGTACGCATTGCATTATTTCTCCAATTGCAGGTACCGGGGTGTATCGTTACGCATTGTATTATTATTCCTTTGCCCAGCACAGGATTGTATCATTACGCAGTGCACTATTGTTTGTCCATTGCAACGTGTGTGATTCTAGCATTACGACCAACATAGCATTTTGAAAGCGGTGGTTGGGATTTGAACCTACCAGACAGCCAGAACGAATATTACCCTTTATTATATGTTGGCTTATGTATTGTGTGGTCTGATCGTATATCTTTTTACATAAAGTTTATACTCGTTTAATCAAACTCGTGTGGAGTCCATTTGTGGTGTCACCAGTGGGTTGTTGTGCGTGTGGTTGCACATACTGTACACTCGTGCCTTGGAGATAGGCCTGGCTGCTCGTGCCAAGCTACTAAGGGGGTGAGCAGGGCTATCTCAAACGGTGTCCTTTCTTGGCCTAGCGTTGAGTGAGGAGTCCCGGGTCTCGCATTTGGTGACAGTGGTGCGGGACGGGGACTCCGGCTTCCAACATTTGGCGGCAGAGCGGTGGGATACGATCCTAACGTAATTGAAACGCGTGTGTGCAAAACCACTCACATTAATTGGCGTACATCATAAATTTATCGCAGACCACGACGCAACAACATATTGTTTTGAATTGTTGGTTCTATTGTTGAGTAACCTTTAAACCACACATCATGTCTCAGGAGGGGAGCCAGATAGCCGGTGAGGCTGCGGCTGCAGAATTATAGTTTAACATTGAGGCATTGTTTACCTACAAGGTTGATCAGCTGAGGAAATTCTGCAGAGCTTTGGGATGTCCCATGAAGAGTAGCACCAAGAAGGAGGAGCTGCAAGTGGCCTTGAGGGCCTGGTGGGAAACCAAAGAGGCTCAAGAGACGGGTGATGTTGAGGTGGATGAGGATGACCCAGGGAATGGATTTGGTCCACAGGATTTGCCAGTGGAGGGACAAGCCGCAGGGGCTGGTAGTAGCCATTCAGGGAGGAGTTTTCCCCAGAGGAGTTGGAGGAAAACCAAAGGGTCAGACTGCATGAGTTGGAGGTGTTAAAACTTAAAACTCAAGCAGAGGAGAGCAGGAACGCTCTCGCGTTTGAAGAGAAACGGGTTCTCTTCGCTCATGAGTCAAGCATGAGGGAACTGGACATTAAGGGTAAACAAGCAGAGTCCAGTTCGAATGGTGGCAGCGCACAGCCAGTGCCAAGTGTGGATGAGCACAAGTGTGCACTGGAAGATTGGGTAGTGGTTAGCATGGTAAATGACTTGGAGGGGTTGTCCAATTTGGCCCCAGGGGAGCCTAGGCTCAGAAATCATTTTCCAGGTTTGCGCCACCCCGGTTTAAGGTGTGGGCTCCTTGATTCCCGGGAGCCTGCATGAGAACCGGACCCCTGGTCATGGGTCCAGGGGCCTGAAAAGGCCCCAGAGAGGGAACAAGGGCCAAGTGGTGCAAGGAGATCCCAGAGTAGTGAGGAGGGGTTGCTGACTAGCCCCTTGTCTCAAAAGAGGGGGAGGAAGAGTAAGAAGCACCCCCAGGGATCAGCAGCACCACCCAGGAAACTGGGGGGGCCGTAGGAGAGCCCCCGGGTGGAGGCCTAGTGCCTACTTGCCAGAGGTGTGAGGAAGGACACCTAGCGTCAGGAGGGCATGGGGAGTCTGTAGCCAAAGCTCCTGCCGTCCTGAAGTTTGTGGGTGCCATTCCTAAGTGGCAGGCCCAGAAAAATAAATGGAAGGATAAAAGAGGGTTGTGTTCCCCAGTGGGAACACCTGTGGGACAGTGTCCAGCCAGTGGGGCTGGGTCCCCTAGAAGTGACCAGCGTAAACCCCCTTTTAACCTGGAGGGCAGGATAACTAGAGGTAGTATCCTGACCGATGGGCCTTCCCAGGGTACCACTCCAGGGTGGGGTTGGCATGGGTCCAGCACCCCTGGAGGGGTCCCCCTGGCTGGGAGGGATCCATGGAACAGCATTGTTGGCTCAGGGAGAAGTGATCAAGAAGACCCCCTGGGGTCAGGAAGGTGTGGAACAGGAGGGAGTCCCTGTGGTAGAGGGCCTGCGTCCTGGTTCTATCGCCTGAAGCTGGGAAGTCCATCAAGGTAATGATTGGTCTACCCCGGCTTTTGGCTGGCATGGGTTTGTGTAGGACTTGGCCTTTTTGGCTAAAGTTCCCTAAACGTTTTGCTTTCCCCCTAGACCGTTTTCCTGACAAAGAGTTGCCAATTTAGATGCTTTGGGTACTTTGCCACTGCTGATCAGTGTCAAAGTACAAGTGTTGCCTGTGTAAAGTGTAATGGTAATTGGTAGGCCATGATTGGTATGTTTGCCTTACTAGTAAAGTCCCTAGTGATGTGCACTGTGTGTGCCAGGGCTAGTAATGCAAAGGTGCGCAGAGAAGGGAACTCAGGCCTGCAGTGTAGGGCCTGCGCGCAGTTTGCTAAGTTAGCATGTTGTCCTGACAAGTGCAACCACTTGTCAGGCCTTACTTTCCCTTTTGCGTACACAGTGGGCACCCCTGTGGTAGGATGTATGACGATACCACGCATGCATTACATCGCATGCCATCAGATCGCGGTTTTAACAACGCAAGTCGTTACAACGACTTGCGTTGGAGGGCGCTGGACTTAGGAGTAGTTTAATTTACTATTCCAACTCCAGCCTACGTACAGTAGGGAAGGTGTTGGATAGTAATTTAAACTACTCCTTGTCCTATAGCGCCCTGCAGTGCAAGTCGTTGTAACGACTTTTGTTGTAAAAACCGCAATCTAATGGCATGCAATGTAATGCATGCGTTCTAAAGGTTGTTTCCCCTGTGGTAGGTCCCGGGTAACCCCTGGGCAGGGTGCAGTGTAGGTAAAAGGCAGGACATATACTGAGGTGTGTGTTATGTCCTGACAGTGAAAAACACTCCATTTCGTTTTTCACTGGTGAAAGGCCATCCTGCCCATAGGACAGAATGGGGGAGGCTGGGTATTGTGTTTGTTAGCCTAGATTCCCATAAGTTTAAAATGGAGAGGTGAAGTTTAGTGTCTTGTGGTTTGTGGCCTCCTGGCCTGCCTGGATACGTTGGCACAGGCCTGGCAGCCATGATGACTTTTGCGCACGTTACTCTTAGCTGTTGTTCTGTCGCCCTCTGCTCCTGCCAAGTTATTTTACAACTGTCTGCATTTTCTGTTTCTCACCTTTTCTCCTGTTCCCTTTGGGCTCAGTCTGAACAACAGTTACAAGGTCGAACAACACGTCCCTGGTTCTTACTGATTTGGCCTGTCCCTCGCACCTAGACATAACACCATGTACAGCTGCCATGGAGAAATTAGTGTGCTTTTAATATTGCGGTTCGCTGTGATTGTCTGCTGTGTAGTTTTGCATCTAGAGATTGAGGTATGGGGGTTCGCTAGGCAAAGCCCAGAGGTCTTCTATTTTTATAATAAACTAGCTTCCAGCACGGGGAGGGTGGTAATGTTAGATAGACATATATCCACTGCTTTATGAGATGCTTTCCCCGTTTGTATTCTATGGAGTTGTAACCATGCTGATTATATTATTCATATGTATTATGATAATAGTAATGACACGTGTACTGTTTCTTAGAGCACGTAAGTTGAAATAAACATTTTAACCTATACAGTGTCTCTTCTTACGCACATTGTGGACAGGTACGAGTGTGACGAAAGAGTGTTCTTGCCTCTGCGAGTCCTGAGAGAGATACCGTGTTCTGGGTTGTCTAATCATTGGCACATTGGTGCTAATGGGACGCTAAGGCTAGTTGGGTTGGGGTTTTGGGTGCTAAGGCATATGGTTGGCTCACCACTATATTCCGAGGTCCTATTATCCTGTGCATAGCTCTGTATGTGCAGAAACCTTATGACATGGCGCGACCAACGAGTGGGGCAGCTTATCTGCGAGACGCTTGAGTAGTACTTGTGCTTGTCCACAATTCCCTCACAGACGCTTCCGGAAGCGTCTGTGACGGCGATAACTCCTATATTGAAGTTTTTGTAGGTTCTTTCAAGCTTGAAGTTGTTAAAAAAGGTTTCTTACCTAAAATCCTATTTGTGCTGCCTCATTTTATATTGTCGACGAATTCTAGCCATAAATGGCTGTTCAAATTGCGGCGCATAGCCGCGAGCACTCCGAACACACTTACGGGTGTATGGAGTGCCAGATACTGGAGTTGCCTTGATCTTTGTGGTACAAGCCGATCCGGCTTACCACTTCGAGGTGTTCTACTCATGGATCACTTTTCCTGCAGTGGATGGAACTGATGATTTGTTCCATGAATATACAGCCACTGCAGTTCCTAATCACTATACACCTTATTCTTGTCTTGAGGTACCGCTCACGGCGTGGCAACACCGTGTTTGGTTTGATGGCGCCCTCCCCCAACCGACTACCACGGTTCGTTTAGGCCCCTTGTCTATTGATGGGGCCACTTGGCCTGTTTTGGCCGGGTACACCCCACATCCGCGATATATGACAATACCAGTCGCGGAACTACGTAGCATGTATTCGGCTTTGGTGCGAGTGCATCGAGCCCTAGTGCAATATGTTACAGGCAACATCCAGGGAGCCCCTCCTGGAGTTGCAGGCCATCCAACTGGTGCAGCCGGAGTTACCATAAGTCCTGTAATGGTGAACTCAGTGATGGGCAAACGTCCACAAAATAAGGACGACTTTCCTTACTGGCTTGCAGAAAAATTTGACCAGTTGGAGGCATTTTTTCCACACACAACCCCAGTGGATAAACACCGTATTTTAATGATTAGTTTGCCAAAAGACTTAATTCCCGAGTTGACAGCATGTGACAACTGGGGTAAGGTATTCGCAGCAGTATATTCTAAATGTTTTGGTACTCCTTCCATGACGGTTCTCCCCTCTGTAATTAAAAAGTACAGGATGAACATGGCCCTGAAGCGGCTGTGGAATTAGGGATGAGACTGGTGGGAGTGTTTGAAGTAGTAGCTGAGCTGATCCTTGCGAATGTCAAGGGCGATGCAGTGAACTTTCAAGTAGCTAACGCTTTGGCACTGGTCCCAGAATTGGACAGGCCTCGCGAATTACCTAAAATTATTACCCAGGCTTACAAAACTATTGGTAGAAATAGCCTGGGTAACAAGCCTTTGCAAAACAGCAAACACAATCGCAACCACAACAGCAACAAACCAAATCTCAATCTGAGAAAGATGAGAAACCAGTCTTCACTAAAAAGAGTTGGAGGCTGAAAAAACAGGGTAAGCAACAAAAGAAGCCGGGGTCGAGAGGCGCATCCCCAGTTTCAGTTTCTTCTGAGCGCACTTATGATTTACGCGATAGAGCGAGAATTAAATCACCGGATAGGTTTCAGATCCCTGATGCGCGTTCTCCTCATTCTTCACAGGCACAGACTTCGTCACAGGCCGGTGGAGGAGATCGCCAGGATAGAGGAAGGGACCGGGAGGTTCCCCAGGGACGAGACCAACCTCGACAACAAGTCAGAGGAAAAGCAGAAGACTTTCAACGTTTTCGACCTCAATTTCAGAAGAAGAAAGTTGCCGCTGTAACAGCGAAATATGCCACGGACGGTGAGAACGAGGCTCCTGAATTGGACGTGGGCTGTAACCCTCCTAGGCAGCGCCGCGGAAGTTACCATAGTGCGGGAGGCACTACGTCCTCATATGGAGGCGACAGCAACTGAAACATTCATTACTGTTGAAACAGCAGACACCAGAGTGGCACCCCCTGACAGACTATTTAATATTGTCATCCAAATTGAAGGTGATATACAGCGTGTAATTAAAGGGATTTTTGGGGAAAATCTAACCTCTTCATATGACATTTTGTTAGCAGAGGCGGATTGGCCACCCCCATTTGTTCTTGCTGCGCGTAAAGGGGAGGAGGTAATCCTACCGAGCTTTTCTCGACATGTCCCAAAGGACAAAGCGGAGGCTCTAGCAGCTGAATGGGCAGTGTCCCTGGCTCCTGCGTTATACCGCAACCACGTGGGTTGGGATGAGGAATCTCCCCCCCATGAAATACCTTTGCGGTCACTACCGCAGCCACAACCCCAATATCCCATAAAACGTGAGGCCAAAGGCCCCGTATCCGAAATTCTGACTCAGTTGGAATATCAGGGAGTAATCGATACCTGCGTATCACCTATGAACAATCCCCTTTTCGCGGTTTCTAAACCCGATGGATCGTACCGCTTAGTTTTGGATTACCGGCATTTGAACTCTCATTGTCGGACCTTTGCGGTGCAAAACACCCATAGTTCTGCGCTTGTAGACAGTCTTATTCGTAAAAAATATAAAACGACCCTTGACCTTTCAAATGGATTCTACACGCACAACTTGGCCCCGGAGAGTGGCCAATGGTGTGCTTTTACTTCCGGTGGTAAAATGTTCAAATTCAGGCGTCTTCCTATGGGCTACAAAAATAGTCCAGGCGTATTTGCCGCTCGTGTTGTCTCTTTGTTAGACGGCATAGACCCAGACGCATGTTCGTACGTAGATGACATTTATCTGACAGATGACAAATTGTTTCCGCATCTGACCCGAGTAGACCGCATTATTCTTGAATTCGCGGTTCAAGGTTACAAGATTAACTTTGCTAAATCTCACATTGCTGAATTTACCGTTTTGTTCTTGGGCTATGAGCTCAACAATGAAGGTAAGGGCTTAGCCCCCCATTTCCTAGAGAAATGTGCACTTCTGTGTCCTCCTACTAATCTGAAGAAGCTTCAGTCCTTGCTGGGTTTTCTGAACTTCGGGCGTACTTATATTCCCGAATACGCCCAGCGTATCAAGCCACTATATGCCTTGATACAACCTACTTATTCGAAGTCTTGTTGGGTTCCGGAGCATACCTCCATTCTGCAGTCTTTGCAGACAGACCTTCTTGAGTCTAAATACCTTTTGACGCGTGACAACCACACAAACCTGGTGATTAGAATAATTCCAGGGGCAGTGGGTGTCACGTACTTAACCTTTAATGAAGGTGACACAGTACCCATCGCATACAAGTCACATCTGTACACTTCTGCAGAACTGCGCTTTTCATCTGTGGAGAAAGTTCTAACCGCAGTGCAAATGGCGATTCTAAAGGAACGCGCACTGGCACAGGGAAAATGCATTCTGGTGGTAACACCCTATCCTGCACTGGAAGCAGTGACAAAGGCAAGTGTACCGAACTCTAAAGCTTTGCACCCCCGTTGGATACAATGGGCAACATCTTTGACGTCTCCGGATGTCACTTTCATTTTCGATTCTTCCCTTCAGACTCAGGAGTTTTTACAGTATGAATTCGTTCATCCTCCTCCTTTGTCTTTCTGCCTCTTGAGGATTACGATTGTGTGATCTACACTGATGGTTCGGCACAACCAGCCACAGGGTCCAAGCATGCTTATTCAGCCGCATGTGCTATTGTTGCAGGTACGTTTGTGAACGGAAAATTCAAATCCACCGTGGTGCATACACAGGCACTCGGGGACAGTACAGCACAATTGGCCGAGTTGCGAGCATTGGTGCTTGCGCTTGAGTTCGTCAATCCTGATGTGACCACTTTAATAGTGTGCGATTCTTACTACTGTGTTCAATCATACAATGACAATCTGTTCTTTTGGTCGCAAAACGACTATAGAGACGCTAAAGGCAACACAATGAAGCATAAAACGCTTTGGGTTCGAGTGGCAGAATTACAGCAACGTCTGCCGCTCACACAGGTGGTTCACACCCTAGGCCATCAGCGGGTGGGCACACACGCTGTTGGCAACGGTTTGGCAGATGAAGCTGCCAAATCAGCAGTAGTCACGTGTTCAGTAGCAGCAGTTACTAGATCCATGTCTAAAATAGACACTGATATCTTGGCAGCTATTGCTGCAACGAAGGAAGGAACGAATTACCCTAGGGGTTTCCCTTCCAAATATTCTTACCAGTTAGGTCCCGATCAGGCTCCTTATGTAACAATACCTGACGTTGGTGATCGGCTGATCCCCAACGCGGACCGCAGGCTTTCCTTGATAACGGCAGCGCACGAAGGCATGGCTTCGTTACATGCAGGTGTGTCTGCGACAGTTTCCATATTGCAGCAGTGTTACTGGTGGCGTGGTTTATATAAAGACACCCGTACTTATGTGCTTTCCTGTGACGTTTGTCAACAGATCAAGCCTTCCACGGTTACACGACCACCACAGACCTCGCTAGGCATTTCCAACAGACCCTTTGGGTGTGTTTACCTGGATCACTGCGGTCCATTTTCTTCAGACACTGCCTATAAATATATCTTAGTGGCAGTGGACTCGTGCACACGGTTCATCTGGGTCTGGCCACAACGGAGTGCTGACGCTCGAAATGTCATCAGGGATTTGCGTGTCTTTGTGGGAATTTTTGCATGCGGCACCTTCCATTCGGACCAAGGTCCGGCGTTTGCCTCTAAGGCTTACAAGGACGCAATGGGTTCATTGGGGGTGCGGGTGAAATTTTTGTCTCCGTATAGGCCTGAGGGCAACTCTAACGTTGAACGAATGAACCGCGACTTAAAGCAATCCTTGACAGCTAGAGTTATAGGTACTGGCAGGAACTGGCTGGCCCACTTGTATACCATTCAGCGTGCACTTAATAATCTCCCTAGAAGACCTCTGGGTGGGCGGACCCCTTACGAAATGCTCTTTGGCATACGAATGTTTGTGCCTGACCTTGATGGTCTAGACATGGCGGCGCAATCCGCCAAGTTTGATGTAGATAACCATTCTACTATGTTACAGGACTTACAAGAAGCCCGAGACAAACTTGCAATTGCACATTTGCCTTCAGCCACAGACCCTGCTCTGCAGATTCCAGTTGCCGGCTGGCTTCCGAAGATTGGCGACCTGGTTCGAGAGAAGGTGGAGAACAAAAAATAATTTGGCCCCTCTTTTCGTGCACCAGTTCCAGTTCTGGGCCTGAAGGGAACACGTACAGTCATCTTACCACCGCTTCCCGGTCGCAAGGAAAACAGATACATCTCAGTGGAAAATGTCAAGCTACAACATCTGGCCGATCCTGAATAGTGTCACACCAGCGGTCTCTTGTCCTGCCATTTATCGGACATGTGTTCGAGGCACACCTGCACGAACGGTCACTGATGTTACCATGGAGATGGTTGATTTGCCTGAAAATATATTTGAACCCCCTGTCTCCCCCTGCATCGACGAGGACGAATATACTTATCCCGCCACAGAGTCGGTGGCACACCAACCAACAACGCCACTGAGCCCGACACGTTATTCCTTTGACTCGGATTCCAATTCATCAACGGTCCCGTCCAAGTTTAGTCTTTTTGTATCCTGGTTTAGAGACAATTTTTTGATTCCACCTTGGACGTATATCTGGATGGTGCTTTTCTTGATTTTTTTGTTCATGTCCATTGGCTTTGTCACAGTGTTTTTCTACTCATCAATGGTCACTATTTACCTGAACGCTCTGCTGTGAACAGTGTTGCTGGAACTTTGGCTCCACATTCCTCTTCACACATCATGAAGCGTGACCACACATTTGTGAACATTTCAGCGTTTCCAGTTGCTGATGGCATCGTATGGGATGCGGTAAACTTTCAAATCCATGGCCCGACAGAAATTATTAATGTACCAAATGTCCTTCGAGTTTCGATGGGTGATGTAGTAAAAAGTAATATTCATTCTGACGATTGGGATGTGCATGCCGTTGAAGCATTGTTTGCTGATTTAAAATATTATGCTTCCTTTAATGCTGAGGATTTGTATATGAATTCTGCGAATTATGCCGATTTGTATTGTTACCAGCATTGGGGCAACCATTTTCTCCACAAACCGAGTGCACTACGCAGCCCTGTTACCTACACCCAATGGGAACATTGCCCAAACCCCTTACCAGGTAGCTCCCAGACTCTTCGAAATAAATTCACCTATTTCACTGATTTTAATAGATCGAACCCTGGGTCCTATTATTTTAAAATGGGTGACCCATTGACTCATAAAATAATGTTGACCCACACCAAATTACTTTATTCGGGTTCCTTTTTTAGCGCCTTGGCGGTGGGTGGTTATGAGTACTGGAAAGACACAGTCGACTTAAAATCAATCTGGGGTTCAAAGCCATGGCAGGTGCAGGGCACCGAGGCTTTGCAACGCGCATGCCTTATCCCAGCCCAAATTGTGTTTCTGAATGCTTCCATTTATCAAACTACGTATTGGGGGTTAGCTACCACTAAACAATTAAATGCACCTGGCTTCCCATCCTTGTCGAGCTCTCCCAATGATAGCTTGCGTTTTAATATGTCCCTTGCGACTTTACAGGCTCTGTTTCAAAACAACTCCTTTAACGTTTCTGCAATGGTACAGTCACCCTGGTTGTCGTGGCCCATATCATCCAATGCATGCCAACTGCGTTTTCATGGCACAGTTCCTGGCTATAGACAGGACAAGCCTGATCCAAGGTTTGCTGAGTCTCGTACTGTCACAACGTATTCAGTTGGTAAATTATGTAAACAATGGCTACAACATTCGTCCTTAGACTCTGTTAAAAACATTTGTCCCTCCTATCAGGCACTATTGATCTGTCCGACTTTATCTTGGGACCTCGTGGTCCCCGACCGAAGAGATTCATTTATGAAGCATATAATGAACTCTGGAAGTTGTCACAAATGGAAGCTGCTTCCCGTCTTCGGGAAATAGACCAAGCAAATTTGGAAAAGGTGCTTGCTGTTGTTGACAATAGTATAAATACCCTGTCTTCCCGCATTTACACATTAGAGAATATTGTGTCCTCTGTTGTTGATATTGTACAAGATGATGTTTCTATTTTGTATCATGATCAGAATCAATTGCGGTCAACAACAAAGGGGGGGCACTGTTCCACAGTGAGTGGTGCAAAGAACGTACACACTCCTGAGAGATTAGAGAAAGGAAAGTACTAGGTCAAGGACTCAGTGGAAAAGGGGGTAGGAGAGACACAAATTGTCTCTTGTAGCCCTCACACATCCCTGGGGATGTCATGCTTCATCATTGGGCAGTTGCTCCTCGTCGGGCCGGCGGTGCAATGCCCTACGGGTCCCCCGAAAGGTCACTTTGGCGGAGATCTTTTGAGAACTGCCGTATGGTGCATGTGGGTGTGTGACCAGAGTCCTAAGTGAAGGGTGTTAATGTGCGTGCAGTGTGATTAAAACTGTCTAAGGGTTACCAACCAGCAAAAAAATTTAATAGAAAGGGTACCCTTGGCAGACTAAAAAAACCCGTAGGTTTAGGAGTTACCCAAAGAGGCGTAATGTGCCCAGGTAACTACCAGGTCGACATGTTTCACGCCCTAGTGGTCATAACGATCCTGGCGTTTCATCAGGACCGGAAAAACTGTGGAGGTGATATAGTGCACGAAACAAATATATATAAATATATATATAATAATTAGAAGAGGGGTAACATTAGCCCTCTAAACGGTCAGTAGGGGCAATAGCATAAGAAATTATGGGCTAAAGTATGAGTACAATAGTCGAATATGCCCTCTTGACCGTGACCTAGAATAACAAGAAAGAAAAAGAAAAGAAAAGAAGAAAAACAAAACAAAAAGATATGACTACGAGGCAAGTACAAATGTTAAACTTGCAGATATGCCCCCAGAGGTAGGTATCCTAGAGGCACATCACGCATCACTCATGTAAAGTGCGTCATAACTGGTCAGATGACACCAACCTCCAAATCATACACCCAGCGTTATGGCATCCAACAGTGGAGACGGGGGAGAGCCGTTGGCACGCCGCATAGGAAAAACGGTCATCCATAGGGCTCCCCGCCCACCCCCCGGAAAAATGTCAGTAATAGCATGGGGGCATGTAGAAGATAGGAGATCCTTTTAATGAACACATAAGGAGGCAAAGATGACCAGCTGAGAATTAAGCTAACACCAAACGCCGTATGTTCACGGAACACGTGGAGGTAGCAAACACTAGCCCGTCATATGCGTACCGGCGCATCTCAACTGTCAGGTGTATGAGATTACTGTATCTCTTACCTAAGAATTAGGAGAGCAGTGCTCCATAGGCTAATGGCGTAGGGTGCCCGCACCTTACTTAGCTGTTAAGAGAAACAATGAGACAGTGCAATAGAGAAAAATCAGTGAGTAGGCACGTATAACACTAATAGTTTGTCACATGAACTTACTTCAACAGGCGATCACCATCAACAGCGCCGCGGTATTGGTACTCACATATTTACTCGGGTGTCAGCTCCATTAGACCTGCCCCGTCCTGACGCCTGCCTGAAGGTCAGGAACTGCGGTCTAGACCCGCGTATAAGTACTGACAACAAATGGCATGAGGGAGGTACCTGTTTCCGGTATTCCCCATCATTGGCCCCTTCAGCGCGCATGCGTGTGTAAGGTGGAGCTGTCTCAGTATGGCGCATGCGTGCCGACCAGAGTTCTACGGCGGCTGCGCATGTGTGTAGTTAGGTGTGGAGTGCGTCTCAGGAAGCTGGCAGTGTAATCTATGCCAGGGCGGTGCAATCTAGATAATACTGGCCAAGTCCCAGACCAAAATACAGTCTGGAAACGTGCCACTATACTTCAAATGAGATACAGAAAGTAAAAAACAAAAAGATTATGTTCAAAAACAATTATGTTCAAAAAACAAACGAGGAGTTTGTACACCACACCCCCAGGGGGAGCGAGAGACAGGGCGCCAAGTGTAATGCCCCGTAAATGTTAAATGGGGTACAAGGTGTGCTATACTCGAAAAAGTCAAGATGACACAACAACCGCAAGGGTCAGTGACAGCGGGTGGCAAGAACAATCAGACCTAAAAAGGGTGTTAAGTATGGGTCGTAGTTATAATGGTAATTACAGCTCATGGCAGGGACATCATGTAGCACTAAGGCCAGTGTGTTTCCTATGATCGATTAGTGATAGCAGGAATTACAGTTCAGACCACGGAATTTCCTCATTGAGGCCTAGTCTATGGGTGCGAAGACGATGGACCCACCGTTGCTCTCGTCGCAGTAGTGAGGAGCTGTTCCATCCTGGGTTAGCCTCTAGGATGGTCCAGTGTATGGATTCACATGGATGTCCTTTTTCAATGAAATGGTTCGTCAGCTTGGTAGCAGTACGTCCCCGTCTCACGGTACTCTTGTGCTCACTAATCCTAACTTTCACTGCCCGGGTTGTCATCCCTACATATCGAAGCAGGCAGGGGCAGGTAATGAGATATACACAGTTGGTGGTGTTACAATTAGTATGTCTCCGCTGTTCCCACACAAAATCGCCCAGTTGTAGTGATTTAGTGTGTTTTGTGGCAGAGCAGGCCCCACACGTCCCGCAGGGATAGTGTCCTGTAACTGCCGGAAGGTTCCAGAGTGTGGTTTCCTTAGGTGTCTTGTGTATTCGTGGGCGTGTATTGACCAACTGGTCTCTGAGATTCGCCGTTCTTTTGAATGCGAAACGGGGGGTTTTAAATCCAATGAGTCAATATTAAGGATCCTCCAATTACGATTGATAATTTTCTTGACTTGATTGGATAGAGGAGTGAAGGTAGTGACACAAGTGATTAATTCATTTTTCTTGGTTCCCTCGTTTCCAAAAGGCCCTGACGGGTGTTGTTTCTTGCACGTTGTTTTGCTTTTGAGATCACATCTCTGGGATAGTGCCTCTCCTGTAAGTTGTTTGCCAGTGTAGTCGCCTGGGACTCGAATTCATGTATCCTGCTACAGTTCCGTCGAATCCTCAGGAATTGGCCATATGGTAGATTTTCTCTGAGGGCTTTAGGATGGTAGCTTTTGAAACTCAAAAGACTATTACAATCGGTGGACTTCCTATAGGTAGTAGTATGTAGGAGACCATCCTCAAGGCTTATCAGTAGATCTAGAAATGATATTTCTTTGTCACTAACTGTCATCGTGAAACGTAGATGGGGATCCTGGTTGTTAATCCACTCATGGAACGTATGGGCCGCCATCTCAGTACCCCTCCACAGGATGAGGATGTCATCAATGTACCTCTTCCAGGTCAAAAGGTTCCTACGGAAGGGATTGGTATCTGTAAAAATGTTCTTGGCTTCAAAATGGGACATGTACAGACCTGCCAGACTGGGAGCAAAGGTGCTCCCCATGCTGGTGCCCTGTACTTGATGATAGGTCGTGGTCTTGTACATAAAGAAATTGTTGGTTAAGGCCATAGATATTATGGCTGTGATGAAATCAGGTGGAGTGTTAGTTGATAGATCTGCCTCCCTCAGAAGATTCCCAACAACCTCAATGGTAATGTCCTGGGGAATGTTAGTGTATAGTGCCTCTACATCAAGTATGAGGAGCAAGTTGATCTCCTCAGTGTTATCGTCGTTGAGCTCTTGAATCAAATTCAGGACATCCCGGGTGTCCTTGAGGTAGGCAGGGGTCGATTGGACCAGGGGACGTAAAAAATGGTAACTGAATTGACTCAATGGCTCCAGTAGGGAGCCTATGCCCGATACAATGGGGCGGCCGGGAGGTGGGATAACTCCCTTATGAATCTTAGGAAGAGATAGAAATAGGGCATCCTAGGGTTTTGATTCACTAGGAAAGCCGCTTCTTTGGGTGTAATCCATCCTTCCGTAGATGCTTCGTTTACCATAATGCGGATCTGTCCTAGTAAACGTTCCGTCGGATCTGTGTCAAGTGCTTCATAGTATTGGGTGTTATTCAACTGTCGTGAACATTCATTTTCATAATCCTTAAGGTCAAGTATGACCGTGGCGCCCCTTTATCCGCAGGTTTGATTATTATGGTAGCATCATTTTTCAAAGAGTTGATGGCATCCCGATGTTTATTGGACATATTGTTGTAGGTAGGTGGCGTTTCTAGAAGATTAGCCTCTTTAAGAACCACCTTTTCGAAGGTTAGGACCTCATTCGGGACCATGCCTGCTGTCGGGGTAAATCTCGAAGGTGGTCTAAGTCCTGTATCCTCCGATTCCGGTATATTGATCTCTTTGAAGAAGGATCTAAGTCTGATTTTACGGAATAGTTGGTGTAATTCTGCGTTCAGCCTGAAGTTGTCTTCCTTAGGGGTGGGCACAAAACCTAGGCCCATTTCCAGTACTGTAGTCTCATCGGTGTTCAGCTCCCTTGTGGACAGGTTAACGATCAGTTTTTTTGGTGCGTCATGCTTCTTGTTGTCCTTGGCTGGTTTTCTGTGTCCTGCCATTGCACCTGTTTGTTCCCTCTTCTTCTTCCTCTGCCTCTGCCCCTGCCTCTGTACTGAAAAGGAGGGGAGGGTTATGGAAGAATGGTTGTTGGAACCCTGGCTGTGGTCCAGGATAAGGAGGGTACCACATTGGACCCGGTTGCGGGTATGGCTGAGGAGGATATCCGTACATGGGAGGCATCAGAGGAGGAGGGAGGAGTCCCTGTTGATTAGAACGCCTGCTCCAGCTCCGGTCGCTGGAGTTGCTGTTGGATGAGCGTCCTGATTGCTGGGACGTGGATGAACCATCATCTGACACTACATCACTGTCAGTTTGTTTGAAGTCCTCTCTGGTGTAAGGGTAGATTTTAGCCCTATCAAACTTTTTGATATCTTTCTGCAGCTTTGTGATCTTTTGATTTAGGAGATAGTCACGGTTATCGGTCATTTCTGCATTGATCTCTGCCAGTCGTGTTTTATACGCCGATATACTGATGCCAGTTTTTAGACCGTTTTCAGCTATATTGATTCTTATTATTAACGCCTCCGAGAGACGTTTTGCTGTACTGATAATGAGGATAATCCAGTCGCGGGTACATTTCCACGCGATCTGACTCCATTCTCACCTAAAGATTAAGTGCGTTCAGTAATGCAGTTTGCATGGACTTTGCAAACCCTTAAGTTAGGTAAAGTTCCTTGGAATTTCTTGAACACCACTGCCCTTTTTCTGCCTTTTAATTTGACTGAAAAACAGCAGTTCATGTCCATGAAAGATGCATCTTACACTTTGTTGCATATCGAGAAAGTGGATCTTTTACCATTCTCTGTAGCGGAACTAGATTCTGTGGTGTGGCTAGTTCATGGGGTTATCGCTTTACCTTTTTCCCTGTTTGAATTTACCTCGTGCATGAAACATTATCCTGTGGGCCGTTTCCAGCCTTTGGGTAGTGCTTTCCTGCATGAACTCTGGTCCTTGCCTTTCATGTATAAATGCCTTAGAGACGGCAAGGAAGTGTTTCTCACGGGGGAGTCTTGTGATTCAACTGTGGGTCATTCGCTTATTTGTAAACATATTAAATTGCACGGGGCTTGTAGCGTTTCAGTTCCGAATCTTGCATGTGTGCTAAAGGGTATTCCTGCTCCTGCTATTTCTCCTACTTTTACTTTGCTTACTAACGGTAGCTATTTGCTTTTAAATAACGAAAACTGTTGTGGCCTACAGGCCGGCATTCCGTATATTGTTACGGTTTCGCACAGAGTTGTCTGCTGCAAGAATGTGCTTTTTCCTCCCCCTCACGACATCGTTGATAACTCTATTTGGCCTTCCATTCCTACCATGGAGGCAGATTTCAATAAGTTGAGCAGAATAAAGGCCCTATTATTGAACGAGGAGGTTACGCTCACGTCCGCCCGGGAGACATTCGTTCTCCAGGTGGCGAGTACCCACAGTGAAATACAGGCCCTTTTGAACACCAACCTCCCCCAACATTTCGGGAGTTAATTCATCGTATTTTTAACGCATCAAACACTGAGGGTCTAGTGCATTTTTTTAAGATTGTGGGGTCCGGCCTGGTGTCCACATTCCAAACTATTTTCGGTGTGATACCGGCGTTCATTCATTCTATTTTTTCTAGCGTCTTTGGTGGTTTCCCTTTAATCCTCGCCTTGGCGGCCGGTGTCTTACTGTTGGTCTGTTTTCTGCGCAATGGCTGCTCCCCACTGGGCCCTTCTCGATCCCGAACGCCTCCAGCTGCTCCGTGAGCGACTTCTGGTTGGCTTCGATGTTCTGCCCTTGGCGACCATCAGTGTGTCCTACACCCTTTCTTTTCGCTTTGCGTATTTCACTTGCGTGCAACCCGTGATGTCTTGCATCCGCTGTCCTTTCACATGGACCATGGATTATTGCCTCTCCAATTCGTCATTGTCTGTTCCGGATTTTGTTCAGTTGGTGGGTCCCTTAGAGGCCCATGAATGGGACTGTTCCGTTGCCGGCTTTATGATGCGTGCGGCTGCACTGGGAATTTTGGCACAATGGGATATCTGGGCAGCTGCTCAGAATCTCCTACAACAAAGCTATATTGAATATCACGCAAGCTGTCCCGCATTGCTTTTGGATGCTCCATCCTCTGGGGAACATTCCTGCAGCTTTGACCTGTTGGACTGGATGGCGTCTACGTTTTTTGACGATTCCAATGATGTCCTCTTGGACGTATAGCATTTTTCTGCACTTCCACGTTTTTGGATTGATTTGCCGTTCACTGTCCGTGGACTGCCTCTGTTCTGCTCAGGTGTTTAGAACTCTGTCTTCGTTTTTAGTCTTGGCCGATGGACTGTCCAGGGGAGGGTGTCTTGTGGTTTGTGGCCTCCTGGCCTGCCTGGATACGTTGGCACAGGCCTGGCTGCCATGATGACTTTTGCGCACGTTACTCTTAGCTGTTGTTCTGTCGCCCTCTGCTCCTGCCAAGTTATTTTACAACTGTCAGCATTTTCTGTTTCTCACCTTTTCTCCTGTTCCCTTTGGGCTCAGTCTGAACAACAGTTACAAGGTCGAACAACACGTCCCTGGTTCTTACTGATTTGGCCTGTCCCTCGCACCTAGACATAACACCATGTACAGCTGCCATGGAGAAATTAGTGTGCTTTTAATATTGCGGTTCGCTGTGATTGTCTGCTGTGTAGTTTTGCATCTAGAGACTGAGGTATGGGGGTTCGCTAGGCAAAGCCCAGAGGTCTTCTATTTTTATAATAAACTAGCTTCCAGCACGGGGAGGGTGGTAATGTTAGATAGACATATATATACTGCTTTATGAGATGCTTTCCCCGTTTGTATTCTATGGAGTTGTAACCATGCTGATTATATTATTCATATGTATTATGATAATAGTAATGACACGTGTACTGTTTCTTAGAGCACGTAAGTTGAAATAAACATTTTAACCTATACAGTGTCTCTTCTTACGCACATTGTGGACAGGTACGAGTGTGACGAAAGAGTGTTCTTGCCTCTGCGAGTCCTGAGAGAGATACCGTGTTCTGGGTTGTCTAATCATTGGCACATTGGTGCTAATGGGACGCTAAGGCTAGTTGGGTTGGGGTTTTGGGTGCTAAGGCATATGGTTGGCTCACCACTATATTCCGAGGTCCTATTATCCTGTGCATACCTCTGTATGTGCAGAAACCTTATGACATTAGTATGTATGAACTCACAGCATAATAACACATCTTTCTATGAAAGTGGTTTTGTCACTGTGTGTTCAGAAACCACTCTTTTAGAAAGTGGCTGAGTTTTGTGCTTTAAGCATTTCTGTGTGTCTCTGCTGAATGTGGATTGACTGTCTGGATCTGAAAGGGGAGAGGAGCTGGGGGAGGTCTTGACCCAGGGAGGGGTTGAGATTGCACCAGGCTGACCTGCATCTGGAGAGTAGGCGAGGAAAAGCACCGGGAGGTGAAGAGGCCTGGGTTGCAGCTATAAAACAATTGACCCATCTCCTGTTGAGTGATTAAGGATCCAGACCCCCAGTATCAAAGGGAGAAAGGTGACACTGGGAGGGAGACACCCAGAACTGATTTAGGCAGGGGTCAGGGACCCCTGAGCACAACGAACTTCAAAGACATTTAGGGGTATAACTATGAGAGCTGAAGCCCCTGAACGTTGGAATAGAAATGGATTGAGACTGAAAAGGCTTGGACCCATTTCGTGGTCAAGAGGAACCTCTGCTAAGGAAGGAACAACTGAAGAGACTGCTGGGAAGGACCAACCCTTGCTTCGTGATCTGGGGCTGGTCTGCAGTTTGCTGTTTTAACCATGGAAGAGGCTGTTGGGACTGTGCTTCGTGCGCTGGGTCCCCCTGCTTGAAGAAGACTGTGCTTAGTGCTGTGTCTTGTTACCCCAAGGGCCCGAGGTGAGCTGGCTCCCTGTTTGGAAACACAGGAACATAAAAGTTTCCGGAGAAGTTTCAAGCGACGCGGTGGGTGTGTGTTGTGGCAGCTTGAGACCCTCGGAAGGTGTGTCCTGTGATCTTGGACACACGGAGGATAAGTGAGGCTCAGATGCGCTGGGTGCGTGTCGTGGTGCACAGGAGGCGTTGGTGAAGAGCGCCTGGTCAACGTGTGCATCGAAGGTGAAGTGAGTCTCGGACGCGCTGGGTGCGTGTCGTGGTGCACCGCAGGCATTGGTGAAGAGCGCCTGGTCAGCGTGTGCATCGGAGGTGATGTGAGACTCGGACGCGCAGGGTGCGTGTTGTGGTGCACCGCAGGTGCTGGTGAAGAGCGCCTGGTCGGCGGGTGCATCGGAGGTGAAGGGAGTCTCGGACGTGCAGGGTGCGTGTCATGGTGCACAGGAGGCATTGGTGAGGAGCGCCTGATCAACGTGTGCATCGGAAGTGGAGTGAGTCTCGGACGCGCATGGTGCGTGTCGGGGTGCACCGGAGGCACTGGTGAAGAGCGCCTGGTCATCGAGTGCACCGGAGGAGAAGTGAGGCTCGGACACGGTGAGCGTGTCGGGGTGCGGCCAAAGGCGTTGGGGAAGAGCGCCTGGATATCGGGGCATCGGAGTTGGAGTAAGTCTCAGTGAAGCAGTGTGCATGCTTTGGTGCAACCTGGGACTGTGGAGGTGATCGGCTGATCATCGTGTGCACCGGAAGAAAGTGAGTCTCTGCAACGTGGTGTGCGGGTCTTGGTGCCAACTAAGACCGCAGGAAGGAGTGCCTGGTGAACATGCACTCGGAGTTGACGCGAAGTCCCATCAGCGTTGTGTGTGTGGCTTTGTGCCAGAGGAGACCCGGAGGGTGCTGTGGTGAACGTGCACCCGGAGTAACGTAATTTCAGGGGTGTGGGGTACGTGTGCCCTGCGGCTGCCTGAGACCTTCCTAACAGTCGTGGCCCAGACCAGCAGCCCGGAGGAGCTGAGGTGCCAGGCCGAGCCGCTGAGGCCCATTGAGAAAGTCCTACACGGAAGGCCCAGTTCGCTGAAGTAGGAGAGGAGAGTGGATCACTGCCTGGGCAGGGTGCAGGATCAGAGGGACACTCTCTCGGCTTCTCAGACCTTCTGGCGATGTGAGCCTTTGCTTCGGCTCAGATTGGGGCCCGTACTGTAGTCAGGAGTGGCAGTACTGGGGCCCGAGTGAGAAGCTGTACTTTATGTCATTGTTGATATGTGTGGGGGGCCTCTGTTATCGAAGAGGCTGACTGTCGTAATACACGTTGCCAATATTGCTGCTAACGAACTGCCGGACTGTCTTATGACGCCTGACATTATTTCTGCATAACGAAGTACACGATTGTAGCGCTACGCACTGCATTATTTCTCCCTTGCAAAGTACAGGATTGTAGCGGCCCGCATTGCATTATTTCTTCATTGCAAAGTACATTATTGTAGCTACGCATTGCATTATTCCTTAATTGCAAAGTACATGATAGTAGCGGTGCTCATTGCATTATTTCTTCATTGCAAAGTACGTGATTGGGGTGTGACGCATTGCATTATTCCTTCATTGCGCAGTACATGATTGTAGCGGTACGCATTGCATTATTTCTCCCATTGCAGTTACCGGGGTGTATTGTTACGCATTGTATTATTATTCCTTTGCCCAGCACAGGATTGTATTGTTACGCAGTGCACTATTGTTTGTCCATTGCAACGTGTGTGATTCTAGCATTACGACCAGCATAGCATTTTGAAAGCGGTGGTTGGGATTTGAACCTACCAGCCAGCCGGAACTAATATTACCCTTTATTATATGTTGGCTTATGTATCGTGTGGTCTGATCGTATATCTTTTTACATAAAGTTTATACTCGTTTTATCAAACTTGTGTGGAGTCCATTTGTGGTGTCACCAGTGGGTTGTTGTGAGTGTGGTTGCACATACTGTACACTCGTGCCTTGGAGATAGGCCTGGCTGCTCGTGCCAAGCTACTAAGGGGGTGAGCAGGGCTATCTCAAACGGTGTCCTTACTTGGCCTAGCGTTGAGTGAGGAGTCCCGGGTCTCGCATTTGGTGACAGTGGTGCGGGACGGGGACTCTGGCTTCCAACAGTAACGTCGGTCTCCACTGGGGCTAAGCTATCCTCCTCTTCAACATCTGCCTCCATAACTCTAAGGCTTTCTGGACCCTTCCTTTTCCCTAGCCTCATCTCGTGGTATGTCTCACTTATCAGACTGAGGCGGGATCCAAGTGGTGTCTAGATCATCAGAAGGGGGGCTTGAAGAAGAAGATGATGCACCACTAACCCTCCTATTTCTAGCTGGAGATCTGGAAGACAATGGATCTTCTGAAAGAGCGGATTCCTCTACTTCCTCAGCATGAAGCTCAATCTCTTGAACTGCTCCTACTTCAGGAGGAACTACTATTGACGGTTGCGGCTGTTGTTGTTGTGGTCCACTTCTCTGAGTTTTCTGCAATGATTGGGTACTGCTTTGCGATAGATATAAGTCAATTTCAACATCACTGCTCGTCGGTGTTGCCGTGATTAGACTGGCTGCCTCTGTGACAGACATGGGCTCGGGCCTGTATTGGGGTGGGTCCACTGATACAGGGGTACTGTTCCCAACTTGCTCCCCAGAGGCTGGTGCGGCAGGCACAGGTTTTCTTTTCCCAAAGAAGAGCTGGGTCGACATACCAATAGTGGTAAGCTCCTTCTTCTTCTCACTGGCCGCTTTCTTGGTAGCATCTTTCTTTTGGGCCATCTTGGAGCTGTCATTTAGCAGTGGCACTTAGCTTCATACAAGTTGAAGAGATGAGGGTCACACGTCCTCACGTCATGCACAGGCCTTCTGGCTGGCAATACTGTTGGTGATATTGCCTCTTGTTTGTGCACTTAAAAGAAAAGGAGCAAGAAGAACATCAATTAGATGTGGTGTTGTAGCAGTTCAATTAGTAGTACAAACAAACACAATATCATTTAGTGTGGTCACTGGTGGCACTTATTATAAATAATTAACAATAGTGTATCCATCCGTAAAACGGAAAACCACACCAACATAAACTTTCATGGTGAGTGACTGTACACTCAGGAAGGATAAGAAATAGAAACAAAAACAACAACATACAGATGTAACTGTTTGCTTTATGTGCGTCATGTGATGTCAGGAATAATCCTTAGACAATGAATGCTGTTGTGTTCCTATAGCAGACATGAGGGTTGAATCATTGATGCCAGATGTAGTGAAAATGGTTTAAAAAAAGAAATAAACAATTACAAAAAGAAATATTAAAAAATGTAAAAATAAAAAACAAAATTCACCAATTAATTAAAAAAAACATTTTGAAAAAAATGTAATTGATAAATAATCGAAACTATCCTCAAAGATATAATATTAATATATTGAACTGCTATCTCCTTGCTCAACCATCCATGCAAGCATATGGCATAGGGCCACACTGGCTGGACGCACAAAATAGCTGCCAGCCTGTGCCACGTAGTCATCAACAACAGCAACACTGAGCAGGAAGTCATTGGGAACAAAGAGAAGACACGCAGGCCTATAGGGAAAGCTGTAGGCACACTGGCTGCCTACACAAAAGGTCCGCCAGCCACATGGTTACAACAACAACAGCCAGCAAGAAGGTATGGCCACAACAAAGAAGACTATGGAAAAAGTACACTGGCTGGCTACACAAAATGGCTGTCAGCCACAAGGTCACAACAAGAAGTAGGAGGATAAGGCCTGGAAAGCAAAGAACAAATTCAGGCCTATGGACACTGACTATACAAAATGGCCGGAAGCCACATGGTCAAAACAAGAGGCAGGAGGGCGAGGCCTGGAAAACAAAGAACACATGCAGGCCTAAGGACACTGACTATACAAAATAGCCAAAAAGAACAATTGATGGACAGAATGTAAAACAATGTCATACATTCACCCCAGTACAGAGATCTGGGCCTAAATCCATCGTTTTCTTGCTCACCATGCCATTCCAGTTTGAACCCAGCCATATGCAAATCAGTCTTGACGCTGTGCCTGATGGGAAAAGTCCAGCCCGAACTGCCAGGCCAGGTCCTCCCTGGACTGGAAACAAGCATCCTAGGACAAGTTTCGTGGTTTCACCCCTCATCAGCCAGGATAGCTTGACTCCAGGGGCATGGATAGCATGGGTCCCACTTCTGGGCATACCCGTCCACTCGGGGTGACAAATGCAAAAAGAACAATTGATGGACAGAATGCAGAACAATGTCATACATTCACCCCAGTACAGAGATCTGGGCCTAAATACATCATTTTTTTGCTCGCCATGCCAGTTTGAATCCAGCCATATGCAAATCAGTCTTGACCCTGTGCCCAATGGGAACAGTTCAGCCCGAACTGCCAGGCCAGGTCCTCCTTGGACTGGAAACAAGCATCCTAGGACAAGTTTCGTGGTTTCACCCCTCATCAGCCAGGATAGCTTGACTCCAGTGGCATGGAGAGCATGGGACCCACGTCTGGGCATACCCGTCCCACTCGGGGTGACAAATGCAAAAAGAACAATTGATGGACAGAATGCAGAACAATGTCAAACATTCACCCTAGTACAGAGATCTGGGCCTAAATCCATAATTTTTTTGCTCACCATGCCATTCCAGTTTGAACCCAGCCATATGCAAATCAGTCTTGACCCAGTGACCAATGGGAACAGTCCAGCCCGAACTGCCAGGCCTGGTCCTCCCTGGACTGGAAACAAGTATCCTAGGACCCGTTTGGGTTTCACCCCTCATCAGCCAGGATAGCTTGACTCCAGTGGGATGGAGAGCACCGAACGTGCACGTCTGGGCACAGCCGTCCCAGTCGGGTGACAAATGCAAAAAGAACAATTGAGGGACAGAATGCAGAACAATGTCATACATTCACCCCAGTACAGAGATCTGGGCCTAAATCCACAGTTTTTTTGCTCACCATGCCATTCCAGTTTGAACCCAGCCATATGCAAATCCGTCCATCAATTGTTTCTTTTGCATATGTGGGCCTAAGTGGGAAGGGTATGCCCAGACTTGGGTCCCGTGCTCACTACACCACTGGATTCAAGCTAGCCTGGCTGATGAAGGGTGATGCCCTGAAACCGGTCACAGGCTGCTTGTTTCCTGTCCATGGAGGACCTGGCTTGGCAGTTCGGGCTGGACTGTTCCCACAAGGAACAGGGTCAAGACTGATTTGCATATGGCTGGGTCCAAACTGGGGTAGTGTGGTGAGCAAAAGAATGATGGATTTAACCCAGATCCTTGTGACTGGGGGTAAATATTTGCATTGTCCAGCATTCCGTCCATCAATTGTTTCTTTTGTATATGTGGCCCTAAGTGGGAAGGGTATGCCCAGACGTGGGTTCCATGCTCACTACACCTTTGGATTCAAGCTAGCCTGGCTGATGAAGGGTGATGCCCTGAATCCGGTCCCAGGCTGCTTGTTTCCGGTCCAGGGAGGACGTGGCTTGGCAGTTCGGGCTGGACTGTTCCCACAAGGAACAGGGTCAAGACTGATTTGCATATGGCTGGGTCCAAACTAGGGTGGTGTGGTGAGCAAAAGAATGATGGATTTAACCCAGATCCTTGTGACTGGGGGTGAATGTTTGCATTGTCCAGCATTCCGTCCATCAATTGTTTCTTTTGCATATACAAAATAGCCACCAGCCACATGGTCCAACAAAAGGCAGAAGGGCAAGGCCTGGAAAACAATGAACACATATAGGCCTATGGACACTGAGGGTAAATATCATTTACCACAAAATTTTTACAACAACAGCTTTTACTGCACATACCATTAGAACACATTTGCTGTGGTGCACCGCAGGCATTGGTGAAGAGCGCCTGGGCAACGTGTGCATCAAAGGTGAAGTGAGTCTCGGACGCGCTAGGTGCGTGTCGTGGTGCACCGCAGGCGTTGGTGAAGAGCGCCTAGTCAGCGTGTGCATCGGAGGTGACATGAGAGTCGGACGCGCAGGGTGCGTGTCGTGGTGCACCGCAGGCACTGGTGAAGAGCGCCTGGTCGGCGGGTGCATCGGAGGTGAAGGGGGTCTCGGACGTGCAGGGTGCGTGTCGTGGTGCACAGGAGGCATTGGTGGAGAGCTCCTGATCAACGCGTGCATCGGAAGTGGAGTGAGTCTCAGATGCACAGGGTGCATGTCGGGGTGCACTGGAGGCGCTGGTGAAGAGCGCCTGGTCATCTAGTGAACCGGAGGAGAAGTGAGGCTCGACACGGTGAGCGTGTCGGGTGCGGCCGAAGGTGTTGGTGAAGAGCGCCTGGATATCGGGGCACCGGAGTTGGAGTAAGTCTCAGTGAAGCAGTGTGCGTGCTTTGGTGCAACCTGGGACTGTGGAGGTGATCGGCTGATCATCGTGTGCACCGGAAGAAAGTGAGTCTCTGCAACGTGGTGTGTGGGTCTTGGTGCCTACTAACACCGCAGGAAGGTGTGCCTGGTGAACGTGCACTCGGAGTCGACGTGAAGTCCCATCAGCGTTGTGTGTGTGGCTTCGTGCCAGAGGAGACCCGGAGGGTGCTGTGGTGAACGTGCACCCGGAGTAACATAATCTCAGGGGCGTGGGGTACGTGTGCCCTGCGGCCGCCTGAGACCTTCCTAACAGTCATGGCCCGGACCGGCAGCCCGGAGGAGCTGGGCTGCCAGGCCGAGCCGCTGAGGCCCATTGAGAAAGTCCTACACGGAAGGCCCAGTTCGCTGAAGGAGGAGAGGAGAGTGGGGTCACGCCCCCAGGTAATGTGGATCACTGCCTGGGCGGGGTGCGGGCTCGGAGGGACACTCTCTTGGCCTCTCAGACCTTCTGGCGATGTGAGCCTTTGCTTCGGCTCAGATTGGGACCCATACTGCGGTCAGGAGTGGCAGTACTGGGGCCAGAGTGAGAAGCTGTACTTAATGTCATTGTTGAAACGTGTGGTGGGCATCTGTTATCGAAGAGGCTGACTGTCGTAATACACATTGCCAATATTGCTGCTAACGAACTGCCGGACTGTCTTATGACGCCTGACATTATATCTGCATAACGAAGTACACGATTGTAGCGCTACGCACTGCATTATTTCTCCCTTGCAAAGTACAGGATTGTAGCGGCCCGCATTGCATTATTTCTTCATTGCAAAGTACATGATTGTAGCTATGCATTGCATTAATCCTAATTGCAAAGTACATGATTGCAGCGGTGCTCATTGCATTATTTCTTCATTGCAAAGTACGTGATTGGGGTGTGACGCATTGCATTATTCCTTCATTGCGCAGTACATGATTGTAGCGGTACGCATTGCATTATTTCTCCAATTGCAGGTACCGGGGTGTATCGTTACGCATTGTATTATTATTCCTTTGCCCAGCACAGGATTGTATCATTACGCAGTGCACTATTGTTTGTCCATTGCAACGTGTGTGATTCTAGCATTACGACCAACATAGCATTTTGAAAGCGGTGGTTGGGATTTGAACCTACCAGCCAGCCAGAACGAATATTACCCTTTATTATATGTTGGCTTATATATTGTGTGGTCTGATCGTATATCTTTTTACATAAAGTTTATACTCGTTTAATCAAACTCGTGTGGAGTCCATTTGTGGTGTCACCAGTGGGTTGTTGTGCGTGTGGTTGCACATACTGTACACTCGTGCCTTGGAGATAGGCCTGGCTGCTCGTGCCAAGCTACTAAGGGGGTGAGCAGGGCTATCTCAAACGGTGTCCTTTCTTGGCCTAGCGTTGAGTGAGGAGTCCCGGGTCTCGCATTTGGTGACAGTGGTGCGGGACGGGGACTCCGGCTTCCAACATTTGGCGGCAGAGCGGTGGGATACGATCCTAACGTAATTGAAACTCGTGTGTGCAAAACCACTCACATTAATTGGCGTACATCATAAATTGATCGCAGACCATGACGCAACAACATATTGTTTTGAATTGTTGGTTCTATTGTTGAGTAACCTTTAAACCACACATCATGTCTCAGGAGGGGAGCCAGATAGCCGGTGAGGCTGCAGCTGCAGAATTATAGTTTAACATTGAGGCATTGTTTACCTACAAGGTTGATCAGCTGAGGAAATTCTGCAGAGCTTTGGGATGTCCCATGAAGAGTAGCACCAAGAAGGAGGAGCTGCAAGTGGCCTTGAGGGCCTGGTGGGAAACCAAAGAGGCTCAAGAGACGGGTGATGTTGAGGTGGATGAGGATGACCCAGGGAATGGATTTGGTCCACAGGATTTGCCAGTGGAGGGACAAGCCGCAGGGGCTGGTAGTAGCCATTCAGGGAGGAGTTTTTCCCCAGAGGAGTTGGAGGAAACCAAAGGGTCAGACTGCATGAGTTGGAGGTGTTAAAACTTAAAACTCAAGCAGAGGAGAGCAGGAACGCTCTCGCGTTTGAAGAGAAACGGGTTCTCTTCGCTCATGAGTCAAGCATGAGGGAACTGGACATTAAGGGTAAACAAGCAGAGTCCAGTTCGAATGGTGGCAGCGCACAGCCAGTGCCAAGTGTGGATGAGCACAAGTGTGCACTGGAAGATTGGGTAGTGGTTAGCATGGTAAATGACTTGGAGGGGTTGTCCAATTTGGCCCCAGGGGAGACTAGGCTCAGAAATCATTTTCCAGGTTTGCGCCACCCCGGTTTAAGGTGTGGGCTCCTTGATTCCCGGGAGCCTGCATGAGAACCGGACCCCTGGTCATGGGTCCAGGGGCCTGAAAAGGCCCCAGAGAGGGAAGAAGGGCCAAGTGGTGCAAGGAGATCCCAGAGTAGTGAGGAGGGGTTGCTGACTAGCCCCTTGTCTCAAAAGAGAGGGAGGAAGAGTAAGAAGCACTCCCAGGGATCAGCAGCACCACCCAGGAAACTGGGGGGGCCGTAGGAGAGCCCCCGGGTGGAGGCCTAGTGCCTACTTGCCAGAGGTGTGAGGAAGGACACCTAGCGTCAGGAGGGCGTGGGGAGTCTGTAGCCAAAGCTCCTGCCGTCCTGAAGTTTGTGGGTGCCATTCCTAAGTGGCAGGCCCAGAAAAATAAATGGAAGGATAAAAGAGGGTTGTGTTCCCCAGAGGGAACACCCGTGGGACAGTGTCCAGCCAGTGGGGCTGGGTCCCCTAGAAGTGACCAGCATAAACCCCCTTTTAACCTGGAGGGCAGGATAACTAGAGGTAGTATCCTGACCGATGGGCCTTCCCAGGGTACCACTCCAGGGTGTGGTTGGCATGGGTCCAGCACCCCTGGAGGGGTCCCCCTGGCTGGGAGGGATCCATGGAACAGCATTGTTGGCTCAGGGAGAAGTGATCAAGAAGACCCCCTGGGGTCAGGAAGGTGTGGAACAGGAGGGTGTCCCTGTGGTAGAGGGCCTGCGTCCTGGTTCTATCGCCTGAAGCTGGGAAGTCCATCAAGGTAATGATTGGTCTACCCCGGCTTTTGGCTGGCAGGGGTTTGTGTAGGACTTGGCCTTTTTGGCTAAAGTTCCCTAAACGTTTTGCTTTCCCCCTAGACCGTTTTCCTGACAAAGAGTTGCCAATTTAGATGCTTTGGGTACTTTGCCACTGCTGATCAGTGTCAAAGTACAAGTGTTGCCTGTGTAAAGTGTAATGGTAATTGGTAGGCCATGATTGGTATGTTTGCCTTACTAGTAAAGTCCCTAGTGATGTGCACTGTGTGTGCCAGGGCTAGTAATGCAAAGGTGCGCAGAGAAGGGGGTGAGCAGGGCTATCTCAAACGGTGTCCTTACTTGGCCTAGCATTGAGTGAGGAGTCCCGGGTCTCGCATTTGGTGACAGTGGTGCGGGACGGGGACTCTGGCTTCCAACAGTAACGTCGGTCTCCACTGGGGCTAAGCTATCCTCCTCTTCAACATCTGCCTCCATAACTCTAAGGCTTTCTGGACCCTTCCTTTTCCCTAGCCTCATCTCGTGGTATGTCTCACTTATCAGACTGAGGCGGGATCCAAGTGGTGTCTAGATCATCAGAAGGGGGGCTTGAAGAAGAAGATGATGCACCACTAACCCTCCTATTTCTAGGTGGAGATCTGGAAGACAATGGATCTTTAGAAAGAGCGGATTCCTCTACTTCCTCAGCATGAAGCTCAATCTCTTGAACTGCTCCTACTTCAGGAGGAACTACTATTGACGGTTGCGGCTGTTGTTGTTGTGGTCCACTTCTCTGAGTTTCCTGCAATGATTGGGTACTGCTTTGCGATAGATATAAGTCAATTTCAACATCACTGCTTGTCGGTGTTGCCGTGATTAGACTGGCTGCCTCTGTGACAGACATGGGCTCGGGCCTGTATTGGGGTGGGTCCACTGATACAGTGGTACTGTTCCCAACTTGCTCCCCAGAGGCTGGTGCGGCAGGCACAGGTTTTCTTTTCCCAAAGAAGAGCTGGGTCGACATACCAATAGTGGTAAGCTCCTTCTTCTTCTCACTGGCCGCTTTCTTGGTAGCATCTTTCTTTTGGGCCATCTTGGAGCTGTCAGTTAGCAGTGGCACTTAGCTTCATACAAGTTGAAGAGATGAGGGTCACATGTCCTCACGTCATGCACAGGCCTTCTGGCTGGCAATACTGTTGGTGATGTTGTCTCTTGTTTGTGCACTTAAAAGAAAAGGAGCAAGAAGAACATCAATTAGATGTGGTGTTGTAGCAGTTCAATTAGTAGTACAAACAAACACAATATCATTTAGTGTGGTCACTGGTGGCACTTATTATAAATAATTAACAATAGTGTATCCATCCGTAAAACGGAAATTCACACCAACATAAACTTTCATGGTGACTGACTGTACACTCAGGAAGGATAAGAAATAGAAACAAAAACAACAACATACAGATGTAACTGTTTGCTTTATGTGCGTCATGTGATGTCAGGAATAATCCTTAGACAATGAATGCTGTTGTGCACCTATAGCAGACATGAGGGTTGAATCATTGATGCCAGATGTAGTGAAAATGGTTTAAAAAAAGAAATAAACAATTACAAAAAGAAATATTAAAAAAAAAAAAAAAAATCACCAATTAATTAAAAAAAACATTTTGAAAAAAATTAAATTGATAAATAATCAAAACTATCCTCAAAGATATAATATTATTATATTGAACTGCTATCTCCTTGCTCAACCATCCATGCAAGCATATGGCATAGGGCCACACTGGCTGGACGCACAAAATAGCTGCCAGCCTGTGCCACGTAGTCATCAACAACAGCAACACTGAGCAGGAAGTCATTGGGAACAAAGAGAAGACACGCAGGCCTATAGGGAAAGCTGTAGGCACACTGGCTGCCTACACAAAAGGTCCGCCAGCCACATGGTTACAACAACAACAGCCAGCAAGAAGGTATGGCCACAACAATGAAGACTATGGAAAAAGTACACTGGCTGGCTACACAAAATGGCTGTCAGCCACAAGGTCACAACAAGAAGCAGGAGGGTAAGGCCTGGAAAGCAAAGAACAAATGCAGGCCTATGGACACTGACTATACAAAATGGCCGCAAGCCACATGGTCAAAACAAGAGGCAGGAGGGCGAGGCCTGGAAAACAAAGAACACATGCAGGCCTAAGGACACTGACTATACAAAATAGCCAAAAAGAACAATTGATGGACAGAATGCAAAACAATGTCATACATTCACCCCAGTACAGAGATCTGGGCCTAAATCCATCGTTTTCTTGCTCACCATGCCATTCCAGTTTGAACCCAGCCATATGCAAATCTGTCTTGACGCTGTGCCTGATGGGAAAAGTCCAGCCCGAACTGCCAGGCCATGTCCTCCCTGGACTGGAAACAAGCATCCTAGGACAAGTTTCGTGGTTTCACCCCTCATCAGCCAGGATAGCTTGACTCCAGGGGCATGGATAGCATGGGTCCCACTTCTGGGCATACCCGTCCACTCGGGGTGACAAATGAAAAAAGAACAATTGATGGACAGAATGCAGAACAATGTCATACATTCACCCCAGTACAGAGATCTGGGCCTAAATACATCATTTTTTTGCTCGCCATGCCAGTTTGAACCCAGCCATATGCAAATCAGTCTTGACCCTGTGCCCAATGGGAACAGTTCAGCCCGAACTGCCAGGCCAGGTCCTCCTTGGACTGGAAACAAGCATCCTAGGACAAGTTTCGTGGTTTCACCCCTCATCAGCCAGGATAGCTTGACTCCAGTGGCATGGAGAGCATGGGACCCACGTCTGGGCATACCCGTCCCACTCGGGGTGACAAATGCAAAAAGAACAATTGATGGACAGAATGCAGAACAATGTCAAACATTCACCCTAGTACAGAGATCTGGGACTAAATCCATAATTCTTTTGCTCACCATGCCATTCCAGTTTGAACCAAGCCATATGCAAATCAGTCTTGACCCAGTGACCAATGGGAACAGTCCAGCCCGAACTGCCAGGCCTGGTCCTCCCTGGACTGGAAACAAGTATCCTAGGACCCGTTTCGGGGTTTCACCCCTCATCAGCCAGGATAGCTTGACTCCAGTGGGATGGAGAGCACCGAACGTACGTCTGGGCACAGCCGTCCCAGTCGGGTGACAAATGCAAAAAGAACAATTGAGGGACAGAATGCAGAACAATGTCATACATTCACCCCAGTACAGAGATCTGGGCCTAAATCCACAGTTTTTTTGCTCACCATGCCATTCCAGTTTGAACCCAGCCATATGCAAATCCGTCCATCAATTGTTTCTTTTGCATATGTGGGCCTAAGTGGGAAGGGTATGACCAGACTTGGGTCCCGTGCTCACTACACCACTGGATTCAAGCTAGCCTGGCTGATGAAGGGTGATGCCCTGAAACCGGTCCCAGGCTGCTTGTTTCCGGTCCAGGGAGGACCTGGCTTGGCAGTTCGGGCTGGACTGTTCCCACAAGGAACAGGGTCAAGACTGATTTGCATATGGCTGGGTCCAAACTGGGGTAGTGTGGTGAGCAAAAGAATGATGGATTTAACCCAGATCCTTGTGACTGGGGGTAAATATTTGCATTGTCCAGCATTCCGTCCATCAATTGTTTCTTTTGTATATGCGGCCCTAAGTGGGAAGGGTATGCCCAGACGTGGGTTCCATGCTCACTACACCATTGGATTCAAGCTAGCCTGGCTGATGAAGGGTGATGCCCTGAATCCGGTCCCAGGCTGCTTGTTTCCGGTCCAGGGAGGACGTGGCTTGGCAGTTCGGGCTGGACTGTTCCCACAAGGAACAGGGTCAAGACTGATTTGCATATGGCTGGGTCCAAACTGGGGTGGTGTGGTGAGCAAAAGAATGATGGATTTAACCCAGATCCTTGTGACTGGGGGTGAATGTTTGCATTGTCCAGCATTCCGTCCATCAATTGTTTCTTTTGCATATACAAAATAGCCACCAGCCACATGGTCCAACAAAAGGCAGGAGGGCAAGGCCTGGAAAACAATGAACACATATAGGCCTATGGACACTGAGGGTAAATATCATTTACCACAAAATTTTTACAACAACAGCTTTTACTCCACATACCATTAGAACACATTTGCTTTTACCCCGCATACCATTACAACGAATTATACATTACTACGCTTGGTTTTACCCCACATGCAATTACAACGACGTATAAGGTAAGATTATTAGATTACATTATTGCATTATTATCTAAATTAAAGATAATGAGTTTTACATTAATATTTTTTTAAATAGTAAAATAATTATTTTTGAAAAAAATGTACTTCAAAATAGGAATATTAATTTGTTTAAAAAATATATATTTAAAATAGAATTAGATTCTTAACTTATAAATAAATATCAGCAATATCTTAAAATTTAAAAACAAGAGAATTAGTTGAAAATTCATAAAACATTATGCATAATATAATATATATTTTAAATAAATGAATGTATTTAATTATTTTGAAAAAATATTAAGTTTATTAATGATGGGCCTACAGTTAAAATATATATTTTGATTAAAATGAACAAAAAATATTCAATAAAAAAATGAAATAAATGTATTTCATTTTTTGTTAATATAAGTTTTTTAATAATAGTATTATCTAAAAGAAATGAGAAATACAAACATATGTATTGATGATATATAATTAATAATTGAACAAAAACATTAAAAGTTTGGGAACTACAGTTTATGGGTGTCTATATTAAACAAATTAAAATAAAATATAAAAATGTTTATTTCTGATTTTTAATCAAAAGATATATACATATATATATATATATATATATATATATATATATATATATATATATATATATATATATATATATATATTCAAACTGCAGCCGCTCCTTCCGGACCGCTGGGACCCATAGAGAGTGGCGCGCACACCGGCGGAGCACACCGGTAATCCAATATCCTACAGTTGCAAAGTCAGCGCGCTCTCAGTAACACACACGACTCCGTATAGATGCCCAAACACCGTTTAATCCACAACGCGTTTCGGTTCCAAAGAACCTTGATCACGTGAATTTTACACCAAATCAGAGGGACTCAAATAGTTCATAGTATAAACAGTGAAAAAGGACAAGTGAGCAATAATCATAGCGGACATGTTGGAATGGCACAGAAGTCCTGAAAAGTATACAAAACTTAATACAGTCGAGTTTAAAAATATGTACATCTATGTGTCACATGTTAAATACATTTTACATAGTGTATGAGAAAACAAAAATCATTGTGCCAGAACGAGCCCTAGGTATCAGTACCTGTTATCAGCGCCAAGTAATGATCGGCGTGTAAACAAAACTTTATTGCTGCCCTAATTGCAGACAAAAAGTAAAAATAAGTATACATGATGTTACTGCATATTAAATGAATGCTAATCCAAGTGGACAACATCCTCCTTCTGACACCGCAGCCCCATCAAAACAATCTGTGCCATGTAACAGTGCTAACTCGTAAATGCCAAGATTCATAGGCACATTATCATGGACAAGCGTCCTAGGCAAAGACAACACTACTGATCACATAACGGGCAAGTGCCCGAAAACTCCAATTTGAATGTGCAAAACATATCAAACACTCCAAACAAAAGTCATACTATACTTGACGGTGGAGACAGAGCCCTGTCTCCATCTTTCCACTGCTCTTATGCCCATTAAAAGTCTCTCTTAAGTGCAGAAGTGCCTCGATAAAATGAGGGAAGAAAGGGTAGGCGGCCCGTGCAGGTGTATACGGGTGAGTGGGCCCCTTCCTTCTTCCTATCTGAAAACAAGAACAAAGAACACTGAATTAAAAAGAGTGTGGATACACAATTCCACCTCAACATCATCATCTTACACAACAATAACTACAAATTACAAAGTAGAATTCCAGTTACATTGTTCATGGAGAAAAACTCTGAGGTAGAACAGTAAGGAAAGCATATATATTAGGGCAAACTGTCATAAGCAGAATTCAGGCACAATCACCATACCCCCAGGAAAATTGATAAACGCCTCTACAAAAAGTTAAAGAAAAGGTGGGTGAAAAAAGGGGGGGGGAGTGTAAAAGAAGGAGGAAGACAAATAGGACAGAAGGGGGGGAAAAATGGGGGGGTAGGGTGGGTGAGGGACGTGAAGAGGAGGGGAAAGAGAGGGCGAAAAAGAAGGGGAGGCGGGAGGGGGGGGAAGGTGAAAAGGGAAGGGTAAGGGAAAAAGGAACAAAGAGAGGGGGTATAATGTGGAGAATTTAGTATGGTGGGGTTACTATCGGATCTCATGGAGTGTGGAGGACCTTACATGCATACTGATTAATCATTAATCCTTCAAGTGTATGGCTAATTCTTCGTCTTGATTAAGTCCTCCAGGGTTCTTTGTTTGAAAATGAATAATCTGTTTGGACTCAATCTGCCTAAGTTTTAAAACCCTATTCCCTCACCGGGGTCCTTTGCTCACCTGTTCTAGGATAAGAAAACTGAGACTATTGGCGTTGGAAAAGTGTCTGTCCTGAAAGTGACGTGCTACAGGATATTTCTGATCGCAATGTATGATGGCTCTATAATGCTCCAATACACGTTTTTTGGCCATCAAAGTAGTAGACCCAATATACCATAATTTACAGGGACATTCGATGGCATAAGTGACAAAAGTAGTACTGCACGTGAGGAATTGTGTTATTTCCTTCCTCACCCCATTGTATTCCACATGATTACAGAATTTACTGTTTCTGCAGGCCTTGCAGTGCCCGCAAGGAAAAAAACCCTGCAGGCCATGCAGATTCCTTTCGGGATAGATGGTAATGTCACTGTGCACTAATTGATCTCTCATGCTTTTGCCTCTCCTATAGGTTATATTGGGTCTATTCGGCAGAGTATGACCAATGATGTTATCAGTTTTGAGTATATTCCAATTCTGTGTCAAAATGCGTGTAACATCTTTTGAATCAGAACTGTAAGTCAAGATCATTCTGGTGTTGTCATCTGCACCCCTGGTGTCAGAATCCGATGTATCAGCAATCGTCAATGATCTGTCCATGGCATCAGCCCTCTCTTTGGCTTTTTGAGAACCCACCTAGGATACCCTCTCTCCTGAAGCGTTCGAACATCAGATCACACTCGAGTTGGTATCCTGCATTGGTATTGCAGTTCCTTTTCGCCCTCAGCAGCTCCCCATAGGGGATACTCCATTTGAGTGCCTCTGGGTGGCTGCTGAGGGCATGAAGCACACTATTCCCTGCTGTCAATTTTCTAAACAGTGATGTGTGTACTTTGTTGTGTACAATTTCTACCTTGACATCTAAGTATTCTGTTGCACTGTTACTGATGTTGCCACTCAGTTTGATGTTCCGGTTATTGGCATTGAGTTTGTCAATAAAACACTGGGCTTCGTGTCGATGTCCCACCCAGATAATGAATAAGTCATCGATGTAGCGAAGCCACATCGAGATATGGGTGAGATCATCTTGCAAATCAGGGTCAGAAAAGATGTCCTCCTCCCATCTTCCCATAAACAGATTTGCGAAGCTGGGAGCAAAACAAGATCCCATCGCGGTCCCAGTGGTTTGACGGTAAAGTATACAGTTAAACATAAAGATGTTGTTTTTGAGACAATACTCAGTCATCTCCAAAATCATTTTGCTGTGCTCCCGAAATCTGAGTGGTCTAGTCTCAAGATAGTATGCACAAGCCATGAGTCCTTGCTGGTGGTCTATGATGGTATATAGACTGTGTACATCTAGGGTGACAAACCAATGGTCAGTCCCCCACTCCATGTTGTCTATCCTCTTAAGGAAATCTTTAGTATCCCTGATATAACTACGGAGTGTGCTGACATGATCTCTAAGAAAATGATCTACATACTTCGAGATGTGTTCAGCCACACTACCACGTGACGACACAATGGGGCGTCCAGGTGGGTTACAGGGGTCTTTATGGATCTTCGGTAGGAGGTAAAGAACAGGGAGAACTGGATGATCTTTTTTCAAATAACGGAATTCCTCCCACTCTAAAATACCTTTCTCCCTCCACATTAATAGAAGATCCCAGACAGTAATGATGCTGGTGTCGTATTCAGCAGAACTGATGGTCTCATAGTACCTGGTATCCTCCAGTTGTCTATGTGCTTCAACAATGTACATGTCTCTGTCCAAGATGACAACATTGCCACCCTTGTCGGCAGGACGGATGACAATGCTGTCATCCTCTGAAAGAGACCTCAATATCTGTCTGTGTTCAAAGTCAAGGTTATTGTAATTGTCATTGACCCTTCTCCTGTTCTGATGTCTGAATTTGTTAAACTCTCTCCCAACCACCTCCTGAAATGTATCGATGTTGTCGTGAGGTAAACTGGGTAAGAATGTGGATTTGGGCTTAAACCCTGAAGAGGATGAGGCGTTCGTCACAATGTCAAACTCAGCTAATCCCTGTGTGGTACCAATATTGGGGTCATGCCCTTCACCCTCATGTTCCAATTCGATCATAGTGATCAAGGTGTCAATGTCACCTATAACAAGATCAGTTTGGTCTGTAAAGTTACCGGTATCGGTGGCCCTGTTGTTTTCGGTCCCCTTGAGTGAGTGAAACTTTTTTAATTTTAATTTACGTACAAACTTAAAAAGGTCAATTCTAGCACCTGTATAATCAAAGGGATAAGAGGGACAAAACGAGAAACCAAGGCATAAGGTACGTTTTTCAACATCACTAATGGGTCTTTTGGAGAGATTGATAATAGTTCTATTAACCATATTCATATCCAATAGAAGGCTTTTCTGGCGCGCGTTTGCTTGTTTCCCATGCCGCCACGTCCCCTGCCTTTTCTGCCAGCGTTGTCGAATTCTTGCTCGTCTGTTCCTCCGCTTCCTCGGCCCCTGCCCTGACCTCGGCCTTTCTGGCCCCTTGTTTTTGGGATCGGGGTTTCCCTTGTGGTCTGTCGACCCCGTCGAAGGGTCCGATATTCGTCTAAAAGTCTTTTTGCGTGTGCCTCGTTCTTCCATGCCTACATTGCTCAGTGACACATCCGATTCACTCTCACTGATTGTTGACCCTTCAGTATTCATAGGTTCCATATTGTCTGTGGTAGTGTCCTCCACTGCGGCATGCTGAGTATAGAGATGGTCATATTTTGTCCCTCTTATCCCTTTGATTATACAGGTGCTAGAATTGACCTTTTTAAGTGGAGGGAGAAAGGTATTTTAGAGTGGGAGGAATTCCGTTATTTGAAAAAAGATCATCCAGTTCTCCCTGTTCTTTACCTCCTACCGAAGATCCATAAAGACCCCTGTAACCCACCTGGACGCCCCATTGTGTCGTCACGTGGTAGTGTGGCTGAACACATCTCGAAGTATGTAGATCATTTTCTTAGAGATCATGTCAGCACACTCCGTAGTTATATCAGGGATACTAAAGATTTCCTTAAGAGGATAGACAACATGGAGTGGGGGACTGACCATTGGTTTGTCACCCTAGATGTACACAGTCTATATACCATCATAGACCACCAGCAAGGACTCATGGCTTGTGCATACTATCTTGAGACTAGACCACTCAGATTTCGGGAGCACAGCAAAATGATTTTGGAGATGACTGAGTATTGTCTCAAAAACAACATCTTTATGTTTAACGGTATACTTTACCGTCAAACCACTGGGACCGCGATGGGATCTTGTTTTGCTCCCAGCTTCGCAAATCTGTTTATGGGAAGATGGGAGGAGGACATCTTTTCTGACCCTGATTTGCAAGATGATCTCACCCATATCATCTCATACAATCATCCACGGTGCCATTAAATACGTCATGATAAAAAATAGAAATAGAAAACATACTGTAGTGCGCTGTTAGCGATAATCATCACAAAGCATGTATCAAAATAAAATAAAGAACCTTATAATGGTTATTAAAGGAATTACATAAATAACTGTGTGTCAAAACTGGCACGTTCATAAGGTAATGGTATTTCTCCTGCAACACTGTGTATCCTGATTGATGGCATAGCAGTGACCTTTGGCCTTATCATAGACATAGTAAAAAGATGTCAATAGTTCACGCTGATCCGTGCAACTAAAAGCATTGATACACAATAACAAATGAACTGTCGGTCAACAATTCATAATATGCAAGCACTACATTTCTAAGGATAGATAATAATCAATCAAATAATTATACGTCAAAACTTAAAACGTAAAGTGTAATGTGTAAAGGGAAACCAATATAATCTCATCAGTTGTCCCTAAGCCATTAGATATGTCATGATAAAAGTAAAACTAGAAAACATACCATAGTCAAAATACGTTTTACTATGTCTATGCCAGTTTTGACACAGTTATTTATGTAATTCCTTTAATAACCATTATAAGGTTCTTTATTTTATTTTGATACATGGTTTGTGACGATTATCGCTAATAGCGCACTACAGTATGTTTTCTATTTCTATTTTTTTATCATGACGTATTTAATGGTGCCGTGGACGATTGTATGGTAACTCGATAAAGGCCGTTCCGGCTGAAACGCTTTGTTCTTGCTCAATAAATTACCCGTGGTCTGAATTGGTGTGCCGCCTCCTTTCCGACTGGAATTTGGATTCTACTAGAATAATTGTGACTTCTGCCGCCACGACTGGCACCTACGATTAATTGGCAGGCGTACAGCGTAACAGGCAGACTTTCTGGAGTTGTATATATTGTTCAAATGTATTAAATAAATTTAAAGGAAATTCAAAAGACGTTCTTAATTTAAATGTATTAAAAAAATGATATAAAAATGAATTGCTTAAAAATAGTTTTGTAAATGTATTTTTTACAAAGAAGAAATTGTAAATAATAAAAAAATTAGAAAATGTAAAAAAATAATAGAATAATAATATTACTCAAAAAAACAAATATTAACGTTTTAATAAAATGTATTTTATTTTTGAATGTGAAATGCAGTCAAATAAAAATTATAATATATGAAATGCATAAAACAGTAAATAAAGATTTATTGAAATATTCAAAATTGTTTTAAAAAGAAAGCAAACTGTTTTTTTTTTAAAACTTTCCCACGGTTTTGCATAGAAACAAATAGGAGAAATTGTCCTTTTTTTGTTTTTACAGACGCTGCTTTTGTTAGCGGTTGGGCGTATCTTTATTGACTTCATCGAGCGTCACGACCAAGAACGGATGGAAGATATATCTGCCCAAGGGTAAGTCACAATAATTTAATATTTTATTGACAAAAGCAGGCTAGCTTTAGTTTAATGATAGAGGAGGGAGGATAATAGTTATTTTAAAGTGTTTTATTGTTATGCATGTTGCTGTTCTACGTTTACATCGCACACGTGTTTTTGTTTTATTTGCTTTACGGATTTGTGTTGCTTTAGTGCACATTTTATAATGTGAGGCCTAGTGCTAGATGTGCTACCAAAAACACAGCAGGGTGGCGATGTTTGTGTAGGCCAATATTTTGCATGTTCTACAGAAGCAATATCACAACTTAATTCAGGTGTTAAGTGAGCAGCTAAAGCAGGCGTACCATAGGTAGATATAGGAGAGGTGGAAATATGCACGATTTTTAACATAAACATTCACCATGTTAATAGTTTGCATTTAGACTAATTCTGTTTAAAGTATATCTTTTGAGGGTATCCAAAAATTCAGTGTTGGACGCCGCAGGTCTATAGTAATGTGATTCTGTGAATTTTCACGTTCCTGCGAACCACACAGCATCTGAATCACAAACCTTTTTCCTATAGGTATGTGTGAGTAACTCCTAGAAATTCAGAATTTAGGCATGTTAAAAAGCACATTTACTCACAAACAAATCTTTGTGAATTGGGTACAGAGTCATTTTTAGTGTACTAGAAATGCAAACACCTAAGGTTAATAATATCGGACAAAATTAGACATCATTAAACATTGTTTTCAAACAAGCTCTGAAATTGCTAAAACATTGTTTAGTAATTTTATTTTTTTACATTTTACAAAGAAAATATTTTAATTAATAAAAAAAATAGAAAATGTCAAATGCAGTCAAATATAAATTTTAATAAAATATACGAAATGCATAAAACAGTTCAATAATATTTATTGCAATATACAAAATTGTTTGAAAATGTAAGTAGTCGGTTAGGTTTATTTTTTAAACTTTCATACAGTTTCGCATAGAAACAAAGAGGAGAAATTGTCCTTTTTTTGTTTTTACAGACGCCAATGACGTTAGCGGTTGGGTGTATCTTTAATCACTTCTTCGAGCAGCGCGAGCAAGAGCGGATGGAAGATAGATCTGCGCAAGGGTAAGTCACAAATATTTCATATTTTAGAAACAAAAGCAGGCTACATTTAGTGTAAGGATAGAGAAGGGAGGTTTACAGTTACTTTGAAGTGTTTTCCGAAAAATTGAAATGTTATGTTAAGGTTGTAATATTCTTATGCATGTTGCTGTTCTACGCTTACATCGCACACGTGTTTTTCATTTTTTTGGAATCTTAAATATAAGGGGCTCATTACGATGGCGGACAGACTTAAGTCCGTCTGCCATCGTCATGGGCATTGGGACCGGCCGCCTAAATGGCGACGGTCCCGCAAGTGCAATTACAATGCGACCGCCACTGTGGCGGTCACATTATGCATGATTACCATTGCGGCGGGTGCTGCTGGCTGCAGCACCCGCCGCAATGGTGAAAATGCAAGTTTTGCATTTCCCTGCACTACATTGCAGGCACCATGCGGTGCCTGCCACAAGGTGCAGGGAAATGTTGGGGGGTAACATAGGTGCCCCCAAAGTGCAAAACTGGAGTGCCCCTGCTCAAGGGGGGCCCGCTACGGGCCCCCAAATTACATCCCCTCCAGCCTGTGAATGGTGGTTGAAACACCATACAAAGGCTGGCGGGAATGCAGCATCCTAATCTGGCGGACGGTGCCTGCTAGGCACCACCACCATTATGTGAATGCGGGGTGGGTCCGACAGGCAATCGTAATAATTGCCTGTGTTAGACCCGTGGCGGACAGACTTCCCGTCTGCCAGTAATCTGCCCGCCAACCTTATCTGGAGGGCGGATAATGGCCACGCGATGGCGGTGAATCTGCCACCGGCAGGCTGCCAGTGGCGGATTCATCACTATCGTAATGAGCCACTAAGTGAAGAAAAAAAGGTGAATATGACCCTTTGAATGAAAACGTTTTTGCTTTAATGGATTTTTGGAATGGATTGCAAAATTGGAACTTTGGATCCCTTCGGATAGATTTACAACTGGAATCTTTGCAAAAAAAAACATTAAAGAAGATTGCTTCATTGGATTATTTCTTGCGTTTTTTGCCTGCACAGTTTATGTTTTCGGGAGTTTTTTTTGGGGTTACGATTTTTATTAGGGTGCACAGAAAATTCAGCACATTAATGTGCATAAAAAATGGCAATGCCATTCTGTGTAATTTTTTTAAGATTTATGGTTGGGTCTGGTGAATGAATTCAGGGTTAATGGAAAGAAAAATTTAATTTATTTCTGCTGGAGCATCATGGATGAGACTGGATTTGTACCCATCAACATGTTCAGATGAAAGAAAACGTCTTAAGGTAGGAAAATGTTTTGCTTTAAAATTTTTGTTAATAAATAATTGTCAGAAACATGAATTGTATCTAAAAAAAAATAATATTTAAACAGGCAAGTAACTAGCAGTAGGTGTAGGTTTGGATTAGTAGTGTAGGATGTGATCAATATTGTGTAGGTAGTCTGAAGCCACCATCAACGTAAATTGTTGAATTTGTCCCAATAGTCTTTCAGACATCTGAATAGGTTTTTTTAATGTTCGTGGGTTCAGACTACCAGAAAAAGATTGCGCAATTCTCATTTCTTGGAAACTTTGCTCCTTCCTCAAAATTTCCAAAACATGATAAAAGCTGGGGTGTGATTTAGCTATTGATTTATTGAAGGAGTTGTGCCATCCCTCTAAGGCATTATTGGTTTTTGCTCCACCCTCTAAGCAGGTCATGTAACAGTTCCAAATTTGGATAGGAAACCTCAGGTTTCTCCTGCGTCCCGATCTGCTTAGATGGCCAATCCAAGTGTCCTCAAAGTAATTTTGAATTGGGGCCAATTTATCTTCATTAGTTACAAAATAATCTGATTCTGTTATTGATGTGTAGTATTCTTCTACACAGTCCGGTGGAACAAAGCACAATGCAGTGAGTTTTTTCAATTCAAATAGAAGCTGACTGTCAGTTATGTAATCCTCAACTAAGGATGTTTTTTTAATTTTGCGCCAATAGGCCTGAGAAAAGTGAAAAAAACATCCTTGAATTTGGGTTTCCGGGTAGGTTTAGGTAATGGTGTTAATCATTGATAATTCAAAGTCAATAATTACTTTTCTCTGACTTTTGTTTTGTGTTTTAGATTTTATAACTGATAAAAATTCAGTATATGTTGAGGATTGTTTATCTGGGAGTAAACTGTAGACTAAGGGAACTACTGTGTGGTTAATATAGGTTTGGATAGTGTACATTTGAGAAAATGGATGAAGCGTGGAATTAAACATGCCATCCATCATCCAAATATCACTACTTTCTAATTTTAAAAGGTTATGGGGTGTGCTAAAAATGAGAATATGTTTTTGCGGGGTTTTGTTGTCATATAAGATAAAGATTTCATTAGTAACAGTGAGTGTTAGTTCGTGAGGAATGTTAATATCTGAAAAGGTTTGGGGTGTTATGCGTTGCGGGTTACTTGCCTGTCTCTTGCGCTGGATAATTCTCCTTAAATTTGGAATAGTAGGCATAGAACTAGCAACATGCATAGGAATATGTTGTGAGACCTCCCTCAAAATTGAACCACAGGGTTCATTGGATTAAGCCTGGGCGGTAAAATCCACTCCGTTCGTGGAGTTTGCGGATTTTTGGCAACTCCGCGTTCCGCGCAGAACGCATTCAAAATGCATTTTCGCGTGTGCGGTAGCGACTTACCGGGATCCCTGCATTCGCCGACGAGTTTTCCTATCCGTTTGCGTGCGCCACGAGATTTTGGTAGCCGGCCGCGCGATCCCGCGAGAGTGTGCGATCGTGAACACGTCATTCGGACGCGCCATCAGACATCCGGCGGAAGTTTGGTGAAGCTCGCGATGCCGAACACGCAAAATTTGCAATCTGGAGAATAATATCTCTCGAGCAGCATAAAATCTTCTCGAAAATGATGATTTGGATGAAAAAAACTCCTCAGATTGACATTTGGCTGTACTTTTTTGTGCAAGGAGTCCTTTTTCTTTTTTTTCTTTTTTTTTGGAGAGGAAGGAAGTGCCCCAGAGTCTCCAACTTCCTGTTCCTGTCCAGCAGGCTCCTCCCAGTGCTTTGTCCATGTCCTGTTCACTTTTCATTTGGATTTGGAGCTTGAAGGATCACTCTTTGTGTCTGCTGCATCATATATCATTGGATTTGAGAACTTTTGGATTTGAGGACTTTTGGATTTGAGATTTTACAAGTAAGTTGGTGTTGTTTGTTTGATTGGGGGCATTGCAGTTGCTGCAACTACAATGTTTGTACTTTTCATCATTTTTTTAAACATTTATTGGGGGTAGCCAGTAGGCCCAGAGCTAGTCATCGGTGCATGAAACAACTGTTTCTGTGGTGTGTGTTGAATTTAAACATCATTTAGGGCATGGATGGCATTGGATTGAATTGCAAAATGTGTATTTTTTGGGGTATTTCACTTTTTTGGTGTGTGTTAAATAAATGCCTTTGTTGTGTGTGTGTGTGGTGTGGTTGTTGTGTATCTTGCACACCTTGTTTAGCCCTGTGGAATTTCGTTTTTGCATTTTATTGCATTAAAGCTGTGTTGTTTAGCATGCCTCCTTTGCCTGGCCATTATATGCCTGTTTCAGTTCATTGTTTTCCAGGCCTCCTGCTTGTTGTGACTGTGAGTGACCATGTGGCTGGTGGCCATTTTGTGGTGGTAGTTTAGAAGTGTGCTGCTTTTGCCATATAGGCCTTCATGTGTTTCCTTTGTTCCTTTTGGCCTAGGCTTCTTGTTGTTGTGGGCCTGGCCATGTGGCTGGCGGCCATTTTGAAGCCAGGCAGTGTGATTTTACCATAGGCCTGCATTGTCTGTCTTCCCTTTCTTGTTCCTGTGGGTGGCCTGGCCATGTGGCTGGCGGCTATTTTGTGGAGCCAGCCAGTGAGCTTTTACCATAGGCCTGCAAGCTTGTGGCCTAGTCTGCCAATAGGCCTTTCAGCCAGTAGGCCCAGAGCTACTCATGGGTGCATGAAACAACTGTTTCTGTGGTGTCTGTTGAATTTAAACATCATTTACGGCATGGATGGCATTAGATTGAATTGCAAAATGTGTATTTTTTGGGGTATTTCACTTTTTTGGTGTGTGTTAAATAAATGCCTTTGCTGGATGTGTGTGTGTGGTGTGGTTGTTGTGTAACTTGCAAACCTTGTTTAGCCCTGTGGATTTTTGTTTTTGCATTTTTGCATTAAAGCTGTGTTGTTTAGCAAGCCTCCTTTGTCTGGCCATATAGGCCTGCTTGAGTTCATTGTTTTCCAGGCCTCCTGCTTGTTGTGACTGTGAGTGACCATGTGGCTGGTGGCAATTTTGTGGTGGTAGTTTAGTAGTGTGCTGCTTTTGCCATAGAGGCCTGCATGTCTTTCCTTTGTTCCTCTTGGCTTACTGCTTCCATCCCCTTTGCCAGCTGCAGCTCCCTGAATGACGTGATGCGCAAATTAATGCCAAACAGGTTCCACTTCCATTACATTTGTATTTTTGTTTTTGTTCTTCTTCTTTCCTATCCTTCCTGAGTGTACACAGTATACCATGAAAGCCCTTGTTGTCAAAGACTCACAAATGGCTACACTGTTATGTTTTTTATATAACTTAAAAAGAGTTGATAAAATGTAATAACATAACACTAACAAGTGTGATCACCACACACTAAGTTATATATTATATTTTTTTGTTTGGACTAGTAGTAATTGAACCACAACAACAAATGCAACATTTCACTGATGTTCTTCTGGCTTCTTTGCTTTTAGGTGCACAAAAAGACTGAGGAGGAGGTGTCATCATCATCACCCGTTGTACTGCCAGACAGAAGTCCTGCTGCGCACGACATCACATGACGTGTGACCACAGACATCTCTGCAACTTGTGCTCCTGCGTCCTGCTGACATCGGAAAAAGATGGCCCCAAAGAAAGGTAATAGGTCCTCCAGTACCGAGAAAGTTGCCAGTGAGAAAAAGGAACAGAAGAAGGAAGTGGCACTGCCACTTACCAAGACTGGTGTGCCGCCCAATATGTTTTTTGGGAAACAAAAAATGATGCCTGCATCAGCGGTGTCCGGGGACCAAGCTGGGAGCAGCACCTCCGCATCAGCGGGCCCACCCCACCAACCTAGGCCCAAGCCCATGAGTGTCGCAGAGGTAGCCAGTCTACTTGCGCAAACGCCAACGAGCAGTGATGTTGAAATGTCATTATCGCAAAGTAGTACCCAATCAACGCAGGCAGAAACTCAGCAGATAAGTGGGCAACAACAGCCGGAACAACAGCCGGAACAACATCCGCAACAACAGCCGCAACAACAGCCCACAATAGTAGTTGTTCCTCCCGAAGTAGGGGCAGTTCAGGAAATCGAGCTTCCTGCAGATGAAGAAGAGCAAGCCACTCTTTCAGAAGATCCATTGTCTTCCAGATCCCCAGCAAGGAAAAGGAGGGTTAGTCCATCAACTTCTTCTTCAAGCCCCCCTTCTGATGATCTAGATACCACTTGGAACCCACCAGCTCAGCCTGAGAGTGAGGCATGCCACGCGACAAGGCTAAGGAAAAGGAAAGTTCCAGAAAGCCTTGGAGTTATGGAGGAAGATATAGAAGAGGAGGATGATGACGAGCCAGTCATCATGAAGATCATTCCCGCCCCAGTGGAGATGGAGACGACATTATTATTACCCCATCCCAAATTGCTGTGAGGGATGTGGCACGGATACCACCAACACAGGTAACACCAACACGACCTCCAGCTTCCATATTTGCATTTGCAAAGGCCCGGCAGGGACCTACATCTAGCTCAACCACCACCTCACTAGGTAGTGGTACTGTAACTGCACAGAGTCAAATTGCAGACACACCCTCCAGTTCATCCGGCATTGCAAGTGGCACCTCCAGTAGCACAAGAAAGTTCACCTCCCCAGTTTGGGACTTCTTTTCGGTCAGCAGTAAGGAGGACAACGTTGCTATATGCTCAATTTGTCAACATGGTGTTAGTCGGGGTAAGCTTGGTACAAACTATGGTACCGGAGGCCAAACAACCCATCTGAAAAAACACCACATGATCCAGTGGGAGGCCCACCTACTTGGCGTACAAAAAAGTAAAACTGCACCCATTGCTATTGGTGGGGATGAAGAAGTAGAAGAAGATATGATCGCGGTGGAAGGTGAACAAGAGGGAGACATTTTCTCTGGTACACAAAGTAGCCCTGACCCCAGCAGTGTAGTGGTACAGCCCACAACCTCAGCGACATCTCAGTGGCACCGTAGTAAGAGTCAGGCTGAGACACCAAGGCGACAGATTACTGCAATGAAAAAAGGTGCTTCGTTGAGCCAAACTGGGTTCAAGAAGTCACCTGTATCAGCTGCACCAGAAAGGAAATAAATCCAGCCTACCATTGTCGGCACGCTTAGGTCAGAGGGGCAGTACGAACGCAACCACCCAACGGCACGTTTGTACAATGCGAAGCTGGCTAAAATGTTAGCGTTGGACCTTCTCCCTTTTTCTTTTGTGGAAGGGGTGGGTTTCCTTGAATTTGTGACAGCCATCTGCCCAAAATGGAAGGCTCCCAGCCGGTCCTATTTCGCCAGAGTTGCTGTTCCAGCACTACATCACGATGTGCTGGAATTGCTTGGACAAGCTTTGCAGCAGAGTGCTGTTCACAATATCCACCTGACAACAGACATGTGGACCAGTTGCCAAGCCACTGATTACATGTGCATCACTGCACACTGAATCTCTTTTGTGGGGGTTAGAGAAAAGATATCTGAAGCAGGTGTTGTTGACACTGCTGAGATTTTTAATGCTACTCGGAAACATGCAACTGTAGCCATGTTCGCCATGGAGAAATCTCATACTGCTGCAAACATTTTGGAAGAGTTTAACAGCAAGGTCGTTGAATGGCTGCGCCCAAGAGGGCTTAACATTGGTTTTGTTGCCACGGATAATGGCAGTAATATAGTTAAGGCCATGCAGGATGGTGGCTATTTCAGGGTCCTGTGTTTGGCGCACTGCATTAACATTATTGTTCAAGACTTTCTGAAAAAGAAGCCCGAGTCAGCAACTTACTGACCACCTGCAGAAAAATATGCAAACATTTCAGCCATTCTTTTAAAGCCCGGAAGCAGCTGAGAATCATTCAACGTGAGCATAGAATGCCAGTCAAAGCACTCATCCAGGAGGTGCCAACACGTTGGAACTCAACTTATTACATGATTGAGCATCTGTTTGATCAGTACAGACCAATCAATGACTATGTCATGCAAAGAATAAGGGATGTGACTGTGAAAGACATGACCCTACAGATGGACCAATGGGGCCTAGTTAAATGCCTGACAGAGATGCTACTTCCTTTCGAGCTCTTCACACGTGAAGTCAGCAAGGAGGACTGTACTATGGGCCAAGCTATCCCATTGTTGCACATGCTAGAGCAACAGCTGAAGGAGGTGTCTGAAATGTACACAGGTGTGGAGGAAAAAAATGAAGCATATGAGTTGGTGGAGAGCTTATCCCGTTGCTTAGCTGAAAATACAAGGGTGCAAACTCGCATTGTTTCAGAAAAACATTACATTTGTGCCACAATTCTGGATCCACGGTACAAATCGGCACTGAACACTAAGACATTAATTCCTTTTTCAGAAGTGGATGTTGCCCAGTACAAAACTTGGATAGCTGAGGCAGCCAGTGACTTGGAAAATGAATGGCTGGTAATTAAAGGCCCGCACTCAAACCCACAACAAGTACTGCAGCAGGGCATCCGGCGTCAAGTTCAAATTCAGAGCCTGAGGGCAGTGCGTTTGGCTCAGAGCTGTCACCAACACTATCGACAACAGCAAGAACCGGATCATCAGCCCCAGTAAAATCGGCACGGGATTGGTATTTACAGCAAGGGCTTGCTAGGTCCAGTTCTGATGCAAAGACAAAAGAGGCCCAGCAAAGTGGAGCACCCCTGAACATTGAGCGGATGGCCCAGGCCTATCTGGATGACCCAACAGAGGTCTACATTGATCAAAACCCATTGCTGTATTGTTATGGGAAAAGTGGCCAATGGCCAGTGCTCAGCAGGCTGGCGATAAACTATCTGGCTTGCCCTGTTACAAGTGTCTCTTCTGAGCGTGTTTTCAGTGCTGCTGGTGCCATTGTAACAGTGAAAAGGACCAGTCTCTTGCCCAAAAACGTGGAGAGGTTAACCATGATCAAAATGAATCAGCACTTTATACCACCGAATTACAAAATACGTGAATCAACGCAGGAAGATGAGGACAGCGACTTAGGTGATGGAAGTAGTGTCTTAGATGATTATCTACTTCTGGTTGAACCACCTAAGTTTGAGGACGAGCTATACTTCCCTGACAACTAGACTTTGAACTTCTTACTTTCTTTCTTCCTTATTTTACTTTTATTTGTGTGTGTCTCTGTCTTTCTGGTTCGAAACTTCGAATCACAACAAATCCATCACCACCGTCTTCTAGTCTTTTTATTGCCATATTGGAGTTGCAGCTCTGTGCATTTAACTTAAGTCCACTCCTCTGAGTCCTGCTCCATCCTCCTGACTCGCCCTGATTCCATTTCCCTCAAGCCAGATGATGATTGGATGGAGAATAGTACAAGAAAATGTTGCCTCGTCGAGTCCCTCCAAAAGAAGTGGAACATGATGACTACTATAGCTATCCTCCTTTCCGAGCCGAGAGAGACTGCCCCTTAACTTAAGATGAGAACAAGGAACAGGTAATGATGGCATGCATTGGACGCTGACTCTGAGTGATTGGTGTTTGTGTTGTTGTTGTTTGTTGTGCATGAAGTGAATTCATTGTGTACTATTATTTAATCTACACACTAAAAGTGACTCAAGTCAATGTTTCCCTTCTTATTGTTTAATAACAAAATTGCACTTCTACTGCAGGCTGATCCATTGCATTTTTCAATATGGAATCTGGACTCACTCGGTACACTGCAGACTGAGTTGGACAACACCATGATGATGACCACAGTGACATAATATCTTCTCAGTCAGTCAGTAGGATCGGAGATGATTGATGGAATAACTCAGGGGGTTTCATGAGTGGCATAAAAGGTAAATAAGTCAACACCACAGCAGACCTACATGTCTGTGTAGTGGTGGAGTCGAGTCACGAGTGTAGTAGTGATGGTATGAATGACAGCTGCGCATGCCATTGATTTAGTTACTTACTTTGGAAAATGCTATGTTGCTGTATAAGTGACATGTGTGCTCTGTCTGGCTCAGTCAAAATCTAAGCTAAGTGGAGGTTGGGTGGGCGCCGTGGGGCTGCTCTGTCCTGTTGCTGTTGTAGGTTAATGCTGGAAACAGACAACAGAGTAGACACGATTTAGCCATGCCGCTCTGAAAGTGTTTGCACTCCTCCGTAATTTATGCTTTTTTTTCTCCTTGATTTTTAAATATCCCTTTTGTTTTTCCATCTACACTTACAGGCCGGCCTTTACCCTGTGCTAAACAGAGAAAAACAACTCACACTCACCTACCAATCCACCAGGCAGGCAGTGGCACCCAAGAGTGACGGACGCAGCGTCCATGGAAGGGAGGACCAAGAGGAATGCCGAGATGCAACTCCCCAATTTGAGCAGGATAACATACAGTAACACTTTAGTATCAACATTCATCATCTTTTAAATAATTTAATTCATTTTTTTCTCTTCAATCGTTACGACTGTGTTTTGTTGTTGTTTGCTCTCTGCTTATAATTGATCCCTACAGCTATTTTTTAATTTTCTTTGCTAGCTTTAAAAAGTAAGCCCGGTACAACAGAAGTAAAAATTTATGTAATTTGGATCTCTCTGAGGGCAGACAGGCATGGCAAATTGCATAATAATTAATAATATACTGCTGCCCTGTACTGTCTACTAGTCTAGTTAGTAAGTACTACTTATCATTAACCATCAAGTCATCATCATCATGCATGCATTTCCTTTTTCTCCCTTAACAGATTTATGGATATGATGGCCAAGATTGTGTTTTGTTGTTTGTCCATGCGTAGTGTTTTTCTTTGTCAAACCTTTCCCCAAACCCCCCTTCCCAACCATTCATCAAACCCAAACCCTCTTCCTCCGGGCTGTGTGATTTATATTGAGGTGTGACTAAATTAAATGTACACCAATAATTGATCACACGCTTGCTGGGGCAGATGTGGTGAAAGCAACACTGATTCAATTTCAAGGCACGGCGAGGATCTTCTTCTGCTTGCCCACCCATGCTCAGTATATTTGCAAGTCAATTTTTGGTCCAAGGGAACCTAATCCATCATAATTAATTGCCGGCGTCGATTGGATTCATCATCCTCCTACACAGCACTAAAGGTTACGCTTGTGTCGAGTGACTCGACACAACTACAGTTTGTAACTTGTTGTACTAGGCTTAGGCTATCCCCACCACCATTATGTTTTATTTTACATTAGCATTGCTAATCAGCATTATTATTATTGTTTGGCAGTCTTCTAGTGTACTGTACTGTACTTCGTTCTACTACTCCTCCCAGACTCTCTCTCAGGCGACTGACTGTCTCATTTTCTTTTTTTGCAAATGCTACTGCCAGTGTCTACTAGTACCACCACAACCATGGCATCTTGGGAAACACAAACCATCATCACTATAACCAGCCATCGCTGTGCCTAAGTTTAAACATCAATCACAGGTAAGAGAAGAAGTTTGGGGGAGGCATAATTAATAATGGAAATTAATTGGTTCATTAATTCACACACCCACACCCTTGAGTCCAGTGGCAGACTGCATAGACTAGGAGGAGAAACTGACAGTAGTAGTAGGACAAGTCACTCAGTGAGGGTACCGCATCTATCTGTTCGTGTGTTACAAAATTGGCAGATTATTTGCAGCAGCAAAGGAAGGAAACCGTCTGATGTAAAAGAGTAACCCCCACAAAACATTTACATTGTATGTAAAGTTTAAGTATAAATATCATTTAATCCCCTAACAAAATAAACTATTGTAAAAAATCCCACAACACCTGACCCACCCCTCTCCCTAACCCCAACCAATGTCCAAAAGTCAAAAGATAGAGTCCAAACAATGTCCGTGGCGTTGAATTAAAACATTGTCCATAATAAATAATAAATATAAATCCCAACTTTTCCCCAACGTAGCCCAATGCCCACCCACCAAAAAAAAGAATAAAAAAGGGGCAATCCAACAGGATCTCAGTCTATCGGCGGCCTTGCTGTCTCTTAAGGACCTCCTTTACCTGCTCCTCTAGGTGCGCCATTCGGAGCAGCACGCGGCGCTTAAAGGCTCGCCAATTGCATCCACAGGGGGGGCAACAGTGCTGGATGTAGTGTGGCGGAAGGCTGCCAGACCGTGGCGCCGTACCACTCCAGGGCCAGGGGCCTGGCTGGGGCCCAGGGCATTGAAGGAGGCTGCAGCTGCTGCCGCCTCCTCCTTCTTCCCTGCCAGAGCCCCCAGCCGCCGATACTCATTCCGAATGGCCTCAAGCTTCAAGCGCCGGGCCATGGCTGCCAACTCCTTCCTGTCTGGTCTTTTTGGTGGGGAAGGAGTACCTTTATCAAAAAAGAAAAAAGACTATTGTAATACTGTTAGCAAAACAGTAACACAAAATTAATTCTACACATAGTGGCACAGTAGCACTAGCAAGCACATGACATAACATTTGTGGTAGTATGGACTCGAGTACACCAGTTTTCTTCTTCTCTCTTGTTTAGCTAAATTAAGTAACCTTGTTGCAGCCAGCATGCCAGCTCAGTCAGCTTGCGCTCAAGACAAACATTATACTCGTGATGCAGACTCACGTAATTTTTATTTACTACTGTCTGCACTCTGCAGGTGGGGAAGCTGACTACACAATCATCATATTTTTTCTATTATGGGTGGCACTGGCCATACTCTCTGTTACATCAAGGCCAGGGCAACTGCTCAATTTCACTTTCACCCTGCCTACTACAACAAGGCAGATGATATCTTATCCAAATGATCACTGCTTATATATATGTATGGGACGACATGAGGTACTTTGTTTTGATTGATTGTGTAACCAGTTAGTAAGCAATCCATGCAGCTGCTTGGCCAGTGAAGGCCACCCATGGCAGGCTGAAACAGTCAAAAATAAATTCACATAGGTAGTGAGTGGGCATCGGAGTCGAAGGGAGGCGCTTGATAACATACATACACAAAATATATGCTGTGCTTGCAAAATACTGTGAGTCAAGGGAGTGTTCTGAACATACAACTTCTATTCTCCTTGGCTTTGCTTGCTACTCTGGCGCGGTTCCTTTTACATTCTCTTCAAAGACTCTTCATCCAGTGACAGTCTCCATCTATGCCTTGAATATGATGTGATGAATACCATCCAGCCATCATCCATTCAAAGTAAACGTATATCATTATTCTTAACCTCTCAACAAACCTTAGTTTGTTTTAACAACAACAAACATTGTTTTTTTTAAACCACCACCCATGCGTCCTTCCTTCCTTGCTTGCCTTTGAGTTTGACCCATCAAACACCCCAGAGGATTCTTGCTATCACCCATACAGTTTCATCCACCCAGGCAGGCATCTTTTCTTCTTTCACCTTCCACCCATCCTTCAACCACCCATGCATCTGATTCCTTCCTAACAGCCACCTATGCGTGCATCCCACTTGGCACGTATCCTTCTCTGCCAGTCATATATATTTACATCTCACCCGTCCTTCCTCCTTCCATCCTTCTTTCCTTTTTCGATCAACCCATCCATCAAGGTCGTCTGACTCTTAGTCTTCTCCATAAAATTTTCCCAACTGAGTTGAAGTCAGATTGAAGAGGCCATTAGTTACTCAACTACTCCCACCGCTAATGCTCGCCTGTAATGCTAAGTAAAGGGTGTCTTCTTCTTCAACCGTTGTTCACAACAACTAAGGGGCCGATTCCGATCTCGGGCGGTAGGGCTCCGAATCGGATTCGGATTTACCGGATCCGATTCGGAGCCCTGTTTCCCGACCGAATCGTACGCGGGTCCAGCCGAGCGAGTACGATGCATGCTCCCGCGAAATCGCCGACCGACTCGTACGCGGCTTCAACACGCTCCGACCGACTCGCACGGACACGACTCGCACCGCACTATGGAGACGTTTCCCGGCCGGGTAAGTACGATGCGTGCCGCAAGCAGTCTGACCGACTCGTGCCGTCCGGCCCAAAGAAGCAGTCGGAGCCGTACTTTGGGGGTCCGTGTTGGACCCCCCTGTAAGCGTAGCCACGCGAGTCGCACACAGGGGGGACCCATGGGTCCCCCCTACCTGTGTGTGTACGTCGCGAGTCGCTTCGCCGCGTACACGCTGTAGGGGGCACCCTTGTCCGCCTCGCACCCATTGAGTCAATGGGAGCCCGCATACGTGTCGTACGACCGGCTCCCATTGACTTCAATGGGAGTCCGACCGAATCGAGTCCGATAGCATGCGAATGCATCGTACTCGTCCGGTCGGACTGCTGGGGTCCGATTCGGTCGGAATTCTCTCCGGGTCCGGCTCGGTCGGAGAGATTTCCGGCCCGAATCGGCCCCTTAGTCTCTCTCAACATACAGTGTACACCCTTGCAGCGAGTGTGTAACTATTGCCAATAAGTAAGGAATATAAGTATAACTTACCACCGCCCGCAGCTGCTGCTGCCTCACCCACCCCTGTGGCAGCTGCCGCAGCCGCTGCTCCCTCCTGGCTGGCGTTGCCTGCCCCACCGCTGGCCCCGGCACTGGTGGTCGGTACGCCTGGAAAAAACATTACACATTTTTTAGATGCCATATACGCCTCCCCTTATTTATTCCACATACATCACTAGTACAAACCGGGTACTAGAGTAGAGAGTAGATACTAGTAGAAGTATGTCCTATCCTAACAAAAATAGTAAAATATCTGGTTGGGCATTTTGTTGGTGGGAATTGTCAAAGCCTATCAAGAAAGATTAAGAAGACTAGAAGAGGACAACCCAAAGGACTGGACTCAGGTGCTAGAGCTATTGGTGAATCTGAGTTTTAAAACCTTTTAAATAAAAATAAAGAGTGGCCAACTGGGCAAGCTTAGCTACAGACAGACTAATAATATAGTAGTAGTACAGAGAGTCAGAGCAGAGGCAGTTAGAGGCAGGGATAACAGGAATTTAGAAATAGATAGTCTAGATCGAAAAAGCTTTGGTAAAATAGAATTAGGAAATGGAAATAATAGTTCGGAAAAAATAAGGTGCAGTAAAAGTTAGGGAAATATAATGATTAATATTAACAGGAGGAAGACTTACTGGGGACAGCAGCAGAGCCCTCGGTAGAGGAGCGGTCCTGGTCCTGGCCCTGGTGTTCTTCTCCAGATGCTCCCGCCGATTCCGACCCCGTCTTCTTGCCCCTGGGTGCTGATCATGTAAGATAAAATAAAGAAAGAGACAAACATTGATGATTGGTGTGAAACAAATAAAATATTTTAAAAAACACTCAAAAAAACATTTTTGGAAACAACAATTGCAATAAAATTGACCTATCTAATCTGATTGACTGGTAGTATCGCGGGATTCGCGGACCGTCTAGTTATTATTTATGAACACTAATCCAGTGTTCCATTCTGATTCCAGAATACTATGTCTAAGTACCACCTGACCTTGCCCACCTATTCAGACGGGCCAATTTTTCACTAACTCTGCATTTCCCTTTATTTTAGTCCTCAAAAATGCATAGATGGAGGACACATGCATACATTTTTGCATACTCCAAATTGTTGGTTGGTTGCTGCTGATGTTCTGCTAAGCCTATTACTCACTCACTAAACAAACTACAAAAGGTTCTACTAAGGACTGGAGTAAGCAGCACTCAGCAGCACGTGACGTGAGTCACGTGACAGAGGATGCGTCACCGTCACGCAGACCGCTTAAAAATTACCAACTAATACTAAGTAACTAAACGACCTATCCACCACTATGTTACTGACAGGAGGACAAAGGAAGGACTAGTGTCTCTCTAGCATTACCTAACTTAAGTTCTCTAAAGTAAACTCTTACATAAGCAGCCCAAAGGAGCGCAACGTTGCAAACAAGTAAGATTAGTAGCGCCGAGCACCTGTGTCTAGAAGAATAACAATCACTAAAGATTTTTAAACTTAAGTTTACCTGCAATGTAAGCAGCAGCATACTTGCTATCCGGAAAAAACTATATTTGCAATAACAGTAACACAGTCTAGAGAACACACAATAGTATTAGCTACTCACCAAGCCCCACGACCTCAACACCTAGCAGGTCCAGCAGGTCCTGCTCCCAGTCCAAGATGTCTGACCACCAGTGGGTCAGCTGGTTATGGGTGCGCCGGACCTCAGAACAGCGAAACACTGCCCGGCGCACCCTCGCCCACCGGCGGTGACGCTCCGGGGTAGCGTACCCAGAGCCAGGCCTGCCGCCTGCTGCCAAGGTCAAGGGGAGGTGGTGCTGCATAAAAAAAACAAGGGCGGCCACCTCTGCCTCGCTGAATAGGGACCAGGACTGCACCTCTGGTGGGAGCAGTCTGCCGCAAGGCAGGCGGCTCTTGGGCGCAGACGCCTTGCCCTTGGAGCCGGTTCCCTTTCCCTTAGCCATGGTTCTGGGGTGGGTGGGGGCGGAAAAGAAAATTTAGCAGGAAAAAATAAAGTTAGGGGAAGAAGTAGAAGAGTAAAGAAGGAAGTAATATAAAACTGTAGAAAAGTAAAAAAAAACACAGTAAAACTAGAAATAAAACCCAAAATATAGACTTAGGGACAGAGAGGGATAGATAATAAATAAAAAAATCAGAAAAACAGGGTAAAAACAAAGGATTGAAAAGATTGGAGAGGGATTGAAAAACAGGCCCCAGAACCATGCAAAAGATAGGAAAACAAGATGGCCGCGCCCATTGGCGACCGCGTGGTGAAGTACGTGCAATATTTACCCCGAACACGTCATCCGCGTTGCCGAACGTCAAAAACATCTTGCGAGCATACGCGAGCACAACGCGAGCATACGCGAGTCAACGCAAGCATGCGGAAACAAGCAACTCCGCATGCTCGCGTAGCTATGCGTAGCGTCACGGAGTTTTTGTACAACTTTGCATAGCCTCGCGTAGCGCGGCTACGCGAACTTCGCCCAGGGTTACATTGGATGTGCATGCAAGCTGTTTCATATCATTTATATTTTCTCTAATCTCAATCTCCATTGCAGAGGCAGAGTGGTTATGCTCTGTGGTTTTCTCAACAATGTCCCCCAGAGTAACCGCTCTGCCTGTGCAATGGGATGAGTATTATTGCACACACCTCCAATGACTCCTGGGTTCAGTAAGTCTATCCTTACAATAAAGGTAGCCTGCATGATTTAGAAGTCTATTTCCTCTTGCAGATGTCACAAATTTTGCTTGTCTGCTTGCTGACAATGTTAATATGTCTGAAAAAGAAGGGAGAGAAAGATTTTTAGGATCAGAATTATTGATTTTAAATGTTTATACTGTTGAGAGAATGTGGTTAGTTTTTAATGACAAAAGTATAATTCTTTTTTGATATTGCAAATATAATTTCCTTTGTATTGTAGTAGAAAAATAATTTGAAAACTATCTATGAATCAGAGATTTGTGTCTTCGGATACAGTTATAAAAAAAAATTGTATTTCTGAAACTGTCTTAAAATATTTGAAGCAAAAACTTGTAGGTACCTGTAAAATGAAACAAAAAGATTTTTATGCTTGAGCTGCTAACTCTCACCTTAGTTAGATTAATTAGCAGTCTTCTTAGTTCTTTTTGGATGAAGTTTACGTAGGCTTTTGCACTTAGTGAAGATAGTCTTTTCAATCTTTTGAATTTTGTTGGCTTGCTGTAAACAGAAAAGTTGATTTAAATTTGTGGTTTTTTATATAGTTTTTTATTCTTTGTTGGGGAAAAAAAGAGTTATTGTCTAGAATGTTATATTACGTATTACTTGTAACTTAGTTGACCTGCAGTTTACATTTCAAAAGAAGATCCTTGGTTGAAGGGGAAGACTGGTTTGGGGTTTTTCTTCGTTTGGAAGATTTTGAATCTGTGACCTATTAGAACAAGACGGTGTCATGTTATAATACTTTCAGGATCTATTTTTGAAGGAATGCTGATTGCGTACATTTTAAGATTGTATTTATAGTATCATTAATACTCTGCTTATTTGTTACTCATTTTATGTTCATCATATTCTTTCATTGAATGTCAAACAGTTTCCCTGCTGCAAACACACTTTGCATTTTGAATACCTTTTTGCCACAGAAACTCTGTCCAGCACTTTCCCAACTGATAACACCCTTTATAGTTAGAATACATTTTTGGGCCTTCCTTCAGTGTCAAGCACTTTTCATGCTGCAAGCACCCTTTGGACAGCTGTTTTTGCAACCCAAACACTGTCCAGCACTTTCCCTACTCCAAACACTCTTTGAATTTAGGATAGTTATTTGCTACCTATACACTGTCAAGCACTTTCCCTACTGCAAACACCCTTTTGGAGTTAGAATAGCTTTTTTTACATTCCTTCAGTGTCATGCACTTTCCCTGCTGTAAACAAAACTTTGGAGTTAGAATACCTTTTTGCTTTTTAAACACTGACCAGAACTTTCCCTACTGCATACACCCTTTGGAGTAAGAATAGCTTTTTGCTTTTTAAACACTGACCAGAGCTTTCCCTACTGCGTACACCCTTTGCAGTTAGAATACCTTTTTGCTTTTTAAACACTGACCAGAACTTTTCCTACTGCATACACCCTTTGGAGTTAGAATAGCGTTTTGGTGACTAAACACTGTCAAGCACTTTCCCTACTGCAAAAACCCTTTGGAGTTAGAATAGCTTTTTTTACCTTCCTTTAGTGTCATGCACTTTCCCTCCGGCAAACACCCTTTGGAGTTAGAATAGCTTTTTGCAACCTATACACTGTCCAGCATTTTCCTTACTGCAAACACCCTTTGGAGTTAGAATAGCTTTTTGGTACCTAAACACTGTCCAGCTCTTTCTCTACTGCAAACACCCTTTGGAGTTAGAATAGCTTTTTGGTACCTAAACACTGTCAAGCATTTTCCATACTGCAAACACCCTTTGAAGGTAGAATAGCTTTTTGTACCTTCCTTTAGTGTCAAGCACTTTCCCTACTGCAAGCACCCTTTGCAGTTAGAATAGCTTTTTTTTACCTTCCTTTAGTGTCAACCACTTTCCCTACTGCAAACACCCTTTGGAGTTAGAATAGCCTTTTTACCTTCCTTTAGTGTTTTGCACTTTCACTGCGGCAAACACCCTTTGGAGTTAGAATAGCTTTTTGATACCCATACACTGTCCAGCACTTTCCCTACTGCAAGCACTGTTTGTAGTTAGAATAGCTTTTTACCTAAACACTGTCAAGCACTTTCCCTACTGCAAACACCCTTTGGAGTTAGAATAGCTTTTGGTACCTAAACACTGTCAAGCATTTTCCCTACTGCAAACACCCTTTGGGGTTAGAATAGCTTTTTTTACCTTCCTTAAGTGTCAAGCACTTTCCCTACTGCACACACCCTTTGGAGTTGAATAGTTTTTTTTTACCTTCCATTAGTGTCAAAGCACTTTCCCTACTGCAACACCCTTTGGAGTTAAAATAGCTTTTTTTACCTTCCTTTAGTGTCATGCCTTCTCTGTGCAGGAAAAACCCTTTAGAGTTAGAATAGCTTTTTGATACCTATACACTGTCCAGCACTTTCCCTACTGCAAATACCCTTATGAGTTAGAATAGCTTTTTGGTACCTAAACACTGTCAAGCACTTTCCCTACTGCAAACACCTTTTGGAGTAAGAATAGCTTTTTGGTACCTAAACACTGTCAAGCATTTTCCCTACTCCAAACACCCTTTGGAGTTAGAATAGCTTTTTTTACTTTCCTTTAGTGTCATGCACTTTTCCTACGGCAAACACCCTTTGGCGTTAGAATAGCTTTTTGCTACCTATACACTGTCCAGCACGTTACTTACAGCAAACACCCTTTGGAGGTAGAATAGCTTTTGTACCCTAAACACTGTACACCATTTTCCATAATACAAACATGTCTTTTGAGTTAGAAGTCTTCTTTTTACCTTGCTTCAATGTCATGCACTTACCCTGCTGTAAACACTCTTTGGAGTATCATTAGTTTTTGGGCACATTAATATTGACAAGCACTTTCCCTGCTGCAAACACCCTTTGGAGTTAGATGAACTTTTTTGCTCCAAAACATTCTCCTGCACATTTTCTGCTGGAAACACCCTTTGGAGTTAGATGAATTTTTTGCACAAAAACTTTCCTTGCTAGAAACACCCTTTGGATTTAGAACATCTTTTTGTCATCCAAATAGTGTCCTGCACTTTTCCTGCTGAAAACTCCCTTTATAGCTTGAACAAATTGCTTGTATTTCTGAAAATGGTTTATACATTTGATGCTAAAATTTGTAAATACCTGCAAAATAAAACATTGGGGCAGATTCTCAAGGACTTATCGCCGAGTTAGCGGCACTTTATCGCAGCCATAGTGGCGATAGATTTATCGCCCTATTCACAAGCAGGTGCTAACAGCTGATATCGCCAGTTTTCCTGTGATAGCAGCCGCAAAAAACATCGCCACGGATGACACCGGCAACTAACGCTAATGAGATGCAGAGTAGGCGTTCCTGTGCAAAAAGCCGCGATAACACCACTTCGCAATATTCCCTACGACCAGCCAGATTGGCGATAAGATCCCAAAACAGGCGATAAGGCGCGTTAGCAGCAGGGATTTAACACCTGCTCTTACCTGGTGTTAAGTCGGACGACAACCTGCACCACAAAAGGGAGCCCAGACCAGAGCCACACCTGAAGAACAACAGATGCCATGGAGCTACTGATCTTGCAGCTCGGAGCCCCAAGAGGGCCACAACACCCACCGCCACCCCCCCCAGGAACCCCCATGGACAAAACAATTCGCCTGATGTCGCACAATTACAACAATTAACATTCATGTGTGGTCTGAAAAAGGAGAATCATTCATTCATCTCTGAATTTCCAAACAAATCATTTTATTCAAATTCAACTCAAAACAACTATTTGGAAGAGTCATGGCGGGTCTTCTCTGGACAATCTGTAAGTCACAGCCTGCAAGACAAAATTCAAGATAAGAAGGTGTGCCATGCGCTCATCAAAGGATAGAGAGAGAGAGAGAGAGAAAGAAAGGGAGAGAGAGAGAGAGAGAGTGAAAGAGAGGGAGAGAGAGAAAGAGAGAGAGAGAAAGAGAGGGAGAGAGAGAGAGAAAGAAAAAGAAAGAGAGAGAGAGAAAGAGAGGGAGAGAGAGACAGTGAAAGGAAGGCTCTTGGCACATACATGCCAACTGTTGTGTGTGTATTGCTATTGGTGCACCATAAGCCTAAGGCCTAGCCCCAAATGCAGCGCGAAAGCCACATCACATTTCCAGAATGCAAGCAGTAGTCAGACTAACATTAGGCATGAAAGCTCCTTTGTCTCAATACATAAGGCGGAAGGACATCTGCACCTCAGACCTTGGTCTTGCATGCGGCAGGCACCCCCTGAGAGAGATACCATAGCAGATGATGACGACTCCCACACTATGCACAGCCCGACGAAAGACCAACGTATACACACTCCACACACAGAAGTCCCTGCTCGAAGTTATCTTGCATGGAATGGCCTTCACACTTACTCCCACATTAACCCAGGCGTACAACCGTTGCACACTAAAACAACTCATTGCTCCGACCTGTGGCATTTCATCCACAGAACTGGCGCAGGTCAGAACAATGCCGCTTCAACCAGAGCCACCAACGCAATGGCAGAACATCCCGGGCACATGCACAACCCCTGTCACGTGGAACTGTACCGTGCACGTATGCTGCATTTGTTGGGGGCACTGCCACTGGCAGTGTTACGCATCAGTTACCGTCTGAACTTCCGTCTTGCATACGTCACCTGCGTCCAGCCCTGGTTCCACTGTCGATCATGCATATTCGAGTGGCCCATGGATGTCTGCCTATCCAACACAACGGTAGCTGAACTGGATTATGACTTGTGTGTGCGCCCCCTGTTGGCCCACGACCAGGAGTGTAACCGTGATACCCGTTCATGGGATGCCTTGATATTTGGCGTATGTGCTGGCAGTTGGGCATGGGAGATTGCACTAGTCCTCGTGTGCAGTGACCACATCAAAGCGCTCCCCTATTGGGCTGTGTTGCGGATTGGTGAAACGGCATGGACGGAGCACATCTGTCCGGACCAGTTAATGGATTGGCTCGCCCTCGTGTTCGTTGAAGTCGACAACGACGTACTCTTGGAACTGATTGCCCAGGAAGCTGCGCTCGCATTCATGGACGAGTAACTACGTTTCTGCAGCCACAACTGCTTGTAACCCAGAGCACAGGTCCCAACACCTTGTTGCATCTTTGAGAAATGGTCACATATCCCACCACAACAGTGGACATGACTGCATTCGCCTGGACTCAGAATGCATGTGCGTGCACCTACGCGTGTTGACACACACCTGTGCAAGGTGAGGCAGTCCCATGGGCGGAGCTTCACAGCGTTGCTTGGCAAGGTACCTAAATCGGACATACTGCTGGAGGGAGAGTACACACATGGCAATGTAGTACTACATGTGACCTTGTTGGACCCTTTCACCTGCTCACTGTCAGCAGAGCAGACAGTCTGTGCAGTCCGGTGGTACAGCACTATGCAGATCCCATGGGCTGTGAGTCGTGTCCCCTGACATGGGGCAATGAGCATACGCCAAGCATCACATGACTCGTCCAGCAAGGCAAGGTGGGAATGATTGGTGTTCATTTTTGCCTCCCCATTTCTTGCACCCCTACATGTTTCCATGCTGCCTCTTAGTGTCTGAAGCATTGGTCTGCATGTTGTGGCCCTTGTCTTGCCCGTACTGACACGCACAAGCTAATAAAGTCTACGCCACTTCACTAGTGTTCAACTGTGATGAGTGTTGATTAGAATGACAACTCGTGTGCCTCAATGAGCATTGTCCGTACACAGGGAGGGACTGACTGACGCATTTCACTTAGGGGTGAGTCCCTATTGCCAGCTCCACCTCTGTGAGCCAGACATTGTGATTGGAAAAGTTGCTGGTAGACCTGTGCTCTTACGTGTCTTCAGCAATGTGAGTATGGTGTCCAAATTCTTGCCATGTGGATCAATGTGATCCATCAAAACAGGCTGTGTCTACACAGTTGAGTGTGAGTAGGTATGCGAAGAGATGTTCTGTTGTCACATGTGATGGGGGACACTAATTTAGGCCTGCTACCGAATTAGACATTTTTACACACAGCCCCATTTAATACATGGATGTGGGGCTACATTGGGGTGTTGCGAGATTGTTGTTCATGAGCAATGAGGCCACAGCTAGTTCACACCTTCACAGTCATCTAATTGGCCATGTGGGTCAGGGTCAAACATGCGCATTGATGTCATTTCCCGGGGTGTACCTTTTTGTGCAATCAATGTCCCTACATTCATCCATACTTTTATACTTGATTGAACATAGACATAACACATCTGTGTGATTTGGAATGTTTTATTCACATTCTGTGGAGTGTTGGAGCTGGAGCAGTACATGGCCATGCAAACCCCACATTACATGGTTGCCCAGTGAAGGGCCAACCAGAGTCCTTTGGGGAATGACAATTTAATCGGAAGAGGAAGAGTTCAGTCCGCAGCCTGATTGCTGTGTCATTGGTAACCAGAGCAGATATGGCAGTCCATGTCGGGGTCCAGGTGAATGTCGCAGAGTGTTTCGGGGGACAGTGGAAGGTGTTGTTCCCGGGCATAATGCAGAGGGCTGAACCAAGCAGGAACAGGCCATATGGCGGGGATGAATGCTACAACCTCCTTTCTCACACTGAGTCATTGCCATCCACATCTTAGTCCTCTGATATGTCTTCTGTGTCAGGTGTGTCAGGTGTGTCAGGTGTGTGTGGTGGTGTTATGGCTGCATCACTATGTGCCACTGACACATCAGGGGGTGGAGGTAGTATGGCTGCATCACTGTGTGCCACTGACACATCAGGGGCGGAGGTGGTATGGCTGCATCACTGTGTGCCACTGACACATCAGGGGGCGGAGATGTGTGTGTCGAAGTTCCTGCAGCAGTCATCTGGGACAGGCCTGTGGCAGCAATGGCAAGATGAGGTTCTGCAGGGCATGGAAGATACCAGCTACATCTCGCTGGTGTACAGCCGTGGCAGCCATCCTTCCAGCCTGCATCCGCTCCATGTTCTCCATTGTCCTCCGCATCTGTGCCAACTCTGTGCTGTCATCGCTGGAGCCTGTCTGACTAGACAGTTCTTGTATCCGAGTAATGGCTCCAGCGAGGTCAGCCAAGGATTGTTGTAGAGCATGGAATGGACTGTGGGTGTCCGTTAGGGACTGTAAGTGGTCCCTGATGGGACACATACACCCACATATGGCATCAAGTTTGGCTGCCATGAGGTCAAAACCCACCCGTAACCTGTTCAGCCAGCCCCCTCTGGCAGTCTAACACATGGCGTTGGAATGCCATGTGTCTTTCCGTGAGGTACTGGGAGCCAGCCATGGTGGTGGGTGCTTCCTGCTGTGTGGGCTGTGCAGGGGGTGGGGTCACCTCGATGCAGCTGGGCTGCCCTGCTCCTGGAGGTGGGGTGCGGATGCTGTCCACGAGCCGTTGGAGGGTGTCGGAGCAGATGGCCAGGGGATCCTCCTCCTCATCACTGAAGAGATGTCTGGTCTGCTCTGCAGGAGGTGTTGATTGTCCCTCTGCAATGTAAAGGGGAGATGCAGGTTAACAGTGTGTTCCATGTATGTTGACGCATTGTACATGTTTACATACAGACTGCATGACAATGTACATTGTGACTGATTTGGATGAGCTGGCTATTCGATGGGGGACAGTGGACATTTCGACTACATGACGGATGTGGGGTTGTACTCGTACATTATCATCCCACAGTTTCCTGCTATGCCAGATGTGATTGGCCAGTTTCTACGCACAAGCGGCACCAGTTGTGTCCTCTGTTCTGTAGTGAAAGTGTTGCACTTTGTACCACATTGTCGTCAATGTTGATGTGCTGTGATTGCTATGTGTGTGTGCTGCTATGTGGAGGAGTCGCCCCTGCAGCTCTGATTTAGTGGCCCCTTATCCCTTTGAGGTGGTGTGCCTTTGACTTGTGTGCTTTTAAGGTGCTGAGATGTTGGCGACTTGGGTCATTTGTGCTCTTGGACGGTTTTTGTACTCCTGTGCATTGTTTGTCTGCAGATGTGTTGTTGACGTCAGGGGTTGTATGTGCACGTGGATGTGTCAGTGTGTGACCTGCTCCTTTGAGGATGTGATCCACACTGGGCCACCTCAGTGTCGTGTCGTGCACCATGTCATGTATTTTGACTGCAGCCATGCTATTGGTCATGCAGTGTCACTTGCATTGTCAGTGTGGCTCACAGAGCCGCTGCTTTGCTGGATTCAGCACATGTGCATGGGAGGGTTGTGAGATTGGTAATAGGGAGGGGGGCCCCTTTGTGCACATAGTGGACGGGGGCCTACTTGGTGTTTCTATGTGTGCTGCAGTGTGCCAAGGGTATCAGGGACATGTTCCACAATCATTGTGGGTGTGCAGTGTGCTACACATAATTGTGCATCTGTGCCATTGTGCCCATCTCCCCCCGTCCCCCCAGTCCCTGGTCGTTACTCACCCTGTTGCTGTTGGGTCAGGTCATATTGAGCTGTGTCCGTACCCCCAACTCCTTGCACCGTCTCTACACTGATGACTGTGGCCACCATTTCCTCCAGCTCATCCAGCTCCTCCTGTGGCGCAGGACTCCCACCTCCAGTCGCCGTTGCTGCCTTCCGGTTGGCAGCGCGTTTCTGCTTGGTTTGGCTATTCACATCATGCCAGCGCCTCTTGACCTCCTCCATTGACCTCCTCAGCACTCCGACTGCATTCACGTTGTTCACGATCGACTGCCATATTTCCGTTTGTGTTGCCAATGACCTAGTGGAGGTGACGAACAGTTGTTGGTAGTGTTCTATCACCTCCGTGACGATGATCCTGTTTTCCTGCGGACTGAACCGCGTCTTCCTCTTCCTCTCCTCCTTGCCCTTACCCGACCCCGAGGTTCCTTGCTGGTCATCTGTGGGGCTTGTGGGGTTTGCGTTGTCCTCTGCACTCGGTCCGGGTGCATCCATGGTGCTACGCAGTTTATTTTATGGTGCATTTTCCCGCATGACGCGTGGGAATTGCAGGCCTGTCGCTGGTTATTGCTGATTTTTTATCGCGATTTGGGGCATCGCAACTTTTTTCGTGTTTCGCATTTTTTCGGCGTCGCGTTAATTTTAACGCGGTCTGTTGGCGCGTTATCGTGGGATTATCGCATGGTGCCGCCGGGTTGAGAATACAACGTTAACACAGTGTTATTTTCCCGCAATAGACTGCAATGTGCAAAGTTGCATTAAGTTAATTTTGCGATAATTATCACACGTTCTTGAGAATATCCCCCATTACGTTTCTCATCTTAGTTTGACTAATTGGCTGTCTTCTTTGTTCTTTGTGGATAAAGATTAGGTAGGTGTTTTGCACTTATTGAAGATAGACTTTTCAATCTTCTGAATTTTGTTGGCTTCCTGTAAAAAGAAAATTTGATTTTAATAAGTTTTTATGATATAGTTTTTTCTTTTTTGTTGGGGGAAAAAGAAAGAGTTATTGTCTAGGATGTGATATTATGTATTATTTGTAACTGACCTGCTGTTTAAATTTCAAAAGTAGATCTTTAGTTGAATTTGAAGACTGGTTTTGGGTTCTTCGTTTGGAAGAGTTTCAATCTGTGACATATAAGAACAAGACGGTGTCATGTTATAATATTTTGAGGATCTATTTTTGAAGGAATGCTGATTTGCGTACATTTTCAGATTGTATTTATAGTATCATTAATACTGTGCTTATTTGTTACTCATTTTATGTTCATCATATTCTTTCATTGAATGTCAACCACTTGACCTGCTGCAAACACACTTTGGCGTTAGAATAGCTTTTTGCTACCTAAACACTGTCCAGAACTTTCCCTTCTGCTAATAACCTTTGGCACTAGAATAGCTTTTTGCTACCTAAACACAGTCCAGCACTTTCCCTTTTGCTAACGCATTTTTTACCATCCTTCACTGTTCAGGTTTTTTACTGCAGCAAACACCATTTGGAGTTACACTAGCTTTTTGTTATGAAAACACTGTCCAGGACTCTCCTTAATGTAAACATCCCTTTGGAGTTAGAAGACTTTTTTTTTTACCGTCCTTCAGTGTCATGCACTTACCCTGTTGCAAACACCCTTAGGAATTTTGAATAGTTTCCTGGCACCTAATTACTGACAAGTACTTTTTCTGCAACAAACACCCTTTGGAGTTAGTTGAGCTTTTTTGCACAAAAACACTGATCTCCACTTTCTCTGCTCTGCTCGAAACACCCATTGGAGTTTGAACATCTTTTTGTCATCCAAACACTGACTTGCACTTTCACTGCTGCAAACACCCATTGGAGTTACAATACTTTTTAGCTACCCATTCATTGTCCAGCAATTTCCCTACTCTAAACACACTCAGGAGTTAGTTGAGGTTTCTTTGCACAAAACAACTTAACTGCATTTTCCCTACCGAAAAAACACTTTGGACTTAGAATTTTTTTACTTCCTTCAGTGTCATGCTCTTTCCCAGCTGCAAACTACCTTTGGAGTTAGATTTGCTTTTTGCCACTCAAACATTTTGCACAATTATTCCAACTGTAAAAACACTTTGGAGTTTGAATAGTTTTTTTATCCTTCCTTCAGTTTCATGCACTTTCGCAGGTGCAAACACACTTTTTATTTTGATTTTCATTTTTATATCCATACACTGCACATCATTTTTCAAGCTTTAACACCGATTAAGGGCCCGATTCTGATGTCGTTCGGAAGGCCTCCGAATCGGATTTGGCTTTCCTGGATCCGATTCGTAGCCCTTGTTTCCGACTGAATCGTATACAGGTCCGAACGACCAAGTACGAAGCGAAGATCACGTACGCATTGACCGAATCGTTTCCGGGACCCAAACCTGTCCATACGACTCGTTCGTAGCCGAATCGCGCCATGCAATGGAGCCGAATTCCGACCGAACGAGTACGATACATGATTCAGACAGCCGCTTCGCCTCAGTATCAGCGAGATGAAATGGCTGTAGGAATCGTACTTCGGGGGGCCCTCCGAATCTGTCACGGGGGTGTGCCAATGGGTCTCCCCGATCCAGGCATGCACAGTGTGGCGGGCACCATGGGGTGCCCGCCAGAGTGTGTACACTTTTCCCCACCCACCCCTTTTTGCTGTGGGAGCCCGTGTACGTGTCTGTACACAGGCTCCCATAGAGTTCAATGGGAGTCCGAGCAAACCGAGTCCGTAAGCAGACGGCTGCATCGTACTCACTCGTTCAGACTCCCAGAGCACGTTTCACTCGGAAATCCCTCCGGATCCAAGTCGTACGGAGGGCTTTCCTAGCGAGATAAGAATCAGGCCCTTAGTGTTATTGTTCTTGACTTTACATGTCGTAAACACACTGTTGTCTTACATTTCCTTTTCTTCCAAGAAAACTCATAAGCACTTTGCATGCTGTCAACATCACTTTTTGAACACATTGACTGTACTGTATTTGAGCTCTTTACCTGTGACAATCAGTTTGACAGCTGTACCACTGTTTTCGTAGATTTTTCACAAATAATAATACTACTGTAAACCAAAAAAACTTTAGATTGTAATTATTTTCTTCCTGTATTTTCAAAATATAATCGTTTTATTTAATAGTTAATTTCTTTTTCAATATTTCTATTTTCTTTTACCTATATTTTCAGTGATGGTGTTATTTATTTTAGCACATTACTTTTTAATCGTTCTTGATTTGAAAAAATATTTTCATTTCTGAATACTCACCTCTCTTAATATAATCTAATTTAAATATTTCACTAACTTTTCTAAAAAAAACAATCAAGTATATTTTCAAAAACTTACTTCTCATTGGTTGTCATTTTGCTAATCCTTTTGATAGCAATTTATGGAATCTGAAAAAAGTTATATATAGATAAATACATTTCAAATTCTCCTGGTTATTTGCTGCCTTTTGCCTTGCCGCTGGAGGAGGGGGACAAGGACCACAAGTCCCGGCCTCACTCGCGGCAGTCGCTGCTGCTGCCGACACTGCTCCGCGCCCGGAGGTGCTTTAAATATCGCTGCGGGCTCCCGCAGCACGGGATGCCCGATCCTGGTTAATTGCTGCCTTTTGCCTTGCCGCTGGAGGAGGGGGACAAGGACCACAAGTCCTGGCCTCACTCACGGCTGTCGCCGCTGCTGCCGACACTGCTCCGCGCCCGGAGGCGCTTTAAATATCGCTGTGGGCTCCCGCAGCGCGGGATGCGCGCGGGTGTGCCCGGGCCAAGGGCGCGCCCATCCGAGCCCGTCAGAGGCTGGATGAGGCTGGGCTGGGCAACCCCCCTGAGTTTTGCTACTTCGAAAGACTGCGAAGCCCGGGGAGAACAATATTTTCGGACATAAGCAGATTATTGTATTTGTCTGAATCCCTGGTACCACTAGTAAGTGCTACATTTATCACATGCATGGTAAGGGGGGACTTTTGGAAACGTGTTACAGTGTTGCTGGGTGTGAGTAGCAGAGAATCGGTACCATACGTATTCTGCGGAGGTCACGAGAGTAAGGGGGAGTGTTCATAGCGGAGTAAATAATATGGGGAAAAGAAAACTACCAACTAATAACTCCGCGAAAAACCCTAGTAAGTCAAAAGATGTGAATATGACTCTCTTAAACTATCTCACGGGGGCAGTAGGTGTTATAGAAAAACAGGTTTCTTCCGTGGAAGAATCACTAAATATGGACTTACAGGGGTAAACAACTAATGATAAGGTAACATCTACACCCGATACAGGGACAGAAGAAGTCTGTATTCCGGGAACTTCGAACCCAGCACATTCTAATAATGGTTGCATCCAGGTTATTGTTGATGATATTTCGATCTGCAAACTGGATGGTGAAATACAACCCCTGCCAAAAAGACCCTGTATTCCAAGTTCAATTGTGAATTTGGATAAACCCCTACGAGTAACACATCTGGCAGTTCCTGAGAATAACCCGAAAAAACAACAAGGGAAAAAAGGCAATCCTCAGTCTCAAAAGGGTAAAGAAAATGTACCTCGACTGAAAAACAAAGGTAACGGCCCCCCTACTGAGAGTGAGAAAATGTTAAATTTGATCATGGATCTAACAAAATATGTCAAACAGTCTATCAGCACCCTGGAAGCTAGACTAGAGAAAATTGAAGCAGGTATGGAGAAAGTTATTGGAAACCAGAGTCTTATTATGCAAAAGGGGAATGGGAGCAACTTGGGAATGCTTAATGCCCCATCAAAACCTCAAGGTGTAAATCCAAATAATACCCTTGTAATACCTGATAAACAGAAAGGTGCAAAGGCCAAGGTTAATAGGGTAGGGACGGAACCTACGTATAGTAGTTTAGCTACAAAGGGAGGAATGGCTAATGGAAAAGAGAAGGGTGCTTCTGAACTACATACGTGGATGAGACATGTAAGTGATTCTCCACCAAGAACTAGTCCAACTAATCTTAAGACTAATGATTGTTCATGTAACTTAAATCTACCCCGGCAGCTACTCCCTTTACAGTGATTCTAGCTAACGTCCCGACTCTGGTCCTAGGGGAAGATGAGACATGGATTTCACTGAGGAACAAAGCTATCCATTACTTAGGGAAGAGAATAGGACTAACAAGGGAAATGTTTAGGGAATTTAAAATGGTCTGGCGAGTGACCTGGGTTGGCAATAGCAGGAAATGTCACTTAGGAGATTGTGTTGTTCTTTCTTTTGGCGCTCCACCCCTGGTAAGGGAAATTTTATTTAGAACCCGGGGTAGAAACTTTAATGACCCAGGTATTAATGTTCTTCCCTTGGGCTACTTTTATCAACCGAAACATCCATCTTGGCAAACAGGAAATCAACTTTCTATTGAGTCCACTGATTATTTCACCTATAATCTGGAGGTATCAAATAAATTTGGGCCTCTACAATCTCTGGATATGAATGACTGACTATCTAGACAAAAGGACCAGAGTGTTATTGTTAAGGATCTTGATAATCAAATAACCCATGAATCCTGTCATGACATTTTGAGTATAGATCTGATGATCAATAAGATTAATATGGGTGAAGTTAGTGGGTCAGGCTTTAGGACTAGTGAGGTATCGGAACAAAGTATGTCCAGCAATTCAAGTAGGGTTGAGCAACCCAGGTCTGAATTAAGCGGTCAGCTAGAATCTGTTTCTGGACCGATATCCCTCAAAAACATTAGTTTACTTCTTTGGAATGTAGCTGGACTCCGTAACAAAGTGAATAATTTAGCTTGGACTGAGTTCGCCAATAAATTTGACATCTTGTGTCTACAGGAGACTTGGGCGATAGACGAAATCCATATAGATGGATTTAAGACCTACCATACTGCTGCAATTCACTCAACTCACGGGAGGCCAAAAGGGGGGATTAGTGTTTACATCTCAAATATGCTGAGGGTCCAAAAGATTGAACTGATAAAATCTGAAAATTGCTATCAAATAATATTGATCCACCTAGATTCTAAATTTACCCTGACCATAATACATTTTTATAACAACGTAGATAAGGGAGAGTTGGGGGTAATTATAAAAATGCTTAGTGAGGATCTTAGTAAATTAAGGGTAAATAAAAGGACTGAAATGATTATTGTTTGGGGAGGGGACTTTAATGTTACCCTATGTACGAAAGCTGGGCTTGGGAACTGTGGGCTGGAGGCAGAAGAGGACGACCACCCGATACATTTTGAGCACACTGACAGGGGTGAGATGTTTAATTAACTCTTGGTTTTATATGATTTGGGGTTTGCTAACTGTTTGTGCTCTCCGAGCGTGGATTTTAACTACACTTTCATAGGTAGAGGTTTACGATCTATAATAGACTTTATTATTGCCCCAAATCGTCACGCTAATTACTTCGCAAACTATAAAATCCACTCAAATGTAATGAGTGATCATCTGCCCCAAAGTATTAACATTTGTTTTCCAACTATTGATGACCAACGTATTAATAATGAATTAGTTTGGACTAAAAATATCTCTCTTGCCCATTTGAATGGATACACCTTACTGGTCTAGTTATGATCCAGCTGAATTGAATAAGCAAATTATAACAAAGGCATATGATCCAATTCAAACGTGCTTGGGGGAAATGACTACCTATGAAAATGTTTTGAGTGCATTTTCCCAAATAACCCTGATTATACAAAACTTACTCAGAGTGGAAAATAAGGGCACTCGTATTTGTAGTAATGGGTGGTTTGATTCACACTGTACAAAAACATATACACGATTAAAAGAGGCCCTCCACAGGAATATAAGAGACCAAGGGGAAATCCGAGAATGTAGAAGGATGTATAACCTGGCAAGAAAATCCAGAAAGAAAGAGCTAAAAGAACATGCTTGGGTTGCTCTCCACGAAGCATCGTTGAGTAAGTATAGTTCTTCATTTTGGAGGGCAGTGAATGCACCGTTTTTTACTAAATCAGATGTTGCGACATTAGCGGTCGCAATAGATGAAAAAACCTGGATAGATTTTTTCTCAAGTGTGTATGAATCTATGGAGAATGTAGAAAACATTATAGATACTCTGGATAGCCAGGCGGGAGATCGTTCTATTTTTACACCAATGGATCTCCAATTTACACATGATGAGGTGATTGGAGCAATAAATGCAAGTAAGGGTGGTAAGGCCCCTGGCCCTGATGGGATGCCAATCGATTTGTTTAAGTTAACCCCCACATTATGGTCTCCATTGATAACATGGGTCCTCCAAGCCTGCTGTGAGAAGGGATTCATTAAAACATGGTCGGAGTCTGTAATAGTACCAATTTTTAAAAAAGGGTATCGGGAAAATCCTGCATGCTATCGCCCGATATCCCTTTTAGACTCCTTGATGAAGGTAGCTGGTAGGATAGAATTAGATAGACTGCAAACATGGGCAGAAGAGAATAATATTCTAAGTGACGTTCAATATGGTTTTAGACAGGGCCTAGGTACAAGCGAACAGGTCTTAAATCTTAGTATTTTAATTGGAAAGTACACCCATGCAAAAGCAGGGAAATTTTATGTGGCGTTCGTAGATCTCACAGCTCCATTTGACTGTGTTATACACAGCAAACTGTGGGATATTCTGGCTGATCTAAAGGTCGACCAGGTTTTGATACAGTTCCTGAGACAGTTCTATTCAAAGGCTACGGCCAAGGTGCGGTTTGGAACTAAAGGGGAGTGCACTGCGCCGTTTAAAGTGGAGAGGGGAGTGAGACAAGGCTGTGTCTTGGCGCCTTTCCTGTTCACTCCATATACCAATTCTTTGGAGCAGGAGTTGGCAGGAAAGGCGAGAGACCCGCCGTATGTTAATAAACGACCGATTGTCTCCCTTCTCTACGCAGATGACGCAGTGCTCATGGCCCGGACACAGATAGGTCTGCAGAAAGCCCTTGTTTCCTACACTAGCTATATGGATGATTTAGGACTAAAACTAAATGCTAAAAAAACTTTTATTATGACCTGTGGGCGGGGGAGACAAAAATGTAGAAGTCTCCCACTGGGAGAAAGCAGGGTAGTTTCCACTGACACATTTACATACCTAGGTGTCCTGTTCGAGCATTCAGGTTCTTGGGGACCAGCGGTCAAGAGTAGGAGCCTTCTTTTTATGAAGTCGACCGCGGCTGTTGTTATTTCTCTAAGAAAATGGGAAAAAGACTGCCGGGGATTCTTCTTAAGATATATCAAGCAAAATGCGTGAACATTGCGACATTTGGGGCTGGAGTCTGGGGCTATCATGATGTATCCCCCATACAATGTGTGGAAAATGCTTTTTTAAGGTTTATTTTAGCTGTACCTTCTAGTTCCCCAGTTTTTAATTGTCACAGTGAGCTGGGAATCTCATATATCTCGGATGTGATAAAAATGCAACCAGTGCTACTTTGGCACAGAATTTGGACTTCAAGTTTCACGGGTCTAAATAGAAGAATTATCAAGGACTCGATGAATTTGGATCAAGCAAGCAAGATTACATGGCTGAAATATGTTAAAAACTTTCTTACTGACCTTGGGCACCAAGAATATTATAATTTCCCAGAGTCAATGAACTCCATTTCTAGGAAGAAGTTCAAAGTAATCTGCATGGTTCATCTAGAGTCACTTAGAGCGGCCCTAGAGATGTGTAAAAGTATGGTAGTCCAACATCAATTGACCTTGAGAAACTTATGATGTTCAACCATATCTCTTATGTTGCACGGGGGGATATGACAGGTATCTTTTAACACGTTTTAGGTTTGGTATTTTTCACCGATTAACTAGCCATCCAGAGATGAATGATTGGTCCAGAGAACTTTGCCATTGCCCATGTGACAACTTGTCACCACAAACTACTATCCATGTGATTTTATTTTGCAAATTCTATAACAAGGAAAGATCGAGATGGATTAAGCCTCTATTAAAGATGGGGGGATGGAGGCAATGTAGACCTGCCTTTTTATACTTACAATTGTTGGATAGTATTTATTGTATTGGTGTTATGGCTGGTTTTTTAAAGAACATAATGAAAGTAAGGAAGAGTTTAAATAGTTAAATTGTCAGTATATAGTTCTGCTTGTACCGCCTACTCGGGATTTTACTCTGTCCTAAAAAGTACTTCCCTGAATATTAATGTGTCTGTGTTATTAATTCTATTATCTAATGAACTGTCCAATAAGTCTATCTTTGTATTGTATATTTGTTTTTAATCTATTGTTTTTATGAACTGTATTTTATCTGTTTGCTTTTGTGATTTTAAATGACTAAAATCGAATAAAGCGTATTTTTGATTTGATTTGATTTACTACGATTACTTTTATTAATCGGTAATTCTTATTTTAAAGGATACTTACTGTCTACAGTAGATGGCAGTGTTCTACTGGAAATGCTTTAACTTGGCTCTGTGACTAGCAACTACGTCTTGACTCTGTGGTAGTTAGTGTTCAATTGAAAACAAAATGGTGGGCGGCTTTATTTATATGATTTAGTGTGTCAAACTGTTATCTATTTTAAAATATGTTTTGGAATTGTTGTAAAAATGTGGTGCATACGCTGACTGAATGTATAATTTAAAATGTCGTTTTAAAAAAAATGCTTTGATTTATTTTCCGTTTTGAAATGGTCGCCATTTTGTCTTCCTGATGACACAGTCTCAGTAATGGAAATATTAAAAGGACCTTTTTTCGCTCATTTTGAACGTGGTTTGTTTATAGTCTTTTTTTTTATTAACAACTTACTGGATAATTATTTTCTTCTTAAATGCATCTTTATATTTAAACACTTTTCTCCATTATTTACTTGATATGCAATTGCAATAACCATAAAGCCATTTGTTTAAAAATATTAGGGGAAGATATTTAAAATAATACTCTTGCACACATTGCATCATATGCTTTATATTATTTTTTGTATGTCACCTTCATTATTTTTATATTGGTAATTAATAATAATAATTTATTTTTTTACATTGAAAATGTAAAATGTTTTTAAAAATTATTCACTCACTCCAAAACATTACTATAATGATATTCCATTTCCCTGGTTATCTGTCAAAACCCCTATTTTCAAGGCATCCCGTGCCGGTGGTTAAGTGACAAATATTTTTATTTTTATTTATTTAGTTATGCAAATTAATACTCAAGTATTAATTTTAGTAATACCATTTTTAAATTACTTACCCACCCAAAACCCCTATTTCCCTGGTATCCCATGCCAGTGGTTAAGTGACACATTTTTAAATGTTATTAATTTAGTTATGCAAATTAATACTCGAAGTGCTCAAGTATTAATTTTAGTAATATCGTTTTTAAATTACTTACCCACCCAAAACCCCTATTTTCCAGGCATCCCGTGCCAGTGGTTAAGTGACAATTTTTTTCATTTTATTAATTTAGTTATGCAAATTAATACTCGAGTATTAATTTTAGTAAAAACCATCTTTAAAATACTTACCCACCCAAAACCCCGATTGTCATGGCATCATGTGTCTGTGGTTAAGTGACAATTTTTTTCAATTTTATGAATTTACCTATGCAAATTAATACTCGAGCATTAATTTTAGTAATACAGTTTTTAAATTACTTAACCCCCCCAAAACCCCTATTTTCCTGAAATTCTGTGCCAGTGGTTAAGTGACAAATTTATTTAATATACATTTTTTGATTTAATTTTTTCATTGTAATTGAATGCGTTGTGTTAATTTGCTTTGTAAAAGTAAAATTTATAGTTCTCCAGTAAAATTTGCTGTAATAACATGCGTTGTTTTGTATTTTGCATTGTAGAAATTTCATTGTAATGGTATGCGTTGTAATTGTTTGCAGGATAACATCATATATTCAACACTGACTATACAAAATGGCTCCTGGCGAAATGGCATGTGGAAGAAAGACAAATGGTGGCCTATGGCAAACACACACACACACTGGCCAGACAAAGGAGGCATGGTAAAACAGAGAACACATCATTAATTCAGTAATGTCAAAAAACGAAAATGAACAGGGCTAAAGAATTTTACAACACACATCCTCCAAAGACATTACCCCACCTAAACACTGTTTGAGGAGAAAAAAACTTGAAATACCTTAAAAAACATATTTTGTATTTTAATCCAATACCAGCCATGCCCTAAAAGCTGTTTCAATCCAACATACAACACAGAAACAGTTCTTTCATGGACCCGTGACTAGTAATTGCCCTACTGGCTGGAAGGCCCATTGGCAGACTAGATCACAGTGAATTAAAAGAACATTGCACATGTATTAGAAAACATGGAGAAAACGTACTAAACTGTGCAACATATTTCCTGTACAAAATACGAAAAATTACATGCAAAACAAAAACAACAACCAGCAAGGTGGCATGGCCACAAACAAATAACAAATGCAAGCCTATGGCAAAAGTACACTGACTGCCTATACAAAATGGCCACCAGCCACATGGTCACAAGAAGCAGGAGGCCATTTGAAAACAAAGAACACATGCAGGCATATGGGAAAAGCACACTGGCTGGCTACACAAAATGTCCGCCAGCCACATGGTCACAACAACAAGCAAGAAGGCATAAGAAACAAACTAAGAAGAACACATGCAGGCCTAAGGGGAAAGCACACTGACTGGCTACACAAAATGGCCTCCAGTCACGGGGTCACAGCGACAACAACCAACAAGAGGGCATTGGCTGCAACAAAGAAGACATGCAGGCCTATGGCAAAAGCACACCGGCTGGCTACAAAAATGGCCGCCAGCCACATGGTCACAAAAAGATGAAACTGCTTGGTAGGTGGTTCTATAGGGTATTGGCGCTCCTGGGCAATACGCAGGTAAGTATACTCTAGTACTGAGTGAGGATCACTGTGCATAAGGCTAGGGAGAGCCACCCTCCTCCCCAACGTGTGGATATCCACTGGTAAAACAGAACAACAGTCTCCTGCACATGCTAACAGTGTATCAATTATATCAATAACAGTGTGACAAAAGCTTGACTCTTTGCTGGAACATGCACTTCAGTTTATTCACAACACCCTTAGCCTTCTGGTCACAAAAAGAGGCAGGAGGCCTGGAAAACAAAGAACACATGTAGGCCTATGGACACTGACAATACAAAATGCCCTCTGGCCACTTGGCATGTGGAATAAAGGCAAATGGTGGCCCATGGCAAACACACGCACACACACTGGCCAGACAAAGGAGGCATGGTAAAACAGAGAACTCAGCATAATTCAGCAATGGCAAAAACTAAAATAAAGAGGGCTAAAAATATTTACAACAACGCACATCCTCCAAAAGCATTACCCCACCTATACACTCTTTGCAGGAAAAAATAGTGAAATCCCACAAAAAACACATTTTGTATTTCAATACAAATCCATCCATGGCCTAAATGATGTTTCAAAGTAAACAGACACCACAGAAACAGTTGTTTCATGCACCCATGACTAGCACTGGGCCTACTGGCTGGAAGGCCAATTGGCAGACTAGGCCACATAGTGAATTAAATCAATAACGCAAATGTATTAAAAAAACATAGAGAAAATTTAGTTCACTATGCAACATTTTTCCTTTATAAGAGAAGAAAAAATTACTTACAAATTTTACAAAGAATCAAGTAAACTAGGTCCCTACTTGTCTGAAACTACAGGCCACCCAGCACAATAAATGTTAAAAAACGATTTAAAGTACAAATAAATCCAGGTGCATGGCCCCAATAAAACAAACAACACCAGGTTTTCAACCTACTTGTGAGATCTCAAATACAAAGTCCTTAAATCCAATGGTATATGCAGCAGACACAAAGAGTGATCCTTTCAGCTTCAAATCCAAATGAAAAGTGACCAGAAGATGGACAAAGCACTGGGAAGAGCCTGCTGGACAGGAACAGAAAGTTGGAGACTTTGGGGCACTTCCTTTGAGTTGGAAAAATGTTTTAAAATAAAGGACTCCTCGCACAAAAAATCAACGCCAAATGTCCATGTGAGGAGATTTTGAAGTCGAAATAGCCATTTCGGGAAGATTTTAATGCTTCTGGATGATTGCAGCCACAGTAGATCCTACTCATTTGGGATCGTGTATGGCAGAAAACATCAATTGGAAGTCGCTGGTGTGCCCGAATGACGTGCTGGGGACAGCAAAATCTCGTGGGAGCATGCGGCCTGCTAGAAAATCTCATGGCGCCCACGAACACATCTGAAAATCTCATGGGCAATCACAAGCCCCAGGCAAGTTGCTCCTGTGCACAGGAAAGGACATTTTGAACGCCCTTAGAAAAAAAACCTCCGCTCCGTTTTGGAATGTGTAGTTTATCGTAACTCCGTGTTCTCCGCGGAACACAGAGTTGACGGATTCCGTAAACTCCACGAGCGGAGCAGAGTTTTACACCCAGACCTAGTATAGAAGCCTCATTCTTCATCACACAAAGTGCAAACAGACCTGTCCCTTGTGAACATTTCTCCATTTCCCATCCCAGATGGTATTATTTGGAATAAGGTCCCATATGATATTTTTGTTCCTACTGAGACTTTACAGATCCCTTGTATTTTAAAAACTCACTAAGTGTCATACCTCCTGGCAACTTGTCTTGGGATGTAAAATCCTTTGTTTCTATGCTTTCTGAGCTATAATGTTATACTGTATTTGAAAGTGAAGATATGTATAGTGGAACAACTAATTATGGTAAAATGTTCTATTATCATCACTATGCACACCAATATTTACACAGAGCTAGTACTCCACGTGCAGTTTTAAATTATACACAAAGGGAACATTGCCCAACACCAGTAGTGGGCACCTCAAAAACATACCTGCAAAAGTTTGCACATTTTTCTGGCAACAACCTGTAGAGCTAGTGTCTTATTATTTTAAATGTTTCTCTTGTCAGGTAAAGAAAAATATGCTGACCGAAACTAAATTTAATTATTCGGCTTCTTTTAGTTCCCATTTTGCTGTACTGGGTTACTAATTTTGGAAAGACAATATTGATTTGAAATCTATTTGTGAACAAAATACTGGCAAGGTCAAGGCAATGGGGCTATGTTTAGAGCGTGTTTAATAACAAGGCAATTTTTTTTCTGTACAAAACAGTATAGCAAACATTGTGCATAGGCTTGGCTAAAATAAAGGACATGAATACAGCAAACATTCCCACACTTGCACATTTTTATAATTGCCAACAGTGTACAAATTACACAGAGGAACAGCTCCACAACATGATAAAGAATATTACATATCATTCTTCACATTGTGGAACAGATGAGTGGCTCCAGTGGCCATTAGATACTAATGGTTGTCATGCATGTTTCTTATACAACGCAAAGGATTTTTAAAAAACAGACCAAACCCACAGTATGTGCAGATACTACACTCGGGAACTGTCACTACATGCAGCGTAGGAAAGTTATGCCAAGAATGGCTACAACATTCCACTTTAGATGAGGTGAAAGAACACTTGTCTATGTTTTCTGATGACATGGATTTGTAGGTTTTTTGTTTTTAAGTCCTAGAACACCACTTCATTAACGCTTTTTATATGCCATATATAATTAACTTTGGAAAGTTTGACAGCAAGAAGCTGATGTACTCCTAAGTGAATTTGACAGATCTAATTTAGAAAAGGCATTAGCTGTAGTTGATAACGGGATGACTACGTTGTCAACTACGGTTTAATCTCTGAAAAACATCTTGTCCTCAACAATTGACATCATACAAGGTGACACGTCCCTCTTCCAACATGAGCAAAATCAGCTTACATCAATCATGCAATTAAGCTGGATATTAAAGACTTAAGAAGGTGGTCGCTTGCCATGGAAACACCTAATTGTGACTGATTTATTTTTGCCTCATACTCTAACACGTCCACAAAATATATTGGTGAAAAAGGACGTGATTTATACAATGTTCAGCATAAAGCATTTAGAGAAATTACTGGTTATAGTGGCTGAAATGGTGTTTGGACAAGATATCAGATAAAAATATTCTGTTGCTGAAATATCATGTCAACAATATCAGCATCTCATATACATCATTGACAGGATATTTTAAATATTTTTGAAAATAGTTAAATAATTTAATTTTTGTATTTATGTATGTTTCAATTAAAATTATAAATCTTTTGTCTGCAACTGTTGTAATTGTATTTAAAATGTAAAAATATGATAGAGATAGAAAAATTATATTTTAATAATTAAAACATTGCAATAATTTGTGAATATTTGAAGATACTGTGTTTTTTTGAAAAAATGTAGCTGTACTAAAAAAATTGAATGGTAGAACATGTTAATTACAATGTTTGCAATTTCATTACTAAATAAAAATATGTTTTTATTTTATTACTTTATTTATATAAATGATAGTAGTTTAAAATAGCGTGTCATATCATTTTAGAAAAATATATAATTTCCTTAAGCATGATATTGTATTAGTATTAATTGTATATATTATTTATAAAAGTTTTATTTTAAATTGGATTTAATTAATTTCGATTTTTTGAGTTTTTTGCACGTTTACTAAGTTTGTATATATTTGAATGAGAATTGTAAATTTTACCCCTTTACTGTCCGATAATTTCCACAAATTGGTTTAGATTGGAGTGGGAATAGTAAATCTCACCCCTTTACTGTCCAACACTTTCCCTAAGTTGGTTTAGGTTGGAGTGTCCAACATCTACAATTGGTTTATATTGCAGTGGGAATAGCAATTGTCACCCCTTTAGTCTCCAACACTTTCTCTGAGTTTGTTTACATTGGAGTGGAAATGGTAAATGTCACCTCTCTAGTGTCCAACACCTTCCCTACATTTGTTTAGATTGGAGTAGGAATAGCAAATTTCACCCCTTAAGTGTCAAACACCTTCCCCAAATTTGTTTAGATTGGAGTAAGAGTAGTAAATGTCACCCCTTTAGTGTCCAATACATTTCCTAAGTTGTTTTAGATTAGAGTGGGAATAATACATTTCACCCCTTTAATTTCCATCACCTTCCTCAAATTGGTTTAAATTGGAGTAGGAATGGTGAATGTCATTCTTTTATTGTCCAGCACCTTTCCGAAATTGGTTTGCATTGGAGTAAGAATAGTGAATGCTGCCACTTTAGTGTTCAACACCTTCTCCAAGTTGGTTTAGATTGGAGTGGGAATAGTGAATGACCCCCTTTACTGTCAATTACCTTCCCCACGTTGGTTTGGATGGGAGTGGAAATAGTAAATGTCACCCCTTTTGGGCATATTTACAATATTGTTGTGCATGGCAGTACTGCAAGCCTTCTAGTTGCGCTGCCCTATTTCAAAAGAAAAGTACAGAAAGCGCTGTATCTACAAGATACAGCGCATTCCTGTCCTTTCTGGCGAGCGCCAAAGCAGGCACCCTTGCACCATGGTACAAGGTTGTCTGTGTTGTTGGCATGATTGTTTTAAAAGGACGCGTTTTCCTCGTTCTAGGAAATAACAAGGCGAAATGTAATCATTTCTCCTCGTTATGCCTGCTTTGGGAAGACGTTAGTTTTGGTGCTGCCCCAGATTTAAACTAAGGGGCCAATTCCGATCTCATAAGGAAGGCCTGCAAACGGGATTTGTAAAGGCCAAATCCGATTCGGAACCTATCTTTCCGTCCGAATCGTCCCCATTGCAAACGACCAAGTACGATGCGAAGATCGCGTCTGCGCCGACCGAATAGTTTACGAACCTGAATCTATCCGTCTGACTCGTACGGAGCCAAATCCTGGCGCACAATGGAGCCAGATTGCAAACACGTGAGTACGATGCACGATTCGGACACCTGATTCGACTTGGTCTCAGCGAGTGTAAGCAGCTGTCAGAATCGGACTTCGGGGGGCCAAAGCAGGCCCCCCCTTCACCCGGAGCACTCCGAATCGGTCACGGGGGGGGTGCGCATGGGTCCCCCGATCCAAGCAGGCACAGTGTGGTGGGTAAAATGGGGTGCCCGCCACGGTGTGTACGCTTTTCACCACCCACCCCTTTTTTACTATAGGAGCCTGTGTACGCATCCGTACACAAGCTTCCATACAGTCCGTAACCATGTGGTTGCATCGTACTCGCTCGGTTGGACTCACACAGTGCGTCTCGCTTGGAAAGCCCTCCAGGTCCGATTCGTACGGAGGGCTTACCAAGCGAGATCGGAATCGGCCCCTATGTTGCAAATCTAGGACAGTGTCAAAAACCATAGGTGTTTCGTGGGAACACCCACAGCAACACCCATGGAACACCCCTTCCACACAGAGTAAGGGAATTCCTATCTCCATATTTACAAGGTCAAGAAAGGCCACGCAGGGCGGTGTTGCGTGGCCTTGTAAATATGAGCGGCACACTGCGCCTTGGGAGCGCCACAAAAGTGACATTGCGGTGACATAAAAGTGCAGCATGGGCATTGTAAATATGACCCTGAAGGCCCGGTTACGACTTTGGTGGTGCAGCGCCAGGTCCCCCCCGCCGCAGCACTGCCAAAGCTGTGGTCAGACCGCCCAACAGATTAGGAGCTTCCTCCTGTCTGACGGGCTCTGTTTTTGATGCTCCCATGGCGGTGCCCAGAAAATTGGCACCGCAATGGGAATGCCAAAAAGAGTTCCTGCACGGCATAGACTGAAAACACCATGCCATGCAGGAACTGGTGTGCATGCCTACAGAGGGGCACAGGTTGTGCCCCCCTGCATGCATCCACAGGGCTTGAGGCACCAGGGGGCGCTCTAGGGCCCCCTTTGTTTCCTCTCTGCCATATTTTCATGGTGGTGTATCCGCCATGAAAACCATGGGGGAGAGGAAACTTGTAATAGGCTTGGTGGGACGACGGCGGTCAGATTTTACACATATTTGCATGATGTACATTTTCACATAGGTATAGGTAAAGGGACCCAGTCTTACCTTTGGTGCACTTCCCTATAAGCCGTTCAAGGTTTACACTCTGCTCTTCAGTCCCCTGACCTTTCCTAAACCCAAATTGTACCTCTTGTATGATGGAATTACTCTCTGCCCTAACCTTCAGTCTCAGTAGAAGAACCTTTTCCAGCAGTTTGGCTGAGGAATCTAGGAGGCAGATAGGGTGATAACATTTCCCTGGATTTGGTCTCTGTAATTTATTTTATGTTTTAATTTCTTTGGTTTTTTTGTGTTGTTTTTTCCTTTTTGCATTCATGAAAAATCAATAAAATAAATTTAAACAACATTTCAGATTCAATGTATTCCCCTTCTCAAAGATGCGGACTATGTTCGAAATGGACCATGAGGGGTGAATCGAACCCTCAACAGCAGCATTGAGTACCCTAGTCAGAATGGGGCCACATAGTTCCCTCACAGCTTTGAATGCATGAGGTACCCCAACTGGGCCTGGTGCCTTCCCTTACACACTTGTGTTTATGGCAAGAAGGACTGCCTCTAAAGTAATGTATAGTGGAGTCTGGGGCTTAGGTGACACTCACTTGTCCATTGCTAATCATTTGTCTACCATAGGAGAGTAAAAAAAAAACATGAAATGGCTCACCCAAGCATCGCAGAAGACAAAAGTGGTACGTTCAGGCAATTTGTCATCTTTTAGAAAAGGGGCATTCACAGTACGCCAAAATAGAGCCAAATCCTTTGTCTCGGTGGCTTGAGAAGAATTTGACCAGTCCTCCTCTTGTATTACCCTCTCCCTGGCTGCAAGTGCCTGCTTGTAATTCCTGCAGAAAAATCCCTAGGAGCTCCATGAAGGGCCTCCCTTAAGAGTTTCGATTCCTGAGTGCATGAATGGTCAAATAAACTCCAGTTTTCCTGTACTACCGGGTTTGAAAGGTCTTGCAAGTAGTGATCTAAGTGACCTGGTAATGTGTGTAAATGCATTCAGCATCCCATCGTGATCCATCTCCCTCTATATACAATACCTACATTTCCCTTTATTCAGAATTAGCAGTTCCTGTAATACTCTACTTGGATCAATCCCTGCCATTTAATCTGGACGTCATTGGGACTAACTGGGGTAACATTGGTAATGCATGCATTGCATGTAGTATCTTGCACCTGTATTGTAAGTGAGACAATTATAGGAATGTGGTCTCTCACTGCTGTCGGGGTGATATTAATTGAGCAAACCCTATCCCTAGCAGTAGTAGAGATCAGGGTGTGATCAAGGACAGTGTGTGCACCTCTACCAATAGGGAATGAGGGTATCGGATCACTAGTATCTGCACAACTACTTTCCAAAAGTATAAAATCATACTTAAAAACCAATGAATTTCCCATAGTCATTATGGTAAAAGTGTGTGATTCCAGCCCCCTCTGCATTAATTACACCCCATACCCATCTTGCCGGTAGAGGGCATTTCTGGATAATAAATTCACCTAACCATGATGTACTTGGAGAGAATGATCTGCAAGAACTTCTCCAGTCCTGCATCAAGTGCATGCACAACAGACCTACGGGATGAGTCAAAAACATTATTTTAAAAATTGAATGCAACCAAATCAGACCCACCTTTAGATGATACCCAGAGGAGTTGTGCAAAAGATGAAACAGTCGCAACTCTCCTGTTGGCATCAGCTAGCAAATTAGATACCAGAATCTGCAAACCCTCTTTAGCACACCCTACAGAGGTTGGAGTAGCCCCCCAAGAAGAAAGATGTAAACCATTCAACATGTATTGCTTCCACGCACCAGGGGGCACATTTGCAAGAAAGTCTTGGTGCACTGTGTTATATTCCCGGGTTAGGCCCATGTAGCGGAACAGTTAATTTCTTACAATGTCCTCACAACAACATTTCAGCAGTGAACTTTTGAAAATATTTGCGTGCACGACAATATTGGATTAGTTTCCCTGAAACTAACCTTGCTTACACATCTAGCTTTGCACAACATTATGACAATGCCCTGAACATCATATACAAGGTCTCCTTTACGCACTATGTACAAATGTCATCTCTATCTTCATCCATGGGGCGACAGAGCTATCTACATATCTGTAGGATCACTAATATATATACACATCGCAAGAATGTTTTCTATTATAAAAGATGAGCATTCCAATAGATAAGGGGAGGAGGCCCTTCAGCTGACACAGAGGGCTCCTGCATGCTGAGACTTCACCACACAGTGGTCTGGCATCTTGTGAGGGGTATCCAGTTCATGACCAAGACAGGGTCCTTCATTCTCTCCCATCAGGTAATGGGGTTGGATCATCCCTTGGGGGGGATTCTTGGCTCTCAACCTACACACACTCTAGTTACACTTAGAGTAGGGTTTGCATGGTAGGAGTACCCTCGATTATTGCCTTGTTTTATATGCTTGCATATATACATGGTGGCACTGTGAGCTAGTTGGTCTAAAGGCCAACAAATCTTGCAGGGTGTCCAGAATCCATATGGGCACCAAGCCCCTAGTTTATGTTGTCCACAAACATGTAGATTCTATTGATTAGTAGGAACTACACGAATGCGGAGCTGCACCAAATTTGGCAGCGCTGCGCTCCGACATTTTTAAAATGCAGGGATGTGCCATATTTACCAGAATACGACACACCACTGTGTTTTCCCTAGAGCTGGTGCTAAATGTAGCTGTCTAGCGCCAACACAAGCACCCTTGCACTATAGTGCAAGGGTGCCTGCTTTACAGGGAATGATTATTTATGTGCAGGAAGGTGCCATTTTGCTCTATGTGTGCTGCAGAATGCAGTGTGCTGATGGATTTTTTTTAGTGTGTAAATGGGCAGTTATGTTTTCAGAGACTTTGGGTAGTATGTCTTTAGGGATTTTGGTTGCGGGTCCCTGAGAACTAGTGTTTGCCTCTCTTTTGTCTTGTAAAATCTCTCTAACTTCTATTTCTGTAACATTTGGGGTGTGGTTGTGCTCTTTTACATTAATTAGAACGTTTCCTTTTGTAGTTGCCCTTCCATAGCATGCATTAGTATACATTTTATTACATTTCCAATTTATAGTTTGTCTCAATGCACTTTCTTGGCTGTAGGTGTAGTTCATATGATTCAATAATTGTTTTCCTTCTTGTGAAGTGATAAATTTGGTGACTTCTGTTATTATATCTGTAAGACGTTTGATCATAAAAATGTACATTATAGTTAAAGTTTGCGTGTAGTTATTAATATGTTTAAAAATGTAGTTACTTTTATTTTATTTACTTCTATGTTTTGTTGAGATGTTTTACACGGTTTTGCAGCTTTTTCTTTCAGGTCGTTTAAACGTGGAGCAGATGTTTGTTTTCTGTTGAAAGGGGAGAAAAGGTATAGCTAGTAAAATTTATATTTTTTGTAGTTTTTCGAGGTTTAGGATGTTAGGTTTGCTTTTGGGCGCTGTTTGGGTGAGTGTCTAATTTATTACTTATGTATACTTACTTCATTTTATAATATTGGTGCATTGTTAAAGTTCAGATTTTGTAACAGCTTGCTGGTTTGGAAGTTGTTTCATTTTCTTTCAGGTAGTCTGTGTAAAACAATAAAAGTTACAGAGTGTGTTACTTTTTACTTGTTAATTAACATATTTTTAGCTTAGTATTTAATTTTTAGTTTAAATATAAGCATTACTTACTTGGATAAGTAGATGTAGAGATGTATATTTTCTTCTACAATTGTATGTATCAAAAAACTGGCAGAGTTTCCTCCTCTTGCAGTGTTTGTCATTTTTGGAGTAATTATTTGCTTTAATTAGTGTGCCTTTTATATTGTTTGTTTAATTACTTGAGTGTTTGATTGGTTAAAGTTGTTTATAGTGTTATTTTATTGGTTGGTTTAGTATAATTTGAATTTATCAGTTAAATGTTTATTTGGTAAATGCTAATTTATGTTTTCTTTTAGTAGTAGGGTATATATAATTGTATTTATTTGTTTAGATATATTATTCCATATTGTAATATATATTTAAATGTTTATAGTTAATAATAATGTTTAAGGTGTATTTCTTGTATAGTTTATAGGTGTTCTATTTTTATGGTGTCATTGTTTAATTTTTGGGTGAAGTAATATATTTTAATTTAATTTTAATTTTTTTTTATAAGTTTAGGACTTTTTGATATAATTGGATTATGTAAAAATAGTGTTTTTTATGTTTTGTATTGAATGTACTTATTATTTTGACAATTATTTTGTAGTTGATATTGTGGTAATTAATATATTTGACATGAGAAATGTTTATTTACAAGTAACGATATTTGTATTTCCAATATTTTGTTATCAATATATGTAAAAATCAATATTTTTGGTAACGATATTTGTGTGCACGATATTAGTGATTTTTATAGTAATGTCTACGAAGTCCATATTTTTGTTTTCAATATTTAATTTCCAATATTTGTGGTTCTCAATATTTGTTGGATCAATATATTGTCACTTATCAGGCTGAAACATCTTCTGCCGAATAGTTAATGCATAGGTTTATCTCACTGCCATTTTCTACATTTAATTTCACGTCTTGCCTGAAACATTTTCAAGCAGGCACATATGAGGTATTAGGGGACAAATTTGTACATGAGACATAGATCCTACCTTTCGATTTCAGATGTAGAATTGGAGAAACTGAAGTATTTCTGAACTGAAATGAAAGTGAAACTTTGTTTGCCCATTCTCTCTTTTGCAGGAGGTCACACTTCATGGTGTTTGTAATGCTTCTATGGCCAATTTAGCATGTTATCTGAAAGGTGCCCTAGCCGCTTTGATTCAGCCAGTATTCAGAATACTTTTAAATAGATGTTATTGGATGCTGAATGACCAAGATTGTTGAGGGATGAATCAGGAGTACTCTATGTGGTGATGGTTTTCAGGGTTGTGACTTGCTGTAATAACGTGTTATTTCCACCTGCGCGTACAGTCAGAGAGGTGACAGTCTGACCTTCAATAGCTATTTTAATGTGAACTTTGATAAGTTGAGAAGACTGAGAGCCTTATTGTTCCAGAAAGAGGCTACTTTAAATATCTGCTCCAGAGACCTTTGATCTCCAGGTAGCAAGGTCTTCCTCTGAAATACAGTCACTACTACGCACTAACCTCCCTCAACATTGTGGCAAACTGGCGCACCACATATTTAATGCACCTAATACTGCAGGAATAGTACACATTTTTAAAGTGCATGGGTCTGGCTTTGTTAGCACGATCCAGACTGTCTTCAGAGTAATTCCATCTTTCATACACTCCCTGGTTTCCAGGATTTTTAAAGACATACCACTGGTACTTTTTCTGATTGTAGGTATTTTGGCCCTTTTTTTGCTACTCAGTGATGAACATTCCATCTCACAGCCAAAGGGTGATTGAACTACCACATGTGCTGCTGTCTCGTGAACATATGATGCAGTGCTTTGGCGTGTCTTTGCTTCAAGAACAAAATGGCAATTGGTCTTTGTCCTTTTGACCTGTATGGTCACATTGCGTTCAGTCTGTGTTTCACTGTCTACTGTGCACTTTCAAGTGTGCTCTAGATATATACCTTGGGATGCAACCTGTTCAGTCTGTGGATATGGATCTGCTGATGTGTGCACAAAGGATTCATTTTTAGTGTTGTGCTGTGTGATTGCCGTTGCTACAAAATGCATATTATGAGCCTTCATTGGATGCTTCGGCTTCTGGATGCTCCTTCTCTGCAGCTACACTACCAATTGGCACACCATCAGCGTCTGCTGATTGGGTTGGACATAACCATGTTTGTTCTTTGGAACTTGTGGGCCAGGCCTCAACGGAAATATCTTTTGCGGGAACTGCTTCCATCATGGTTCCTAATGACTCTTGGGACATGTGAAACATTCGTAGCGTTTCCTACATTTTAATTTGGCATTTTTTAAATTTTTAAATAGATTGTATATGTCTTCTTTTACATTGCATTTTTTAATTTGTCATTTATTGCAATTTGGCTATCATTTTGCTTTAATATTAAACTGCATTATTATACATTTTTATGATTTTAGGCTCATATACATGTTTTGTTTAATTTTAGGAAATACCTTTAATTTTAGTTTGAAGTGTTTGTCTCCTTCTGGCCAAGGAGTGGGTGTTGTGCATTTCAACAGGGCCATGGACAAAACCTTCCATTTTACAAATTCACGCTTCAACTTGACATATTTTTTAGACGATGATTTTAACATACTTTTCAAGTACATGATAATGTACTCAGAATGTGTTCTGCTTGCAACGCACATTTCTTCGTAAACATTTTATCATGACACTGTACATTATGTTCAAGGATGAAGTACACTTAGCATGCTACCCTTCTATGTTGTTGTCCATTTGAAGACAGCACGGAATTGGAAACACAAACAATGACTTAGCACCAGACCTCAGACACAGTGCAAACGGAGCCCGTTTTATTATATAAACTGCTTCTGAAACTTAGCTCATCAGAAGAGCACTTCCATGGATTATCCTGAAAGTTTGCCTGTGACTGATTGCCAGCCCTGCTGACTGTCATCATTATACTGAAAAGGATGGTGGCCAGTTCAACACCAGACAGGCTTATGAATACCTCACATATTCAGGTAAATGGTGAGTTAAGCTGCTCCAAGAGATATGGCAGAATGCACTTCTTATTATGCTCTTAGAGTAGAGTCAGTGTTATGTAGGGTTATCATTATAATATATATTCAGATATTCATATAGTCAATGCAAAGTTATAATCTTTGAGTTAATTATTATTTTTACCATTCTTTTAATGGTGGTAACAATGCTTTGATTCCTTCTACTAATAATGGCAGTTCATGAATTTTACACAAGTATCCAATTGCTTCAATAAATGTTTGAAATGTCAATTTGCATTTTTCTTGTGTCTCCCTTTGGGCATGCCTACTGTAACCATGAACACGTAGATCTTTTTCCATGTTTTCCTTGGGGGAATCAGAGTGGTCATATTATAGGGTTGCAGACACCATTCGGTACCCTGTCAGGTTTAAGGGGTCTAGATGGTGCACTATGAGCTAGACAGGAATTGGGCCAACAAATTCTGATTATATGCGTGGACTCAGTCCCTATATCTTGACGCACATGTTGTCCAAACACACAGTCTTGCTTGATTAGTAGGAACCATACAAGAGTAATGGGCCACTTCTTCTGGAAAAGTAAAATGTCAAAGGATTTGAGGAATGTAAGCCTGTTCTATTTCAGAATACATATACCACCAATATCAGTCAGTCAGTCAGTCAATAATCTTTATTTCGGCCACTAGGGCCATAAAAGCACATAAGATAAAAACACATTGTGTACAAAATATACAAAATGTAGCAGCATCGTGTGGAGTATAAATCTTGAGTGGAACTTTTTACATACATTCGCGTCTGAGATCTTCAAAAGCAAGTCCATCTCTTCTGAACGCCCTCAGGACCAGGGTGGTACATTGTCCATACAAAACTTGTCCATTATATTAACCACACAAAAAGAAGCAAAGAGTGCATGTGAGAAAGGGACAATTTCATTCAAGTATTTGCAAGGGTGCATAGATAATACATTTTATAATAGCCATTCAAATATAAAATAAAAAAGACTGACTCTTTTAAAATGTGGTGGCTAAGCCAAGATAAAAATAACAAAGTAAAAATTCATTATATTATAAAATACCTTTGCCAATAAATAATTTAAGAAAACAGACACATCAGCGAGACTATAGTTGCATTCAATCAATTTAAAAGAGAGGGTACCTATATCAGAGTACCTAGCAGTTATTGTTAGCCTGTGGTTGACCTATGGTGTCTTCTTTAGAATAGCTCTGCGTATGCACCACATTGAATACAGATAGCGCGAGATGGAAAATATGGTGGGTGTATCAGTGTCGTACTTGAGGAGCCTAAAGGCCTCAGAGCAGTGTCTAGACCCCATATTCCTACACAGCTGTAGCAACCAGTGAGACCTTGACCTCCTATATGCGGGACAGAAGAAAAGCACATGCATTTCCGTTTCCTCTACGTGCTCCCACGCTGGGCAATCCAGGCTACGGGTGCCTGACCACTTATTGGTGAAAGATCGAAACGGGAGCACCCCGTGTCTGAATTGGAGGAAAAGCTTCTTCACTAGGAGCGGCTGGATATAGTCTAGCGCCGGTTCTAGTCTGTATTGGGATTTTACTTCCATAAACCTAAGGGTTAGGCACCCAGACTTAGACCCCCTCCACAGCTGAGCCAGTTTATGTTCTCTATGGTTCTCAAGGAGTACCTTTCTAGGGATCGTAGGACAAATTACTTCAGGAGAAGTCCACAAGTTTGGCCTCCCCAGGGCCTGGCAGATGTTCCTAATGTAAGCAAGCCAAGGGAGTTTCCCTGCTCCTTGTAAGACTCATGACTTCTCTCAGCTCATCTCTATATGAGACTAGTTCGGGTGTGCACCAACGGCGTCTCCAGTATAAGAGGGGTCTAGAGGAGATTACATCTGCAATAGAACTAATCCCTAAATCCATTCTGAGGGGTGTTAAGGGAGAGCTAGAGGAAAGGCACAAGAGTTGCCTTTCATATGAGTTCTCTAAGAGCGATAGAGGAGTAGTTGAACAATGACCCCATAGTTCTGCTCCATACAAAGCGGCACCCCTGGCCTGTACCTTGTAGAGTACAGCCACGGGGCCAATCACTTTATGCGTGCAGCTCTTATATACCTTAGCAATACCCCCCGTGGTCTGGGCCAACTTTAAGCTAGCTTTCTTGATTTGTGCCCCCCAATCCATTTTTTTCAGTTAAAGTAATCCCCAAATATTCGAAGATGGACACCCTCACCAGGGCCCTATGGTCTAAGCAAGGGTTTGGGCGATTGGTGATATTTGCATTGAAGACCATATACTTATTTTTCTGAAGATTGATCTCCAAGCCCCTACTCCTGCAGAAGACACATTAAATGCATCGAGAACCCTTTGCATACCCATAGGGGATTTCGAAAGTAAGAGGGTATCATCCGCGAACATTAAAGCAGGTATTCTGTGATTCGCTAGCTTGGGGGCATCTATATCTTTTCCAGCCAGCAGGGACTCTATTAGGCCATTTATGAAGAGGGAAAAAAGAGTTGGAGCCAAGATGCAACCTTGGCGTACCCCTTTTTCTACAGGGAAAGGGGCCAAAAGTTCTCCATTTTTCCCATATCTTATTTGAGCGAAGTTGTCTTGGTGTAGGCATCTCAGCTGATAACAAAGATACTTGGGAACTCCTATATCCAATATTATAGCCCACAGCTTATCCCTTGGAACTAAATCAAATGCAGATTTGAGATCCAGTAGTAGAGGTCTTCACCCTAAACCCAGCTTGGAGGGGCGTAAGTACATTACTCTCTTCAATCGAGGCCTGAAGATGCCCCAGAAGTACACGTGCAAATATTTTTTGGCTAACGTCTAAAAGACTATTGGGGCGATAGTTGGCAGGATTAAGCGGGGAGCCCATTTTAAATATTGGAATGATTTCAGCCCCAGCCCAAGTGGGGGGAGGTGCCATGCCCTGCAGGATGGCATTGAACAGGGACCACAAATAGGGGGCCCAAACCAGAGGCTCAGAGCGGAAGAGGTCACCAGGGATCTTGTCCAGCCCTGGTGCCTTTGCTGGTAAGATCTTGCCTAAGGCCTCTGTGATCTCCTTTAAGGAGAACAGAGGTGTATCACAGTGAAAGGGCTCTGGATATGGAAGGGGTATTGCCATCCACCCGGATTCCTCATTGGTCACAGCATACAAGGAATTAAAGTGGGCTCTACAGGTTTCTTCCCCTAAATTTGGCGATATAGCAGAATTGTCTTCAGGTGTGCCAGTATTGATCAAATTCCAAAAAGCCCTCATATCGCGGTTATCCAGCGCAATTTTGATGGCGTCCCATGTTTTGCTTTCCCAACTACTTTTAGCTTTAACTACTGCAATTTTATAAATCGCCCTGGCCTCCTTGATTTGTGGCCTGTCATTTGTTCTAATGGCAGCTAAGAGAGCTAACTTTGCTGCCTTGCAATGATTGTTATACCATGGAATCCGAGGTTTGTTGTTCGATCTAATCTTTTTGTTGGTGTGAAAGAGGGGTGCCAGGACAGAGATCAAATCTTGATGATTATTTGCAATTCTAATTTGGGCAGTTATAGTGCCGCTGGTCAAAAAGGATTGAATTGATATGCAACAGTTAAGAAGGGGGTAATTTGTTGGTATAAGGAGGCCAGCTTATCCTGCGATTGCGAAAACTCCCCCCAGCGGACTCTCCTCCCTCCAGAGGCCAGTTGTAAACAGGGGTCAAGTTGTGGAGGTGTAATCTGGGAGCCAACATCATACATCGAAATCACATCTAACACTAGAGCGTTATGATCGCTCTCGTGGCGAGGGGAGATCTTAAAATCAAGCACCTTATGCCATGATCTAATATCGACCAAGATGTAATCTATGATCGAAGCCTGCCTTGGTCTATTGAAGGTGGGCTTCCCGGGGCTGTCAGAAGCTAGACGGCCATTGCATGCCCTCAATGAGGAACTCAGTACGAGTGCATGCATTTGTAGGGCCAGGGGAGTCCAAGCCCGAATTGGCGAGATATTGGGGTCTGGGATAGCCCAGACAGAATCCTTCTCACTTGAGATGCTTGTGAGCAGGCCATTCAGAGGTTCAAATTGGCAATTAAAATCCCCACCTATAATAACCCAATAATTGTCCGGGATTGTTGGAAGGAAGGTGGTCAGACAATTAAGAGTGGGGGAGACCTGACCATAGGAAACCGGCCGCGAATAGACATTAATTAAAGCAATTCTAGGTTTTTTTAGCAAAGGATAGAAAAATACAGAGGATGTCTGGTGATGAGGTCTCTATCAGTTTGACCTCACAACCGAGGTGCACGCCAACCCAGATACATAATCCCCCAAAGGTCTTCCCCTGACCCCCTGGGTGGCTGGGGTACTGTAGGTCGCATAGCCCTCTCTATGTATATCTGCCCTAGCCCATGTTTCCTGGAATATGCACAGCTCATGTTGGTCTATGAATAGCCCCCAATCTGGATCATCCAGTTTCGAGGCAAGTCCTGCTATGTTCCAGGATAATAATGGCATGACCGGGTAGGTCTGTTGCGGGTCAAATGTCCCCTCCCTTTCCAACTGACTATAAGCATTAGCCAAGTTTGAATTGCTAGCTGTATTAGGCGGGGCTTTTGCCGTTGGTAATGACATGGTCTTGGACGCCCGTGGATCATGTTGGGGTATATGGGGCGATAAGTGGCCAGTGCGAGCCTGTGCCTGGTTGCTGCTAATTGTAGCTCTCGCAATTCCCACATCAACCATCTCCTGAGCTCCTTCCTGTTTGCTAATCCCTCCCTGTTATGCTAGCTCCTCCAGATACTGAGTTCCCATACTAAGCTCGATTTCATGGCTGGGGCTATGGTAGAAGGGCCCAGCATGCTTTAGTCAATCATTCGAGTCTAGTGGGCTGAATCTATTTGTAACAGGGATGTTATAAAGAAGTGGTCTGGGCAAGTTCTGATTTATTCTAGCCAATGGCCTACTCTGATCGCACATCCCCCAGTCGTTAGCCGCTCTTCTCATGTTATGCGTCATGGTCCTTGGTGGGAAGAAATATCCCAGGGGAAGGGAGGTAATGCCCCCAATCTCCCTCTGGTAGCCACAGTCCAAGATAGATTGCACCACCCTTGTATCCCTAAAGTTGATCACTGTGCAATCTCCTAAAATATCTATGGGCCTCCATCCCAACCAGCCTACCCTGCGTGTATGGATGATTTCATTTGCTTCTGTGTATGTGAATTGCCTATTTTTGACTAACCAAAAAAAAGATGCATTTATTTTTGAGCTCAGAATGAGATTCCCTGCTCCCCCTTTTCAACTCTGGTACTCCAGCTAGCACAATAACATAAGGAGTTGAGGCCGGGTGTAAGTTAATACAAGGCAGTACGGACTCTGAGTCTATGAGTTCTTCACAGGGTACGGTCCTTGCACAGGTCCCATAAATTAAACTTTGTTGCTGGCTGTTTGGTGGATGTGATCTTGCCAATAGTGGCCTAGGGGTGGTTTCTAAGGGTGGACCATAAATGGGCCTCTGGTGTGGAGTACTTGAATCTTGGCTCTGTGGTTGTGGGATTCTCAAATATGGATCTGAAACCTCCTGATTGATCGAATTGGGCTTGGTGGGAATGGTCGGTGCTTTAAGTTCTGAGGGGACTGCTTTGTTAGTAAGCAAAGCTAGTTCATTGGCTAGATTTTTAGTTGCTTCGGGCCCCATGTTGACTGTCTCTACCTTGCCCGCCCAATGATCCACCAGTGATGTTAATTTAGCAATCCGATCTGATAGTATATTAAGTTCATCCCTTATGATAGTTCTAAAGTATACTTTAAGGTCCGTTACCAGGTTTGACACCCAAGGTGGTTGCTCAGCATTCGCCTGTAGTATATCCTCGGATCCAGTTGCCCCCAAGTCTCTAGTTGTTTCTTTATTCATTGTTTGTTTTTTCCGCTTCGTACCCGGATTTATAGTGGGTTTGTGTTTCCCCCCTTTCTTTTTCCCGACACTCTCCGGAGGGGTTTTGGCGGTGTGTGTCGTGCAGGACTGTCGTGTGAGCGCTGCATCGCCAAATGCGATGCAGTGCGCGCAACGAAATTCGTTTCATTGATTTAAATGTTTACTTACCTGTATTGGTCCGTAATCCGTACTTTGCTACCCCCCACCCTGCCCCTCCCCCGCCCCACGTCACCGCCCGGCCGGCACTCCTACACGGACCGCGACTGGCTGTAGGGTGCCTTACCCTGGTAGCCCCGCTGTTGGTACACCTCTCACAGCCCGAGGAAGGGTGACGTGCACCAAGACCCCCAAAAGCGCAGCTTGGCACGGACCGGCGCACTGCATGCAGGACCCTTTGCCAATATACAAGTTGGCCAGGCTAATGGTAGGCCAGTTATTGTCAAGTAAGTGTTCCTTCCTGTTCAGAAGTAAATGGACGACTATTAGTAACGGAGACCTCAGTTGAAGGAACAATAATACTTGATTGCTAATCATTAAATTCTGGGCTAGGCCTGGGAGTAATTACAGAGGTTATACCATTAGACTATACTGCGTAATTTCTTGAAAAATATTTACGTAAGATCTACTGTTCCAGTAGTATTTAACATGAGCAGCATTTCAGGTATATTTTTACCTTGAGCCAACCATTTGGGTGATTTGTGAGCACAAATCTAAATGTGAGCAGCAGTGTTTTGACAATTAGCGTCAGTTCCTTTATTGTGGATGGTCAACAAATATTTCAGGTAGATTTTATGCCCAAGGGGACCGTTCGGGTAATTTTCAAGTGCAAAACTACAAATCCAAATGCGAGCTGATATGTTTTGAATGTGAGTAACCAGAAATCAACTCATAATTATATTTTCGAATAGAGGGGCACATTTACTATTAATTCATGCACTGCAGCGCAGCAAGGGAACTTGCTCTGCTGCGTTGTGTAAAAGATAGCAGAAATCCCCTTATTTACAAAGATTTAGAGCATTTCGCCTCTCTCCTTGTGCTGGAGCACTATGTGCTGCCTAGTGCCATGGCAGGCACCCTTGCACCATCCCTAATCTAGATCCTATTCAAGCAGCAGACAGAGACTGAGTAGTAAAATCATAGAAAAAACCAATGGTAACATTTCAATTGATCTATAGCTATGGGCCCGGTTTTGGAACTGTTACAAGAAATTACTAAAATACAATCAGTTTTTAAAATTAGTAACAACACAATCACCCTTATAATTTTTTTTTCGGAGGGACCAATCCATGCAACTCTCCTCACAAAAACGATCTCATTATAATTGAAAATATTTTTTTTTAAATGTGATTTGCCAGCTAATGCACCACTTTGTTTTATAAGTGTGAGGTATTCTCACTTGCATTGTGACACAAAGATGTAATGTTGGCAAGTATCAAAACATATGGGCAAGCATAAGGGGTAAATTCAATGTTGCTCGTGTGGCAACAGAACTAGTGGGCTGATTGTTAGAATGTGAGCTAGGTACATGTGCAGGTTATTTTTGGATAATGTCACGCAATGGAATGTTGGTTGGGACAAAACCAGAACTGCCATTTGTATGAGGTGTATTTAAATTATTAGCATCCACTCTAGACAGGGCAGCTAAGATCATTTCAGCATTATTACAAGGAGCAATCGTTACCAGTTCATTTGTGGCATAGTAAGGTAACTAGGGCAAATCACCTGAGACAATAGGACACTTAACTACATTGGGCAATAATGTCTCAATGCACTGCAACCTCTAATAAAGTGGCTAAAGACTGTCTTTTAACAGACAGCCAAATTTAAACTACAGAGAGTCAATAAGCTCGCCCCCTATCGAAATTACAGAATCTGGTACATAGAGGTGTTTATGCTTTTGTCTAAATATTTCGGGAATCAGGCACCTCTCTTCTTGCACTTGCCACAGATCCCTCTGAGTAAGGAGAAGAGGACCCATTATTACCAGCTTCTCAAGCACATTCAACATCAAGGGTTGAACGGTTAATATAAATGTGATCGCAATATACAAATGGAATAGAGCAACTCAGTGGATTGGTGCCATCTATAGAAAGACACCTCTCTGTGAGTTCTGTCTCCTTGGAGATGACGCCAACTTCACACTCCAGAGAACAATTAAGAGCAGAGTCCTTGGATGGGGAGTTAGAATTGCCTGCTGCTTTACACTTACCCATCTACAATACTTAAGAGGAGTGGCCTAGCCTTCTCCAGCTGCTGATGGGTGCAGACAGGCTCGCTTTTGGCCTGGTATTCATCTGGGCGCAGCCTGGGCATGCCCCGCTATTCCAGCACAGGTGGTGTCTGAAACATGCTATATAGCTCTGCGCCCCTCCTCATTCACCTGTGCAGGGTGCTGTGGGCTATGTAGTCCGGCAAAACAGTGACATTCACCTGGGCGCAGCCTGGGCATGCCCCGCTATTCCAGCGCAGGTGGGGGCATATTTACAAGCCCCTTGCGCCACTTTTGCTCCGCCGTTGCATCACGCATGTGACGCAGCGGCGACGCAAACCATGCGCCGCGTTGCGCTATATTTACAACGTGACGCATCTAGGGAGATGCATCACGTAGTAAACCCCACCGCCACTTGAAACCTGCGTCAGGTTTCATGTGGGCGTACCGGTGCAGGGGGGGGCGTTCCGGCGCAGGAACGCCTCGGAAAAGTGACGTAGTGAAATCTACAAGATTTCACGCAGTCACTTTTCCGACGCTGGTGCGTCAAATCCTTACGCCTGCTTCAAGCAGGCGTAAGAATTGACGCACCATGTTAGGGATAGGGAAGGTTGGAACAGTGCTGGAGTTGCGTCGCGCTTGCGACACAACTTCAGCACTGCGCCAACCTTCCGCCGGCAGATGCGTCACGCATCTGCTTATCCTTGCGCCACGATGCGCCGCATTGTAAATGCGGCGCATCGGACGTGGCGCAAGGGTAAACTTGCGTGACGCATTTTCCCTGGCGCATCCCTGCTGATATGCAGGGATGCGCCAGGGAACGTAAATATGCCCCGGGGTGTCTAAAATGCGCTACATAGTACTGTGCCCCTCTCCCTCCACCTATGAATGCTATTGGGTGCAACGTAGGCTCCAAACAGACAAGTGTGCCCTTGTACTCCAGTATTCACAAACACTTCTATGAAACCGCCCCACAGATGGTTCTTACAAAACATCATGAATTTCAAATGATGCTTGACAATCCCAGGTCTCTCAGAGCATATGAATTGTTTGCTGCAGGTTTAATATGCAAATGATGTCAATGAAATGATGAATAAATGTGAAAACGAAATTAGCATTTTATTTATAAGACAAAAGCAGAGGTAAATAAAAACAGTTGTAAGCAATTACTGATGGTGAACATTTGGCTTTGAAACATTCCACATTCTTGAGTGGACCATATGCTAGTGTTTCAGCAAATTTGGTCTGGTTCATCTTGTTAATATTTTCACTCTTTTTACACTCCTTACTTTCATGTTTTCTAAACTTTTAATTTCTTTTCGCTTTCTAAGGGCCTGATTATGAGTATAGGAGGTATTTATTTAATCTGACAAATACTGATACCATGTGGTGCGTTATTCATCAAGTGCAATAAATACCACTTATTATGAGTTGTTGGGGAATAACACGCGGATTTTGGTGTTTAACCACCAAAATCCGCAAATTATGGAAATTACCATATGGTTTTCCCTGGTAAACTTTGGCAGGTTTGACCTGCCGAAATTTAACGATGGTTGAGTTATTTAACTCATCCAATAATTATCGGCTGCTTTAAATAACAAACGACTCGTAATTTTGACCTATGCGCAAACAGGGGTTTATGCACGGGTCGAAATTAACCGACCCAATCGTAATCAGTCCTTAATTGGTATGGCCTCAAAGACCTATGACTGAATTGGGTTTCTCCCACTGTCAAATTATTGGTGGCTGATTACTATTTAACCTGGGCAGCCACATTTTAACTTGCTTTTTCTTTCAGGTTGGAGGTTTTTGTATTCACTCTTACTTCCTTGATGCATGTATTTGTGTTTGACTATGACATGTAAACTGATTGTTTAGAAATCTGTTCCTGGTTATTCATCGACTTTTCTTCCCCCTACATAGAATGTTGACTTTCTTGATTTAATCCTCAGATTACCATAGCGAGGCAGCCACCTTCTCCTGCATAGTCACTGGACTATCATTAGAAATATGGATATCTGATTTAGTCCTTGTATGGCTCCATAGGCCTCAGTGGTGCCAGATCCTTGAATGATCAAGATCTGGCCATTCTCCTACAACCAAGTACTTGCAGGCACACAGAGAGAAGGGATGGTAGTTGATTAAATTAGTGAGGCTTACATAGTATAAACTAAGCCCTTGTGAAGAGCACAGGCAACATTACTCCTGCCTGTATTCCATTGTTATATTGTGCATGTTACACTGTGCTATACATTAACATTGCAAGTTTATGTGTGGCACCAAAACTGAATCCCCCTGGTTATCATGCTCATGCCTTGTAATCATTTCCAAGCTTTGTTCTTGTGTCAGGTTCAATATTTTTCACCTGTGTCCTGTTTCTTCGTTCTATGCACCATCCTATAGCAGGTAACCTTGTGTTATTTCAGTATGAAATTACTGTGATGTCGACTGACATCACCACTACTATGCTCCATTTAACAGGAACCTCTGATAAGCTCTCTTCTTCAGGTAGAGACCCCTGCTATGAATCCAACCATGCTATGGTTCAGATACACTGAATGAACCTGTGATTAATATTTTTTAACAGCACTGCCTTTCATACATTACCTAACTTTCAGTTTTCTCACTCAATAATGTAATTGAGAGTGAAGGCTGTCCTGTAGCTATAAGATGGCAATTTATAGTACACCTGTATAGGAAACAGTTTTTTTAATTGGGGAGGTGAAGACCCTTCTCAAGCAACAACCACAATCCCTGTAGGTGATGCTGGGTCTGGTGGCTCAGTGGACTGATTCATCTACTGCAGAGGCCTGTGTTCGACCTCATGGTCAAAGGTTCAAATCCCAGGGGGTCCACTCAGCCTTTCATCCATCTGAGGTCAATAAAATGAGTACCACTGAGTTGGGTATCAATAAACATCTGTTATTCAGTGCCAAGATACCTACAGGTGAATGTGCGCTTTACAAATAGACACGTTAGGGGTGAGTCACAAAAGTTGCTAAATTAACCTGTGCTTAACCCTCTAGTAGGCACAGAAGGAGCCAGGCTTAACTTAGAGGCACTGCATAAAGAATTTATGGAGCGCACAACCAGTAATAAAGTGGAAATGCAACACAAGAATAATCGCACACCACTTTAGAAAAACTGAGTAAAATGTATTGAATTAAATGAGACCAAAATGACAAAAATGCAAGAATCAGAACAGGAGATAAAATGTTAGGTAAGTATATCACATAAAAGTACAAAGCGCCACTCACGGTCCTCTAGTCGAACTAGACCGGGGGAAAGTCACAAGTTCAGGCTATCAAAGTTAGGTGCGTTAGTCCAGTTTGAGGAGCAGGGGGCCACAAGGAGCGAGGAAAGCATTGACAATGGTCACCTCTGTAGCAGGAAGAACAGGCCTGGCATTGCGGGCGGTCGTTGCTCTAGCGCAAAGATTCGTTTGGGCGTCGTGGATGGCCATTGCTGAAGTTTCGCTTTAGGGGTCACTGTGGGCTGTCATTGTAGCACGAAGTACAAATCTTGCATTGCCAGGTCTCACTAGCGGTCGATGTAGTGTGAATAGTCAGGTTCACTGGAGCTTTGCATAGTCAGATGTTGAGAGCTGTAAGATGTCAGTGCAAACGGGCCCATTCACGGTCGCAAAGAGCCCAAAACTTCATGATTTCTTCCTTTTCTTTAGGGGAAGGCTCTCTGATGACAGCGTAGGGTCCAGGACCTGGGGAAGCACCTCTTGTGGATCCAGGACTCTCTCCAGCAGAGGCTAGCGGGGCTCAGCAGGTCTAGGCAGGTCCATTTGCAGCAGGTCAGCTGGGCAGTTGTAGGGAGGCCTCTGCAGCTTGTTGTGTCCCTATAGCTCAAAATAGGATGTCAGCCAACTAACCCTTAGAGTCACTCAGGGTAGCATTAGATGTAGGGACCAGGTCCAGTCTTCCTTCGGAGAGAGCATGGCAGGCCTCAAGCAGCAGGGCAGTCCTCTGGCAGTAGGACAGTCCTTCTTCTTCATTGTCCACAGGTCCAGGAGTGCACTGAAGAGTGGGTCTCAGGGTTCTATGTTTATACCTAGTGCCAGCTTTGAAGTAGGAGAAACTTCAAGACTTATCCCTCCAGAGAGGGTTCTGGAGTTTCTTTCCTCTCTGTTCGAGCTCCAAAGGGTCTGAGGTGTCAAAAAGGTAGCGTGAAGTTCTTTGCGAATGTGCTGGAGGCAGTGCCTTTGAAATATAACTGGGACAGGAAACAGCTACGCCCCTCCCATCCTCGCAGGATGGCCCATCCTGCCAACACTAGTCCCACTTTGTCTCACTATCTGGGAGGAATACATAAAGGTCACTTGGCAACTACACTTAGTCATGTGATCCAAGATAAAGGATGCAGGCACTAAATGATTCGCAGAAGAAAATGCCAACTTTCTAAAAGTGCCATTTTCCGAAAGGTGACTTAAAAACTACGTAACCATTTAAGAGGATTTTATATTACAAATACTTTGAGTGGAAAACTCACATTCCTACCTGTTTCCAATCAAAAGATATCATTTATTAAATGTAATAAGTTTACCTAATGGTATTATATGGGAGCGGTAGGCCTCATAGTAGTGTACAACAAATTTGGGAGCTGTTACTACCAAGACACGTAATGTCCAACTTTTTCAATACAATGCACCCTTTCCTGTGGGATGTTTAGGGCCTACTTTAGAAGTGACATAAGTATTAAAAAGGGAGGTTTTAGCCTGGAAAAACGTTTATTTTCTACACACACCCCATTTAGTGGCGAGAGGTCCTGCTCTCCCTAAGCACAAATACTTGGCACACGAATAAAGGAAGAGGAAAATCAAAGTGAACCTTACATCCCCATGGGAAAACCTCAAAGGGATTAAAATTCCCCTCACACACAAGTTACTGTCATGCTAAATCATTGGGCATGCTACAACACCCCTGCGCAGACCAATGCTAGGGGTGGACCATACATTTTTTAATCTTTTTCTGAGGACCAGAATAGACCTCCAGAAGTGGGATCTTGTGAAAACAAAAAACTAAGACTACCTACAAGAGTACCCTCTCAATTTTATTCTGGGTCTCCCTTGGCAGGAGTAAAGATCTATCTTGTGGGATATATATGAGGAGTTTGTACCCAGCAACCCTAGCTGCTGTGTTTATAAACATGTTTTGACCTTTTTACCACCCCTCTGGGTCATCAGCCTTCATCAGAATGATGATCCCTATTTTTATTTTCCTCAATTTCCCCTCCACTAACTTTATGTTTCGTTAAGGTAGGGGATTAGACCCTGGCCATATTTTCCCTTTCTGGGTATCACCTTAGGAACGTCCTGAGTTTCATTTACACCAATCCAAAACTGGGGTGGGAGTGGGTGAGTTTTGACACACTTTCTGCAAGGGTCCAACGTGACCCATACAGTCACTCGCTTCCTTCCTAGTGAAAAAGTTTATTTTGCCAGGTTGAATTGGCTTTTTAAACCAGATCAGAGGCTGCAATGGCAGGGCTTAGACATGTTTTGAAAGGGTACTTGAAGTGGGTGGCACATCAAGTGCTGCAGGCCTACTAGTAACATTGTATTTACAGGCCCTGGTACATGTTGTACCACTTTACTAGAGACTCATAAGTAAAGTAAATGTGCCAATCAGGTGTAGGCCAATTTTACCATGCTTTAAGGAGTGAGCACAAACACGTTATCACTGGTTAGCAGTGGTAAATGGCAGAGTCCTAAAGCCAGCTAAAACACATTTCAGCAAACAGCAGGGGATTAGTCAAAAGGTTTGGGGGAAGAACCTCCTGAGGGAAATCTGGTCTATCAACCTGACATGATAAAAAATGTGATAAAAAAATAAAATGCATAAAGTGAACATTTGAAAATTCATGAAAAATATTGAGTCCATGAAGTCTGAAGTAAAGGGACCAATTCATGAACCTTAGGCTAATTCCTTCGCTACAAGTGTCCCACTTTCCTGTGCAATTATCACATAAAATAAAATCTTGCAGTGATGTATTCGCATATGATAATTATTGCATATAATAATTTTTACCCACTAAATGGGGCATTATTAGACCTGACAGCCTTAGGGTGGTCTTTTCCCAACTTTCTGCCTGCGCCCCTCCTTTTTCTGAACATGTTTTTGCTGGTTTTAGGACTCTGTCTTCTTTATCGCTGCTAAACAGTACTAAAGTGCTTGTGCTCTCTCGCCTAAACATGGTGATATTGGTTCATCCCCATTTGGCATCTTTAATTTACTTATAAGTCCCTAGTAAAGTGTGCTACATGTGCCCTGGGCCTGTAAATTAAATGCTACTAGTGGGCATGTAGCACTGATTGTGCCACCCACATAAGTAACCCCTTAACCATGTCTCAGGCCTGCCATTTCAGGGCCAGTGTTTGCAGTTCACTGCCACTTCGACTTGGCACTTAAAACTACTTGCCAAGCCTTAAACTCCCCTTTTATTACAACTAAGTTACCCCTAAGGTAGGCCCTAGGTTGCCCTACTGGCAGGGTGCTGTGTAAGTAAAAGGTAGGACATGTTCTCTTAAGTTTTACATGTCCTGGTAGTGGCAAACAGCTCAATTTGTTTCCAATACTGTGATGCCTCCTCCTCTCATAGGGTAACATTTAGAATTCCTTAATGCATTTTTAAGCTGTAATTCCTGATCAGAAAGGAGTAGCTGCATTATCTTTTACATCATTGAAATGATAATGATATATCATCTTTACTGTAAAGTTGGATTTAACATTACTATTTTAGAAATCCCACTTTTAGAAAGTGGGTATTTCTCTGCTCTTAGCACTGTGTGCCTTGCAGCCTGCCTCCAATACAACCCTGGGGTGGGTGACAGCTACACTTTGTGCATTTCCTCCAGACAGCCACAAACACAGGAAGACTAGGTGTGTCAGAGTACCTATCTACATACATCTGCATTCTAATGGCTCTTCCTGGCAGGAAGGGAGGGAAGGACTGACACTTCAATGGGTAGTGACCTGACCACACACAAAGGGCTGATTACCCTCTACTGATAGTCTAGAGCCAGGGCTGGGAAGAAAGGACCTAGTGCACTATGAAGACCCTTCTTTGAAGTCACCCTCACTTCAAAGGCACATTTGGGTGTAAGTACTAGGTCTCTGACCCTACTAATTCAGTACACTTCTGGACCTGTGACCCCTCTGCCAGGAAGAAGAGGAACCACTTTGCTGCTAAAGGACTGCCACTGAACTGGATCTGCTGTTTGCCAAACTCTTGCCCTGCTGCTGCTGCTCTTTCTCCGCCTGGGTGAGAAGAACTGGACGTGCATCACGTGAACACAAAGTGACTCCAAGGGATTGCTGGCTTGCCTCCTGTTGCCTAAGTTTCAGGGACACAAAAGACTTAAAACACTCCTTTTCCAACCCTTGGGCTCATCAGCTGGTGAGTCTGTCCTGCCAAGAGGTGCCAACGCAGTCATTGACCCTTGCACATGGACATAGGGGTCTTCTGCAGTGTTATAGATGTATTGTCTGCTGTCGCTGGAATTGGATAGGCGCATCGCACTTGGAGCCGCCGCATCACACCAGGACCCGCCGCACTCCGGTACTGACGCTCCGCTCACGGCCCTTGTCTCATCGCCGCTGCTGCATTGGAGATCACAGAAGCATTGCTCAGCTGCACCCCACCTCTGTCGACGTGAACCTAGGATCAAGGTACTTTTGTTAAGCAGGCCTAAGTGGGTACCTGTTTCCGGTCCACACTCCCTAATGTCGGCCTGAACTCTTGACTTTGTCCAGGGCCGGCTCAACCCATTAACCCTTTAAGCACTATTTGCTTCAAAGGGCTACTGTGACATTTATTCCTTCAGAAATCAAATCTCAACTTCTACATATTGGTTGTTAGTCGTTTTATGTCCCGCTTTATTTATAAAGTCATACTTTATTTTTCTAAAACGTTGTGGAGTCTTTTTGTGGTGTTTTTACTATTTTACTTTTTAAATGTTGCACAAATCTGTTACACATTGTCTCTTAAGCTATGTCTGACTGCTTTGTGCCACACTATCAGAGGGTGAGAACAGGATAATTTAGGTTGTGTAATGACTTATCCTGATTAGGATTGTGGCTTCTGCTTGGGCAGGGTGCATACTCTGCCAACCAGAAACCCCATTTCTACCAGGCATGCAATGCAGGTTTTGGTAATATGGAAGCTTTAGGGCTTAACACACCAAAACCTGCATGTCCTAGTATGTTTTGGGCGTTTTTTCCCTGTAAATATTGGCAGGTTTGATTTTCCCAAATTTATCTCAGAAATAAGGTTTTTTCACACCTGGTAATTAACCCATATCAGAATAATTCGGACCGCTCCTAAAGAAGGCCTAAAGAGGATTCTCTTTATAAGACCAAGTGAAGAAATACAATCCTCAAGCTGCAAACCATCCAATAAAGTTCGGTCTCGACACTGAGGGGCATATTATCAAGCCCCTATCGCCACCACAAAGTCACTTAACGTGGCTTAAAGCCACGTTAATTGGCTTAACGCTGCCTTGATAATAGTGCCCCTTTCACGCTAAATTTAGCGTGAAAGGGGCGTGCAGTGGGTGTTGCGGTGGGCGTTCCACCGCAACACCCATTCACTTCGACGCTGCCACCTATTATCAAGAGAGGCGATAATAGGTGGCAGCGCCGAACTTAAGACCAGGAAAATCCTTGTCTTAAGTTGGCGATACAAGGAGAAATGCTTCATTTCTCCTCGTATTTTGCTTTTTCCATGTGTGCTGCCTTGTGCAGCACACATGGAAAAAGCAAAATGCCATGGTTTGTTTATGTATAGGAAGGTGTCCCTTCCTGTACATAAACAAACCTTTTTTTAAAATGCATGACACAGCACACATGTAAGTTACAAAATGGCATTTTAGGTTTGTTTATGTACAGGAAGGGACACCTTCCTGTACATAAACAAACCTCCCTGCTCGCAGACACCCTTGCACTCTGGTGCAAGGGTGCCTGCGTTGGCGTTAAGTCGTGAGACTTAGCGCCATCGCAGGGGGAAACGCCAGGCTGCACCATATCCTTGGTAATATGGTGCAGCCTGGCGCTTCCGAAGTGGCGATGAGAGGCGTTAAGCCAGGGAGGATAACACCTCTCATCGCCACTTCCTTGCTAATATGCCCCTATGTTTTTCTTTGAGAAGTCACATACTTTGCTTCACAAAACGCTCCTGCATCTGGGAAAACCCCTACTAATCTTTTAATTTAGAAGTTTTGACATGCAAGGCACAGAGGACAACATTCATGCTAACCAATCCATCCTTCCACTTACTTACCAATATTACATCTTATTTTTAGATAAGGCCATGTTTTTAGCCTTTAGGATAAATGTGTGGTCATCTAAAAGAAGGAAAAGTTACAAAGCATTTCATATATCACAAATGAATTTGCGTGTGATATCTATTAATTGGTGTATGATTGTTTGGAAATCTGCCGATATGTATGTTTTTTGCAGTTTGGTTTCCCCACTAAAAACATTGAACGCCCTTAGTGAAGGCAGAAAGTATTTGAAATGCATCTAAAAATACCATTCTCCGTAATTCCTGGAAGAGGATCTTATGAGATTTTCTGTACAACACTGTGTATGGAATTCTGTGAAATATCACATGAAGAGAAGACCCTGAACCTTCACATGGCAGATATATGTGCAAGCCCTCGAGCGCGAATGATGTACAACCGAGGGTCATGGGAAGCCAGCAAGGACAAGATATTTTCCTGTTTTCTTTCTTTGTGACGCTGGTCTAGAATGTCAAGGGGACATACAACGAAGATCTGCAGGATTTAAAAAGACCTTCATTTAAGAAAACTACAAATAACATATTTCGATAGTGCTAATGTTAGATTACAGCTGTATTAGCTCTGTGCTTGAGACAATCTGTTTATTACTACATAATAGGTTTCTACTGGAGTGGAAGAAAAATTATACAATTGGTTTTAGTTGTGTACTTACTTACACACTAGCAGTTTGCAGTCTGCTACCTTGTATTTTATGATGTCACAATCAAGGTTAGTTTTTATTGTTGACGACTTGCAAAAGCATGATACATGACACCTATGACCTCAAAGGTAGAAATATATAGATGCCATTCCACTGCTATCTAAAACATCTCTAGGGCTCCCTTGTGTATCGCCTATTAACTTTCGAAGATAATACTTAGTTATATCAACTTATCAGTATTGCTTTACTCTTACCGTGTTATTTTATTTATTTTATTATCAGTAAAACGTGTTTGTCCATTGCTCCGTTAGATGGCAGTAGCCGATTTGTGTTTAAAAACGCATCTCTCTTGAACTACTTGCACTTGAACAAGCTGGGGGGTTTGTAGTCTTACTCATTCAGGTTCTTTGGTTTCTTACTGTTTTGCTACTGTATCAAACACAAATCTGTGATTGATTTACGTGTATTTTTTCTGTAGCTCCATCCCTACTCATCATCAAACAGCATGGCCTCCATGTTAAACCTCCACATGCCTCAGCCTGTTTTTAAATCCCAAAATATTGGCTTTCATTAGTGATAAAATTGTGTAAAGGACAAACGCAATCACAACCAAAATATTCCCTTTTATCAAATGAATACAATATATCAATTGTGTGTGCACTTCACCACCCTTACAACTTCTGTAAAGTATTAATCGTAGGCTAAATATGATTTTTGTGTGACACACAGTGATATGTGGAGCAACCTCTTAGAAAAACAGTTTGCATGGATTTGCACCTATTATTTTGATTTCAGTTATGTGTACAGTTATTTGCTCACTGCAGATTTTAATGAGCGCGGCCCCTGATTCAGCATTACACCTTTAATTACAGTTATGCAGTGCTGACACAGCTTGACAATTAAGCAGGGTTTAGCTCAATTACCTTGTGACACCTGTTGCATGCTATACTTCTTGTTTAACATAATAAACATAGCACGTCGTTTACTCTTTAAGGAAAGGAGCTAAATCACTTTATACAAAATGCTATGGGGCATTAAAATAAAAAACCAATATCAAACTGCAATAGCTGATTAAAAATTCTCTCCCAGTGAGATCTCGTCTGTAGGGCAGGGCAAATATAATTTAACTATAGATAATTACAATCAAATCAAGTCATGTCAAAAGAGCTTTATTTTGCCTCATTTCTGTAGCATAAAAGCACAGCAAATAAAAAATAATACACTCATAAGTAAAAACATGTCATGTTACATCCTAAATGGGCAAAGAATCAAAATGCGCATCATAAAACCATGAACAGGTACTCAGAGGACTAGCAGCAATGGAATTCGCAGAATTACATAAAATCAAAGTAAAGATATATCATAATTGCATCCTGGTTGAACAAGACTTGAAAACAGAGAACATAAAACCATAAACACAGTGCTCGAATAGTCTAGCAGCAATAGGTTATATAATGCATAAAAGGACATCATTTCAAGGAATAGCAAGTTCCCGTAATTTAGAGACCAGCCTAATAAACGAGGCCACTGCATAACATACCCAGGAGCTGTGTCAATGTTGTAAAAACAACAGCGCCAGTCTACACTGTCTAAATGTATATTTTCTAAAAATGGGGATAAAAAATTGTTTCCTGGGGATATCATAAAATGTACAGAAAAACATAGGGCCATATGAAGGACGAAGTAGTGGAGCGTGTTGTTAGCCTCCTGGTCTTAACGACACGCTCCGCCACTTAGGAAACGCAAGGCTGCACCATATTTACAAGAATGTGGTGCAGACTTGCGTTTCACCCCACAATTGGAGCTAAGTTTAACAACTTAGCGCCAATGCAGGCACCCTTGCACCAGAGTGCAAGGGTGTCTGTGTGCAGTGGAGGATTGGTTATGTGTAGGAAGGTGTCCCTTCCTGCACATAAACAATCCTAAAGTGCCATTTTGTAACTTTCATGTGTGCTGCTTCATGCAGCACACATGAAAATTACAAAATGGCATTTTTTAAAAAGGTTTGTTTATGTACAGGAAGGGACACCTTCCTGTACATAAACAAACCATGGCATTTATCTTTTTCCATGTGTGCTGGAAAAAGCAAAAATAAGGAGAAATAATGCATTTCCCCTCGTTTTGCCACCTTAAGACCAGGGTTTTTCTGGTCTTGATTTTGGCGCTGCTTTCTCTGTACGCCACCCTTGTACATAGGTGGCAGCGTCAAATACAATGGGTGTTGTGGTGGAACGCCCACCACAACACCCACTGCACGTCCCTTTCATGCTAAACATATCGCGAAAGGATGCCTTATGTACAAGGCAGCGTTAAGCCACGTTAAGTGGCTTAACGCTGCCTTGTACATAAGGCAAGGCCCCTGTTGCCACGGGAACGTCACAAAAAGTAACGTTCCCGTGGCAATAGGGGCTTGTACATATGCCCCATAATGTGGAAAGTGGATTGGACAGAACCTCCATCGCAAGAGCACAGATTCAAATCTGTGAAACCAAAACAGTTTGCTGGATAGCCAATCATGAAAAGTAAAAGATTAAATCAGAATCTTGTCAGCACCTAACGATGTTGGACATTCTGTGTTTGAGATAGATATGTCAAAAGTCCCCCTTGAATATATAATATATTATGAGCAGCTGCTGAGAGTTTAAATTTTTCCACCTCAAACCTTTTTGACTGTGCCTTAATCATAAACACATACTTCAAAGTTAGCTTAGTGACTTTAAGACAAAATTACGGCTCGCTGTACAAGTCGGGGCATCCAAGCTCCACACATTCCGATTTTACATAAGGGAGCCATGGAATGTCTTGGGACACCTTTAGTAGTAAACAATCCTTCAGGATCAGTTTAGTTAAAGCTGCTTCCTCCCTTCTCTATACGGAGTGCCAGAGTAACAAAGGTGCCATATTAATTTTACCCGTTATATATGGAGCCCGAAGTTCATCATGAATTATAGCATTCAAGCAGCTTAATGGAACAACCAATAGATTTTACAGAAACGTATTTTTTAGAGTCTGAATATCTTGTACATTCTGGATACCCCAGATTCCAGCCGGTATGTGGCAATTGTCATACATTTACTTGCATAGATTTTTAACATTTCCTTGACTGGTTTGGAACCAAGATTTTTCACAAATCTGTGTACGCCCTGTATAGCCTGTTAAAACAAGGCCACCCTCTTTGCAATCATGGGTTTCCAAACATATTTGTCACTAAATAGGATTCCAAGATACGGAAATGTTGCAGCCTCCATTTCTCTACTATTTTTCATAATGTGCACTGGTCTTTTCCTCTGCCTTGCCCCACATATCATTGTAAAAGTTTTATAAATGTTAACTTGTAGTTCAAGATCATATATAAGGCGATATAGTTATCTATCAACCCTTGGAGCCCTCTACCCGTTCGCGCAATTAACACCACATCATCAGCATATGAGAGAATCAATAGAGGGAGAGAAGCAATGTAAGGTGTATCCCGCGACCTTGAACTCAATACATATTCAACCCTATTTGTATACAGGGAAAACAGAAAAGGGGCAAGTTCACACCCTTGTCTCACTCCTCTCCTAATCTTAAAGTGTCCAGTGCATTCATTGTTTTGCCCATAGCGTGCAAATGCATTTGCATCTCTATACATTTGTCTTATGAAATTGATAATTGTCTCCTCTACTCCTAACTCTGCCATGATAGCCCAGAGTTTAGAGTGCGATACGCAGTCAAAGACTGCTGACAATCCATAAATGAAAGAAAAATTTGCCCTTTTGTGCAACAGTGTATTTCCCTATAAGTAAAGATAAATTTAATCCCTCATCAACCATGCCAAATCCTTTTTTAAAACCGTACTGTGTGTCTATTAAGATATTATTTTGCATGTCTCAATGCTCCAGACTATGCAACAAAATGTGCTTATCACCATCATGGTTGTATCCATGAGGGCTATAGGCCTATCATTTTTTGGAAGGTATTTATTAGCTTTTTTAAAAATGGGGATTATAATCAAAGTACTCCATGTGGGGCGGTGGGCCTACCCTAGCAATTGCATTAAAAACATTTGTAATCAAAGGTGTCGAAAGATCTAGGAGTTCACAAAATACATCAAGTTGAACCCCATCTGGGCCAGAGGCTTTCCTCATACAACTTTCCTTTAGGGCCCTCTGTACTCCCCTAATTGGAATGTCAAATGATTAGAATATCCCATGGCAGATCCCTGAATGTCATCGGGCAGGGCCTGCTTCCTGTTCTGTGTGTCGTATATACTGGTAATTAATATATAGTCGATTGTAGAGTTACCCGCATTCCTCAAATACATTGGTGCTAACTCCCCCGTAATCCCCAACTCATTGACCATCCTGAGATTTAACTTAACAAACAAATTATGTAGAGCAGAACCATAATCATCATGTCCAAAATGTGTCAGTGGCTCATCCTGGGAATCCCTTAACCCACATACAGCTTTAGTGGAAATAGGTTATAATGGGCATTAAAATCTCCTGCCCAAAATAGACTAATCAACTGGGGGTAATCCCTAAGTATTGCAATCATTTTGTGCCACAATTTCCTCTCCAAGGAAAACTCCCTAGTCTACCCTTTAAAAATGGCAAAAACAAAAAGTAACGTGTTCCCCAATATAAGTAGTAGCTAAAGAAAGCAACTGAGTCTTTGTATAAACCAATCATCTCAAAAATGGAATTTGTTCTTGAACACAGTGAGTTAATATATTTAAAAAGGTACTGCATTGTCTTAAAAATGATTTAATTATTTAAAGAAATTGGCCACAATCAGGTGATTTACAAATTTACACCCCGGATAACTCTGCAAATAAGCAGTGCAGCAAAGGAGGAGCTAATTTTGTATGAATTTAACATAAAGTTCAACATCAAGTGAAACTTGATATTCCCGGGGACGCATTTTAGAAAAACATCTGTGATGGCGGAAGTGAAATCACATAGCATTTGGTCTGTGTCTATGGACATAGGAAATGACATCACAGGTAGTGATACCACTCGACTTTTGAACTGCCATCATAGAATGGAGTCAGTGTGTTCATAATTAGGGCATTTTAATGCTATTCTGGCAAACTGTAAAGGAGGTACATTACAAAGCTACAAACACCAGGCAAATGTCTCAAATTACCATTATTTGAGGGGTGTGATCCTCATTCTGCAAATACTTTACCAAGGATTTTAGCCAAAAAAAGCAGGTGTTTCTACCTTTTTAACAGTAACTTCAAATGGGAGCAACAATTCAATGTCAATGCCAGAGTGCCAGCCTCAATATATATGACAGCTAGCGAGCCATGCCTAGTTCCCTGTTACAGAAAAACATAACAGAAATGGATTTAATATTTAAGTATTTTTATTACCAACCAGTATAAGAGTGTTTTACAAAAAACGTAAGAATAGAGGCTCATATTTATCAATGATATGTGTTGCCCTTGCACCACACAATGGGGGGCAAGTGCGACACAAACCTAACTGGAATTTATCATCCACACAAGGCCACCGTGAGTGGCCCTGCATAGCTTGATAAATCTAGAGTAACGCAAGGCAGCGCAAATCGCTGCCTTGCGTTACTCTGCAGCAAGGAGGCGTTCCGTAGGTGCTCCCACACATCTACCCATGGATGTTGGTGCATTCACAGATTTACCATTAGTAATAGACCTGGGAATGTTTCAAAATGCTACACCTCCCCAGGTGATGCGTAACGAGGAGAAATATCTTTATTCTGCAGCACACATAGAAAGAGGAAAATGCCTCATAGGATTGTTTTTGTGCAGGAAGGTGTTCCTCCCTGCACAAAAATAATCCTGCCTGCAATGCAGGTGCCCTTGCAACATGAAATAAAAGTTCCTGCATTGGTACCAGGAAGCCATAAGTGTGCCAGCACTAGGAAAGGACAGAAATGCACCATTTAATGGTAAATACAGCACATTCATGCCCTTTTCCTTTCAAGCAGTGCAGTGCAGCAAGGTGGCAGAATGATACATCCCTCCCACAATCATTAAAATACATAAAACTTCATTATAGAAGAGTGAAAAGACGTAAGGTTCACCTATTCTAAATATAGGTGGAATTGTCAGAAAGGTTTAGGTGCAAGAGCAGTACTGTAAAGAGGAATTTTCTCCAATGCAGCTGAAATAAAGTGTATTGTAGGCAAACACCCTGGCAAATCAAGAGGGAAAGCAAATGGATCTGTTTCCCCCAAATGCTTCTCAGCTTCTCCCCAACATTTCATGTTACCTCATAGTATTCCAACTTAGACCACTACAGAAATCCATAAGGGACAGCTAACAATGAAGGTATAAAACATCACAACATATCTTCTCCCTTATAAAACAATAACAACTAAGTAAGCAAATAAATAAACAAAAAAATAAATAAATAAACAAACACATAAATAATTAAATGCCTCAACCATAAATGAGTTAAGTACAATTACAAACAACATTATTAGGCACAAATATAATCTTTGAATGTTATGGGTTTAACAATCCTCCTGCCAAACCTTCAGACTTTTGTTCCATCCATGCTGTGTAAAGATGATTCATTACTGGTTTGGGCCAGAACACCACTTAAACCAACTTCATCTCCTTCAGTCACATCTCTGGTACTTTGGCTATTACTAAATCTTCCAAAACGTTCCAAACCACTTACTCCATTCCAGCCATTTGTTATGTCTTTTCTTTCTATAAGGAAACACAACTCAGGTGCCATAACTTACCATCCTCCAGCAAAACTGAATTCCAGAACCCTTTCACCACTCTTAGCGGACAATTCAACTTTCCGTCACTTTTCTTACATACCCCTGACTTCTTGTCTCTCACCAAATCACCATTTTATATTAAGCTGTTTGCAATTATGATTGCAGTCTTAGAACTTCTTGCAACACTCCTGTGCTTTAATTAATTTCTTTTAATTCACCTCTGGGGTCCATTCACTCATTCTGGACTTAGTCATCCATCACACACTATCTTATTTTAATGGAAACCTGCTTCTCATGAGCTCAAATGGACTGTATCCAGTAGAGACACAAGGTATAACTCTGTATGCCAATGCAGTTCTCCATACTTCTTTCTTCCATGACAATCCAGCGTTTCTCCCCAATTGTATTGAGTTCTTTATCACCCTGTTGAAGTGCTTCACAGCCCCATTACTGGCAGGATGATAAACTGAAGTTGTTTTATGTACAATCCCTTTTTTCCCCAGATACTCTTTAAAGATCTCATGCATGAATTGAGGACCATTGTCCGTTATAATACATCTAAGCAAACCCTCCCTCAAGAAAACTCTGTCCAGAAAATTCACCACTGCTTGGTAATCAATTTCAGACACAATTTCTATTTCTGGCCAATTGGCATAATGATCACAACACACAATTATGTACTTGGACACATTGCCCTCATAAATGAGACCCACAACATCAAGTCCAATTCTCTCCCAAGGTATTTCCATATATTTAATAGGATTTAGTGCCGGTTTGAAAGTGATTAATGTTTTCTCTGAGTCATTGCATTACTCACATTCTCTTACTTTCTTTTCTATTGCCACATCTATCCCAGGCCACCAATAGAGCTCTTTCACTCTGCTGTTGGTTTTGGTAATCCCCAAATGTTCTTCATGATAAATGTCCATTAATTTGTCATGGAGAATACCTGGAGGAATTATTATTCCATTGTGCCTTTTCTATTGCCACATCTATCCCAGGCCACCAATAGAGCTCTTTCACTCTGCTGTTGGTGTTGGTAATCCCCAAATGTTCTTCATGATAAATGTCCATTAATTTGTCATGGAGAATACCTGGAGGAATTATTATTCCATTGCGTACTACTTTATCATCCTCCTCAGACAATTCATGCCTTGATTCCCAAAAGACTCATGCATTCTCCTTCAGTTTACTCTTATTAGGCCAACCTCTACGTATCCACTGATGCATCTTCTGTAGCATCTCATCTTTCTCCAAGGCTACCTTCCAACTACCTCCCAGGACACCACGTATTACTTCTGTAACATCCGCCACACAGCATTCCTCAAATACATATTCATTTTTGTATTTTTTTTAATACGTAATCGGGTTAAAAAACAGCAATTTTGTTCATAACACCAAGGACATAACTCATGCTTTAATTGTAATCTAGTAATCTATTGGACTTACCAGCAAGGCAGGGAGATGTATTGAACAAGCCTCTTCAATCAATCTAGATTTATATAGTAGCGCAATGCTATCACCCTAGGTTGCTGCATCTGCTGAGGTGCTGCATCTGCGTCGAAAAGCCAGGTCTGGAGTCTCTTTCTGGAGACCGCCAGGGGGGGTGCCTTTCGGAGGTGGAGTTCATTCCAGGTCTTGGCGGCGATGTAGGAGAAGGAACGGCCCCTGCTGCTGCTGCGATGAATGTGGGGTATGTGAGAGAGGGTGAGTGAGGCAGCGCACAGGTATCTTGAGGGTAGATGGAAGTTCAGCCAGTGATTGATATAGGATGGTCTTTGGCCAATGGAGAGCTTTCTAGGCATGTGTGAGCATCTTGAACTGGCATCTTTTCTGGATAGGGAGCCAGTGGAGGTTACTGAGGTGAGGAGAGATGAGGGATTGTTTAGGAAGGTCTAGGATGAGTCTGGTTGCAGTGTTCTGTATGGCCTGGAGTCTTCTGAGGAGCTGGGTGGGGATTCTGGTGTACAAAGCGTTGCCGTAGTCAAGGCGGCTGATGATGAGGGCTTGCATGATGGTCTTTCTGGTGTTTCTTGGGATCCATCTGAAGCGTCTGCAGAGCATGTAAAGGGTGTGGAAGTAGAAGGAGGTGACTGTGTTGACTTGTCGTTTCATGGTCAGTTGAATGTTGAGGATTATGCAGAGGTTGTGTGAATGGTTGGTCGGTGTGGGTGAGGGACCAAGTTCTTCTGACCACCAGCTCTGGGCCCATGTGGAGGTGTTCTTTCCGAAGATCAGTACCCCTGTTTTGTCGTAGTTCAGTTTGAGGCAGCTGTCCCTCATCCAGTCGGCTATATTAGTCATGGCATTGTGGAAGTTGGTTCTGGCGTTGGAGGGGTCATTGGTGAGTGAGAGGACGAGCTGGGTGTCAATGGCGGCGTAGGAGATAATGTTGAGTCCGTGGTCTCTGACTATGTCTGCGAGGGGGGTCATGTAGATGTTGAACAGGGTGTGGCTGAGGAGGGATCCTTAGGGCACGCCACATATGATGTCCTTGGGAACGGAAGTAAAGGGAGGTACACTGATGCTCTGTGTGCATCCTGAAAGGAATGAGATGATCCACTTGAGGGCGTGTTGCTGAATGCTGATGTTGGGGAGTCTGTTGATGAGGAGACGGTGTTGAAAGCTGTGGAGAGGAGGTTCAGGGCCACTATTTCACCTTGGGCGAGGAGAATTCTGATGTTGTCTGTTGCGGTGATCAGTGCGGTCTCAGTGCTGTGGTTGGCCCAGAATCCTGATTGTGAGGTGTTAAGTAGGTGTTTTCCTTCAAGGTAGTTTGTGAGCTGCAGGTTGATGGCTTTCTCAAGAACTTTGGCTGGCAGCAGGGACATTGTCCGGTAGTTTTTGAAGTCAATGGGGTCAGAAGAGGGTTTCTTTAGGAGGGGTCTGAACTCTGCATGTTTCCATGGGGATGGTTTCTGTGGGGATGGAGGCATTGAGGACGGTGGTCAGTTCTGTGCTGATTATGATGAATGCGAGGTTGAAACGATGGTGGGACAAAAGTCGGAGGGTGCACCAGAGAGGATGGAAGACATGATGGCTGTGGTGGTCTGAGTGTCGAGTGGAGACCAGGTTGTTATGGCTGGGCAGGTGTTCGTTGGTTGGGTGAGGTTGTCGCGGCTGTGCGCGGTGGGAGTCAAAGTTGTTGTAGATGTCAGCAATCTTGCTGTAGAAGTAGTGGGATAGGGTGTCACAGAGTTGTTGGGAAGGATGGACTATGGTTTCTGTGGTTGCCGAGTTGGAGAACTCCTTGATGATTTTGAAAAGTTCCTTCGTGTGGTTAGCCATGGCATCTATGCGGTCAGTGATGGCTCCTCTTTTGGTCTTTTTGTTTTGCTGGTGGAAGTCACTGAGTGCTGATTTCTGCACAGCTCTATTGGAGGGGTCCTTGGTGACGCGCCATTGCTTTTCGAGTATGAGACAGTTGTGCTTCGTGGTTCTGAGCTCCGGGGTGTGCCAGCTGTCTTTTCTTGAGGTTCTGTTGATTTTTGCCAGTTTCAGTGGTGCAGCTCTGTTGGTGCATTTGGTGATCCAGGCAGAGAAGTTTTGGATGGCTTGGTTGAGGTCAGCTGATGTGCCGGGTGATGTGGTGCTGAGAGTCTGCATCCATTGGCTTTCGGTTACTTTGCCCCAACTACGATGGGTGGTACTGTGGTGCTTGGTGATGGTGTGCTGGGCATCAGAGATTATAAAGTGGATGATTGGGAGATCGGTCCAGGTGAGCTCAGTGGTGTTGGTGAATTTGATTCTCTCGCTGGAGGAGAAGGGTGTGTATGGCTATGTGTGTGGGTTTGGTGACTAGTTGGATGAGTCCAATGTTGTTGAGGTTTTCCAGTATGTAGGTGGAGTTGGCGTCCTTGGGGACTTCAAAGTGGAAATGGAGATTGCCTAGCAGGACGTAGTGGAGGGATTCAATGGCGAGGGGGTGATGATGTTGGCGATGGTGTCGCAGAAGGCTGACCAGAGACCTGATGGTCTGTATGTGAGGGTACCTCTTATCATTGTCTCCAGAATGATGGTTTCAACCCAGATCTCTTGACTGGGGGTGAATGTTTGATTCATTCAGCATTCTGTCCATCATTTGTTGCCGCACCTCTTTTCACCCTAAGTGGGATGGGTTTGCCCAGACATGGGTCCCTTGCTCGCTGTGCCACTGGATTCAAGTTAGCCTGGCTGATGAGGGGTGATATACCCTGAAACCGGTCTCAGGATACATGTTTCTGGTCCAGGGAGGACCTGGCTTGGCAGTCCAGGCTGGACTGTTCCCCTGAGGAATAGGGTCAAGCCTGATTTGCATATGGCTGGATCCAAACTGGAGTGGCGTAGTGACCAAAAGAACGATGGATTCAACCCGGATCTCTTGACTGGGGGTGACTGTTTGATTCATTTAGCATTCTGTCCATCAATTGTTGCTGCAGCTCTTATTGTTATCTTGGCGTCGCTTTGCAGTCAGAAATTGAGGTGCTTTATGAGAGCCGTTGGGCCATCGTTTGTGGTTTGCATTGAATGAATTCCTAGAATATTATGGTGATGCCTCCGCTGTGCTTGTAGAGGCACTCTCAGTGTATCATCTTTTAGCCGTCAGGAGTGGCGCTGGCGATGTCGGGGTTCGAGGTGGCGTTGAGTCACGTCTCAGTGATGCAGGCTGCGTCTGGGATGAGGATGGTGATAGTGTCCCAGATTTCCATAGCGTTTTTACTAAGGGATCAGGCATTGAGCAGAAAGCAGTGGAGTGGGTCCGGGTTGTTAGTGGTCTTCCGGGAGGTATCGTCACTGGGTCCCGTGTGGGTAGGCGGTCCTGTGTTGCAGGAGAAGCGGCAGTGGTGGCAGGTGAAAAGTTCTTCGATGGAGCGCGGGGAGGAAGTGAAGCAGCAGGCGTCGTGGCATCTGGAACTGGGCATGGTCCAGGTGAGGATGGGCATAGACGGGCTTGCCTTTGGTGCACCACCGGCACGTCCGCTGCGCTGTGGCCTTCATTAAATAGGCCTTAAGGAGGGGCGCTGGGGAGGCAGGCAGAGCGCACAGTGTGTCTGGAGCACTGGAACCTAGATGGAAGTCTGCTGGCTGGCTCCTCAGGACAGGAGAAGTCTGGCAGTCAGCTGCAGCAGAGGGGAGCTGTTAAGACCTGCTCAATTAGGGATGCACTGCAGACTTCATTAAATAGGCCTTAGGGAGTGGTGCTGGAGAGATGGAAGGAGGGCAGATCGGGCAGTGCAGGAAATGCGGGAAAAGGGCAGAGAGGGCAGAGCAGGATAAAAAGGCATGGGGAGAACGGCGAGGTGGCCTGGTGCACTGGAACCTGGGTGGAAGTTTTTTGGCTGGTGGGGCTGGCTCCTTAGGGCAGGAGCAGTCCGACAGTCAGATGCAGCAGTGGGGAGCTGGCAAGATCTGCTCTTGTAATTAAAACCTTACTGAGTGGCTTATGATCACTTCACAACACTACTTAAGACCTCCATATGAATGGTCTATAGTGTTCCTGTCCCCACACACATGCTAAAGCTTCCCGCTCCATTACAGAATACTGAGGGGGACCGTGAATGGGAGACAAAAGCTGTAACGCATTCTTTTCCTTGATCATCCATTTGTGTGAGAACAGCACCAATACCTTTGTTACTGGCGTCCATGGCAACTATGCTGTTCAGACTAGGGTCAAAACCCTGTAATGCAAGCACACATGAAATGTCATTTTTAATCAACCAAAAAGCATCCTCACACTCCTTATACCACTCAAATTCCTTCTTACTTTTCATAAGGTGCATTATGTGAAATGTTTTGCTAGAATAAATATGTACATATTTCGAATAAAATTCTGGCTGTCCAAAATTGCACTTATTTCATCTAAGTTGGTGGGGGCTAGTGCACGTTTTATGGCTTTTACCAAAGTTGTCTTAGGTTCAATACCTTTACCACTTATTTCATGCCCTAGATAAGTAGTGTTTTTCTCTGCAGTTTTGCACTTACTATATTCCAGGGTTAACCTCTTATCGTTCAAAATGTTGTGCACCTTCCTCAATTTGGAGCCATGCTCTGCCCTTGTTCTACTCATAACCAGGATGCCACCCAGAAAAACCACAACATCCCTGACCACCTTGAGTGCCTTAAACTTGAGTCTCTGGAACATAGCCACTGCCGATGCCAGACCAAAAGGAACTCTCACAAATTGGAAACACCAGAAGGGAGTAATGAAAGTGGCGAGTCTGCAGCTTTCCAGGTGAAGGGACACCTGATGGTATGCAGACTTTCGATCAATAGTGGTAAACCCCTCTATACCTTTAGATAACCACAACATTCCATGAATTTTGGGAAGAGAAAACTGATGTACCAAAATGGTTTTGTTGAGATCTTGCAAATCAATGCATAACATGAGTTTTCATTTGGCCCGTCGCACCATCACTAAAGGTGTGACCCAATCTGAAGATTCAATAGGTTCGATAATGCCCGCAGCATGTTATTTCTCCAACTCCAAGGATATCTCCTCTCCTATACTAATCGAAACATTCCTGCCTTTATGAATACAGGGCACAGCATTATCTTTTAAAATGATGTTGTGCTGGAACTGTTTCAATTTGCCAATATACTTAAAAATACCTATGGGTATGATTTCCAAATTTCCACTTCCTCTCTATCATTATCTTGGATAACTAAACCTGGTTCAGGACTATTAGGATCAAGATTAATACCTGGATCACCCTGGTCCCACCATCCCAACACAGACTGCCTGATTTGGAGACATATATTTTGAAAATCTCCTCCCTGTTCTTAAAAACAAACGGCAATTCACTGTAGCCTAACAAATTGATGGTTTCTCCAGTGAATCTTTTAGGAGAAACATCTGGAGGTTCAAATTTTCCCTCAAGTTTTGATTTTAATGCCTTCACCCACACATTTTCATTAACAATTGTATAAGGTGATCCTGAATCTGCAGTTATCATAATGTTACAACCCTCTACAGGTAGCTCACATTTAGGTTTCTTCCTTCTGGTTTCTTCTTTTTAGTGGTAGGCATATTCTGTGTATCTAAAGAGGAGTCTTCACTCAAAACACGTGATGGAGCAGGGTTTTTGGAAATTAAAACCTGCTCAGATTGAACTCCTCATTGTGTGGATTATTAACAAAATGGTGTGGAAATTAACAGTGCAAAACTAAAAAGGGGTAAAAATGAAAACTGTGCAAGCGCGAGCTGGGGAGAGTTAATGTAGGCTGCAAAATACACATGATTAATGCAGAAAATATCAGTCAAAAGCTGCAAGTTTTTTTTCATTAACTGTTTGAAAATAATATGCAGAGCATTAGAATATGCAAGCAAAAGCATTCATAAAAGCGTTTAATAGTGGAGTTTTATAAAATAACCATGATAATCACACTTGTATTTGTTCTTCCTTGAGCTTGTTTTACTGCTCGGCAGAGGAGGCCTCAAGAGTTTTTTTAGGTTTAGTTTGCTTATTAGAATGTAGAATGAAAATATGTAATTTGTCTTTCGTGAGTTCCTGATGATGGCCAAGGTTGGTAGAGGAAACAATGAACATTTTGAACGGAACTACCTTGCAGAGCGGAGTATGTGGACACTTGTACTGCAAGATTGATACATTTACGAGATGGAGAATGCACAAGTCATGGAAGAGCGATAGCTGTATTTCCTCTGCTGAAAAGCTGATGACATGAGCTGCCAAATACAAAGGAACTGTTGAAAAGTTAGACACACCGAGAGTGGAGTGACTAGACACCCCCTGTTTTTAACCAATGAAAGTTGAGATTTTTATGTGTGATGATTCATGAGGGGTTGGATCTTTAGTGAATTTAGGGTATAACTATTAGTAGTAAGATGGTGGGGGTTAGTGCATGTTTTTTCTACTTTGCGAGAAGAGAGAGCCGTGTTGCTGTTTTCTAACTTTATTGGCTGGCTGTTGTTCTGCTGAACCTGACTCTTTGACTTTGGTCCTCAATACTTCTTGGGGATGCCCAGCTTACTCTCATGGCCAGAGGGTAGCTTTTCAGATTCCTAAACCTTGCGATTGGTTTGTATGATATTCTGAATTTGCATAAATCTTATTGCAAATGTCTTTATTCTTTTGTCTCTACGCCTATCCACTCTCTCATTGCGCTGATCTTTGAGATGTATAATTGTGATGTATTTCATTACTGTTCTCTTGTGTGATGATCAATGATTCGAGCTGTATTATACTTGATGAGTAATCACATTATTTTAGATAAAGCATATTAATAAGAAACGGAGTTTGTCATTATTAGTGTCAATTTGGTTATTTTGAATGATTATACATTATAATGGCACATTGGCGTGATTAGTTTAAACTCACCCAGCGTGGAAGGGACTGGTAGGTATTAAATTGGGTCCAGATGATAGAAATGTGTCTGTCCCTAAGTGCTGGATCAGTTTTTGGTAGCAGACTTGATGGTTATTTGGATTAAACTGGCAATCTAATAGGTCAGAGTTTGGTTCGTTTTGGTTATTAACATTTCATCATATTATTATATGCAGCTGTCCATCGTTGACCTTAAGAAAAGATGGGTCCGGAGTGGCCTAAGATCCCGGGATGATATTAGCCTAATGGGCAGGTTTAGTGTGGCATACACTAAGTAGTATTGCGTTGTCTGCTGGTGTGGTACTAAGCAATAGATGAGGTTGTTAATACTGCATAGGGAACTCTGAAGTTAGTATAGTGGAGATTTATTTGGGTACCTTTAGAAAGCGCAATTGTAGAAGTCCTGAGAATATTCACTTGATTGGGGGTGGAGTAACGCTGGTCTATATTCTGCTAGTAGCAAAAGTGTTCTTTGAATAATTGAATCTATCTCTTTCTTTAGTGGGGCAGACAAAGCAGGTTTGTTTTGTGTTGTTTTTAATTTTGTTTTCCTTTAAAAAGAGTTTGTAGTTTATTGACGATTATTTTTGTAAAGGGAGGGTCAGTTGTAGGAGTCATACTGACGTCATAGAGAGTCGCTGGCATTGGTCAGCTAGTGTGAGTCATCACGAAAGGGTGCTGTGCTGTTATTGGTTGGTTGGTGTGAACCGCGCTGGTACTGGGCAGCATGAACAAATAGTGTTTGTGGAGATATGGAAGAGTTTTCTTGTTTTGTTTGGGTTTAGGTGTAGCAATCGAAATAAAATGAAATTATTGAAAATGATGAAGACTTTGACTTTAGAAAAGATAAGCCTATACCTATTAGAGAGGGAATTCCTATATCGCCTGATGGTACGCCTGCTTCTTTTATTTCTTTAGAACGAGGATATCATACATGCACATGGTTGAAGAATTGGGTGAAAAATACGGAAGGAGATGAGAATTTGGCGTTTCCAGAGTATGGTACTTTTAATGTGAGGATTTTAGAGAACTTGAGATATCAAATGAATCAATTGAGACCAAACCCTAGACCTATGCAGTACGAAGCGCTTGAAGAATGGAAGCATGAGGCATATAAGAGAGACAGAGACAGGTCTCAGAATAGATACAGAAATACTGTGAGTAGATAGAGGCAAAATGGGATGCTCAAATGAAAAGATGGAGAAGGGATGTAATTGCAGCAGGTGAAGGTTTATATCCGGTTGTTGTAGAGGATCAGCCTGGAGGAAAGCGTAAAGAGAAAAAGAAAAATGTAGAATGTTCAGATCCAAATCCAAATGAAATTGATGATGAATTATTACTGAACAGACACCACGAATGCTCCATTAATTAAAGTAGAGGTTCCTCAGTCTTCGCAAGTGAGAAATACAAATGTAATGAGTCAGGTGAAAGATGATTTCACGCAAAAGATTACTCAATTGAATCTAAATGCGGAAGCTTTATCAGTCCCTGTGACGATTGGTCCCATAGTTCCATTGTATAGTGAGGGTCTGAATATTTCACAAGTTCATGCCTTGACAGTACCTGTTAATGATAATAGGACTAGTGTTGGTGCTGATGTGAGTGAGCCAGGAACGTTGATCGATATTTCAGAAAGATCAGTGGAAACCCCAAAGCATAATGTACAAATGGAACCTAGAAGATTAGTGAAAAATGTGAGAGAAGTGACACCTACTTCAGGAGGTTCAATAGGACCATCACCGGAAGAGTTGGATGAATGGATTAGAGGGATGGTAGAGGGATGGTGTCTAATAAAGTGGATACGAGCATGGATGTAAGTAGATTAAAAGCAGATTTGGAGGAAATGTTTCTAGGTACGATTAGTCCAGAAGAATATATGACGTTACAATGCAAACCATTACATCGCATGTTTTTACAACGCATTCCATTACAACGCAAAAATAGCATTAATGCACTAAAAGTACCATTACAACACATAGCATTACAACGCATACCATTACAGCGCATATTTTTTTTTTAAAGTATAATAACCCCTGGGACGGAATGCAGGGAAAATAGGATTTTTGGGTGGGGTAGTGTATTAAAAGACGGGTATTTAAAATTAAAACCTGAGTATTAAAAAGAATACTCGTATACATTTTTTTCAATCTATGATTTACTTACCTCTGAGACAGGATGCAGGGAAAATAGGGTAGTGTATTAAAATACGGGTATTTAAAATTAATACCTGAGTATTACAATTAATACTTGAATATCAAAATAAATACTTGCATACATTTTTTTTTTCAATCTATAATTTACTTACCTCTGGGATGGGATGCAGGGAAAATAGGGGTTTTGGGTGGGGTAGTGTATTAATACACGGGTATTTAAAAATAATACCAGAGTACTAAAACTAATACCCAACTATTAATATAAATTTCTGAACATAAAAAATGCAACACATCTCCCAAAATAGAATAACATATTTTTTTCAAAACAACCTTTTAAAAAAAATTCTTAACACAATTAAACGTAAAAAAAAAAAAATGCTAAAAGAATATCAGATATCAAAATAAAACGACAATAAACGGCTACATAACAAATGAACTACCATTTCAATATACACCTAAACGAAAGTCCTACAACGCTTTCTACAAATACACCTTGACCCAAAGGGCATCAAAATGGCGGACACTAAATCATTTTTTAAACAAACGTACATTGTGAAAACGCTAAAATTAATTACACATTTTGTCAGCATTAAAAACATTTTCCAAAAACATGCACAAAACATATTTTCAAATAAATTAACGATCAATTCACAAAAACGTATATAAGCAGCCAGCCACCATTTAGAAAACCGTGGTAAACTGACTTCCACAGAGACCATACGCGTTTTGCCTGTCCAGAAATTCGCCGAATCAAACAGTGCCATCTACAGTCGCAAGTACGTCTGCCCTTAAAAACTGTATTTCTCTAAAAAGCGAAAACATATCCTTAAATTAGCTAAGAAATACAATTTAATTTTTTCACAGCTTTTTCGAAATTTCAAACAAACGTGATAAAACCACACTTCACGCCACAGCCATCAAAAATATAAGCAATGTAAGTAAAACATACTTTTGATTTTTTACCTATTTAAGAAATAAACCCTTACAAACTACATTGCGAAAAAACGGTACAAATGTAAAAGACAAACTACAATTTTTTAAAATTAAAACAAACTCCTTATAACAAGCCACTCCTTCCTGTGTTTTCCAAAGTCAAAAGTGGTAAATGTTTAAGTGAACCAATTTACTAAGCCAACTCTGACAAATGCTTACCTCAAAGAAGCTGCAGGATAGTAAGGTGGCAAAATTACTATTCCTACTCCGACATGTGTTTGCCTCAGGGAAAGTGTTGGATGGTGGTGGGGGCCAAATTAGTATTCCACCTCCGACAGGTGCTTGCCTCAGGGAAAGTGTTGGATGGTAGTGGGGGCCAAATTACTATTCCTACTCCGACAGGTGCTTGCCTCAGTGAAAGTTTTGGATGTTTTGGATGTTGGTGTGGGCAAAATTACTATTCCTTCTCCGCCATGTGTTTTCCTCAGGGAAAGTGTTGGATGGTGGTGGGCGCCAAATTACTATTCCTACTCCGACATGTGCTTACCTCAGGGAAAGTGCTGGATGGTGAAGGGGGCAACATTACTATTCCTACTCTGACAGATGCTTGCCTCAGGGTAAGTGTTGGATTGTGGTGGGGGCAAAATTACTATTCCTACTCCGAACTCCGAAAGTTCATGATTGTTTGACTGTACATAGGCATTGCTACTCATGTGCCCTCATGTGCCTGACACAGGTGTGTCCCTCCTCTCAACATTCGTACTTTAACAATGACATACATGCACTTCCACTTGCAATGTGTAGCACGTTTGGACGTTGTGTGCTGGCATTTGTGCTTGTATTTGTGAGTAACATTGTTGTGTCTGAACAACATGGTCACAGTACGGTATGGCTGCATTCACGGTGAAGATACTATTTTGTGTTGTGTGTCCCTAGTTCACATCTCATTTCCCACATTAGATGGTGTTATCCGTGGCTGATGATGTTGGGGCAGAGTTCTGTGCATGATGATGTCATTTATGTGGTCAATGTCCTCCATGGTAAGGGGTATTCACAACGGCAGATCGCAGACTATCCCATACTCATGAGAGGGGGCCAGAGGTTTGTGTGTTTGACTTATGCTGCTGTGAATTGTATGCCTACTCCTGCCCAGGCCAGGTTGCTCCTTGTGTTGCAAGTGTCAATGGCAGTGAGGGAATTGTTGTGTGAGGGATGCAATCAATGCTGCACGATGTAGGAGTGGAATGCAGATCACCACAGTGCCTTGTGTAAATGACACCATGCTACGGTGTCAGCTGTGTTGCTGTGGCCATTCCATTCACTATCATGTGTCACCTGTGAATGGAGTATATGTGGTTTGGGGTGTGGCTTTTGGTATGTGCTATTCCTACTCCTCCCCAATTGTCATAGAGGGTACACACCTTCCCAACCAGGCCAGGGGGCACCCCTGCCACACTGCAGGACCAGACAGTGAGAGGATACATACAGTTGTGATGGCTGTCAGTGTGAAGGGGTTTGAGGGGGCAAGTGCATTGGTGTGACTTGCAGCCAAATCATACGTCTGGACAATGTGTCAGGCATCTCGCATGGGCATTTACTTTTTGTGTGAGTGGCCCCAAGGGGTGTATTTGTTCCTGCTGTGGAGGTGTGTGTATTTGCGGAATTGCTGGTATTTGGTGTACTTGCAGGCCCACCTTGTCCCACAGGGGCCAGCTAATCCCCCCTGTAGGATGCTTCCATTGCAGGGAGTCCAAGTTAATGTTCTGGATGTCAGGCAGTGGTGTCCTGTTGTTTGTTGGAGCACAAGTCCCAGCAGGGCCTTGTGCTCCCCACAGCAGAGCCCAGCGTCAGCCATCTGGGCAGTACTTTCTGACTCCCTGTGAGGTGAACATAGTTCAGGGTGGACTTGATGGACCATGTGTGAGGGGGTCTGGTGTCTGTGACTACAACTCCCATCATGCTTTTGGATACACCCACCCTCCCAGCATCCCTGACCTTCCTTCCTGTGACTCAGCTTCCCTGTGAGGTGGTGTTACAGTGCTGGCAAGATGGCTGACAGTGGTGTCCTGGTGTTTGTATGAGCAGTACTCCCAAAAGGGCCTTGTGCTCCCCACAGCAGAGCCCAGCGTCAGCCATCTGGGCAGTACTTTCCCACTCCCTGTGAGGTGAACATAGTTCAGGGTGGACTTGATGGACCATGTGTGAGGGGGTCTGGTGTCTGTGACTACAACTCCCATCATGCTTTTGGCTACACCTACCCTCCCAGCATCCCTGACCTTTCTTCCTGTGACTCTGCTTCCCTTTGAGGTGGTGTAACAGTGCTGACAAGTTGGCTGACAGTGTTTGTTTGTGTTTAGGCAAAATTACCAAGCGGGTCCCTGCTAGATACTATGTACCACAATAAAGTTTTTCCAAGTACCAAAAAATATATATTGTACTGGTGTTTAAAAGAATAACATAAAAACAATATAATTATATCATCACAATGAGTCAGAACCAACATGCAAAAAATACAATCAAAATGTATAAATAACTAAAATTCACATGAACATATATCAATAAATATTTATTAACATTGTTATACACAATACACTTGCATAAAAAGCTTAAAAAAACATTTCATTGCTATATACAATCATTCTGAAAACAGAATTGTAAATGACTTGAAAACAAAGTTGTCGACGCTGCGTTTCGGTGAGTGAATGTATAGACACCTTCCTCAGGACAGTTTTCTAGACAATAAAAACATTATAACATAATCAAAAACACACATTTATAGCATTATAAAAACACATGTTGCTGACATCACTGTAGTATTATTCTAAAAAAATTTAACGAATTGTTTTTTGTACATAAGCTTGTAGCTACATTCTATTTATTCTATTATTACCAGCACATACAAATGTATCTCTCTCTTTTCTATACACATAAATATTGCAGAACAAATAAACTACTAAGCACCATAGTCATAAACAATATAAATAAACACATACCTAAAAAGTGTTAAAAACAGGACTAGAGTGCAATACTTCTAGACCTTTGTATGACACAATTAGTGGAAGTGAGGGAGTAAGAATGATCACCTCGTCAAAGTACCTTAGATACCAAAAAAAGAGAAAAATATAATTAATCAATGATAATAATTAATCCACGGTGTATCCAACTTGGATTTAAAACCAATACCAAACAACGTACCTTGCGATAATGAATTAAGTCGGTATATGTATGTACATTGATGCCACCGTGTATTTCTCATGCACTGGAATCCCCAAATGCTGAAAAATAGATATACAAAGGTATTAATACCCATGATCTACAGGCTGGCAAATTGATGAGCGACCAGCACTAAAACTATATCTTACCAGAAATTTGAAAAGAACTGGAACCAATCACAAGGTAAGGGGTACGTCTTAATAACGATCCCCAAGATCGACAAAAGTGCCACTAAATTCAATCAATGTCTAGGGCAACAGTTGTTCAGGCATATATGCAGCCGTAGTGATAAGTACCTATGGTCAAAAAGATATACAAGTCAAAGTAAACCATATACTCTAATCTATTTTATAGTCGTTCTTAAAAATATTAATCGACAAATAGCCACATGTAAAACATGGATTCCTCCAAAATTAATGGCATCTACTTTTAGGTTCCATATTATTTGTTAAAATTTTTTTAAAAACCATATTATTTAAAAAAATCATATTCTTTTTTAAAACTGTGGTGTTTACGTCTACTAAAGACTCACGGCTTATATTGTAAAGCGTGATAATTATTAAGTAGAAAGGGGATCTATTTAGCTAATCATTATTATTGTTCTTAATCAGTAGTCTCCCTTAAGACGCAATTTGGACTTCGCTGAGAACAAATGTTCCGACGTGACCAACCTGATAGCGTCTACTTATATAAGCCATACTCCTATCCAAGATGATTATAATTACATCTATTAAACAAAACACGGCATGCAATCACCGCATAATACTAATTGCGCCGCTCAGCTACCTAAACATGAGACATGGACTGCGCTGAGAACGAATTGTTCCCGACAAGGCCGTAAATACTATCTATGCGGTGCTGGATACCTCTGCCACTACAGCTATTAGTAGAATACGGCATATAATCACCGCGTAACACTCATTGCGCTGCTCAGCCAAAAATAAAACATGAACTGAAATAAATACAGTTGTAACCGGCGGGGCCAAAAATATTCTCTATGCGGCACCGGATACCTCTACATATCTTGCGCTCCATATGGTAAAGACCACTTGGAACTGCTCTAAGTATTAATTCTATAGGAACACTCAATCGTGGAACCTCCTGCTCACCTAATTGGGAAAATCCGGCCTCCATGCAAACAATGTACAGCTTCCGGGTCACATCCTATAGAGGTGTTCGACCCGAGGCTGCTTTTAACTGGATGCTAATGCGATCACGTGATCGGGATTAATGCGAACACGCGATAATTTTAAAATTTTGTTAACGGCCTAAAACAGAACATATTTTTATTAAACATAGGGAAATCCGTATATTATTTGAAGTTTAATACTAACTTCCTACTACTGAGCATGTCGCTTAAGCGTGTCGGATGTATGGCGGCCATCTTGAAACGGGAAGGCTATAATATGCCTCATATACGTTAACAGTGACTTAAATTACTGTTAGTACCTCAATTTATTGTAATGGTTATTATTGAGCGTTTAAAACCAACCGTATCACGCCCATCTATGAAGCGATTAGGCAAAAAGTATAAAAGTATAAACCACAATAGGTAAAAAACCGAGACTAATAGTGCGGCCATTTTATAATAGGGGATAACCGTAACATGATTGCTGGTCATTTAAGATGTATATACATTATTTCCGACCTACATCCTTGGCCAAACCCATAGCAAAAATATTTCAACCATGAATGGTATATAAAAAGTAAAACGAACTACTAAATCTTTAAAATGATTGAGTAAACAACCAGGAAATGCCTGTACTTGAAATATTAAATTTATCAAAAATTAATGGAAAATCTTAAACATACTATTATTACAGGGACACTGCCTTGCTGTATTTGTTGTTAGGTTTTTACATGTTATGACCTAGTTCGATATTACTCTGAGGTAGCAGCTGCTGCGTTTGTGTCACTGGCATACACATCACAGATTTACATTTTTTCTGGCTTACTTTGGATTTGCTGACGCTACTTGGTTCCAATGTCCCCTTGGCAGTGATGTGTGTGTGTGTTGCCACACAATATTGACTAGATTGGTTGTGTACTCACCAGGCTCTGGTATTCCTGTTAATCCATGGATGCCCTCCGGTGGGAGTATGGCCCGCACTTTCTCCTCCCAGGATGTGAAGTATGTTGGTTTTGCAGTTGGGCCACTGCCAGTGTGCTGGCTCAAGGCATGGTCTCTGCCTATGAGCTTCTTGACCCTCCTGCGCACATCATAATACCTGTTCTGGATGTCATCCTTTGTGCGCAGGCAAGGTGCTTGTGCGTTCACCTTGTCGACGATCCTCTCCCACATCTTTGTTTTCTGTGACATGGGGGTCTGTTGGACCAAGGTTCCAAATAAATGTGGTCTACTCGGAGTATTTCATCAACCAGGACTACCAACTCACTATCTGTGAACTTTGGATTCTTCTTTGGGGGCATGGTGCTGGGTGGTTGTGGTGGTTGATGTGTGTGTGAGGGTGTAAGTGAGGGTGAGTGGGTGTCAGTTTCTCTTGCTTGTTGTGAGTGTGTTTAGGAAGTGGTAATGGTGTGGGTGTTGTGTGGTGGGTGAGGTGTGGGTGTTGCTCAGGGTGCTGTGTAGTTGTCTCCTCAGCTGTCATGTGTTTGATAATAGCAAAGGATCATGGGAGTGGATTTGGGCCTTTATGTAGGTGGAGTTGTGGGTGTGTCTTAGTTCCATGTTTTTTTTATTTTTTATTTATTGGCTTTGTCATTGCTTGTTTGGTCCTTTTTTGGTCTTTTTTCCTTAGGTTTTGGTGGGCGTGATGGAGACATTCATTTGACCGGGACGGACGCTGCCAGTGGCTCTTGCGGGGTAATCCGAGTCTGTCACACTGACATTCTGCTGTGTTTCTTCGTTGGCGACCGAGTTGGACGCAAAGGAGTCTGCTGTTTGGTAGTCACTGTTTTCTGTACGTCTCGTTTTACACGCATTGCATCGTATTATGCGGATCGTACAGCGCGGGTCCGTGTCGGTCGCGTCCATTCCTGATGCGTGTTGGTGGGTGCAGTTCCAGGTCCGTTTACTGGCGAATCACTGTTTCCCGTACGGTTCGGTCGTGCTGCTTGTGTTCCATACGAGTGGGTTGTAATTCACAAGCATTGCATCGTCCTGCGCGGGTCGTACGGCGCTGGTACGTGTCGGTCGGTCTCCATTCAAGGTCCGTGTCGGTCGGTACGGTTTCCGACCCGGATCGGAATCGACCCCTTACTAATGAACCTTTTCTTTTGCATGACAACAAAAACCCTCAAAAAAGAATACTAATCTTTAGCACACCCCATAATCTTTTTAGATTAGAACACAGTGATATTTGGATGATGGATGGGACGTTAAAAAGCACGCCTCATCCATGCACCCAAATATACACAATTCACGCATATACTAATAATACAGTAGTTCCCTTATTTTACAGTTTACTCCCTGATAAACAATCCTCAACATACACTGAATATTTGACAGTGATAAAAGCTAAAACATGGAACAAAAGTTCTAGAAAAGTAATAATTGACTTTGAATTGCCTATGATTAATACTATTACCAAATTGTACACGGATACCCAAATTCAAGGAAGTTTTTTTCACTTTTCTCAGTCTTATTGGTGCAAAATGCAAAAAACATCCTTAGTTCAGGATTATATATCAGATAGCAAACTACAGTTTGAACTAAAAAAACTAACTGCCCTTTGCTTTGTTCCTCCTGACAGTGTAGATGATACTACACTTCAATTACTGAATCTGAATACTTTACTACAAACGAAGAAAAATTGGCACCTATTCTAAATTACTTTGAAGACACACAGGGCCCGATTCACAGAAGTAATCTAAGACAAAATCCTAAACTTACTACTTTTGGTATTCACAGAAGGCATTTAGTAGTAGTAAAGCTAGGATTTTGTCCTAAGTCTGTCTTAAGTCTGTCCTAAGTTTTTCTTAAGTTTGTCTTAAGTCTGTCTTAAGTCTGTCTTAAGTCTGTCTTAAGTCTGTCTTAAGTCTGTCTTAAGTCTGTCTTAAGTCAAACTTAAGAAAAAATCCTAACTTTACTACTACTAAATGCCTTCTAAGAACACCAAAAGTAGTAAGTTTAGGATTTTGTCTCAGATTAGTTCTGTGAATCGGCCCCATGGATTGGCCATCTAAGTAGGTCGGGTCGCAGGAGGAAACCACGTTTCCATGTGAATTGGTGGAACTGCTCCTCGACCTGCTTAGAAGGAGGAGCAAAAACAAACAATGGCATGGAGTGATGGCACAACTCCTTCAATAAATCAATTGGCAAACCTCATCCTAATTTCTTGGAAATTTTGAGGAAGGAGCAAAGTTTCCAAGAAATGAGAATATCGCAATCATTAACAGGTAGCCTGAACCCACATATATCTAAACGAACAAAGAAAATGTCCGAGAGACTATTGGGTGCAATTCAACATTTTACGTTGATTGTGGCTTCAGACTACCTTGATAATCTTGCACACATCCTCCATTTCTAACCTACACTATCTTCTTACTTGCCTGTTTTGCCCTAAATTTTTTTTTTTAAAGTCGGGTCTCCTTACCTTAAGATGTCTTCTTTTTTCAACTCTTGGACTTACGTAGTATCCAATTTTTCACCAAGAGTCCTTGGTCTTTTTCGAATCCATTGCAAATAATCCACATTCCTTTTTATAACTCCAAGTCCTGAATTAATCTTTTGAAATATACGCATTATTTATTAAATTCTAATATGTGCATCCCTAAAAAAAACGCACCCAAAAAAAAATCCTGAAAAAGTGTTAATTTTCGGCAAAAAACGCAACAAAATCCAATGAAGCAATCCGTTCTATTTCGACAAATGTTCCAAATCCTTTTCATGTTCCAAAATCCAATAACCAATGAGCAATGGATGTAAACAAAAACGATCTTCTTATTTCCGATACAAAGTAGTTTTAAAAAAATCATATTAAAAATACATCTAGCCGCGACGACGCCAAAAAATATATTTTTTTTTTAAATCCCATCGCAAAAAGTAAAAAAGATACCTTTCGAATCACTTTTGTTTATTAAAGTTTATAATGTCTATATTTTGATTAACTTTATTAAACAAAACGTGTTACGAAAGAATGAGACCCGATGTGGGCCTACTACTGCAACCTGTTTTGGAAGAAATTAGTTGGTTAACACACATTAAAACTACCAAAAACACATTTACTACAACTATCCACCTCTCTCCTCTCTCCTTACAATAAACATTACCATATTATGTATTTTATTAATTTAAACTTGTCTTACCTTAACGGAGCTCTCCCTTGCATCTGATCCGTAGCTCGACCCTCCTCGTAATGCCGAAAGTTACGTTTACGCAGCAATATAATGTCTTACTGTAAAAATGAATCAAAAGACATTTTCTCCCATTCGCTTCAATGTAAAAATGCGGGAAAATTAATAAAAAAATGTTTTCAAAACACAGGGGCTGATTCCGATCTTGCTCGGAAGGGCTCCGAACGCGATCCGGGCAGAAAAAGTACGAGCCATACGCGTGTTTTCCAACCGACGCGTACAGCTGTATGAGCGAGCAAGTACAATGCGAGAAACGCGAAATCGCCGACCGAGTCATTTCCGGGTCCGAACCGCTCCGTACGTCTCGTCCGTAAGCAAACCGTGCCGTGCAATGGAGGCAATTTCCGACCGAGCCAGTATGATGCACGATTTGGACAGCCGGATCGAGTCAGAGCCTCCGACATGTCAACGCTCCGGGAAGCAGACTTCGGGGGTCCGCGCCGGACCCCCCTTCACTCGTAGCCTTACGAGTCGATCACAGGGGGGGACCCAAGGGTCCCCCCTACACATGCATGTATGGTGCGGGTGGCACAGATGCGTCCCCACTACAGGGGGCACCCTTGTGCGCAACGTACCTTTTTCGTCAATGGAAGCCTATGTACGCGTCGTACAACAGGCTCCCATTGACTTCAATGGGGCTCCGAGCGACCCGTGTCCCTCAGCGCTTGTTCGCATCGTACTCGGGCGGTCAGAGCCCCGGAGCACGAGTCGGTCGGGAAGCTCTACGGGCGCCAGTCGGCCGTAGGGCTTTAACAGCGAAATCGGAATCGGCCCCTTAATGTACATAAAAATATCTGTGTTAATTTTTGTATGTTATTATAAATATTAAACTATTTTTTAATTTTTTTTATATTTTATTTTTACTACAGGACTTTTATTTAATTGTTAATAAAATACATTAAATAATATTTTACATCTCTTGTCTTTTTTTACAGTTTCAAATATATGATATCTTTTTATTCAATTTACATTATATTTAAATAATATACTCATAGATTACAGTTTTTATTTATTTTTAATTTTATCATTATTTTTTATTATTATTATTCTTATTAATATAATTAATAATAATGTTATTTATATTATGGTTTAAGGGAGATTTATTTTTTAAATATATACAAAATCTTACATAGTAAAATTAATACTAAAGTCTTTTTTAAAATAATTATATTCAAAGGTTTGTGACATTTAAGTAATAAAAGGTAAAAAAAATACTAAAGTAAATAATTAATACTTTAGTATTAATTTTATTACCTGAGTACTAATTAGGATTTTGTATATATTTATAAAATAAATCTCCCTTAAACCATAATATAAATAATATTATTATTAATGATAATTAAAAAAAAAAAACTATAAACAAATATAAAACCAGATTTTAAACAAAATTACATTACATTTTGAATAAAATACAGTACCACAACATAACAAATACTTACCATACTATACTTACCAATGCGTTGTAATAGCATGCGTTGTAATAGCATACGTTGTAAAAGCATGCGTTGTAAAGGTGTATGCTTTGTAATGGCATGCGTTGTAAAGGTTTCTGCGTTGTAATGGATTCGTTGTAAAGGCATTGCGTTGTAATACCTGCGTTGTAATGGTTGTCTCCCATCCAGAAAGATTGAGTAAATATCAGGAAGAAGAATTGTTGTTTTCGTGTAAGAATATTAGAATGAGAGCGAAGAGTCTTCATGAGAGATTTGCTGAAGTTGCACAAACGTATGGAGTGGATATAGAGAAATCAAAGGCTTTGCAAAAGACATACAGATTGGATTTTAGTGATAAGGATCTGGAGAGTTTGAATGCTTCTGGCAAACTATTGCAAATTAAGGAGTTGACTAATACATTGAAATGATGGGATGAAATGGAACGTTGGAAAGGCAGATGGGTTAAAAATAAAGAAGAAATGCTTGCAAATAAAGGAGCATTGTTTATGTTTCCAGTGAGAGAGAGAGGGGCTGAGACAACAATGACTGAAATGATATATCCGATGAGAGAGGTACCAGGAGGTGGATATGTTCACGTTCCGTGGTCAAGGCACGATATACTGTCTTTTACAAATGAGTTTCCTAGATTGAGAGAAAAGCCAGTTGAGTGGTGCAAACAAGTAGAGAGATTTGTAACATTTTCAAAAGTATTTTTGAAAGATTCAGATGGTTTGTTTGACATTGTAGTTCCAGCTGATTTATGAACCGAGTGTAAAATTGCAGTAGATTGGCCAAGAGAAGAATATCCTAGAGATGCAAAGACTGGAGCACCATCAGATGAAGTTATGAAAAAAAATATAATCAAGTAATTACTTATTTGAAGGGAAAGATTTCACCAAAAGAGACAGATTGGGTAAAGATAGATAGAACGACTCAAGAGACAAAAGAAACCATACATGCTTACTATGAGAGGCTTCTACAAGTATTTAAACAGTATGGTGGTTTTGAAAGCATAACTGACAAAGATATGGGACATTTTGTGTATAGGTTTGTGTTTGGTTTGAAACCAGAGATTAGTAACATGATTCAACAACATTTGATTTGTTGGCAAAACAAGGGTGTAGATAAAATCTTGAGGTATGCGAAATATTGTAGTGATGATATTGGATCGAGACATAAGAAGTTGAAAGAGAAAATGATGTGGGCACATGTGAAAGCAGCACAGAAAAGTGGTAATTTTGTGGATTATTCTCAAACAGGTTTCCAAGGAAAAGGTCAGAATCAGAATACTCAGAATGGTCAAATTACTAACATGGGAGGTGTCATGATGAATGGTGGTGTTTCTACTCAAGGAAGAGGTAGGATTAGAGGTAATAAAGAAGAGATGAAAAAATAATTTCCATGTCATGAGTGCGGCAAGTTGGGACATTGGAAACGCAAGTGTAAGGTTTTCCTAGAGAATAATTAAATGAATCAGGACTATAATCAGCAAATGCAAGCGGAGGTGAATAGAAATCAGATACAACCGCAACAGGTAGTTACACAGGTACAAACATGACAACCCCCAATGCCAAACAATGTGAATGCTCAAGTACAAAGATACAGTGCAAATGCGGGTTTTCATACGGGAGAGCGAGTCAATAATAATCAAAATGTGCAAATGGCTTCACAATACTGATTGCACTGCCAGGAGAGTGATTCAGATACATCTCAATGAAGGAGCCTGAGGGGGAGGAGGAGTGCGTGCTTGGTGCATCTCTAGAGGCAGTTTAGTGTGGTCCCTTTGTGGATGGAGAAGTAGAAGGTAATGTAATTTTGTTCAAAATGATAATAGCAAGGTAAGGGACAGAAGTGAATGATTTGTATCCTTTACTTACAGCAAAGGATTTGCCTGTTGAATTGAGAGATACAGTGATGACTGATGTGTGGGATTTTTCAGGGAAAGACATTGGATTGATGAAAGGATCCTATTCAGATTTCAGTTAAACAGGATGCAGAATTTCCAAAAACACCACAGTACAAAATGAGTCCTGAGACCATTGCAGGAGTAACACCTGTAATTGAACAAAAGATTGAACAAGGCATCTTGAAAGAGAAACTAGGGAGTCCTTGCAATTCACCTAATATGGGAATTAAGAAACCGTGTGAGAAGTATAGGATAGTTCAAGCTCTGAGGAAAATCAATAAGATAGTGATACCTTGTTGCCCAAAAGTGCCAAACTCAGCAGTAATTCTTTACCAAATTCCTTGTGACGCGGAGTGGTTTAATGTGATTGATTTATGCCAAGCATTTTTCTCGATACCCTTACATCCAGCTAGCCAATATCTCTTTGCATTCTGGTTCGGAGTCTGTGTTTTGGCATGGTGCCGAGTTCCTCAAGAATATACAGAGAGTCCCTCAATTTTCAATCAGATTCTGAAAAAATGCGTAGAGTCATTGGTAATGCCAGAAGACTCAGGGGTCGATTCCGATTCGGGCCGGAAATATCTCCGACCGAGCCGGACCCGGAGAGATTTCCGACCGAATCGGACCCGTGCAGTCCGACCGAACGAGTACGATGCGTCCGTATGTTATCGGACTCGAGTCGGTCGGACTCCCATTGATGTCAATGGGAGCCGGTCGTACAACGCGTACGCGGGCTCCCATTGACTCAATGGGTGCGAGTCGGACAAGTGCGCCCCCTACAGCGGGTACGCGGCGAAGCGATTCGCGCCGTACACGCGAATGTGTGCGACTCGCGCGGCTACGCGTACAGGGGGGTCCGACACGGACCCCCAAAGTACGGCTCCGACAGCTCTTACGAGCCGGAGTGCGCGGCTCGGTCGGACTGCTCGCGGCGCGCATCGTACTTACCCGGCCGGGGAACGTCTCCATTGCGCGGTGCGAGTCGAGTCCGAGCGAGTCGGTCGGAGCGGTTCGAGCCGGGAGCGAGTCGGTCGGAGCGGTCGGGACGCCCGGACGAGTCGGTCGGCGAATTCGCATCGTACTCGCTCGGCCGGACCCGCGTACGGTTCGGTCGGGAAACAGGGCTCCGAATCGGATCCGGTAAAGCCGAATCCGATTCGGAGCCCTACCGGCCGAGATCGGAATCGGCCCCTCAGTGTTGGTGCAATACGTTGATGACATACTTGTTGCATCAAAGACAAGAAAAGCATGTGACCATTTGGCACTAGGTGGGCATAAAGTGTCACCTGCTAAATTGCAATTTTGTCAAAAGGAAATTAAGTATTTGGGACAAAAAATTGAGAAAGGAGTCAGGAAAGTATCACAAGATCGAATAACTGTGATCTTGCAAATGAATCCGCCCAGAACACAGAAAGAAATTTGAATGTTCTTGGGAATGGTTGGATACTGCAGACAATGGATCAGTGGCTTTTCACTGACAGCCAAGCCATTACAGAGATTGACACGTAAAGATGTGACCAATCCAATTAAACTGGATGAAGAATGCATGAGAGCCTTTGTAGAGTTGCGAGACAGCCTCTGTCGAGCACCTTCATTAGGAATGCCAGACTACAGCAAAGACTTTGCATTATTTTGCTGTGAGAGAGATAGTTGTGCACTTTCAGTTCTAATGCAGGTGCATGGAACAGCACGCCGTCCAGTGGCATATTTTTCTGCAACACTGGATTCAGTGGCTGCACCGTTACCAGAATGTTGAAAAGCAGTTGCTGCTATTTGTGTGAGTTTGGAGCAGAGTGAATAGATTCTGATGGGACATTCATTGAGAGTGTATGTGTCACATTCTGTTAAGATCTTGTTGACACGATCACAGACTCAGCATTGTACAAGTAGTCGGTTGACAAGATATGAAACAGTGATTCTGGGAGCAGAAAATGTGACTGTGACAAGATGTACAAATTTGAATCCGGCTACATTGTTACCAAGTGCAGGTTGTGAGGATGTGGCGGATGAAGCTGATCATGATTGTCTGGATGTGACTGAATTGTGTAGGAAACCAAGCCCTGATATAAAGGATACACCATTGCCTGAATCTGATTGTGCAATGTTTGTGGAAGGATCTTGCCTGAGGAATGACAAAGGTACTTTGCGTGCTTCATATGCAGTGTGTATAGTGGCCATGGTCCTTGCAGCTTCATGCTTAAAAGGAGTAAGTTCTGCATTTATTTCTGAATTGGTTGCATTGACCAGAGGATGTATAATTGGCAAAAATTTGAGAATAAGCATATTCACTGATAGTCAATATGGTTTTGGGGTTGTCCATGACTTTGGACAATTGTGGATGCAACAAGGTTTTTTGACATCATCAGGATCACCAATTTGGAATGGCAATTTCGTAAAAGAGTTACTTGTTGCACTACAATTGCCCAAAGACATTGGAGTGGTGAAATGTTCTGCCATAAGTCAGGAAATGACTATGTGACTAAAGGAAATAATTACACGGACCAAGTTGCACGTTTTTGTGCACGAAATTCAATTTCAATTCAATCAATCAATCAATCAATCAATCAATCAGGGAATTGTAAGCGCACTACTCACCCATGAGGGTCTCAAGGTGTTGAGGGGGGGGTTTCGCAGATCTGTTTAGCCGAAGAGCCAGGTCTTGAGGGTCTTTCTGAAGGTGTTCAGGGAGGGGGCGTGTCTGATGTCTGCCGGTAGCTCGTTCCAGGTCTTGGGTGCAATGTGAGAGAAGGATCTTCCGCCTGCTCTGGCTCTGTGGATGCGCGGGGTTTCAGCCAATGCGAGGTTGGAAGATTGGAGGTTTCTTTTGGGTACGTGGAAGTTGATTCTGTCATTGAGGTATTTGGGTCTGTTGTTGTGAGGCATTTGTAGGCGTGAGTGAGGATTTTGAAAGTTACTCTTTTCTCCACGGGGAGCCAGTGGAGACTTCGTAGGTGTTGGCTGATGTGTTCGTGTTGGGGGATGCCGAGGACAAGTCTGGCAGCGGTGTTCTGTATTGTCTGGAGTTTGCGGAGTAGGGACTTGTTGATACCAGCGTAGAGTGCGTTTCCATAGTCCAGTCTGCTGATGATGAGTGCGTGGGTGACTGTCTTCCTTGACTCAGGGGGATCCACTTGAAGGTCTTGCGGAGGATGCGGAGGGTGTTGAAGCAGCTGGAGGTGACGGCCTTGACCTGTCGGTTCATGGTGAGTGATGAGTCGAGTACGATGCTGAGGTTCTTGGCGTGGTCTGCGGGGGTGGGTGGGTTGCCAAGGGCGGTCGGGCACCAGGTGCTGTCCCGAGCAGAAGGGGTGGTACTGAGGACAAGGACTTCTGTCTTCTCGGCGTTGAGCTTCAGGCAGCTGTTGGTCATCCAGACTGTGACGTCTTGCATTCCTTTCTGGAAGTTGAGTTTGGCAGTGGTGGGGTTTTTGGTGAGGGAGAGGCTGAGCTGGGTGTCGTCGGCATAGGATACGATGTTGAGGCCGTGTTGTCGGACGATGGCTGTGAGGGGGGCCATGTAGATGTTGAAGAGGGTGGGGCTCAGTGATGAACCCTGTGGGACTCCGCAGGTGATTTTCGCGGGGTCGGAGAGGAAGGGTAGGAGTCTGATCCTTTGGCTTCTTCCGGTGAGGAATGATCGTATCCAGTCCAGGGCTGTTCCTTGTATGCCTGCGTCGTGTAGTCTGGCGACTAGCGTGTGGTGGGAGACGGTGTCGAAGGCCGCTGATAGGTCAAGTAGGATGAGGGCTGCGGAGTGGCCTTGGTCCAGGAGGGTGGGGATGTCATCTGTGGCGGCGAGTAGGGCGGTCTCTGTGCTGTGGTTGGTTCGGAATCCGGATTGGGACGGGTCAAGGACGGCGTTCTCTTCAATGAAACGTGTCAGTTTCCTGTTGACTGTTTTCTCTGCAACTTTGGCTGTGAAGGGGAGGAGCGAGATGGGCCGATAGTTCTTGAGGTCGGTGGGGTCAGCTGTGGGCTTCTTGAGCAGGGGTCTGACTTCTGCACGCTTCCAGTCATCTGGGAAGGTGCCTGTTTTGAAGGTGGTGTTGATGGTGCGTTGTAGTTCGGGTGCGATGGCGGCCGCGGCTCTGTGGTAGATGTGAGGGGGCAGGGGTCGGTGGGGGCCCCCGAGTGGATGCTTTTCATGGTCGAGGCGGTGTCTTCGGCCGTGATCGGTGTCCAGTTGGAGATGGTGGGCTGGCTGGTGTTTTTGGGGGGCGGGGGGCCGTCTGTGGCGCCTGGTGGATGGTCAATGAAGTTGTTGTAGAGGTTTTTGATCTTGAGGTGGAAATAGGTTCCAAGCTTGTCCAGAGGTCTTGGGATCGGGTGATGTCTGTGGCTTCGCTGCGTGGGTTGGTGAATTCCTGAATGACACTGAAAAGTTCCTTGGAGTTGGTGGAGTTGGCCAGGATTTTGTTGTGGATGAAGTTCCTCTTGGTGGCTTTGATCTGGTTGTGGTAGTCTGTCATGGCGTCCTTGTAGGTGGTGTGGTTTTCGGTTGTCTTGGTGTTTCTTCAGTTCTTATCCAGACGTCTGCAGGTGCGTCTGGCTTCTTGGAGAGTGGTGGTGAACAAGGCGGCTTTCCTGGGGCGTTGTCTGTTGGGATTGCATAGCGGGCGAGCTCATCTGCGCAGTTGTCTGGCTGCGTCGTTGGCGTCCAGTGCCCAGGTGTGGTAGTCTCGGGTGAGGGTGGAGTTAAGTTGCTCATCGGTAACCTTGCTCCAGTTCCTTCGAGGTGGGCGTGGGCCTGGTTTGGGTGCCTTGGGTTTGTTGATGGCGAAGTGTACGCAGTGGTGGTTGGTCCATGGCGGCTGCATTGTGTGGCTGAATTGGACGCTGTTTCCTGCCGCGAAGATGGGTTTGAGGGTGTGTCCTGCTCTGTGGGTCGGTGTGTTGACGAGTTGTTTAAGTCCGATGCTGGCGAGGTTGTCACGAAGGATAGTGGAGTTGGGGTCGCTGGGGTTGTCGAGGTGGAAGTTCAGGTCTCCAATGAGTATGTAGTTTGCTGAGACAATGGCGTGGGGTGCGATGAAGTCGGTGATGGTGGTGGCGAAGCGTGTTCGGGGGCCGGGAGGTCTGTAGATGAGGGTTCCTCGGAGTGTGGCTTTGGGGGTGGTCTGGATCTGGAAGTGCAGCTGTTCGGCGGAGGGGAAGGTTTCACTGGAGGTGGTGAGGCAGAGGGTGCTCTCGTGGGCGATGACGAGGCCCCCTCCTGGGTGGTTGGGGCGGTCTTTCCTCTGGATCTTGTATCCGTCTGGGATGGCGGTGCTGATGTCGGGGCGGAGGATGCGTTGGTCCAGGTCTCTGTGAAGAAGGCGATGTCGGGCAAGAGAGAGTCGAGTAGGTTCCAGATTTCCATGGCGTGTTTGTGTACGGAGCGTACGTTGATGAGGATGCATTTTAGGGTGTCCCCGGTGCTGCCGTCGGCGGTGTTGGAGGCCGGGGTGGCTGTGAGGGTCTGGTGGCAGTGGAGGCAGGAGAACTGGCCATGGGTCGTGTTCGGCGAGGCCTGTTGGCATTCTTTAAGTCTTCCAGGGTTGAGTGTGAGGAGGTTGGTGGTGTCGTAGCGATGGGTAGTGGGAGGTCCAGGGTTCCTGGCGTTGGCCACGGTCAGGTCGCAGATGGGCTTGCCAGCGGCGCACCTTTGGTGCGCCAGCGGCGCGACTGCGTGGCAGCCACCGTTAAGTAGGGGAGGTGGGAGGGAGGAGAGGCTGGGAGGCGGGAGCGGGGGAATTCTGGAGGGGAATTCCGGGGGGGGTATTACGGGGGGAATTCTGGGGGGGAGGGGCCACAGGGGCAGCAGCAGCGAAAGGCGAAAGGAACAGGCAGGCACGAGAAAATAAAAACAGTGATGTAATTAGAGCAAGACACAGATGGGCACAATAACATTGGCACAACAGGGAAAAATTAAGAAAAAAACAGCTGAGAAAGGTTACGGTGGTTGCAGGCAGTCTGGTCCCAGTTGGAGTGGGCAGCAGGAACAGGAGCTGGCAGCAGCCTCAAACCTCCCAAGGAGGAGGTCGGGGTCTGGAGGCAAGAGACGGCATAGCGGAGTTGCGGGGAGAGAGTGGACCTAGTCCAATTAACAAAGAGACGCAGTAATCTGATACAAATTGTCATCTAATGTTTTCTTCTGTTGAATCATGGGAAGAAGTTAGGCAATTGCAAGAAGAAGCTAGTGAGGAAGAGAAGGGAATTTGGATCAAGACAGGTTGTTCACGAAGGGCAGAAGATGAAGTGTGGGTGTATACAGATGGGAGACCAATAATGCCAGATAGCTTGCTGTCACAGATGGCTAGAATGTATCATGGTCTAATACATGTAGCAAGGGATGCCATGATCAGGCTGTCTAAGCAGACATGGTACAATCCAAAGTTCAGGGTCATTGCAGAGAGTCTTTGCCAGAGATGTATAACTTGTCAGCAGCAAAATGCAGGAAGAAAAACTGTTGTCAGTTGGGGACGAATTGGAAAAGCAGCAGGTCCATTTACAAGACTGCAGGCAGACTTTATCAAACTTCCTCCATGTAATGGATTGAAATATGTGTTGGCTGTGGTCTGTCTGTTCTCTCGTTGGGTAGAAGCTTACCCAACAAGACGAAATGATAGTCTAACAATTGCTAAATTGCCACTAAGAGAGATAATACCGAGGTTTGGATTTACAGTCTCTTTAGAAACAGATAGAGGCACACATTTAAACAATGAAATAATTCGGATGATTTGTTCAGCATTTCAAATTAAATTGACCAAAAATTACATTGTGCCTATCGAACAGAAGCCTCAGGTGTGGTCCGAAAATTAATGACAATATTAAGTCGAGACTATCAAAAGTGTGTGCGTCCACAGCACTAAAATGGCCAGATGCTTTACCCCAAGTTCTGATGAGTTTGAGAAGTATTCCTGATAAAAAAGACTGGATTTTCGCTCCACAAAGTCATTATGGGGAGAGCAATGAGGCAGCCAATAGTCCCAGCAAATCAACTGATGAATATAACTGATGATCTAGTGCTCGATTATTGAAAAGGATTGGCTGATGTGGTATGTTCTGTGTTTCATCAGGTTGGAGAGTGGATTCTGGTGAAGAAATATGTATGGAAGTCTTGCTTGAAACCACGTTGGCATGGGCCATATCAAGTGATAATGGTGACAACGACAGCAGTGAAGTGTGGTGGCTTACCAAATTGGATTCACGCAAGCCACACAAGAAGAGTCCCAAGTCCACTTGAAAAACTTAAACAGATGAAAGTGATCAAAGAGATCAAGATCAAGTTGAACAAAGTCGAATAAATATTGGGCACCAGCTACTGGATCTCGTGAGACTGTTGTGAATGCCAATGAAGAAGAGAGTTTGATTCAAGAACAGGTACAAACAAGAAAAGAAGCAAACAAGAGAAGTTTCGAATCAAGTGTTGAATCTGGTGACTCTGTGCAAGTGAAAAAGGCAAGAAAAGGAGATATATGGCCAAATGGAGTGAAAAGACTGAAATACACTCTGAAAGAAAAAGTTCAAATTGCAATAATATAAGTATCGAGCCAAACAGAACAAAGTGACTCAGAAGAAAATACAGTTCGGAGAACAAAAAGAGCAAGAGTTCTGAACAAAGAAGTATACAGCACCTGAGTGGATATACAGGGTTACTGAAGCAGCTGAAACTACAGATCATTGTGAGGAGGAGACTGTAGCAGAATCGAGTCACAGGAACTGTTATGAGCCACCTTAAATGAACTGTGTCAAAAATTAAGGTGCAGAAGATTGAAAAGATCACTCTGAAGAGTGCGGAAAATTAAGGTGGAATTGAGTAAAAGGCTGTTAAGAAAAAAAAGAGAGAGAGGGGAAAAGCAGGGAGGCTTAAGAAGTGCTTGGATACACTACACACTATTTTACACTATTTTTAGTTTTTTTAATTTTCAAAGTTTTATTTTTTAGCCTAATTTTTAGTCTAGTTTTTTATTTTTATAGAAAATGGCAAGAGCAAATTTTCTAGAGACTGGACATCAAAACCAAAGTTTTAAACATAGATGTATTAATGCTTGCTTTATAAGTGTTTTACTATTAATAATTGTTTGGTTAATACTAATTGTTGTTGTGCCTTATTTTATGTATCCTACTAAGAAAAATGTTACTAATAATTTGGTGAGTAAAAAAGTAGATGTGGGAAAACTTAAAGAAGAACCACAAACTAACATTGAGAAAATAACAGGTGATAATATATATCACCGGGATAGCTCTTTTGATGATTTTTCGTTAAATGTTTTTACCAAATTATTGTATGAATATGTGGATACTATGGATGCGAGAAATTGTTACGTGTGCATGCAATTACCTTTGTCAGTGTCTGAGGGGGTGACTTATCATCACCTACCTTTAACATATGGAGTCTCGTGTAGTGTACTAACAAGTTCGTTCTATGAAAAAGGAAGCCTGCAGTATTTCTATTCAAATTACGATTTAGTGTTCTCTGAAGTGCCTATTAGAAAGAAAATGAATATGCTGAGTAGTATGAAAAATGCAGAGTATTTTGGTGAATTTTTTCATACTACTAAAACGATAGATACTGTATATGCACATCGTAATAATTTAACATGTAGTTTACATCAGGAGGAGATTGAATTTATAAATTTGGTGGAAGATAGGAGACAGAGTTTTAATAAGAAAGCTGCTGAGCAATAGTCCCATATACCTCCTTGGGCTTTTAGAGAAGGTGATTACAAAAAGGGTGAGACATATGCTGGAATGACTCTGGATTAGCACCATAGGGGAAAGCTTTGCTTACTTAGACAGAAAACAGAATATAATAATTATTTTATTGGTTCTAGTGAATGTGACCATACCTTCTTAATTACGGGAGGTTGGGGATTGAGAGGTGGTACATATCCTGTTTTCCCTGGTATATATTATGTGTGTGGTAAGAATGCCTATTATAGGTTGCCTACACATTGGTATGGGTGTTGTTCTGTGGGAATTGTCTTTCCAAAGGTATATCACTTAGATAAAAGTCATGGAACCAATGAAAAGAAGAGTGGACTAACTCTTAATGAAAGGGGAATTAGTGCTGCAGAGATTGTGGGTGATATTTTTGGAGCCTTAATACCTTCAGTTGGTGTAATTTTAAGTTCACATAAAATTAGGAAATTATCCACAGTTGTTGATCGAATATCAACAGATACCGCTGGTGGGTTCTTAGTGATTGATACAGAAATGGTTGCTATAAGATCTATGGTCTTGCGAAATAGACTTGCTCTTGATGTATTATTGGCAAAAGAGGACGGAGTCTGTAATATGTTGAAAATTCAACAGTGCTGTACATATATCCCTGACAAAACTAAGAGCCTGGAGGGATATATTACAAATATTACGCATTTACGTGATGATTTAACTGAACTGAAGGTTGATGGTGCTTGGGAGAGACTTGGTAACGGTTTCTCCTCTGTGGGTAATTGGTTTTCTACTTTTAGTCATAGTCATCTGGGAAAAACACTAACACCAATAGTTGCTTTTGCTACAGGGATACTAATACTGGTATTAATATATAAGTGTTGCAAGTACGAGAGACAAACATTAGATACTAAACGGAGAGCAAGAAAGAGAGAAGAAATAGAGTTGGAAGAGAGAAGAGGAAATTGCTATGAAATAGTAAAGGATATAGATGGAGTTATGTTGAAACAGAAGAAAACTACTGCTTTCTAAGTAGAATAATATGATGGGTTTTTTAATGATAGCTCAAGTCGCCATCAAAAGGGGGATTGATGGAGCAGGGCTTTCGCAAAATAAAACCTGCTCGGATTGAACTCCTCATTGTGTGGATTATTAACAAAATGGTGTGGAAATTGCCAGTGCAAAACTAAAAAGGGGTAAAAATGAAAACTGCGCAAGCGCGTGCTGGGGAGAGTTAATGTAGGCCGCAGAATACACATGGTTAATGCAGAAAATATCAGTCAAAAGCCGCAAGTTTCTCTTCATTAACTGTTTGAAAATAATATGAAGAGCGTTAGAATATGCAAGCAAAAGCATTCATAAAAGTGTTTAATAGTGGAGTTTTATAAAATAACCATGATAATCACACTTGTATTTGCTTTTCCTAGAGCGCATTTTACTGCTCGGCAGAGGAGGCCTCAAGAGTTGTTTTAGGTTTAGTTTGCTTATTAGAATGTAGAATGAAAATATGTAATTTGTCCTTCGTGAGTTCCTGATGATGGCCAAGGTTGCGTAGAGGAAACAATGAACATTTTGAACGGAACTACCTTGCCGAGCGGAGTATGTGGACACTTGTACTGCAAGATTGATACATTTACAAGATGGAGAATGCACAAGCCATGGAAGAGCGATAGCTGTATTTCCTCTGCTGAAAAGCTGATGACATGAGCTGCCAAATACAAAGGAACTGTTGAAAAGTTAGGCACACCGAGAATGGAGTGACTAGACACCCCCTATTTTTAACCAATGAAAGTTGAGATTTTTGTGTGTGATGATGCATGAGGGGTTGGATCTTTAGTGAATTTAGGGTATAACTATTAGTGGTGAGAGGGTGGGGGTTAGTGCGCGTTTTTCCTACTTCGCGAGAGGAGAGAGCCGTGTTGCTGTTTCCTAACTTTATTGGCTGGCTGTTTTTCTGCTGAACCTGACTCTTTGACTTTGCTCCTCAATTCTTCTTGGGGACGCCCAGCTTACTCTCATGGCCAGAGGGTAGCATTTGAGATTCCTAAACCTTGCGATTGGTTAGTATGATATTCTGAATTTCCATACATCTTATTGCAAATGTCTTTGTTCTTTTGTCTCTACGCCTATCCACTCTCTCATTGCGCTGATCTTTGAGATGTATAATTGTGATTTATTTCATTACTGTTCTCCTGTGTGATGATCAATGATTCGAGCTGTATTGTACTTGATGAGCAATCGCATTATTTTAGATAAAGCATACTAATAAGAAACAGAGTTTGGTATTATTAGTGTCAATTTGGTTATTTTGAATGATTATACTTTATAATGGTACATCTTTAAGATTTTCTGATATTATTTTGCCAATCCCTGACCACAATTAAAGATTCATGGGAAAAGGGAGAGGTCAAATAAAGTGATGAGCAAATTGGTAAGTTTGGTTTGATTAATTTAAACTCACCCAGCGTGGAAGGGACTGATAGGTATTAAATTGGGTCCAGATGATAGAAATGTGTCTGTCCCTAAGCGCTGGATCACACATTAGTGTCTTCATTATCACGGTCACTGACTCAAATCACCCTCCAACACCTTCATAGCATTTCCTTTCTTCCTTCTGCAAACCTTTTGGGAATGTCCCATGATGACACAAGCAACACAACATTGGGCCCGATTCACAGAACTAACTTAAGACAAAATCCTAAACGTACTACCATTTTGGTATTCACAGAAGGCACTTACTCATTAATGAGTAAGTGCCTTCTGTGAATACCAAAATGAGTAAGTGCCTTCTGTGAATACCAAAATGAGTAAGTGCCTTCTGTAAATACCAAAATGAGTAAGTGCCTTCTGTGAATATCAAAATGGTAGTAAGTTTAGGATTATGTCTTAAGTTAGTTCTGTGAATCGGGCCCGAAGATTTCAGGCAGGACATTTTTTATCGTTGGCAAGATGACTAGTGAAACCACACCTGTAACAGTTTACGACAGTATTTGAACTTTCCAATTTCGTTTTTTAGACGCTGTTGGCCTTCTTCACAGTATCTCGGGTACTTTCTATCAGTTTTTTTCCAGAATTGTTTTTTTTACTACCTCACCAAAATTACAACCCTTGTCATCTATTTGCTCTTTATTATTTTCAGAAAGTACTGCCTTGACACATCTGCCAGTCAACTCTACATGTTTCACTATATCTATTAGCTCCTGAAGTGAAGCTACCCTTTCACCCACAAATGACCCTATATGGCAGGATTAGCAGCAGGCATAACAATTTGGTCTCAAATAAGTTCATTATGTAATGCTCCAAAACGACATGTCAAAGCAAGGTTCTTTAATGAAGGAATGCAATCTTCAATAGATGCTTGTTTAGATTACTTTCTATGGTAAAATATGTACCTGTCTATGCCAACGCAAACTGTGGGAGTGTAATATATATCAAAGTTTTAAAGTGCATTGGTAAAAATATCATCTTGACCTGGCTGCCTATGTTTCTTTTCTATGCAATTAGTTTTTAACCCTGATGGACCCAAGCAGTGTAAAAGTACTTTTGTCTTATCAGGTGTAAAAGCCTCATCACCATCAAATGTTGAATGTAAATTAAAACAAATATTCACGCCACTCGTCACTTTAATGAAGAGTTACCAGAAGAAGAAATGAAAGGTTGAGGAGGCGTCAAATTCAATGTATTGCAGAACACAATGATAACTAAACACAAGAGTCCCGAAAACACCAGTACAATAAGAAAATTTACCAATTGTAAAACATGGATGGTTGAATAATAATTATATAACCAATGTAAGCCGATGTTAGCTAGATGAGGAAAGAACCGAAGACCTTCCTACAGTAATAAGGCAGCATGCAATGGTGTAACGTTGTTGCTTGAGTAAGGAAATAAATTGTGCCAAAAACCAATATGGCGGTACGCGCATCATGTCTACAAATGGCAGATACGTAGATTTGTGTGCCAGGGTCGCTCATCGCCACATTTTAAAGATGATTCTACTCCGATGTAGATGAAGTAAAGTTTATTTTAGGCAACAACCTGGCAAATCACTAAGGGAAAGCAAACAGATCCATTCCCCCCAACCACTTCTCAGCTTCTCCCCAGCATTCCATGTTACCTCATAGCATTCCAACTTAGACCACTAGGGAAATCCATAAGGGACAACTAAGAATGAATGTATAAAGCATCACAACAAGTACAACAGTGAGGGAAAGGATGTGCAATGCAGTACCCAAAATCGCTTTTCCAAATTCACATATGTGACAGTGCTATTGTTTTATGTACAGAAACCCAACAGTCGTAAAGATACTACTTGTAAAATACCTTTGTGAATAGGAACACATGTAAACCTGTGTGAATCAGGCCCTGAATGTTTGCTTGAGCTATTTCAATTACTTAAAATAGTTATGCAGCAAATCTGAAAGCTGAAGTAATTAACATGTACAATCTCTCTCACTGTCCTATCTTTCTTTTTTCCTGAAATCTCTTTGTATGTCTCTTCTAAAGCAACATGACTGCTTCAAGGGCTCTGCATATAATGCATATTCCTTGCAGCCTTTTTGAAAGCCAAGATAAAGCAAAACTATTTGATGCCACACACAGGCTCCCTTGGTGGGAAATTAATGGGCCGTCATGTTCTTGAATGGCTGGTGATCTTGGGATCTGCATGAACCCCCAACCCTCCTAAATGGAGGTACTGAAAATAGATAATGACTCTCAGAAAGACAACACATATAGCCGTGGTGCCTATATCTTTCACTTCCTCCTCCCTTAAGCAGTCCTCACTGTAGGAGAGTAGGATCTGCCTCTTCTGTTGCCCCCACTTTTTTTCTGATGTTTACACTGGTTTCTGGCTATAGTCTGGCTGGGTCCCTGCTAATCAGGGCCCCAGCCTCTCTGTTCTCTCTAAACGACTTGGAGTGCACTCTAGGTGCACTAGTGATTGGATGCTGTGGTTCCTTATGAGTCCCTAGTATATGGTACCTTAGGTGCTAAGGGCATAGGTACTTCACAGGCCTACCAGGGGCTGCAGCATGTATTATGCCACCCCTGGGAAGCAGACTAAATCTGACACCACAGCCCTGCTACTGCAGCCTGGGTGAGGAAGTGCTAGCACCCCTCACTGAGATATAGGTCCCCTATATCTCTCCTACACACACATATAAACCTATCAGTCACCCCTAAGGCAGGCCCTATCAATCCTGAGGGCAGGGTGCTTGGCTTCTATGTGAGGGGGTGCCTCTGCCTGAGCAGGGCCCCTCTGCAGCTCTCAGAGTCCATTCTCTGGTGCTGTTTGTGGATGTGGTTAAACCATATACTTTTAAGTGCATTATATCCTCGCAGTAAAATGCTAACTTTGGAATGGCTGCATCGAAACATGTCGTGTTTGGTGTCAAACATCTTGGAATACTACCCCCCGCCAGTCCTGGCGGCGGGGGTAGCATTCCACCCTTCTAGAGGGATAGACATGTACCTACTGTGGAAACGCGGTAGAATCCTGCAGAGCCCTGGCATCACAAAATGGATGCCACCAGTCACAGACACTGGGCTGGCCTCCTGCTGATGACCAACACTCGCAGTGGAGGAAGCCCAACAATAGATATCCTGTCCCAAGGGGTGTGACCACCTTCCAGACAGGGTTTAGTGTATTGGGGCTGGGTGGGTGCACTCTTAGAGTGCTTTGAAGTCCTGCACTGGGGAGCAGAAGGCTCCTCTGTGCATACCCCAGTTCAAACTGGCTCAGGGGCTACCTGCCCCTGCTCTGGCGCGAAAGTGGACAAAGGGTAGTGGGTGTAGCCACCCCCTCCCCTGACCCTCCCATAGGTAGGGTCATAGAGCTAGTCCCTCCCTTTCTTTTAGTATAAGAGGGGGAACCTGTGCATTGCAACCTAGATTTCCCTGGACGACGGTCTGAAGAAGAATCCCGGACCTTCGACGTTCCACTACCTTTGGAAGACTGAAGAATCTCCCTTGGAGTCAAGGAGTGACTCTCCTGCTTGGCAGGCACCAAAAACTACAAACGACGGTCGCAAACTACGCCGCTCCCACCGGAGTCCGAAGTCCGAAGTCCCTGCAGCCCAAGAAGTGGATTTCCTGACTTCTCAAAGGCCATCGTGAGTCCCCAGCGAAGCTGAGGCCAGTGGACCCAAAGAGTGACGAGGAACCGCGACCCCTAGGTACCGTGCACTATTGTCGAGTGCAACCCCTTTACAATGTTCCACGAACTTGTGCTTTGAACCACTTGTGGTCCGAGCCTCCAGCAGGAATCCCTCCGAAGATCAGAGGCCTACCACATTCCGAGTGACCGTGGGCCCCTGTGAGCGAATCCTCCTGAGGCATCTTTGCGATCCCTTGCCAGCCAGCTTGTGGGTCCCCAGAAGACTTTCTAAAGAAACCAAATTGCTTCCCTGGTTTCTCCAGGCCTGCCCTGACTTACCCTTGCTGGGTGAGTCCCCCAGACCTTGCTGGTCTGCGCCATTGCCTCTTCACACTTTCCCCGAGACTTGCTGTTACCAAGGCTTGTTGGCTCCGATCGAGTCGCCGACACAGCAGTAAGCTGCAGACATCGTGCGACACACCGAACCCAGCTCCTGGTCATCGTCGACGCCTCCTGGACCTTGTGGCTGAAGAGTCAAGGCACCCACGAACAACCTGAATCTTGCGACGACGGTGGGCATCCATCTTCCTTGCCCCGAGTCACTGCCAAGTGACTTTGAACACTGTACCCTCTGCTTTCAGGTCTTCCATCTTCTGAATCCAGGCTTGGATTCCTCCGGACACTTCTCCTGTCGCCGCAAGCAGCAAGTCTTCACTGGCTCCCATTGAAAACGACGCCGCGACCCGACACCAAAGAAGGTAACTTCAGCACTACGGTGCTCCTGTGGGTGTGGGCCCTAGAACTACTTACCCTGTAAGTGACTTGCTTGTAGCTTGCCTAGGAGTGTCCTAAAACTCTCCTTTTCTAAGTGCGACAATTGCGCTGACTCGTACAGGGTTCGCGTCTGTGTTAGACACACCACATCCATCTCCTTTGTAACACTATCCAGAACTGTGTCCTTCGACTCGTACTGAGTCCGATCGGTGTTCGCCTCGAACACAAGGGGCCTGTAACATTGAGATCTCCATTGCACTGACTCGCACAAGGTTCGCGTCTGTGTTAGACACAGCGCGTCCATCTCCCTTGCAACTCTATCTGTAACCGCGTCCTTCGACTCGTACAAGGACCGATCGGTGTGTTCGCCTCGAACACGCAAGGGACCTTTAACATTGAAATCTCAATCGCGTCTGAGCGCATAGACTCGCACAGGACTCGCACCGGTGCCAGGACACCGCGTCCGTCCCCTGTGGGTCTCCTACAACTACCTGGGGTGGTTCTTGGGGGTCCCTCGATTCTAGATGCCCTAGACCTAGGTCTAGCCAAACTAAGATTGTGATATTCGATTGTGCTAAACTTATTTTGGTAACATTTGACTTGTACATATGTTCCTGACTTCTAATCTCATAAAGAGATTAGTAGAGAGTGTTTATTAATAAATACATATATATTTGATATAAATACCTGTGTGGTGTCTTTTCATTTGGTGATTCAAGAGATTGTGTGGTAAAACAAGCTGCTTTACATTCCTTCAAGACTTAGCCTGAAGGCTGCTCTCCACAGCTACCACTAGGATAGCTTTCTATAAAGGTTGTCTTAAACCTATCTACCATAAGAGTCGAATTGTTCTGGTGCAAGGTGTCCACTTTAATTAGTGAACAGCATATACCAGGCCAATTTCTCACATTGGTGGGCAGCGTGTGGGATTCCAGCTTGCTATTGTTTTACCAGAAAATCTCTATTTGAAATACTAACTGAAAACCACTATAGGTACTTAAGGTACATATAAAGTCAAGCTGGGTATCAATAAGTTCTACTGAACTTAGAGCTGTGTGCCAAGGGATAGCACACCCTTTCTACAGCTCAAGCTAGTATCAGTAGGCCACAAACTAGTGTAGGTAGTACAACACTGCACAACACTAGAATGTCCTTAAAGGGTGGAACCAGTGGATCCACTCAGCCTCAGTATAAGGACATGGCTTTCTCTGACTTGAGAGCCATGTGTTTTGAAAGACACCTGAGGCTAGGATAGAGTCCCTCCACCCTACACCTGATAGATCTGCTGACAGCAGATGATCTTAGATTGGCTCTAGGAGCTAATGGGTCTGAATCAGTGAGTGGGTCAATTACAGTATCTGGGTCAGATGATGAAAATCAGAATGACCAAGACTCTGTGATTGAAGGGCCAGGCCTCAAGGGGCCTGAAAAGGACAGAGGAATTCTCCCTAAGAGAGCTGACAGAGTGGAAGAGAGGCATAGGTCCCCTTCCAGGGAATCTGACCACTCTTATCACTCTGGCAGAGAATTTATCCAGCAGAGGAACTCATACTTTCCCATAAGAGAGACCTCCTCTGAAAGAATGTGCAAACTGCTGCAGTATGAGGAAGCAAGAGTTGCCCTCAGAACCAAGCAGTTGGCACTGGATATAGAAGCCCTGGAGATCCAGAGAGCTTCTAGAAGAGAGGGTTAGAACCCCTTGGTGGCAGCAACAGTGTCCCTAGAGGCAGATAATCTATTCCAGACCATAGGAACCTGAGCAAGGTTGTTCCTCCCTACCAGAGTGGGGATGATATCCACAAGTGGATAACTGCTATGGAGAGGGCCTGTAGAGTACAGCAGGTCCCCAAAAGCAGTGGGCAGAAATCTTGTGGCTCTCCTTTTCAGACAAAGGTAGAGACAAGCTCCTCACTGTTAGAGAAGAGGATGCTGATGATTATGAAGTCCTGAAGAGTGCACTGATAGATGGGTTTGGCTTAACCACTGAGCAGTACAGGTTGAAGTTCAGAGACACCCAGAAGGCACAGACTCAGGACTGGACTGACTTTGTTGATTGTGCAACCAAGGCTTTGGAGGGTTGGCTGGTTGGCAGTAGGGTTACTGATTTCAAGGGATTGTATAATCTGATGATGAGAGAACAGATCCTTAATAATTGCCAGAACCAGTTGTTGCATCAATACCTGGTGGACTCAGATCTGACCTCTCCCCAAGAATTGGAAAAGAAGGCAGACAAATGGGTCAGAACCAGGGTGAGGCAGAAACCCCAGAACCAAGGGGGTGACACTAAGAAGCAAGATCCTAAGGGCTCTGAGAAAGGTGGGGATAAGTCAAAAGACCAGAAGTCTTCACAAGGGCCCCAAAAATCTGCACCTGGTGGGGAGTCACAATCCAACAAGGGAAAAGGCCAAAAGAAGCCCTGGTGCAAATTCTGTAAACAGAAAGGGCACTGGACTTCTGATTGTAACAAGTCCAAAGACCAAACCACCCCCACTCCTGCCCCTAAGGCAACTGTTCCCCCTAGCTCAGCTACTGGTGGAGGTGGTACACAGAATAAGGGTGTAGTAGGGTTGACCCTGGGTTCTGAAGTGGACTCTGACCTAGTCAGAGTGCCCACTCAGGCAATGCTGATTTGTGAGGAGACCTTAATATGTCCTTCCTAGTAAGCCTTAGTAATCTGGGCAAATACAAACAGCAGCCTGTAATAAATGGCAAACAGGCTTTGGCATTTAGGGACACAGGTGCTAGTGTCACCATGGTGGCAGAGGATCTTGTGGACCCTGGACAGATCATCCTGGGCGAAATGTACCAGGTGACCAATGCAAGCAATGTCAAGACCAACCATAGTCTGGCAGTTGTGAATTTCTCCTGGGGAGGGGTAACTGGCCTCAAGAAGGTTGTAGTCAGTGCAGACCTCCCTGTCGAATGTCTATTGGGCAATGATCTAGAGACTTCAGCCTGGTCTGAAGTAGAGTTATGGACTCATGCTGAGATGTTGGGCATCCCTGCAGAAGGTATTTGCTGTGACCAGGTCACAAGCAAGAATGCATGACACTGAACCAGCTCTGGATCCTGGAACAATGGACCAGATGCTTCCCAAGAGGAGGAGCAGTAGGGTAAAGGCAGTGCCTTTCCCTCTGTCTCAGATCACAGATTCACCCCCAGAGGGAGGTGAAGCAGATCCTGAAGAATGAACTGCCCCAGAGGGACTTGAGCCTGATCAGGTTGAGTTATTGGGGGCAGGGGGCCCTTCTAGGGAAGATCTGAGTAAGGAGCAACAGTGCTGCCCCTCTCTTGAACCCCTCAGACAGCAGGCTGCTGCTGAGGCTGCTGGGAGTGCTAGTGGGTCCCATAAAGTTTATTGGGATGAGGGACTCCTATATTCTGAGGGTAGAGATCCAGCCCCTGGAGCCACCAGGAGGATGGTAATACCTCAGAAGTTTAGGGGGTTCCTCTTGACCCTAGCACATGACATCCCTTTAGCAGGACACTTGGGCCAAAACAAGACCTGGGACAGGCTTGTTCCACATTTTCATTGGCCACATATGTCAGAGGACACAAAGGAGTTTTGTCGCTCCTGTGTCACATGCCAAGCCAGTGGTAAGGCAGGTGGCACAACAAAGACCCCCTGATACCACTACCTGTGGTGGGGGTACCCTTTTAAAGGGTAGGGATTGACATTGTTGGTCCCCTTGACCCTCAAACTGCATCTGGGCACAGGTTTATCCTGGTGGTAGTGGATCATGCCACCAGGTACCCAGAAAGCAATTCCCCTGAGGACCACCACAGCCCCTGTGGTGGCAAGAGCCCTCATTGGAGTCTTCTCCAGAGTGGGTTTCCCAAAGGAGGTCATTTCTGACAGAGGTACCAACGTCATGTCAGGATATCTAAAAGCAATGTGGAAGGAGTGTGGTGTAACTTACAAGTTCACCACCCCTATCACCCACAATGCAATGGTTTAGTTGAACGCTTCAACAAAACCTTGAAAGGAATGATTAAAGGTCTCCCAGAGAAGCTTAGGCGGAAATGGGACCTTCTTCTTCCTTGCCTGTTGTTTGCATACAGAGAGGTTCCACAGAAGGGGTTGGTTACAGCCCATTTGAGCTTCTGTTTGGGCATCCTGTGAGAGGTCCACTGTGTTTGGTAAAGAGGGCTGGGAGTTACCTCTCAAGCCCCCAAACAAGATGTGATGGACTATGTACTTGGTCTCCGCTCCCGGATGGCAGAGTACATGAAAAAGGCAACCAAAAACCTGGAGGCCAGCCAAGAATTACAAAAAGCTTGGCATGACCAAAGGCTGTACTGACTGTATACCAGCCAGGACAGAAAGTGTGGGTGTTGGAGCCTGTGGCCCCAGCAGCCCTCCAGGACAAGTGGAGTGGCCCCCATACAATAGTTGAACAAAAGGGAGAAGTCACCTACCTGGTGAATCTTGGAACTCCCAGGAGCCCCCTGAGGGTGCTCCACGTCAACAGATTAAAGCCATATGTTGACAGGGCTGACATGGGCTTGCTCATGGCAACTTATGAGGACCAGGAGGAGGAGAGTGACCCTCTCCCTGACCTGCTCTCTCAGAACCCTGATGATGGGTCAGTAGATGGTGTTGCTTTGGCAAGCAGCCTCACTGACCATCAGCAAATTGAGTGCAGACAAGTTCTGCAACAGTATAGACATATGTTTAGCCTGACCCCTAGTCAGACTTCCTGGTGCACCCATGAGGTGGACACTGGAGACAGTCTGCCTGTCAAGAATAAAATCTACAGGCAACCTGACCATGTCAGGGACTGTATCAGGACTGAAGTCCAGAAAATGTTGGAGCTAGGTGTAATTGAGCCTTCAGATAGCCCTTGGGCTAGCCCAGTAGTCCTGGTACCCAAGCCTCATACCCAGGGTGGTAAGAAAGAAATGAGGTGTTGTGTAGACTACAGAGGCCTCAATGCAGTCACTAGGACTGATGCCTATCCCATACCAAGGGCAGATGAGCTGATTGATACTTTGGCCTCAGCCAAGTATCTGAGCACGTTTGACCTGACAGCTGGCTACTGGCAGATCAGGTTAGCTGATGATGCAAAAGCCAAAACAGCATTTTCGACCCCTGGTGGGCACTACCACTTCGTGGTGATGCCCTTTGGATTGAGAAATGCACCTGCCACTTTTCAGAGGTTGGTGAATAAAGTTCTGACAGGGATGGAAACTTATTGCTCAGCTTATCTAGATGATATTGCTGTCTTTAGTTCCTCCTGGCAGGATCACCTGGTCCACCTCAGGAATGTTTTGGAGGCCCTGCAGAAAGCAGGCCTCACTATCAAGGCCACTAAGTGCCAGATAGGGCAGAGTCAGGTTGTATACCTGGGCCACCTTGTAGGTGGAGGCCAGGTTCAGCCTTTACAGAGCAAAATCCAAACCATAATGGAATGGGTTACTCCAACCACCCAGACACAGGTGAGAGCCTTCTTAGGCCTGACTGGGTACAATAGGAGGTTTGTCAAGGGATATGGATCTATAGTGACCCCCTTGAATGATCTGACCTCAAAGAAAATGCCAAAAAAGGTTCAGTGGACAGCTAGCTGTCAAAAGGCATTTGAAGACCTAAAGCAGGCCATGTGCACTGCCCCATCTTACAGAGTCCAGACTACACCAAAAAGTTCATTGTCCAAACAGATGCTTCTGAGCTGGGTGTGGGAGCTGTACTGTCACAACTGAATGATGAAGGTCAAGACCAGCCAGTAGCTTTTATTAGCAGAAGGCTGACCCCTAGAGAGAAACGTTGGTCAGCTATAGAGAGGGAGGCCTTTGCTGTGGTGTGGGCCCTGAAGAAGCTGAGGCCATACTTGTTTGGCACTCACTTCATAGTTCAGACTGACCACAAGCACCTCCTATGGCTTAAACAGATGAAAGGTGAAAACCCAAAACTTTTGAGGTGGTCCATTTCCCTACAGGGGATGGACTATACAGTGGAACATAGACCTGGGACCCAACATGCCAATGCAGATGGACTCTCAAGGTATTTCCACTTTGAACCGAAGACTCAACTGGTCAAGGTTAGTTTAGTGTCCCTGCGTTTGGGGGGGGTTGTGTAGGAGAGTAGGATCTGCCTCTTATGTTGCCCCCACTTTTTTCTGATGTTTACACTGGTTTCTGGCTATAGTCTGGCTGGGTCCCTGCTAATCAGGGCCCCAGCCTCTCTGTTCTCTCTAAACGACTTGGAGTGCACTCTAGGTGCACTAGTGATTGGATGCTGTGGTTCCTTATGAGTCCCTAGTATATGGTACCTTAGGTGCTAAGGGCATAGGTACTTCACAGGCCTACCAGGGGCTGCAGCATGTATTATGCCACCCCTGGGAAGCAGACTAAATCTGACACCACAGGCCTGCTACTGCAGCCTGGGTGAGGAAGTGCTAGCACCCCTCACTGAGATATAGGTCCCCTATATCTCTCCTACACACACATATAAACCTATCAGTCACCCCTAAGGCAGGCCCTATCAATCCTGAGGGCAGGGTGCTTGGCTTCTATGTGAGGGGGTGCCTCTGCCTGAGCAGGGCCCCTCTGCAGCTCTCAAAGTCCATTCTCTGGTGCTGTTTGTGGATGCGGTTAAACCATATACTTTTAAGTGCATTATATCCTCGCGGTAAAATGCTAACTTTGGAATGGCTGCATCGAAACATGTCGTGTTTGGTGTCAAACATCTTGGAATACTACCCCCTGCCAGTCCTGGCAGCGGGGGTAGCATTCCACCCTTCTAGAGGGATAGACATGTACCTACTGTGGAAACGCGGTAGAATCCTGCAGAGCCCTGGCATCACAAAATGGATGCCACCAGTCACAGACACTGGGCTGCCCTCCTGCTGATGACCAACACTCGCAGTGGAGGAAGCCCAACAATAGACATCCTGTCCCAAGGGGGTGTGACCACCTTCCAGACAGGGTTTAGTGTATTGGGGCTGGGTGGGTGCACTCCTAGAGTGCTTTGAAGTCCTGCACTGGGGGAGCAGAAGGCTCCTCTGTGCATACCCCAGTTCAAACCGGCTCAGGGGCTACCTGCCCCTGTTCTGGCGCGAAACTGGACAAAGGGAAGTGGGTGTAGCCACCCCTCCCCTGACCCTCCCATAGGTAGGGTCATAGAGCTAGTCCCTCCCTTTCTTTTAGTATAGGAGGCGGAACCTGTGCATTGCAACCTAGATTTCCCTGGACGACGCTCTGAAGAAGAATCCCGGACCTTCGACATTCCACTACCTTTGGAAGACTGAAGAATCTCCCTTGGAGTCAAGGAGTGACTCCCCTGCTTGGCAGGCACCAAAAACTACAAACGACGGTCGCAAACTACGCTGCTCCCGCTGGAGTCCGAAGTCCCTGCAGCCCAAGAAGTAGATTTCCTGACTTCTCAAAGGCCATCGTGAGACCCCAGCGAATCTGAGGCCAGTGGACCCCAAGAGTGACGAGGAACCGCGACCCCTGGGTACCATGCACTATTGTCAAGTGCAACCCCTTCACAATGTTCCACGAACTTGTGCTTTAGACCACGTGTGGTCCTAGCCTCCAGCAGGAATCCCTCCGAAGATCAGAGGCCTACCACGTCCCGAGTGACCGTGGGCCCCTGTGAGCGAATCCTCCCGAGGTGTCTTTGCGATCCCTTGTTAGCCGGCTTGTGGGTCCCCAGAAGACTTTCTAAATAAACCAAAGGGCTCCCCTGGTTGCTCCAGGCCTGCCCTGACTTACCCTCGCTGGGTGAGTCCCCCAGACCTTGCTGGTCTGCGCCATTGCCTCTTCACACTTTCCCCGAGACTTGCTGTTACCAAGGCTTGTTGGATCCGATCGAGTTGCCGATACCGCAGTAAGCTGAAGACATCGTGGGACACACCGAATCCACCTCCTGGTCGTCGTCGATGCCTACTGGACCTCGTGGCTGAAGAGTCAAGGCACCTGCGAATGACCTGAATCTTGCGACGACGGTGGGCATCCATCTTCCTTGCCCCGAGTCACTGCCAAGTGACTTTGAACACTGTCCCCTCTGCTTTCAGGTCTTCCATCTTCTGAATCCAGGCTTGGATTCCTCCGGACACTTCTCGTGTCGCCGCAAGCAGCAAGTCTTCACTGGCTCCCATTGAAAACGACACCACGACCCGACACCAAAGAACACCTATGCACCCGGCTCCCCTGGGTGAGGTAACTTCAGCACTATGGTGCTCCTGTGGGTGTGGGCCCTAGAACTACTTACCCTGTAAGTGACTTGCTTGTAGCTTCCCTAGGAGTGTCCTAAAACTCTCCTTTTCTAAGTGCGACAATTGCGCTGACTCGTACAGGGTTCGCGTCTGTGTTAGACACACCGCGTCCATCTCCTTTGTAACACTATCCAGAACTGTGTCCTTCGACTCGTACTGAGTCCGATCGGTGTTCGCCTCGAACACAAGGGGCCTGTAACATTGAGATCTCCATTGCACTGACTCGCACAAGGTTCGCGTCTGTGTTAGACACAACGCGTCCATCTCCCTTGCAACTCTATCTGTAACCGCGTCCTTCGGCTCGTACAAGGACCGATCGGTGTGTTCGCCTCGAACACGCAAGGGACCTTTAACATTGAAATCTCAATCGCGTCTGAGCGCATAGACTCGCACAGGACTCGCACTGGTGCCAGGACACCGCGTCCGTCCCCTGTGGGTCTCCTACAACTACCTGGGGTGGTTCTTGGGGGTCCCTCGATTCTAGATGCCCTAGACCTAGGTCTAGCCAAACTAAGATTGTGATATTCGATTGTGCTAAACTTATTTTGATAACATTTGACTTGTACATATGTTCCTGACTTCTAATCTCATAAAGAGATTAGTAGAGAGTGTTTATTAATAAATACATATATATTTGATATATATACCTGTGTGGTGTCTTTTCATTTGGTGATTCAAGAGATTGTGTGGTAAAACAAGCTGCTTTACATTCCTTCAAGACTAAGCCTGAAGGCTGCTCTCCACAGCTACCACTAGGATAGCTTTCTATAAGGTTGTCTTAAACCTATCTACCATAAGAGTCGAATTGTTCTGGTGCAAGGTGTCCACTTTAATTAGAGAACAGCATATACAAGGCCAACTTCTCACACTCACACATACTCCGAAGGAAAGGTGGGTCCTACTGAATATGCTGTTGCATCACAAAATGATGTATGGGGCCTTCTGCAAATGTTTTGATCCGAGTGCTGCTCTCTTGTATATCCTATCAACAATGCTTTGTTGAAGTGTATTTTAAAACATTTTAATTAGTTTTACTGCCCAAAAGATGATGTACGCACATTGTTTTGCTGTAGAATAAATTTAGATTGTTCTCACCACATAATACATGCCCATATTATCAAGCCACATTCAAATGTGTCCATTCAGTTAAAGAAAACATGAATGCATGTTGTAAGATGTCAGTTAGTTTATATGCTTTTTCAAAAGAAAATGCCTGGTAACTGACCCTAGTTTCTCTTCTCTACTCTATGCTCTCTGTTGCCAATGTATTATTATCTGTTCCTCTCCCCTGCTCGGCTCCTTATTACTGTCTCTCCACTGCATTGCAGTTTCTCTCTCTCTCTTACTGCACTAATTTCAACTGATCTTTCTCTCATCATCTCTTTTCTCTCTGTCTGCCTCTTCCCTCTGGTTTTCGTTTCTTTTCTGTCACCTGTCTCTCTATTTCACTCTTTATTCCTTTTTCTTTCTTTCTCCTTTGCACTGTCTTTCCTTTTCTCCCTCTTTTTTTCTTCGTCTGTCTCCATGTTCTGTTTCACTTTTCACTACTCTCTCATTACTCTATCTCTCAGGCTTGCCCCCAGTAGCGGCCCGTGGTGGGAGTGCTGCCAGGCGCTGATGTGGGGCGGGGGAGGGGCAGGGTGGGGGGTAGTAAACTACGGATTATGGCTGATGAGAGGTAAGTAAACATATAAATAAATAAAACGAATTTCGTTGCGCGCGCTGCATCGCATTTGGCGTAAAATGAACAACGAAATAAAATGAAGACACATGGCCGCTCCCCTCGGGACAATACGTAGGTCACAGCCTGTAAGACAAAAAACATGATGAGAAGGTGTGTCCTGCGCACATCAGAGGACAGAGAGAGAGCGAAGGAGAGAGAGAGGAAGAGAGGGAGAGAGAGAGAGAAGAGGAGAGAGAGGAAGAGAGGGAGTGAGAGAAAGAGTAGAGAGGGAGAGAGAGAGAGAACGTGCCGCCCCTGCGCACCCAGGCCATACTGCTCACCTGCTGCCACCGGTGTGTCCCCAACCACGTGCTGGTATGCATAGCAGGACACCAGGTCACACATCTGAGTCAGAGCCGTCAGCTGAAACAGAGCCCAGATACATGACTGGCACAGTACACACACTTGCACAAGACAACATCACCTGCCCGCCCATGCACACCCAGGCAGAGGCACCCCAACCCCTCCCGCCGCCCATCGGAGCATGCCTGCCCATGCACACCCAGTCCTAAATGCTCACCTTCCGCCACCAGCGCGTAGACAGGAGGTCCCACCACGTGCCGCTGCAAGCCCGGGGCCCGGGGCCCGCACACATGGCACCCTCCACATCATGCAGCCCGCTCCGCAGCCCACCAGGTCTCACGTCTGGTGCTGGGTCTTGATTACTCCATGGCAGAGGACATACCAGTGCACCCGGCACCATCGCAGGCTGCACACCCGCTCAGCCCAATGGGTGCCACCAACTCTGGGATCCCGGGTGCGACGCCACGTGGTGGTAGGCCCGCGCTGCCCGCTGGCTCCGGCCTACACTGCAGTCCAGCAGGGCACACAAAACTTGAGCCGTCTGTACCGCCGGGACGGGGCATCATCGCAGGCTGCACACCAGCTCAGCAGCTCAAGGTGCCACTGACTCAGTGCACCCAAAGTCACTGTCCCGTGGCGGGGTGCCTGTGCCGTCCGCAAGGCCTCTGGTGCCACTAACCCTGTGCAACCCCAGTCTGCGCCACGTGGCGGTAGGCCCGTGCCGTACTCAAGGCCTCGGATGCCACTAACCCTGTGCAACCCCAGTCTGCGTCACGTGGCGGTAGGCCTGTGCCGTACTCAAGGCCTCGGATGCCAATCAACCCTGTGCGCAACAACTCATGGGCCCTATATGAGTGCGAACCGTGGGGCGTCCGTCATCCAGTCACCACTGGAAGAGGGGAATGTGACTTCGTTGGACCCTTATGTTGGCGGAGTCACATGGCCTGTGATGCCTGTGCCGGATGGGTGTGGTGTGTCTGAAAACCTGCCCTCAGGGAGTGGCTGTGACATGCTGACGACTAGACCAGTGACCTGCACACCACCAGCGAGTACGGCTGCGACGGGTAGCAATGAGGGCCCCCCTCGGGGCGTAAGTGGAGTGGACTGGCCTGCCGTACGCCGGACCAGTGAGGGCTTGCAACAAAGACTCGTGGGCTCTGGGCGTGGTCCAGTCCATGTCCGGACAAGGAAGTGACTGATGCGTGTGTCCCTGCTGCAGTGTTCACAGAACCCGCTACACAAGATGCAATGTCGCACCCCCTTACTGGCATCCCACAGGATGAACATCATTGACGCAAGGGAAGGCACTGTCCCCACATTCATCCACACATTCACACAGGAATGACGTAAGACATTACACAGCAGTGCGTCACTGGATGTTTATTTGCACATCCAGTGCAATCATGCAGCTGGAGTGGTACAGGGCAATGCCGAGCACACCACACAATATGGGCCCGTGGAGGGCCAGCCAGTGTCCATCCCGGGATGACCTGTACTGCGGAAGAGGAAGGGTACAGTCCGCAGTCTGTCCGCTGTGTCATTGGTCGTCAAACAGGATGTGGTAGTCCATGCCGCTGTCCAAGGTGAGTGCATCGGAGTGTATCGGGGGTCAGTGGAAGGTCATGAGGCCATGTGCGGGACCAAGCATAAACAGGCCAGGTGGCGGAAATGTATGCTAGTGGCTCCTTCTGAGAGCCAACCCATCCACGTCCTCGGATGTGTGCTCTGCCCCACCTGTGGGTGTTGCAGTACCGGCTGCGGCACTGTGTGCCACTGACACATCAGGGGCTGGAGGAGGATTGTCGGCCGCACTGTGTGGCAGTGACACATCAGGTGCCGGAGTGGATACGCCTGCCGCACTGGGAGGCACTGACACACCAGGGGGCAGAGATGTGGATGGTGTGGGGGCAGCAGCATTCATCATCGCCATGCCTTGTGGCAGCAATGCCATGACGAGGACATGCAGGGCACGGTAGATCCCAGCTACATTTCGCTGATGTGCAGCGGAGGCTGCCATCCTTTCCGCCTCCATCCGCACCATGTCCTCCATGAGCCTCCGCATGTGTGCCAGCTCACGGCTGGCATCGCTGGGCCACTCTGAGCGGACAGGTAATCTTCCCTCCGTGTCATGACTCCAGAGATGTCAGTCAGGGCTCGCTGGAGTCCATGGGGCGGACATAGACACCCAAGGATGGCGTCCAGTTTGGTAGCCATGAGCTCGAACCCCACCCACACCTGCTTGGCCGTCTCCCTCTGGCCCTCCAGCACACGGCGTTGGAAGGCCATTTGTTGTTCCTGGGGGACTTGGGAGGGTGCCAGGGCTGTGGGTGCCTCCTGCTGGGTGGTTTGGGTGGTGGGTGGGGTCTCATGGATGTAGCTGGGCTGTCCTGATCCTGGAGGTGAGTTGCGGATGAGGTCAATGAGGTCTTGGATGGTTTGGGTGTCGATGCTGGTGTTGCCCTCCTCCTCGTCATCAGTGAAGAGTGGCTGTGACTGCTCTGCAGGAGGTGTTGACGATGCCCCTGCAATGTGATGGGGAGATGGTGTATTACAATGTGTCCACATGTATGTAGCCGCATGGTACAGGTTGACATTCAGACAGCATGGCATTGTACATTGTGACAGTCTGTGGGTCTGGGCGAGGACCCAGAGTGATTGTGGGTGTGCACTGTGCCCTGCTTGCTTGTGCATGTGTGCCATTGTGGCCATCTCCCCATCCCCCAGTACCTGGTGGTCACTCACCCTGTTGCGGTTGTGTTGTGTCCTGTCGAGCAGTGTCCGGTCCCCGACTCCGGCCACAGTCTCCACACTGATGACTGTCGACACCAGCTCCTCCATGTCATCCAGCTCCAGCTGTGGCGCTGGGCCCCCACCTCCGGTCTGCGTTGCTGCCTTCAGGTTGGCGGAGAGTTTATCCTTGGTCTTCCGCTTGATGTCATTCCATCGTCTCTTGACCTCGTCCATTGTCCGCTTGTGCTCTCCGACGGCATTCACCTTGTCGACGATGTCCCGCCATATTCCATTTTTGGTGCCCAATGACACGGAGGTGATGAAGAGTTGTTGATGGTGTTCCATCACCTCCGTGACTATGATCCTGTTTGCCTGCGGACTGAACTTGGTCTTCCTGGTCTTCTTGTCCTTGCCCTTCCCTGTCCCCGAGGTCCCAGGCTGGTCGTCTGGGGTGCTTGTGGGGTTGCGCTGGTCCTCTGCGCCTGCTCCGGCTGCCTCCATGGTACTTGTGTGTTGGTCAGTTTGTGTGTGGGTTTTTTTTTCTGCTTTTATGGAGGTTTCTGACGCCTGCCAGGTGTGTGTTGCAGGCCTGGCGCTGCTTGTCGCTGGTTTCCTCATCGCGCTTTGGCCCATCGCGTGTTTTTTGGTGTTGTGGTTTGTGTTTTTATCTCCACTGTGGTGGTTGTATCGCAGACTTTGTCCGCGGTTTCGGCAGGCTATCGCATGCTACCGCCTTGTTGTGAATTCCACGTTGACACAGGGTTATTTTCCCGTGATAGGCTGCATTATTGAAAGTTGCGTTACGCTACTCTTGCGGTAGTTATCACATGTTCTTGTGAATATACCCCATAGTGCAGTGAAGGCTGAGGGAACCCCACCCACGGTGGGGAAGCCTGGGGGTCTCCACACACAAAAGGGGCCTGTGTTATTTCCATGGTGACCCATGATCCTTAGAGACAAAAGCTGGTGGCAGACAGGCTATAAGAGTTGCAGGATCCTGGGTATACATATGTTGCCACTCACTCTCTACAGCAGAACTGCCTTGGAAACAGCATGCTTCCTTCTTTTGGAGTAAGGCCAGGACATGAGGGGCAGTGCTGAGCTTTAATCATGTGGTAACTGCATGGCACACTCCCAGGAAAAAAGCGTGCACACCTCCTCTCCATAACTCTTCCCTTTCCTTCTGTGAATGGATAGATTTTTCTATCACCAGCATCTTCACGTCTCAGGCCTCTAGTCCATAAACGGTAGGCTTCTAAGGGGTGCTACCATAAATGGAGCAATAACCGTAGAAAGCAAGTTTGGCTCTTAGAGAGCCTTGTTTATTTTCTTTGCCTGCGAAGGAAGTGCCAGAAAGTTCCTATGGGGAAACCAGAGACCGTCTCTAGTGACCCAAAAATGATACGTTGCATGTGGGGTAAAGCCAGCAGAGGAGCAGCGCAGAGCCAGCCAGAAACTCAGGGTCCGTCGTGGCTTGACAGCAACCACAACTGCTAACTGTAGCCATGGGCCTACTCATGGTCTAATCCCAGCAAGCCCCCACAAAAGAAATTGGGGGTGGTTGGGGAAGCTCACCATTGCCCGTGGTTTTGGCTGGAAGGTGCTTCAATTCTGGCCATTTTGATTAAGGAATCAGCAGAAGTCGAAACTGTTGCTCAAGCTGTCTAGTAGAGTGCAGTGCTTGCCTGAGCAACTAAATCCTCTCTGCTTTTTGATCCCCATTGTTGGTATACACAGGGGCCCAGAGAGAACAAATTCCTGCTCCCAAGCATCTTAAGAAGTTTTATTGTGTAGAAAGCCTTGGTAGCGTGAAGGAGCAACAAGTAATGGGATGCACTTATAGCGCCTTTTGTGCTTCTTGTGCTTACATTACTACAACTCTCCCTTCAGAGTTGGCCGGCAAGCTTTGCCCATGTTCCGTCCTCTGCTGCTGCCCCATATTGAGCATCCTGCTCTTGACTGCTTCAGGCCTGCTTGGCCCCCGTGACAAAGATTCTCTGCAGGGGTTCCAGCTACTCATGAGTGAGGCCCCACCCACCTTTGTCACAGAGGCGGCAAGTAATGCTAATGCCCTTGCCAGCACGGAGGCCCATGCACCATGGCTTGGACCCTCTTACCTACGGTTGCCATGGGTGTTGTGCGCTCCAAATAGTCAGGTGACAGGAGGAAGATGTATGTCTGGCCCTTGGTGGTGAGTGAAGTGGCACATGGTGGGGAGTCCTGAATTGTGTGTACAGTGTTGCCTGCTCATACAGGTCAGAAGGCAACACCAGTGCAGCTTGTGGCTTGTAGGGTTGGTAGGCCCTGCTGATAGAGGGGCTTATGTATGAGAAACTAACGCAGCACAGTGCCGCAAGTTAATTTGCTGCGCCACGCTGCGGTAGTTTCGAGGCACAGGGATGCAACATATTTACAGCAACATGTCCAATCTGTGTGCCTTTCCCTGCGCTGGCACACAAACTGCTGCCATGTGCCGGCACAGGCATCCTTACACCATGGTGCAAGGATACCTGCGTCATGGGGAGATTGTTTTTGCGCAGGAAGGTGCCCCTTGCACTTGTGGTTATTTCCTCTTCCAATGCATGCTGTATACTGCAGCACGCCTTGAAAGAGGAAAAAACAAGGAGAAATTAAAACATTTCTCCTCGTTGTGCCTCGCTACACCACCCCTTGTGGTGGCATAGCATTCTGACGCATTTCCAGGTTTACAATTGCTCGTAAATCTGGAAATGCATCAGTGGACATGGGTGTTGCGTAGGAACAGCCACAGCAACACCCATTTCACGCCCCTAACATGCAACATGTTGCATGAAATGGGGCGATATTTATGAGCACACGTAAAGCCACGCAGGGTGGCTTTACGTCTGCTTGTACATTTCACCCAGCAGGTTGCGCCGCCGTTGCGTCACGCAACATGACGCACCGATGGTGCAAGGGGCTCATAAATAAGCCCCAGAGTATTCAGTGCTCACTCAGGTTTCCCTCAGATACTTAAGTGCTGCAGACTTTCTGACTTATGTGATGACTTGTTTCCTTTGGGGATTATCTATATACCTGAACATCTATTGTCTACTACTGAATGTTACAATCTGCATTTTTCTTATTACCTCTTGGCTGCATATGGATGTGTTATATATTTCCAAACAATCACTAGGCATTGCAGAGCAGCAAGTGCTGGAGATACAGGCATTATACTACTATTTGATGATCCCATTAGTGAGGCTTTACATCTCCAGCAGCGCACGAGGATTTGCACACAAGATGATTCAATAATCAGCCTCTAGGCACTTCTGATTCACAATCAATTACGATGACAGCGAGCAAAAAACAAAAAGTGTGCAACAAGCAACTTGCCATCTGGTGAGGGCTGGAGGATTACATGAAATGTCTTAGAATCAACAATATGTCCAATGAAGGCTACCTGCTGCAGATCTCTGTTGGTTTTAACACCTTTGCCACGAGTGAGATAGTTGATAGTGAAGTCATTGAGGAAGATCTGATCAGGGTACACCAAAACAAATTCTCAACCGGGAACAGCCTAGCAAAAAAGAGAAAGCTTTTGCAAATGTTCCTCATAAATTAGGGCTGCATTTTTTGAATGGCTTTAACACTTGAGGTTTCCCAGCTTGTAACACCTACGAAGGGGATACTAAGGCATCACTTATTGACTACTCCATTATTAATACTCAAGGACGAGTGAAGGTGACTAATTTGGAAGCTATACCGAAGGAAGAAAGTGAACATGACCCCATTTTATCTCTCCTTCTTATGAGCAGTCTGGGCAGTCTGAAAATGAAGGAGTGTACTATGTATTGCTCACATAAAATTATATCACCCAATGATGATAACCAAATGTCATTATCCAATTTGTTAATGTCCAGATTTGGAGATATCATCCTAGGTGAAGTGACAGGAAGTATCAGCAAAATTATTGATTCCTTTCAAATGATGCTGGAATTCATAACATTATTTTGCAACCACCCTATAAGAACGATCCATTTCAGTTCAGATAGAAGGGCCTGTTGTAGCTGGTATAATCAAGAGTGTTTTAATCTGAAATATGTGCTAAAAAGTAAAAAATGGAATCCCATCATGCATGATGGATAGAACAAAAGGATGCTTCAGAGAGGAAGGGTGCAAAGAAGGTTTGAAAAATTGAGACTACTGTGTGTAAGGGATAGAGTGAGTCGGCTGAATTGCCAATTTGGTGCCAAGAAATGGCTTAGTTATTTCTAGCACTTATATATAAAACAAATGGCCCACAAGTAATAATACCATGGGAAGTAATGCGATATCTGAAGGCAGAAAACAGGCATTGATTATCCTGTTGCTGAAAGTAGAAAGAGCTATTCTTAGCATGAAAAGGAATAAAGCCCCCAGCCTGGATTTAATATCTGTTGATTTATATCGAGAGGAGCCTAAATTGTGGTTGTGTATCCTAAATAAGGTATTTATTGCAGCCCTTACAAATGACATGAAAGTATCTTAATGGCAGTCAGCGATGTTGCTACCATTGCACAAAAAAGGTAGTCAAAATAGTCCATCAAATTATCATCCAATTTTATTACTGGATGGAACAGGGAAGATGCTAGGCAAGACATTACTAAATAGGCTGCAAAGTTGGATGGACAACCTAAAGGTTTTGACAGCGATGCAGGCTGGCTTCAGGCCCAAGAGGTTTGTTTGTATATATGATCATCTTTATGTGTCCTGTTGTACAGGAGAGTGCAATATATCTTGCCTATACAGACCTGAGGTCAACCTTCGACCTTGTAAACCAGGAGAGTTATGGTTATCATTACACAAAATGAGTGCTGAGAGCTCTCTTCTGAGTGCAACAATTGGATTATATAATAGCAATATGGCTAGTGTCCATTATGGTTCATCTGGTGAGTGTAGCAATAGCTTTCTGATACATCACGGTGTCAGGCAAGGCTGTGTACTGGCCCCCATCCTTTTCATTCTATTTTTGAATGATGAGGTTGAACATGTGTTAAACACTGATCTTAACATATCAATTATTGCGGGGAACAAGGTGCTGACCCTTCTTTTTGCACATGACGATGTGGTTTTAGCTACAACTGAAAATGCCTTACAAAGATAATTGGAGTACTTCATAAGTTATTGTACTAAGAACGATCTAACCATAAACATCACGAAAGCCAAGGTTATTCTTGTTAAACCATCATGGTACCTTAGAAAACAGCCTAGGGTTCATGGTTTACCAGTGGAAAGTGTGTCAAACAATGATTATTTGGTCATACCCTACAAGGTAAGTAAACAAAAAGAGAGGAGCCCCTCAACACAAAGGGACAGGGATCCGTATTTGACTATAAAGTCACAAATATTTTCCCTTTGGTACCCGCGTTCTACACTTCTCCATTCTTATGTATTTATCAGACCCCATGCATCTAACATTCATCCCCCAGCCTGAGTAAGTCAAGTGCCACAATAGTTTACATATACTTTCAATTTTTAATATAAAATGTTCATTACACCTATCATTCAATTGATAATTCAGTTAAAAATTTGTGTATGCACATCACATGTAACATTAAAAAACTATTTTTTATAAAAAATAATATATAATGTGACCACCTTTGTGTCACTACAAGAAAAATTACATAAAAAGTATAGAACAAAAGAGGGAAAAAGACAATCACATCTGTCTTTAACATCTGCTAATTAGTTCAGAACAACTATCCGGACACTCAGTTCATAACAAATCTCATCTACTGTGTCCATGTATCTTCAAATTTAGCCCAATAATAAGTGTTGTTGCGTTTCGGTGGTTAGTTACAGATTTGTACCACATTCTTCAGGACAACAATTATCTCTCATGTAAATGTGACTAACGTTAAAAACCTGTATAAAAATATACATATTCATCAATTCTTATACATTAATTGACATCAACGTGTACAATTCAATTCATCATAGTCATCATTCTTTTTTTTTTAAACAGTAATTCTATTACAGTGATAATGTTAATAGATTTATCGTTTTATAATCAAAAATGCCTTTTATCCTAGACAACTCTTGGCACATGTCTCACCACAGGCCCTAGATTTAGATTCATATAGTCAACTGCTGAGCTGGGCTGTAAAGTAAGTTGTAATTTATGTGCGATTTTAGTAGTTAGGTGACAATTATGATTGTATTTTATGATCATGCAGTTTGTGAATGCAAAAAAGTAGTAAACTTACTAAAAGTGTAAGTTACTACAAAAGTGCAGTTTTTGAATAGCACTTTGTAGTAAATCTACTGTAGTACTATAAAACATACTATGAAGTGTGGTTTGTGAATCATGCCCATACTATTTAGCCCTTGGGCACCACAGATGGTATGATTATCAATTATGTGTATATTTGATGGAGGGTCTTTATGGAATATGTTTATTAAATATCATGTAATTCCTTAAATGTTGAGTACTAATTTTTACGAACAATTTATACTGTAAGGTAAATTTGCTGATGACAATAAATACATTGGTATTGTTTTTTGATATTGGTATTGATATTGATATCCATGGAAGTGGCTGATAGTGATGAACCAATCATAACTCATTTAGTAACATGTGTTCCAACAAACCTGGAAAAAATGACAACATTACATACACAGAAGAACTGTCAAAACATCTTCTGTGGGGTCACAGCATTGTTTACATTTAGAATATTGTCATTAAGCAGATAGCAAGTAACTAAGACATCCGGGGCTGTATTACATAAAGTGCCCCAGGGGCGCAACGGGCGTTTGCGCCCACTTTACATGGCCCTCGGGACACTCTGGCATTACAGAAGGAGCCGCAGACTCTTGTGCAGCCCCTTCTGTAATACCGATAACGCTGGCGCACATGAAGCACCAGCGCTATTTGCAGGGGGCGTTCCCTCATTTGCATGGGGGCATGCCCCCATGCAAATGAGGGAATCCCTTTGCCTCAAAGCCCGTGCCATATTACAGACGTGGGCGCAGAGGCAAAGAAGCCCTCAGGAGGTGCACTGAGAGTGCACCATCCAAAACGTGGTGCACTTTCAGTGCACCCCCTGATGGCAGCATTCTGGAGGGGGGAAAGAGACATCTCCTTGCAGGCGGGTGCAGTCACTGACACCCGCCTGTAAGGGGATTTCTAATCCCCTTCAAAAGTGCAGGCCAGTTGCCGCCTGCACTGTGAAAACAGTGAGCGGTTGTAAAGCAGACGCTCCATTTTTTCACAGGAATGCACTGCCCCCAGCACAGCACAAGTTCGCGTCTACCCTGGGGGCAGCACATTCATGGTAATAGGATGCATTTTCACTGTTTGCACCCGGTGAACCCAATGAAAGTGCGCATTTACCATAATACGGCCCCAGAAATATCAAATTAACAACCCCAGGAATTCTCACAATGCCCCTGTCCTGTGAAAAAAAGGACTTTTTCTCCTCTAATCAAACGTTAAGAAGTAAAAAGGGGGAAGAAAAGGTCTTATTTAGAAGAGAAACCACCAAAAAATTGGATTCCTGTCAACCCATTTGGTGGCGTATTGCAGATAATGGTAATGCTGTTGGTAGAGACTCACCAGCCCAACCACAAGCTTGCCCAAATTTGAAGTTAACTACTTCAAACAAGGGGAGGGGGGGGGGCAAGCCAACTGACCAAATAAAACTAATTGGTCCACCATCATTTCTGGTGGATTTAACTTTGTGAAAAACTACAATCAAAATGGTTGTGGGTTTTCATAGAACGGTGCACATGGTGTCTCTGGCATGCAGGAAAAGCTCAGCCTTTTATGAGGTCCATAAAATCTAAGATTTGACAACGTACCACTGCTAGGGGATGCCTAACAAGTGCGCTATTTTATGCCTAGAGCTACTTCATCTGAGATGTAGACAGATATATTATCCATCAGAGGATTTGTCACAAGCTCTTCCTTTTGTGGATGGTTCGATGACTTTAAATTGATGTCATTTTTATTGAAATAAAATAATATTGCATCCGATACATTGACATTCTGCTACATTGTAGGCTGTTTACTATTCTTATTGTCATCCATACCTAACAGGGGTAGATTTAAAATTAGTTCTTAAATGCTTACAGAATGTTGTTGTAGTGCAATGTTTATTTCATATTTATATCAACTCAAGAATATTGTAATCAATAATATTTCATCTAAAATAGTGTGATTAGAACATGGTAGACAAAATATCAAATGTAGGAATATACCCTTTTTAACATTTTAAAAATATTGATGCTAACATTGTTTTTTTTTAACATTGTAGTAAGATCATTATTTGCTTTATTTTTGCTTGATTGTTTCATTTTTTCCTGAATTTTTGTAAGGTTAGATTTAATGTTTAATTGTGTTCATTTATTTATTCAGAAAACGTTTTATAAATGTTTTTGTAAGTGATAAATCTATTTTTATTTTGTATTTAAATTGAATTATATTTTAATATTTTGTATTGTTCAAATACTTTTTTTCTATTATTACTGGTTGTGGGATTTACAAGGGAACATGATGGGAAGCGTCTCAAAATGAAATGTAATGAATTGTGTAATGCATTAATTAATCATTAATTTAGTATGTTGCTTGTCAATGAAGTAAATAATGTATTTTATGTATTAAACATTTTTATTTCATATGGATATTTTGGTTTGTTGGTGCATAGGGTTGGAATTGCCTTTAGATATAAAAAAAAAGTGCATTACAGTAATAGTCAAAAAATTAATTATTGGATTTAATATGATGCATTAAATAATAATTTCATTCATTTTTAATTAATAATTCTATTAATTTTTTATATTATTTTACAGGTTTTAAGATAAAGGGCTAGGAATTGTTATATTTAAGCTACTTTTTAATAATATTTCTTAGTATATTTTGTAAATATATGAATTTATATTTTACTCTATTTACTATATAATATAGTTGTAAAATATGAATGATTATTTCTATCTTTTAAAAAGCATAATGGCAATATTTTCATATAACTAAAATATAATTTTAATATTTTTTGTATTATTGTATTTATTATCACAGAATTTTATTATTCAATTTCAAATAATTTGATATTAATATATAGAGTTGCATTCTATAAATATTTTAGATAGCAATTAGAATATGCTTTATATTATTGTGGAGCACGGTTAGGGGTTTATTATTAAAAAATTATAATATACTTGAAATTATTAATTAATATATTTATTGTTTAGTTTTTAATATTTTATATTTTCAAAAGTACTGATATTCTAAATAGGTAACTTCATGTCAGTGGAGTTTTAGAGAAAATTGGTGTGAATATTTTAGTAATGTATTTATTAAGTATAATGAATTAATTAATTTACATTGTTAACAATTTACTTATCTTAAATTAATAGATATTTGATTTATTTATGTATGTACAATTAATCCATTCGTAAGTTAAGACTATAAATTGTATAACTAGGTATTTTTCGGAACATTAAAAATCTGTAGCAGACATTTCACATATGTATTCAATACTTCAAAAGAAAATGTATGCACATTTCCCAAAAATGTAATGCTATTTTTTGTAGCTGGCAATTCAAATAAAATAGGTTTAACTACATGATCACGTTTTTGTATATCAATGAATGCTTTTAATATATTGGTAGTTTAGTAGGCTTTTTGCTGAGAGAGCTGTGGTCATGATAGTTGGAGCCCCTGTGAGATAAATCCCTACAAAGGGATCAGGATATTTAAATATGTTGGGCAGTCCTCTCATTTCTTATCAATTTTCAACTGGATTGGGTTATCGGTTCTAAAGTTTGGTTACTCAAATGTATGGCTAAGTTCAAGAGGGACTAGTGCTAAACAGGGGATCATCTTATCACTGCAGATCAAATCAGGATCTTAACTTCTTTTGCACACTCTGCTTTTGTCCACTAGTGATATTGAACATTAAGGCCCTAATTATTAATTATGTCCGATGACGTATCGGGCAGGTGACCGAGTCGACGGTTCCACCTGTCCTATTCTGATAGGCCCGCTGTACAGGCGGTCGTAAAGTGCTCTTTTCTACTGCGACTTGTGCTGCAGCCCAGGAAAAAGGCTGCAGTACAAACCGCAGTAGAAAAAAAGGCACTTTCTGCACATCCATGCACCGTGTTCCAGGCACCATATGGTGCATGGGTGTGTGGGGGGTATTACATGTGCCCCCAGGGCCACTTAACAGTGGCCTACGGGGGCCCTGCTTGGAGTCCCCAAAGTCCCTTTCCGTCTGCCTTTTCATGGCCGTGGGACCGCTGTGAACAAGCAGTCGGAAAGGGATATCCTAATCCCTTCGACGGTGCATGTGCAGGCACAGCCTCCATTGTAGGGCTAGGAATCCGACGCCATCCTGGCGGGATCTTTGATCCTGTCGGAGGCGGCGGTTCTACCCTCAACCTCTGCGGTCCAACCAGCTGCATTGTAATGCAGCGATCGGACCGAAGCCCTGGATGGCGGGCGGACCGCCAATGACGGCCTGTCAGTGGCAGTCCACCCGCCACCGTAATGAGTGCATAAATTCTTTGGTAGACAGAATTTCACTCAGCAAGCATCGATTGTGCTAGACTGTCTGGTACTTCTCTGGTGACTAGTACCCACATGATCTACTCAGTATTGTGTGTTGTATATATTTTTGCTGCTGCGTTTCACCTTCTCTTCCCACCGATGGTCATCACTTCCATTTTACTACCCCAAAAAGCTTTATCTGCTGTGAAGACTCAAATTGTTTGCATGTTGCACGACTGCTCTTTAAATGTTTCCTGCTGTGAATACTGAAATTGTTTACATGTTGCACGATACAAATTATCATAAATTAAATATTCCGATGTTCAATGACTACCTGGAGGGTGGGAATTACCAAGAGGGAGGGTGGGATGATAGGATGGAGGGAGGAAGGAACCGAAAGGAGGGAAGAGGGGAGGGAGTGAAATAAGGTTTATGCAATGGGGCACATACATGGTGGAAAGAAAGAAGGTAACAAAGTAATAATGTGAAAGGCCAAGGGATGATAGGAAGAAAGAGAAGAAATAAAGAAGGAAGGAAGAAAGAAAGCAAGAAAGCAAGAAAGCAAGAAAGAAAGATATTTGGATTAGTAACCCATCTGCGTTCAAACTCAAATGTTACATTTATCATGTGTTTATTGTGAACAGTTCATGAACTTTCTGTGCATGCCAAGTGTCAGCTCAATCACACCGTTGCTGTGACGCATCATTCCCTTTATCGAAACGGTAAATCCAATTTAGAGCGAATTTTACGGTCTAGAACTGAACCTGAAACCTTTCCAATTACAGAAAAAGTGTCGTAATGCTTACTTAAATGGTTTTCTTTTCCCTGACTACAACGGATAGAGGACATTCCAAAAGTATAGGCAATGTTCTTTCTATTTTATTCGAGAGGCGAGCAGTCAATATCTAAAGTGGGAACTGCGAGTACAAAATGGCCAGGAATGATCTCATCTGAAATGTAATTGCAAACCAACAAGCACTGTGGGAAATGCGATGTTTATTTTGTCACTTCTTAAACAGAACAAAACAAGCAGACTTATACTTGCTACCTCTCATTTACTACTTAAAACTACAGTCCCTGCACAGATGTACTACAGCTGTAATTTGATTTCCTTTGCTAGTGTGAAAGCTATTTAGATCTTCACCAAAACACTTTACGCAGACAGAAACATCTTCAGACAGTCCACCAGTCATATCGAAAATGGGTGACCCACAAGTAACCCAGAGGCAGGCCTATGTAAAAAAGTCAAAAGAGGCCCTCTTCACAAAACTTCTTTCGTGCTTATATGGCCCTACCTCTATAAAAGACAATGGGCAATAGTATCAAGAACGGAGATAACATTATTGCCGCTTTAGCGGCAGGAAACTGCCCCTAAAGCGGGGATAAGGGGCTTGATAATATGCCCTATAGAATTCCAATAGAAGCCCAGGTTCTGGTGTGAAGGACATCAAACCTGGGCTTCTATTGGAATTCTATAGGGCATATTATCAAGCCCCTTATTGCCGCTTTAGCGCGGCGATAATGTTATCGCCGTTCTTGATAATATGGCCCAATATATCATCCATGCCCAATTCCATGGCATTTCATGAAGCTACGACATGCATACAGGTGTAATTTACATGTGCTAAATGTTAGCTAATTTGCAATAATCACCCACTTGTGTAACTGTCATGCATCTAGGATTTGGTGCTTCAAGAGGAGAGCCAGAGGAGACGGGGAAAAGGCCATGGACCTGCATCGCAAATCAATCGAACCTTTGAAGGTACTGATAAAGTATTAAACACTATTCTAGAATTATGCATCAATGGAGGAGCAATTTATGTGGCAATATTAACAATATTTAGGAAATTATGCGGCAGAACCGGGCACAGTTTCTTCCAGTATTATCTCTTTACGTTTTGATCAATTTTGTCTCTAGGCAGTGATTTCAATTCATTATTACCAGTCCAACAACTGAATACAGCAATCCGGAGCTGAAAAGGCATTATTTAAATAACCTATTGAGCTAGAAATCACTTCGTTATTATATCCTATATAATAAGTAGCAAATAGTGGATTCTGTTGCAAGTTTGGTTAATTCATATTTGTGCACAAAAAAGCATAATTGCATTATTCCAACTGTGCTACTTCTGTCCGACCACTTAACTTAGACTAACGTGTGCCAGTCCTTGCAAATTTCACTGAACATGTCCAGGAAGAGGGAGCATACACTATAAATGCAGGTCCCAATCCCAAAGGTTCATTAGAAGTGAAAACTCCTATTTTGCCCAATACTCTGTATTGCAACCCAAATTCAAATTATCCATCCTTCAGGTTTTTACTGCAAGGATTTTTGGCACCCATGCCTGGAGCTCAAGTGTGCTTGTTGTGCCCCTCAGAATGGTGGTTTAGCATGTGCTATTGGCACCAGCACTATTGTAAAATTACATCACATCCCACCGTTCGCAGCGGGTAAACCCCGAACCCTGAGCAAATGTTATTTAGTGGTTATGTGATAGGTGCACATATAAGTACTTTCTAACCTCACTTCAGACAATTTGGCATATAATCTAGCAGAACCATGCTGGCTAGGAAGATTAGCACAATGCATACTGTGACAGGGCCTGATTCACAAAGGGAAATTTACACTTTTGTGTATGTTTACTACTTTACGATATTCACAGACTACGTGCAGAAATTTTACAGTTCACACTCCTTATACATATACATGCGGAGTTGTCCCCATCCAGAAACTCCTCAATCAGGTAGAAGAACTCCACACACAAAAGTATAGGGAGTGGACAGTCATAAAACTCTTCACATAATTTGTGAATAATAAAAAATACAAAACTTGCTCAAAAGCTTATGTTTACTTTGCGAATCAAGCCCTTAACACTGTAAAGTACCAGTAACAAAGGAATGTGTTTCCACTCTGACACACTCTCACAGCTGGTCTTCACCCCCACGCACATCACAGGACACACTCTGGACCCTATCTTCTCCTCCAGTGTTAGAAATGGGGGTCTCTAGTTGGCAGGTTGTTACCCTGTCCAAGTAGGGACCCTTCTTCCTAGTCAGGGTAAGGGGGATACACTTCTTAAATAACCCCTGCTCACCCCCTTGGTAGCTTGGCACAAGCAGTCAGGCTTATCTCAGAGGCAGCGTGTAAAGAATTTGCACATAACATACAGTCATACAGTGAAAACACTACAAAAGGACACCACACCAGTTTTAGAAAAATATCCAATATTGTATACGTGCAAAACAAGACCAAAAATGATAAAAATCCACCATACATTTCTTAGAAATATCAATAAGCAAAAATAGACTTAAATACAGTTCCTTGAAGTCGATAGCTCCGTCTGGGGCTATCACGGTGTCGTGAACAACAAATCCAAACAGTTGTGGCTGACCGTGGCGTCGTGGGCCAGCTACAGTGTCAGGAAGACCCGCAAACAGTACTTTTAGAAATGCAGGGCATTGGTGGTCTCGCAATGAGCCTCAAAGAGCTGGCGTCAGCAGTTGTCAGTGCAGGAGGTCGGTGGAGGAGTCGTTGGGCCCTTGACGTCACACGAGTTGCAGATCGAACTGCAGTTGAAGTCAGGAGCGCTGGCGTCGGTGGGCATCGGGGCAGCAGTGCAAAGTGCAGTGATGCGGTGTGCGGTGCCCTCAGGTCATGGTGCAGGCAGCAGCTCAGTAAGGCCAGGGCTGCAGTGCGAAGTGGTGCAGTGCTCTTTGCGGTGCTAGCAGGTTACAGTGCAGGCAGTGGTCGTCGGCTGATGAACTTGAGTCGATGGCGCCGAGGTCGGTGGGCCTAGGCTGCAGTGTGGGACGATGCGGTGCATCGTGTAACTTACAAGCGGTGCCCCCAAACCACAATGCAAGCAGTGACTTGGTGGTGGGCGTCGTCGTTGGTGAGACCAGGGTTCGGGTGCGAAGTACGGCAGTGCCCTCTGCGGTGCCTTCAGGACACAGAGCCAGCCGAAGGATCATTGACCGCGTTGGGTTGTTTTTTCTTCTGTTGCAGCACAAAACACACAGTTCCCAGTGCTGGTAGCAGATGGACTTGAAGTCTTTGCTGTTCCTGAGACTTCTTGAACAGGGGCAAGTTCTACCTCAATCCCTTGGAGAAACTCAAACAAAGAAATTGCAGAAAGATCAGTCCAGTCCTTTCTCTGCCCAAGAAAGAAGCAGCCACTGCAGGCCAACACAGCAAAGTGGTAGTTCCTCCTCACAGCTACTCCAGCTCTTCTTCTTGGCAGGTTCCTTGATCCAAAAGAGCTCTGAAGTCCTGGGGACAGGGCTCCAATATTTATACCACATTCACTCTTTGTGGCAAGGGTCTCTGAGCCCAGTCCAAACCAGTTCTACCCTCTCTGGCCCAGCTTCACTACAGGAGGTGCAGACAGCATTGTGCAGAGGAGACACTGCCTATTCAGGTGCTAGTAAAAACTCCTCCCACCACTCTAAATGTAGTTCAGGCATATTCAGCCCAACTATGAGTCACTCAGTAAAGGCAGGACACACTTCAACCCCCCTTATGACTGTCTACAGTGAATGCACATCCCCAGCCCCTGTCACTCCAAAACCAGACAGTCAATACACAAAGCAGCAGAGGCACACGCAATGGTTAAACAAGAAAATGCCTTCATTCTAAAAGTAGAATTTTCAAACACACAATTTAAAAACCATCTCCCTAAAAAGATGTGTTATTAAATTCTGAGTTCAGAGAGCCTAAACTCCATTTCTCAATCTTGTCCCGATGGAAAGTTGTACTTGTACAATGTTATAAAGCAACTCCCATGTTCGCCTGTGGGACAGATAGCCTTGCAATAGTGAAAACGAAATTGGCAGTATTTCACTATCAGGACATGTCACACACACCAGGACATGTACTACCTTTCCCATACAGTGCACTCTGCCCAGGGGGTTGCCTGAGGGGTGCCTTACATGTAAGAAAAGGGAAGGTTAGGTCCTGGCAAGTAGGGGCACTTGCCATATCCACATGGCAGAAAAAGCTCTGCGCAGACACTGCAGTGGCAGGTCTGAGACTCCATTGGCCTACTAGCAGCATTTGATTTACAGGCTCTGGGCACACAGAGTGCACTATACTAGGGACTTAGTAGTAAATCCAATAAGCCAAACATAGAAATACCAATCCATAACCACAATCTACAATAGGAGCACTTGCACTTTAACACTGAACTGCAGTGAGTAAGTGCGCAGAGGCACAAAACCAGCAAAATGAAGTCCAACGTACCATCAAAAACAGGAGGCCAGAAAGCAGAAAGACAGGGCAGACACGCCAAAAGATTCCAGGTCTTACAGACCACAACATCGTCCACTTCACCCTCACTGGCTCCCCAGAACCCCTAACCAGACCATCCACACGACCCCGCCGAAAGTGGAACAAAGCGATACAAAAGGGGATGATGGACGGAACGTTTGAGCCAATCAAACACTCACCCCCAGTCAACTGATCTAGGTTTAATCCATCATCATTCTTTAGCTCACTCCACCACCCCAGTTCAGACATGGCCATATGCAAATCAGTCTGACCCTGTGCCTCATGGGAACAGTCCAGCACGAACTGCCAAGCCATGTCTTCCCTGGACCGGAAACAAGCATCCTAGGACCGGTTTCTGGCATTCCAGCCGTCATCAGCCAGGCTTGCTTGAATCCAGTGGCAAAGTGAGCAAGGGACCCACGTCTGGGCATACCCCCGCCAACTTAGGGCGAACAAAGCGATACAAAAGGGGATGATGGACGGAACGTTTGAGCCAATCAAACACTCACCCCCAGTCAACTGATCTGGGTTTAATCCATCATCATTCTTTAGCTCACTCCACCACCCCAGTTCAGACATGGCCATATGCAAATCAGTCTGACCCTGTGCCTCATGGGAACAGTCCAGCACGAACTGCCAAGCCATGTCTTCCCTGGACCGGAAACAAGCATCCTAGGACCGGTTTCTGGCATTCCAGCCATCATCAGCCAGGCTTGCTTGAATCCAGTGGCAAAGTGAGCAAGGGACCCACGTCTGGGCATACCCCCGCCAACTTAGGGCGAACAAAGCGATACAAAAGGGGATGATGGACGGAACGTTTGAGCCAATCAAACACTCACCCCCAGTCAACTGATCTGGGTTTAATCCATCATCATTCTTTAGCTCACTCCACCACCCCAGTTCAGACATGGCCATATGCAAATCAGTCTGACCCTGTGCCTCATGGGAACAGTCCAGCACGAACTGCCAAGCCATGTCTTCCCTGGACCGGAAACAAGCATCCTAGGACCGGTTTCTGGCATTCCAGCCGTCATCAGCCAGGCTTGCTTGAATCCAGTGGCAAAGTGAGCAAGGGACCCACGTCTGGGCATACCCCGCCAACTTAGGGCGAACAAAGCGATACAAAAGGGGATGATGGACGGAACGTTTGAGCCAATCAAACACTCACCCCCAGTCAACTGATCTGGGTTTAATCCATCATCATTCTTTAGCTCACTCCACCACCCCAGTTCAGACATGGCCATATGCAAATCAGTCTGACCCTGTGCCTCATGGGAACAGTCCAGCACGAACTGCCAAGCCATGTCTTCCCTGGACCGGAAACAAGCATCCTAGGGCCGGTTTCTGGCATTCCAGCCCGTCATCAGCCAGGCTTGCTTGAATCCAGTGGCAAAGTGAGCAAGGGACCCACGTCTGGGCATACCCCCGCCAACTTAGGGCGAACAAAGCGATACAAAAGGGGATGATGGACGGAACGTTTGAGCCAATCAAACACTCACCCCCAGTCAACTGATCTGGGTTAAATGAACCCGAAACCGGTCCCAGGATGCTTGTTTCCGGTCCAGGGAAGACATGGCTTGGCAGTTCGGGCTGGACTGTTCCCATGAGGCACAGGGTCAGACTGATTTGCATATGGCCATGTCTGAACTGGGGTGGTGGAGTGAGCTAAAGAATGGTGATGGATTAAACCCAGATCAGTTGACTGGGGGTGAGTGTTTGATTTGCTCTAGCGCTCCGTCCATCATCCCCTTTGGTATCGCTTGTTCGCCCTAAGTTGGCAGGGTATGCCCAGACGTGGTCCCTTGCTCACTTTGCCACTGGATTCAAGATAGCCTGGCTGATGAGGGTTATGAACCCGAAACCGGTCCCAGGATGCATGTTTCCGGTCCAGGGAAGACATGGCTTGGCAGTTCGGGCTGGACTGTTCCCATGAGGCACAGGGTCAGACTGATTTGCATATGGCCATGTCTGAACTGGGGTGGTGGAGTGAGCTAAAGAATGGTGATGGATTAAACCCAGATCAGATTGACTGGGGGTGAGTGTTTGATTTGCTCTAGCGCTCCGTCCATCATCCCCTTTGGTATCGAAAGTGGAACAAAGTCACAGAACCCCTCTAAACCTCCTCCTTCAAAACAATCAGGCTTGACCCCTTCTACAACCTCAAACTCAAACTCAAAGTCCAGGTATTCTCGAACTAGATCTCCTTTGCCGCAGACACCATCGCCCCATGAAAGACACCCCGTGCAACAGACCATCTAAGCATGCCAGCTGGTTCACTCCCAAACTACAGGCCCTCAAATGCGACTGCAAGAAACTAACCGCGGGTGAAGAACTCCGCTCCGCCCGCGGAGTGTGTGGAGATTTGCCTACTCCGTGTTCCGCTGAGAACGCGGAATAGGCAAATCTCCGCACACTCCGCAGCGGAGTGGAGTTGGCCAGCCCCCGCCTCCACCCACCCTATTAACAATGATTTAGACTTTAATGAAAAGTAAAATAAAAAGCACTTACCTGTACTGCGGCGACCCCAGGCTGCCCACCTCCTCTTCCTCGCCGTCTCTGGGTAATCCTTGCGAAAATTGTGCATGTACGCGCTCGCACGCATGCGCATTTCTCACAAGAAATGCGCATGCGCGGGTGTGCACGCGAACATGCACAGTTTTTGCAAGGATTACCTAGAGACGGCGAGGAAGAGGAGGAGGGCAGCCCGGGGATGCGGAAGTACAGGTAAGTGGTTTTTATTTTACTTTTCATTAAAGTCTAATTCATTGTTAATAGGGGAGGCGGAGCGGAGTTCCACAGAGTTTGTTCCCAACTCCGTGGACCTCCGCGTAGTCCCGCTACGCCAACTACGCCCAGGGTTACAAGAAACTAGAGAGATGTTGGTGCTCCAGCAAGAACCCCTCTGATCTCGGCTCATTCAGATCTGACCACCACCTTAGGGAGACCAAGAAGAACGCCCTCACCAACCGCATCAAGGTTAGCTCCAACTACGCCATAGAGCTCTTCACCATCGTCAGAGAGTTCTCCTGCCCAGCTGCCACCAAAAACTCGATTCACCCCTCCCAAGCCCTCTGCGACACCATAACGAACTACTTCCACCAGAAGATCACAGACAGCTACATTAACTTCTTCCCTCAACCCAACACCTCCGCGCTCTCACCAATGCCACTGACACCCACCGACTATCCGACTGGAAACAGCTCTCGACCCAAGACACCATCACCATCATGAACTCAATCCACTCTGTTGCTCCCACGGACCCCTGTCCACACCACATCTACAACCTAGGGAGAGACAAAATCAGCAACCACCTCACAGAGATCCTCAACACATCCATCAAAACAGCCACTGTCCTCGCTGCATGTAAGCACACAGAGGTCAAGCCTCTCCTGAAAAAAACCTCAACCGACCCCAGTGTACCTCGAAGAGAACAACCTTCTCAAATCCTCCCAATAAGGCTTCCTGGCCAACCACAGCACGAAGGCCGCCTGATCGCAGGTACGGCGATATCAGATGCCTTTTCAACCAAGGGGAAACAACAGCCCTTATCCTCCTCAACCTCTCAGCGGCCTTCGACACCTTCTCCCATCACATCCTCATCATCAGACTCCACCACCTGGGCATCCAAGGCAATGCTCTCAACTGGATCACCACCTTTTTCCTCTGGACCAAAGAACATCATCTGTGGCAACCCCCAGGGCTCCTCCCTCAGTCCCACCCTCTTCAACACCTATATTACTTCTCTGGCAAACATCGCCCGCCCACGGACTCATCATCATCTCATACGCCGACGACATGGCTCATCCTTTCCTCATAGAAGACACCGACGCCATCAGATCCAACTTCGAGAACACCTTGTCAGACATCGCCAACTGGATGAAGGCCAACTGCCTGAAGCTCAATTCAGAGAAAATGGAGGTCTTCAGAAATAACCCCTCGCCCTGGGACGACTCCTGGTGTCCCACCGCATTCGGCCACGCTCCTGTTCCTTCCAACCACGCACACAATCTCGGAATCATCATGGATGGCCAACTAACCGTGAATAACCAAGTCAAAGTTGTCTCCTACTCCTGCTTCCACACCCTCTGCATGCTCCGCAAGGTCTTCAACTGGATCCCCATCCCCACCAGGAAAACAGTCACTCAGCCCTCATCTCCAGCCGCCTCGACTAAGGCAATGCACTGTACACCGCAATTACCAAACAACTACTCAACCTCCTCCAGACCATCCAGAACACCGCAGCAAGCCTCGTCCTTAACCTCCCCAGGAGAACCAGCACCGCTCCCCACCTCAGAGCCCTCCACTGGCTCCCTGTACAGAAGAGATGTCTCTTCAAGCTCCTGACTCACACCTACAAGGCCTTTCATGACTCAGGGCCTCCCTACATTAACTACTGCCTGACGTTCCATCGACCCACCAGGGACCTCTGCTCCACCTCCCTCACCCTGGCCCACACCCCTTCCATCTGCCAGAACCACTGCGGAGGTCATTCCATCTCCTACTTTGCTGCCAACTCCTGGAATGACCTCCCCCTTCACCTATGCACCTGTCCTTGACTTGAAGAATTCAGGAAGAAGCTCAAGACATGGCTCTTAAACCTAGGACGTCAGGACCAGAACCTCGAGACCCTCCATTTAGAAGTACTGTAATGAAGGGTAACATTTCTCTATAAAGGGGAATCATTCCTACTCAGCAGTGGCATAACGCAAAATGATGGTGCTCCCCTGCAGAATGCGATGTTGGGCCCTGGAGAGCCACATTTCTCACCTTCATTCATTGACCTTGGACTGAATTGGAGTCCCTTGAAGGGTTTGGGAGGCCCTACAGAGATGAGTTCCGCCTACGCCAAAGAGACTTGCTTTACGCTGAGGACACGTTTTTAAGATAACTGCTAAGACCCTCTTAACCACCTAAGAAAATAGAGAAGTAACCATATTTCTAAGACAAAAGACAAAACCCAACGAGAAGAAAGGAAACAGGTTTAAAGTCGGCTTTCATCACAATCAGTCACCCATTGTGTTTACAACACGTTGCAGGTTTCCGCATAATACGTTTCTCTCTTAAAATCTATGAACTCAGCTCAGCCTATGTTTTTTTGTGTGTTTTATTATTTCAGGCAATGAAGTAAAGAGAGAATGTTGTATTTTCCCATATATTCAAGGAAGATCCTACTAAGAGGGCTCACTCCAGTTATTTTTGTTTCCAACAGATTGAGGCACAAGAATCTATTTGTTTATTTTACGTTTTATCTTTCATTGGAATCAAAAGAAATATGACAGCAAGGTTATTGAAATGGAAAAAGCGAAACAATTCCTAAAAACTTCATGAAAAAAAGCCTAATAATAACTCTTTATTTAGGGACCTATTTACAAGCAGAGCTGCACAAGTCCTAAATGAGATTTATAGTGCCACGCTAGGTCACTTTGCATGGCCCTGAGTGGCTCCAGAACTCTAAAGTAGAGCAAAGCAGCGCAAATCCTGTAAGGAGGCATTCCCTGGGCATTGCATTGTTGTTTCCATGCATCTCCCATGGTTTCTGACACTTTCACAGATTTACCAGAACTGGTAAACCTAGGAATGCACCAAAAAGTTACATCTTCCCAGGTGAGGCTTTATGAGGAGAAATATCTTTATTTCTCCTCGCTACTTCCTCTTTCTATGTGTGCTGTATTCTGCAGCGTACATACAAAGAGGAATATGACTCTCAGGATTGTTTTTGTTCAGGAAGATGCCCCTTTCTGCACAAAAACAATCCTGCATGCAATGGAGGCACCCTTGCACCATGGTGCAAGAGTGCCTACATTAGTGCTAGGCTGCCAAAAGGGCACAAGCACATGGGAAAAGGCTTGCATGTGTTGTATTGACTTGAATACTGCACATTCCTGCCCTTTCTCTGTCACGAAATGCAGTGCAGCAATGTGACTTGCTGCGCTGCACTGCATGACAAGTGCTCAAATAGGCCTCTAAGGCCAAAACTGCAATTTAAAAACCAACTTCACCATCAGTTGTGTTTTAAATTGTGAGTCCAGAGACACCAAATTTGGGTATCCTATCTCTTCCCAATTAGAAATTACACTTATAAAATGTAATGAGGCAATCCCAATGTTATTTAATGTGAGAGATAAGCCTTTCAGTAGTGAAAATCTAATTTAAGAGTTTTTCACTACCTGGAAATGCAAAACTTAAAAGTTAATGTCCTACTTGTTAAAAAATACTGCACGCTGCCCATGGGCTGACACAGGCCTAACTTAGGGGTGACCTATATGTAAAAAAATGTAAGTTTTGGGCTTGACATGTATGTTAACTTGCAGGGTCGAAATGGCAGTTTAAAACTGCACACACAGACTCTGCAGTGGCAGGCCTGAGACATGTTTAAAGAGCTACTTAAGTCGGCAGCACAATCAGTGCTGCAAGCCCACTAGTATCATTTCATTTACAGGCCCTAGGCACATGTAGTGCAGTTTACTAGGGAATTATAAGTAAATAAAATATGCCAATTGTGGAAAAAACCAATGTTACCATGTTTAAAGTAAAGAGCACATACACTTTGGCACTGTTTAGCGGTGGTAAAATGCTCAGATTACTAATGCCAGCAAAAATGAAGTCAACAAAAGCAGGAGGTCAGACGGCAAAAAGTCTGGGGAAACCATGCCGAGGATGGCAGGTCTAACAGGTAGTGAGTGATTTTATGGTTCAGGGTTTGTGGATGTTTGGGGCAGGAAGGACTTTTAGGCTTAAGCGATGAGTGTAGTTTAGGCGTGGTGAGGGGTTTTAGGGGCAGGGACTAATGGGGTTTAGGGGTTGTGAGGGGTCATCGATGGATGGTTTTTACAGGGGTAATAGAATTAAAAGCATTTGAAGTAATGTTTTGCCAATGTAGAAGATATGAATATGAAATAATGTCCCTTGAAGTAAAGCACTGAAATAAATATCTCTGACAAAACTGTTTCTGATAGTAAGACCTGCAGCAATTGTATTTACACTTAAAAACGAAGGGCCTAATTACAAGTTTGGCGGTGAGGGAGCGGGCCACTACGCCACCGCCACACTCCCACACAGCCAATCTCGACCGCTGACCTCCCGCCAGATTAGGAGTTTTCTCCTGGTCTGTCGAGTGGTTCTTTGGCAGTCCCACGGCACTGCCGTGCTTAGACTCATATGTGAGCCTTAGCAAGGCAGCGCTGTGGGAGCGCCAAATCCCGTTCCTGCATGGCATGTGAACAGGGGGGCATGCACACAGGAGGGCTCACCATGAGCCTCCCTGCTTGCATTCCCAGCCCTTGAGGCAACAGGGGCCCCTGTAGGGCCCCATTTGTTACCTCACTGCCACACTTTTCATGGCGTGCTCCCTGCCATGAAAACTGTGGCGGTGCGGAAAATATGAGCTTATTCTGGCAACCACTTAAGTAGCCTTTTAAACATGTCGCAGGCCTCCCATTGCAGCCTGTGTTTGGAGTTTAAACTGCCATTTTGACCTGACAAACTAAGCCTTTTGTCCGGCCCAAATCTTCTTTCAATACAAGAAAGGCTTGAATAAACTTGGTGTCTGTATCAGACCTATGATCCATTAAGGTCAACCTTATACCTTATTCCAATCCCAGTCTAGTGCAACCAGCATGCCGGGCCTCTCGGACAGTCAGTCTTGTAGAGCTAAGATCCTGTCAGGCTTTGCGGACAGTCATTGCTGTGCTTTGGGTTGCTGGTCACCGAGAGCTGTCGATGCTTCAGCGCAAAGTGCAGATCTTGTGCTGCCGGATGTCAGTGGTCCCTGTGGCACAAAGAGTTGGGTACACTGAAAGTTTGCATTGGTGGGCGGCATGCGTGGCAAGATCTCGGTGCAAACAGGCCCGTTGTGAAGAGCCCACAACTTCAGGAAAGCTCAACTGAGGCCAAACCAAGTCTCCAGGACCTGAGGGGCACCACTTGGGGGTCAGGAACCCATTCCAGCAGAGGTCAGCAGGGCTGGCCCTAGTCACCCCTAGGGTAGGCCCTAAACAGCTCATAGGGCAGAGTGTCTTGTATTTAAAAAGTTGGATATGCACTTTTAAGTTTCACATGTCCTGGTAGTGAAAAACTCTCAAATTAGTTTTTCACTACTGCAAGGGGTACCTCTCCAATATGATAACATTAGGTTCCCTTATTACATTTAATAAGTGCTAGCGTTTGATTAGGAACAGGTAAACCTTTCATGTTTAGTGTTTCAGAAATTGTAATTAAAAATCCTCTTTAATGGTAAAGTCTGATTTTAAGTTACAATTTTGAAAATGTCACTTTTAGAAACCCCAACCATTTGGTGCCTGCACTCTGTTCCTGGATCACATGACTGGGTATAGTTGACAGCTGGACTTTGTTTATTCCTCCCAGACAGTCACACAATAGAGGGATTAGATGTGCCTGGATGGGCCATCAACTGGCAGGTTGGTGGAGCAGAGTTGGGCACAACCCCACTTGCAACTGAATAGTTGTGCCCTCCCTTCACTCAAACAACTTGTCACCACTGCTTTTTTTATGTAGCCAGCATGGAGACAGGGGAGGCAGGAAACTTCAAGGACTTCCATGGGAATTCTCTAGAAGCTTCCCCTACTACTTAGTTGGCACCAGGTATATATATTTGACCCTCAGACCTAGCCCTTCAGTCTTTGGCCTGTGGGTAATACAGAAGAAGGGCCGCTTTGCTGCCTTGCTGCCACAAGGACTGTCACTCTGCTGCCCCTGCTGTCCTGCTTGCTAAGAAAGAAGACTGGACTTGCACCATTCATCCCAGGCTGATATGACTTTAACGGTCAGCCAGCTGGCCTCCTCTTATGAGTGACAGGGGCACACCAAGCTCCAGAGGCTGCCTGCAATGGCCCAGCTATCCTGCTGCCTGGACCTGCAGCTGTACCTGCCTGAGTCCTGCTGTCCTCTGCTGGAGTGAGTTCCTGACCTCAAGTGGTACCCCTCAGGTCCTGTAACCTTGGAGTGGCCTTAGTTGAGCTCTCCTGAAGCTTTGGGCTCTTTGCAAATGGGCCTGTTTGCATCAAGATCTTGCCGCTCCCGCGCCTTCCACCAACGTGAAGTTACAGTGAAGCTGACTCTTTGTGCCACTGCCAACAACTCCTGGCAGCGCGAGAACCGCACTTCACGTGATAACATTGACAGCTGACAGTGACCAGCAACGTGAAGCTCGAGAAATAACTGTCTGTGACGCCTGACAGGATCTTCGTGCTACAGCGACGACTGTCCGTGAAGCCCAGCCTGAGTCTAGACTGGGACTAGAATAAGGTATATGGTCAACTGTGATGGATCACAGGTCAAATACAGAGACCAGGTTCATTCAGTTTGGAAGTTTTACCTTCTCACAAAGTCACTGAAATGAAAGTCAATAATCCTTAGTGGGGCAAGGCAGTAGGCTGTTGCTTAGATGAGTTCCTGGAGGCCAGATCCCAGTCAGCCGAAGTCCCAGTGAAGCCTTTGACTTTTGGTGGGAAATCTCCTTGCAGGAGGAATTTGAAACTCATGCCCAGGGAAGGAATCCTGTGAGGTGGATACTTTTGGCACCTTCGTTGAAGATTTCTACCTTCAGACTTAGTTACTTTTTTGGAGCTTGGATTCCTCCAGTGTGGCAAGGATGAAAGCAATAGCTGATAAGGACTCCACGAGGCCGGACACTTTCTCAGTTACATCCCACTGAAACAGATTTTCTGCTGCGGAAAAGCTCTGAACGGGAGCATCAAGAATATTTGGCCCAGTAGCAGCATACCTTCGTAGGATTGACTAGGCTGGTAGGTCCTGGTCTTCCATCAAGCCCAGCTTTTGGAATTAGGTAGGCGGAGTACACTCTGACCCATGCCAGGGCTGGTGGCTTAGTGGGTTAATGTGTCAACTGTAGGGGCCTTTGTTCATCCTCATGGTCACAGGTTCAAATACCGGCAGGTCCGCTCAGCTGTCCATCCTTCTGAGGTCAATAAAATGAGTACCATTGAGTTGGGTAACAATAAACATCTGTTATACAGTGCCAAGATACCCTTGGGTAAATGTGCGCTTTACAAATACACATGCTATGTTATTAAAAGGCTCCAAGACCTAAGAGACACTGTGTAGAGGTCAAGATTCACACCAGAAGAATCCACCAGAAGGGCCCAGAGCAGTCCAGTTAGGATCTTCAGGAAAGTGGGCTTCTTTCAGCTGTTGTTTCCCTGAAGCTTAACAGGAGGTCAGCCAACCGACCGTTGGAGTCCACTTTTCAATCCATGGTACAAGTGGTAGCCAGTCCACCCCCTGGGGTACTCCTCACAGGCCACAACAGGAGATGCAGTCCTTTTTCTATCTTCTACAGGCCCAGAGGCCTTATGAAGAGGGCAATGGGGTGCCATGTATACTCAGTGCCAGCCTGTGGGTGGGGGAGAATACTGACCACTACCTAACCAATGGGATCAAAGCTCAGAGAGTTGACCCTACCCATCTTTGCAGCACTTCCTGTGCATGTTTCTGTGCACTATCCAAAACTGCCCCTCTCTACCTAAAACCAACATTGCAGAACATTTCTTCCCCTGTACAGAGCTCACTGTGCCCACCCAGGGGTGTGGCTATGATAATGGGCAAACCCTCCCTTGTGGTCATTCCAAACTAGTTCTGTGGGCAGCTCCCTCCTTGTCACTTGAATTGGTGCATGGCTGGCTAGCAGGACAAAAGAAGGGGAAGGCCCAGGTGTGAGCTACATCTGCTTGTGAGAGGGTAGGCCCCTTTTGAAGTTAATTAAGTTCCTTGGCAGAGCCCAGATGGCCAACCTGTGAGGGTAAGGCTAGCCCTCCCCCTTTGTCTCAGCTCTAGAAAGCACTTCAGAACTAATAAAAGAGCCGTTTAGCTCCAGGGTGACTGTGAGCACTGGCAGAAAGACACATTTGGCTCAGGCAGGAAAATCACAACTTTTCAAATGTATAATTTTCGAAATAGTAATATAAAATCTGTACAGATCATTGAGTTGGATTTTAAATTATCAATAAAGTGAGTCATTGGATAGGCCTGGGTGGAATTTGAATTATACCGGAGTAATTGAGTGATTTTGGGAATTCCACATTATTCTTTGAAATACAATTACCGGTAATAAAGCAATTATGCGCCTCATGTAAAGAAGAGTAATTTGGGGGGAAATAGTCCTACCGAGAGCACACATTTAGCACGCTATTCATGTTCTGTTGCATTTAGCATTATTTCTTAGCGCAAAATGCATTCTTGTCTCTATTTGGATGCAATGGTGCATTTTGCACTAAGAAAATAACTAAATGATGAGAGTAAATTGGGAAAAATCCTACTGTAAGTGCACACTTAGCAAGCGTGAGTGGCTGCTTGTGCTCGCTATTCATGCTCTCTTCCATTTAGCATTATTTCTAAGTGCAAAATGCATCCTTGCATCCATTTTGGATTCCACATGAATATGCTACATGAAATTATGCGATTTACACCCACCCTTATGCTTGAATAATGTTTCTAGCTACTCACATTCTGAAGTTATGCATTATAAGGTGCTATAATGTAAAGCAGTGTTTTTCTGTGAGAGAGCCACAGTAAAAAACGAATTTGGAGATGTTTCACTCCCAAGACACATAAAACATCAATACACATGCCCTACTTTTTAAATATCATACACTATGCCCCAGTGACATGTAGGACCTACTTTAGCAATGATGTATAGGTATTACAATTTATGTTTACACCTGCAAAATGTTTATTTTGCCAGGTCCAATTGGCAGATATAAAACTGACTTTCAAGGCTGCAGGGGCAGGCATGCTTTACATTTTCACTTTAGTGGATGCACAATATGCGCTATCGTCCACTTATGACATTTACCTTACAGGCCTTCGGTATACTTTGGTACTATACAATAGGGTAATTATAGGTAAGTTAAATATGCCAATAATATGTATATCCAATTTCAACATGTTTGAAGTGTTAGAGCACATGCACTGGAGCCTGGTTAGCAATGTCCCAGTGCACAAGACCAAAAACCCAGCAGCATTAGTCCAGAAAAAATGGGGGTGAGCAGACAACAAGGCAGTTTCCTATACATGTGCTAAGGTATTGTAAGTAAAGCTAACCACACTTTGACTCTAATCTTTGTTTCTGTATATATATAAATACATATTGAAATTATCAGTGGTGCCAAACAGCAAGAATAAGAAGAGGCAGAGTTGAAGATGGTCTTTGTAAAGCATAGGTCTATATATATACAAAGAGAAAGCAAAAGAAAAAGAAATATTGTAATATCAGTTTCAGTTGTGTCAAACATGGATCTGTGTTTTCTTCTGTATGTGTCTGGAAATGTAGGTGTCAGTTTTCTTTATTACGTCTGGTGTTTTACAGAGGAAATGCTTGTATCTTGCTGCCAATGGGCATTGCTCTCAAAGTTATTTGGTGAAAAGGGCTGGGCAGGTGCCTGCTAACAACTTTAGAAATTATGTCTTCACAGTCAGGAAAACCAGGGTCTCAGTAACTGAATGAATGAATTATGTGGAATCTCTATTTTCCTAGTTACAAGGATCTACAGTGTGGAGCTATTTAAGTGAATGCATTTCTCCATTATTCATGGTAATCTTGTCCTTTGATTTAAGATTTTTACACAGCCATATACCTAACTTGGAGTTACAATGGAAATTGAGTAGCAAACTGTAACAATGATCACATGAGCATGTCCTCCACCTTCTGTGAATTGTTGCAGAGTGGTCATCAGCTCATTGTCACCTACAGCAGAAGACTGTTTCTGTTGGTGCATATCTATGGGATAGCAAGATTATGGGAGCTGTGAAGGTTGTATTCAATGCCACACATATTCATATAGGATTGCAGCTACTGTTTCTGCAAAAGGAGAGCGCACAGGTGACATACAGAGAACTGGAAAAGTTATCTGAGAGGCAGTGAGTGGGGTAGTACTGCAAACCCAGCCACCTATTTCCCTTGCTAGGAATGATGAGTGGGAAGTTGGAGACGTTGCCTGTTCATTCAGGGATCCATCAAGCAGTATGCATAGGTCATAAAGTAAGCAGTGGAGAGGGGCCTCTGCTTGGCTTTGCTTTTTGTGAATGGTAGCGGTAGAAATGTGCCTTCTGCCTTCCAAATGATTTCAGTCCTCTCTCTCGTTCAATCCTGGATGATTGAAACTAATTCTAAGGTCATGACTTCTACACTAATTTCACACACTTAAAAGTACTGACTATACCTCCTGTCTCTTTTATGCTTTTAATGCATACCATATCGAAACACAAAAATATCAGAAAATAAATACAGTTAAAATAATATTGCCTTCCTATACTGAACGAATCAATCCACAAATATCGAGAACACAAATAGCATTGTTAAAAATATCAATTTTTACTTAAATCGAAAACACAAATATTAGATAGGAAAATACTGTCACCTTTAAATAAACATAATATATCAAAAATATTGATTGACTCAACATCAACTACAATAATATTACAAATATATTCATCATTAATACAAATGTATAAAAGCACCTTTTATGTAAGCAATTATTTAAAACAAACATAAAACATTACATACAATTAAACAAATATGTATGACATCGCCAAAATATATCTAAATCACCCCAATGAAATATATAACTAAATTAATAACAATATAACCTAAACAATGTGCATTACCTACAAACATTTATACAACAATCTAAATATCTATCTATCATCTATCTATCTGTCTATCTATCTATCTATCTAGCTACTTATCTATCTAACTAATGATTTTCTATGGTTTTGTATGTGTGACATCTAAGGCTAACTATAAAATCCCTGTAACCTTTGTTTTTTTCAATGAATTTCTAAGGCTTATTTATTTCTATTTCCTAATTATAATGACCCTTTAACCTTTATTTTTATTTACCTTTATATTTTTAGGTTTTTTAAAATCTATTTCCAAATTATAGCCTCTCTATAACCTTTGTTTTTTTCAATGAAATTATCTGTTTTTTTTAGTTATATTTCCTAACTATAATGTCCCTGTAATGTTTATTTTCCAGAAAATACCTAGGTTTTTATAGTGCAAAGTGTAATACTGTTTCATTTTCATATTTAATTCATTATTACATTTTTTGAACTTTCGTATTCTTTTTATAATAAATACACTTTTTATACATTTTAAAAGTTAAAAATCACATTAATGTAAAATATCTAATGTTTTTGTAAATATAGAAAAACATATTTTATTTTTTATTATTTTTGGGTACCATAGATCCTCCACGGTCCCACAACTAATAAGGAACTACAAGTACTTATGCTTTTTAATTCTGATCACGTGAACGGAATTTATCCAGCGAATGTAGTTTTGGGGATTTGCAAAAAATTGAAAGCATTATTTTAAATATATATGTCCCTCTACTTTCATTAATGTAATTAGTGTGAATATATTTATATGTATTTGTATATGAAACCCTATATCTGATGTACTTATTCTGCAAGTTTTGTGAAGTTGCAAATCTACGGATTAGATCTGTGAAGTCGCTCAATGTCACACCTAAACCTCAGCATCTTATTGGATACATTAGGACCACATCCATGTTGAAAAAAAACCACATGCCAAATCAGTTATTTCTCTCTACAAAGAAACAGAGAAAAACCACATCTGTAATGTTATTAATTTTGCTCAAGAAGGAAGTATGGCTGCTGCTATGTCCTCAAGGCAAGATGAAGATCCTGTACTTGTTGAAGACCAGGAGCAAGACATGCCAGCAGCCAAAAAAGAAAGCGATGGATGGAAATATTTCAGTATACCTTCAGGTGAAAACAAACGTAACTTCCAGATTCATGCAGTGCACCATTTGTGGAAAGCAGCTGTCCCGTGGCACTTAAAAAAAACCTCATATGGCACCAGTTTGATGTGGAAGCATCTTAAAACAATTCATGAAAAGACACATCAGAGAATGATGCAGGAGAAGACAGTAGGCACAGGTCCATCCACCTGATCTGCAGCCATGCCACAACCCTCTGCATCTGATGTGATCACAGTACCAGCTGTGTGTTGTAACCTAACAAACATGATCACACACTGTCTCAAATGCCACGTCTGTGAGATTAAACACAACATCAGTGGATGCACACCTGAATGCTATCAATACCCATTATTGTTAATTGTTTTTTTGAATCCCAGTTAAAAATTCAGGTTTCACGGAATTTGAAGCCTGTTGCTTCATACTAATTCCCTTTTGTTATTCCCTTTTATTCCTCGTTTTTTTTGGGTATTAAAAAAAAATATATATAATACGGTTTTAAAAACCATAAAAAAGGTTCTTTTTAGAACAATTCCATCTGGTCAAAGAAATGGCTTACTTTGTGTTTTTAATCCTGTTGTAGATACATGTGTATATGTATATGGGTGTTTGAGAGGCAGTATCAGTGTTTGCCTGGGTGTGTTACTGTCTGTATCAGTGTGTGGCTGGATGTGTCAATGACTGTATCAATGTGTGCCTGATTGTCTTAGTATCTGCATTGGTGAGTGCCTAAGTATGTCAGTGTCATTATCGGTGTGTGCCTGGCTGTGTGATTGGCTGTATCAGTGTGTACATGGGTGTTTGAGAGGCTGTATCGGTGTTTGGGTGGGAGTGTAAGTGTCTGTATTGGTGTATGAGTGGCTGTGTGATTGGCTATATTAATGTGTGCCTGGGTGTTTCAGTGGCTGTATTAGTGATTTGCTGGGGGCATCAGTTTCTGTATCGGTGTGTGCCTTGGTTTGGCAGTGGCTGTATCAGTGTGTACAAGGGTGTGTCAGTGTATGTATGAGCGTGTGGCTGGGTGTGCCAGTGCCTGTATCAGTGTGGGCATGAGTGTTTGAAATCCATAGATCCCTCACAGAGCCACAAACCAAAAGCATACACTCAATGCAAAACAACAACTTATAGTTGTGTGAGTGGATGTGAGAGTACTTGTGTGGGTCTCTGAATGGATCTGTGAGCATGCAAGTCTGTAAGTGAGTGTGTGAGTGGATGCAGTGGGTCTGTGAGTGTATGTCTGGTTCTGTAAGTGGGTGTATGAGTACCTGCATTAGTTTCTGACTGAGTCTCTGAATGCCTGTGTAGGTCTGTGAGTGGGTGTGTCAGTGCCCAAGTGGGTCTGTGAGTACCTGCATGGGTCTATGAGTGGGTGTATGAATGCCTGAATAGGCCTGTGAGTGGGTGTGTAAGTACCTGTGTGGGTCTGAGAATGGGTGTGTGAGTACCAAAATGGGTCTGTGACCGGGTGCCTGAGTGGATTTGTGGGTCTGTGAGTTGGTGTGAGAGTGCCTGTATGCGTCTGTGAGTGGGTGTGAAATTGCCTGAGGGGGACTATGAGTGGGTCTGTGTGTACCTGCATAGGGCTGTGAGTGGGTGTGGGAGTGCCTACGTGTGTCTGTGAGTGGGTGTGTGAGTAGATGCATAGGTTTGTGAGTGGGTCTGTGAATGCTTGTGTGGGTCAGAGAGTGAGTGTGTGGGTACCTGCCTGGGTCTGTGAGTGGGTCTGGGAGTGCCTGTGTGGGTCTGTCAGTGGGTCTGTCAGTGCCTGCATGATATTTGAGTGGGTGTGTGAGTGTCTGCATGGCTCTGTCAGTGGGTCTGTCACTTCCTGTGTGGTTCTGTGAGTAGGTGTGCGAGTGGTTGTGTGGGTCTGTGAGTGGGGGTGTGAGTGCCTATGTGGGTCTGTCAATGTCTGCATAGGTATGTGAGTACCTATGTGAGTTCCTATGTGGGTCTGTGAGTGGATTTGTGAGTGGCTGTTTTGGTCTGTGAGTGAGAGTGAGATTGCCTGTGTGGGTCTGTGAGTGGGTATGTGAGTTCCTGCATGGGTCTGTGAGTGCCTGTGTGGGTCTTTGAGTGGGTATGTGAGTGTCTGTGTGGGTCTGTTAGTAGATGTGTGAATGCCTGTGTGGTTCGGTCAGTGGGTGTGTGAGTGCCTGAGTGGGTCTATGAGTGGGTGTGTGAGTGCCTGTGTGGGTCTATGAGTGGGTGTGTGAGAGTCTCAGTGAGTCTGTGAGAGGGTGTGTGAGTGTCTTAGTGGATCTGTGAGTTGGTGTGTGAGTGTCTTAGTGGGTCTGTGAGTGGGTATGTGAGTGTCTGTGTAGGCCTGTGAGTAGGTCCATGAGTGCCTATGTGGGTCTGTGAGTGGGTGCGTGAGTACTGGCATGGGTTTTGTGAAAGCCTCTACGGGTCTGTGAGAGGATGTGTAAATGCTTTTATCCATCTCTGAGTTGGTGTGTGAGTGTCTGTGTGGGTCTGTCAGTGGGTCCGACCGCCATGACAAGGCTTTCAGAAAGAGACTTTGGGGGCTCAAAACAGGGCCCCGTCCCTCGAGGGCTACTGTAAAGTGGCCTCGGAAGCACATGTAGTGCCCCCACTCACATCCATGGGCCATGTGCTATGTGCTTGAAGTGCTCCTGTTCACGGCTGCTTGTGCTGCAGCCCTTTTCCTGGGCCACAGCACAAGCTGCCATGAAAATAAGCACTTTGCGACCGCCAGCCCGGCGGTCACATTGTAATTGGGCAGTCGGACTTCCACCTGCTTGTCGGGTGGTCTCCTGACCGCCGTGATAGCAGGCGGCAGTCCGACCGCCTGCAATCATAATAAGGCCCATGATCAGGAACCATTCCTGTCATATGACAACCTAAACAATGACAAATACATCCTAATATTTTCTACACCAGGTAACCTACTAGAACTAAGGGCCTGACTAAGAGATTGGTGGTCCGATGGACCGCCTAACCAACAGTGGTGTTGCAGTAACTGCTGCACCTGCAGTCTGACCGCCCTATCATGAGTTTGCTGGTTGGACCGCCATTGGACTGCCGCAACCGCTGGGAATCCATGACCTCATGGTAGTGACTCGCAATATTCTGGTAGTGCCCCCTGTGGCACCTCCAAGCATATTTCGAGCTTACTTACTGCCACAGTTTTCATGGTGGTAAGCCTACCATGAAAAGTGTGGTGATGAGGAAACAAAGGGGGCCTTTTAGGGCCCCCTGTTGCCTCAAGGCCTTGGGATGCATGCACGTGGACACATGGTGTGCTCCCCTGTGCACATGCACCCCCTGGTCCTACACGGCATGAACTTCACTGTCCATGACATACAGGAACGGGCTTTGGCGCTCCCACGGCCCTGCTTTATTAAGGCTCACATATTAGCCATAGCAAGGCTACCACCGTGAGACCACCAAAGGACCACCCACCAGACCAGGAAAAAACTCCTACTCTGTTGGGTGGTCAAGTTTGTCAGTGTGGGAGTGATGCAGTGGCATGGTGGCCCGTTCCCACACCGCCAAACTCATAGTCAGGCCGTAAGGCATTGTCAATCCTGGATGATGGATGTGACCTTCAAAATGTGTCCCTGACCATTCTCTGAAATATACACCATACATGGTGAATATCAAAACACAAATATCCCTTTCATATATGTCCTACTACCAAATAAGCAAAGCAGCCATTACTATGAACTCTTAAACCACATTAAACATATACACACAAAACATATTCATAGTCTTTGAACAAGCCATAGTTGAAATACTCACAATAAATGTACCCCAACACTGCCATACAAGGCTGTTACAACCATTTCAATCAAAGTATATTGAGGCTCATCCAACACTCTATGCTATGGGCCCAATTACGAGTCTGGCGTTCCGAGGATCGCCAGCCTCATGGTGGCATGGCAGTGATGGATCCAGCCACTGCCGCACCGGTGGTCCAACTGCCCTATTATGGCTTGGGCAGTCAGACCGCCGGCTCTCCCTGGCATTGGAGCGGAGGTCAGAGGCTGCAATATGCTTGGTCCCGCCAAGTATATTACAAGTTTCCTCTCCTCCAGTGTTTACATGGAGGTTCTTCAACCTCATGTGCATGCACACAGGGGGGCATAACATGTGCCCTCCTGTGTGCATGCACATAGGTTCCTGCACAGCTTGGACATTTGAGTCCATGCCATGCAGGAACCTTGTAGTGCTGTCCCATTGCAGTGTCTTTTTTAATGGCATTGCCGCCTTTAAAAGAGGCACCGCCAAGGGAACTCCACACTGCCAGCCTACTTGTAAGTCATATTATGGTGGGCGGGGCGACCTTCGGCAGAGCAGTGGTGCAGCAATTTGCATTGCTGCGCCATCGCTCTGCCGAAAAGTTGTAATCCGCCCGTAGTGTAGAATATGCAACAAAACAGCCAATTTGCCTTTGAAATAAAAAAAACATTATAGTACTATTATATGTCCCTGTTACAGAGGTAGCTAACTACAACAATTTGCGAATAGAAAGCCCTTTCTACTAAAATAACGATGACAAACTAAGCCCCCTAATGGATTAGTTCAAAGACATTTGGGATGGTAGACTGCATCGATCTGGACATAGATGACAACTCAAATTCCAGATACCATGGTGGAATGTTGATGACAGCGCCTTGGCTCTGGAAAGCAAAACAAACAACAAAATGGAAAGATGGCACAATGCCTTCCAATACACACTAGGCAGAACCCAACCTACACTCTACACATTTATAGAAGCATTACAAAAAGAGCAAAGCTACCAACAACTTCGAATGGAGCAATCTGTATCCCAAGTTGCAGCTAACCTTAGTAAACAAGCCAAAAGTATGTTCGACATGCTACAATTTAAAGTAAAACCTCTTCATAAACAATAAAGTAGTGAATTACTAGCCAAAAGCGTATTATAAAATATATACTAACCTACAAGACTCCCAAAAAGGTTTAGCATAATCTTAATCAACAGTACAGTGTTTCTACAAGTAATAAAACATAATATTTTTTCATATCAGTCTACCCATTAAATAAAACTCCTGCATTAAATACGACTGAAATAACATATGAAGAAAAATCTAACTGTCAACAACCAAAAACGCTCAAAGAAAAAACTCAATACATCATGCAAAATAAATCACCGATTTCCAAATACCAACCACAAAATATTTACAAAACAATAAAATATTAAATTTCCCACCCAAAACAAATAAAAGAAATTTGACTTACTGTTCTGTAGCTAAAATTGTTCCTCTCTATCCACATACTATAAAAAAAAAAAAGCCAAAAATGGGAAAAAACTTTTTCAAAAAGCCACACAAAAAGAAAACAAATCCAATAAAGATCCTTCAAAGCGAAGGAACACTCCTGAGAACCTTATAAAAAAGAAAATCTACCAACCTGCATCGTAATGAGGCCCTTAATCATTAAAAATAAGTAACATAACACAATATAACAACAATACATTACTAAAACACTACTATTAATACAAATAAATACACAAAGAAACATTCCCTCTTCACTATAACTAACCGATAAATCTCGCCCCCTGCATCCCCCCACCCTCAAACCCCTTAAAAAAACTTTGAAAAGGATTTACTTTTAATGATGAACAGCAGCACCTTACCACAGCCTGGTAAAGTTTTAAATTTTAAAATGAATATCTCCCAATAGAAATGAATTGGAACTAATTTAAAAATGTTGAATAAATGTATTAACATTTTTAAATATTATTGAACATGTAAACATGGCAATAAATGTTGTTAAAAATGGTAAAAAACTTATAGTATGACATATATACAATTATATAACATATACTGACAAATCTTATGTTAAAATGATGTTGAAAATATGTATATAAAACAATTTAGGAAAGGTTAAAAAATGTTAAAGAATGGAAAAAAGTGGAAAATATACAACATATAATTCTATTTAAATAAAATGTACATCTTTTATGAAATAATAAAAATGTATTTAAAAGGTTTATTTATCTATATATGAAAGTTCATTTTTAAGTTGAAATGTATATGTTTAAAGATGTAAAAATATACATAAAATAAACTTTGACCACATAAAATTAGAAAACTGTTACATGTCTTTATTCTATGACACTATGCAATTAAAATGTTATTTATTACAAACATACAACTAACTATTTGTTATATGTCTAAACACCAGCACTACTTATAAATATAGTAAACTATTTCTACTGCACACTAATACAATTAAAACAAAGTATTACACACTAAAATTATATAATGAAATAATCCCACTCCAATATAAACCATTTTTAAGACAATGTTAGACACTAAAAGGGTGACATTTACTATTCCCACTCCAGTCTAAACCACTATGGGGAAGTTGTTGTACACTAGAGGGGAAACAATTACTTTTCTGACTCCAATCTAAACTAATTTGGGGAAGGTGTTGGACACTAAAGGGCTGACTTTTACTATTCCCAGTCCAATGTAAACCAATTTGAGTAAGGTGTTGGACACTAAAACGGTCACATTTACTATTCTCACTCCAATCTATACCAATTTGGGGAACATGTTGGACACTAAAGGGGCGACATTTACTATTCTCATGTCAATCTAAACAAATTTAGAGATGGTGCTTGAAGAAAGTGTTGGACAGTAAAGGGGTGACATTTACTATTTACACTGCAATCTAAAAGGCTGTATGCAAAGTGCTACACAAACAAAATTTAATATACACAATCAATACACCATACTCACATATACTTTTTTAATTATAAACTAAAACAACAATTACTTCAAAAATATACTAACCCTCAATACAACCTTATATATTCCTATTTAAACATTTACATATAGTAGATTATTCTTGTCACTATTAAAAAGTAATATATTTAAAATATATATTTTATTCCCATTCCTAATATTTCAATGTAAAAAATAATATCATAATAATATCAAAATTAACATAAGAAATAAAAAAAGAAAACGTTTTTACATCTTTTTTGAAAAGTAAAATGTAAATAATTTTAAAATATGTATTCCCAACAACATAACTAATTCAAATAATAAACATAATACCATTCTGATTATTGATTTTTTTTGCTAACACATTTTTCATAAATTAACCAATAACACATAACCATACAACAGAATATAAAAATATACATCATAATTAATACATATTTATATTATTTTCATATTATAATTAAACAAAGTTTCAAAAACATTTCAAATAAATATAACTCTAATGCTAAAATGTATCCACAATATGTTTTACATTTACATTATAATTTCCAAACTAAAAAGAAAACTATATTTATTTATTTATTAGCAGTTGGCAATGTGCCAAAAATCAACATATCGACAAGCAACAAGAGTCAGGTATAGTGACCAGAGTTGCATAATAGGCACATACTTTACGATCTGATGCTGTTGAACATAGCAGTTACATTCTTAAAACATGCCTGACATCCAAACCTCTTAGCCTATGACATAGTAATTATTAATGACATAATAACCATCCACCTACAAAACGATGCCCATGAATTGTAACAAATTAAGTCACGTAATGGCTCCCTTGGCTGATGAGGCGTGTTCTGCTGCAGTGGGGGGGGGGGTCGAGTTTCTTTAGAGAACGAAGGAAGTAAAGGGTTCCCAAATGTCTCGGGGTCGAGATCTCAGTGGCATTGTGTCCCACAATGCAGAGAGTTGCTCATGACAGTAGGTGAAATCAATGAGCCAAGTTTGAGCCGCTGGGGCCTGCAATCTGCCCCAGTGAACTGCCACTCTGCGCTTGGCTAGAAGAAGCCTTATAGAGACTAATCTGCAAATGTCGCACTTCACGTCCTTCACATAGCCAAGCAGCCCAATGATCGGAGAGGGGGGAATGGGTATGTCAGTGCCATCCTCTAATATATGGAAAATCTCGGTCCAGAAGGTTGCAACCTTGGGACAGTGCCAGGCTAGGTGCAATAAATCAGAGTGGGGTGTAAGGCAGCGCTGACAATGAGAGTCAGGGGTAAGCCTCATCCGTAATAATTGTGTGGGTGTGCGTTATAATCGATAGAAATTTAAAGTGTAAGAGGCAGAGCCGGTAATTGGGGGATAGCATTTCAAGTTGATTGCAGCAAAAAGACCATTGGTATCAGTCAAGGGAGTGTTGAGATCTGAGTTCCAGGCTTCCAGAGCCTTTGGAACTGACACTGGAGTGGACTGTTGCATTTGGAGGTAAAGGCGTGTAATCAGCTTGTGTCGTGACGTGGTAGTGTAGACATATTCTAGAGGGGTGAGTGTCTGTGGGGGAGCGGGGAAGGTGACATGAATCGTGCGGCAGGTGGCATGCAGTTGGAAATATATTATGGTGTCTAACACCACAGGGGCAAATTTGGTGGTGGTTGCCGGGGGAGAGGAAGTGGGCGTCAGGATAAAGATCTGTGAACATGTGAATGCCTAGTCTACCTGTGTAACCTATCGCTCCCTTATCATGTAGGGGCAGCTGCAAGGGATGGTTAGCTATGGGAGCAGAAGGGGCATATAGCAGTGGGATACAAGCATGCTTTCTGAGCCCGGTCCATGCCCAGTGGACACAGTGTGTAGTGTATATCTCAGGCCCAGGCATTCTGTGTGGGAGGAACAGAGCTGTGCCGAGCGGCAAAGCGGGAGCTCTGTCCAATTCAATTGCCACATGTGGCTGGAACGGTGTGGGGTGAACCCAATAGTGTAAATACTGGGCTTGGATGCACAAAGCATAGAGGTACATGTCCAGGCCTCCCATCCCCCCTTGCGATTGCAGCAGTGTGAGTAGTTCGTATGTAGCCCGGGGTTGTCGGCCAGCCCATATCTATGAAATTAAGTTGGACAGTAGGCGTTTAACGAAACAGACATTAAGGGGGACTGGGATATTCACGAATAGGTAAAGGAACTTGGGTAGCACAATCATTTTAGCCAGGGTGATATGGCCCGCCAGGGAAAATGGCAATATAGACCACACCGGAATCCAATGCTCCAACCAGTCTACGGCTCGCCCATAGTTGGCCCGCCATAGCACTTCAGGATCTCTGCTAATCCCAATCCCCAAATATTTAATTGGGCCAGTAGCCCATTTCATTGAGTAGTCTGTGGGGAGGGCAGAGTTGCTTCCATCAGGGGGAATAAAACAGATTTGGCCCAATTCACTTGTATGCCGGAGTAGCCGCCAAACCTCACCACTTCGTGTATTAGTGGGGCCAAGTTGGTCACTCACATAAAGGGTAATATCGTCCTCATATAGAGATATAACTAGACCTCAGGATGTGTAACCTATGCACCTATCCACGTGGTGTCGGTGAAGTCATGCAGTGAGGGGCTCCATAGCGGCGGCAAACAATAAAGGGGAGAGTGGACACCCTTGTCTTGTGCCGCGTGTAACTGGGAAGGGTTCCGAGAGGAGCCCGTTGAGCCACACCCGAGCAGCCGGGTTGGTATATAGAAGTTGAATTTGTGCAATAAACCGGGTGCCAAGTCCCAGCCTCTGTACCAGTGGGAAGAGGTATGCCCACTCCAGTGAATCAAACGCCTTTGTGGCATCCAGCGAAGCAGCTGTGACTGTGGTCTGCGGATCTAGGTGGTGCATTACTGTAAAAAGGATTCAGAGGTTATGGGACATCGACCTCCCCGTGACGAAGCCAGATTGGTCAGGTCACACCATCACAGGCATCAGTAGTAGCAGTTGGTTTGCTAAAACCTTAGCAAAAATCTTATTGGCAGTGTTTATAAGGGACAGAGGACGATAGGAGTTGCACTGATCTGCCGGCTTGTTAGGTTTGAGAAGTGCAACTATGAAAGCTTCTGTCAGAGATGGAGGAAGAAACACCGCATCCAAGGCATCCTGGTACATGTCAAGGAGTCTGGGGGCTAAAAGCTGGGAGTATTCTTTGTAATAAGCCATAGTTACCCCTTCAAGACCCGGAGCCTTGTCCGCAGGCAGACTTGCAATTACCTGGTTTATTTAGACCACGGTAATGGGGGAATTAAAAAATTCCAGTTGAGCATCAGATAGCCAAATCAACTGAATAGTGCCCAGATATGACTGGATATCTATGGAGTCTGCTACAGGAGTACGGGAGTAGAGGCGCGCAAAGAATTCAGACATGGTTTGCAGGAGAAGAGCAAAGCTGGCCAGCCAGATTCCAGAGCTCCGATATATAGGCAGAGACATGAGGCTTTCGAAGCATTCTAGCTAGAGTTTTGCTGGGGCGGTCCTGTTCTCCACAGCGTCAAGCCCGAGACTCCTTACCCAGGTAGTGTGTTTGGCGCAGCGCTTCTTTGGTATTCAGACATTTTGTCATGGATACCAGCCATTGTGACCAGATAATTGGAGTGGAAAAGGTCTGATTCCAGGGCGCCAGTTTAAGCTTCCAATTTAGTGAGAGATCCCACAGATAGCCCAGAGGATACCATTTTACTTGCCTTCATATGCCTCTAATAACAACTTTGAAAGCTTCCCATTATACAGAGGAAGAGCTGACCAAACCAGCATTTTGTTCGAAATATTCCAGTATGGCCGCACAAATCTCCTCTCTAAAGACCGCATCTCGTAGTGCAACCTGTGGTAAATGCCAAGTAAATGCTCGGGGAAGGGTGTGGGGTATTTGTAACACTAGCCACATGGGGCATGGCCTGAGAGAGTGTGGGGCAGATGAGTGATGGACGATGCCCATTGCTGTACGTCTTTAGTGGTCAGCCAAAAGTCAATTCTAGACCATGCATAGTGTGCAGCACGCCAGACATCCATGAGGTGGTTGTCTAAAATTAATTGGTGTAGGGTTTTGGCCACTTGAGGATGAGGACATCGGGAACTACCAGCCCTGTCTTGTGAGCTGTCCAGCGGGACATTAAAGTCTTCTGCCCAGAGTAGTGTCTGGGGGCCAATATCAGTTATTAGATGCCATACCTTCGCATTGAACTCAGGATCGTCGATATTAGGCCTGTAAATCGCAGCCAGCGTTATAGGGTGTTTGTAGAGTGTGCCCACCAGTATGACATATTGACTGTATTTGTCACTGGAGCAGTGGGATGTCTGCCATGGCACACCCTTTCTTATTGGGATAGTGACCCCACTAGCATAATTGGAGTAGGTCAAGGAGTATGTTGCCCCCCATCCCCGTGAGAGAAGACCAGAAACAGGGGCTTTGGCTAAGGGAGTTTCCTGTAGGAAACAAATGTCAATTTTGTGTGTTACTAGATAGTCGTGTACCAGTCGAGCCTTTTGACAATTATTGAGCCCACGCACATTCCACGTAAGACAGGTTACATTGGACATCCTATCTGGGACTAGGTTGAGAGTATCTGGCTGTGTGCCTGATCGAGTGTGGTCTAGTGAAACAATCTGCAGTACAGGTGCCATGTGCAAAAAGGCAGCGGAAAGTGAAGTAGCTATCCATGGCTATTAGCCAACACATTTTTAAACCCCATAAACACCTCCCTCAGCTATACCCCAACTTCAAAGAAATTCTCACTAACCCACCCTCCGCCCACACCAACCCCCCAATTAGGTTGTGATATCCCTCCCCATAACATCAGCAAATGGGAATTATCCCACCGGAGAGTGGAGACACCGAGCTTACAACCCGCTAAAGAGGCTGGGTGACCGAGCATAAGAACCCACGGGAGCTTCCCATTGGAGGCGAGCAAAATGAAGTATATACATAAGTACGCAAATATAAAAATCCCAAACACTGCTTTTTTAAACAACATTTGCAAAGATATATATGAACTCCATGGGGTACATCCGCCACCCCCGAACCCAGCAGCGAGGCGTGCATGTAGAAGGGACAATAAAGCATCAGTAATTGTCACTGAGCTGCGCCCCAGACTAGGAACGCGGCAAGGTCGCCGGGGACCGGGTGGTTTTAAACCTCAGCTTGGCAAATTTCAGGGCCTATTTAGCGTCAGTGAAATAATGCATTTGCCCTCATGAGAGATCTTGAGTTTCACAGGATATAAGAGGGCATACTGTATGCCCTCCTGTTGTAGTGCCTTCTTGGCAGGGAGGCACTTCAACAGGGTGAAGTCAGGGTAAAAGGACACAGTGTTCCCTTGGTGTTGGATCTGTCCTTTCTCATGGGCCAATCTGAGGATCATATTGCAGTCCCTGTAGTTCACTAAGCGAGCTATGATGGGTCTGGTGGCCCCTACTGGCCGCCTGGGAGCAAGCGATCTGTGGGCCCTCTCAACGATAAAAACGGGTGATAGATCTGCCCCAAAGACATCCCACAACAGGCTCTCAACGAAGTCTTCCATTTTGGAGATCGCTGTAGTCTCAGGCACTACCACAATGCGGAGGTTGTTGCGTCTTGAGCGAGCTTCAAGATCCTCGTTTTTGGCCTTAATGAGCTCCAGCACTCTGTGCATGCATAGGAGATGTTCTTTTGAGTCAGCTTGGAGGTTATCTACTTCCAATCTGTGAGTTTCTAAGTGATCAAGTCTCGCGTCGTGGGTGTCCATCCACTTTTTAACATGATCCAGGCATGAGGTGAGCAGGTTGAGATTAGAGTCTATTGTATTCAAGCTTGTCTTGGCATCTATGAGTATTTCCCTAACTCTTGGGTGCCAGGGAACTCCATCCGTGTAGGGGCAACTTTGTGGTCTGAGGTATGATCAGCTTGCCAAGTAGATCGTCTCTTCTCGAACGAGAGTTTTGTCTGTGCCCCATCGTGTTTGCCCATATTGTTATAGAGGTAAGGATAATGGTAGTCTAACAATGAAGTGTGATGCCTACAGCCAAGCAAGCTGCTGTGAGTTCTCAGATCGGTCCCCGTCCACAAGGTATAAAACACTGGGGCTAGAAACTATAATCTGGACACCACCCTATGCCTCACCACACTCCCCAGACCCGGTCACACGGGAGAAGCACAAGCAGGCTCAAGCTCCAGGTAATTGTCACAAAGGAAAATTCAGAGAAGCACTAGAGCAGGTCAGGCCCAGCTGGAGTAATTTGTGGAGGTCAGAGCTGTGGCGTCACCTGAGAATGCAGAGTCCCACACTATCCTTGCATAGGAGAGGTTCAGAAATATTCAATACTATGAGGCTTCAGACTCACCACACATACCGGGGAAGCAGCAAGCAGGTTATTCCCTCTCACAAGGCCCAGCCGACTCCAGCAGCGATCACGTGCTATGCATCCACTGCAAGCCAGAGGGGGGATGGCAGTTCACGTGTGGGGGGAGTCACTCTCAGGTTAGGCCCACAGCGGGCAAGGCACAGAACCCAGGGCCACACCGGAGGCCGCTGGTGCCCGCCTCACCCACAGGCCGGCCAGTCTTCAAGCAGGCACCGCAGGGCACAGAATCCACAGGCCATGTATCTCGATTCACCACTGCGGACCTCCCACCTCCATAGGTAAGCCGAGGTCTCACATTGTAGGGCCCGATAGACAAATCAGTGGTGCAGGCCCGACTGGAGGAGGCCAGGCAAGGGGGGGCACAACATCACGAGCCAGGCAGTGACAGGCCATGGGGGCAGATGTTTCTTCCTCTCTACCCAAGTCCACCCCAGTCAAGTGCAGCGGCTGCCCCGTCCAGTCCACTACAGTCACGGCCCCCTCTTCCTTACCTTACCAGCTCAGCCAGGAAATGTTTCCGGTGGCCCAAGACAGGTACAGTGCGGGGTCTTCACCGTCGGCAGCAGCCAGAGTCCATTATTGTGGTGTGCACAGGTCAGCTCCACAAGCCCCGAAGTGGCAGCAGTCCCAGCGACAGCAGCGCGGCGGGTAGGCAGCAAACACAGCTCACCACTCTACACACTCACGGCCTGGCGGAGGGGCGCATCCTGCTCCAAATCACTGCTGGTGCAGGTCAGCAAGCCCCTGTGCAATGCCTCATCATAATGGTGCCAATGGGAGCTGCCAGTTTGAACAGATGATGTCGGATTTGTAGCTCGGCTGGGAGAGTTTGCTTACAAACCAGTCATCTTGTTGCTCGGCGGGACCACTCCCCCCCCAAAAAAAATGTATATCATTTTTTTATTTCAATATAAAACGTTGTATATCTTTTTAAAAACTTCAATAAAATGTTATTTACAAAATCTATAAAAAATATTTTCACATTACTAAATAAATTTTTGATGTATGTTTCCAAATGTTTTAGAATTATATTATTTATTTTGAAATTTAAAATAAAATATTTTATTTGTATACAATTGATATATAATCAACATTTTTCAAAATATTATTTATTAAATGTATTAATCTAAGAAAATAAACATACATTTTACTATACTAATTTGCATATCATTAAAATAATGACCATTATATTTAAATTCAATTATCCACTTTTTAATAATCTCCCTACCTTTATCCCCTATAAACCCAATATCCAGCTGCTAAAAAAATATATAAATCCATTATTTTTTATATATAAAAACAAGTAAAACTACTAATTTCAACAATTTCATGATTAATAAATTATCTTCCTAAAACACATATAAAAAATTTATTAAACATATCATCAAACAAACTACAATAAATTACACACAAAATAACACTTACAAATGATATTACATACAATACTTTCTAAATCTATATTTTTAACAACAATATTTAAAACAACACTTAAAATTGTATTCTTACCTAAAAATTTCCTGTCACAATATTTTTGACATCCCAATGTACTCTACACAATATTTTTGTATCACAATATTTTTTGACTGATATTTTGTCCAAACATCTTTGTAATGCTCTTGATTTGAACTTTTGTCCTGGAGAGCCTTTGCAAAATTTTGTCAAGTTGCATCTCAATTTCTCTTTGATAGCTTTACCATAAAAATGTAAACATATCAGAAGCTAGGGAGAGCAAATGATTTAGTATTCCCTAAAATATTCCACTTTGATTAATCCTCAAGCAGCTCCTAAAACAATACACTAGTGCTCCTCCATATCATAGTTCTGACATCAATTAATACAAATCAGGGACACATAAGGTTACTGTTGTTTTAGCAGGGACCTTCTAATCTCTGAGTTCTTTCCAGCTGTGATTGTATTTGATTGTATTGTGTACAAAGTGTAAAGACATGAGAACATAAATAATTTAACTAAGAAAACTGAAAAAAAGGATTACAAAAATAAAATTATATAACCAACAGAAAATGAATTCAGCAAGGCAGAAACTGAAATTGCAAAGTGCAAAAATCTTGCACTAGTGTTACTAGTGTTGGCAAGTCCAAATTGAAACAACTACCATGAGGCTCTGTTGATTTGTCATATGTCATTGTCGTTTTCTCTATGTTAGCCTTAGCACGTTGCAGGCTGCACTCCGCTTTGCGCACATTACTATACAAAGTATTCTGCTAGTGCAAAGCAGTGCCTACATACAGAACCTGTCATTGTTTTTGCATTCTGTTCTTTCCTGGGATTTAGTCTGAACACCGTAGACAAGGTCAAACAACAAGAATGTCCCTTGTTATTCTGTTTTGGTCAGGCTCTAGCACCTAGACAAAACACAGGAATGCAGCTGTTGTTTGGGAACACGTACTCTTAGTCATATAGGTATGCAAAGATATGCAAATACACACTTGGAGAGAGATTTTTCAGATTAGAGATCGCAATTTCACCGGAGATGTAGAACTTTCATCTGTGCGTGCTAAAGCTATTGGGTCCGCTGCAAACACCATGAGATTGTTTGATATATAATCACTTTGCTTCTGTAGAAGGGGAGGGGGTTAGTATACTCTGTCTGATATCCTGACAGCTCCTTTTATGATTCTGGATTACTTACTATGCTGACCGTAGTTGTGTTAGGCATTTTCTTACTTATTGCAGTTTGTATATTGCATACTAGAGAACAATAGTTAAAATAAATATTTTAAACTTTTCTCGTTTCTCTGTCAGGCTTTATTGTGGACAAGTACAAGTGTGAGAGCAAAAGGGTGTGTCCTGTCACCACGATTCCAGAGAGGATCAGGAGTGTTGTGTTCTGGGGTGTCTAAACACTTGTTCCTATGTGAGTGAGTAGGAGGGCAAGTTAGACACTATAGCTAGTCAGTACTCGGCTCATAGGTACTATGGTCCCAGGCATAGTTTTGTGACTCCACAGAATCCCTGCAACAGCTTGAACACTTAACAGGATGCACCAGCGTTGATTGTCCTTACTAACTTGTCAGCAACTTGACTACAGAGATTCACCTCACAGGCAGTTAACCATTGGTCAAGTGTGGGATAGGACTGATTGAAACGATTACAGCTACCATGAGGCCCGCTACCTCGAACTCTGAAAAGGAGGTACCAGTGTTGTTTGTCCTTACTCACTTGTCAGCCATGTGATTACTGAGGTTCACCTCACAGGCAGTTAGCCATTGGTCAAGTGTGGAGTAGGAGCAGTGGCGTAACGAAACTTGAGGGGGCCCCCCCTGCAACGTACAGGGAGGGCCCCCCTTCTGGCTCACTCAGGAGCTCTCAGGCCAGCATACTTTGCTGTAGGGGCCCCCTGAAGCTAGGGGCCCCCCGCACTGCGGGGTCTGCGGGGCCTCTGTTACGCCCCTGAGTAGGAGAGATTGAAATAACAACTACAATGAGGCCCTGTTGCTTGAACACTTAACAGGAGGCAGCGGTGTTGTTTGACCTTACTCACTTGTAAGCCATGTCACCACTGGGGTTCACCTCACAGGCAGTTAGCCATTGGTCAAGTGTAGGTAGGAGATATTCAAATGATTGCAACTACCATGAGGCCCTGTTGCTTGAACACTTAATAAGAGGCACCAGTGTTGTTTGTCCTTATTCACTTGTCAGCCATGTGACTACAGAGGTTTACCTCACAGGAAATTAACCATTGGTCAAGTGTGGGGTAGGAGTGATTGAAATGACTACAGCTAACATGAGGCCCACTAACTCTAACTCTGAACAGGAGGCACCAGTGCTGTTTGTCCTTACTCACTTGTCAGCAGTGTGACTACTGAGGTAACCTCACAGGCAGTTAGCCATTGGTCAAGTGTGGGGTAGGAGAAATTCATATAACTATAACTATCATGAGGCCCTGTTGCTTGAACACTTAACATGAAGTTAACCCACCTGATTTGAAATGGCTAGTGACCCATTGACACTGCACAACACACATGATTACCTCTGGTAAATCTACTAACATGTAGTGTGTATATGCCTGTATTGTACACACCTAGGCCTTGGAATTTACTAATAAACATGTAGCTTCTACAATGTGTTGCCTTCAAGTTATTGGGACATTCTATGTCCATCCCTCATGTCATCATGAAGTATATCAGGCAAGCAAATGATCAGGCCAATACCACTTCATGTAACGGATGTCTCCCAATGTCTTGCAAATGCGTCAAACACAATGGGGATAGTTCACAAGGTCAACCTCCAACCCCTTTGTCCATCCCAAGCCTGAACTCACTGTGTAACAAATGATGTGGATGTACATACCACACTTAATACAATAGCAATCTACTCAATGTCTGAACAGGTTGATCTGGCACAAAATCTGGCCAGACTTAGGACACCGCTCGGACTCCACCTGCCCCCCGTATGAAGTCTTCAGTGATGCAGAATCTCCTAGACCCATGGACATGGAGGACCCACCCAGCTCATGTGGACAGCCTTGGCAGACTGGAACAGTGAGTCTCACTGTGTCCACAACCACGTGTTCCACCCCAGCTGCAACATCTCAGCCCCAACAACCGGTGACCCTAGCACGGGCAGCAACATCTCTGCATCCCAATCATGCTTCCAGAGGTGAGGATTGACAACACTCTCACTGTAGATGGAGGAGCCAGTGGTAGGAGGCAGGCTGGCCCATGGTCACAGGCCTGTGGGGGCAGGGGTGGTGGGAGGGTAACTGTGGGCCCACAAAGTGAGGCCACTGGTGTGACTGAATCCCATTACAACATTGCCTGAGTCCTGGAAGCCTATGAGGACTCCCAAGGAGTAATAGGCCAGGTACATGAGGAACTCCGGGAGATGAAGAAGCTGCAGATATCCATAGACCAGAGGCTGGACTCCCACAATGACAACATGGGCCAGTTCACAAGGGTTCTGGGGACATTAACACCACGCTCTGCAGGGCTTTTCCCTCGCCACCTACCACTTCCTGTGGTCCATCTACATCTGGCCCTTCTACATCTGCAGCAGCCACAGAAAGGGAGGTCCTGACAGCAGCAGATTCCCCATCGTAGTCCGGGACATCCAAGAAAACATCCAGGAGGTTCGGTTGGCAAGGTACCCACCATCGCCAGGTAGAGACATCGCACCTGATGTCCTCCTTTGTGTCCAACGCATTCACTTTGTTGACTATTCCAGTACACTTTTCCATTTCTGATGGGAGGAGTTTTTCGGACTTTGGACTTCAGACAATGTGGCTCCTACAAAATTGGTTTTGTCCACCAGCTATGACTAATACACTCCTGTGTTGTCAATATTTATCTGTATATTATTTGTTTGTTTTTCTTTACATTGTGCACTGCAATACATTCACTTGTCACACAATAATTCCCTCTTGTAGTATCATTCACGTTTAGCAAATTATGAAGTTATCCCCTTGTGAATTACCAAATGTAAGTAGAAGCTACTTGTGTAAGCACGGACATGTGGAATGTCACCAATATGCAACTGAATATCACAACGCGTCACCCCAACACAGACATACAAGTGTACAGTCTCATGACATCTTTATTCCATAGTTCCAAAGTTAGGCTTGCATAATGTCAAAAACAGAGCTAAATAATACATCACTGAAATTATCTGTGTCAGTGACCACAAATGTCATGTGCAGGCCTCATGAACATGGTCGGGGGATACATCTGACTATGGCAAATAAAACCAACAAATGACAATTGGTTCATGGAATCAGCTGGAGCCATATCGACAACCTCAAAAAAAAGGAATCCCACTTCATTGAAAACAAGACACCAAAAAATGGCAGTACAACAGTTTCTGAGCGCAGGTTCATTCCAATTCAGTGTTGCTGCATCTGGTGGAATATCACAAACATATGTCAGGGGTGTGCCACAAGCACTGTGGCATATAATGATGAGATACATCAACAGCTAGATCCAGTTCATACACGTTGAGGACTTAGCCAATCCTATAAAAGATTTTTGAACGTTTGTTTTAAGATCGAGGCCCCCATAAGATTATAAAATCCATCTAAATAAAAGCTGGGAGCCATTAGCTTTCCTTGCCAATACAGCGTCATCTGCATACAACAACAAGGGCAGGGCTCTTTCCGTAATTATAGGGAGATCCAGCCAGGTTTCAAGTTTCAAAGCAGCAACCCTACCAAAACTTTTTAGGGAGCTATCCAGGAGGGATATGGAATGATATTAGGCCGGGGAGTTCCGATCCCCCTTCATAAATATTGGGACAACTGATGGAATTATCTCTCACTGAATTGATGCTTTAAAAACATTAGTTAAAATAGGAGCCCAAAGTAGTTCATTTTCTTTGAAGAGGTCCAAGAGAACCCCATCAGGACCAGGAGGCTTCCCGGCTGGGCTTCGCCTGATGGCAGCGATTACATCAATAGTGTCTATCATGTCACTCATAGCCTCGTATGATCCTAAGTTGTGACTATCCTCTTGGCCTGGGGGGGCTACTAGCCTTTTCATTTTTAGGATTGAAAATATTACAAAAAAGCTCCACCCAAGCTTCTGCTGGTATTACCGAGTCCAGAATAGGCTTATCATATCCAGTAAAGAATGGTTGGTTTACCACTCTCCAAAAGGAGGCCCTGTCCCTCAGCCTATATGCCTTGTCCAACTCTTCACAGACAGCCCCACTAAGCTCAGATTTTCTGTCCTCCAAGATACTTTATATGGCATAATTAATCAAACTACTGTTGTGAGCAGTATTAAAATCTATGTACAAACACATTAATATGACTTTAGGAGCACATCTGCAGAAAATGACCCTACATTCTACAGAATGATAAGATGACGTTTTAATATGGTGCCTCACTGCTACTGAATGCTGGTATTCATGTCCATTAGAAATCAAACAGAATAAACGCTATGCAGAAATAAAAGCAGTACAAATAAAATAGAGATATAGAGTAAAAAGATACAGGTTGACTAAACAGATATATTGACAACTCAATAACAGAAATGAAAAGTAGTAGCCACCAAAAAATCATGTCAACATGGCTTTGTGTGAAGCATGATGCCCTGTGCACATGTTGTATGATGCATGAAATCCATTGCCACTGAATGCCAGATTCTGGCTGGTTGAACCCAAGTTTTAAGGAAAAATACCACATGTTCCTCCCCCTACACAGAATGGGTTGTGAAGGGGACTGGGCAATGCTAGTTGGCATGACCTAATCTGAAGTGAGGTCAGAAAACAAGAGCTCAGTAATTAGCATTAAATGGAAACAGGAATCAGCTCTGGACTAATACTGCCACTTCCGGTCCACTTCACAAGTTCAGCCAAATAGCTGAATTAGGTACCAGATCTGCCTCTTTAGAATGAAGTAATAGAACAATGGTTAAGTGACCAAGATTTATGGTCAGTACTCCCACAATTCAGTACAAGATGCATGTTGTATTCAATGCTCAAGGTTTGTGTGGATATGAATAAAATCTGCACAAGCCCTGTGTTGGTTTCGAGACACTACACAAAATGGCATGTGATGTGCACAAATGAAAAGAGGTATGAAAATGAAAACTGACAAATTATGCTTCTGCTGTTAGATACTCCTCTAACAGATATGTATCCAATTTCAATGTAAATAAGGTTCATTGATGGAATGATAAATACTACGCTGCTGTGAACTCTCACATGGTTATTGAACAACATCCTACTTCTCACACTCAAAACCCGCAAAAAGAAGGTTGTTGTTGAAGGTATTTATGGATCACTGACAAAATATCGATCGCACAAATATCGAGCAGACAAAATATCGTGGACAAAATATCGACTATCAAAATATCGACTCCCTATCTCCAAACAGGTAAGTACAAAAATATCGAATCCAAAATATCGTCATTAAAAATATAGTTAGTCAAAATATCGAATTTTATAAATCTGTTAAAAGTAATGTAAAATTAATGAAATAATAAATAAAATAAAGTAAAACATACTTAAAATTAGTTAAATTACTTTAAAATTAATAAATAATTATTTTAAGTAAAAAAAAAATCTACATACATTTTAATTTTTTAATACATACATATATTAACATAATAATATAAAATAATAATCACTACTTTTAGCGTAGGATAGCGGGAGGGTAAAATTTACTATTCCCACTCCAAAGAGTGTGACAGTAGGGAAAGCGTTGGATAGCGTAGAGGTAAAAATTACTATTCCCACTCCAGAGAGTGCAACAGTAGGGAATGCGTTGGATAGCGGGAGGGTAAAAATTACTATTCCCACTCCAGTCAGTGCAACAGTAGGGAAAGCGTTGGATAGCGTAGGGGTAAAAATTACTATTCCCACTCCAGAGAGTGTAACAGTAGGGAAAGCGTTGGATAGCGGGAGGGTAAAAATTACTATTCCCACTCCAGTGAGTGCAACAGTAGGGAAAGCGTTGGATAGCGTAGTGGTAAAAATTACTATTCCCACTCCAGAGACTGCAACAGTAGGGAAAGCTTTGGATAGCGTAGGGGTAAAAATTACTATTCCCACTCCAGAGAGTGCAACAGTAGGGAAAGTGTTGGATAGCGGGAGGGTAAAAATTACTATTCCCACTCCAGTTAGTGCAACAGTAGGGAAAGCGTTGGATAGCGTAGGAGTAAAAATTACTATTCCCACTCCAGAGAGTGCAACAGTAGGGAAATAGTTGGATAGCAGGAGGGTTAAAATTACTATTCCCACTCCAGAGAGTGCAACAGTAGGGACAGGGTAGGATAGCGGGAGGGTTAAAATTACTATTCCCACTCCACTGAGTGCAACAGTAGGGAAAGTAATATTTTAATATTTTACTAAAAAATAATTAATTATCAATACTAATAAATATTATTAATAACACTAATTACCAATTACAAAATCTTTAATAATTAATTTATTATAAATACAATACATATTATTTATTACAAATTAATTACCTATTAATAAATCATTAACAACCAATTAATAATCATTACCAGATTTGTATAAATATTTAAATAAATACCAATTAATATTTAATTACCAGTAAATTAAGTATCAATACAAAAAATTATTTTCTATAATTAACTAATTACAATTAAATTACTTCCCCCACATTCCCCTATAAACCCACATCCCGCTACAACTATTTAATTAATAGAAATAACATAATTACCAATAAATCAATTAAAAAAAATAATTACCAATTAATAAAATGTATTTACCAATTAATAATTAATTAACAATACATTAATTATCAATACCAATTAATATTAATTAATATGTACTTAATTTCAATTAAATTACTTCCCACCCTATTCCCCTATAAACCCACTACCCGCTACGGAATTAAATTACGTAAAAATTAAATAACATAAAATTAATTGCTTGTAAAAAATGAAACATACATTACAACAACTAATATACACTTTTAACACATATACTAACATACAATACACTTAGAAAAAATTCGATATTATTAAAAATTCAATATTTTTTTAATGCCTATATTATGTACTTCGATATTTTAACAATCGATATTACTTACCTTAATTTCGATATTTTTAACGACTATATTGTGTCCATTCGATATTATGTCCATTCTATATTTTGGACTCGATATTTTGTCCATTCGATATTTTTTTTCTCGATATTATGTCTATTTACCGGTATTTATTATAGGAGGGGCAATTTGGATGCAAGGAACATGTTGACTCAGTAAACATGAAAGGCCATAAACAACCATCTTGTTTTTAACTTTACCGAAGGTGGCTCCCTCAGGGCAATTTTGATCACATAGGTCCCACTAAAACCAAAAAACAACTACTACTACTCCCAACTGTGAATACTGCTTTGCAAACAGAAGTATGTCATGAACTTCTGATAAAAGGGAGCCACCTCAAACATCATCTTGGTCAGGGGCGAGGCGCGATAACCCGATGGTGAAGCATGACAAAATAGTGGGTAATGCTTTTGCATCCTTTTAATGAATAAACCCTGTCTAACGGGTCAAATGAACCAACTTGACCATCCATTATTGACCTGTCTCACTTCATTGTTTGCTGTGTATCTTGATAGGGAGGGTGCTGGATAGCCTTCAGTTACATTCCCACTCACTTCTTTAACTATGAATGGTAGAAGCAGTGATTAATTTGAACTGGTGGTTGCAGGTGGGGGCCATCGGTACTCATTTTTGGGGACCGGCACTCATTTTTCCTCATCTTATATTTCCCAAGAGCAAGGGAGGGAAAAAACACACAAACAGGAAAGAAGGAGGAAGAGGAGCTCTACATTTTCATCAAATGAAGACTGAGGTGTATTAGGTTTACTAGGTATTGGACATAAACAATCCTTTTCCTATGTCAAAATCATCAGGGTGTTTTCCTTTATGCAAACTCTATAAAATCCAACATTCAGCTCGTTTCCACGGCAGTTGGTGTGTAGTTCTATTTCACTGCTTTGAAATAGCCTCTTTTTTCAGATCTTGCATTAAATCTTGTTGATTTGCTTGTGGGCAAAATTCCATGTTCACCCCAGCCCAAGTTTCTTGCTTTCCTCTTCGTGTTGACTTTTTCCTTGTTTTTCATATTACAGACACTGCAGGCAATGGTGGGGTGCGTTTTCATTTAGTGGGCCAATTTTGTCTGCTGTATGGATACATTGTCACTGTCATTTTTAACTGATGTCCTGTTTTGGGCACAGATATATGTGTGTCCTAAAGTGGTGTTGTTTAAAAAGTGTGAAGTTGAGTTGCCGAAATGGAGGAGGCCAACTGTGAAGGGCTGGGTTGCTTGTAAAATTGGCCAGATGCAAAGCAATTAAATACCAGCCTGGCCATATTTGAGGAAGTACTTCCACTTAAACTCAATCCTATGTATGACAAATAGGTCTAATATAAACACAGTCGGGTATGTGGGCCCCTTTTCTAGCTGATTAAAGATAAAAGCTTCAATCTTGTTCTCATAGTCGGATTCCCTTTCGTTCTCCTGTATGGCCAAACATTTGTTACAATCCCTAACAGTAATATATTCTAAGCATATATCTGCAGGTGTACTGTTAGTCCAGGATCTCAAGCAAAAAGTGCTTGCCATAGTTTAGTGCACACTCAAAAAGGGCTATAACATAGACAGTATTAGTTTCTATTATGTAGCTTAGGGTTGCATGCTGAAGGGGCTTGTAGGTGTTAGCTTAACCTCGATGTGTGACACAGCCTAAGTGTGTGTTATGTTTTTTATCACTTCCCAACTCTTACTTTCTTATTTCGTTCTGATTGGTTCTATCATCCTGAAAAAGAACTCACATATACTGCTGACTTAATGGTCATGAAAACATACTTCTGTAACTCTTGAGATCAGGCATGTTTCTCTGATTAGGTTATGTTATGTTATGTTATAGGCATTTATAAAGCGCGAGCGGTTACCCAAGGGTGTCCTGGCGCTAGCTGCTCTCATCTAGGCATTGAGGTGGAGGGCATCTTTACAAGTTAAAGAGCCATGTTTTCAGTTCCTTCCTGAAAATTAGGATATTAGTGGTGTTTAGGTCATAGGTGCTAAGTGAATGTTTCTCTGCTGGGTGGTTGTTAATCAACCTCATATGAATATGTTAACTTGCTACAAGCTGCAGGGGAGGTGAGGTCAAAGAGAAGCATATTTTTTGTTTATGGTTTTTTTTGTTTACCAATTCTTTTCTCTTTCATTATCTAATCTCCTGTGTTACTCTTATCTGGTGGTCAGCCCTTGTATTGTCCATTTTTCATTTCACATGGTGTTTGCAGAGTGGTAATTGAGCTAGTGATTGTGATAGAATCCTTTGACTGATGATTTGTAGGTTATATGGGGGAAGACGAACTAACACTTTGTGCCAGGTTTGCATCACAAAAGCGCAGCAAACCAAGTACAAAGTATTGTGTTGGGATCTAATTTCCAAATTCTTATTTGCATTGGAAAGTTGCCTGAAGTAACCCAAAGAAGTGCTATGCAATCCGTTGATCTGCTTTGCATCAAGGGGATATTCCATGAGTAGTACATGGTAGGTTCTATGCAACCACCTTAAGCGTTTGATGCAAAGCCATGTTTACTAAAAAAAACAGGTGGACAGGATACTTGTGGTTGTTATTCCTTTTGAGATTGCATTTATCTTCAATTTCGTGAGTTCAGTGTGTTGTCAATGACTTATTGCCTACAGGTGCATAGTCTAAATTAAAAGTAGATTTTATATCCTATTCCAAGAAGCAAAAATTACTTTACAAGGATGTCAAGACCTGACCTAAAAAAAGCTTACTCTATTATTGCATAGATATTACAAATCTAAAGTTAAAGAATTGCTGTTGCAGTGTCCCCTCTCCCTCCCTATTATACCCACCAAAGGGTTGAAACTTGTCTGCGTTAACCACTTGTATACTTTTATAATAATTTGTTTCTTAACATAATCTGAGGCATATTACACTTTGATTTAAAATTGAACTTCGTGTAAAAGCAAATACACTGTTCTAACCACATATAAAAATGTGATGGAGCCGATTCATTTAAAAAATTTTTAAAAAAACTTTAAACTTCCTGATGCATAGATGTTTGTTTATGCATTGAAAATCCTGGAAAAAAAAGATTCCTAGTTACGCTTCTTTGGCCACTACACTTTTAGAGGACACCCACCTTTTTCATCCCACTTATACACACTGCTATTAGCTATCCTGAAGGATGAATATAAATTGGATAGATATCCTCACCTAAAACTTTGCTTTGTAGCCTTATATGTTATTCTCAGGACTGTTAAAAATCCACGTATAGGATTCCTACATTTTTTAAATGTCTTTGTTTCCCCATTTTTCTTCGCCGATGCACATTGGAAGATTGAGGATGTTAGACACACACTTGAAAATGATGGGCCCGATTCACAAGCTGCATTTTGTAGTGAGCAGTACTACATTAGTACTACTCATGTACTACAAAATACACTCATTTTCTGTACAAAGATCTCTCCACAGGTGGTATACGTTTTGGTAGTAAGTGTGGGTTGGACCAGGGGAGTAACTGGAAAATAAGGAATACTTACTCCCAACTGGAAGGCGTTTATGAAGGGTTAATGAGGGGTTTAGAGAGAGATGTCCAAATACAAATCCCCACCCACAAAAGAGTAAAATCATTGCTTTTGAGCTATTCACAAACTACACTTGTAAATTACTACATACAAAAAGTTCCTTAAACAGTAGTAAATGAACTCCAGCTCTGCCCTGAAGTAAGTCTAGCGCCCCCACATGGTCACTCAAAGGTACTGCAACTTGCTCCCATAGAAAATTATGGAGGCAGGGACATAATATAGCACCCCATAGGAATTAATTTTAAATACATTAAATTATTATGACTTTTAAATTAAATATATATATATATTTGTTTGTTTCAAATTAATGTAAAACATATAACTAGAGACTACATTTAATACACTTTAATTAATTATTCAATTGGTAGCAAAGTTTTTATTTAATTTTGATTAAAATAATATTTTTCAAGTAAATGAATATATTTTTATTTTTGAATGATTTAATACAAAACAATTTGATGAGTTTCTGCACTGTACCATTACGTGTAATTAGTTCTAAGTTCATAATAATTATTTGGTAATTAATTTGCATTTGTATTTACTTTAAAATAAGTCTGTGTATTTTGTTATATGTATATGCTGATCAATGTTATTGATCTCAGTATCTTGACATGCAACCATCAGAGCAAATCACAATACAAATCATTAGCATAAACTGATAATCAGGCGCATAGATGCCAGATAGGTAAATGGAGATGCACAAGCAAGCCAATTATGGCACAGGTGCATGTTGTTGATGTTACAGTGCCCGGTGTTCTATTGTTACTATTGCAAGTATTTTTAAATGTCATTGTTCAAAGAAGGTTATGAAATGCTCCGAATAGACAAACAATGTGACTGACTACATGGCAATTTGTTGCGGCATCAACATTTTGTTTAGTTTAAAATGTATTTAGTAAGCTAGAAAAAGAAAACAGAAGGACCCATGATTTTCTTATTCACACTGACAACTGAACAGTAAGAAGTTTTAACATTATACATCTTTTTGAACGACCTGAGGATCGCAGTTAAATGTTTATTTCTCTATCCATTAAAGTTAGATGAATTATCGAGATTTCAGTATTGTTCCATAAAAAAAAAAAAATCTGTAAGGAGAGCGCAAGGGATTAAGGACATACTATTTAGTGTTTTCAGAACTGTAATCACTTTATTTGCGGTTAAGCATCTTAATTTAAATAATGTGTATTTTACGGCTCGCAATACCATTAAATGAGACAGCAGGCGGCAAGCATACGAAAAGTGCATTAATTAAACCGAAGTCTCAATTAAAACGGGATTTGGAATGCATAGGACGCATCAAATGTGATTATTAATATTTGCATTGCCTTAAAATAATTTTCAATGCGTAGGATCATATATCCTGGAGCATTATTTTGATTAGGCCTTTAATATGATTTTACCATTCTGTTTTACATTTTTGCAGGGGCAAGGCGAATGTTAGGCACCAAGATTAAGGTGATATATTCATACCACTGTCTAGTATCAGGAAAATGCAATTTGAACAGCTAGTGATTGGGTATTGCTGGTTAGCTCTGCCAATGAGTTTTTGTACACTAACACGAATTTATTCATTCCAATTCTATATTTGTGTGAAAGTAAAATTATGTTCATTGTGTTGAATGTGTCTACGAAACTTAAAATGTAAACTCTGTTGAAATTAATTTAGAGCGTAAACTACGTTGAAATGAGTCCAATATGCTTAAGAAATTACCAGGTGTGTTAAGGAAAAATGGAAAAAACGACAATGTTTTGGAGAGTAGTCATTCTGAAAGTTAAAAGCTGAAAAAAATGTAATACTATGTTGAGGTGAAAAACACTTTATTTACGCAGGCCTGACCATCACTAACGTATGAATGGTATGAAATGTCACACCACAAAAAAGACCTTTTTGAACTTCAAAAAGTGAAATAAAAGGAAAATAGGGCATGAATTGTTGCTTGTATTTGCAACTGGGGTGAATCTTTAAAAAAGCCTATTTAGTGTTGTGTGAATGTGGAAAATTCGCCAAAAAGCGGCAGATGTCCCATCAACCGAATCATTGCGCTCACTAGAGTGTTGTGTGATATAAATTGGCCTGTGCCCAAGTAATATGTGTCTTTGATAGATTTGAACGTGTGGATTGTCCCATTTACATATAGGTCTCCCACCACCTTTATCTCTGCATCTGACCACAGGTTTTTACTGTGTGTTCTGGTACTTCGATGAACCGCAGAAGGCACCATAGGGTAATTTCTGGTGAACATAGTGTTGTTATCTGGGATATGAATTGGTCAACTTTAACTCTGTCCAATAGGACTTCCATTTAACGATGTACACCATTTTTCTGCTCTTCCTCTTCACAGTCTTTATCAGGAGACAACCATCTCGTTGGTCAAAGCAATTGAGCAGCTAGATAAGTGTTAGATTAGGTTCGTTAATGCTCATGCAATGTCATGTTCTAGTTAGCATTCACTACCCCATTTTCTTTGCAGGAGCCATTTTAGGCTGTTCGAAACTGATCTCTTCTATTTCTGACAAATGGTCTTTGCTAAGTTACGTTTCTGAAATGTTAGGTTCTGTTTCGGTAATGAATAGACTGTTCATGTTAGCGCATACATTTCTCACTAGATAGAGGCCCTCTCCCACTTGTCTGGTGGTGGGCCCAGGGTGAAACAACCTTGGATTGTACTAGGTTGTGTAAGATACGAGAACCGAAACCTATTTTTTTGTATTTTACTGTCCAGCTGCATCTGCCTGAAAATTCCACTGTGGGCGTGTCTTGCCCAGCTATGAAATGTACATAATGTATCTCTATGTTCGCTGTTCTATAGTTCCCTCTGTAGCACTCTCATGGACTGTACAGATGTGGCTCCACTCTGAGTGTAAATGAATTAACAGTTATTGGGTCAATTACAATTAAAATGACATCTGTTAAATCTACTGTTCCGGTTTCCGTGTCCTCTATTCCTTTTTCTCCGGTACAATCTCTGACCACAGTCCTACCTACTACTCCTGTTTTGGTTATTTATCCTCCATTGTCTTTGGGTACTGACACACCTGTGCGTGGTTTTGAAGACAGGGATTTGATGAGATTCAGGGAACGGACAGGTCCATTGGTGTGATCGGAAGTGGGGGAGGATGAGAAGAGGGTAAGAGCGAGTCAGGCAATGCAATGGGCTCATAATGCAATATATAGTCTTGAGGATATTTGGCAGGTTGTACGTGATTTCAAACCTTTTATACAGCAACAAGCCGTTAAGCACATGTCTGCCACATTGATTGACCTGGCGCCGGAACAAGTGTTTGGTAATATCTCCACTATACTTTTTTATAGAAGCAGATTATATGAAAAGAGTCCTACTCAAATAACTCAGTTCCCTATGTGTGAAGTCCACCCAATTTATCATCCGGAAATACCTGCATTGAAGGATCATCATGGAACGATTACTAGACCGGCCATGGCTGGATGCTTTCAGGAAAAATGGGTTTATACTCCATTGAAAAGGAATGAGATTTTAGCTCTTAAGACTACTTTGCCTGATCCTAGAAAAAACCCTACTGCCTATTATAAAGAATTGACAGAGGCTGTTTCTTCTACTGTAATGACTCTTGCTGACATTGAGATGTTTTTTGGTCTCCTTGTTCCGGTTGATATTTGGCGGCAGGTACATACTCAGGATCATGTCGCTGAGTTGGGCGGAACATGGGATGTGATTTGGGGATGGGATCAAGATAGGAAGCCATGAGATAAACCACGTGCTGAGATACTTGCCTTGCCTGGTCGTATTATTACATACATGCATACACTTATTCCACCTAAGAAGATAAGCTGGGATAGATTGACTGCCTGTCAACAGAAGAAGGATGAGAGTGTATCCGAATTCTTTACTAGGTTTGAAGATACATTTTTGGATTGCAGTGGTTAGGGTATGTCCACGGAAGGGGGAGTTTGTTTGTTTGTTGACAGATTTGTCACTAACCTCCTTCCTGAAATAATGTCTAGTTTGCAGGCATCTGAAAGCACTTGGTCTACATCTTCTCCCTCCGGTATTCTAAATATGGCCCAATATAAGAGGCACTGAGATAAGGAGGAAAAAGATAAAAATGATAAAAAGCATAAGGATTTAAAGACGAAGGTGCTGCTGCAGAAGGCATATCAGGGTAATACCAGAGGACGGGGAGGACCTTAACGACAACTCCCACGCACTAGGCAGCCTTCAACGACACATTTGGGTCACAATCAGTGCACCTATTGTAAGGAAGACGGACATTGGCGTAGCCAGTGTCCTGTACTTTTGCAGAAGGTTTCGTCCCCTAGAGGACGAGGTTCTGGCTGTAGGGGCCGTGGGACTGATAGACCCCAGAATACTGATGCTCCTGTGGGCCGTTTTGATAATAATCATTTTGACGACCCAAGAGACGGACAGTACTACAATGATGATTATGATGATGTGACAGGTATGTCCTATAGCTAGGACAGCCAGAGACAGGGTGAGGGACCAGTTCCGATACCTGTAGATTTTTAGTATTGACAGGAATAATGGCGCTCAAGCTAATTCGCGCTGAGTTTATGTTATACTAGGAGTGTGAACGGTGCAAACCAGGTCTGGGGATATGCCCTAAAACCCCCGTGATGGTATGGATAGAAATCCACACAAATGAAGTAGGTACAGTCCCGGGCACACGTAACGAGGATATAATATCAGGAGAAATGTCTCATACTGCAGAAATGTAGAGGGTCTACACCAGAATGATAATCATAGGTGTTTAATATAGTAACAGAGCATAAGCAACCAGCCAAAACAAAAGCAACCAGCCGACACGTGTTTCGTCACAAAGGGTAGTAACCCGTGACTCTTCAGGGCTGGGGAAGATACAAAACATAAGATAAACTGACAAGAAAGCAAACAAAAGATGTATAGGTCGAAATTAAAAATCATAAATACAAGTGGAAACCTGGTTACATAACTTACACACAAAATGACAATGAAAGATCTTTGCACCAAGATCAAAAGGTCGAGCTGTGAAAGTGTAGAGGAAGAAAAATAAATGGAATTGCAGACCAAGAGGCGAAATAATCAGAACATGGTAAATGAGAAGCGACACAAGCCAATGTGATAAAATTGAAAAGGCAGCCTCTAAAGATAACAATCACGCACTAAGCGGAACGTGTTGGAAATACATGCAATGGAGGGCGCCCAGTCATGGCAACGAACAGGTTCTAAAAGCGGCTGTAAACGCAAAATCAGTGTTGGTGAAAAGTACTCAGGCAGAAGACCAGCTAGATAAACAAGGACTCCTAAATAGAGGATAGGTCACCCAGGGTTAAAAGGAGGACCTCTGGTACACAAAAGGTAAGACAAAACCGCATAGTGAACGAAATGGTGATCACGAGCAAGCTCCATTGTGAGCTGGACGAGTGCGACTGAAAGACATGCGGAGAAAGCGAAAGAACGAAAAAGACAGCCTAGTAGGTGGCTCTGGAGGGAATAGACGGCTGCCCTAAGTGTGTGCTACTAGTAGGTAAAAGAAAAAAAGGGGGGAGAAAAAAAGGGTAGAGAAAATACCTGAAAGGCGGTGCCAACAAGGTGGATTCTATGGAGAGGAAAAGGAAAACGGTAAGCGAAAGGGGTGAGCTAGAAAAGGAAAAAATACGTACAGGGAAACTAAAGTGATGGACTTCGCTCCCAGATTTTTCCCACATTTGATGATTTGGACGATGATCTTTTAGGCAAATGGGAAGAAACTCTCACTTCTAACTCAAACACACTCATCAACATATTAATAGAGAACGCAGAACGCAAAGTAGCAAATCTCCAGATTGAAATTTCCAACTTAGAAAAAGAAATTGCAGACCTAGATTTAAAAGAAGCTACAGAAAAGAATTATGTCATCTTAAATGATATCCTGTCCAAACACCAGAACGAAATAAAAGACAGAAAAACCCGACAATTAAAAAGAGACGAAGCTGACTACAGAGAGGGACGTGTTTTTACTTTCGCTAGAAAATACGATCAGTTACTTCAGACCGCCACACCTGGTAACAAACCAATTAGACCGGACATTTCATCCATCTCATCCAGTTCCACCTCTCTCAACACCATTGCCAGCAGTGACAGTGTACCTGATAACCCAACAAACGACCTGAACAGATCTACCCTCAATAAATCATCTTTTTACGAGAGGTCCTAACGATACGAAGGGAGAACCGGACACAACAAAGACTAGGAGGCCAAGACAGAAAACCCGTAGAGGGAAGAGGTCAGGACTCAGAAGAGTACAAGAAGAAACTAAGGTCTGGGGACGGGAAAAACAAATAGATTCACAAGATCAAGGTGTGCAGGTAGTTAACCTTTCATCACATACTCTGAACAGTGGGATGATCTCACTTCTTAGCAGAGGCTTAAGTTTCAATCCCCATGAACAAGGAGACACCTGTAGACACAAAATAGACCTCTTTAAATTTATTAGGGGTCTTAAGATCAGGAAACATTTCAGTAGTTTCCCTACCACCACTAAGACCATCAAGAATATCTGCACAGACAATTCTTTCGCTTTCTCCGCATGTCTTTCAGTCGCACTCGTCCAGCTCACAATGGAGCTTGCTCGTGATCACCATTTCGTTCACTATGCGGTTTTGTCTTACCTTTTGTGTACCAGAGGTCCTCCTTTTAACCCTGGGTGACCTATCCTCTATTTAGGAGTCCTTGTTTATCTAGCTGGTCTTCTGCCTGAGTACTTTTCACCAACACTGATTTTGCGTTTACAGCCGCTTTTAGAACCTGTTCGTTGCCATGACTGGGCGCCCTCCATTGCATGTATTTCCAACACGTTCCGCTTAGTGCGTGATTGTTATCTTTAGAGGCTGCCTTTTCAATTTTATCACATTGGCTTGTGTCGCTTCTCATTTACCATGTTCTGATTATTTCGCCTCTTGGTCTGCAATTCCATTTATTTTTCTTCCTCTACACTTTCACAGCTCGACCTTTTGATCTTGGTGCAAAGATCTTTCATTGTCATTTTGTGTGTAAGTTATGTAACCAGGTTTCCACTTGTATTTATGATTTTTAATTTCGACCTATACATCTTTTGTTTGCTTTCTTGTCAGTTTATCTTATGTTTTGTATCTTCCCCAGCCCTGAAGAGTCACGGGTTACTACCCTTTGTGACGAAACACGTGTCGGCTGGTTGCTTTTGTTTTGGCTGGTTGCTTATGCTCTGTTACTATATTAAACACCTATGATTATCATTCTGGTGTAGACCCTCTACATTTCTGCAGTATGAGACATTTCTCCTGATATTATATCCTCGTTACGTGTGCCCGGGACTGTACCTACCGATACCTGTAGATCACCATGGTCCTTATGTCAAAGCAGATTTGCAAGGTCTGACTAAGGAATTTTTGGTGGATATAGGTACCGCAAAAAGTTCTGTTTCCCGACATATGGTCCTCGGGCAGCCCTGTCTGGCCATAATAATGTTTCGGTGGGTTTTTCAGGAGTACCGGTTGTAAGCCCCATTTCACAACCCCTTGCACTTACTGTCGGTCCTTTTATCCTGAAGTCCCCATTTTATTAATTTCAAATTGTGGTGAGAATTTGATGGGTTTGGATTTATTAAAAAAATTACATGCTACTATCTATTGTTCTCCTGATGGTGTTTATTTTACTATGGGTCCGGATGTGAGTGCTAGACAGTGGGTGTCCCAAGATGCGCCCCTTCCAGCTGAGTTTGATCAGGTACCACCCACGTTATGGGCCACTGGTGATACTGATGTGGGTTTATTGCATATCTCACCAGTTTCTATACAAGTCAAAGACAATGCCATTTTGCGTCGCATTCCTCAGTATAAAATACAGCAGGCGGGAGAACGGGCCCTTCTCCAGATTATTCAGGATTTGATACGTAAGGGAGTGGTTGAGGAAACGTATGGTAACATTTGTAATAGTCCTATTCTTCCGGTTCTTAAAAGGGCACCCTCGAGTTCTTCTGATGTTACTGATGACGTTTATCGTTTTGTGATTGATTTGCAAGAGGTCAATAAAATGGTGGTTCCACAATTTTCAGTGGTTCCTGATATCACCACACTTTTGACAATGATTCCATCTACCGCTAAGTTCTTCTCTGTTATTGACTTGAAAAGACTTTCTTTAGTATTCCTATACATCCAGATAGTAGATATTTGTTTGGATTTACACTGGCCGGCAGGAGTTATTGATTCTGTCATGCTCCTCAGGGCTATACTGAGAGTCCTAGTATTTATAGTCAGGCATTAAAGAGTCAGTTGGATTCATTTTTGCTTTCCCCAGGTAATGTATTGGTGCAGTATGTTGATGATCTGTTGATTGCTTCTGATACGGAACAAGTTTGTAAGGATAGTACAGTGAAATTGCTGTTGCATTTGGCACATCATGGCCATAAGGTATCTCTTTCGAAGTTTCAGTTTTGTCGACAGGAGGTTACCTATTTAGGTCACCTACTATCGGAGGGTAAGAGGTTGACTCCTGGCAAATTAGTTCTATTGTTAAAATGCCCATTCTACAAACTCAAAAAGATGTATGTGCTTTTATAGGTATTACTTCCTACTGTCGCCAGTGGATTACAAACTATTCCTTACTAATCAAACCTTTGCTTGCATTAAGGACAAAAGCAGTGCATGAACCTTTGCCTTGGACGCCTGAATGTCAGCAATCTTTTGAGCAATTAAAAACTGCGCTTTGCTAGGCTCCAGTGCTCGGCACACCTAACTATTGGAAACAGTTTGTGCTTTATGTGCACGAGATGGCTGGCTGTGCACTGTCTGTCCTGACCCAAAAATTTGGGGATAGACAGAGATCTTGTGCTTATGTTTCTGCTGTGCTTGATCCTGTTGCTAGGGCCCTTCCGAGTTGTCTGAGAGCGGTCACGGCTGTGGCCACTTCAATCAGGCAATCGGCTGGACTTGTACTTGATAAAGACCTCACAGTTATGGTACCCCATGCTGTGGATACACTTTTGAATAAGACAAAGACACAGCACCTCACCAGTGCACATCTTACTGGTTATGATTTGACATTGTTTGCTAAGCATATCACAATCAAAAGATGTGCCACTCTGAACCCAGCCACGTTACTACCCCTCCCTTCTGAGGATGATGCAGTTGATAAACATGACTGTATTTTCCGCACAGAAGAAGAGATAAAGGAACGGGTAAACTTGACTGATGTTCCCTTATCTGACCCTCAAGGAGAACTATATGTTGATGGCTCTTGTTTCAAATTACCAGATGGCACTACCACTGCAACTTATGCTATCACTACTTTGCGTATGGTGGTAGAGACATCATGGGTCCCCTCTCAGTTGGCTCAAACTGTTGAACTCGTTGCCCTTATCCGAGCTTGCGAATTGAGTGAAGGGTTGGTGGTCAATGTCTATACAGATAGCCAATATGCATTTGGGGTGGCCCATAATTTCGGTCAATTGTGGGCAGAGAGAGGGTTCCTTACTTCTCATGGCACCAGAATACAGCATGGACACCTTATATTGCGACTGTTATCCGCACTAATGCTTCCTAAGAAGTTGGCAATAATCAAGTGTAGTGCCCACAAAAAGATCACTGATGAAGTGGGTAGAGGGAATCCATTTGCAGATCAGATAGCTAAGGACACCGCTCTGATTAAATTAAAAGAATGTTTGTTGCAGGTCCAGCTAGATGGGTTCCTGAAATTGCTATGTTTGAGGATGCAGTTGAGAGTGTAAAGGAGATACAGAGTGAAGCCACAATAGAGGAATGATCGAAGTGGCAGGAAAGTACAGCACAGTTAAATGAGGAAGGATGCTGGATTTATAAATCGGGGGAAAAGAAATGTATGTTACTTGATGCATATGTACTTCCTGTGGTTACTGTGGCGCATGGTCCAGCTCATATTAGTGCAAAAGTTGTTTGTAAATTGTTAGCTCCAGTTTGGCACAGCGATAACATTTCGAAAACAGCTGCACATTTGGTGAAACATTGCATGATTTGCATGAAGCATAATCCAGGGAAGGGTACCCCTACACCACCTGGTAATTTTACACCACCTACTTTTCCGTTTGAGGTTCTCCAAATGGATTTTATTGAATTGGAGAGATGCAATAATCTCAAGTATGTTTTAGTGGTTATATGTACGTTCAGTAAATGAGTGGAGGCTTACCCCACTAAAGACAACATGGCTTTTACAACTGCGAAAATACTCCTTAAAGAGTATTTTCCTTGATTCAGAATGCCCCGAATTATCTGGCGTGACAACGGGTCTCATTTTAATGGGAAAGTGATTAAATCAATTTGTGAAGATTTGCACATTTAACAGAAATTCCATGCTGCCAATCACCCGCAGTCAGCGGGCCTTGTTGAGAAGTACAAAGGTACGCTCAAATTGAAATTGGCAAAAATTCAAGAGACGACAGGGTTGCAATGGCCAGATGCTCTTCCATTAGCTCTTTTCTCAACCAGAACCGCAGCACACTCTAGGACTGGTTTATCCCCGTTTGAGGTGATTTTTGGGTGCCCAGCAAATTTCTGGGGTGTCCCTCGCCCGAAACGTTTTTCTGAAATCCAATATCCGGTATTGCTTGATTATCTTGGCCAGTCAATATAAAGTCTGCATTCTATTTACCAACAGGTTCACAATTCTCTACCTCCGAAACCTGAGGGACCTGGTCACGACATACAGCCTGGAAATTTTGTGTTAATCAAAAACTTTCAGAGGAAGAAAAGTCTGGAACCCAGATGGAAAGGTCCTGAGCAGGTTATACTGGTCACTCGAATGGCTGTGAAGGTTGCGGGTCAAAAGAATTGGGTGCATGCCACCCATTGCAAGAAGGTACCTCTGCCGCTACCTTACAACCAGTGGGTCAAGGAAGGAGTAGGGGATGTCGAACGTGAGCAAGTGCCTAGGTTTGTACCTTTTAGTGATGCCCAATTGATATGGAACAGAACAGATAAGGAGAATGATGATGTTTTGAACGAGGCTGTTCCACCTGAAATACGAGCTATCCAAGAGCCTCTGTTCTCAGATCATACGGTGCCTGGGGCTGTCAGGTATAATCCACGTCCTCGGACGAGGACCACCGAACGGAAAGAGAAAAAAGATTAGGGATGGACTGAATAAGGTAGGCCAGTACTGCGTAGCGGTACCGACAGGAGGTTCTAATATTCTGAATTTGCTCTGCTTTTGTTGTCTGAACATTAGTTAGGGAAGAAGATATACTTTGAGAGTACACCGCTTCTGTCGACGTGGGATAGAGCAGGACAAGCTTAGGACAGAGCAAGCTCCACCGCCGGTGCTCAAGAGCGCCAACTGATTGACGGACGATAGGAGCCTGTACCAGTGAGGCTCTGACGGACACTGGGAACTTTATCACTTTGTGTTTCTTTGTTTTATCTCATTATGCATCCTTTAGGTAGACCAGTCGATGAGGAGGAGCAGCCAATAATTCCAAGTTAACGTCGTGTAATTTGGTCCACTCTAAGTAAAATTGTATGTGTTGTTGCTCTAGTAATGATGGTAATAACAGTGTGGGGGTGTTGTGGTTTTTGGAGGATGTGTATGATGCACCCACACTTGACCTGGGTGGACCCATTTCACTGGGGAGAGACAAGAGCGCTACAATGAATAATGTGTTTGTGGCCGCGCATAAGAGATTTTTCGGGAATGGGACTGTTTGTTATCCTATTGGTTCGGTTTCCAGCCTCTGGACAGCATATCCCTTGTCACTTGTTAATTACACGTACACTCGGCCGCCAGATTTTGTCAAAGTCAAGGGTATGTTTGGACTTGGTTATCCCGGGCCATGTTTATATCACGGAAAATCACAGGGTGAGGGTTACCCTGGGTGTGATAACAGCACGTATTGTGATAATTTTGAAATGGAAGAACAGAATATAACACTTGTGGGTTGACATTATAAAGAGATAACAGTACCCCAAAAAGCCGGTTATTATGCTGCTTGTTGCCCCATAGTGAATTCTACAGAAACTTCTTTGTATATAAATTGTTCAGGAACAATATTGTTCAAGCAAACATTTTCCCTAGAGCATAAATGAGGTCTGGATACGTTTGGAATGAATTCCAAGTATTCACGAGTAAATTATGAGAGGCCGATATACGGACATCCTGGGTTTTATTTTTTGTCCAATGGGACTTATTCCAATGTTTATAATGGGACTGACGATGTGGCTCTGGGAATGGTGCTGCCTTTAGGTGTCCCATGTATAAATGTCGAACCGAAAAAGAGGTGGGTGAAAAGAACTTTAATGAAAGAGCTTTGCGAAGGAGTCACAGATTTAGAAGTGAATAGCTATAGCAATGGTATCACATTTGGGTATATCCTGTCTTCTATATTTACCTTGGGTGGTACGGCTATGGCCATGGAAGAAAAATCCAGAGATTACTTCGGCTGTAAATTGCAAAGTTTGTCCAATACCACAGTGGCAGCTTTGAGAGATATTACTACCCAATTGGAAAGTATGCAGGTGTATTCGGAACAGACTAGATATGCAGTAGATTTCATATTGGCCAGGTCTGGTGGTGTTTGCGCTTTTATTGGCGATCTGTGTGTTATGGGGATAGAAAATTTGGAGAAAAACATAACACAACACATTCCGGACATCATTGAGAATGTCAAGGGCATGGAAATTGGAGTTGGTCCCTCTTTGGTAGTTGGGGATGGATTTTTAAGGAATTGATTTATCTCATAGTGGTATTGGTGTTTTGCTGCATCCTTATTCAAAGTCTTCCTTTTTGTTGTTTCTATTGCGCCTCTGTTTTTACGCCCAAACAGAAAATATCAGCTCATGTTACAAATGCCGCTATGATGTTGCAGAATGACATTGACGATTTTATGCACATTGATGAAGGAATATTTGAGGATTCCTCCCTCCTTGCTGTACCCCTTTCTAACGATGATTGTAAGGAATGTCCATAATTCCATCCCATTTCCATTTTTGCTTTTAATGTTTCATTGATTTCTGACATATTGATATTGCTATAGTGCTATTGTTTATATGATTTTCATTTCTTTTTACTTATTAGAAAATGTATTTAGCTCATGCTAAAAGGAGGGTTTGTTAGATGAGGTTCGTTAATGCTCATGAATGTCATGTTTTAGGTAGCATTTGCTACCCCATTTACTTTGCAGGCGCCATTTTAGGCTGTTGGAAACTGATCTCGTCTATTTCTGAGAAATTGTCTTTGCGAAGTTTCGTTTCTGAAATGTTAGGTTCTGTTTCGGTAATGAATAGACTGTTCATGTTAGCGCATACCTTTCTCACTAGATAAAGGCCCTCTCCCACTTGTCTGGTGGTGGGCCTAGGGTGAAACGACCTTGGCTTGTACTAGGTTGTGTAAGATACGAGAACCAAAACCTTGTTTTTGTATTTCACTGTCCAGCTGCATCTGCCTGGAAAATTCCACTGTGGGCGTGTCTTGCCCAGCTATGAAATGTACATGATGTATCTCTATGTTTGTTGTACTTTAGTTCCTTCTGTAGCACTCTCATGGACTGTACAGATGGGGCTCCACTGTGAGTGTAAATGAATAAACAGTTATTGGTTCATATTCTCCACTGTCTGACCGTCTCTTCATTTAGTACCGAAGGCTGAGAGGTGGTCATTAGTGACCCGGGAGGCCCGAGCAGGTCACTTCCTTCAATAAGCATCACTCAAAAATTGGGGACTCAAGACTACCCGTGCTAGGTGATTTCATGATTTTTTTTAATCACAAGTATCTCCCTGTCCCTGCCCCATATCAAATCTGTCAGGAGTGTACATGCTTCTTTGCTGAAGCTGTGTTTAATAATTAAAGGTGGTGCCACAAAAATAATAGAGGAGTCAAGGGAGAATGATCATTTTAGCGATGATGACCCTTCCTAGGGTGACATAGATCCCAAAAAGGTATTGTTGTCTGATGTTTTGTACTGTTTTGTCCCAATTACCAGCCAGAGGGTTACTATCTTCATGGTGTATTGATACATCTAAACGTTCAGAGTATCCTGTTTCCTATTTAAGGAGGAACTCCTTGTCCTGTATCTGATCTGTAGGGTTCACTGGTCCCAACGGGTAAAGGCAAGATTTGTACCAATTTACTTTAAAGCCTGACATGTTTTGGAATTCAGTCAGCATAGTCATACCATAAGACAGACTTTGATTAGGACAGAAGAGCTTCATGGATACATAACTCCATAATGTGTGTCTTCTGTGAAAGAGAGATACTCCATTCCTACACATTATTCTACATCAGACATGCAAGTAGCTCCATAACAAGTGCAAACAGGAGCGGTGACAGGGGACAACCCTGTATGTAGACCATTGTTTAGAAATGGGCCTGCCTGTACAGGCCCTGGCCAATGGTTTGGTGTATGGTAATTGTATCCTTTTAAAGATCCTTCCTCCTGCTCCCAGTTTTATCTAAACATTAATTAGATAAGGCCAAAGTATGGAATTAAAAGTCTTCTTTATATCCACAGAAGCCACTGTCTGTATCAGCTTTCAATATAGGATCTTTTCGGATACGTGATACAGACAGGTTAACATGAGTATTCCTATTGGGAATTATCCACAATGATCACAGTGAAATAGATCTTTCATGAAGAGTATATTTGCAATGACCTTGCCTAAGAATTAGTATTCAGTGTTTAATACTGACAAGGGTCTGTAAGAGTTCACTTCAAGTGGCTCTTGTTCTGGTAAGATGATTATACTGCCCTCTCTAGATGACTTGGGTAGCATTCATAGGTACGCCTCTGTGTACACTGTTAGAAGTCTGAGTGAGGCATGCATTGTGCATGGCATAGAATTCTGCTGATATCAAACCATCAATCCTAGGGCTTCCATTTAGGCAGTTGTTCAATGGCATTCTTAATTTCAGATGGTAAGAGGGGTGCATCTCGTGTTTCCATCTACTCATGCTCAGACTGGGGATGGGAACTGCTTCTAAGTACTTGCTATTTCTATGTGTCAATTCTGTGGGGGGAAAGTCATACAAATCTCTGAAATTGATGGTAAATGCATTAGTAGTTTCTATTTATCAATCCACTATTAAGCTTAACTGTATGCACAGGACACATATAGGAGCTCTGGGGATCTCTGATTTGACCAGCTAGGTAAACAGGCACCCAGTCTTAGTACCCTCGAAGTGCTGTCTAGCTATGTATTCTCTATAGTGTACACCTGTCTGTCGATTTAGTAGCATAGTGTAGTTCCATTTGCACTCCAGTAATTCCTGGCAGCTTCGTTGATCCAGGAATGCAGTAGTTTCTAATGAACACATTTTCTGCTCAGCGGTAGAAATTTGTCTTGTAAGGATTAATTTAATTCAATATTCAATATTTTCTCTGATAATCTATTAAGGTGTCTATCTGGAGTCACAACATTGGTATTGCCAATGTGGACCTTCTTCAATCTAGTTTAAATAGAAGAGGATTATGTTAGGAGTCAGTGTGGTATAGAAATTCTATGTTGTTGACCACTTGTTGTGTGCGCCTTTCCAGTGTTGTGAACATGTTTGAACTTTATGTGACAATGCTCTGAATGGTGTTCCTTGTGGGGGAATAGATCTGTCCTTATAGCAATCGAACACAATATTGTCCATTAGTCAGTCTTCAAGAAACAGTGCTACACATGTTACTTCCAATTTATCCTAGAGCCCCACAATACTGATGTTATAGCATCTCAAACAGACTTTGGCATCATGAACCCTCATACAAAGATCCTGGATTTCATCCTTCCACTTTTTATTTGGTGTTGCATCTCAGAGAAAGAGAGCCTCATTGTCTCAAGGGTGGATTCGGTTTCCACCACCCTGTCCGAGAGCTTTCTATGATCTGCCTGTAGCAGCCCAATGTCTAGGCTGAATGCTTCTTTCTTGTTCTCAAGTGCATCTGGTTTCTAAAATGGCTTGGAGGATTGCATCACATTTGTCCATTTGATGCGCAGAGGTAGGCTATTTATTCTTGAACAAACCAGATTTGGTGTGCACGTCTCCTATGTTTCCATTATGTTCTGCTCTTTCAAGCTCCCTCCTTTTGCTGCCTTATACCTCTCCATATATGTGCTTGGAATTGTCTCATTCTGTAGATTCCAGAGTGTTGCCCCAAGGTTTCAATACTGTGTGTACTTTACTTTAATCCACCAGTACATTATCAGTCTGTGTATGATTGTCTGTGCTCGCCACACCCATTCCTAATATTCAGGAGTTAGCAAGGTATAGTCAACAATTAGGTACTGGCACAGAGCAGCTTATATCTGTAGTGGGTTAATTTCCACTGACCAAAGATGAGTGTTGTAATATATTAAAGGCGCTCTCCTACACCAACTTTGGAGGGCCACTCTATAGTTTGTTTTTCTGTAGGGAGAACAACCATTTCGTAGTAGAGGTCTACACCATGTCACAGTCAGCCTCTGTGTGTGATACCACCACAAATCACAACCCATAGACAATTCAGAATGCAGTTAGAGGGGCCCTCAAATTATGTTATTTAGATTCTTTTTCATAGAAGCGTGGCTATCCACCACCGAACATGCACTGCATTTTCCTAGGCCACCACCATAGAATAAGAATGAAGGGTTGTCTTTACACACTCCACCTTACCTTCTGAGCTATGATGAAGAATCTAGGTTCCTTCTCAGATGGCTCAACTGTGGCAAATGAGTTGCATTCACAGCTGTGGGGACTCTGCCTCACCAGGGTGTTGCATGGTGCACTTCCACCTGTGTGACATCCACAGTCAAGCCATAAGCTGTGTGGCTTGAGACAGAAATCCACCAACTCCATATCTTCTGGTAACAGTGGCATTCCACATTAATATTCGACTGCACCAGATCACCATCACAATCTTCTGTCCATCACAACCCTCATACTGGCTCACTGCATATCCTTCAAGGTGGAGAGTGGCACACATCTGCTATCTGCTTCTGTGAAGCAGATGATGATGCAGGCAGCCCAGCCGCTCAGCATGCATGCCGATTCAGGCCATTGAGCCGGGCCTTTCATTCAGATTGTGCTGCCATCTTCAGCTCGGCTACATTGCCTGGGCTCCTTGTACTTTAAGCCAAGCCTTCAGTAGCACTATCACAGACATTGTTGGGAAGAAGGTTTGCTGAAAGTCACATTTGCCAGACAGAGGGCACGTGTTTGCTGATTTAAACATTTTTCCGCGCATTCCCAAACTGTTTTAATGCATTCACTTACAACATATACTGAATATGGTAAATGTACTGACTCCTTCTAGTTATGAATCAATCAGATCAGATCTATGCTCTTTGACATTGCAGCAAAAACATGAATGCAGAACCGTAACTTGTTGACTGTACAATAAAGGCATTGAAGATAATTGGGAAGCCCAGTTCTCCCTGAATTTGGAACCGGAGGTATTTAATAATAAAATATACAACCTGATGAGATAAAAATGCTCCAGAGACAAGCAGAGACTGAGTAACATTAAGAAGGGCCTCCCACTGGTGACAGATAGGCCACTAGGCTACCCATTGAGACAGGTTTCAAGTTTGATTTTCATAGGAAGAAATAATTTCTGGACCGGGAAGCAAGATGGTGGCCGCTTGAGGCTGTTGGAAGCGGACTTGCCGAGGCACACCGTGAACTAAGTCTCTAAACAGTGTGGGGAGACAGTACTTACTTGCCCGATGTTTTTCGATGCTGGGAGCTTTGAGGCTGCGGCGGATATCGGCTCGGGACCCAACGGCGGCTCCAGGGACGAGCAGCCGCAGGAGCGCATCGCGGAGCTCCGAAGGCTGTTGGAACGAGCTCTTGCATCTGCTGGCTGTTGGCGCTGTCGGCGAAGGGGGACTGTTCGAATGGCTCCCAAGGTGGCCAGCTCTGCAAAGGGAAAGACGGGTGCGGATCCGGTCGGCTCCGAGGGGAAACGGGGCAGCCGGCGGACACCGCTGACATCGCAGCCAGCTCCAGGGAAGGAGAGAGAGCTGGCTTCGGCTCCAGTCAGGGGAAGGGTCGAGACCTCGTCCTGACGGCGCACGCCGGGAGGCTCAGTGCTCGAAATGCTGCGTGCCTCCAGTGTCAAACCCTCTGAGGATATCGCAACGGATGCAGGCACTGTCGAGGCTGAAGAGGAGACTCCCCCCCCATGAATCTTGACTGTGGAACGACTCAGCAACTGGAGTGGATGGCTCACCAGGGAAAATAACACTAAGTACTGAGCCCAGGCAACACGCCAATATATCAGAGGACATGAAAGAAGATGAATTGAGGCATCAGGGGAGATTGCCAGAACAAAATGGGGAAAATGAGGGAAAACAGACACTCAGCCAAGGGAAGATTATTAAGGCTACTAATGGTATCAGGCCTGAGACAGGGCCAGTTGCATTAGCTGTATCAGAGAGCCCCATGATACAATCAAACTCCCAAATTCAGGAGTTGGGGGCATCGTGTATAAACTCTGAAGCAGAAATTGATCCCAATGATTGTTTCTTCTCCTTGTCTGACGGTCCAGAGTGGTCGGGTAATGACTCTGGATCTTCAATTATATCAAGTGAGGATGAAAATGAAAGTGACCTGGAGAAAGCAGGAGACTCTCTTTATATGACCGCCTGTCGGGTTGGTGGTAAGAAATCTGGGCTCCACACGCAGAGGACAGCAAGCTTGAAATGGGATTATTCATTAACTGACTCAATAAACCCCACCCCAAACGTAGCACCCCAGGCAACTCCTGGCATGCATGCTCCAACATTGGAAACAGTCCTGCAGACAATAATGCAACACCGAGACGAGACACGGGCTGATGCCCGCAAAGCGCAGAGTGCTGCACGGAAAGTCCAGGGCGCTGTAAGGAAGCTGATAAATACATGTAACACTATTGGTGAACGGCTTACAGAGCTTGAAACTAGAGTCAGCAATGTTGAGACGGACGTAACCGAAAAACTTACTCAATCCAAGGTACAAGAGGAACGAAACACTGATATTCAATGGAAACTGGAAGAAAGTGAGAATCGCCAGCGGCGAAATAACTTAAGGGTCCTGGGAGTCCCTGAAGGGAAGGAGGGATCAGATATTCGGGATCGATGTGCTGGACCTCTTTCAACGTGCCTTCCCGGAACTCAAAGACTGGAACTGGCAACAAGAAGTCCAGCGAGTACACAGGACACCCTTTACCCTTAGAAACCCAGTTAGGGAAGGCTCTAAGCCAAGAGCCATATTGGTCTTTTTCGGTAACTTTCTCCTGAGACAGGCGGTGTTTGAAAAGCTAGGCCGGAGGCCAGGAGAAGTATTGATGATGTCTCTTTTTTTGTAAGACCCGATTTCTGTCATGTCACCGTTGAGAGAAGGTGGCGTCTACGCCAGCTGATAAAACCTTTTCAGGATAAAGGGGCAAAAGTGTTTTTGAATAATCCTGCCTCCTTGAAGGTAGTCTGGCAAGGGTCAACAAAGTTCTTTACATCTGAAGTTAAGGCTCAAGACTTTCTGGCTGGGCTGAAGTCTTAGTACTCCAGGATTGGGGACAAGAATGATGTGCTGTCGGGGGGGGGGGATATCGAATCTTTGTCAAAAATCTATTGGAGAGTTATCCCTTTCTCACTTCCCCTTCCTTAAGGCTCTTTTTTTTATGATAAATCCTCACTGATAGCGCTATCCCTCAAAAAGATAGCATGGTGTTTATAAGGGATTCACGGTGTCGGCAAACCGCTCATCATCTCCGCCTACAGACCGAGGCGCGGTCTGGGCACTTCCCGAAGATGGGAGAGAGGGAGGGGGGGGTGGGCAGGGGTGGGTGGTAGGGCTGGGATCAGGGGTAAGGGGAGGGGGAGGGATGGTCTGGGGGTCTGGGGGTTTTGGGTGGGGGGTACAAAATAGGGTGAAAACATTCAGAGAGATAATGGGTAAAAAACACCAAAAAAACTTTAAAATATTAGGAATAATGACAGAAATGAGTGTAACTTATTTTCATCTCGGTTCATATCTTGGGTTTAAAGAGGAAAGGGCCAAATCAACAGAAAAGGGTCAATATACGAGCCAAAATGGGTAAGGTGACTGTTTGCTCGGTTAACATTGGTGGTCTAGGGGATAGGAATAAACGGAACCGGACCATGGAAATGCTGAAATCTAACAACCCTGACATTATTGCACTTCAAGAAACACACATACCCTGGGATAAGCGCGGGCTAATAATGATTAAGGGTTATTCTTTAATGGCCTGTTCTACGCAAACTTCTAATATTAGAGGGGTGGCAATCTTAGCCAAGAATCGAATAGGATCCGCTAGGCAGGCTTTGGGGGATGCAGGAGGGAGGTGGGCCTTGGTGGAGCTTGAATATGGAATAACAGTAGCAACGGTATATGGCTCAAATCAGGATGAGCCCAAAATATTCGACGATCTGGAAACCGAGTTGGCGGCTTGGCCTATACCGTTAATTATATGTGGGGACCTTAATATACATTTGGGAGTAGGTGAAGTGATGTCTAATAGGTATCAAGGGCGGAAGCCCAAGACCTTCCGAGCATTAACATCAGTGATCAAAAGCCATGGGTTAATAGATGTATGGGAGTCCAAGTTTCCCTCTGATCCAGGATATACATATTTTTCTCACCCTCATCAGAAATATGTTAGGCTAGACTATTTTTTTATTTCAAAGCAGATTTTAGTAGGGGTAGAGATAGAAAGATTGCCCAAGGTAATGTCTGATCATAACCCCTTGATGCTAGGGCTAAGATTGCCACAAATCTATATGAGCCACTCACAATGGACGTGTGATCGGAAATTGCTGGTTGATCATGAATATGTCTGCCATTTTAGAACTTGGATTAAAGAATTTTATAATTTGAATAGATATAGTGCCTCACGTAATATGGTTTGGGATGCATTTAAGGCAGGAGTTAGGGGGAGATGGTCAGCTTTGTATCTAATTTAAGACAACAACAAGGGAAGAAGATTAAGCAACTGCATGCCAAGCTTTGTAATTTGGAGATAGAGCATTTGGGTAAGATAGTGCGGGGGATGGAGGCAGCTACAACTCAGTTAGACATTACCTTGGTTAAAGCGGAGATAGGGTCTTACTATTCTCAAAAGGCTGCAGCTGGATATCAGACTCATAGGGCAGAGAGCTATGAGTATGGGGAAGCAGTCGGAAAATTACTTGCTTTAAAAACAAGACAAAAAGCAATGAAGAGCCAGATATCTTCAATAATAAGTGGGGGGATTTCATATACCGAGCCGGGGATATCGTCGATGTGTTCCATAAATTTTATCAAGATCTCTATAAGGAGGAGAAGCAAGGCCCCCATGGGGATGTTTTTGTGAAGGCCAGTAAAGTATATAGGACGTTTGGGGAGGGTGCAAGTGAGAGGCTGGAGACTGAATTTACACTGGAGGAGATACAAACAGCTATACCTCAGTTGGCCTCAGGCAAGGCAGCTGGCCCTGATAAGATCCCATCTGAATTCTATAAAATTTTTCAAGAAGAGCTGGCTCCTTTGCTTTGGGATTTATTTTTAGGGGTACAATATTCTGGAGATCCACCAGATTCTTGGAGGGGTACTAATATTGTCATCTTTCCCAAGAAAGATAAACCACCTGATCAGCCCACTTCATACAGGCCCATCTCCCTAATAGGGACGGATGCGAAAATCTACTCCAAAATTTTGGCGAACCGCCTCCAGAGGGTCATAGCCAGCCTAGTGTCACCTTGGCAGCATGGCTTTGTACCAGGTCGAGATACAACTGACCATGTAAGACGAGCAGTGGCCCTATTTGATATTATGGGGGAGACTAATGGATATTTGGCTATGATTCTTCTGGACGCGGAAAAAGCATTTGATCGTCTGTCATGGGAGTATCTATGGGGTGGTCTGGCAGCCAAAGGGTTTGGCCCCCAGGCCATTACTGCAATTAAAGCAATGTATAGGGCTTCCTATGCGAAGTTACAGTTGATGGGCCGAGAATCAGACATGATAAGGGTGTCACGGGGAACAAGGCAGGGATGTCCTTGCTCCCCAATTTTATTTGCCCTTTATATAGATCCACTTATCCAATCGGTAATTGAGAACCAGGCAATTGTACCAGTGACGACACAGGGATTCAGTACTAAAGTGCTAGCCTACGCGGACGATATCGCTGTATTAACCCTTAACCCCGGGGAAGCAATGAGGGAGATTGAAGCTATTGCCACTAAGTTCGGAAAGGAGTCGGGGTATTTGTTGAACAAATCCAAGACTCAAATAATTTGCACCAAAAATGTCATCTTTCTTGATAATTGACGAGTTAGTACAGCTACCTATCTCGGAGTAAAGATTACTCCGGACATTGGTCAGATCACCAAAATTAACTTCAACCCTGTGATTAGTAAAATAGCTACAGATTTGAGGCGAATGAGCTCACGTCACTTAACTATTATAGGGAGAGTCAACGTTCTTAAAATGGTAATGCTCCCTAAGGTGCTGTATTTATTCAGGGCACTCCCGGTTGAAATTGAAGGGTCTATAATTAAAGCTCTAGACTCTTTATTCATCAGGTTTATATGGCAATATGGTAAGGTCAGGAGATCTTTAAAGTTTCTTACATTGCCACAAGCACGGGGAGGGTGGGCTGCTCCTAACCTAACTTTTTATTATTGGGCAGCTCTGTTACGACAAATGAATATACTCTTTTTGAAAATACTGGCAGAGCTCACGGGGCACAGGGGGAGGATCTCCCAACAATTTATGAGCTGGCACTTGGGGAAAGGGCAAGAGCACTGTTTTTACGTGAGTTGGAATCCAGCTATTATAAGAAGGTTCGATTCAAGATCATATTGAATTCGTGGAAAGTCTGGGGAAGAATACAAAAATACATGAATATTGAGAAGGTAACACAGTATACACCTATTTGGAGATCATCTTTATATCCCTCCGTTTTCCACGACGTCATCGCCAAACAATGGGAGCAACTTGGCTTACGTATAGTGGGAGATATTCAGCCAAACGGCCAACTATATCTGTTTAGTGAGCTACAAAGTGAATTTGGAATTCCGGATGGACATTATCTTAAATATCTACAAATAAAGGGGGTCTTAAAAGACGACAGGCAATTCCTAGTGCTAAAATTGCATTGTTTGAAACTATGGGGAGATCTGCCTGTAAAATTAAACACTTATACCGTATGATGATGGAGCAAGCTCTGGATGATTTGGAAAAAACTGAAAGCACATGGGCCAGCAGATTAGAGAATGAAGACACCGATATTGATATGTCATTACGGTTAGTAAAGAAAACGCTCCTATCCACTAATTTAAAATCACTACACTATAAAACAATATATAATCTTTATTTCACTCCGGCCAAATTATTTTAATGGGGGAAAAGGGAGGACGACAAATGCTCCAGATGTGGGATTGGACCAGCAGAAGAGATTCATATGTTTTACGGGTGTCCACAGCTGGATCTGATAAAAACCGATCTGGTTAAGTTTTGGGAGAGGATCCTTGGCAAAACGGTGGTACTAACCCCTTCACTCATGATGATTGGATATGATAGCAATGCTGAGCTAGACCAAGCTCAGATCAGCATTATTTTTATCTCAGTTAGTATAATTAGGTTACTTATTGCAACTAGATGGAAGGACCCAATGCCCCCTTGCTTTCATGAATACCTGGCCCGTTTTATAGCTGTGTATAAACTTGAACAGGCATTATATACTTGTAAGGGATACCAGGCTAAACAATGGGGCATTAAATTATGGGCTCCAGTTATGAAATGGTTAAATGGGGTAGGGTAATGTATATGGAGTAAATTTGTGTTAGTGTATTGTCTTTTCCTTTGTAACAATATTAATTTGGACTACAAGATGACTAATGATAATGTATAACAAATGGATTAATTTTGTATTTGATTTGTTGTCTAAATGTCTCTCTGAATAACAAATAAAAAATTTTTTTTTAAAAAGGAAGAAATAATTTCTGAAGTAGAATATTTCTTCCTCATAGGCGGTAACATTAAGTGCTGTTTCTGTTGCTACTGCTCAGTACAAAGCTTAGAGGGAACTGTGCCCAGTGCATTTTGGCATCAGTAATCCTTTTAAAGTTTGGATTAGGGATATCATCATCCCAAAAATATTTCACGTGTAAATAATTAAAAGGAATAGTGTTTCTTTGTCAAAGGCCTGATCAGAAATCCCCGATTAAGTATATCCATAACTTTTTCTACCTCCAAACCAACATGATATTAGGCTATTGTAGACAACAATCACAATTCCATAATAATTCAGATATTTTGCAAACCATTCAAGACTAAGGGGCCGATTCTGATGCGGGTTGGAAAAGCTTCCCGACCGATGGCCTGATTCTGATGCGGTTAGGAAGGCCTCCTAACGGCATTTGCTCCTTCCAAATCGGATCGGGAACGTGTCTTCCCGACCGAGGGCCCAATTCTGATGCGGTTAGGAACAAATGTTCCCATTGAAGTCAATGGGAGTTCAACCAAATCGTATCTGGAAGCACCCAGATGCATCCTACTCCGCCGGTCGTTCTTTCCCGATCCGAGTGGGTCGGACACCATTTCCCAACCGATTCGGTCGGGAAGCTTTTCCAACCCGCATCAGAATTGGCCCCTAATACTATGAAACAAGATAAAAAAAATAATAAAATCTTCAGTCTGTCACAAAGATATTCGAAAATATTTACAATTGGACCTTGCATTGAATCAGGATACCATGAGGATTTTGAATTATAGCAAAGCTAATCTTAAGAGACCTCTTTATGGAAGACACCAAAGGAAGCTATTCTATGTAACCCAATTATTCAACAGGAAGCAGGGCAAAACAGATTTTTGGTGTATAAAATCTGAAAACAGAGAAGATAAGGTAATTCAGATTATATTATACTCACAAGTTTATCACACCAGAAGGAATAAGACAGAATTCTTACTATTGAGACCACTATTGGGCTCTTTGCATCTCAAGGTGTCTAGGCTGTGACAGTCTATTTCTGATTGTCTCTTCAGGAGGGGAGAAATAGCATGGTTTATTGAAATCCTTTGAAGCGGTAAATGTGATCTTGTATCATAGTAGTGATTAGGCTCCTGTTGAGGGTGACAGGCACAGTCACTTTTTTCATAAGTTAAGTAAAAGAGTTAAGCACCTGCTAGCACATCACCAGCACATATTTTGATGGAGCATAAACGGTTGGGGTTGTCCTAGCTTCATGTAAAGAGAGGTGAAGATGATGTGCTGGTTTGTCTCAGAGGGATACTTTCCTCATATTTTACACCAAAGCTTTAACCAATGACTCATAAATGTAATCAGTGCTACACCAGGCACAGTAGACACAAGGCCATGGTAAATCTAATACTCAAGAAAGTATTTCATACTCCTGAATGGCCAGCCTTCCTTTCCATTTTGCTAATATTTGTATTGGGCATTCTTTTTATTTTTTTATTTTTATTTTTATTTTTTTGTTAAGTTTTTTTCACAGTACAGCAGAGAAATCACATATTTACAAAAAAACAAGGTTTAGCTTAATTCAGGATAAACTTTACAGTGCTGTTATCATAAATTCATATTGCAGCAACGTACATTACTTTGACTGATTAACAGAAAGACCCAGATTAAACCAGAGAGAGGGCACCTGTATTGGGCATTCTTGTAGTAAATGCAAACAGGCAATGTACATATTGACTTCTGCTTCACTGGTGGAAAATTGATCACATTTTCTCTGGCAAGAGGTTTGGTGCAATTCGTCCCAACTTTTGGTTGGAAATATTAAGCAGCAAAAAGTATCTTTATGTCATGAAGGTACGGAAGCATATTTTGCAACTGATTATTCTGTACTTTTGTCACTAGAGAGACCCAAATGCAATGTGTTTACTGTATCTAATATGACAAAGTTTTATGGTCAAAATGGGTAGGCATAGTCATGATTTCAACTGTACTTTCAAATGAGTATGGGGTACAAGGCATGTTACCATATTTTCTCTTTCTCTGCCTGTGCACCAAGGAGCCTGAATTGTGACCTTCAGATTTTCATTAAATGCATGAGATGAAGTTTGTTCTACGGTCTTGCTTGCACTGTAATGTCTTAAAAAGCATTATTTGCTCTTCATGTTGTTCCTGAGGCAAGAACAAATTCAACTGTAAACAATTGAATGCCATTTCCTTTGACTGAATGGAGGTGCTGTTTACATTTTGAATGTGCTTTTATTTTCTTCTTTTAAGGCATAATACAGAATTATTCAATAGAGGTAGAGAAAAACTTGTTTTACCATGTGGTGTCCTTTCTGTTTTACCTTTGGACAAAAGAATGTATCTCTTACTTCACACCATGGTGACTATACAATTTCTTTGAAAAAATTGTAGAATAAGGGGTCGATTCCGATTCGGGCCGGAAATCCCTCCGACCGAGCCGGACCCGGAGAGATTTCCGACCAAATCGGACCCGTGCAGTCCGACCGAACGAGTACGATGCGCACGTATGCCATCGGACCCGAGTCGGTCGGACTCCCATTGAAGTCAATGGGAGCCTGTCGTACAACGCGTACGCGGGCTCCCATTGACTCAATGGGTGCGAGTCGGACAAGTGCGCCCCCTACAGCGGGTACGCGGCGAGCGATTCGCGCCGTACAAGCACAGGTAGGGGGACCCATGGGTCCCCCTGTGTGCGACTCGCACGGCTACGCGTACAGGGGGTCCGACACGGACCCCCAAAGTACGGCTCCGACAGCTCTTTCGAGCCGGAGTGCGCGGCTCGGTCAGACTGCTCGCGGCGCGCATCGTACTTACCCGGCCGGGGAACGTCTCCATTGCGCGGTGCGAGTCGAGTCCGAGCGAGTCGGTCGGTGCGGTTCGAGCCGGGAACGAGTCGGTCGGAGCGGTCGGGACGCCCGAACGAGTCGGTCGGCGAATACGCATCGTACTCGCTCGCCCGGACGCGCGTACGAATCAGTCGGGAAATAGGGCTCCGAATCGGATCCGGTAAAGCCGAATCCGATTCGGAGCCCTACCGGCCGAGATCGGAATCGGCCCCTAACTCTCCATTTTGAGACGAACCAGAGATTTTTCTTTGCTCTCCCCTAGAGGCAAACTTCATGTCAAGCCTTTTATTGATCTGCACTATTTTCCTTGTTGCTTTTCTCCTGTTAAATAGAGCAGCCCTTATGACAAAATATTGTTTAAAAAAATATTTGCTGTGTGTTAGATCAGACTTGGTTCTGGCTGTTAACTAGATTAGGACTCAGCTTCCACCCTCATTACATGCATTTGCATTCTGATCATTTTGAACTGATAGACACACTTTTGGAAATGTTACTTCAATCAATCAATCAAAATCTTTATTCGGCTCTAGCGAGCCATAAAAGTAATATAATAAAATACACGGTACAAAGGGGTTCATGCATAATTAAAAAGTGAGGGGAAAAATACACCATAAAAACTTCAGATAAGGTCCATTAAATAGTGTGATAGCAGCAAGGTACCGAAACGTTTCAATATCATATGGAAATGGCACTTTTCGAAAGTTGGCATTTTCTTGTCCTAAACATTGGTGCCTGCAGCGTTTGTCATGGGTCACCTAACTGTGATTAGCATGGCAGTTGGTCTTTGTGTATTCCTCCCAACAGAGAGACAAAGGGGGACTTGGTGTTGGCAGCATTGGCCATCCTGCTATTATGGGTGGGAGGAGCCGTTCCCTGCCCCACTTACATATCAAAGGAGCTCCCCAGCACACCCCATGAAGAACTTCACACTAGTCATTTGTCACCCCAGACCCCTTAGAGTCTTGGCAGGGAGGAAGTAAATTCCAAACCCATCTATGGGGAGGAAATCCCTACAAGTATCTTCCACTTTAAAGCTTGTACCAGGTATAAACATTGGACCCCAACTCACTCTTTATTTACTCCTAAGCATGCAGAAACCCCCCATAAAGACTACCTTGTACTTCAGAGGACTGGCCTGCTGATTGATGCCTGATTTGTACTCCAGATGACTGCCCTGCTGCTACCAGAGGGCTGCCCTGCTAATTGAAGCCTGTCTTGAAACCCTCAGAGGACTGCCCTGCTGCTTGAGGCATGCCTTGCTGTTTGACCCCAGGACTACCAGACTGACTCCAAGGGCGAGTTGGCTGGCCTCCTGTTGTGAGCTACAGAGACATAAAGAGCTCCAACAACCTTGAACCTGCACCAGGATCTTGCCTGTAGTGAGTCCTGTCCTCCAAGTGGTGCCTACTCAGTCCTGTACCCTTGGAGGTGGTGCTAAAGTTGCCCAAACATCCAAAAACCAAAACTTGGAACTAAATCAAAAGGAGCTCTGAGAACCAACAGGAGACCAGGACCTACCTGCTTGCTGATCCGTCCAAGGTGCATAGCCAGTCATCCTGACAATGCTGTAGCTCCTACTACTTTCGTCTCCGCAGCAGCAAATCCTGTACAGCAGCTCCTCCTCAGACACCACTCGCTGCCTTACCCAGCTGAGCTTTACCTTCTCAGATATTTTTCTTCCAAATCTCTTCTAAGTGCCAAGGCAGGGGCTATGGGCCGAATCCACCTCATGTATCTGAAACACGCTCCATCTCAGTTGGCCATAACTTTCAACTTTGTCCCAGTCTCATCCGACTACGTGTCCGTGGTTGGCGATTCGATTTTTTAGGAGCTAGTTTTCACTGAAAAATGTAAACATTCATAACTCTGGTTCTACTGATTGGATTTTTGTTGTTTTGATGCAAAACAATTTATTACATTTTCTCTATTTTTATGAATAAGTGTGGGATTTTACTTCTGTTGTGTTTTTGTTTTGTCCCTGTTTGTGTGCTACTTAAATACTAACATAGTGCTTCCAAGGTAAACCCGACTGTTTTTGTGCCAAGCGACCAGAGGGTTAAGCATAGGTTTTTTTAGTGACTTTTGTGGTTCATCCTGACATGGATTTTAGTTGTTGCTTGAGAAGAGTTCACACCCCCACAACCAAAAACCCAATTTCCTACACTGCTCCATAGAAAATAGATGAGGAAAGATCTGTTTGTGGAAACATACCCTTTTTCGTAAACAAATATAGGAATATCCAAATGTTTGACTTTTAGGGAGTTTGGGAATTTGCATTGTGATATCCTCTATTATGTTACTGCTCTTGGGTGTTCTGTCTAGCTTTGAATTATAAAATCCCAGATTCTTTATTGAAATTGTGCAAATCCAAATAATGTGTAATGTCCTGCCAAAGTTATTACAACAAATCTCTGAAGAATCCTGCTTATAAAATACCTAAACAATAAATGATCAGTTAAGGCAGACAGTGAAAGGATGAAATGCAAATATTATGTACGGTACATCATTCATTTATGACTTATATTAGATACCAATGCTTTTATTACTTCTGTTAGATAATAATGTTTCACCAAAGCAGAGCAGAAAGCAAAGTAAGTGTGCTGCATTGCGTGAAACGGAGTCAGCAGATATGTGCCATATCTACCCAGATGTGGCACACATCTGCTCCCTCCTAGCGGTGGCACACTGTGCTAACTAGCACCAAGTCTTGCAATATGCTGCAATATTGCCTGCCTTAGGGGCAGGATTGCTTTTGTGCAAGAAGGGATACCTTCCTAGACAAAAACAATCCTAAGAGACATTATTTTCTTTCTATTTTTTATGCAGAATGCATCACACATAGAAAAAGGAAATAACATGAAAAAAAGATTTTTCTAGTCATTACACCATCCTCTAGCAGGCGTACTGATGTAACACAATCCCTGGTTTACAAACATTTGTAAAGCTGGAATTGCATGAAATCCATGGGTCAATGCACAGAAAAGCCCATGCTCTACCCATGGAATGCCTACCTGCTTGAAATGCAACGTAACATAGCACAAGCCACTGGTTTGTGTTGCATTTCTTTAGAAATGCCACAAGGCATGGCCTTGTAAATCTTACTGAAGCCTTTGCATTGTCCTTGCATCGCCACATGCAACACTAGGACAACACAAAGGATTATCGAGGCCTAGGCAATTTTATTGCCATGTTTATGTTTAATTTGTCTATTTGTGAGATTTCCCTTCTGGATGCAAACCAATATTTTGTCTAAAGCTTTTTGCTATACTGTTGGACCAGCTGTAGTTTTGTTTAAAAATCAATTATAAAATTCCACACTTCTACCTTTGGTAGAGTTTGTTGCTAGCTCCTGCCAAGTAGCACCAAAATTATCATGTCTTTTCTCTTTTCAATCAGTTGCTACTTAATGGCTTAGAACTAGCACATTAGCTGAATTCATCTGGCACATTCCTACCGTCTATTAATGTGTAAATCTATTGACAAATCAACATCATATTTTTCCTGCTAAGACACTCATTGACCCACATCTTAAAGGTTATCAAGTTTATCAAATTTACATATAAGTAGCAGCTTCATCACACAATGTATATTATCTATCACATATCGATTGACAATGTAAAAGATTTATATTGCTAAACAAGCCACTGATATCAACATATTTGAAATCAGTCCATATATAAATCCTGTAAGCGACAAAAGTATTTTCCAAAATGCCTCTCACTCTCAATTATAAAAATGCCATGATGGAAATAGAGAGACATATGCAGGTAGGTAGAGAACACCTCCCAAGTGTGAACAATACAATGAGAAAGGAGACTCGGATCACATCCAGTAGCCAGGTCGCTTTCAACAGAAGAAATACCAAAAGAAGGCAGCAACTCTTGGGTTCAGAGGGCACTTAATGGAAGTCCTGAGACTGAGGATTGACTAGAGAATGCAGAAAATATGTACTGGGGCCCTTATTTACAGAGATTTGGTGTAGGGCTGCGCAACAAGTCATCTTGCTGTGCTGCCCTGCGCCAAAGTGAAAGGGCAGGAATGCACTGTATTTATGCAATACGGTGCATTCCTGTCCTTTCTCCCTGTGCTGGTGCTGTTTTGGCTGCCTAGTGCCAATGCAGGCACCCTTGCACCATAGTGCAAGGGTGCCTACATTGTCAACAGAATTGTTTTTGTGAAAGAAGGGGCACCTTCCTGCACAAAAACAATCCTAAGAGGCGTTTTTCTCTCTATGTGTGCCACAATGCCCATGGAATGCCTCTCGAGCGCAGAGTAAGGTAACTCAGCACTTTGCGCTGCCTTGCCTTACTCCATAACCATGAGGCCATCCAAAGCCACACATAGTGGCTTTGCGTGGCATCATAGATATGATTTGGTAATCTGCACCACCGGAGCATCACAAAAAGTTGTGCTCAGGCGGCTCAGGTAGCTCGGAAATAAGCCCCTTAGAATACAGTGAATCGGAGGGGACTTCACACCAACTGACTACAGCACTGATAGAGATTGTATGTCAGAAAATGGTATACAGCAGGAGAACCTTGCATAAATGCAGGTTCCTGAATATAATTTGGAGACAAAACTATTGTCGAACTGAGTGTAGATTTTGTACTTTTTACTTTTATATTCAGTAGGGTGACAATTTTGTAAACATTATTTAGGACACAATGGGCCCGATTCACAAAAGTAATCAGACAAAATCCTAAACTTACTACTTTTGGTATTTACAGAAGGCATTTAGTAGTAGTAAAGTTAGGATTCCTAACTTTACTACTACTAAACTGAGACAAAATCCTAACTTTACGACTTTCGGTATTCACTAAAGGCATTTAGTAGTAGTAAAGTTAGGAATCCTAACTTTACTACAACTAAATCCCTTTTGTGAATACCGAAAGCCCTAAGACTCCCGAAAGAAATTCCTGGGGGATCTTGTCAGGAACCAGCAGGAAGCAGGGCTTTACTGCCTTTAATGAGTCAATGGCAGCTTGGATGTTTGCCATTGAAACAAAAGGCCACACTACTGGTGAATCTCTGTGAGGCCAGACAGACTGGTTGGAAAAACAATTGGGGGACCCTCTGATACAAGTGCCAAAGAGTAGAGACTCTCAAAGTTAGAAACCCATTCCATTGGTTAATTGAATGACCAGTGGGTCGACTACCCTGTCTACTGCTGTGTGCAATTATTTGCCAAAATGAGGACATTTTCCTATCCTATTTCTTGGCATGCTAAAAGCATCCGCTAACCAGTCAAAATCCTTTATTGCCTAATTAATTAAAATCATTTGCAATTAATGTACAAAACAAAACGTAAATACGGATCAAATAAATTATATTCGAAAGCTTAAAAAATTCTGATCAGTTTCATTGCATGCTCCATAAAATTGCCAATTCATATGCAAAATCGAAACTAAAACCGTATCAATAATGACCAGAGAATACTAGGGCTGTAAAGGTGGTTGAAATCTTCAGTGCAGAGTGAATAGGGTTAAAGATTGAATAGCCTTCCACGGGGCTAAAAAGATGACAGATGATATCTAGAAGAGAATATTTACTCCGAGTCATGTGGACTAAAAGTACATAACTGTACTTGCAGGCGTGTAGACCTAAGGTGTTATTTCTCATTTTTACAGGACACAGTTAAAATCTGGGATGTTTCACAGTGATGGTTAGTATGTTGGTCCAAATTATCTGTGTATTTAAATGCTGCTTGCAACAGGAAAATATACTTGCCAAATTTTGCGAGATTGCATGGCTCCACTATGCTGAAAACCAAGTTTGTGGCCTCATTGCAAGTTCGTACCCCATTTTTAAGGAACATTGTTTTAAGCAAGGCATGATGAGCATTCAGAAGGACAGGACAGCAGCAGAGCAAGTGGTTAAAAATTTCCATTTAATATCCGCATTGTCTGCTCTTAGTGATCAAGGAAAGGGAGTGCTATTTAGGATTCAGCTCTTTTGTTTGTAGGCACATCAACCTTGCAGCCATGATTTGTTGTAGGCATGTCCTTCTGATTGCATGCCAAAGATATGGCTGTGGTCTAATTTGTAACGGGTGGAGAGTATCATGTGAGACGGCCGCTGCAGCAAATGCTGGCGAGCTCTTGGATTTTAGTTTTGCCAAATCAGCAAGTATTGTCTGTAATTTTGCTTGTCGTTTAAGAATGTTTTTAAGAGCCAAATGTGACAAGTTTGTTGTTAAACACAGACAAGTCTATTTGAAGTGTATTCGCTGCTTTGGTTAAATAGTTCGACCAAAGATTTGGCTTTATGGTAAAAATCTGTTGAAGAATGAATTTCAGGGTGTTCAATGGAGCCTTGAAGATCCTGTAATAGTATTTTAAGAATCCTCCCATGTTAGACCACATTTGTGCCTCGAGGCCAAATTCTAATCTTATCAAATAGCCTCTTGTATAATTCGGGAGTCTAAAAATTCTCTTGTAGGCTTGGAGTTGAAATTTGTCAAATAATCTTGTGAAGGTTTCCGGGAAGGCCTCCTGGCCATAAGTGAGTGCTGGCTTGAGAGACGCCTGAAGGACCTGTCGAATGGGTATAGTAGTAGGGCTCTCTAAGGTTGTATTAAGCTGGCTTAATCGTGTAATGATAAGTGCTGACTTCGTTTTCAGGTGACCCAGATGGGTTTTGGGTCCACCCTTTGATGACAGCCACACACCCAGATAATTATAGACATTTGACGGTTGAATGGTCAGAGGACCCAGGCTCCAAGGGGCAATTCCTTTCTTATTGCTTCGTCCGAACACAACCATTTTTGTTTTGACTAATTAACTGTCAATTTATTTACTTCATTATATTTATGGAGAGCATGCAGGGCTTTTTGGATCCCAATTCACGAGTGGTCCATTAGCACAATATCATCTGCATATTGTAATAATGTTATCTTTGAAGACCCGATTTTGGGAGGAATCAGGTTTGTATGTTTTAAGGCTAAAAACATATCTGTGGTGTACAAGTTGTGAAAAGAGGGGGGCCAGGACGCACCCCTGCTTTAATCCGCTGTTTGTCATTATCTTCTTTGTCGTCTGTGTGACAGACAGCTTAATCTTTTTTTTTTAAACTCTTTTTATTAACAGAGCTCAAGAGACCACACAGCACAAAACAGTTCCATTAGTACATCGTGGAGAGAACACAGAAGATCAATAGCAGTATGTTCATGAGGGAATAGAGAGAATTTCACACATCCAACAAGCGTCTATTCACCCACGCCCAACCCTCTGTACTTTCGCCAGGGCGCCCACACTTTTTCCCATTTTTTAGCACATCCCCTACTTTTGTACACTGTTTCTTCGGCCCGCTGGCATCAATCAAGATCACGTTTCCATTCCTCCAACTGCGGGGGTTCAGGTGTCCCCCACCCCCTGGCAATGTTTCGCTTTGCTATACCCGCTGCCAGGGCTAACCATATTCCCACATATCTGGACCAGTCAGATTCACCTCTGATCATTAGTAAAAGCCACTTCAACTCCAACTGGACAGTCTCTCCCACAACTCTGGTCAGAGTGTCCGTGACTTTCTGCCAGAATCGAACTATCTCGGGACATTTCCATAGAATATGCAGGAAAGTACCCTCCCGCTGACATCCCCTGACGCACAGCGCTGTCGGGATTCTACCCCATGTGTGTAAATGGGTACGAGGATAATAAGTACGGTGTAGAATCTTGAGCTGCACTAGTCGAAATCTAGAGCGTATTGCGACCTCTCTAGGGCTCTGAATTGCCTCCTGCCACTCCTCATCGTCTATGCTACCAAGATCTTTGACCCAGGCCTCTCGGAGAGTAATCAGGGGGTCTGGTACATTATTTAGCAGTTTGCGGTATATCATGGAGGTTGGTTTCTCAGTGATGGGGTTAAGTAACAGCCTATCTTCTAACGGGGAGTATTCCGGAAAAAGAGACCCCACTGTGTATGTGAGTGCGCAGAGCATGTATGAGTCTCATATAATGGTATCTCTGAGACTGGTGTAGGCTGTATTCCTTCTGGAGAGCCTCAAACGTGAGCGGGGAATCCCCTTTCCATACATCCCCCAAGTATTCAATACCAATCAGTTTCCACCCTTTAAAACCCGTCAGCGCGGCCACTTCACACAGCGGATCACCCATCCATAATGGGGTCCTACCGGTCAGTTTTCCCGCCCAGCCCAGGAGTTTATTGGCCTCTCTCCAGCACTGCAGCACCACTTTAGTGTGTTCAGGCCCCTCCGGACGTGATCTCCGAGAATATAAGAGGGGCTCGCAATTCCCTCGTGGCATGGTGGCTTTATCAACCCTGTAGGCCGGCTCCTCCTCGCCTACATATATCCAGTCATTTATGACCTGAAGCTGCGAGGCCAGCAATACAGCCTGATGTCCGGAATGGCTAAGCCCCCATCATACACCCCCTTCTGTAACTTGTGAAGCGCGATTCTCGGGGAGCCACCCTCCCACAACAGTGTCCGAACTGCCTGCGCTATATGTTTGAATAAGGTCGGAGGGACCGGGTAGGGGTGTTCTGGAGAATATAGAGAAGCCTCGGCAGCGTCATCATTTTAAAAAGAGCCGGCCTACCCATGAGGGAGAGCGGGAGGGTGCGCCAATGACTTACCTCTGCACCTAAGCGACTCATTTGGGGTCCCAGATTCCTGTCTAGGAACACCTTCTGGTCTCGCGTGACATAGATGCCCAGATACGTAAATCCCTCAGACACCACTGGAGCCGAACACCGTGATGGAACCCTGGGGGGGACCCGACAATGGAAAAATCACTGACTTGGACCAATTGATATTGTAGCCGGAATAGCTACCGAAGAGCTCAAAAATATGTAATACCTGCGCCATTGAATAATACGGTCGTGCCAGATACAAAACAATATCGTCGGCGTAAAGGGAAATGCGCTTCTCCCACCCCCCTGGCGCCGCTATGCCCCAGATCATGTGATCCCTCCTGATTCAGTGCGCCAACGGCTCCAGCGCGAAAGCAAACAGGAGTGGGGACAAAGGGCACCCTTGCCTGGTGCCTCTATGCAATTGAAAGGATCTGGACAGTGCCCCATTAACTCGCACCCGGGCCGTGGGCGTCTTATACAAGAGCCGAACCCAACCGCAAAAATTAGGACCGAAACCCAACCGTTGGAGAACTATAAACAGGTATGGCCACTCAATACTATCAAAGGCCATTAATGCGTCCAGCGCCATCAAAGCCGTCTGTTGGGTCTCAGTACCACTAGTCATGTGTAGCACCCCATATAGTCTCCATAAATTATGCTGGGTACTTCTATTGGGCATGAAGCCTGACTTGTCTACGTGGACCATCTTCACAATGACAGGCACCAACCTGTCTGCCAAGGCCTTTGCCAGAACCTTGGCCTCCACATTGATGAGGGAGATAGGATGGTAGGAACTACACTGGTCGGGTGGCTTCCCGGCTTTATAGATCACTACTATCGTCGCTGCCCTCTGGTCCGATGGCAGCTGCCCTGTTTCGCATGCCTCCAGCAGCATTTCTCAGAGCGGAGGTAGTATGATCGAGGCCTGTCTTTTATAGAGCTCTACTGGGAGTCCATTTGGACCCGATGCTTTCCTGGATTTGAGGGAGCCCAGAGCTTTACCCAGCTCTTTCTCCGTAAGGTCCGCCTCAAGCCGCTCGCATGCTTCTGGGGACAACACGGGCAAGGCAAAATCCCTCAGAAATTCTGCACAGTCCTCTTCCGACCTTGTGCAGACTGGCACATAGACCCGCTCGAAATGCGCGGCAAAGGCCTCTGCTATATCATTGCTGGTGGACTTAAACGACCCAGTCGCATCACACCCCCCCCGTCACCCATGATCTATCCCGGTCGCGGCGTTCCAGCATGCCAGGAGATTCAGGGCCTTGTCCCCAGCATCGTATACCCGATGTTGCGTAGCTAGTGCGTAAGCCTGCGCCTCGCCATCTGCCAGGACCCTAAGGTCCCGCTGTCTCAGTGCCAGTCTGTGTCGCGATTCCGCACATGAGGCAGTTGCACTGTCCCCCTCCATCTGGCTAATTTCTTGCTCCAGTTGTCGAATCTGCAAAGACTCTTCTTTTTTCTGCACTCCAATCAGCGCCTGTGCCTGTCCCCTCAATACTGTCTTATAGGCCTCCCACATAGTGATGTGCGACTCTACAGACCCCTTGTTTTCTTTAAAATAGAGCTCCGAGCCCTCTCGGAGCTTGTCCCCAATCGCTGGGTCCTGGAGACGCCAAGGGTCAATCCTCAGAAATGCAGCTCTATCGATAAACGGGCCCCTAAGAGTGACGCACACTGGAGAGTGATCCGAAATCCCCCGTGCCATGTGTTTGGAGTTGAGGAAGTCCCCCACCTTATCGTTCCGGGTAAAGAAATGATCTATCCTGGAGAAGGACTCATGTCGTGCCGAGTAAAAGGTGTAGTGTCTCAATGAAGGATTGTGCGCCCACCACAAGTCTACCATACCCATCGCCATGACGAAGTCTGCCAGACCTCGTTCCCCTTGCCTGCCAGTCCGGGAGCCAGACCGGTCCATCTCCGGGTCCATAACTGCGTTCGTGTCCCCTCCAATAAGGAGGACACCTAAGGGAAGGTCTGTTATGAATGAACTAAACTTTGGGAGAATCACCGAGTGAAGACCCGGCGGTATATAGCAAGAGCAAAGTACAATCTGACGCCCCTACCATTTGCCCGCTGCCGCAACGAAACATCCTGCATCATCCGTCCATGTGCCTGTTATGTAAAGGGGCAGCATGTTGCGCAGCAGAATGCCCACCCCCCGTGCCCCTGACGTAAACCCAGAATGGGCTAACATTTTGTAACCAAAACGGTCAAAGGCCTTACATCCCCTTTCCCGGAAGTGCGATTCTTGGATCAGAACTACGTCTGGGGAGTGCCTCTTAATATGCTGCAGAACTAATGTGCGTTTGATCTTGTTCCCAAGACCATTCACATTCCAGGTCCATATCTGCATACTAGCTGGGTCCCCCATGGTTACAAGTAATGCCTATATTAATGGAGTGTGCCCTCGTCAGTGGAAAACTCTCTGTGTCAACCTCCAACAACTGGTGGATATCAAGGTCTCGAGCATATATCCCCTCCCCCCCAAACAAAATAAACAATAAACCCAACTCCCCCCTCCCTGCAACCCTGCTGCGTGAGTCCCCAACCTCCCACCTCCCAAACGTGCAGAGTGCCTGTCGCCCAAACTGTGTAGAAGGAAACATTTCTGAGGAGCCGTGAACTAGCCTACAGCATGAAGTAATCTATGTCTGCGGACGGAGATTATATGCTAGGATCGCCTACTCCTCAGGGTCCAGATGATGCAATAAGGGGTCCACCTTTTGACATCCCCAACTCCTATTCAATGTTACGGAGTATTAGGGCAATCAAATGAGGGAAGGGTAGGATGGGGACATCAAGGAGAAGAACATAAAAGACAAAGAACAACAGAGGTGAATACAGGTACATGCAACACTACTCTCAATTGGTCTCACTAGTTCCTTAACTACCTTATTCACTCTGACGTTTATCATAACAGTCCCTTGCTTCAGGAACCAAAAACGATCAGTCAAACGTGGAGCTGTTTCTAGAAGGCACAAAAAACAACAGGTTACCACATCCTAGCACAAACTTAGAACCAAAACATTCGTCCTTCATTTACCCCTTAATACATACCGGTTCTATTTCAGATATCGGGAAAAGTATGGGGGTCAGGGATGGAGAGTCATGAGAGCCTTGAAACGAATAAACAAAGTCTTGATCCAAAATGGAATCACAGCATTCCAAATAATAGCCTCTGCTGTTACATCTGGATAGGATAGCTTTCAGGGTCCCTCGGTAGAGCTGTTCCCTCCAAAGAAACTCTCCGAACAAAATATACAATAGGAAGAAATCCGTACTCCTACCTCGGAGTATGAGCGTCCTGAACGCTGTTTGCGTTTCCTCACCGCACAACGGAAGTTAGTCCCTTCGGGTACTCAACAACCGCAAAGTGTTAAGCAACACTACCTGGTCAGTCTTGGATTGGCGTTTCCGCAGGAACCGGAATCCTCACCGCGGAACACCAGCAACAGAGCCCAGAGAAACAGCGGAGTCCAAGATGTGCTCAGCCGAGCACAAACAAAGCGGTGTCGACCCTAGACACTCTTAAGCGCCACGAACGTGGAGCACGGAGCTCCCTCCATCCAATTCCGCTCTCAGCCGAGAGCCGTCAAAACCATTTAGAATTACGCACGAAATCCTGCGTGCGTCGCGTCCTTTTATGGACGCATGCTCCGCCTCTTCCTCCTCAGGCCTTCTGGGACATGTAGTTCCGTAGTCAGGTAGGCGCTAACCAACGCGATTCCTGACATTATAAGCCCGTAACATAAAGTTCAAGGCCCTCTACCATGACGAACCACTGAGGCGGCCCACCCGCACACCCAGACAAGAAAGGAAAGGATAGATGGGCCATGTACTGCGGCAGACTGTGCAAAGTTGCAGACCCCCTTTGCCAGGAGGCAGCAAGTCACTTTCCCTCCCTCCCAGGACCCTCCAACACCGTAGATAGTGTCCACAAAGGAATGCAGTTCAGTTTCAGCAAATTAGGGGGTGTCCCACTGGTCACTTATCTGTCCATTGCGTCTGGCCACTGGATGACTGCTCAGTCTCTTGTTCAATCTCCTCGCGGCCCTGCTCCGTCCCGGACCGGTGTTGCCCTCCTTTGCGACAAACAGTTCGCCAGTCGCTTGCATCCGCCTGCGTGTCAAAGAGGTATGCTTTCCCACCATCTAGAATTTTAAGCCTGGCTGGAAAGAGCATCATATATTTCACATTTTGTTCCTGGAGAGATCTTTTGACGGCATCAAAGGAGCGCCTCTGGGGTTGAACATGCAGGGTAAAGTCCAGGAAGAAGCGGATGGTTGCATTTTCGTGCCGGAGGTCACCATGTATACGTGCCGCTTGCAAGATAGCAACCCTATCCCTGAAGTTCATGATACGGGCAATGATTGTACGTGGGGAGGCCCCGGGACGAGGCCTGCCCCCGAGAGCCCTATGAGAACGTTCTACTGAAAAAAAGTTCGACAGATGTTTGGGCTTCAGGTGGTTTAAGATTAGGTCCTCCAGGAACAAGTCCGTTGACGGTCCCTCCATTCACTTCGGCACCCTCACCACGCGAATATTGTTGCGCCGGGCTCTCCCTTCCTGGCCCTCAAGCCGGGCGTAAATGTCGGATTGGTTCTTTGTGAGAGTGGCAACCTGGTCTTCGAGACGCTTGGCTTTAGACTGCAGGCCCCCAATGCCCGCCTCCTCCGTGGAGACCTTCTCAGAGATTTTGCGGAGGTCAGCGCGCAGGAGGTTCACCTCCTCAGTTACGGAGTCAAGCTTCGGCTCCAGAGTGCCTTTCAGCTCCTTGATGGCCTTCATGATGTCCCTCAAGGATGGGTCTGGGGTATGGTCATCGGTATCCCCCCGTGGGCACCCTCCTGTCGCCTCCTCCTCACGACCCATGGCCACGGTATACTTGTCAATTTGGTTGGCCTGTCCAGGCCCTGACGCTCTGTTGCGGCCCATGGTGTAGTCCGTTGTCTGCCTAGAGTAGTGCCCGGGGATCAAGGGTGCCCCCGCAGTCACTGACACTGACACCCCAGGGGACCCTCCCCCGCTACACAGGATGTCGTTCCGCCGTTCGCCACCACCACCACAAAGCCGCAGGTTCCACTGACTAGACAGGGGCCAGCAAGGAGTAGGCCCTCCTCTTATATGTAGGCGGCAGTACCCTACGCACTCCAACAGGCCAGGATCACCACACCATCAGGTGGTTGAAGCTCCCAGGATGTGCTAGGACATAGTGGCAGTCTCCACTGCCCAGGATCGGAAGACACTGCCCACATGTGTGCTCGATGGGGGAGGGGAACCACGCCGCCGAACACCCTCTGGGCCGCCAAAACACAGCAATATCCAATATCCAAGGCGCATTCAGGCCACAATGCTTAAGTATGCATGCCTGCAGGTGCCGGGATCACCACGCACTCGGCCGGGGACCGGAGAGCTGATTGATCCCACGGCCGCAGTGCCACTGCCCTTCGGTGCCTCCCGGAGCCACACGCAGACCAAGCCTCCCACACGCCGAGAAGCGCGCGTTTTTTCACCGCAGCTCTCCGACGGCAACAGCAAAGCCGCGGGAGCCTGTCTGGGGCCGCTGTCACTCACCACCGCAGATGAGCCGCTCGATGAAGGGCCTCTGTCTACAAATCCCGGGAGGTCGCCATCTTGTTTTCACGAGCCGACGGCCGCGACTCGCCTTCACTCGATTTTCGGCCCTTTTCCATGGGGCTTGCTTACATCGCGCTCTCACCGCCTCTTCCCTGCCACACTATCGCCTGTGATCTACCAGTTGGGCCAAGGATTATGACAGATTTTGCGGGCTATTGCGCTGTCTGCTAGCGCAGCGTGATCAACTAGCGGCCATCTTCCGCTGCTGCTAGCCACGCCCTGCAGACAGCTTAATCTTGACCCAGGTAGACGTATATAGAGATATTATTGCACGTAGAAGATGTTTTGGAAGGCCACAGTCCTGTAATTTCTGCCAAAGAATGTTCCGGCCCACAGAATCAAAGGCGGCAGAGTAGTCGATAAAACATGCATATAAAGACTGAGATTTACGATTAAGAGTTTGTTGTATTAAAAAAGATATGGCCACAATATTGTCAGTTGTTGACGCATTAGTCCTGAAGCCAGTTTGACAGAATGGGATCAGCTCATTTTCTTCCGCCCACGCCTCTAGGTCTTTCAGCAGAAGTGAAGCGTAGCCCTTGGCTTCAAAGTCAAACAGCGCGATTAAGCGGTAGTTGCCTGGGACCAGTTTGTTACCCTTCTTGAAAACTGGGTGAAGTATCGATTCTTTCCAACTTTCTGTTGTATGCCCAGACAGAAAGAAGCAATGATATAGTGGAGACAGTATTGCAGTCCATAGTTCTATGTCATTATTAAAAAGTTGGGCTGGGATGCCATTTGGTCCTGGCGCTCCCATAGATCGAATTCTTGACAAGGTATTTGAGATAAGTTTTGCATTAAAATTCCGTCCATTATTGGTCGCCACAGAGTTTATGCCGGAGGCTAGAAGTATTGGTATGTACAGTTTTTTAATGCGCTGTATCCACTGTGCCTCGTCGATTACGTTGGAGCGTTGGCTATCATACGAGGCTTTACTTATAATGTAGCTCCACAACTCGGCATGGCTGCGTTTGCCTAGGAGAGAATATACATGTAGCCATTCTTTATCCATTTGTTCTTGTTTAATTGTCCAGGCCAGCCATTTGTGCAATTTTAATTGTCCTTTCAGTTTATGGTTCAGGTTGATTTTGAGATGTTGGTTATATGTCTTCCTCAGTAGTTTCCGCAGCCTGGTAATCTTTTGCTTACTAGCTGTTATTGAGGTCTTGTATTGAGAAGATCTTGCTTTCGGTCTGCAAGGAATTTGTTTTGGGCCTATTGCAATGTGAATGTCATTGATGATGATATCCCAGTATTCTAAGAGGCTTTGTCCATTTAGTGCCTGGAGAGTTGGAGCACAGAAGGCTTTCCATGATTTAAATCTTTCCTGGGGGATTGGACCCCATTTTATTTGACAAATTAGTTGACTTGCTTCGTCCCCTCTGGACGACCCAATTGTCTTCAAGTGGTCGTCCCTCGTGGTTTTTAATTGTAGCTCTAAGCAGAGTGGAAGATGATCGCTTGCGGATGTAGGAAGGATTTTGAAGCTCACCAGCTGGTCCATGATGGTGGCCGTCGTGAACATATAGTCTACAGTGGTGACTCCTCTGAAGGTTTTTGGAAATTGGAGATTTAAATGGCTCTGTTCTAAAATATGTTGGATGGATTTCAGGTTGTATCTGTTGAGCATATTCCATAGTTGACCAGATGGCGTTTCTACAGAGTTGAATTTAAAAATTGATGCCCCTAGGTGGTGGAGATTATAATCGCCACAAATTATTGTGTCGTAAGTCGGTTGGTCACAGAGGAGGCCTTCTAAAGAATCACATAAGTGTGTAATCTTACTGGCCCGGTCCGAGCGAAAACTGTTGAAGTATAGGTTGATCAATATTATCTTTGTTTTACAGTCCATAATTTTTGCGCCTTCGATTGTAATAGCTTGTATCATGCCACTTTCAGTTGTAAGTTTTTTCAATTTTAGCTTTAATCCAATATTAAGATATATTGAGAGGCCACCAGAAGGCCTTCCAAATATATTACTTTTGTTTGCGTAGTGGTGGATTTCATAGAAGCCTGGTATGGTTATTGGGCCTAATGGCCATGTTTCCTGAAAGCAGAGATCATAGGATGTAATCAGGGGTCTTACAAGGGACAGTTTGAGTATTCTGGATGGTCCTGCTACATTTCATGAAAGAATCTTTAATTCTGTATTGCAGTTAACTGGATGTTTACTAATGCTAGGAAAGATGCTGTCCGTTGCTGGCCAGAGATAGGGCTATCCAGCTCCAGTCTTGGTTATTCTTGTCCACCACGCGCCCCATGGTGATTTTTCTAAAAAGACCCCCTGTACTTGTGAGCTGTTGTGATATGTTCATGGCACACTGTGTCGGAGTGGGCTGTGGGTGCCCGACCCCCCTTAGAACACTATAGGTAGGTTTCCAAGAGCTTTGAGACTCTTTTTGGAACTTTAGGGGGAGCGGGTATTTTTGTCTCGTGGGTATTGACAGCACTATACCCCAGTCTTCGAAGATGGTTTTGTCACTCATAATTAATTCCACAAGTGCAGGTGAATTCAGTGTAATTATTGTGAACTCTCTGCAGTTGGTACGCTCAGGTGGCGTTTTAAATTTGGCGCTCAGAATGTCCTCTGTGCTTATGTTGGTCAAGTTTGGAATGACCTTAAAAAGGCGTAATAAATTAGCACGGTTAAGACTATCGTGGTTACCCTCTGAGCTGTATTGCAGCGTTAGAATCAGTTTATAGGAACTGGAACCGCTACTTGTACCATTATGGTAAGTATTGGTGCATGTATCGGTATCCATTACTGCTTCATTTTGTGATGGGCTGAGAATGGAAAAACAACAGTTGATGGACAGAATGCAGAACAATGTCATACATTCACCCCAGTACAGAGATCTGGGCCTAAATCCATCGTTTTTTTGCTCACCACGCCATTCCAGTTTGAACCCAGCCATATGCAAATCAGTCTTGACCCTGTGCCTCATGGGAACAGTCCAGCCCGAACTGCCAAGCCAGGTCCTCCCTGGACTGGAAACAAGCATCCTAGGACCGGTTTCGGGGTTTCACCCCTCTTCAGCCAGGATAGCTTGATTCCAGTGGCATGGAGAGCACGGGACCCATGTCTGGGCATACCTGGCGCACTTAGGGCGAGAAAGCAAAAGACACACAATTGATGGATGGAGGCTTGACATTGTTGGCTTTCGCAGACCTGGTTAACTCTGATTAAGTTTGAACTCCCTGCGGCCATTGTGGGGGTTGCTAGTTGCAAGTTTGTCCCTGCCCAAGAGTTCCTGTCTGTTTGTTGGTATAAACATTTGCTAGAGTTAGCAGGTCCGGTGATGACTTGTTGCGTGGGTGGGGAAGAAGCGAACTGTGAAGATAATGCCATTACTAAAGTTGGATCATCTGGGGAACCAGCTCGGTGCTCGACTGGTGAAAGTCTAAGCGGCTGGGTATCAGGCGTTGTTTCTTTGAGGTCTGCTGTGTTCATTCCTGTGCCTCTAATTTTAAAAAGCGGATACACTTAATTGGCCTCACTGATTTTTGTGCCTTGTTTAATCGACTGCTCATTATAAATTTGTTCTTTAGCCGCTTTGTTTTTGGCCCTTTTTAGCCATTTTTTGGACCTTTTGGAGAGAGCCCTTGACCAATGAGCTTCCTCTTGGTTCACATTGGCTTCACAGCCGTTATTGACATTGCACAGGTATATTCCAGATGGCCCTGTTGTAGTAGTGGTAATGCCTGTGTTTTCTGAGAGTTGATCTGCCAGAAGCACTCCGGTGCTGGATGCCGGGTCTATGTTTTGTGTCATTTGAAGGTTTGCTGGGGCCAATGGTGGAGCAAGTGTTGTTGAGCCCTGTTGGGTATGGTCAATCAATCAATCAATCATGTCATTTATAAAGCGCACTACATACCCGCGAGGGTCTCAAGGCGCTGGGGGAAGAGGGGGGTGGTGCTGCTACTGATCGAAGAGCCAGGTCTTGAGGAGTCTTCTGAAGGCCAGTAGGTCTTGGGTCTGTCGGAGGTTGGTGGGGAGGGTGTTCCAGGTCTTGGCGGCGAGGTGGGAGAAGGATCTGCCGCCGGCGGTCGTTTTCCGGATGCGGGGGACTGTGGCGAGGGCGAGGCTGGTCGAGCGGAGCTGGCGGGTGGGGGTGTAGAAGCTGAGTCGTCTGTTGAGGTATGGTGGTGAAGTACCTGTTTTCAGTCTGAGATCATTAATGTTAGGACTGCGGGTAGGGTGCACAGTTTATCTGCTAAATAATGGCAATTGCATAACAATTTACTTTTTCCAGTTTTATTCTTGAGTTGGTCATTTTGCTCCATACTTGTAAATTTGGCTTCCATCTTGGCTATAGACGTGGCTAGAGCTTGGATCAGCTCTAGTTGTAATTCGAGTTTCTCTGACTGCCAGGTGAGTGCATTTATAGTGGCGACCAGAGATGTGTTCATTGTTGCCAGTAGCTCATGTTGCTTCTTAGGTGACTGAGACATTGACGGGACTGATCTGTTGTGGCTGCTCTTATCCCATATTAGACTATGATCAGGAGGCTGGGATTGCTGAATTTCACGTTGTTGCAGCTCGAAGGCGGTGGTTGTGATCTGCTTGTGAAGCTCCGTAGCTGGGGTGGCGCGCTTAAGTTCTTGTGTTCTGCTCTATCCATTTTGGCTCCGTTGGAATGGCTAAGGCCTCAAGTACACCCTCCTCTGGTTTGTAGGTGTTTGTTTCCTGTGATATTTCATTATGAATTTGTGCGGTGACTAGTTATGGCAGCTTCAGACCTCTTAGGGGGCTTGTGGCTCTTGGGGCTGTAGAACTTTAACCTGTGGCACTTCAGGGCAAGCAGATAAAATATAGCCTTCTGTGGGATTACATTTGGAAAAGATGCTGTCTGATAGGTCTGCCGAAGAAATTTCTATAGAGATGGCTGCATTTTGATCCTTCGATTTAGATGTTGAAATATTGCTTTCGTAGGAGAATTTGGAAGGTATATTTTGTTCTTTCTGTTTTGTGTGTTGCACTGAGGTGTTGATAAAATTATTTTACTAAAAAAGTCATCAATTGTTGTGTTCTTACCAATTGTGGGTTTCCTAATAGTCTGGTTGGAGCGTGCACCAAGTGTGGAAATTGCCTTTAGGCCCCCAGGAGCTTGGCCATGGTATCTCCTGGTGACCTGCAAGTCCAGTTACCATTTTCGCTTGGTACACTTGCGTTGTTTGCGGGGGCAGAAGGCCACACAGGCTTCACTCGACATTGAATCTGCTAAATGTAGTGGTGCAGAATGCATTACCATTGTAGGCGGTTTTGTCGCGTTAGCACTTGGGAGGCTATACTTATGGAGGCAAATCCGTTTTCTATTTGACAAAGCTTTCGCACGGCGCAGATGGAATAATCTGTGAGACAGCTTCCACCCTGATAGAAATGGGGTTTGAGCTCTGTTTGAACTTTTTGCTATGCTCCTTCTAGGCCTCTGTGTGCGCGGCGCCTAAAATTGGGACTAGATGCAATTGACGGCATCTGCTAAGGGCTCCCCGGGTGAGCCTTGTAGCCTCCTACCTCTCCTTTATGTTTTCTTTTAGATGTGTTTTGTTTTGAAGGGCACCCTTAAATGGTTAATGCTAGTGCTTGCGCTGAGAAGGCTGCTAGTGGGGCCACAATTGTATTCTTTATTTGTATTCTTTATTTCCCACTTGCAATAGAATATGGTAAGGAAGCCAGTAAAGAAGCCAGTTTGTAAGAAGAGTCTAAAGCTGGCTAAAAACTAGAAGAAGCACAAGTCAGATGGAGCTGGGACCCCCCTCCAAGTGCGAGGCAGCAGTTGCAGTCCTTCTGTAATGCCTTGCCTGCCTCACCGGTCTCTATGTTGTCTGTGCGGCCGATGCGCACCCTGTTAACGGCATGCTTTGGCTGACGTTGGCCCCTCTGAAAAGGACCAGGAGGAGCTATGGGCTATGCTCGATGCGCAGGGGCCAATGTCCATGCTTGGAGTGTGCCGTGCAATGGGCCTGACAGGCCTAAACAATGAAATGCAATGCAGTGTGCGGGGAAGGGTATTGCGCTAGGTGAGAGGGAGCAGGGAGATGCGGGTCTTACCAGTTGCAGTAGACTGAGGTAGAGGGGGGATCGAGCCCCCTAGCTGCTACCGCTCACCTTCAGCCTGCACCAACCTCTGTAGTCTTGCTCCTCTCTCCTTGCTCCTGTTTTGTCTCTTCTCTCTGTGCACCAAGGGGGAGAGGCGATTGGTTATGAGCAGGGACATCTTAAGGATTTTGGGGGCCCTGGGCCAAACATATTTTGGGGGCCCCTGTTCAGAACAGCTTTAAATTTATGATCCAATTTGAGCCCCTGTTTCCCACGCAGTTTCCGCTTCCTCAGCTGTGTTAGCGATCCAGTTTGCATCATAGGCATCAGCCTATATATTCCCGATGGAAACGGACGCACGCAGCTGACAGCGGTAGGATTTAGTGTTTCCTGCCCTGCTACTAGGTTTTTAATACTTTTTAAATTGTATATGTGTGGATGAATTACTCTGTGCTTTTTAACAATTTCTCCTACCTACGCGCACTTGCACTTTACTTGATTCTGCTTGCCTACACCTCCTTAGCTGCTCCGATTCGCATCTCGCTTTTCCTCCAGTCCATGTACGCCACGGCTGATACGCCGATTGTGCGGAGGGCTGGGGCTACTATCGGGCTCCTCACTTCCGCCCATGCAGTTTCTGCGTCCTGAGCTGCGTTAGAGATCCAGTTTGCATCATAGGCATTAGCCTTTATATTCCCGATGCAAACGGACGCGTGCAGCGGGCGCGCCGCTGGCGCGCCAAAGGCAAGCCTGTCTGCGCCCATCAGCGTCCCGGACGCGTTCGGCGCCGGCCATGCTGCCCAGTTCCCCTCCGGTGAGTTTCTTCCACTATATTACAATAGGGAAAACTGCTTAGCCTTAAGCGGCTACCATTATGTCAGTGTACAGCGGCTGATCCGAGCCTAGAGGTAGACTTTCGATGCAATAAGTGCAACTGGTCTCTCCTCCAGCCCAGGAAACTCGCACCCAAGATCCTCCCACACAACAATAAGTGTAAAAACAATAAGAAAACAGAGGATTTAAAGGCCACCCTTTTGAATTGTCGCTCTACGCAAAAGCATGAACCACACATTTATGGCCTACTTTTAGACGAACAGCCTGATCTTTTATTTCTCACTGAGACGTGGCTGTCTGAAGCCTCCAACCCTACTATCACCTCGGCCATCCCTACGGGTTATAATATCCTTAGGAGGGACCGACCGAGCGGGAAGGGGGGCGGTGTCGCCATAATTTACAATCAAAAACTAGACTGCTCTCCCATCCCGATGGAAAACATTGAGGGCGCAGAGTCCTTAGGCTTCCGCTGTACCTTATCCCCCATCAGAGCATAGCTGGTTTTCTGATTTACAGACCTCCCGGTGCAATTGGATATTTTATTACTGCGCTTAATACAGCCACCACCTCCCTGGCCTTAAAATACAACAACTGCCTTGTTCTGGGAGATTTCAATATACATATGGACAATGGAAAAGACCCTCAAACAATTTCCTTGTTGGAGACGCTGCAGGCCTGCAACATGTTTCCATCTATTTTTCGGCCACCCATGAGAAGGGCCATACCCTAGACCAAATCTTTCACAACTTTGACATATCAGTAAGCCTACCTCTTCCCATTACCTGATCTGACCACCTCCTATTAAAATTCCCAACTCTGCCACAGCCCCTCGGGCTAACGCAGGGCAGAGGGTCCCTAATTACAGGACGTTCAATAAAATATCCATCCCGATGTTAGCAGATGTTAGCAGATGCCCTCGGTCGTTCCTCACCGGAGCTGTCTGGCTGCCCCGACTCGGACGCCCTCTCCGAACCAACATTGGTGCAGCGGTACCAGTTGTTTCCCGCTTCTCAAAGAGGTCGGCCCCAACAGTTCCATGGTTTAACGATTCCCTCAGATCTAGCAAAAGAAATTGTAGAAAAATGGAACAGAAATGGCGTAAATCCTATCTACCTGAGGACAGAAAGGTGTATAAAGACACCTTAAAAGCTCATTACATTTTCGTGAAGGCAGCCAAGAAAAACTTCTTTCAAACTAAGATAGAAAATGCCCAAAATAAGAGAAAGGAAATCTTTTGCATAGTTACATCCTTTACCGCCCCGAAAGCCGGCACAAAGGAAGGGCCATGCACGGAAGAATGGTCTAAGCAAATAGCTCAATTCTTCCACAAAAAGATCTCTGTGATTCAACAAGCCTTCATTAACATCTCAGAGGAAGAACTGACCTTCTACCTTAGTTCTAATAGCAAATTTCACCTGTTGGATCCTCCATCTTTACTAGCTTTCCCTGAGTTTCAGCTTGAAGAGTCACTGACCCTTCTCCAAAGCATTAAGTCTGGCTCTCCTACCGACCCATGTCCAGCGAATATCCTGAACCTATTAGCTTCCACCATAAACCCCACGGTAAACCAGCTCATTAATGTTTCCCTCTCCTCAGGCAACATGCCGAAATTATGTAAAAATGCTAAGATTCTTCCACTGAAAAAAAGCCTAACGCCAAACCGACGGACCCTGCCAACTACAGGCCAATCTCCCTTCTTCCGGCCCTCTCCAAAGTATTAGAGAAGCATGTAAACAAGGCCCTCCAAAAACACATTGAAGATGGGAAGCTCCTTCATGAGTCCCAATCCGGTTTTAGGGCTAACTACAGTACGGAGTCCGCTCTGCTGGAAGTGACTGAATTTCTCAAGGGTAAGCTGGACCAGGGAGGCAAGGCTGTTCTGATACTGCTCGATCTGTCGGCGGCCTTCGATACGGCCCCACATGAGAGGCTCCTGGAGAGACTTGCTAACATCGGCTTGGGGGGACCGCCTTAACGTGGATGTCATCCTTCTTGGCAAATAGATCTCAGGACATCTGGCTCTCCCCTTTCTCATCCCTGGTTCCGGCCATGAATGTAGGTGTCCCTCATGGCTCCATTCTCAGTCCTACCCTTTTTAATATATATCTATCCCCCCTTGCATTTCTGGTAGAGGAAGAGGGCGCCAAAATAGTTTCCTATGCTGATGACACTCAGCTGATTTTTACATGTGAAAAAGGAACCGGCAATGATTAGGTCTTGCCTCACAAAGGTTTTTAACTGGCTTAAGATCAATAAGCTGAAGTGTAACCCTGACAAAACTGAAGTTGTTTTCTTTGGTAATCCAGAAACGCCTGACTGGAGCTCTTGGTGGCCAAAAGATCTGCCGCCTCGCCCGCGGAAAAGGAGATAGTAAAAAACTTAGGAATTGTCATAGACAAGACACTCTCCAAGCACTTTCAAATCCAAAATCTAACTGGCGCTTGCTTGGGCATACTCCTGATGCTAAAAAAATTCCTGCCACTGTTACCGCTTGAGAGCAGAAAGTCTGGTGACATCAAAGCTTGACTATGTCAACAGCTTGTACCTCGGTCTTCCCAAATCCCTTATCCAGCACCTACAAGTGGTACAAAACGCGGCGGCCAGAGCCATCCTGAGACCTAAACCCAGATCTAGTATGACCCCTATTCATAAGTCTCTACACTGGCTCCGCATAAAAACGGATCGACTTCAAAGCGATGAGCATCTTCTTTAAAGCTTTCCACGGCTTACGAGCCGGCTACCTAAATAAGTGCGTTAATCGCCACACAACATCTAGACCCCTAAGATCTTCCAATGCCAACCTGGCCATCGTGCCTAAAATATGCCGTGCTCGCACTGGAAAAACAACAGTTGATGGACAGAATGCAGAACAATGTCATACATTCACCCCAGTACAGAGATCTGGGCCTAAATCCATCGTTTTTTTGCTCACCATGCCATTCCAGTTTGAACCTAGCCATATGCAAATCAGTCTTGACCCTGTGCCTCATGGGAACAGTCCAGCCCGAACTGCCAAGCCAGGTCCTCCCTGGACTGGAAACAAGCATCCTAGGACCGGTTTCGGGGTTTCACCCCTCTTCAGCCAGGATAGCTTGATTCCAGTGGCATGGAGAGCACGGGACCCACGTCTGGGCATACCCGTCCCACTCGGGGTGACAAATGCAAAAACAACAGTTGATGGACAGAATGCAGAACAATGTCATACATTCACCCCAGTACAGAGATCTGGGCCTAAATCCATCGTTTTTTTGCTCACCATGCCATTCCAGTTTGAACCCAGCCATATGCAAATCAGTCTTGACCCTGTGCCTCATGGGAACAGTCCAGCCCGAACTGCCAAGCCAGGTCCTCCCTGGACTGGAAACAAGCATCCTAGGACCGGTTTCGGGGTTTCACCCTCTTCAGCCAGGATAGCTTGATTCCAGTGGCATGGAGAGCACGGGACCCACGTCTGGGCATACCCGTCCCACTCGGGGTGACAAATGCAAAAACAACAGTTGATGGACAGAATGCAGAACAATGTCATACATTCACCCCAGTACAGAGATCTGGGCCTAAATCCATAGTTTTTTTGCTCACCATGCCATTCCAGTTTGAACCCAGCCATATGCAAATCAGTCTTGACCCTGTGCCTCACTGGAGGCAGATCCCTCAGCTTTCTAGGCGCAACATTGTGGAATAGACTCCCTGAGTCTCTGAGACTAACCACAGACCTACTCTCTTTCAGGAAGAACTTAAAAACCTGGGGGCAGATTTACAAGGAACTGACGCATCTGCATAGATGCGTCAGTTTCCTTGCGTCAGCGCCAAATGTCCTTGCGCCACTATGGATGCGCTGTATTTACAATACAGTGCTCCATAGCACAAGGATTAACAGATGCGTCAGAAATTCTGACGCATCTGCTGGCGCAAAGTGACGCATTGCTGGAGTTGCTCATGAAAGTGACGCAACTCCAGCAATGCACCACGATAGATGGGTGAGTCCCATTCAAAAAGCCTTGCATCATTCCTTACGCCTGGTCTGAGCAGGCGTAGGGATTTTGACGCAGTGAACTCGTAGAGTGACGCAGTGAAATCTTGTAGATTTCACTGCGTCAGTTCTACATGGCTTTTTGCGTCGGAACACCCACCCTGCATACATTATACCTGACGCAGGTATAATGTGACGCAGGGCTTTACAACGTGACGCATCTCCCTAGATGCGTGACGTTGTAAATGGGCCGCAACATTTACGCCGCGGCTGCGTCACAAAAGTGACGAAACGGTGGCGCAAAAGTCACGCAAGGGGCTTGTAAATCTGCCCCTAAGCTTTTTAATAACTGATGGGACTTTTACGCACATTTTCCTCCCCCGTCACGCGCCAGGACACTCTAGTCTGAGTAGCTGCGCGCTTTATTAAATACACTATTTAATTTCATTTCATTAGGTCCCTGACAGTGCAAAGGAACACTCGTCCAAATTCTAAGGGCCTTATTTATGAGGCCTTGCTTCACTTTTATGCCGCCGGTGCGTCACTTTTTGTGACGCACTGGCAGCGAAAAAATTTGCCATGTTGAGCCCTATTTACAAAGTGACGCATCTAGGCAGATGCGTCACTTTGTAAACCCCTGCACCACATTATACCTGCGCCAGGTATAATGTATGCAGGGTGGGTGTTCCCCCGCAAAACCCTCGTAGAAGTGGCGCATTGAAATTTATGAGAACTCAGTGCACCACTTCTAGGACACCATTGCGTCAATATCTTACACCTGCCTCACAGCAGGCGTAAGACTGATGCAGGCTCCTTTCACATGGGGCTTGCCCCATGTGAAAGACACATTGCTGGAGTTGCGTCTATTTTAAGACACACCCCAGCAATGCATCACTTTTGCGCCTACAGATACGTCAGAAATACTGACGTATTTGTAACTCCTGCGACATGATGCGTCATACAGTAAATATGACGCATCCATCATGTCGCAAGGAGGGCGCACTAAGAAGTGACGCATCCCTGTTTTCACACAGCAATGCATCACTTCTCATAAATAAGGCCCTAAATGTGTTTACATCTAATATTCAGGGATAGTTATGTGTGTTTTCAATATTGTAACACAGCAGCAGCTCACTAATATTACTGCAAATAATCTCTGTGACGCCCTCCCATTTCTTATATGTTAGGCCTTGTTTTGATCTAAAAGAAACTTTTTTATGTAAATTGCATGAAACATAAACACAACATTTTCTCTGCAAAATTGCTGTACTAGACTCTCATACATCAGGTACATAAAAAATAAATTAAAGGAAAACAGTATTTAAAACAATCTGTTTAAGAAATATTCAAGGTCATTAGGGCAAAACTCTGGAGAACGGAGCTGACTCTGTCAGGGGGCCCCCTGAAGGGCTGGGGCCCTGGGCCAGAGCCCACTTTGCCCATGCATTAAAACGTCTCTGGTTATGAGTGGGGCACACCGGGTGAGCCATAAGCCGCACCCAGACCTGGCCGAGCTGCCTCCGCGGTTCTCCCAGGCTCTCTCTCAGCAAGAGCCGGCTACGGCTCCTGCACTCGCTGCAAAAATTCGCAGGCAGGCGGAAGATTCATACGACCTCCGTGGAGTGCTGTGGTCTGGGCCCCCCCTCTAGACCGTGGCCAAATGGTATCACGAAAACGCGGTGGTCGGAGGACCCTCAGCGCATCTCGGCGCGTCTCTGTGCTTCCTGCTCCTGGCCTCTGCACCACGCCCCTCAGCTCTGCTTCCGTCCCGTTCGCCTGACGTCCACAGAATAGGTGCACTGTTCTGGTCACTCCCACAGGACATATCATTGACTTCTGTATCCTCTAAAAGATCCATCCAAACAACCTCACTCCTTTCCATTTTGCTTGTGTTGAGAATAAGCCTGTAATCTAGCAGTGCCTTTCTGATCGTAGAAGGGACACACGATTTAACTGCTTTGATAGGGAAGGATTTCCCATGTCAGGATTTTGTATTGTACCATAGATTACAATTCCTTTAGGAGTCAAAGTTGAAGACGTAGTGGCAGTCGATATTGTGGAGTTAAATTGTTGCAGGTCAGTATCCTTGGCCCAATATTGTGACAAGCAACCACTTTTGTGAAGTCCTGGTCATCACTGTATTGGACGGAGACTAATCAGTGGATGAACATGGATTCCCATTTTATGCAAAAACCTTTATAAAAAATGAATTGGTTTCAATTGCAGGAGAGCTCTCAAAAATTATTAGAATTTTGCTGCAGAATTAAGAGACGGAACAATGTTCTCTTTTTCACTTTGCCGTATTGCTATTTCAATGCGAATTAGGCTTTGTTGGGGATAATATGTTTATTCATCCATAAACATTCTACAGTTGTACCGCTAAATCTTTTACCAATGGCTGCTAGTGTCACCTGATCTTCCATAGGCCTGAATTGTTTGCTGCAAGCCCCAGAGTCCTGATGATAATGAGCAGCTATCTCCTGTCCTGGAGTTCTCAATGAAATCCCTGAAAAGAAGAAGGGTCCTAGCATGCTCCTTTTTGTAGTGAAGCCATGATAAAGGGATGAGATACACGAGATCACAGAAAATAGTGTAATTAGCAATTCCTACAAAACAAGCATCAATCAAGCCTCCCTTAAGCCTTTCTGGAAAGCAAGGTACACTACTAAATATAGTTATTTGCTGGACCGCTCTTCTGTGCATATTGTGACACTATCAGGTCCAACGTGAGGTGGAATGGACATACAAAGCATGCAAAACCATTTGATCAGTAAATGGAACTGAACATCCAAACAAGGGAATACTTAGGTAGGAATGGTAGAGGAGAAAATGGGTGTTGTCTTATTTATGGGCAACATGGCCAAAAATAAATTATTGTGGGGTGTCATGTTAAATCGGGCTAATACTACTCAATAAGGAAGCAATACATGTGGCACTATTTTAAATCATTAACGTCATTAAAGCAGAGTTGTGTGTCCTATTTTATTTCCGCTGACATTGAAATTGTTAGTCCGGATACCTCCAGCTTTCTATGATTAGTATTAATTGTGTATATGCATATACATATAAGTGTATATGTATTTTAATCAATTTTTATGGAAACTGAAATTATCTAGGTATTGGGAATTACATGATAGATGTGTGTGTGTATATTGTGCTGGAGTGTTTTTGATGAAGTGTTTTATATTATTTAGCATGTTATCAATGAAATGAGTGCTCGATTCTGTATTGATATTATATATTGTAAGGCAATTAATGCAGATGAATATAAAAAAACAGAGAACTGAACATCCATGTACAAAACTGGGACAAGACCACAACATTCATCTTTACAAAAGTTTAGGGAAAATAGAATATTTCTTCCTCCTTCGGGAGAACAAGAAAAGATGTGTCCATATGACTGCTGGAACATCTGATTGGCTAACATCTGTCCCTGGTGCTAAGGAAGCTAGCCTTGTGATTTGCATCCACGGTCCAGGAGGGTCCATCGTTTGCTGAAGTGTCTGCAGCCTGTTGTTTTCCATCCAAATGCGAGCCCAAATTACATTTCCACTATAGTCTTTCTCTTATAAAGTGAAGGGAAAATTAAAAAGTTTATTTTTCTAGAAAAAATCATTAAAAGTCGTTTTAATGTTAAATATTAACCTAAATTAATTGTATGTAGTTAAATGTAGAACAAAAGAAAAAATGCTACATCACTACCAACTTTATTTTGAAACTACTATTTAATTAATTTAGATATATTAAACAATATTAAAATTATTTTTCTGACGTTCAAATTAAATATTAAATTCCCGCCTGAAAAAAACCCAATATTCTTGTAATGTGTAGTCATTAATAAACATGATGTATAAAATTAAATAAGCATCACTTAGTTATATTTAAATAATCACAAATGTTACATTAATATTTGTTGATGTATGGGCTTCTTTTAAAGGAGTAGTTCATAGCTCACAGATAAGTGGAAGAGACTTTATAGCAACACCCTATCCACAGGGAGGCATGCAGCAACTCCCACATTTGGAACCTAGGGCTGCAGTTACAGCATAACATTAAAACCAATGGAACAAACCACAAGCTACTGGATGAAAGGAAAAATGATAAGGATGCCACAGAGGTTTGACCCCTGTCTTCCAGCCCGTATGTCAAAAGTACGCCCAATGAAATCACAATTTCCTTTCACTTACCGTGATGAATAGCTGCTTATTCGGGCCCTGGGTCAGACAGCAATCAGGCAAACCTACTATCCCTGGGCATTTCTGAAACCTAAAGACTGAGAGGAATTCAAAGTGGTATGACTTGCATGGATGGATCCCATCATTGTGTACTCGGAATGTTGAGTATAGATCAAAAAAGGGTATTTTCCGACACGCATGTGACAACTTGGGCACTTCCAACGAATGTTCAAAGTCTTACCACTCAGCATACCAACAGTCCCATTTGAAATTATGTCTCCTGTGTGTGAGTGAGCCTAATGCATGTAATAGGAATGGACCAAAACTGTAACCGTGTAAAGAGTAAGACCTCACTGACACCACATCTATTTCACACTGTGTAAGATTTTTAAGCGGTTCCTGTTGTAGGTGTTAGGTCCACCCATGCATGTGACAATGTGTGATTTTAGCCAAAGTTTGATATTTGCAGGGCATTCAGCATAAGTAAATGTAATGGGATCGACACACGTCACACCACCATGGGTGTCTAGTTTTCAGAAATGTATGGGGTAGGTATGTTTCGCTGGGTGCTGACTTCCAAACGTTAACCAGTGTACTAGAAAGAACACATTTTGCAAACTGCCATTTGAATCACATGATATTGTGAGTAACCTCATATTCAGACTTGTACATATAAATACAGTAGGGAAGTAATCCTTTTTTCCACGATCATTCCCATTATTTGAATGATGCTGGTGGTTACTGAATCTGAAAGTGCCCTGGGCTCTGCTAACCATGCCCAGGGTCAGTGCTTGTATCTCTAAAAATATATGGTAATTGATGACGGTCTAATTGGGAATGAAAACCTACCTGTAAATTCCTAGTATAAGGTAGGGCATGTAGGTTTAGAGACCTCAGTGGACTTAATCGCTTAAGCTTGCACTGCTGTAGTGTCTGGTGTCATTTTAAAGCCAGGGCTGCCTTGCAGGTTGGTTTTAAAATAAAACTCTGTCCAAACTCGACTTTGAAATTAAAAGTACTCCTGAAGACCAAAACTACCTTTTTACTACTTATATTTCACCACTAAGGTCTGCCCTAATTGCCCAAAGGGAAGGGTGCAATTGTAAAAAGCAGGGACAATAAAATTATCAATTATATACCCTAGTAAGGAAGAACAGCGAAAGTCTTCTTTTCCCTAATGTGCTGCAAGCCCTATAGGCTAACATGGGGATGGTTTTATTAAATTTAACAAAGTCAATCTTTGCATTGGAGCAAGATGGCAATACCATTCAAGGTATCAAATTAATAGTCACATTAAATCCAACAACTTGTCCAAGTTGGATTTAATATAACTATTACAGGAAAGTCGATTTAGAACTTAATATCCTGAAGTTACTGAATGAAGCCCTTTAGCAGCCTCATCTGATTGGTCAGCCTTTGACAGCCTGAGCCAAGCTGCTTCCAGAGTAGGTGTGGAGAGGCCTGGGGTTGCAACAGCACAGCCATTTGGTCGGAGGAGATTTGTTTCCTGGAGAAGTCAGGGAGAAGAAGGGGATTGGGGATATAAACTGAACCTCAAAGGCAGGAGAACAGATGTCATAGGACCCAGGCCAGTCTCCACTTCCTTCATACCCATCCAGATGGGAGGTCCCCTAATTGGAATAAGAGAGGCGCTGGAAGGGGAGTGTTGTTAGTTTTTAGCCACACCTGTGGGTTGGGCTACACAGACACACACACCAAGGAGAGATTTTCTCCCTCTTGTTTTTTTGGAGAATAGTTCATTCCGGGTCAGAAGTTTGCCACACTTCACAGGAAGTGATCCAACTAGAGGGATGTAGCTTATTCCCTGTTGGCTAGGGCGCACCCCTCCCTCAAGCCCAAAATGTAATAATAAATAAGACAGTTCTAAGGAGCTCACCAGAACACGGCCTGGAACAAAGAAGAAGAAGCACTGCTTTGCTGGACCCTTGGACTGCACCATAGAAGGCTTGCACTCAGAAAGACTGCACCTGCAGCACTCACAAGACTCCACCAAGATAGGACTGTGTCTGACTCAAAGGAAAAGGATTGGACTCCCTGATAAGGAACAAGTACAAATGAGCTGGAACAAGTCACCTTCCAAGCCAAAGAGACGATCACCCCTGCTGCAACTGGATTTTCCCTAGACTGTGCAGGTGCATTGTGGTGAATTGAGTCCTATCCCCCAAGAGGCAATCCAGAATCTCTGAATCGATGGCCGGTGCTACTGGGTCCTTGTGTTCCCCAAAAGAACCAGGAAACTACAAGATTTCAAAGTTTGTACTCTTCCTGCAAAGCTTTGCAGAAAAGCTCCAGGAGGAGACTGGCTGGATATCGAGGGTCAAGCCGCCGACGTCGACAAGCTGATTGGATTGACTGTGCTGGTTCATCCTACTGAAAAGTTCCAGGTGAAGCCCAGCTTGACGTCGAGTGCCAAGCTGTTGACGATCGCTTTAAGACCCTCCTCGCCATCGATGCCAAGGACTCGAAGTCCGTCTTTTCAGCGAGTCACCAAGCTGCAGCAGGTCACCATCATCGACTCGAACTCCAAATCAAGCAAGCCCAAGGACCCGCTCGCGAGCCCGTTGACGAGACAAAAGAACAAAGAAAAAGATTACGTCCGAAGGTAAAACTTTGACCGGGACCAATTACTCAGCCTAGCCGGCCCACGTTCCATCGTAGTTGGCCTGAAGCGTGGACTTTGTCCCAGTAGTGCATCCCCTAGTGGTTGTGAGTTTTGCTTTAGTCTTTTTGGCGCTATAAAGTACAATTTTTTTATTTAAATTTAAGAATTTCATATCTCTGGTTCTCTACATTGTATTTGAGTTGTTTTTGTGTCATTTTCAAAATTAAAATATCTTCTACTTTTATAAATTGGTGTTGAATTTTTATTGTGTTGTGTCTTTTACTTATTTACTGTTTTGGTGATATCAAATGCTTTACACAGACCTGTCTCCTAAGTTATGCCTGACTGTTCATTTGCTAGGTTACCAAGTGTTTAGCAAGGATTAATTTACTGAGACTTGACTAGACCTATTTGTGATTGTGGCATTATTAGTACCTGAGGGTGAGTACCCCAACCTACTAATATCCTACTTTCCTACAACTACTATTCCCAAACTCATTATCTTGGGCACATTTAAAAAATGTGTGAAGGTTTCTGTTATACCCGTTTTCCAGTCATTGGTATAAATACCATGTGAATTGCTGCATGGTTGGTGCACAATGGAAAATCACTATAAGCTGCAGCTCAGGTGATGGCTCTGGGTATCACATGTTTTGAATAAGCAGCAAACACAATATATTTTTGGGCCCGGATGCAATGATATATTACTTTTTGTAAATCAGCCATATACAGATGAAAACATTTCTACCTATATCCATTTTTTCCTACTTTTGTCCATTATTTTTTGGTTTCAATAACGTTTTGATTTGGGAAAAACTTGAGCTATCATCTCAAAGACTCCTTGCCGAATTCAACATTTTAATTTCTTTTCAGATATGTATAACTTTCCGAGTTAATAAATTCAAAAATAGAAATAAGTGACAATCAGTTAGCAAAAACTGTGATAAAAATGATTTCTTTTAGATTCCTGCTGGTTCCTGAAAGCTGGGAAGATGGTGATTTTAGCACAATAAAACGATTTTTGATGCCATTCCTAGAAAAAAAATACTTTCTTGCACAGCCAATTCCCTCATTTGAAAAAATACTACATGTGGGTGTCTTCTTGGTTCCCTCCAGGAGACTGCTCATATCCTGGGTACCTTTAGAATCTCCAACCTGTGCAAACAAAAGGACGGGCAATTGAATTGGATATCTTTTATTTAAAAATGGTATGAAAAAGTGTCCCAAATATAAAAAAAGGATTAGCACTGTGGGCTAAAATGTCAGTAATGAAGGGGCCTAAAGTTGGCCACATTAACTTCGTTGAAATACAGATTGATTTATTTTTGTGTGTTTATCATTTATATGGTAATTGCAATTTCCAGTTAAAATATGTAATTATTTTATATATTAAACACGGTTACCAGTTAATGCCATCATTGTGCTCATATCTGTATTTTATAGTGCATATTTCAATGATTATAACATTTCTAACTGGCATATTATTATGCATGCCTTAATTACCACTTGCTTATTTTGCTGGCACATTACTTCTGTTCGATATATACAATGGCACATGAAATCCGAATGGCTTTTGCCTGGCCCAATAAGTGTGACAGTCATTGTACCTCTTGGCATGTATTGAAAGGTAAGTGTTATGTTTTTTGGAGTATGAGTTGTGCTGATCAGTGTTACCTGGTTACCTGGTTCTGTACATCTCTTGGTTCTTTCTGCACCTCTCTTGCCTCTTTTGGCACTACTCTTGCCTCTTTCTGCACCCCTCTTCCCTCTTTCTGCACCACTGTTCCCTCTTTCTGCACCTCTCTTGCCTCTTTCTGCAGTTCCATTGCTTCTTTCTGCATGGAGGTGTTTGGCAAGAGTATTTTTTTAATTTGCTTGCCTTCCCCTTAGGTCACTCGACGCCCGCTGCTTTCTGGGATGATACTGCCACGCATTATGGCACCTGCAGTGCCAGAGGACTTCAGAGCCAATATGGCACAGACCATTGCCCTTCTAGCTATAGGTAATATTTGGGGGCTCCCAAAGCACTCATCGAACTTCTGTTCGATATATACAATGGCACATGAAATCCGAATGGCTTTTGCCTGGCCCAATAAGTGTGACAGTCATTGTACCTCTTGGCATGTATTGAAAGGTAAGTGTTATGTTTTTTGGAGTATGAGTTGTGCTGATCAGTGTTATGATGAACAGTATGCGGTCTTCCGTTGTCTGTGATGAGCAAAACAGTTTTCTGGATTAGATCTACTCTCTACAAATTAATAACTTACACTTCACTGTAGTGACTGGCTGGTCACGGTCTAGTGTTTCCTAAATACTGTGTTTCCACCAGCCACTCCTTGAATGCTGGCTTCCACACTCACTCCACACCCATCCATCATAGGTGTCACCGGTCAGGTGACCCTGCCAATAAAAGTGCCCGGCGCACGTGCCCTGGGCCAGTTCCAGAATATAACTGAAGATGTCTGTGTCATTAATGCCACTGTATGAGGGCCGAGGGCCCTGACCCTCACATTCACCCTTTATTATTGAACTAAGTCTGCTTTTGAAGAGAATATGAATATATTTCTGCTTCCTAGAAGCAATGTTACTGGATTATGTGGCATATCTTCAGGAAGTGGATTGTTTTCATGAGGTATTGTTACGCCTAAATCATACGTAGCAAATATATGGGTGCAAATGCTCTTTTAACGTAAGGCATTTTGACACAGTTCATTTATATGTTTGAGATTGGTGACAGATCTGCACCGCCTTAGTGGTGTTTGCTTATTTGCTATGGTTGCTCGCACGTTACAGTCGTCTCCTGGTCACTTCGTGCTACCAGCCAATAGACGTGCTGAACAGGAAATGCAAAAGGTCACTTAGCAAACAGCAGGGGCATATTTAAAGGGGAAGTCAAGCAGTGCAGCAAGTCACCTTGCTGCGGTGCTCTGCATCACAGGGAAAAGGCAGGAATGTGCCATATCTAAGGCAATGCCACACATTCCTGTCCTTTCTCCTGGCTGGCACCGTTTTGGCTACCTAGCACCAACGCAGGCACCCTCGCACCATGGTGCAAGGGTGCCTGCGTTGCATCTAGGATTGTTTTGTGCAGGAAGGGACACCTTAGTGCACAAAAACAATCCTGGGAGGCATATTCCTCTTTCGGTGTGTGCTGCACAATGCAGCACACATAGAAAGAGGAAGAAAGTAAGAGAAATAGAGATATTTCTCCTCGTTATGCCTCCCCTGGGAAGTTATAAGATTTTGCCAAATACCAAGGTTTACAAGTTCTTGCAAATCTGGGAATGCGTCAACAAGCATGGCAGTTGCATAGGAACATCCATGCAGCAACCATAGAACACTTTACCAGTGCAGAGTAACATAACGCATCGATTTGTGCTACGTTTGTTGCATTACTCCAGATTTTTAGAGCCACACAGTCACCCAGGGACAGCTGGCTAGGGGTAGGTCGCATACTGAGCACCTCAAAGATCCAAATTGGTCCCCCTCGTAATTTGAGTAAGTTTACCAGCCTGTCCCTGTTGGGGCACCACCACCTTACTCTTCCGGTGCACCATTTTCCGGAAGGTATATTTGTACCTCAATTATGATTTGTCACTTCACACACTAGGATGACTAAGGTATCCTGACAGAAGGGGAAGTAACTTTGACTTCCGTTGTACATCACTTGTCGCCCCCTTTTTTGAGTAGATGAGGATTATAGGTCCTGACGAATTGCCGGATCCTGTTGGACTTTTTAATAGGCAAGAACATGTTGACCCTTTGCACAACTCACTGGAACTGACACGGGTCTAATTCTCCCCCTCAGTTCACGACTTTCTCAGTCTATTTTTATTCATGGCCCAGGTACTCCTCGAATAAACTCCTTTTGGAGAATCCAGGAGCCATTTTTAAATCACACCCACACAGTCCCACCTCTACTCACCTCACATAGGTCCTCACACAATACCATCTAGCTTCACTACGGCAAAACCGAGAAGACCTCCGGCAAAGAGCCCCCTTGCGGGGCCCGTTGGGCATTGCAGCGCTGGCCCAACGAGGAGCTGCCCGATGATGAAGCATGACACCCCTCGGGGTGTGTGAGGGCTCTTGTTCCTTATTGGAGCTATCCCTGGACAAGCACTAAATACCTTGCCCTTTCTAGCACCTACTTACAACTGCCATCTCTGGTGTGGTCTGACACGCTTCTCCTCCCTTCCGCCCCAAGGAACAGCATACCTTTTGTCTTTAGAGCCACTCATTGCCACGCAAAGTGGCTTTGCGTGGCTTCAAAAATCTGTCTTAATATTTGCGTCACAGTGCAAGAGCGACGCAAACGGTCTCATAAACAGGCCCACAGTCTCTGTAATGTTCTTTCTTTTGGGCATTGGTTCACAAATTCTTTGTTAGACTTCTCCTTTGAGAAAAAATCCATCCACACTTAAATTGTTGTGGCCTGTCAGCAATCATCCTATATGACTGGACGCTAATGTCACGATCCAACATTCAAACTTGATCTTATCTAACTGTCAATGCTCTGACGTGACAAAAGCAGAGGGCAGCAATTTTCCCCCAACAAATTCCAGATATATGATAAATAAGACCACGATATTTCAAACTAAGCACTACCAACATTTTGAGCATTTTAAGAGAATTTTAGTTAATTCACTTTAGGAGGGAATTTTGCCGTTACACTCATCATACGAAAGGTCCCATTATAATTTCCTGGAAATTTCAAAGCAAAAATCTGTTAAAACGGTGGGCATGTCATGTGTTCTCTTCGGGAACTCTTCCACACAGATTAACATAGTGTCCAGTTGTTATTGACCGATTATGTAAAAATAGGCTGTCTTCCACTTTTCAATTTGTGGCATTTGGGATTTATGTGGCGATGTGTCAGATGTCATCTGCTGTGATTACTCAGGAAACAGAGTTTTATTGAAATCTGGCCCTTCATTACTATGCAGACAACCTTCGAGTACACTGCATAATTGACCCAAATGGTCAAACAGATGCATTGGCAAATCTCAAGAGTTATTCTTTTTTCATAGATATGCAAACTTGGCTCTCTACCTAGAGTTTACATTATGCGTGTATTTAATTGGATCTACAAGACACATGCTTAACTTGACATTGAAAGACATTGGACTGGTCTGTTCTGTAAGAATGTTTATCTTTTTCTGGCTCCTCGTGTTTTTCTGCGTTTATGTAACATTTAAAGATGGACGTTTATGACTATTTTCAGCAATGTTTAGAAATCAGATGAATTATCTGCCATTCCTGATGCATTCACGATGAAACAATATTCGCACTTACTGATATCTTGTAAGGTACTTTTTCATATGCCTATTACTTTTACATTAAGTATTGGACATGAAATATCAGGTAAATTGTGCTCTTTTCTCAAAGGATTCCTTATTGGGAAACAGATCTCCTACATTTATACAAAAGTGGGTCTGACCTTGAGTCTGACCTATTAGTAAACTTTGTGCAAATTACTACATTGTCAAATATGCATTGTGCTGGATAGCATGACATGTCCAGAGTTTCTAGGGTCAGTTACAAAATGGCACTGATAAGGAGTGCCCCAGAGGAATAGCTGCTATTCATCGCACCCAATTAAGTGCAACTTCGAAGGGTTTGGAATATCTTGTGTTCGATAAACTGCACCTTTTCAGATTTTAAGAAGAATGTAATCTGTATTTTATCGCTTAGTGCAGTAAAATGTGAATACATTCTCTGATACTATATTCTTTTCTCCTGAAAAACCCAACACGTTGACATGCCCAAATTAAGCAAACGGTGCGGATAGGGGTTTGCACACAGGGGTTGGTAAAGTCCAGCTCACTCACATTCAGGGCCTTTGATTGCAACTTTCAGTACCAGGCGACCAAGGTGTGAGTAACCCTAAGGTGTTAGGTCCACAGTGACCAATTTTATCACCATAAAACCACAAAAAATATATCCATAAATACCTGCTTTCATATGCAATTCCGCTACCTGAAAGCGGGAGTCAATTTTGCACTGGCGCTGTGACCTGTGAAGGGTTTGCGTTTTTTATCTTGCTCCTGCAGATTCCACTCTTTTTGTATTGGTGGTCTTTCAGATGGGGTTTGCTGATCGGGCTGCGTTGCCTCGTGTCTAGGGGCTTGTGCTTTTTTCAAGAGTGTACTGGGGTTGTGGTGTTGGTTCTTTCCAGCTTCTTCCAGTCAAGTCAAGTCAAGTCAAATATACTTTTATTTGATTCGTTAAAAATCATAAAAGGATGGAGAACCATCATGAAACACAGTACTTTAAGGGGTATATTCTCAAGGACTCATCGCTGAGTTATCGGCACTTTATCGCAGCCAAATCCGCGATAAATTTATCGCCCCATTCCCAAGCTGGTGCTAACAGCCCATAACACCAGTTTACCTGCGATAGCAGTCGCAAAAAACATCACCACAGATGACCCCGGCAACTAACGCTAATGATATGCAGAGTAGGCGTTCCCGTGCAAAAAGCCGCGACAACACCACTCCACAACATTCTCAACGACCAGCCAGATCGGCGATAAGATCACAAAACATGTGCTAAGGTGCGTCAGCAGCAGGAAACTAACACCTGCTCCTACCTGGTGTAAAGTCGGACGACAACCGGCACCAGACAAGGGAGCACAGCCCATAGCCACACATGAAGAACAACAGATGCCATGGAGCAACCGATCATGCAGCCCGGAGCCCCAATAGGTCAACAACACCCACCACCCCCAGGACCCCCCCCGGGCCCTACCCCGGGCACCCCCCACCCCCCCCCCTTTGGACAAAGATATTGCACATCAACTCCACAAAATCATGAACCAAACAAATCGCCTGAAGTCGCACAATCACAACACCCAACATACATGTGTGGCCAGAAAAAGGGAAATCATACATCCATATCATAATATCCAAACAATACGTTTATTACAGAATAAACCAAAAAAACAATTCTGAAGAGCCATGGCGGGTCGTCTCAGGACATTCTGTAAGTCACAGCCTGCAAAACAGAAATCTGGATCAGAAGGTGTGCCATGCGCCCTTCAAAGTACAGAGAGAGAGAGCGAAAGAGAGAAAGAGAGAGGAAGAGAGGGAGAGAGAAAGAGAGGGTGAGAGAAAGAGAGAGGGAGAGAGAAAGAGAGGGAGATAGAAAGAGAGGGAGGGAGAAAGAGAGAGAGAGAGAGAGGGAGGTAGAGAGGGAGAGAGAAAGAGAGGGAGAGAGGGAGAGAGAAAGAGAGGGAGAAAGAAAGAGAGGGAGAGAGAGAGGGAGAGAGAAAGAGAGGGAGAGAGAAAGAGAGGGAGAGAGAAAGAGAGAGAGAGGGGGAGAGGGAGAGAGAGGGAGAGAGGGAGAGAGAAAGAGAGGGAGAGAGAAAGAGAGGGTGAGAGAGTGCCGACACTGTAGACCTTGGCCTCACTGCTCACCTGCTGCCACCGGTGTGTCTCCAACCACGTGCCGGTATTCACAGCAGTCCCCCAGGTCCCTCATCTGAAACAGTTTCCAGAGACATGAATGGCAGAGTCCATACAGTTGCACACGCCATCATCGCTTGCCTGCCCCTGCGCACACAGGCTGCTGCACCCCAGCCCCTCCCGCCGCCCAGCGGTGATTGCCCGCCCCTGCGTAACCAGGCCTCACTGCTCACCTTCCGCCACCGGCGTGTCTCCAAGAGGGCCCACCACGTTCCAGAGGGATCTCCAAGCCCGGGGCCCGTGACCATGGCACCCTCCACATTATGCAGCCCTGCACCGCGGGCCACCAGGTCACACACATGATTCTGGGTCTTGATTTCGCAATGGCAGAGACCACATCAGTACACACAGCATCATCGCAGGCTGCACATCCGCTCAGCACTTTAGGTGCCCCTATCTCACTGCACCGCAAGACACCATCCCGTGGCGGTGTGCCTGTGCCTGCCACAGGGTATCCGGTGCCACCAAGTCTGTGCCCCGCTAGCCATGGACCCCTAATGATTGAGTCCCATGGTGCGGACGCCATCATGTCACCCCCGGCACTGGGCAATGTGAGGAGGCAGGGCCCTAGGCCCTCATGCATACATGAGAACTACACAGAGACACCCAGTTAGAGAGTGGAAATGGTGTCCAGCATGTGCGCCAGGCCCTTTTTATTGGCAGGGTCACATGTCCTGTGACGCCTGTGCTGGATGGGTGTGGTGTGGGTGTACACCAGCCATGAGGGAGTGGCTGTGGCATGCTGACAACTAGACCTGTGAGCTGCAGATCCCAACAGTGAAGACCTGGGACATGTAGCGTTGTCGCCCCCCCCCCGTGTGCGTAACTGGAGTGGGCTGTCCTGGCGTTTGCCAGTCCAGCGTAAGGGTGTGAACAATGACCCCGGGGCTCTGGGCATGGTTCCGTCCTGGGCTGGACAAGGAAGTGACTAATGGATGTGTCTCTGTTGTAGTGTCGGCGCCACCCGGACCGCAATCGGCAATGTGTCACCCTGTGACAAAAGTCCCACAACATGGGCAACATGGACGTAAGGGGGAATTACTGACCCTACATTCATCCATACTTCCACACTTGAAAGATCATAGACATGACACATCTGTGTGAATATGAATGTTTATTGCACATTCAAGGGAGTGTTGCAGCTGGAGCAGTACAGGGCCATGCCAACCCCACTTCACATTGTCAGCCCGTGGAGGGCCAGCCAGAGTCCTTCAGGGAATGACAGGTACATCAGGAGAGGAGGACTTCAGTCCGCAGTCTGATAGCTGTGTCATTGGTGACCAAACAGAATATGCCAGTCCATGTCGAGGTCCAAGGTGAGTGTCGCAGAGTGCATCGGGGGACAGTGGAAGGTGATGATGCAGAGGGCAGAACCAAGCAGAAACAGGCCACATGGCGGAGATGAATGCTACTTCGTCCTCTTGACCACGATGGCAGATTCATCTGCATCTTCGTCCTCTGCTGTTGCATGTGCCTCACATGTGGGTGGTGGTGTTCTGTCTCCAGCACTGTGTGGCACTGACACATCAGGGGCTGGAGATGTGGATGGGGTGGTAGCAGCAGCATGCATCAGCACCAGGCCTTGTGGCAGCAATGCCATGAGGAGAGTCTTTAGGGCATTGAGGGACCAAGCTACCTCTCGCTGGTGTGCAGCCGTGGCAGCCGCTCTTTCCGCCTGCGTCCGCTCCATGTTCTCCATGATCCTCCGCATGAGTCCCAACTCCCGGACGAGATCGCTGGAGGCACTCTGACTAGACAGTCGTTCTTGTCGCAGAGTCAGGACTCTAGCGATGTCAGCCATGGTCCGTTGGAGAGCATGGAGCAGACTGTGGGTGTCTGTTAGGGACTGTGAGTGGTCCCTGATGGGACTTAGACACCCACATATGGCGTCTAGTTTGGCTGCCATGCGGTCGAACCCCACCTGCACCTGTTCAGCCAGCTTCTCCTGGCACCCCAACACATGGCGTTGGAAGGCCATGTGTTCACCGTGGGGGTCCTGGGAGGCAGCCGTGGTGGTGGGTGCTGCCTGCTGTGTGTACTGTGCAGGGGGTGGGTTCTCCTCATGGCAGCTGGGCTGCCCTGATCCTGGAAGTGGGCTGCGGAGGCTCTCCACGAGCTGTTGGAGGGCGTCGGAGTCTAAGGTGTGGTGGTCCTCTTCGTCATCAGAGAAGAGAGATTCTGACTGCTCTGCAGGAGGTGTTGGATTTCCCCCTGCAATGTGAAGGTGAGATGCAGTTTAACATCGTGTTCACATGTATGTTGACGCATTGTACATGTTTACATTCAGACTGCATGACAGTGTACATTGTGACTGTTTTGGGGGGAGCTGCCTATTTGATGCGGGACAGTGGACATTCCGACTACATCACGGATGTGTGTTTGTACTTGTACATTGTCAACTCACATTTCCCTGCAGTGCCAAATGTGATTGGCCAGTTCCTACGCACATGCGGCACCAGTTGTGTCCTCTGTTCTGTTGTGGACGTGTTGCGGTTTGTACCACATCGTTGTCAATGTTGATGTGCTCTGCATGTAATGTGTGTGAGCCGCATTTTGGGGGAGTCGCCCCTGCAGCTCTGATTTAGCTGCCCTTATCCCTTACATGCAGTGTGCCTCTGGGTTCTGTGCTTATGCAGTGCTGAGATGTTGCATACCTGTGTGCATTGGTCTCTTGGTGGGAGTTGTGGGTCTGGGGCATGGTTTGTCCGTAGATGTGCTATGCTTAATTGTGCATGTGTGCCATTGTGCCCATCTCCCCCCGTACCCCCAGTCCCTGGTGGTTACTCACCCTGTTGCTGTTGTGTCCGGTCATGTTGAGCAGTGTCCGGTCACCCAACTCCTGCCACCGTCTCCCCACTGATGACTGTGGACACCATTTCCTCCATCTCGTCCAGCTCCTCCTGTGGCGCTGGACTCCCACCTCCAGTCTGCATTGCTGCCTTCCGGTTGTTTGCGAGTTTCAGCTTGGTTTCGCGTAGATCATCATTCCAGCGCCTCTTGACCTCGTCCATTGTCCTCTTCAGCACTCCGACTCCATTCACCTTGTCCATGATGGTCTGCCATATTCAATTTTTAGTTGCCAGTGACACAGTGGAAGTGACGAACAGTGGTTGATGGTGTTCTATCACCTCCGTTATCAGGATCCTGTTTTCCTGCGGACTGAACCGCTTCTTCCTACTCTTCTTGTCCTTGCCCTTCCCTGACCCCGAGGTCCCTGGCTGTTCCTCCGGGGGCTTGTGGGGTTCTGGTTGTCCTCTATACTTGCTCGGTATGCCTCCATTGTGCTTCGCTGTTGTTTGGCTTTTGTTGGTATGTTTTTTTTCTTCTTTTGTAGTGCATTTTCCCGCATGACGCGTGTGAATTGCAGGCCTGTGGCTGGTTTTCGTAGATTTTTGTATCGCGATTGGCGTCATCGCTACTATTTTCGCGTTGGGGTTTCACGTTTTTGCGGCATCGCGTTGTTTTTAACGCGTTCATTTGACGCGTTGTCGTGTGACTATCGCATGGTACCGCCGTGTTGTGAATACCACATTAACACGGAGTTGTTTTCCCGCGATAGACTGCGATGTGAAGGGTTGCGTTAAGCTACACTTGCGGTGGTTATCACACATTCTTGAGAATATGCCCCTCAGTGTACATTTTAAAAGCATATTATTAAAAGGCCTTAAGGTCGTAACCGCGTACGGTGGACAACTAAATGAATTAAAATATTAACAGGTGTAACACTGCATTTAAAGAATATGTGCCAACAAGTTATTATTTGGCTACTTGGATTGAGTCACTTTTTTCCAGTTCTTTTGCCACGATTTCCCAAAATTGTATGGCTCTAAAAGACAGGGGAATCAACGACCCTCCAAGACACCTGATGACTGCTGCTCTGCATGTTCTTATTTGTTCCTTCCTTAGAGCCTCCCGAAGGATGGTTTTTCGAGTTTCCAATAAAAAAGGGCAAGTACATAGTAGGTGTAATAGCGACTCGTCCCATTGACCACAAAGGCTGCATTCCTTGGATGGCCATGTGTGTTTCCATTTCGGGGTCATATCCTTTGAGGGAAATGACCCCATTTGTAGCAACGTCAGATAGTGCTTTTTCTGGTGGGAGAAATGTTCAGTCAGATACTGTTGCGGCTTCAGCCTCTGGTAGGCCTGTATCACAGCCCAAGCGTGATGTTTTTTTGCAAAGGTGGTTTTGTCTGTTAATAATGAGATCCGCTTGATGGCATTATTCACCACGCTTTTGAATCCGGAGTACGTTGCAGGGGTGAACCAAGCCTCCTCTAGCTGTAATGCCGACAAGGATTCCTTCAGTATTGTCGTGGTTGAATTGACTAGCTTTCCTTGATTTTCAATCTCTACCCAGCAGTGGTGGGCTAGGGTGTTGTCTTCTGCTTCCCTCATCCTCCAGTAATACTTTACTAGTACGCCTTGTCTGGCTGGGATCTGATTTTTTAATCCATATTCTAGGCGGATTTGTGCCTGTGATGTATGTAGCAGTATTAAAAACAATCTTTTAAAAAATGTGGATTGTGCTGTGTTTAAAACTGTCCTTGAATGTAATATGGGAATGAGTGTAATAAACCGATGACAAATGGAAAAGGCAAAAGGCGAAAAGTAATTGAGTTAAAAAAGTGGATGAATTGAAGAGTAGAAACATAAAATTGATTTATTGGACTCATTTGGCAACGGATATGGCTGTGCAGCCGGAGAGGGATCGAAAAAAGGTCCCCGTGTGTTCGTTTAATATTGCATGCGCAATTGGGCGGAGCGCGAGACGGGCTTGCACGCCTGTATATGTCTGAGGCAGTCAAGCAGGATAAAAATAAGGAGTAAACGGGTGTGCATCTCACCACTACCAATGTACATTGCATGAAATTTCCGTCCGAATTGTTGAGTGGCACCCAGGATTAAAGAGGATACAATGAACGTTTAAATTAGATTGATGAATTTTGAATAGTTATTACCATATGAATAACGACCATCACCACAGGAGTTTTGTTTCCAGCCATGAGCGACCATCACGAGCAGGGAAATCATATATGAATCGAACTGATTGATTGCTTTGAAAATTCATAGAATATTAGTTGTTTGAACCTAATAAACAGGGACGTTAGAAATCTGCATGCTTATCTTTGTTTTTAAAGAAACTTTGTTTTTGTAATTTTTGTTAGTTACATTATGTCGAATGACCATTATGGGGTTGTAGCGTAGAAAAACGCATAACTCTAATTAGGTTATATATTTATGGCATTCTGGGAAATGTAGTATGTTTCAGTGAAGCAAAACTTGAGGGCGTGAACACTTCTGACTAAAGCCGGTGCTGAGTTTAGTGTTGACACCCGGACATGTGACTGTTCACCTAAGGGGGAGGGGATATAAACGATTTGGCAGTTTAAAATCAGTCGCTAAAACTATTACACACGAAGATGTGCTGAGGCACTTGACGAAATAAGAATGCACTGGAAAAGCGGGAATCGAGCGAGTTTAGGTCGGCACTATGTATCTTGAGCACCAAGTCACGGTAAGCGTGTTGTCAATCACTACGAGAAAAAAATAGAAAAAATAGGTAAAGAAAGGCCAAGGAGTGAGACGGGGGTTAAAGTCATATTGAAGTAGTGAATGCTTCATCGAGAGATATGTGATGTTTGCCAGAAAGTGGGGTGGTCCGACAGGGATTATCTTAATGCATATATTATCACTTGAAGTTTATGGAAGTTGACAAAGACATTATGTAGTTTTGCATGTAGAGTTCCTGAGAGATAGTTATTTTTTTAAAAGTGAATAACGGGTTTTATGTTGTTATATTGCAATTAGTGATATAATATTCAGTCTGATGATTGTGTTTATGGTTTTTGTTATAGAGATACCCCTGACGAAGGGAATATATCCCGAAATGCATTGGGTGAATTTTAAATAAAGTCGTGACATGCGGAAACATCTCCTGTTCATGAACATCCTTGAATGTAATATGGGAATGAGTATAATAAACCGATGACAAATGGAAAAGGCGAAAGGCGAAAAGTAATTGAGTTAAAAAAGTGGATGAATTGAAGAGTAGAAACACAAAATTGATTTATTGGACTCATTTGGCAACGCATATGGCTGTGCAGCCGGTGAGGGATCGAAAAAAGGTCCCCGTGTGTTCGTGTGTTTAAAACTGTGGCATCTTTAATGTTCAGAATTTCCGAGCCATACGAGATGGAGGGTAGGAATTTTGCAGCAATCACTTTTAGCAGGTGACCGGTAGAGCAGCCAATGAGCTTTTTTCTTAAGACTTTGAAAGCGAATAACAGTTGTTTGGCTTTCATGCGTCCTTGGTCCAAATGTAGCTTGAAGTTAAGCTTGCAATCTAGCTGAAAGCCTAGGTATTTGTAGGAAGCTACCCGGGTCAATGGTTGCTCACCCAATTTCCAGGAAAATGTATGCTTTTTCGATGCTTTATTGTGCTTGGAGAAACACATAACTTTTGTTTTTTGATGGTTAATCGTAAGTTGGTTCCGGGTGGTGTAGGCTCCTAATTCCGTAATCAGTTTCTGCAGGCCTATAGGAGTTTGTGCTAGCAAAACGATGTCGTCCGCATATTGAAGACACAGTGTCGGTATTTTGCCCAATTTTGGGGGATCAGCTTGAATTAACCGAAGGCGCTTATCAAGATCGGAGGTGTAAATGTTAAATAGACAGGGGGCTAAAACGCAACCCTGTTTTAGCCCATTAAATGTTGGAATCTTGCCGGTTAAGCTGCACCCATCTCCTTTCTTGATTTGGACCCACATATCTGAATAGAGATTGATGATGGCCTCCAGGATTTGGGCGGGACCCCCCAGTCTTGCATTTTTGCCCATAAATTAGCTCTCGAAACTTTATCGAAGGCCGCTTTAAGGTCGATAAAGCAGGCATACAAAGGCCTAGATTTTGCAAAGGCTTGATTGACTAGGAGAGTAACCGCAGATATGTTAGTGAGGGTGCCCATCCCTGCCCGAAATCCGGTTTGCGTGTAGCGTATTAGGTTTGTTCGGCTAACCCAAGCCTCTAACTCCACCAAAAGATTCGATGCGTATATTTTCGCCTCCACATCTATTAGAACAATCAACCTATAATTGGAAGGATCCGAGCGGGAACCCGACTTGTGGATTGGATTAAGAATACTTCCTCTCCAGGACTCAGGAATCAGACTGGAGGCCATAGCTTTGGTATAAAGGGGAGTCAGGAGACCAGACCAAAATGAGGGGTCATGCCAAAACAGGGCATTTGGTAGTCCATTAGGACCTGAAACACCCTCAGATTTGACATTTTTTATAATTTGTAGTACTTGTTCTTCTGAAAATGACACAGAAACTTTGGGTGATTCGTGGATCAGGATGTCGTTAACTTGTCCTCCACCAGCAGCCCCCTTCCCTGTTGATGTTCCACTATTTGGAGCAATTGAAGATGGAGTTTCGTTGTATAAGAGTTCGATATGGGTTCTCCAAGTGACCTCCATTACGTCCGAGTTATGATGTCGGTTCCTGCCGTTAATTAGCTGATTGATGTGTTCCCAAAAGAGCTTGGAGTCTCTTAGTTTACATGCATGGAGAAGTTTCGCCCAAATGTGTTCGTGGTACTCCTTTTTGGCCATTTTTGTGTCCCTTTTTAGCTCCTTTCTTGTTTTTGAGATTAGGAGCAGGAGTTCTTGGGGGTGTTCTGGTCCCCGGGATCGTAGTTGTCTTAGGTACTTATTTAGTTGTTGTTTTTGTTTCCTCAGGCTTTTGGTGAACCAGACTGCCCCTTTTGGGCTTCCTTCTTTATGGCCGTAGGTGTGTTTTGAATTTTTTTGTTTACTTCATGAATGAAAGACTCCCAGGCCTTTATACTCAATGTTTTGAGGTTGAATCTTTCCAAGAGACTGGTATATATACTTGTGATGTCCTCAATGTTGTCCTTTTTCCAGCAAAGGCGTTTTAGGTTATAACATTGTGTTTTAAAAGACATTGCCTTTGCTTTCACTGGAATTGCGAAGGTTCCTAATAGAGTAAAAGATTGCGGTTGATGATCGCTTTCCGCCCTATCTTTTATTTGAAAGTTCACAATATACGGGAGAAGGTCATGATCCGTGAAGGTGTAGTCAATGGTTGAGCGTGTTTTTTGGGTAACCCTTGTGCGTGCTGCGGGCCAGTCTGTCGGGCTTTGACCATTGAGTACACACATTGAGAGGTCATCCAGGCGGGCTGCACATCTCTTACCGAGTGTGTCCCGTCGATTAGGGGCTGATGTGGCCTCTGTTGTACCCTTTTTCCTGCCATGTTGTAGATTCATGTTGAAGTCGCCCGACAATATGATGTTGGCATCTGGATAGGCAAGTTTTAATGTTGTTAATGATGTAATTAGTTGTTCAATTCTTAGCCTCTTTTGTTTGGATGCAGGGTGGATATAGATGTTGAGTATAAGCAGACTGTAGGACAACGAGGCGTCAAGTTTGACACATAGCATCCAAGAACAATCTAAGTCTATAATAGAAGCGTGCCATGGGATTTCTGTTGAAATAAAGGTGGAGAGGCCCCCTTTTGCTCTTCCGTATTTTGTAGCTCTCTTAGCCGGGTTCAGGAATTCTTTATAGCCGGTTATTGGGGAGGGGGTTTTCTGCCAGGTTTCTTGGAAAAGAAGAATGTTGTGCTGTGAAATAAATTCCAGGAAGTCAGGATCTTCTAATTTTGTGTACAGGCCGTGCACGTTCCAGGAACAGATGATCCATTCTGCTCGTCCTCTTGTGAGTACTCTTTCTGGGGCCTCTGTTGACGACCTCTGTTTCTGTGGTCATGGCTGTCAGTTGCGCCCTCAAGTGTGCGATTCCCTGGATGTTTTTGTTGTTGGGCCTGTAGACTCTTGTTTCTGGTGGTTTTCTTCTTCTTTTTTCCTAGTCATAGCCAGAGCTTTGCCTTGCCTGGCCCCAATTTGCCCTCCTGGTACAATCTTTTCAGGTTGGGGTTTTGGCTTCCCCTCCCTCTTTCAGCAGTGGGGTCTGATCATACACTTGCTGTGTGCTATCGGTTTGGCACAAGGTTTGGAGCTTCACCAGATTGCTTCAGATTATCTGATGCTTCATTTTGTATGGTGTGCAGGTCTAGATCCTTCTGGCCTTGCCTCTTGCAACCCCCATTAGTGTTCTATCGGTCTAGCCCCATTTGAAAAACAGTGCATGGCCAAAGTTCATGTGCAGTACGGATTGTCTGTCAGCAGAAGTTAGATGCCCATGGTCAGTTGAGTGCAGGGTCTGGATAAAGGCTATTCCCTGCAGCCAACCCCCACTGAAATTAGAATCTGAGTTGTCATCATGTATGGTCATCAGCAGTGGATTCGTCGCTTCAAGTCCACAGAACATTTTTTATTTAGTATTTGCATTCATAGTCCTATTGCCAATGTTCTGCATTTTAAAGAATAACTTTCAGGTTAATGCCAGTGCTGTCCATATTTGAATAATTGTGACATTTTTCAAATCTACTCAGCGCATTAGGCATATAGCTATTACTGTTTTACATGTATTGTAATGTCAAAATGAGCATGAAGATGAGACACATAGATACGTTTCTAGGACCTTCATTTCATATTAGCTAGTCCATTATTTAATACAATCAGTGTAATTCCATTTGTAGGTATTGCCTCCTTCTGTCTTCTTCTGCAACACTTTTTTTCCTATTGTGGTACTCTGTGTACCTTGTTAAGTAATGGCAGTTGGAATCAGGCTCTGGTTCCAGATAAGAAATGGATCTTTGGACCAAACATTCCCTTACCCACTGTTGGTTCTCATTTTTTTTATGGATTTGTAAATCTCCACTGATCTGTGAATGAATTTTCCAGATTTTTCCTCTAAACCTTAAAGTCTACTGACACCGTCTTGTAATGTAAATAGATAAAAACAATGACTGAACTGATTAGGACCAAACCAAACAGCATTATATCTCTAAGTAAAGTTAGATTACATTAAGCTAAAAAGAAAGGAGGATATCATACAACTCCAATGCTAAGACTATCTATAAAACAGTGCTTAGGAGCTTCTGTAAAAAACGTGTATTGCTATCAAAGAATATTTTACACACCATATCAAGGTGGTGGCAAATTCGCCAAAGGAATTGTTTAAAATAGTGAATGCCTTTGTGTCACCTGAAGGGACAAAAACGGCCATCATCCCCTTAGCCGAACTCTGTGAAAAGCAAGCAGTCTTTTTTAATGGGAAGATTCAAAACTCTTCCTTTCCTAAGTCTCCAATGGTGGCCTCAGTCATTAATTCAGATGGTGTGGAGAATATGGAAACATTCCTTGTGTTTCTTCCTGTCATAAGTCAGTCTTAAAGAATTTGCCTTGATTTCTGAAAAAGGCTCCTTTAATAAGATATTAAAATGCAAGTCAGGTTCACTGGATGATGTCTGCCCCCTCCACATATCTTCAGATTTATGGCTCAGCACTTTAACCCCCTGCTAAATGAAATATGGAATGCTTCATTGATGTCTGGAATATTCCCCTCGTGTTGAAAACAGGCATTTCTTCTACCATTGCCCACACAAGCATATTGAGTAATTATGGGCCCAAATCTCTCCTCCCAGCTCATGCAAAAATTCTGGAGAAATTGGCATTCAACACCTGTCCACTTTTGTGGAGGCCAATTCTATTCTCCATAATTCGCAGTCTGGCTTTTGGACAGGTTTTAGCATGGAGATAGCCCTTCTGGAGGTGGCAGAGTTTGTCAGTGATAATCTGGACAAGAGCACACCTGTTATGGTGCTTCTCCTTGATTTGTCAGCAGCATTCTACACTGTTTCTCATTCTATTTTGTTGAACAGACTTAGCAACCCTGGCACTCAGGACAAGGCTCTTTTATGAGTCAAATCATTCCTGGAGGGCAGATCCCAATGGGTGTACTTACACCTGCTTTTTTCAGCTCCTAAACAATTGGTATGTGGTGTTCCACAGAGTTTAGTTCTGAGCCCCCTCTTGTTCAATCTGTACCTTTCCCCCTTGGCAAAACCCATCAAATTTTGGGGTGTCAAGGAAGTATCATACGCTGATGACACCCAATTGCTTTTCTCCTTTCAAGATAACACGGAGGTAGATTTTTTAAATTTTGAAAAATGTTTTAGAGGACTCGCAAATCGCTTGAAACGAAAGTCTGATAAAACTGAAGTTTTGTTTTTTAATTAAAGTGGCTTCCCACCGCCCTCCCTCTGGTGGCCTGCTGAACTTAACATTCCTCCTAATCCTATCTCTTCAGTTACAAATCTGGGCATCATCTTGGATTCCATTCTGTCTTTTGCAGCGCAAATTAAACAAATTTCGTCCTTCTATTTTTTGAAGTTGTAAATCATGAAGAAGTTCCTTTATCTGGTTCCTGAAGAGACAAGGAAAACAGTAGTTCAATCTTTAGTCACTTCACACTTTGAGTACTCTAACAGTCTCTACCTTGGTCTCCCTGCGTATTTGACTTCAGGAGAATCCAGAGGCACCATCATTTCTCTCCACATCTGAGACACCTGCACTGGCTCCCAGTTGAAAAGCGTTTACAATTCAAAGCTCTGACGCTGGCTTTCAGACCTTTCCATGAGGAGGCCCCACATTATTTGTCAAATAGACTGTCCCCATACTCTCAAGAGGGGGTACTCACATCCAACAATAACCGCCTACTTCAGATCCCAAAATGATTGAAGTATTATCATAGTGGCTGCTCCTTTACTGTTCACATGGCAAAATTATGGAACATTCTCCCTCTTAATCTGCATCGAGGTGAGTCTATGACAGCCTTTAAAAGGCACCTCAAAACCTGGCTATTTCACTTGATTTAGCCTCCTGCCACTTTGGCCTGCCTTACACTGTCTGTAGAGCACCGGGATGCTTCAGTTGAAGCAGCTGCGTGATTTATACAGTGTCATTTATTATTATTATTATTATTATGCGTGCTGTAATGGAATTCATGGTTTTTGCTATGGTGCAGAGCAAAATGTATTATGGGGCTTAAAATGGGAAAACACTTGTTTCTGATCCTCTTGGATTCCACTCTCATACGGTTCATACAAATTTAGTAAGACTGTATGTTTGGGCAACATATGTGTCAAATTATGGGGACTGAGTCCACTCATATAATCAGAATATGTTAGTCCCATTCCTGGCTAGCTCACAGTGTGCCATCTGGACCCCTAAACCTGACAGGATACCAGATGGTGCCTGCAACCTCAGAACATGACCACTATAATTCCCCCAAGGTAATCATGGAAACATATCTATTATTTTGTTGTTAGCTCAGGCATGGCCAGATGGAGACACAAGAAATGCACAATTTGGCATTTCAAACATTCATTGAAGCAATTGGATTCTTGTGTAAAATACATGAACTGCAATTATTAGTAGAAGGAAACAAAGCATTGTTACCAGCATGACAAGAATGGTGAAGAAGATGAATAATTCAACCATTATAATTCTTGCAGTCATTATATGAATACACGACAATATATCATATTGATATTCCTTCCTAGCACTACCTATATTCTAGAGAGCATAGTGTGAATGGGCTCTGCTAGATCGCTTGGAGCAGCCTTACTCCCCATTTACCTGTGTGTAATGTATCAGGAAGTGAGACTGGTGTAGACAGGCCACCGTCCTTTGCAGGATAGTGATGAGAGTCAGCAAGGCTGGAAATCAGTCACAGGCAAACGTCCAGGATAATCCATGGAAGTGCTTCTCTGGTGCGCTAAAGCTCAGAAGCAATGTATATAATACAAAATGCAACTGCAGCATGCTCAGTGTACTTTATCCTTGAAAAAGATGTACAGTGTCGTGATAAAATGCTTATGAAGGAATGTGTGTTGCAAGCAGAACACTTTCTGAGTACTTTATCATATACGTGCCAAGGATGTGAAAAGTCACCATCTAAAAAGATGTCAGGTTTAAACGACAACATGTAAAATTGAAGCTTTTGTGCACGGGCCCTAATGAACCTATCTACACCCACTCCTTGGCCAGAGGTAAACTAAATACTTTAAACAAAGATTAAAGGCATATTTAAAAAATTTAAAATTAAATTAAAGTTAACATACATTTAAACCTAAAATCATAGAAATATATAATAATGCACTTTAATAATGAAGCTAAATGATAGACAAATTTCAATGAAAAGCCAATCAAAAAACCAATTTAACAAAGGTGTATAAAAGCAATTTAAAAAATACTGAATTAAAATTCAGACAACTCCAGGAATGTTTAACATGTTCCGAGGGTCATTAGGAACCATGATGGAACCATGATGGACCAGCTTCAATAACAAACATGGTTGTATCCAACCCATTCAGCAGCAGCTGATGGTGTGCCAGCTGGTAGTGTAGCCACAGATGAGGAGCCATAGTCCATGAATTCATGAGCCGAAGCATAGTAAAGGCTCATAGTATGCATTCTGTAGCAGTGGCAATCGCATAGGACAACTCTGAAAATGAATCTTAAGCAGACACATCAGCAGTTCCATATCTGTAGATTGAACCATTTGTATTCCAAGGGATATATCCAGAGCACACTCGAGAACGCACAGTAGACAACTAAACACAGCCTGTAAGCAATGTAACCATGCAGGTCCAAAAGACAAGACCAGTTATCATTCAGTTCTTGAAGCAGAGAAGTGCCAAAATACTGCATCATACATTCACAACACAGCATCGCGTGTGGTAGTTCCGACACCATTTGGCCACGAAGTGTGACATCCATCATGGAGCAGCAAAAATAGGACCAACATCCCAATAATCAGAAAATGTACCAGTGGAATGCCTCCAAATATGAGGAAAACCATAGAGTGTATCAAAGATTGAATCACTCTGAAAACAGTTTGGAATGTGCTAACAAAGCCAGACCCAATTGATTTAAAAAAGTGTACTACTCCTTCAGAATTAGATGCATTAACTATGCAGTGCACACGTTCTCCAAAATGTTGAGGGAGGTTAATGTATAGTAGCGATTGCATTTCAGTGGAGGATCTTGCAACTTGGAGATCAAACGTCTCTATAGCAGATGTTAAAGAAACCTACTTCTGAAACAATAGGGCTTTTAGTCTGCTCAGCTTATCAAAGTTCACGTTAAAAATAGCAATTGAAGGCCAAACTGTCACATCTCTGACTGCTTGTGTATTACAGCAGGTCACAACCCTGGAAACCGTCACCACATAGGGTATTCCTGGTTTCATCCTACAACAACCTTGGTCATTCAGCATCAAATAACTTCCATTAGAAAGCAATACAAATGCCGGGCAAATCAAATCAGCTGGGGCACCTTTCAGATAACATGCTAAGTTGGCCATAGACACATTACAAATGCCATGAAGTGTGACCTCCTTGCAAATTAGAGAATGGCCAAATGAAGTTGGCATTTATTTCAGATCAAATGTCTCTATTTAAAGAAACCTCCTTCTGAAACAATAGGACTTTCAGTCTGTTCAGCTTGTCAAAGTTCACGTTAAAAATAGCTATTGAAGGCCAAACTGTCACATCTCTGACTGCTTGTGCAGATGGAAATAACACATTATTACAGCAGTCTACAACCATGTAAACCGCCACCACATAGGGTATTCCTGGTTTCAACCTGCAACAACCTTGGTCATTCAGCATCAAATAACTTCCACTAGAAAGCAATACAAATGCCAGGCAAAACAAATCAGTTGGCGCACCTTTCAGAAAAATCAAAGGCACCTACCCTTGTAACATTCCCTGGATGAGCTTGCTGGTGTCATGAGGCAGAGGCAACAAAAACAGCCCTACCAATGTAATACCAGTGACAATGAGATAGATACCATATCATGCAGGACTAAGGTCACACTCATGAAGATGTCCTGATCTAAAATTAAACACATGGGCCAGGTTACCCTAATTTGGGATTTTGAGTTGCATCATGCAAATGTGCTGATCATTGATCTTCAACCTAAGTGTAAGTAGACAAGGTGATACAGTACAGGCAGTGTGGCTTGGCCTTGCATACTCCATCTGGAGATTCAAAAGGCTACACACGTTGCTGCCTTCACTTACCTTGTGTCAGTTAGTCAATAAATAGATAGGGGAGTTGTCATTTACCTCCTGTAGACTATAATTGGAGAACATAAATGACATAACCCACAGTCAATTGTACAGAACTGTAAGAAAGATCTCCTGTTTCAGACCTATAGGGAATATCATGAGGAGTCATACTTAAACATGCTTATGTACACATATCATCCCAAGGCTGCTTTTGGAGGCATACATCATAAATTGAACATAGCATCTCAGTAGTGTGTGTATGCTTGTTCGACTACTAAAAATGTATTTGATATGATGCATGAACCCTTGCACCATAACTCTGAGGGCGGCTCAATTACCACTGATGCAGGATTACAACAGACATACCTTGTGGTAGGCTAACATATCAAAGATCTATATGTCCATCAAATAATGAACAAATATATGAACAGACACACATGTAGGCATGCTATTGTCTGTTATAGCCCAGAGACATTTCTTATGAAGATGTAGGTCCATCACAAAAAAAAACCCTATGCTTTAACTACCATCTTCAAATGTGGTTAGATTGTGATGGCAACACTGATGCCACTGACATACAACTTTACATATTTCAATTTTGTAATACTACTACAGGCAGGGAAAATACAAACATATTGGGCCCGAATAACAAAGGTAAACGTAGACGTTTGAGCTAAACATAGACCAAACTTCTAAGTTAACGACTTATTCACAAAGGGCATTTACGAGTGCTATCTTTATGTTAGCACTCTGGCATTTGCAAGTACTATCTTTATGTCTGCAGGGCGGAGATATGCCTCAAGTGCGAACATAAAGATAGTACTCGTAAATACCCTTTGTGAATTCCCAAATTCGTAAACTTAGACATTTGGTCTACGTTTATACCAAACATCTAAGCTTACCATTGTGAATCGGGCCCATTATCTGTAACACAGCAGCTATGTTTGCCCACACTTATTGTCGGTGAAACTGAAATGTCCTATCTGGAGATTGTTAAAGTATGCAGCACGTCTGAACCCATTATGCTGCATTTTGATGGAGCATATGTTGCATAATCACACAGTATGTGAATCTGACTCCATGATGCTTATTCTGTCCATGCTTGGTAACAGTGCCTGTGTATAAATATTGCACATCGTCTGCACATGCCACATGCAGAAATTTGGACATTTACAACTGATCCCTGCCAAAACTTGCTTAGCAAAATAGAAATCAATGTGTTACGACATACATTGACTCTGGTTATTATGGTTTGTGCCATTTGTTGTGCAAGATAATATGTTTGTGTGGAACACATTCAGTGTGTATGCCAGATGATGCTCACTGTGCCCAAAGCAACATGACTATAGATGTGCCACTATAAAAATATATGTAAAGATGCCAAGTACCTCACATATACCTTACAATCTCAAAGATTTTACTCTGTGATCAGTCCGAAATAATCCTAAATAATCTGTGAGCAGGTTCTTTTCTGATTCACAGACTGACTGCTCATTGATGGTAGCTGAGTGTTACCTCCAATCACACATCACAGTTGGACATTTCCACATCGATCACACACAGACATCAAAATGGTACATACCTGTATTTATAACACCTACTAGTAGCATTGAGGTCCTGGATGGATTCAACCTCTCCCTTGTGAAGGAACGATGTTCACCTAGGAGACATGAATGAGGACATATCGCTGTAATTATTGCTTTAACACATGTTTACATTTTTACAAAACTAACTACGATATCTCAGTATTTTAGAGGTACACAACAGCTTGAGCATACATATGGCAATATGCCCAGCTTATTGCACACATTTAGTCCACTTGCAGGCCTGACCTGGCCGTGTACTGAACTTCAGATGTACCTATCATGACATGCCTGAAGTGCACGTCAAGGATGTGCTTGATTTAGTAATGCTGGGCAGCAGAATGGCAGACTCCAGTGTACCATGACACAAGGGTGACATGATTGCCCATAGAAGTAACTAAGGGTCATATTCATGAGCCCCTTTCACCCCCATAGTGTCACTTTTTGTGATGCTCCGGTGGCACAAATTACAAAATCATATTTATGGGGGCCATGCAAAGCCACCTTGCATGGCTATAAATGGCTTCATATATATGGAGTAAGGCAAGGCAGCGCAAATTGCTTCATTGCCTTGCTCTGCGCTAGGGAGCCATTCCATGAGTCAAGCAGTGGCTGTCCCCTCACAACACCCATGGTTTTTGACGTTTCCCTAGATGTACAAAACCATGTAAACCTGGGGATGCGTCAAAACTTTACGACTCCCCAGGATAGGTGCTACAACGAAAAATAACTTTATTTCTCCTTGTTTTTTCCTCTATCCTTGTGTGCTGCATTCTGCAGCATGCATAGACAGAGGAAAAAGGCTACCACAATTGTTTTGTGCAAGAAGGTGCCCCTTCCAGCACAAACACAATCCTGGCAACAACACAGGCACCCTTGCACCACACTGCATTCTTGCCCTAACACTTTGACGTAGGGCAGCACAACAAGGTGCTTGGTGCGCTGTCCTATGCGCACCTATGTCCATTAATGAGGCACTAAGTTCCCTTACTTTGTATCATCTTCTGATATAAGATTATCCTGATATACATCTTGCACATTTCAATATTGAAAAAAGACACAAATGAACAACAATCGATGTTTATATTTGGCACTACTGATAAAGGTAATTCACAAAATGCAGATGGAACATGTATACATGCCTACAGGTCCACCGATCTCAAGTCCTAGGAAGTCGATGGTATCGGCCTCCCATCTATAACGTCAGCTCATCGGTGCTTCAGCTGGATGATGGTTCTGACTATCTTAAAAGTCTGCTCATGGTGCTAGTACACATGCTCCCATCTATCCTTCTTCTCCTTGGCAGGGTAGCCCTGACTCACCCTGCCACCAGCCGCCAGCATCCTCGGTAGATAGTGGACGATCAGCTATATCAGCCCTCCCAACTCATGGTCTGTGAAATTCCGACCCCTCCCAGACATCTTACAAACCCTCCCAAAAAATACACAAAACCCAAAATGTACCCCCCTACAAACTCCAACAGACAAAGCCTGAAACGACCTACACCGGACAGTACAATGACACATATTTAGACAAAACAATGACACTGGACCATATATGTACGAGACAGAGACAAACTATGGACAGAACACACACTGATAAGACCACAACACTCAATTAACTTTCACACACTATCCAAACATCCTTCCCACACCAAGCACAGACTAACAGAGAGTAAGAGAAAGTGTAAGTAACTTCACACTTTGTAGTTTGCAGCCTGCCATACCCATTGCGTCACTTTCTGGGAGTATCCTGTCCATTTTTTACAAATGCGTCATTTTTTTTGACGCATCGGTACAGAAATAGCAATGTGTGATTACCGCACAATGCATTCGCTGCAATACATCTTTTTCAATGAATTGGCATTGATGCACGGCTTATGATCCGCTCAACGGGTGCAATGTGACGCGCTAATGGCTTGATTCTTCAGTTCTGAACCACACAAGTGGCCTATTGTCTGAGATACACTCTAGTGAAATATGCAATGCAGGAAAACACACCTTGGCCTCACTTTTCTTGCTCCTCTTTTCTTACCTGACAGGTTTAATATTTTCTGAAGAGTGAATTTTCAGTGTGTATATTTGGGATTTTGTCTTCACAGTGGTAACATATTGAGGGACAATATATTAATTTGTAAAAACACATGAATATTGTGATGTGCAGAAACATTCCCAAGTTTTTATTCCTTTGGCGGATTTTAGTATGCTTGGGTGAACGCAGGTAGCTGTGGAGTAGGCATATTTTCGGCCAAATATATAGCGTTACTATGCCTATGAGCAACACTATTTTATTCACTAATATGCAAAATATCTACATTCAGATCATCTGTCTAGATTCCTGCCGTAAGATGGCTACAGATGCAATACACACTCAGGGAAGCACAGAGAATGGCTGGTTTAGCCAGTCTGCAGTGTATGTGGCATCCAGCTTACAGATTAATTGGATAGATATGATAGGTATGTTGTAAGGACAATATGATGACACCTGTGATTGTTCGGCAGACATTATTTGCACACAAAACTAGGCAACTTCCACCGTGTAATGTTGTGGTACAGACACATCTACAGTCTTGGCTTTATGTCTGAAACAATATGTGTGGCACATGCACAATGCACCTTAGTAAATGTGTTTAGCAAATCTGTTTGCCTATAGTTTGAGCATTAGAAGTCCAGCTTGAGTAGTCCAGACAAGTGTGATTAATCACGAGTACCACAATATATAGCAATTCACTGCATTACATGATTACATGACTCTGCACTAGAGAGAGGTTCCTTGTCCTTTGCATGTGGGTAGCCATTCACATCAGATGGTAATATGTGCAATTACAAACAGACAACACCAAGCATCCCTGCAAATGCGTCAGTAAGTAGTACCTTCACAGGAGTGACATTACATGGAGTTAGAGCATAACATCTTCTCATTACTTGGATTTTCTTTGTGTCCTGTGTACAGCAGCACACATAGATGGTGCACTATGGCTCACAGCATATATTAGTTATCAGTAAGATGTGCCATCATGGTCACATCCATTCATGCATGCAACAGTTGCATCCTTGCCTCATGGTGCAAGTGTGCCTGCATAGGGGCCTAGGTAGCCAATTCAGCACCAGCACAATGCAAAAGGCAACACTTTTAAGTGTTTTGTTAGGTACAGTATATTTCTTGCAATGTGCTTGCAAACATAGCTGTGGCGTAGGGAGTTTATCTGTGCTGCACTGTGTGGCCATACTCATTATATGCCCCTCTATTTACACTCGCTGGAGATTATGGAGACTATACCGTGATCCACATATGTAAGACAGAAAAAAACATCATAAAGTGCAGGACACTTACTGAGTCATCGCAAACTGTTTGGTACTACATTCCCTTTGGAATGTGGCAGAGGGTCTGTAGCTGAATACACTGTAGCAGCACAAACAATCTCAGCACGTGCACACTGTTACACATTGCAAACTTTATGTTGTGTATGTCTTGCTCAGGCACACGTGTTCTGCACATAGTTTTATCATGCACACATTTTTTTAAAAACATGATGTAGGTCTGGGGTGAGTGTGTCACCTAGCAGAGACGACATAGAGTTAAAATCCATCACTGCCCAGGAAGAGGGAGGTAGAAGCCCCATACAGAATCCCCACCTATCAAACCAAACAAGGTCTACACACAAACCCAATAGGCATAACATCTTCTTGATAAATGTTCCAAGACTAAACCGGGGAGCTAGAGAAGATGAGAATTCCCTAAAAAATAAAGCGATCCACTGGATCAGACACAAACGTCAATGCCTCTTTGTAATAAAATCTGACATTGCAAGAGCTGAAAGGCTACAACAGCATGGTGGGAGCATGGACGACATAATGTTAACGTTCCACTCAAGGTCCATAGCAGAAAGCTTAATTCATATGAATATTCGGTCACATACTCTTTTTGCTTCATCGATTAGTATTAGGCAAAATATTTCAGAGTCAGCTACTAATACCAATGCACAACGAGTAATCCAGAAGGACATGACCGTAATTTCTGTAGATCCATCAGTTAGTAATGAGCAGAACACTCCCGAACCAACCACTAACCCCAGCTTACTTCCGGTAGTCCAGGAGTCAATGGATCTGGACTCAGTAGATCCATCGACTTGTATTAACCACAATACTCCTGAGCTAATTGATAGTGCCAACTCACACCAAGCAACCCAGGAGACATCGAATCTAGATCTTGTTGATTGACTGGCAAGGGAATATAGGGGGAAGAGGATGACAAAGGGAGATCATCTTGAACTGGACACGAACTGTGCAAACCATAATCTTTCCTTTAGTCCCCAACTAAGCTCTGATGTCACTCTCCATCCAACACACCCAGACAGAGAAGATAATACATACTCAACTGAGGAGGGAAATACTTGTCTCCGACTAGATGGAACCCCAACCATACACTCACACTCGATCCCAAAACGGCTAAAAATAATTTCTTGGAACGTAGCAGGGCTAAAGCAAAAATTAAGGAACCGGACTGGCAGAATTATATAGAGGATTCGACCTCTGTCTCTTCCAGGAGACATGGGCCATAGAACCGCAGCATAAACTAGGGTACAGAACCTTCAGCATAGAAGCAGTACAATCAAAAAAAGGGAGGGCAACGGGGGGACTGATAATATGGGTAAAAATCAACCTAAATGTTACCACAGACTCATTAGACATCTTGGGCCTGAAATTTAGATTTTCTAATGCAACACAGCTGTACCTTTTTAATATCTATCTGAGACCCAGGGGTGCCCAAAAGAAGCACCATTGTTAGAACACTTCAAGGAGGTTCTGGGATCTATAGATCACAAAGATGTTACCATCATTGGGGGCGACTTTAACTGCTGTTACGAACCAATGGTGGGACTCGAAGTAGTGTCTGAAGAGGAAGATCAACTCAGAGGCATCCCCTTCTTCAGACAAAAAATACAGCGAGTGTACCATCTCTGCCATTCAAATGTTTCACTTCACCATCGAAAAAGGGTTTAGAGCATGCAATGGTCGGTTCCCCTCAGATTTTGCTTGCGCAAACACTTTTGTAAGAGGAAACACTGGGTCAAGAATAGATTACATACTTATTAGTACACCACACTGGGCACATGCATTGGATTTTAAGGTCGACAACAGATCGGAGAGCGACCATCTCCCGCTATGCTTGGATTTAGATGGAAAATACTTCCCATTCCATGAAACTCTGGAACTTGACCCAGAACTAGAATTAAGGCAGCCCCTGGTAACAAATAACCGAAGGCCAGTTAGATGGCCCACTATCTTAGACCAAGTCGAACCCCTAACTAGTATTTACAACATTTTTAGTGCTTTGGTAGGTTCCTACCTGGAAAAAGATCGTGAAATTGTTAAGATAACGGACATCCACAAAAAACTGGTAGGAGAAATACAAGTGAACCTAACTAAGCCCCAAACAAAAAAGAGAACTGTAAAGGCAGGGGCACAGCCACCTAATACTTGGTATGACAAGGAATGTAGACTGGCCAAAACTAGGCTTATTAGTGCCCTCATAAACAAAAACAGAATTGAGATTAGAGTAGAAAGAGCTAAATATAATAAAATGCAAAAGATAGCCCAAAGAAACTGGGAAGACAGTATCTGGGAAGAGCTTATAACTATGGCAAAAAATAGGGACCAAACCATGTTTTGGAAACTGATGACTCATGGAAGCAGATATGATACGACGGTTTCTGACTATTACTTAGATCCTACCACCTGTCAAAGACATTTTACAAACCTTTATGATACCACTGATGACTCAGAACTGGCTAGATACTCTCCATCTAATCCTTGGGGGTCCTTGTTTTTAAACCAAACAACACCACTACAGTTTAGTATGGAGGAGATCGCCCTTGCTGTAGCAGTATTCAAACCATCAAAGGCACCAGGTCCCGATAGAATTCCGGGGGACCTTTTTAAACACAGTCAGGAAGTATGGGTACCGTACATAAACGAATTAACAAACACAATAGCTAGGGGACAGGCGGTGCCAGCTTCCTGGAAGGGAGCCGAGATAGTCCCCATTTATAAAAAGGGCAGCAGGGAAGACCCTGCAAATTATAGGCCTATAAGCCTGATAGATGTTCTACAAAAGGTTTATGCAAAACAGATTTTAACTAGGCTCACTGATTGGATGACAGAAGAAAATGTACTATCATCATGCCAGGCAGGATTTAGGCAAAAAACAAGCTCATTAGACCAGGTATTTAGACTGATGGTTATATGTTGGAAATACACTAGATTAAGATCTAGCCACCTATATGTCGCCTTTATTGACCTAAAGGCGGCATTCGACTCCATCCCCAGGGCACAGTTGTGGGAATCCTTACACCAACAGGGTGTTCCTGATGAGATTTTAATCCAAATTATCAGACTACACCAAGACAACTACGCAAAAGTGCGATGGGGCAAGGGAGGTGAGCTAACTGATGAGATTCCTGTCAAGAGGGGAGTGTGCCAGGGCTGTGTCCTGGCGCCGACTCTATTCCTCTTGTATGTAAATGACCTGGTTGACCACCTGCAAAACTGTGTACATGATTCCCCTAAATTGGGAGGCAATCACATCTGCGCCCTAAAATTTGCGGTCAACACTATCTTATTGTCCCAAACACCTAACGGCTTGCAGAATTTGCTTTACAGCTTAAATGATTACTGTAAAGCAAAAGGTCTTGAGGTGAACCCAACAAAAACAAAATACATGACAATAAGGCCACATAGAAGTTTTAAGAATAAAATATACCTGAATGGTACAGAACTAGAATGAGTATTTAATTTCGTATACTTGGGGGTCACCTTAGACTCAAAACTTTCTTGGACGCCACAAATAGAGAAGTCGAAGGGTATTTTAACACAGAACTCCATCCCTATTGTAAAAAAACAATCTGCAACATCCTCCAAAGCTATTACTCCAGCCCTGGAAGTATACAAGGCCAGAGCCCAATCTGCTGCCCTATACGGTGCAGAGATTTGGGGAAGTGGAACCCTTAACAATAGCAGAAAACAAAATCCTGAGAATGTTTGTTGCCCTTCCTCAACGTACTCCATTGATTCCCCTGACCTATGACTTGGGTATTAAACGCTTGGAGTATCTGGCAATTTGGAGAGCTCTGTCACTCTGGATCAGAACCTGGATAACACCGGAGCTAATTGTGTACAGAGAATCATTGATCGAACTCCTGGCACTCGACACTCAAATCACGTTCCCCTGGTTGATCCACATTAGAAAGTGGCTTTTGGTTCTAGGACTTAGCAGATATTGGTCGAACCCAAGTTTGCTGACTCCTGAGTCAAAAAGCGAAATTAAATTGTTATTTTGGGAATTTGTGAAAGACAAGGTAACTCAAAATGGTTCACATGGAAGTTTAACTACACAATTCCTTGAGTTTAAAACGACACCTCATTTTGAGCCATTTTTAGATGAGATAGAACCGCTACTGGCAAAGTGCTTATATTTGAAATTTAGATATGGAATTTTACAACTAAACAGCTTTGTTGCAAAATGGTCAAGGCTACAAAACAAGGAGGGGGACCCTCATTGTGCCTTATGTCAAATGGGGGTTGATGAAGATATTGCACACGTTTTGTTTTTCTGCCCAGCATACAAACTAGCTAGAAGAAAATGGATAAAACCATTAGCCAGGTGCCTTAGTGTCAGGAGAATGAATGTTATGCTGAGAATACTAAAAACTGACAACTCCTGCTTAATAGTCTTTAGTCTCAGCTGATTTCTACAGGCTATTAATTTTATAAGGAAAAAGGGAGGGCAAAACCTATAACTTTATAAATCTGGCTGTTAATTCAAAGTATCTACTTAGATATAATGTTGTACAATCTGGCAGAAACAAATATGACAAAACTCATAATGAACTGTATATTATGGTCAAGATTGAACGAAAATCTTAAAAGGAAATAGTAGAAGTGTCGGTGTAAAAATTGAAGTCTTTTAAGTCTACATGTACTGTATTAGTTTCCAAGTTTTTAGTAATAATTCAATGATTTTAAGTTTTGATAGTTTTTATTGCAGGCATCTCATGAGATTTTAAAGAATATCTAAATTTTTGTAGATTCTTTTAATAGTTTGGATATAAATCAATCCATGCCGATGGCCCTGTGGTATAATGAAACAGATTGAACCACTCTATACCTAATGCACATGCACTTTCTAAGAATTTATCAGTATCATAGAATAAATTGTGTTTTCTAGCTATAACATTGCACAGGCACTTTATAAGCGAACAAGTTAACAGGGCAATTTTTATATTTTCAAAAAGAGGTGGTATTTACCTAGATTTAATAAGAACTGTAAATAGACTACATGTACATAAATTTGACAATGTGAGCAATGGAGAATGTATTTTAATTCTATTGATGCATGTATTGTATATTACTGTATATTACTGTTTTCTTACTTTTATGGCCTTATAGGCCGAAATAAAGTATTTGAGTTTGAGTGTGTCACACAGAAACAGACGTTTGGAAAAGGTGAGTGAGCCATTATGCATCACTGCAGTGAAACATGGTCAAATAGTTAATTTAACTGGTGATGCTCAATTAACATAAAGATGCCATACACACATGATCTCTGTCTTAATCCTGTCAGCGTTAGTAGCAGTACATCTACTCTGAGGGTAGGCCTTTATGTCTGCCTCCTGATCTGAGGATAGTGCATTCCCTGACACAAGCATATGAAATGGCACACACGAGAATGCCAATAGAGCTACTCTACACAGGATTACCCAGTGGCCCGGCACACCTAGGGTCCCCCAAGAGTTGAGACGGCAGACGCAGGAAGCAGTGCAGAGTGTAGAGTGCAGAGCGGGCGGAGCAGTGGAGAAGCATTGGAGGAGCAGCGGAGAAGCAGGGGTGCAGGTAAACAGGGGCAGGACCGGCTCCAGATCGAGCAGGACTAACAAGCTCCACATCGGTAACAGCGATCTGGGAATCTTGTGAACTGGCAGCCTGCTCCGCTGTGATGCGCGATACAGGCACAGCCCCTCATCCCACATCTCGCAGCTAGCAGCGGGTGCCCGCCTCACACCTCGTGCCCCCGCTACCAGTAATTCAGAAACCGGCACCCTCTCCCCACATAAAGGGATGAAGGGGGGGTCAACTCACATCAAGACAAGGTGCCTGAGATGCGGCGATAGTAGCTACCACATGCTGAGTGACAACCCAGGTCCCCACGGAAGCGGCCCTGCCAGGACTCGCTCAGGCCCTCAGTGCATTTGTGGGGAGTCTTGAGCCGGGGGTCACTGGAGTGAACCTAAGGCCAGATGTATGGGAAATTGGCCCGTTTGCGACCGCAAAAAAGGGTCCTGGCATGTACAAACGCTATTTTGCGAGTCGGTGACTCACAAAATAGCGTTTGCGACTTGCTATTATTCCTAACAGCGAGTCACAATGGAATGTACCATTGTTTTGCGACTGCATTTGCAGCTACAAAACTCTCACAATTTAACATCTACTTCAAGTAGGTGGAAAGCCACTCGCAAACAGGAAGGGGTACCCAGGGAACCCCTTCCCCTTTGTGAATGGATGCGAAAATATTTTTTAAGAGCAGGCAATGGTCGCAGGGACCAGTGCCTGCCCTTAAAAAATGAAACAGTAACGTTTCATTTTTCTTTTTAAATGCGGGCTGCATTTTAAAAAAAACTGCTTTATTTAAAAAGCAGTCACAGGCATGGTGGTCTGCTAACCCCAGCTGGCCACCATCCCTGGGAGTGCTAGCCATTCCTAATGTGATCACAAATTGCACCTGCCTCATGAATATTGAGGCATGCAATTTGCGACCCCATTAGGAATTGCAAACAGTGTCTGAGGCACTGTTGTAAATTCCAATTTGCGAGTCGCAAATTGCGAGTCACAAAACGGCGCAATTGGTGACTCGCAAATTGGAAGGGTCGTATATCTGGCCCTTAATCTGCAACTTGCAACGTGATCCCCGGCCTTGACCTCGACTTAGGCCAAAGGGGTAACCAACCTCCTGACACTGTGCCCAGCAGCTAGTACACAAACTGTAACAATAAGACGAGACACCCGTGATGCAGCTCCAGCCCTCACCCCCACATGAAGGGACAAAGGGTTGCTGGCCTGAGGGAGCGACCTACTCCAAGACGAGGTGCCCGAGCTGCAGCGCTAGTAGCTACCAGCTGCAGAGAGTGAACCCTGGTCCCCGCAGAAGCGGTCCAGCAAGGTCTGGGCACAGCTTGTGGGTGGCCTGGAGAGTTCCCACTCATGTTTTCCCTCAACCTGAGGATTAAACCATACAGTGCCACTCATTGCCACACCTGCACATGAGCGCACCCGCTAAGCCACTAAGCCATAATAAAAACAAATCAAATTCACTACTCCAGGGTGCAGGAGTGACATAGTCTCAGTTTTAGCTCATTCTCTCCAGTTTCATCCAAGCAAGTCAAATTCAGTAATCAAACTAGCAGCGCAGCACTTCGGGGACTTCTGGTTCGGCCACCAAGCACTGGTAAAAGAACCGGTGATCCATCCCGCTACCCCCAGCCTGCAATGGCTCTTCAGATAACATGAGGTCAGGCAAGATCAGAGTAGCAGCCAAAACTTCAAAAGACATGGCCCAAAGAATAAAGCTGAGGCACTTGAGGCACCCGAAAATGATAATCGTATCATGCACATCCACACAGATCTTGTTGTGCTACAGAAGCACTTCATCAAAACAAATTCATGTAGAACGGTGAAAGTCACAGAACTTTTGATACCCTCAAGACCTCATGGCACAGCTCCAGCAATATTCTGCCCTCCTCTACCATTGTCAGACAAGCCCCTTAATACCACCAACTATTTATTAGTAGTCAACGCTCAAGATCATGCACTAGAATCAGAACAGCAAACTGGGAAATTGCTGCTCTGTCGCCTCTCAAACAACATGGTGGTAGGGCTATGACCCAACTCCCAAAGGGCCACCTCTCACCTCACCTACACCATGCAGTATTCGCCCATCCAGAAAACCCACTGGGAACTTCAATAGAGTGGCAAGAGTTAGTCCTACGTCCCTTGGTAAAGTCCCATAAGGAATCAAAAGAGCAACCAAATAGAACCAATGGTTCCAACCATGAAGACATTGTCTCTCTTTCCCTGGTTAATCTCCAGCAAGACAACTATTTTTTTATTCCCTCAGACAATAGCCCTCAGGACAAGTCCACTCCAGAGCACAATGCAAAGCATCTGAGAGACCCTTTTTCTCAAAAGTATAGCGATCCCCTATCGCACATACTAGATGACAGTAAGCCCACAGACAAGAATATCCCACTTTCACCCACTTTCATCACTGCGGTGGGCCCCACTAATAAACACAATGGAGGTGATTTCTTCAGCGCTGACATATTATTCTGAGAAACTAGAAATCCAAGTTTACCTACTGAATCTCGTAGTTACCCACGTCTTAGGTATCGAGCGGAACATTCAGGAACTAAACGGTCTTATTCTTCAAGTCCAGAAGGACCCCAACATTGCCTATCATACTTGCCAATGCTCATCTACCATGGAACATCTAAAAAGTATTCCCAATATTCTCTCTGACATCTTAGCTGAAGTAAAATCTCAGACCTTTCTGCTCACACACAGTACAGCATCATCAGCAAGTTTGGCTAAGTCAGACACTGCTTCCTTAAAACTGACTCCACCACCTGAGAACGGAAGTCAGGGCACACAAGGCAGTGAGGCAAAACAAAAACAATATCAGAAGACACACAATTAGCACTAACACCACCAAAACATTCACCCCAGATGGACCTACTCTCATATTTAAAAAAAAGGGAGTGACCCCATTGAGATAAAACACAAGAAAATAAACCTAAACACGGCGGAAGGGGACCAGATATGTTGTATATAACAGATCCAACATTCTCTTCTGACATACCATTATCTGTGCAGAGTCGCATCCCAGCTGGTTTAGACCAACAAATCATTTGTGAGCATTGCTCCCAGAATATAGAGAATGCAGAGAAGGTCACAACTCCCCTGGCATTCAACCACCGGGAACGGTCAACTCAAGTGACACCCAACAACAGCGTCCACCCTGAGCCAATCCTTATTGACATCAACACAAAGCTTTTTGGGCAGGCGGCCTAGCAGCTTCAATTGGCGCACCCAACAGTAATTGAAGGTCGCCCCGAACAAAAAAAGTCACCTCAAAGTAAAGAGAAAGGCCAAACGCGGAAGCAAGAACAATCATTCCTGTGACAACCAACCCACGCAAACTCGCCAAGATTAAATATCACTCTACTCTCATCACAAAACCTTCCAGAACAAGCAAAGCAATCTCAAAGTAAAGAGAAGGGTCACCTGTGGCCACAAGAGCAACCCCTTCTCTGATCGTTGGCTCACGTAATTCTGCCAAGCCCAATCAGCATGATTCCCCTGACTTAGCAAAACCAAACAGCACGAGACATGCAACACACCCGGATAGACCCAAACGTAACAATCTGGGAACAGTGACCCAGCACAGATCCACCCCAATCCTGGACAATTTCTGAGACCCAAAAATAGGACAGAGTCTTTCTTTGTCCAAGAGGCTCCTCCTCATATTGAAGCCCCCACTTGGGAAGAACAAGCAAAAACACGAAATGATTCCACTCTATGCATCCAGAGGGCAACACAACATATTAAACAGAAGCTCCATATTAAAACTGGTTAACACAGTTGATACATTAAGTCACCTGAGAACCCACCACATCCAAGTCATTGTGTTCAAACCCAATCCTGAAGCAATGGGCATAGAGGTAACTATGGTGACCTGGGCCAATCCAAAAATAGCCATGGAGGTATGGCACCACAGGCAATGCTTTAAGATATGGGGATACAACTGAAAAGAACAGAACCAGAGCTGTACTCCGGTCCTTTATGCCCAAACCGGAAAATCCTAACAAACAATACTTTGGCCACACGTGGGGTACTAAGTGGAGCAATAGGCCCAGAAGAACAGTCCTTCAAATGACATCAAAATCTAAGCATTCATCTCAAAGCAGCCCCAGAACCACCCAGATACATGAGGCACATTTCTCTACTATAACAGCGGGGACCATCCCAACTCAAGAGAGAGGCATGATTAAAACAGCACATGGCACAAAAAAATAGCCCATTAAAATTGTGCTCATGGAACATCAACAGCCTTTGCAGCAAGGTGGGGGAGACTGACTTTAACTCCTTTCTTGAAGGCTTTGACACCTTACTACTCCAGGAAACATGGGCCGAGCAACTGTAGCCAATTTCGGGATTTAATGAGTACCATCAATCCGTGGTAAAAAAAAAAAAGAAAGAGGCAGAGCGTCCGGCAGTCTTTCAGTATTCACAGCAACTCATCTAAGATGGCAACAAGGACAGGTTGACTTAGGCCTAACCTGGGCACAATGCATTAAACTGTTATCTCGGCAAGATCAAACAGCGCTCATATACAGCTGCAAAGATAGCCAACTAATTTGCAACATATATATTCACCCCAGTCAAAAGAGCAAAGCAGAAAGATAAAGTCATAATTATCAATCTTAAAATCGCTACAACACACTTCCTCAAGCAGATATAATTCTGTCAGGGGATTTTAACATGCACTTACTACAAACTAATAATCATCAGTTGGATAAAGACCACAACCAAGCCGCACAATGCATACCCCCAGTCATAGCCAATTATCACAGAACAGACCGCAAAGGAAAAGAATTCAACGCAGCCCTCAGAAACTTAGTCATGTTTACTCTTAATGGTCGACTACCACAAGACCAACCTGCAGCCACCAGAAGAACATCACATACAGCTCACTCCATTCTGGACTACACATTGGTAGACACAGAACTGTTCCAATTGATCACAAGCTTCCACATAACATTCAGAGTAGAGAGCGACCACTTCCCACAGCTTATTGAACTCCAAATATGCCTGTCGAGAGCACCAAAAACAAATGTTTTGATAGTTCCACCAAGTACCTACAACCCGAAAAGGCTCTCTTGAAATGGAAGGGTGGCATCAGTCATAATAAATTTCATAACTAGTTTTTCCACCCAATCGAAAGATACTCACCAGCAGCTACTGTGGCAATGCTTTGGAGCCTTTAACAGCAGCACTAATAACTAAGGGTGGGTGGAATTTGCGGAATTGCGTTCCGCAAAATTCCACGAAACGGCAAAAAATCTCCGCGAGCACGCGGAATTTCGCGTGCTCGCGGAGATTTTGCTGCGCCCCTTTATATCTGTGAGTGCTTCCTGTTGAGGTTTAATTTTTGTGACAGGGGCATCGTGCCAGCCCAGAATGAATCTTGCCCTGCATATTATTTATCCAAGAAGATGAGTCCGTTTTGTGCAATACCTCTACTCAACTCAACACGAGGATTGCGCTCGAGAAAATCAAGGATGCAAAGACCTCCATCAAGGATTACAGCTAACTTTTCACGTTGGAAATGGAGAGAAGGCACGTCTTCTTAACCACGCTCACGAATTCTGCACGAGGATTGCGCTCGGGAAAATCAAGGATGCAAAGACCTCCATCAAGGATTACAGCTAACTTTTCACGTTGGAAATGGAGAGACGGCACATCTGCTTAACAACGCTCACGAATTCTGCACACCTGCCCTGCATATTTATCCACGAAGATGCCTCCGTTTTGTGCAATACCTCTACTCAGCTGGAGTACTTTCTACTGGCTAATCAGTAAGTTCTACCTCGTTGGGTAAATGTATAGTGCCTTTCCTACACTACAGCTGCGTACAGGACCTGAAGAATTTTCCCCAGTGACCTGTGTGTCTGTAACTTTGCCACCGCGCCCGAAAGCACCGGGGTCCTTTGATTAAGCTGCCCATCAGCGGCAGACGAGGAGAAGGAACCTCCTGGTCACAGGAACTACACGAGGATTACAGCTAACTTTTCACGTTGGAAATGGAGAGAAGGCACGTCTGCTTAACCACGCTCACGAATTCTGCACGAGGATTGCGCTCGGGAAAATCAAGGATACAAAGACCTCCATCAGGGATTACAGCTAATGTTTGGCGGTAGATCTGGGCAGAAAGCACTCCTGCTGAGCCTCGCCCTTGCTCACGAATTTTTTGTGCTGATTAATGCGTTACAGAATTTGAGCTTCAACTCGGGTACCTGCTTTATTGAAATCTGTAAGTGCTTCATGCACCGAATTCGTTCCGCGCGGATCGCGGAAGTTTCGACATTTCCGCGGAACGCAGAGATGCCAAATTTCGCAAGTTCCGCGAGCGGAACGGAATTTGCCGCCCACCCTTACTAATAACCAACTTCCAACCAAACCAATCACCTAATTCAAGCACATCGAGCAAAGCAGTAATCTGGTTTACCAAATCTCTCTTTTGGAAAAAGAGAGCCCTGAATAAAGAGATCAGGACACTGCAGAAAATGGACCCATCACATAATTTCTTCACTAAGCAACAAATTAACAATCTAAGGCTGAAATTAACACACTGGCAAACAGCAAACATTGATACCACAATGCTGATATATCAGAAGAAGATTGGATAACTTGTATTGAGTCGGCCAATCTGAATGCTATAAACATCCTAAATGAGACATACACAACTACAACAAAACTCAAGTTTCAGGATACCACCTCTGAAGGTCAATGATTGAAAGAAACCTAGGTCCGGAAATCACTAAAGAGTCTGAGAGCTGATGGGGTGCCCAATATGCTGTTTAAGTATGATCAACCTTTCTGAGCAACGCATCTCACTCTGCTGTTCAATCACACTTTTACCACTAGCATCATTCTGGCTTCCTGGAGAGGCAGTGTGCTCCACCCCATATTCAAAGCAGGTTGTCATTCCAACCCAGCAAACTGCAGACTGATTGCCCTTATCGACGTTGAAGTGAAACTCTATGCCGCTAATTTACTTAACGATCTTGAGGCCTGGGTCGAATCCAGAAATATTATACCGATCACCCAAACGGGATTTAGAGCTGGTATAAGTACCATGCCCAACCTCCTTGCCCTGATTCTTCTTGTCTAAAAAGCTTTTAAAAAAACCTTCAAACTTTACATCCTGCTTTGTAGACCTAAAAGCTGCATTCGACATGGTCTGAGAGATCATCTCTGGGTGAAGATGGCTGGATGGGGTGCTTCCTCCCAAGCTACTGAGGGCCAAGGTTAACCTGTACTCAGAGACCTGGGTGCAAGTCAAAATGGCAAGGGCTATAGAACAACCAGCAAGATCACTACACACACCTGCTTGAAGCAGGGGTGTGTGCTTGCCTATTCAACATCTACATAGCGGATCTCGATGCACGCCTATCTGAAGTACAAAGTGATCCACCTAAGCTAGCAATGACCCCAGTGTGGTGCCTACAATATGCGGATGACATAGTTCTATGTATCAAAACTGCAATTGGGCTCCAGCGTCAAATTATTGTCATACACAGAAACACTGGGCTTGGAACAAAATTACAAGAAAACCAAGGTCATCTGCTTTTCCTTAAAGCCCAGCCTCCATCATATCAAATTCAAGTGGAAAAATGCAGGAAACAGCCTAGAGTTGGTCAAATCGTATAAATACCTAGGTGTGGTAATCGACTTGTGCCTAACATTTAAGGAGCACTTACTGCAAAGAAGAGCTCTGGCACACAAGCTACTCTTTGCTTTCAAGATTCTTCATAAAAAGCTGGGGGGTACATCTCATTCCCATTTACTGGAAATAATAGGAGCCCAGTTTCTTCCTTTGCTCACTTACGACTCAGAACTGTTAAAGGGAAAGGATGCAACCACCCTAAATCAATTGCAGTCCTTATTTAAACATATTTTTCATCTTCTGCAACATATTCCCCAAGCACAAGTCCGACTAGAATTTGGGCTATTCCATCAATCTCAAATAAGGATGGCCCCACACATTAAATTATGCTGGAAAATGAGATCTGCTTCACCTGATTCACTGGCCACCTTGTGCTGGACAAAAATGAAGAACTAGCTTACGCAAAGAAACAATTGGCAAATGGCACTTCAGCGGGCACTAACCACTCTCAATCTGTCCGAAGTGTGGGGCCTGAGTACCACTTTCACAGCATTTAAAAAAATAGTTAACAAAGCCACCAAACTACAAGCCTGGGCAAGAGAAAAAGCTGAGATGGCATGAAACAAGCACGGATGGTAAGTTCTCCAAACCTACAACGATTGGGGTCCACAACCTTATCTCATAAGTCATATAGCTCCATCGATTCGGCACCTCTTGCTTTTAATCCATCTGGGAGCCTTTCCATCAAAACACCCGGTGACAGCCTGGAAACAAACCTGGTCGGACCCCTACTGTCATTTAATTTTAAATTGTAAATGTGGGATGCCTGTCCTGTCCCTTTAACGCAGCACACTGCTTCACATTGCATTTCTGAATATGTCAAATTATAGATGAGAGGCTTGGCCCCATGTTGTTCAACATGTCTGATGACATGATTATTACATTTTGAGGCCTACTTCTTGTTGTTGAGATGTGGGTGAGTTGATGTGTACTAGGACTGTGACATACAAGCCAACACAAATAAAGGATTCAATCATGTATTTCCATGTTGAACCTTTCTCTTATGTTCTGCCATTCTGTCCATCAAAGTATTATATTGTATTGTAAATGCATTTATATGGCACTTACAACCCCTGATGAGGTGTCGAAGTGCTTTTTCGGCGAGTAGCATGCTACGCCAGAACCCATAAAGGATTAGCGGTGAATTAGTATAGTGAGATATGCAAGTATTTTGAGTGGTGGATATGTTAGTCAGTTATTTGGATTGTGAAGGATAGAGGAGGGATAGAAGAGGGAAGAAGGTTTGCATTTATATAGCACTAGCTACCCCAGACGAGGTGTTGAAGCGCTTTTTCGGCAAGTAGCAAGCTACTCCAGAATCCATAAAGGTTTAGTGGTGAATTAGTATAGTAAATTATGAAAGTAATTTGAGTCGTGAATATGTTAGTCAGTTATTTGGATTGAGAAGGATAGTTGAGGGATAGAAGATGGAAAAAGGTTTGCATTTATATAGTGCTTTCTAACCCTGATGAGGTGTTGAAGCGCTTTTTCGGCAAGTAGCAAGCTGCTCCAGAACCCATAAAGGTTTAGTGGTGAATTAGTATAGTAAATTATGAAAGTAATTTGAGTCTTGAATATGTTAGTCAGTTATTTGTATTGAGAAGGATAGCGGAGGGATAGAAGAGGGAAAAAGGTTTGCATTTATATAGCGCTTGCTAACGCTGATGAGGTGTTGAAGCACTTTTTTGGCGAGCAGCATGTTACTCCGGAACACATACAGGATTAGTGGTAAATTAGTATAGTGAAATATGAAATTAATTTGAGTGGTGGACATGTTAGTCTGTTATTTCTATTGAAAAGGGTAGTGGAGGTATAGTAGAGGGAAGGATTTAGAAATCTTTATTTTTTTTGTTTGTTTTGGAGCTCATAGCAGAAGGAGGTGGCTTGGGATAAGTAAAAGGCATGTGGAGGGGGAAGAGTCAGAGGGAAGGGTCTAGAAAGGCTTATTTTGGTGGATTTTAAGCAAAGAAATTTTGCACAATTTGGTTGTGTCACCGACTATCAACCACTGTGTGTTGGATCTCTCCTCCATCATCCTCCTCATCACCCTGCTCATTGGGTGCTGCTCATCATGGTCCACGTCCCACGGAACATTTGTCTGTACACAGGTGTTGTGGAGAATGGCACATACTAGGATGATTTTGCACACCATAAGGGGCGAGCCTATCAATCTCCCCCTGACATGTCCAGGAATCTGAAATGGGAGTTCGCCACTCCAAAAGTTCTCTCCACAATGTTCCAGGTCTTGACCTGTGCCTGATTTTACTGTCATTCCGGCTCAGTCTGGTGATATGCAATTTGGGTCATGACCCAGGCTGGAGAACATAATCTTGGTCAGCTGAATGTTACAAAGAAATTACAACTGTCAATGGTTTTTCTCTGTCTTACAACTACATTCCTGTCCATGTGTGTTATGTGTACTGAACTACTCATACACATTTCTTACGTTAGTTCACACTATGTGTTACTTAAACAGTTGACCATAGGTTCACACATGTCTCTTCCAGTTCTCTGTGTAATGGCAAATAAAGATCATGGCCTGATACATTAGACACTTCTACATACTGACTTTCATGTTTATCCAGTAGCTTACTGTGATGGCTGTTTAGAGATGTCCCTGATCACTCTATGTTATGTGCACCCACTACATGTGTGAAGTGACAGATTATTGATCATATATTTGGCTAGTTGGTCCTCCCTAGGTAGGTAGTGACATTGCCAACATGTTTTACACTCACACATACATCTGTCTACGATAATCACTGATGTTGTTGGTGGTCTACATGACATTGTCACAGCCATTTCATATTTCACTTATTTTACCGTATGATTTTGGTGCATACATGTGGTACAGTTCAACCATGTTGCATGGATTGTTATGATATTTATTGTCAGGCTTCAACTATTGTTTTAGCCAGCGAATTTGTGATTATGCACTTTGATTGACACTTATGTATTGTAATGTGGGCCATTTTTATGCAGGACCCCCTGATGTATTTACAAGTAGCTGTCTACTACAAAAGTAGACACAATACATTAGTTTTTCACTTCACTTCACTTGTAGGGGATAATGTACTTCTATGCCTTGATCTTTTTCCTCATTGCTGTCGCACATGAATGGTGAGATTGGTAATATGAGTACACTGCCGTGCCTTGTCCAGGTTAGATTTTATTCTGTGTTGATGACTGATGTATGACATGTTTGCAAGCATTGTGTTTACTTATTGATTTTCACATTGCTGGATTCTTATGCTTTTCATTTGGGCTACTTACTCCACGGGACAGGTGAGCCATCACATTGATTACATCAGTCAATGTGGCTGTCAACCTACGTGTATGTGTGTACGTAGGCTGTCAGTATTGCAAAGACATACGTGTGTTAAGTACTGTTGGTGTCACAATGTTATCCAGTAATGACATTTACACATATCTGGGCCTACACTGACATGGCATTCCACACATGGCCTTTCCACATACTTCTTCCTGTCTTGCTCCTGAAACTTTGGTCAACATACAAGTATACTGCCAAGTGTGACATGCTTACTCATTTCCAGAGTACTTGTTCTCACAGCACTGACCATGTTGACCTTTGACTGATACCAAGAGTAGGTTCACCATTAAGGAGACACTCATCTGACACTTATATCTTGTGTTGCCTTTGTACTCATATTGGCTTGTCTGTCATGCCACATGGTTTCATTTGTGTTTGTTTTGTTACACAGTGCAGTTGATGTTGTTCCATCCATCCACACAGAGTGAAATGACACATTGCTACTCTCTGACATTCTGTTGCTGCTACCTTTGATAGGTTAGTAAGTGCATGTCAATGTGGTACATCATTGTCTACATGTTGCAGTGCATTTTTCCCACTATATGCACATGACACAAGGGCCCAGATATTTGGGAACGCGGCACTGTGCAGTAAAGCAATTCACCTGTCTGGACTGCACTGCTTCACTAAGAAATGGCAGTAGAGCACAGTATTTAGGCCATATGGCACAGTCTGAGCTTTCACCCTACACTGGCACACAATGTGCTGACGAGCACAAACACAGGCACACGTGCACCATGGTGTTCATGTACCTGCATTGCATGCAGTATTATCTTTGTGCAAGGGGACACCTTCCTGCACATGATGTACCCTCAGAGGCCTGATTGTTTATGTATGTGTTCCACAGAATTCAGCACACATAGAAAGCGGGCTGACTTAGATAACTTCTTTTTATTATCCTTGTTACACATCACCTGGGGAGAACAATTGTTTTGTCACATTTCCAAGTTTACCTGGTGTGAGATACATGATATGCCTCATGAACCATGGAAGTTGCATGGAAACACCCCACAATGCCCAAGGAACCCCACCCTTGCACACAGTGATGGTACACTGCATTTTGCACAGCGTTGCCTTGCTTTGTACTTTTACGCCATTCAAAGGCACACAAAGTGGCTTCGCGTGTCTTAACATGTTTGACTTGGGGGCTTGCATTACACGTGTCCCATGAGCATGGATGTGACACACCTCTCATGCATATGGCTCTACCTCCCTCAAAAGACACATAGATGGCTATTTTGTCATACATTTCTAACTGTTGATAGGTCTATTATGTATATCAGATTGACTTACCAACAAGTATGACAATTCCCATATCACCCATTCTGGAAATGCTCATTGATGATGCAGTGCCTGAAGATGTAGGCAACATGCACACTCCATTGGTATTTTGCCAGCACATTGGTGAACATTCCCAGATGGTCCATGATGGCCTGGACATTGATTGAGTATGTTTGCTTCTGGTTTCTCTACAGGTGTGATATTTCTGCAGGGGGAACCAGTTGCACATGTGCAATCCATGGCACCAAGGACATGTGGAAATCCCGCAATGGCTTAAAAACCTTGCTTGGTCTCCAGCTGCTGCTGTTGTGTTTTTGGGAAGAGGAGATACTGGGGTGTGAGACAGATGATGGCATCTCGGACAGGGAATAGGAAGGCAGAAAAGGATGGCTGAAATATTCCTGCCACTCTGGGTGTTGTGATCTGAAATGAACCCAGATGCCAGCATGTGGAGGACTGCCATCAGCTTGACCTGTGGAGGGATGTTGGTGAGCCTGGCAGTTGCTGGCAGGAGCCTTGGCATTATCTGGTTCAGCAGTTCTATTATAGACTCTTTCTTGATTCTGTAGTTTGTGATGATCTCAGCCTCCCTGAGGTCAATGAGGGTAATCCTCTGGAGAAAAACACGCTCCCTTCTCCTGCGCTGCCTAAGTTGTGGGGGTAGCGTTGGGGGTCTCCTCTCAACTCCCAGCTGCAGAGTGAGCACCTCCATGGCATAGTTGAGTCTGCCAAACTGTTTTGTGTGTGTTATCTTTATATACAACTGCCACTGCATCATTTCCTATGCCTAGGTTGCCGATGCGCAGGAATTTTGACACATTTCAGGCTCAGCGCGTTTCTTGCTGACAATGCGTCACACATTGACAAAACCACAAATATAACTGAGTTCGTTTTATTAAAGATTTTGCAGGGGAATGTCTACATTGCATAATTTAGTCTGCCTGGTGCAGTCGGTTCTGGTGCAGGCATTTTCAGACGCAGGCCTACAAGAACTGAAGCATTTGACCTCATGCGTTGACTTGTAGATATGGAGACCAGCTAGCACAGCTGTTGCATCAAAATTAGTGATGCATCGGCAGCACAGACCTCTCATAAATATGCCCCTTAGTGCTGCCTGCTGCCAACATAGACACCTTTGAACTATTGGGCAAGGAAGTGTGTGTTAGAAGCAGGATAGTTTTTGTGCACCTTCCTGTACAAAAATAATCTTCAGAGGCATTTTACTGTTTCTATGTGTGCAGCACATGTAGGAAGAGGATATAGCGAGGAGAAATAAAGATATTTCTACTCGTTTTGCCTCTGTTGGGATGGCGTAGCATTCTGACGCATCTGCAGGTTTCCTATTCTTAGTGAATCAGAGAATGTACCAAAATCCATGGGTGGATGCATGTTAACACCCACATTCCACCATTGAACACCTTCCCAATGCAGAACAATGCAAGGCAGCGGCTCGTGCTTCCTTGCCTTACTCTAGATTTACCAAGCACGCAGAGCCACACAAGTGGTTGAGTAAATCAGAATTAAGGGTCTTGTATCACCTTGCATGACGCAAGGACAACACAAGCCCTTAGTAAATCTGGGCCTTGATTTGTATTCTTTTTTCAAGCATACCTGCTGAAGTGCTGCTAAGGTCATCTATTAATTGGGTAAGTGGTTAATGAGGGTCATGCTATGTGGCATGTTTTCACACAGAAGGATACGTCTCTTATCAAAGCTTTGCTAGAGTGATAAATGTGTTGTCTGGTGGTTACGAATAGTTGTGCACTCACCCACTCCCAGGATAGTGGGCAGCAGGGCCTCTTTACACCCATGGTAATTGTCAGTGTCTCCATGCTAGTAATGTTAGGCATCACTAAAGAGAAAAGCAGCCTTCAGTCTGATTCCAACCAAGCCACTGCTGGCTGCCATTCAGAAATTAACCCCACATTATGCATTTTAATGAATTATTTTTGTACTGTTCAGCTGCCAACAAGAAGTGACTCAATGCAATACCGCTTGACAGTGTTCAAAAGCAACACATGACATAATTTGCTTTTTATACAGGGAAAACTAAGTGCAATCTGTTGGCCAAAGTCTTCCAATAATTTAACACTTCCTAGGATTGTCTACTAATGCAGACGAAATATGTGCTTGTAAGTAAAAGGAAGGTGTAGTCTCTTGTAATTTGCCCCGGCCCTGCTTTACAATTTTCATGTACTACCTTAGCAACATTTAGTCCTGAAAAGAAAGGGAAGGAGTTCCACATGGAAGACATCAAGGGTACAAATCAATACTATTGGATGATGTACTTTTGGATTCGTGGAATGGAGAGTAACACTCAGAAGCATGCTTAATTTGTGCCAGTGTTTAACAGTGCTCGGCAGCAATACTTATTTCTTGACATCAGCACAATTTTATGACAGTCCAACACATGGTGGCACTTTTTTTCAAACATAAGCAGAGTTTTTAACATTGCAAAGTACATGAACAATAATAATGCCAGCACTTTCAGACCATTCTTACAGCTGTGGATGGCCACTAATAATCCATATTGTCACATTTGCAGGAGTGCGTACCTGGTAAGGTAGCATTAATACTAGCATTTGGCAGGGCTGTAAGAGTGGGTGGTGAAAGCTGCAGTGGGCTCCTATGAGAGGTCTTTTTGTCCACAAATTAAGCACTGCTCTTAAGCCAAACTGATGGTTGACTGGGGGAGTAAAATTTGAACCGCTTCTCAATAAAAAGAAGGCACTCGGAAAAAAAAGATCGGATACCTGGACACACGGCATTGAAAACAATGCTATTATAGTGGGAAGCCAGTCTAGAGTTGCTAGCAAAGGCTGGCCTGACTGAAGCAGGGAATGTGTCTGTCATTGTTAGGGCCGCTTCATTTTGTGTTGCTTCAAATCTCTCAAGGTGTTGGGCCAATCACAAGTAAAATGAGTAGTTTGATCAAGGCGGGGCCGACAGCTAACATTTCAGGTAACAAACTAAATGAAAATGTATCAAAATGAATTTTTATAAAACGTATTTTTTTTTCACGTCTTCCCATTCAATTACACCACATCGAATAAACCATGAGTGAAAGGTGATTTAAGACGACCACGGGCAGGACGGTGTGCGCTCCTTATGGTAAATATTATATGATAACATATACAAATACATTTTTTAAAATAAAACGAGGAACTCCTATTGCATACGTGCTTGGCTGACCAGAAAACTGCCTAATAAATGGTAATTAAAAAAAAAAAACCTGACAGTGAAGAAGGACCCATTGCCAGAAGGTAACGCAAGGACATCTAAAGCAATGAAGATTATGCATATTAAAATAGAGAAATCAATGCACTACCTTCCCACTGACTGTAAGATTTATATCTGCCTCTCGATGATTGTTTTGCTATCTCTGATTAGAAGGAATGGGAAAACCGTAATTATAGTTTTCTCTCTGGCAGAGGTTGTTATTTGACATCTGCAACCTGAGAGCAATGAGCGAGGTGAGAATAAAGCTGACAGGTCTCCATTCTCGCAGCCTCTTTTTTTCTATTGAGCTGTTGATTACCAAGCACTGCATGTCGCATTTAAAATGATTTATAAGGTCTAAATTAATTTTCACCACTTTTTTCCTCTTTTTGTTTGAGAGTTTTTGTTAATTTGAAAGAAATCTCGCCTCCACACTAAATATGACTATAATATCTGAACAAATCAATCCTAATTATTTGAACAGTTTAATACATTCTCGTGACACATGAAAATGTATTATTTCATTATGCGCCATGTACTAATAAAAATGTGACAAACGTGTGAGTACAGCGAGGTTCTTCTACAGAATATTAGATTAAACAAATCATGTATTCCAAAACATGAATTTTTACTTGGAAAATACAGATTTAAGAAAGGAGTGAAAAAGATGTTGCGGTGCTGTATGCCAATTTATTTTACCTTTTTACTGTCAGTCTTAATACTTGAAGCCAGATTCCATAATTGTGGCAATTGTACACTCCCTTCTGTCATCCACAACACTGTTGCCAGCAATCACATAAAAAACAATTCTACACTATTTCACATTATGCGACTTACTAGAGGCCAGATTTTCGAAGCCCTTCCATTGCACAGGCCATGCACGGCAACCCAAGGGCTTCAGTGAGCTGTACTTATCCACGCAGAGTCACCTTACATGGCTCTGTATGGCTCAGTAAATCCAGAGTAACGCAATTCAGCGCAAATTGCTGCCTTGCATTACTTTGCGTTGGAAAGGCATTCCATGAGTGCAGTATGGGCGTGCCCACGCATCCACCCATGGATTCTGGCACAATCCCAGATTTACTAAGGGTACTAAACCTGGCATTGAATCAAAATGCTACAACACCCCAACAAAGGCGTAACAAGGAGAAATATGTTTTTTTCTCCTTGTTATTTCCTCTTAAATGCAGCACACGTAGAAAGAGGAAAATGCCTCTGAGTAATGTTTTTGTGCAGTAACATTTTCCTTCCGGCACAAAAGCAATCCAGCCTGTAAAGCAGGCACCCTTGTACCATGGAGCAACGGTGCCTACATTGGCTCTAGGCAGCACTTAGTGCACCAGAGCTGAGAGAGAGCATAAATGTGCCATATCTTAGTAAATATGGCATATTCCTGCTCTCTATTTGACGCAGAGCAGCAAGTTGTCTTGATGCGTTGCATCATTCCAAATGCTAGTAAATCTAGCCCCAGGTGTTTTAATGTTTCATTTATTTTACTAAGTAGTTAACCAGTGGTAAGCTCAAAAGCTGCTTGAGTGTAATATGCATATAACTATAAAGCTGACCATCGAACAATGACACAATTTTTGGGGGGAATGTTATCTGGGTAAATCATTACCACCTGAGTCCTCTTTCATATCAAAGTCATGGACCCATACCCTGAGACTGCTGGCCAACTATGTAGCAAACAAAAAAAATACAGTTACACCCTCTTTGTTAAATCGTAACCCCGCCCTCTTAGCCTCTAAAGGGTTCTCACAATCAGCACTCCTCTTGATTTTCTGTCATTCTTGAGGCAGCTTGTAAATGCCCACCACAGTCACAGGAGATAGACATATATGGGGATATTCTCAAGAACGTGCGATAAACATCGCCAAAATAGGCTAACGCCACTTTTCATATTGCCGCCTATCGCGGGAAAATAACTCTGTGTCAACGTCGGATTCCCAACACGGCGGTAACATGCGATAGTGTCCCGATAATGCCTCAAATGTCCGCGATACAACTACCGCGACGGCGATAAAAAAGGAAACCCGAACGCGAAAAAAGTTGCGATGGGCCCAACCGCGATTGAAAAATCGGCGACAACCAGCACCAGGCTTGCAATTCCCACGTCAAGTGGGAAAAATCACCATAAAAGCAGCAAAAAAAAAAAAACATAACAACTGCGAAGCACAATGGAGGCAGCAGGAGCAAGTACAGAGGACAACCCGAACCCCACAAGCCCCACGGAGGACCAGCCTGGGACCTCGGGGTCAGGGAAGGGCAAGGAGAAGAGGAAGACGAGGTTCAGTCCGAAGGAAAACAGGATCCTGATTACGGAGGTGATAGAACACCATCAACAACTGTTCGTCACCTCCACTGTGTCATTGGCAACAGAAAATGGAACATGGCAGTCCATCGTGGACAAGGTGAATGCAGTCGGAGTGCTGAGGAGGACAATGGACGAGGTCAAGAGGCGCTGGAATGATGTGAAGCGCAAAACCAAGCAGAAACTCGCAAACAACCGCAAAGCAGCAATGCAGACTGGGGGTGGGAGCCCTGCGCCACAGGAGGAGCTGGATGAGTTGGAGGAAATGGTGTCCACAGTCATCAGTGTGGAGATGGAGGCAGGAGTCGGGGGACCGGACACTGCTCAACATGACCTGACACAAAAGCAACAGGGTGAGTAACCACCAGGGACTGGGGGACGGGGGAGATGGGCACAATGGCACACATGCACAATGAAGTATAGCACACTGCACAACCACAATGACTCTGCATCATGTCCCTGATCTCCTTGCCATACTGCAGCACACATAGAAACAGCAAGTAGTCCCCCGTCCACAATGTTCCCAGAGGGGGCCCTCCCCACACATCACCAATCTCACAACAAACTCATGCACATGTGCTGAACCCAGCAAAGCTGCGGATCCGTGAGCCCCACTGACAATGCAAGTGACACTGCATGGCGATGAGCATGTCTGCAGGCCACTCATCATGACATGTTGCACCCCACGACACCGAGGTGGCTGAGTGTAGTCCACATCCAGAAAGGAGCAGGTCACACACTGACACATCCACGTGCACAAACAACCCCTGACGGCAACAAGACATCTGCGGACAAACCATGCCCAAGAGTCTCAACTCCCACCAAGAGCCCAATTTACCCAAGTATGCAACATCTCAGCACTGCATAAGTACAGAAGTCAAAGGCACACCGCCTGAAAGGGAGAAGGCCAAGCAAAGACTGAGCTGCAGGGGCGACTCTCCCACAATGCAGCACACACACAAGAATCAGAGCACATCAACATTGACAACAATGTGGTACAAACTGCAACACTTTCACAACAGAACAGAGGACACAACTGCTGCCGCTTGTGTGTAGAAACAGGCCAATCACATTTGGCATAGCAGGGATATGTGACATGATAATGGACAAGTACAACCCCACATCCCTGATGGTGCACAAATGTCCACTGTCCCGCTTCAAATAGGCAGCTCCTCCTAAACAGTCACAATGTACATTGTCATGCAGTCTGTTTGGAAACTTGGCCAATGCGTGAACATACATGGAACACACTGTTAAACTGCATTTCCCCTTTTACATTGCAGAGGGAGAATCCTCACCTCCTGCAGAGCAGACCGAACACCTCCTCACTGATGATGAGGAGGACCTCCCCACCTTCGACACCGACGCCCTCCAAGAGCTCATGGACAGCTTCGGCACCCCACCTCCAGGAGCAGGGCAGCCCAGCTGCATCGAGGAGACCCCACCCCCCTGCACAGACCACACAGCAGGAAGCACCCACCACCCTGGCTGTCTCCCAGGATCCCCACGACCAACATATGGCATTTCAACGCCGTGTGTTGGAGGGCCAGAAGGAGATGGCTGAGCAGGTGCGGGTGGGGTTCGACCTCATGGCAGCCAAACTTGATGCCATCCATGGGTGTCTACGTCCCATCAGGGACCTCTTACAGTCCCTAACGGACACCCACAGTCCGCTCCATGGTCTCCAATGAGCCATGGCTGACATCGCTGGAGTCATGACTCGGAGACAAGAACACCTGTCTAGTCAGAGTGGCTCCAGCGATCTCATCCGTGAGTTGGGACACATGCGGAGGCTCATGGAGGACTCGGTGCGGATGGAGGCGGAAAGGATGGCTGCCACGGCTGCACATCAGCGAGATGTGGCTGGGATCTTCCATGCCCTGCAGATCCTCATCATGGCATTGCTGCCACAAGGCCTGGCGCAGATGAATGCTGCTGCTCCTACACCATCCACATCTACGCCCCCTGATGTGTCAGTGCCCCACAGTGCGGCAGACATTCCACCTCCGTCACCTGATGTGTCACTGCCACACAGTGCGGCCGGCAATCCACCTCCGGCCCCTGATGTGTCAGTGCCACACAGTGCTGCAGCCGAAACAGCAACATCCACAGGTGAGGCACATGAAACATCAGAGGACGAAGATGCGGATGAATCTGCCTTAGTGGTAAGGCGGAGGCGGTAGCATTCATCTCCGCCATATGGCCTGTTTCTGCTTGGTTGTGCCCTCTGCATCATCACCTTCCACTGTCCCCCGATACACTCGGCAGCACTCACCTTGGACCTCGACATGGACTGCCATATTCTGTTTGGTTACATGACACACCAATCAGACTGCGAACTGAACTCTTCCTCTTCCGATGAACTTGTCCTTCCCTAATGGACTCTGGCTGGCCCTCCATGGGGCAACAATGTAAAGTGGGGTGTGCATGGCCCTGTACTGCTCCAGCTGCAACACTCCACTGGATGTGAATAAAACATTCCAATTCACACAGATGTGTCATGTCTATGATCCTTCAAGTATGACAGAATGGATGAATGTAGGGTCACTGATTCCCTCTCATGTCCATTTTGCACATGTTGTGGGGCTTGGGTCACAGGGTGCAACATTGCCGATTGCGGTCCGGGTGGCGCAGACACTACAACGGAGACACACGCATTGGTTACTTCCTTGTCCAGGCCAGAACTGAACCACGCCTAGAGCCCCGGGCTCATTGTTCACACCCCTATGCTGGACTGGCATACGCCAGCCCAGCCCACTCTGCTTACGCTCACAGGGGGTGACGACACAGCTACATGTCCCAGGTCTTCCCTGTAGTGAACTGCTGGTCACTGGTCTAGTTGTCAGCATGCCACAGCCACTCCCTGAGGGCTGGTTTACACCCACACCACACCCATCCAGCACAGGCGTCACGGGACATGTGACCCTGCCAATAAAAGGGGCCCACCACAGCACATCCCCCATTGCCGGAGGTGACATGATGGCGTCCGCATCCTCGGAACTCAATCATTAAGGGTTCCGTGACTTGCGTTGCACAGAGTTAGTGGCACCCGATGGCCTGCGTCCGGCACGGGCCTACCGCCACATGGCGATGACTTGCGTTGCACAGAGTTAGTGGCACCCGATGGCCTGCGTCCAGCATGGGCCTACCACCACTTGGCGATGACTTGCGTTGCACAGAGTTAGTGGCACCCGATGGCCTGTGTCCGGCATGGGCCTATCGCCACGTGGCAATGACTTGCGTTGCACTGAGTTAGTGGCACCCGATGGCCTGCGTCCGGCACGGGCCTAGCGCCACGTGACGATGACTTGCGTTGCACTGAGTTAGGCCCACCTGAAGAGCTGAGCGGGTGTGCAGCCTGCGATGACGCGTTGGCCTCGATACGGCGTCCAGCAAATCAAGAATTGAATTATAAGCCCTGCTGGACCACAGTGTACGCGCAGGCAGCAGTCAGCACACACATGACTCCACGGTGTGGTGCCGCAGGGTGTGCTTGGGGCCTGTGGTGCGGAATCCAGCGATCGGCTGAGGAGGTTGCACCGGCACGTGGAGGGCCCTCTTGGAGACACGCTGGTGGCGGCAAGTGAGCATTGAGGCCTGGGTGCGCAGGGGCGGGCAGTCATCGCTGGGCGGCGGACCGGTCTGGGGACCAGGGCTGGGGTGCAGCAGGCGCAAAGGATCGCGCAGGCACCACCGGTCATGGCGGCGGCCTTGTGGCTGGGTGGGGTGCGCCGCCCTGGCAGACACGACCCTGCATGCGCTGACGAGATGTACGCGGGTTGGCTTGGGACATAGTCACCTCGTCTCCAGTGTGAATACGGCCATTGAATGTGGTCAGGCACGTGTGTGTAGGCCTATGGTCACAATATGGTGGACACAGAGACACACGCAGTAGTTACTGTGGTGGCCATCCCGGAAGTGGACCACGCCCAGGGCCCCGGGCTATTCATTCGCGACATACGCTGGCCAAGGCCGCTCCGCTCACGCTTACAGGGGGGGTCCACATGGCTACATGTCCAAGCTCTTCCACACTGCCTGGGGTAACCTGTTTGCGTCCAATGTCCACTACACTGCTAACAACAGCAGTAGATGTCCACATGGACATATCTGTGCTCTGCATACTGCAGTCTGTCCAGCACATCTCCGCCACACTTAGCATTGTGTCCTTTCTTATTGCTGGGTCCCTTGCCTCCTTCGCACATTCTTGGTTCCCACCTCTCCCCACATTCTGCAATTGTGTGGCAGAGGGGCCCTGCCTTTGTGGATGGTTTGTCTACATGTCTGGCCCCTGTTACCATGGGACTTGTGTTGTCTTGTCCGGTAGTTGGGCATGTTGGTTGGCATGTTGTATGTGATTTTGTTACGAGTGCTCTCCCACAGTTGTGAGTTGTGTGATTGTGGAGTTGAGGTGTGTGGTGTGTTCAGATAGTACTTACCAATGAGCAGTGCATTGCCATGGGTGCCATCCTGGAAGCGCTGGTTGAAGATGGACTGTCGGAAGATATATGTATCATGCACAATGTCTGTGAAGTTGGCGACGACATTGGTGAGCTGTCCCCAGTGGTCCACTATCGCCTGCACATTGATGGAATGCGTGTGCTTTCTGTGGCGGTAATTGTGTGCAGGGTCGGCAGGGGGCACAAGTGGTACATGTGTACAGTCAATTGCCCCCGACACGTGCGGTAAGGCAGCTATCGCGTAATTCTCTTGCATGGTCTCCAGCTGTTCATGCACAGCGTGGGGGAAGTGAAGGTGCCGGGGTATCAAGATGATACAAACCAGGATGTTTACAGGTATGATGAATCCTGCATGATGAGACCGTAACAGATGTTTGTGTGGTTGTAACCTTCCTTTTCTTTCCTGCGGAGGTTACGAGCACACGGACTTCTGTTACAGTATGTTTGGACTGGATTCATCATACCTGTATGCATTCCGGTTTGTCCAAGTGCAATACACTGTACCAGATTACATTTGTGACTATGAGGACGCTTGACCATTGTCACCATTTCTCCAACAGGTTTCTGACTACTGATTTCGGGATCTGGAATGGTATTTGGGAGTTCCCGCAGCATTTGCAGTTTATTGGATCCACACGTTGCCCTGTTGAAGTTCCCCATTGGGAATGGAACGCGTTGGCTGAGCTTTTCGTCTTGTTGTTTATGTATTTGTAATAAAGTTCTGTTTTTCCACTAACGTTGACTGCTGGACTTCATGACCTGGGGGGGAGGGTCCGGGGGGTGGTTGCGGTGGGTGTTGTGGCTCTCTTGGGTCTCCAGGCTGCATGATCATTGTCTCCATGGCATCTGTTGGTCTTCAGATGTGCCTCTGGGCTGGGCTCCCTTTCATACTGCAGGTTGTCGTCCTGCTTAACACCAGTAAGAGGCAGGTGTTGAATACCTGCTGCTAACGCGCCTTATCGCCTGTTTTCGGATCGCGAAGTGGTGTTTTCGTGTGTTTTTGCACGGGAACGCCTACTCTGCATATCATTAGCGTTAGTTGTCGCTCTCATCCGTGGTGATGTGTTTTGCGGCAGCTATCGCGGGAAAACTGGCGATGTCGGCAATTTGCACCAGCTTGTGAATGGGGCGAAAAGTCTATCGCCACATTTGCAGAGCTAAAGTGCCAATAAATCGGCGATGGCTCCTTGAGAATATGCCCCTTATTTGTTTAATGTGTTTTATAATTTATACATTGTTTATTGAAAGAAATTATTTGTTGGCAGGTGCTCAGAGCAGATGCATGCTTTTTTTTCATGTGCCCCCATTTTGGACCAGTAGTGTGTGAATTTTATAGGAGTATTCTTTACTGGATAGTGCTGCAAAGTCACCTTTTCTGCATGGTCACTCTTGATTTCTCACCTATTTCTGGACCCGGTTTCCTGTAAGTAGGTTAAGAAAATTCACCATAAACAAGCCTAGGTATAAATGAAACTTTTTAAATAACTTATTTACTTTCAAAGTTAATTTTCACTTAGTGCAAAAAATCTTATTTAATAGTGAAAGTATTTTTTGATGACCTTAGTGCAAAAGTAACTTCATAAAACGTACTTTGTGCTGCATTAGCCAAAACTGTCTCGGAACCACTTTTTGCCACTAATTTTACTTCCAAATGTCCAATACACATTCCTTGCTGGAATAATGACCTAGGCCGAAGCAGGGTAGGGGTGTTGTCAATAACTGGCCAATTACCAGGGATAGCGATTTGGGAAAGGGGGGTCAGTAACACTTGCAAGAACAAAGGCCAGCCTTCACACTACCTCTTTGGACATCGAGATGCTAAATGGTGCTGACAGAATCTGCTCCCATTCATTCCCCTGATCCCTCCTAGAAAGTTTCGCTCCAACCACAGCCCCAGAGGGCTGAAAACCCATTATTGGCCCTGAATAAGGCAGTGGTTGAGGGGGAACCAGAGCCCCCTCTCATGAAAAGAGAGGTTACCATTTTTTTGATTTAGGACATTTGAGAAATTTTACAGTCAAGAGAACAGGGATTTGTTGCACAGGGTGAGAAAGTTGGCAGGATTTGGTGGGAAAATTCAACAGTCGCTGGCCTGAACACAGAATAAGACTAGCACCAACTCACCACCTACTCAGAACATTCTTAGAATTGGGCAGAATATCTAAAGACCCTGCTGGAACAAAAATGACTCAAGAAACCCTGACTCCTGGTAGACCCAGGGATTGAAAAAGCTCCCCATGGGTCAAATGGCTGACCTCCTATTTACCAGCTGCAGGGATACGGAAAGCAGAAGAGTATCTTTCAATAAGAGATCCCAGCTTTACACAGAGGACCGATCCCTGCAGGAGACCTGACCAGAGAAAAACCTGGAGTCTAGAAGCCTGCCCTCTGAACCTGTGGGCTGCTGGCGTGACCCAAAGTACTTTTCCAGCAGCTAGAGAAATATGGCATTTAGTTTTTTTTTCCACTTCAGGGGAACCTCGACAAGGTTATTAGGTTTGCACAGGGAGGGTGTACCCAAGGCAAAGAAAAAATACAGGTTTGCTCCAGTTGGAGATTTATGTTGCACTGCAAACTGGTTCAGCAGGACCTAGCTGTAAGGTATCTGGTATTGTGGTGCCCTGCTCTGCTACAGAGTCCAGTGTTGTCCTGCTTTTGCATTCTGAGAACCAAAACTGACTGAATCCAAAGGGAACCTTGGACTGGGGTGAGGTATCAAATCTATCCTGTCAAAGAAGCAACCACAGATGCTAGGAAATCCTGCAATGTTCCACTTGCAGATTTTGGTTAGAGCTAACAGTTTCAGTGGGGGATTGACGATGACAAATACTGTGAGCAACCATTGCTGGCTTCTGGCTTGGACCTTGCACTGCTGGAGGACTTTGACTTCCAAAAATTAGACCGAGTCAGAATTTAAAAACATTGATCCTGGCATCCTACTTTGTGTATACAACCTGTGCTCCATTGTCATCAGCTTGAAATCAACCGAAACTGAGACTTTGGATTGGCAATAAACTTTTTCCAGGCACTTTTTGCCTTAAAACTTTAAATAATCATATTTCCGTTTCACCTTGTTTATTTTTGATCACTTTGGTGTGTTTCTGCGTACTTATGCTTTTTTATTTTTCTAAATTGGTTTGAAATTTTTATTTTGTTATTTTCTTGGCTTTGAACGTATTGGTATTGCTTGAACCTAACACCCCTTTCTGTATGGAGCCAGGGCCGGCTTTAGCACTGGTGGCGCCCTGTGCGACAATGTCTGTTGGCACCCCCCCAATGAACACCTCTGCCAGCCACGGATTCCCTCACTAGCACCCTTTAACAGTGCCTCTCAAGTGTCCATAACCACTGTCTCTCAAATTCATTTAGTTTTATAGCGCCACTCATACCAATGTAAGGTGTCAGAGCACTTTACACCACACACACATTGCACAGAGACAATCATATGTGTGTAATTCAGTGTATAGGAAATGTTACATCAGACAGTACTACAAGGTGTAGTGTAGGAGTGACGTCATCGATACTGGTAGGCAATATAGTTAAAGTTCTTATTCAGGAAAGGCACAAATTCAGAATTTAAAACGTAACATCATTGTTAGGGGTTCTCTTTCATAATAAGAATTGTTTTCTACCCAAATGAACCCTTTTCACAAGATTAGGATAATGAAAGACTGGGCAAAAAAACATATAGCTCTAACCTATACCTTGCATTTTGCAGCACCTCTAGGGTGACAGTTAATGGCTCAATGTTCTATATTAGGATTTTGACTTATAAACGACAAGTAACAAAAGGAGCTCTCTTACAGAAGCAGTAACCCACTGACTGACCTATTTACATTATATGCACTTCGTTATCTGCCTAGTACACATTCTTAGCAGCAGGTATTTTAACCCTCTGAGTTACCTTAGTATGAGTCAAAACTTCCACTAGACAAACCTCTGGTCTCTTTCCAGAAAGACGATTATTCACCGGACTTCTCTTGACATTTTAATTGATGTCTGAAAGTTGCCGGAGGCCAGGAACAAGGCAGCAGGTGCTTTTAAAATGATAATACACATTTTAAAAAATGACGCCCCCAGCCCAAGTCAACGCCCGGTGCGGTCGCACCGATCGCACCGCCCTAGAGCCGGTGTGGAGCTACCAACTGCTTGTGCCAGAGGTACCAAAGATTCAGCAGAGTTTCACTAAAACTATGTTGTGACATTGTGCCTATTAACTTTGTAAGTATTCCCCTATCATAAATTAATATACCACGTTTTGACCGATAGCAAACTTATTAGCTACGTCATATTGAAACCCTGAGGGACTCATTTACTATATTTTGATGCACTGCAGTGCAGCAAGACTTTCTGCTGTGCTGCCGTGAGTCAAAATAAAAGGACAGTAATGCACTGTATCTACAAGATACAGCGGATTCCTGTCCTTCTCTCCTACTCCGGCACACAAACAGCAGCCATGCACTAATACATAAGTCCTTGCGGCATGGTGCAAGGGTGCCTGCGTTGCCGGGATGATTGTTGTTGTGCAGGAAGTGATACCTTCTTGCACTAAAAACAATCATTAATGGTGTTTTGCTGCTTCTATGTGGGCTGCGGAATGCAGCACTCATAGAAAGAGCAAAAAACGAGGAGAAATAAAAGCATTTCTCCCCATTGCCCCACTCCTACGCCTCCCCTCGGGAGCCGTAGGAATCTGATGCATTCCCAGGTATACAACACTTTGTAAATCTGGGAATGTGTCAGGTTCCATGGATGTTGCACGGGGACAACCACAGCAACATCCATGGAATGCCCCTTTTATGCAGAGTAATGCGTGAAAGGGGCCCATATTTACAAAGCCATGAAAAGTCATGCAGGGTGAGTTTACATGGCCTTGTAAATATGATCAGGCACTGCGCCGCCGGTGCTTCAAAAAAGTGATGCACCAGGGAAGCAATGGGCTTGTAAATAAGCCCCGGAGTGTGGAGTCTTCTGGAGTCAAAAGTGAAGGGTGCTTTGTGTGGATGAAGCCTACTGACACCATTTGAGGGGGAACCAATGAAGGTTGTTCCTGTGTTAGAATGGCCATTTTTGATAGGCCTCTGGTTAGGGTATGCCTCATGTTGGGGTTGTTTACTCTGTTCCTAGTAATGATAGCCACTTTAACATGCATTGGCAAAGACAATATTTCTTATTATTTCTTCAAAGATCAGCCGCCAATGTATAAGCTAACAAGTAACAAAGGGAGGCAGGGACAGACTGTTGGTGGAAATGGGAATGAACAGGGAGGGAGACTGAGGGGATTGACAGTAGCAAACAGGGAGGCTGATGGTACAGGAACAGGAGTAGGCAGAGGAGTTGTAGGAGCCGGGAAGCAAGGTGAGAGAAGCTCATGTACGTTGGTAAAAATATGCAAAAGATGGTGCATGAGGCGGAAGGCAAAAAGATAATAACCACTCTGGTGGATAATCCAGTTGACTTGTTGCAAATGGCCTCAACTGGATCCAATCGCAGCACCAGGCACTACTTGTGTATAATTCACCTTTTTTCCACAGTCCTCAGCTTTCGCCTTATTCACAGTATGGTGCGAGAGATGACATGGCCATTTACATTTTCGTGATCATTAAGTTCGACAAAGGACTCAGATCCTGCCCAGTGCAGAATTATGTCAGAAAAGTAGCCGCCATCTTTAAATATATATGTTTCTCATCATACAGGCTAGCAATGTTATCTGTGCATACAATATATAGATGTTAACATACAATTTTACAGCTCGGAGTGATACTTATTAACAGACTTGTACTATTTTTGTATAAGCAATATATATATACACCAATATTTCATTCAATTAATAATATATACATTTTTACATACATGATGCAATTTAGTAACCCTGCTAATTTTCCTCTCCATCACAGATACCGGGCATTGCCTTTTGGTTGGCGTCTCGCCCATGTGGACATGCATCTCATCGATAATACCTAAATTAAAGTTATCCAGCCAAAATCTATATTGGAGTATTGGAATCTATTACTTTTGATGGAAAATACAAACCATCACAATTCAAAAATATTATTACAAGAGTAGTCTTCCTACCAGCATATACCAGCAATCTGCATGTTGTCTGTGCCCCAAGCCACAAACCAACCAAGATGTATTTAGCCCAGGCGCTCTCGGCTGGCTGGCTCAGTGCGGGAGCGTCTGTGACTGGTGACCTATTTCACCGCAAATATCCTCTAGCGGGAGCTGCTGCGGACGAATCCAATCGGGAGAGCACCTGACTTGATGCGACCTACTCCCGGGGGATCGGGGAAGACAGTGGTGCCCAACGGTCCGGTGAGTGACATCGGCACGAAACAGGCGAAGACGCGGCTGCCATTTTCCCCTTCAATGCTGCACAGCGTGGGGAGAGGTGCAGGCCGCCCAGGAAGGCATTGCAACGGCGATCTGGGGGCGGCGACAGGCACAAAAATGGGTGTGAATTGCCAGGGTAATGTATATATTTCACCGATCTCTGATTCAAACTGGAATCGGCGCTGCCTGACTTCAAAATGGCGCCTGTGACGGACATAATGCCTCGGGATAACTCCGGACCCTCTCCCCAGCCAGTCCCTCTACAGAAGCGGCGAGAGGCGTCCCCTATTCCCCGGCGGGCGCTCCATTTGAGCCTTCAGCAGCCCATAGCCCTGTCACAATACGGAAAACATTGCAGCTTTGAGAACCACGGAAAGATGCCGATGCCCACCTGAGACTGGGGACCGGCCGAATGGAACACCAGGGGCAGAATCTCTTGCCTGACCCCATGTTGGCCCCCATGAGATCAATCTGACTCAACTTGCCTGACTATAACATGGCAGCCTTCCCTTTCCTATCCTGCCACCCTCGTCTTCTACACTCGCCCGTCTCTGGACTCAATGACCTTCGGTCACTTCCTGATCTTCACACTAAGCCGGCTGAGCACGAATCACATGGCCGATTCCCGGTGGAGCTGCTCCGACAGCTATAGGGGAGATTGGCTCTGGCACACCGCTATGGCCGTCACCTTCCCAGCCGGACTTCGGACATTTGTCTCGTCAGTTTCTCCGCTGCTGTCTCCTTCCTGTGGTCTCCCAACTCTCCTTGGTCCTTTTTGGGTCTTGATTTTCTTGTTCGCTAGTAACTGATCTTCACACTAAGCTGGCTGAGCATGAATCACATGGCCGATTCCCGGTGGAGCTGCTCCGACAGCTATAGGGGAGATTGGCTCTGACACACCGCTATGGCCGTCACCTACCCAGCCGGACTTCGGACATATGTCTCATCAGTTTCTCCGCTGCTGTCTCCTTCCTGTGGTCTCCCAACTCTCCGTGGTCTTTTGTTGGGTCTTGATTTTCTTGCTCGCTAGTAACTCCTGTCTGGACTACGTAATCATGCTGTAACTAATGTGAAAGATTTGTAACTTGTAACATGCTGTTTCCTTATGTAAAGCGCTCTGATACCTCCGGGTCTAGCCAGCGCTATATAAAACTCAAATAAATAAAATTTAAAAAATTTAAAAATGTGGGCTTTCTCTGTACTTTCTCTGATGCTACCTAACTAAAATCTTGCTCAAGATTAGTAGAATGCGTTGCTCGTCTTGCTACTCTTCAATAACATTCAGTGGTCAAATCCTGTGTAAGAATACAAAACATAATAATGTTAAAATTGGACTGAAAAGCCAGCTCTAAAAAAACACCACATTTATAACTGTTACAGAAAAATCCAAAAAGGATAAAAGAAAAAGTTAAAAAACAGTACAAATACATAGACGGCCTGTTTTCTAAAGGTGTCTCACTAGGTAATGCATATTTCTATTGGCAATCCTGTGTTAAATTATTGCCTCAAGTGTACTGACAATTCTTTGCTGGAATTGAGGCCTATGGGTGGGAATGTTTCAAAATCAATGATAAACTTGGATTCAAGAATTCTCAGCTTGCGTTCTCTGTCGCCACCCCTTACTTGTGGCAATACGGCATACAAAACCACAAATGTTAAGAGTTTTGCATTCTGAAAGTGTAGTTCCTTAAAATGACGAGCTACAGGGTAGTGTTCATCATTCCGTTTGATAGCTCGTTTATGTTCCAACACTCTTTTCTTTGCCTTGTGGACTGGTAGTGCTATCCAATGGTCCAATATTCTCTGGATTTGCTATACAATGGAATGCAAAACATGCATAACATGTATAAATAATGCATGCAAAGACAATGCATAGCAGTGTGTAAAAAGTAACAAGAATGTATAAATGAATGGTCAGTTTTTACAAATGGCATATAGAAAAATAGAACACCAAATGTTTGCCATGCAGTTATGACTTTAAGTCTATTTATTTACAGAGTTTATTGTTTTAAGAGGGCAATGGGAGGGTAAACTTTCCCTTTAAGAGCACTCTATTCACAACTCTATGATCAGTGGAAGGCTCTGGTCAAAACGCATCGCCACTTGTGTGTTATCTGCACTAAGAGGATGAAAAAAGAAATTAAGTAAATAATTTGGATTGCTGCACCCAGTCTGGTTGTGCTGCCCTTCTTATATAAACATTTCCAGTTTCAACTTTATTTTGGTCATAGACCATCAAAGTCGGAGATCAGAACGAAAAATACAGTACATAACCCCAGTTAAAAGCACAATCAATAACAAATTGCAACGTTTAAAAAATAAGGTGGGCTTACTGAGGTGACAACAAAACAAATATCATAGATCTTAAAACCATAGTATGAAATAATGATTAGAAAGCCATAAATAGAAAGATATTCTCATGTTTTAAAATCACACATAAAGTTTGAAAATATGCCAAAATTAAAACACTCTACATACAAGGAGAATGATTAATTTCGGCAGAGTTGACAGAAAATGTATCTTGACCCTAAAGGTTAGTGTGCGATGACATTGCATCGAATCGGCCAAACACTCTCCAGATACTTGGCGATCGAGAACACAATAGTGGACGAGGTGTCGACTTTGCAGATTCTCAGGGTGACCCTATACTGATGCACTCCTAACGAACATAGAAGGGGGACGATCCAGTGTTTACGCTGCTCTAATTAAAAGAGGCAAAAAAACAGCAGATGGTCATCAGTTTCCTCACACCCATTTCATGCTGGGCGGAGGCTACTTCCCCCCAACCATGTTTCCATTTTGAGGTAAATGAAGTGAGGGGAAGAGTGCCCAATCTCAAGCTTATATAAAGGGCTTTGGTAGAGGGAGGATCGATCTGGTCCAAGAAGGTCTGAAAAGCTGAAAAGGGCTTAAACCCTATAAAATGGTTGCTAAAGTACCCCAGATTTAGCTGGTAATCAGCTTCAACTCCTCGTGCTCCCAATTAAGAAACTATGGGGCATATTCTCAAGGAGTCATTGCCGATTTATCTGCACTTTAGCGCCGCAAAAGTGGCGATAGACTTATCGCACCATTCTCAAGCTGGTGCAAACTGCCGATATCGCCAGTTTCCCAGCGATATCCTCCGCAAAAAACATTGCCATGGATGAGAGCGACAACTAACACTAATGATATGCAGAGTAGGCATTCCCGTGCAAAAACACATGAAAACACCACTTCGCGATATTCTCAACGACCAGTCAGATCCGCGATTCGACCCAAAAACAGGCGATAAGGTGCATTAGCAGCAGGGATTTAACACCTGCCTTCTACTGGTGTAAAGCAGGTCGACAACCTGCAGCATGAAAGGGAGCCCAGCCCAGAGCCACATCTGAAGACCAGCACATGTCATGGAGCTACTGACCATGCAGCTCGGAGACCCAAGAGGGACACAACAGCCACCGCCTCCACCCCCAGGACCCCCCCCGGACTACCACCGAGGCAGCGCAGAACAAGACAGCTGACCTTCCCAAAATGGCATGGCCCCTCAGCCACACAATTGCAGAATGTGGGGAGAGGTGGGAACCAAGTATGTGTGAAGGAGGCAACACTCACCCATGAATAAGAATGTACACAATGCCAAGGGTGGCGGTGATGTGCTGGACAGACTACAGTATGCAGAGCACAGACATGTCCATGTGGACATATACTGCTGGTGTTTGTAGTGTTGTGGACAGTGGACGCAACCATGTTACCTCAGGCAGTGGGGAAGACCCCGGTCATGTATCCGTGTCATCCCCCCCTGTAAGCGTAAGTGGAGTGGGCTGGTCCGGTGTACGCCAGGCCAGCGTAGGAGTGTGAATAAATAGGCCGGGGCTCTGGGAGTGGTTCACTTCCCGGATGGCCAACGTGTCTGCCAGGGAGGCGCCCCTCACCTTGCCACGAGTCCGCCGCCATTACCGCCAGCCTCCTCAGCCGATCCCTGGCATCCACGACACAGGCCCCCAGTGCACCCAGCGGCACAGCACAGCGGAGTTATGTGTGTGCTGACTACTGTCTGCGGCCTACACTGCGGTCAGCAGGGCCCTCAAATCAAATCCAATCCTGACCTGCGAGGACACACCATCATCTCTGGCTGCAAACCCGCTGAGCGCTTCAGGTGCCACCAACTCAGTGCACCACAAATCATCGTCACGTGGCTGTGGGCCCTTTCTGACCGCTGCCTCTGGCCTACACTGCGGTCAGCAGGGCCCTCAAATCAAATCCAATCCTGACCTGCGAGGACACGCCATCATCTCTGGCTGCACACCCGCTGAGTGCTTCAGGTGCCACCAACTCAGGGCACCACAAGTCATCATCACATGGCTGTGGGCCCTTTCTGACCGCTGCCTCCGGCCTACACTGCGGTCAGCAGGGCCCTCAAATCAAATCCAATCCTGACCTGCGAGGACACGCCATTATCTCTGGCTGCACACCCGCTGAGCGCTTCAGGTGCCACCAACTCAGTGCACCACAAGTCATCGTCACGTGGCTGTGGGCCCTTTCTGACCGCTGCCTCCGGCCTACACTGCGGTCAGCAGGGCTCACAATTCAAATTGAGTCTTGATTTATTAATGGTGCAGTCCAGTAGGCAACAGACATTGCTATCAGTGCGGCCCGCCCGGATGATGCATCATCGCAGGCTGCGCACCCGCTGAGCGCTTCAGGTGCCACTGACTCAGTGCACCACAACACATGTACCCTTTATGATTGAGTTTTGTGCTGTGGACAGCTGACGTGACAATGTCTCCTCAGGCAGTGCGGAAGACCTGGGACGATGATGATGAAGATGAGGCAGGTGTACCACACCCCACTGCAGCTGCAGCGGAAATATCCCGAAGGACACAATGATTAACAATCACTGCACATGAGCACGCTCATCTCTGGTGCCCCTACCTCAGTGCACCACAAGTCATGGACCCTTTGTGTTTGAATCTTTTGTGTGTGATTCCAGATCTGGTGCCCCTACCTCAGTGCACTGCAAGTCATGGACCCTTTATGATAGAATCTGTGTGTGTACTACGAAGATCACTGTTCTAGTTGTTGCCAGCTCCAACCACTCCCTGAGTGCTGGCTTACACTCACCCCACACCCATCCAGCACAGGCGTCACTGGACATGTGACCCTGGCAATAAAAAGTGGCTGGGCGCACGTGCCCGTAGCCAGTTCCACTATCTATCTAAGTGTGTCCTTGTGGTCATTATGTATGCATGATGGGCTAGGGCCCTACCACCTTACCTTGTGCTGTGGAATGTGGACACAACCATGTCACCTCAGGCAGTGTCTAAGACCTTGGACACGTAGCTCTGTTCGTCCCCCCCCTATAAGCGTAAGTGGAGTGGGCTGGGCCGACGTACGCCAGGCCAGCGTAGGGGTGTGAAGGATTTGCCCGGGGCTCTGGGCGTGGTTCGGTTCTGGCCTGGACAAGGAAGTAACTAATGCGTATGTTTCTGTTGTAGTGTCGGCGCCAACCTTCCCGCAATCGACAATGTTGCAATGTAGCATGCACCCTGAGGGCGGGCTCGCACGAACGGAGAAATAAAGCAGCGCAAGACCGCTCGGGGTCTTGGCTCATACATGCCAAGTGTTGTGTGTATCTGTTATGCCGCAGCAAGAGCCAAATGCCTAGACCTACTTGCAGCGCGAGTTCAGCCACGCATGGACTCTACATCTGTGTCCGCCCTATCCTTACCATGAGGCCTACACTCACGTGGCCGCCCACCTTCAATGGACATCATCACAGTGTGGTTGTCAGGCTTGTGGACATGCGCAGACAGGCATGACAATGGTGTGCCGTAGGAGTGCAAGTGATGCAACCGCGCTGCGCGCACAAGTAAATAGGCTCAGGGAGGGAGGAGCAGCTGTGAGGCAACGTAACACACAGTGATGCCGCACATGCAAGACATGTCAAACATGAATCCCAAAGTCGCACACATCCCACCCCACCCCCAACAAGCCACTTCACATTTCCTGAATGCAAGCAGATGAGAAACTAACATGAGGGATGAAAGCTCCTTTGTCTGAACTATCAGGAGGAAGCACATCTGCACCTCCGACCACGGAATTGCATGTGCCCAGCACCCCCTGACAGATACTATAGCAGCTGATGTCGACTCCCACACTACTCACAGCCCGACGGAAGACCAACGTATGCACACCCCACACACAGAAGACCTTGCTCAAAGTTATCTTGCATGGAATGGCCTTCACACTTACTCCCACACCATCCCAGGCGTACAACAGTTGCACACTAAAACTACTCATTGATCCGAGCTGTGGCATTTCATCCACAGAACTGGCACAGGTCAGAACAGTGCCGCTTCAACCAGAGCCACTAACGCAATGGCAGAACATCCCAGACACATGCACAACCCCTGTCAGGTGGAACTGTACCGTGCACGTATGCTGCACTTACTGGGGGTACTGCCATTGGCAGTGCTGCGGATCAGTTACCGGCTAAACTTCCGCCTTGCCAACGTCACCTGCATTCAGCCTGTGTTGCATTGTCGATCGTGCATATTCGAGTGGTCCATGGATGTCTGCCTATCCAACAGGACGGTAGCTGAACTGGATTTTGACATGTGTGTGCACCCCCTGTTGGCCCACGACCAGGAGTGTCACTGTGATACCCGTTTATGGGATGCCTTGATACTTGGCATACATGCTGGTAGCTGGACCTGGGAGATTGCACAACTCCTCATGTGCAGTGACCACATTGAACCGCTCCCCCATTGGGCTGTAGTGCTAACTGGTGAAACAGGGTGGACGCAGCACATCTGTCCGGACCTGCTAATGGATGGCCTCGCCGTCCTGTTTGATGAAGTCGACAATGAGCTCATGTTGGAAATGATAGCCTACAAAGCTGCAATCGCTTTTATGGACGAGTAACTACGTACCTGCAGCCACAACAGATTGGAACCCATTGCACATGTCCCGACACCTTGTTGCATCTTGGAGATCTGGTCACATATCCCACGACAACAGTGGACATGGCTGCATTCGCCTGGACTCCGAATACATGAGCGGGCAACAACGCCGAACAACACACACCTGTTAAAGGTGAGGCACTCCCCCGGAGTGGTCAGCAGCGCTTGACAACGTTCCTCATTCTGACATACTGCTGCATTGGTCTGCATGTTGTTGCACAAATCTTGCCCGTACTGACATGCATATGCTAATAAAGTCTACGCACCTTCACTTGTATTCAACTGTGATGAGTGTTGGTTTGAATGACAATGTGTGTCTCACTGCCTATCTGGGTCACGGCCATACATGCGCACTGATAGCATTACCCAGGGAGTACCTTTTTGTGGAATCACTGTCCCTACATTCATCCATACTTTCATACTTGATTGAGCATAGACATGACACATCTGTGTGAATTAGAATTTTTTATTTACATTCAGTGGAGTGTTGAAGCTGGACCAGTACAGGGCCATGCAAACACCACTTTGCAATGTTGCCCCGTGGAGGGCCAGCCGGAGTCCTTTAGGGATTGACAAGTTCATTGGGAGTGGAAGACTCCAGTCCGCAGTGTGCTTGCTGTGTAACCAAACCAAATATGGCAGTCCATGTCGTGGTCAAAGGTGAGTGTCGCTGAGTGTATCGGGGGACAGTGGAAGGTGTTATTCCAGGGCGTGATGCAGAGGGCAGAACCAAGCTGAAACAGGCCATATGGCGGAGATGAATGCTACCACTTCATTCTTACCACAAAGCCCGATTCATCATCATCTCCGTCCTCTCAATTGTCTGGTGCCTCACATGCGGGGGGTGGTGTTTTGTCTGCATCACTGTGTGTTAGTGACACATCAGGGGCCGGAGGTGGAATGTCTGCCGCAGTGTGTGGCACTGACACTTCTGGGGGCGGAGATGTGGAGGGAGTAGTAGCAGCAGCATTCATCCGCGCCAGGCCTTGTGGTGGCAATGCCATGACGAGGATCTGCAGGGCATGGAGGATGTTAGACTTGGCATCTTTTGGCGTGTTTCCCCTGACTTTTTGCTTTCTGACCTCCTGGTTTTGACTCTGTTTTTGCTGGTGTAATGATTCTGCGCACTTTCCTCACTGCTGTCCAGTGGGAAAGTGCAAGTGCTCCTGTATAAAATGTGTTATGGATTGGTGTTTCCATGATTGGCCTATTTGGTTTATGTGTCAGTCCCTTGTAAAATGCACTGCGAGTGCCAGGGCCTATAGACCAAATGCTGATGGTGGGCTGCAGCACTGGATTGTGCCACCCACGCAAACAGCCCGTAAAGTCTAACTCAGGCCTGCCATCGCCATCGCAGAGCCTGTGCGCAGCCTGGGGCTGCCATGTCGACTTGGCAAGTGCACACACTTGCAAGTCCCTAAACCTTCCCTTTGCTACATGTTAGTCACCCCTAAGGTAGGCCCAAGGTACCCCTGTGGGCAGGGTGCGTTGTATGCGAAAGGTAGGACATGCCCTGGTGTGTGTGGCAAGTCCTGATAGTGAATTACAGCCTAGTTCGTTTTTCACTATTGCAAGGCTACCTGTCCCCCATAGGCCAGAACGGGCAGTTTTGATTATTACAGCTTATAATCCTAACTGACCCCGGGAACATGGTAGAAATTCGAGTTTAGTATGCCTGGACTCAGAATGATAAAATGCATCTTTTAGTGAAGTTGGTTTTAACATTCTGTGTTTGAAAATACCACTTTTTAGAAAGTGGGTATTTTCTTGTCTAACCATCCAAGCCTGCCTCTGCGGGTTGTGTATTCCTTGTCTGGAGTGTGAGTGACAGGGGCTGGGGGATGCCAGGAGACAGGGTGAGTCAGCACAGGGCTGAATAGCAAGATCTACATGTAGATGGGTGGGAGGGGTTGCACCTGGGCCCTGAATAGGACAGTGCCTTCCCTCCACAATGCTGGCTCCACCTCCTGTGGTGCGTCTGATGTCCCTGGCCTACTCACTGAAAGAAGGGACGGAGACTTGTCAACAAAGTGCTCCAGAACTGGTTTGGACTAGGCAAAGGCCTCTCTGCCTTCAGAGAACAAAGGAATTTGGGATATAAATATTGGGGCCCTGACCCCATGAATTTAGATCTCGCTGGAATCAAGGAACCTGCCAAGACGAAGAGCTGGAAGAGCTGCCAGGAGGAGTACTGCCCCTTTGCTGTGTTGTTGCTTTGTTGGGTTGGCCTGCAGCTGCTGCTTCTGCCTTGGGCAGTGAAAGGACTGAACCTTCTATAAACTTGTGCTGAGTATCTCCAAGGGCCTGGAACCGAGCTGGCCTCCTGTTAAGAAGTCTCAGGGACTACAAAGACTTCACAAGCCTCTGGGTACCGCTTCTGGAACGCTGTTTCAGTTGCCACAGAGGAAGGGAACTGCAACCGACGCCGTCAACCGAATCCATCCCTGGCCGGTGACCTGTTTGCACCGCAGACCGCATCGCCCCGCTTCGCATCGCAACCCTGGTCTCACCGTGGGCGACGTCCGACGCCGCCAACACCGAGCCGCTGCTTGCACCGTGACCTGTGGGCACCGCAGTTCGCATCGCATCGCATCACTGAACCAGCCGGACCCGACCGACGCGGACGCTGCAACTGGCTCAAGAGTCGTGACCGCATCGCATTTGGGGCACCGCTCGCGCGTCTGCGACGCACCGCTCCGACTCGCACCGCTGTCCGACGCCAGCTCCCGCACTCCGGCTTAGTCGCCTGCATCGCAACCTGTCAGCACCGCATCGAGCATCGTCTCACCCTGCATCGCACGCCTTGGACTCACCGACTCCGTCTGCACGACGCTCATCGAGCCGCTGCCTGCACCGCATCGAGGGACACCGCACCTTGCATCGCTCCGTCTTGCACCGCAACCGCGACGAACGCCCGACCGGCTCGTACACTCCGTACCAGCCACAACGAGAAAGGTACTGTGACCAGAGTCTGTTCACGACTCTGCTGGCCCGTATCGGCGCGGTCGGCTGGATCTGTTAGACTCTGTGGTTTTCAGCATCGCGGTAGGCTCGGACGGAACTACCGACTAAGTACGAACTTTGTTTTTGAACTATTCCTGCAAAGAAGAAGTTACCTTATCAAGCATTCATTTTTAAAGTATAGTATTGTGGATTTTTGTCGTAATTGGTCTTGTCTGAAGTATATAAAAATATTGGTTATTTTTCTAAACTGGTGTGGTGTCCGTTTGTAGTGCTTACACTGTATTACTGTTGGTTATGTGCAAATGCTTTACACACTGCCTCTGAATTAAGCCTGACTGCTCGTGCCAAGCTACCACGAGGGTGAGCAGGGGTTACTTCACGAGTGTAACACCCTTACCGTGACTAGGAAGAAGGGTCCCTACTTGGACAAAGGTGCAAGCCCTTGCCAACTAGAGATCCCATTTCTAACATTGGTTGTCAGCGGTGAGGATAGGACTTGTGTTTGCACTTGACTTACAGTGATTGGTGTGCACTACTACCATATCGCAGACCATTATGTACCACATACTGGTTCTTTTTCTTTTGGCCTATTTTTGATCTTGCCAGTTTTCAACTCACTACTTTTGTCATGCCTGACACAGCTGCATCATCCGTTGCATCTCTGGAAGTTATCTTTGAGGAGGATAGATTGGAAACCTATGCCGTAAAGGAACTACGAGCAATTTGTAAAAACCTGAAAGTCCAAATTAAAGGCCTCACAAAGAAGGAGGAGCTACAGAAGACGCTGAGGGCCTGGGTAGCAGCCAGACATGCCAGTGGGCAGCCTGGTAATCTCAGTGAGGAGGTGGAGGAGCCTATTTCCAGGGTGGATATGCTTTTGGGTAGGGGGGAACCCGCCAGGTCAGGCAGCAGCAGTCTGTCCCCAGAGGAGCTGGAGGACAGGCGGGAGGCAAGGCAGTTTGAGCTGCAGAAGCTCAGGCTGGAGAGTGAGCGGGAGGAGAAGAGATTGGCCATGGAGGAGAGGAAGATGCTCTTAGAGCATGAGAGAGAACTGAAGGAGCTAGAACTTAGGAGTAAGTCAGGCTCAGATGGTGGCAGCAATTCATCCAGAAAGGCAGACAGGATTGTGCACATTCCCAAGAATGTAGGCAAGGAGTTCAAGAAGGGGATGACATACAAAGGTGGTTCCAGGGTTATGAGGCAGCCATACACATGAATGGGGTCCCTGAGGAGAATTGGGGAGCAGGATTGTGGCCACTTTTCCCTGAAGAAGCAAGGGATGCTCTGATAGCTTTGGGTAAGGGGTATCACCTCACCTATGCTGACATGAAGGATGCCCTTCTCACTAAGTATGGTCTTACTCCTGAAAAGTACAGGGATCAGTTCAGGTCCAGTAAGAAGTCTGATGCCAACACTTGGTTGGAATGTGTGGATGTGTTCTGAAGGTCTCTGGATGGTTGGGTGAAGGGCAGTAGTGTAACAGATTTTCAGGGGCTCTACAACTTGATTGCATGGGAGCACTTGTCTAGTCTATGTTTTGCAGATCTGCGCCAGCACCTAGTGGATAGTAAGCTAACTGACCCCAGGAAGCTTGCTATGGAGGCGGACCGCTGGGTGAGTACCAGGGTCCACAAGAAAGCGTTTGGGGGAGACTCAGCCAAAGGTGGGCAGGGTCCCCAGCAGAAAGGTGGGGGGAAAAGGGTAAAGCACAGGAGTTCTCTAAAGGGCCCCAAACTAGTACCCAGGGTAAAGGTTCCCAGCCCCCGGTGATAAGAAGAAAGGGATCTCTACAGGAAGCCTGTTGAGACCGGCCCCCGCAAGTGTTATGCATGTGACCAGGTAGGTCACTTTAAGGGGACCCCAAGTGCCCAAAGGGGACACAGCCACCCACCGGTGGAGAGTCCAAAGTGTTGGCTAGTGTAGCGCTTGGGGAGGAGGGGTGCCCACAGGAGGGTGGGGATCCCGCAGAAATGACCCTTGTCTCACTAGGGGACAGTGAGATGGTCCCAGGAAACCAGGTGCCCCCTAACACAAAGAAATATAGCACCTGGGTGACCATCAATGGGAACAGGGTAGAGGCTCTCAGAGATACTGGAGCCAGTGTGACCTCAGTCCGGTGTCACCTGGTCTCTGAGAAGCAGGTAGTCCCAGGGGCATTCCACCAAGTAGTTGCTGTAGACAACTCTGAGTGCCAGTGTATGGTAGCGCAGGTTCCCTTTGAATGGGGGGGGGGGTCTCAGGTCCCTTGAGGGTGGTTGTGAGCCATACCATGCCTGTAGATTGTCTGCTAGGAAACGACCTGGAGCAGTCCTTATGGAAGGAGGTTGAGCTCAGGTCTCACTTGGAGATGCTTGGGTTGCCAGAGTAGGCATGCGTGTCTACTCGGTCAATGGCAGCCAGAAAGGGTGATCAAGTGGACTTGGAGCCTGGAACAGTGGCCCAAGTCCCTGCCAAGAGAAAGGGCAGGGGGCGCGGGAAACCGGCCCCCAAAGTTCCCACGGACCGGGAGGAGGCGGACCTCGAGGGGACGCCCGGTGCCTACAGGGGAGCAGGTAGCCGAACTGGGAGACATCTCTGAGCTGACCCATTGGCAGCAAGAAGGGGGTCCCACCAGGGAGGAGTTCTGCAGGGAGCAGAACGAGTGCCCTACTCTGGAGGGTCTGTGGCGGCAGGCTGCAGACCAGGCAGCTGGTAATCAGTCCGGGTCACATCTGATCTACTGGGAGAGTGGTCTCCTTTACAGTGAGCCTAAGGTTGCTGAGCCTGGGTCAGCCCGTGTGCTGGTGGTACCCCAGCGCTTCAGGACCTTCCTACTGGGTCTGGCTCATGACGTGCCTTTGGCAGGACATTTGGGGCAGGACAAGACCTTTGACAGGCTTGTCACCCACTTCTTTTGGCCCCAAATGTGAAGGCAGTCAGTTGCACACTGTAGGTCTTGCCAAACTTGCCAGGCAAGTGGTAAAAGTGGGAGGAAGGTCAAAGCTCCTCTCCAACCTTTTCCTGTTGTTGGAACACCCTTTGAAAGGGTAGGGATGGATATTGTGGGGCCACTGGATCCCAAGACAGCCATGGGCAACAGGTACATCCTGGTCTTGGTGGACCATGCCACCCGGTACCCGGAGGCAATCCCTCTCAGGACAACAACGGCGCCAGTGGTGGGCCGGGCGTTAATGGGGATCTTTTCCCGTGTGGGATTCCCCAGAGAGGTGGTTTCTGATAGGGGGACCAATTTCATATCCAAGTATATGACATCCCTGTGGAAGGAGTGTGGTGTAACCTACAAGTTCACCACTCCTTACCACAAGGAAACGGTCTGGTGGAGAGATTCAACCAGACCTTGAAAGGCATGATCAAGGGTCTAACAGAACCCATGAGGCGTAAGTGGGACGTCCTCTTGCCATGCCTACTCTTTGCATACAGGGAGGTGCCTCAGAAGTCTCTTGGGTACAGCCCCTTTGAGCTCCTGTATGGCCACCCTGTCAGAGGACCTCTGAGTTTGGTAAAGGAAGGCTGGGAGGCAGCTCCCAGGAAAACTCCCCAGGATGTATTTAGCTACATGCTGGCCTTTAGAAACCAAACTGCCCGCTTCAGGAAACTCGCTCAGGCGAACCTAGAAGCAAGCCAGGAAGAAATGAAGAGATGGTATGACCAGAATGCCACTCTGGTCGAATTTCAACCTGGGCAAAAAGTGTGGGTCATGGCCCCAGTGGCACCTTGTGCCTTGCAGGACAAGTGGACTGGGCCATATGAGGTAAAGGAGCGCAAAAGTGACGTCACCTACCTGGTGGATTTGCAGGCTCCAAGGAACCCTTTGAGGGTCCTTCACGTGAACCGCCTCAAGCCCCACTTCGAGAGGTCCGAAGTGAGTATGCTCTTGGCGACAGATGATGGGGTGGAAGAGGAGAGTGAGCCTCTCCCTGACCTCCTGTCTACCAAGGAGCATGATGGGTCAGTAGAGGGTGTGATCCTCTCCCTACTCTGACTCAGGAGCAGCAGGGGGACTGTCGCCAGTTGTTGGGACAGTTCGCCCCACTGTTCTCTCTGACCCCCGGTGTTACTCACTGGTGTACCCATGACGTGGACACTGGTGACAGCCCTCCTGTGAAGCACAAGATTTACAGGTTGACTGACCGGGTCAGAGCCAGCATCAAGGAGGAGGTCTCTAAGATGTTGGCGTTAGGGGTGATTGAGCCCTCCCACAGTCCTTGGGCCAGCCCAGTGGTCTTGGTCCCAAAGGCTGCGGCGCCCGGTGCCACTCCAGAACTCCGGTTTTGTGTGGACTACCGTGGGCTCAATGCCGTCACCAGGACTGACGCGCACCCCATCCCCAGAGCTGATGAGCTCATTGATCGGTTGGGAGCTGCCCTGTTCCTCAGCACGTTTGATTTGACGTCTGGGTACTGGCAGATTGCCTTAACCGATGGGGCCAAGGAGAGATCAGCATTCTCAACCCCAGAAGGTCATTACCAATTCCGGGTGATGCCCTTTGGGTTGAAGAATGCCCCTGCCACCTTTCAGAGGTTGGTCAATCAGGTGTTGGCTGGGCTGGAGGATTTCAGTGCCGCCCACCTGGATGACATTGCTGTGTTCAGTTCCAGCTGGGAAGAACATTTACAGCACCTTGAGAAAGTGTTGAGGGCTCTGCAAGGTGCAGGCCTCACGATCAAGGCCAGTAAGTGCCAGATCGGGCAAGGTTCTGTGGTGTACTTGGGACACCAGGTAGGAAGCGGCCAGGTGGCACCCCTACAACCCAAGATTGACACCATTCTGGCTTGGGAACCCCCCAAGACCCAGACAGAGGTGAGAGCCTTCTTAGGTCTCACCGGTTACTATAGGAGATTTGTTAAGGGCTATGGCACCATCGTTGCCCCCTTAACAGAGCTGACCTCTAAGAGGCAGCCCAGGAAAGTGATCTGGACTGAGTCCTGCCAGAAAGCTTTTGATGCCCTGAAGGCAGCCAGGTGCACGGCGCCCGTGCTCAAGGCACCTGACTTCTCCAAGGAATTCGTCGTGCAGACTGACGCTTCAGAGCATGGTGTGGGAGCGGTGCTCTCACAACTGAACGAAAAGGGCCTGGATCAGCCTGTAGTCTTCCTTAGCAGGAGACTTCTCCCCAGGGAACAGAGGTGGAGTGCCATAGAAAGGAAGCTTTTGCTGTGGTCTGGGCACTGAAGAAGTTGAGACCATACCTGTTTGGGACTCACTTCCGGGTTCAGACAGACCACAGGCCCCTCAGATGGTTGATGCAAATGAGGGGTGAGAATCCAAAACTGCTGAGGTGGTCCATCTCCCTACAGGGAATGGACTTTACGGTGGAACACCGTCCTGGTACCGAACACGCCAACGCAGATGGTCTGTCCAGGTTCTTCCGCCTTAGTGAAGAGAACTCCAATGGGGTTGGGTAGTTCTCCCTACTTTCAGCTGGAGGGGACATGTGTTAGACTTGGCATCTTTTGGCGTGTTTCCCCTGACTTTTTGCTTTCTGACCTCCTGGTTTTGACTCTGTTTTTGCTGGTGTAATGATTCTGCACACTTTCCTCACTGCTGTCCAGTGGGAAAGTGCAAGTGCTCCTGTATAAAATGTGTTATGGATTGGTGTTTCCATGATTGGCCTATTTGGTTTATGTGTCAGTCCATTGTAAAGTGCACTGCGAGTGCCAGGGCCTATAGACCAAATGCTGATGGTGGGCTGCAGCACTGGATTGTGCCACCCACGCAAACAGCCCGTAAAGTGTAACTCAGGCCTGCCATCGCAGAGCCTGTGCGCAGCCTGGGGCTGCCATGTCGACTTGGCAAGTGCACACACTTGCGAGTCCCTAAACCTTCCCTTTGCTACATGTTAGTCACCCCTAAGGTAGGCCCAAGGTACCCCTGTGGGCAGGGTGTGTTGTATGCGAAAGGTAGGACATGCCCTGGTGTGTGTGGCATGTCCTGATAGTGAATTACAGCCTAGTTCGTTTTTCACTATTGCAAGGCTACCTGTTCCCCATAGGCCAGAACGGGCAGTTTTGATTATTACAGCTTATAATCCTAACTGACCCCGGGAACATGGTAGAAATTCGAGTTTAGTATGCCTGGACTCAGAATGATAAAATACATCTTTTAGTGAAGTTGGTTTTAACATTCTGTGTTTGAAAATACCACTTTTTAGAAAGTGGGTATTTTGTTGTCTAACCATCCAAGCCTGCCTCTGCGAGGTTGTGTATTCCTTGTCTGGAGTGTGAGTGACAGGGGCTGGGGGATGCCAGGAGACAGGGTGAGTCAGCACAGGGCTGAATAGCAAGATCTACATGTAGATGGGTGGGAGGGGTTGCACCTGGGCCCTGAATAGGACAGTGCCTTCCCTCCACAATGCTGGCTCCACCTCCTGTGGTGCGTCTGATGTCCCTGGCCTACTCACTGAAAGAAGGGACGGAGACTTGTCAACAAAGTGCTCCAGAACTGGTTTGGACTAGGCAAAGGCCTCTCTGCCTTCAGAGAACAAAGGAATTTGGGATATAAATATTGGGGCCCTGACCCCATGAATTTAGATCTCGCTGGAATCAAGGAACCTGCCAAGACGAAGAGCTGGAAGAGCTGCCAGGAGGAGTACTGCCCCTTTGCTGTGTTGTTGCTTTGTTGGGTTGGCCTGCAGCTGCTGCTTCTGCCTTGGGCAGTGAAAGGACTGAACTTTCTACAAACTTGTGCTGAGTATCTCCAAGGGCCTGGAACCGAGCTGGCCTCCTGTTAAGAAGTCTCAGGGACTACAAAGACTTCACAAGCCTCTGGGTACCGCTTCTGGAACGCTGTTTCAGTTGCCACAGAGGAAGGGAACTGCAACCGACGCCGTCAACCGAATCCATCCCTGGCTGGTGACCCTTTTGCGGAATTTAGGCAATTTCGCGTTCCGCGGAGAACGCGGAATTGCCAACAATTCCGCGATCCGCGGTGTAGCGGAATTATTTTTCACGCTTTAAAAATGCGTTCTAGCGCGCGCGATAGCAACTTACCAGGATTCCTGCGTTCGCCGACGGGTTTTCCTATCCGTTCACGTGCGCCATGAGATTTCGGTAGCCGGCTGCGCGATCCCGCAAGAGTTTGTGATCGCGAACACGTCATTTGCCGCGCTATCGTGCACCGCGAGAGAGATTGCGATCGCGAACACGTCATTCGCCACGCCATCGGACAACGCGAGAGTGTGCGATCGCGAACACGTCATTCGCCGCGCCATCGTGCACCGCGAGAGAGATTGCCATCGCGAACACGTCATTCGGGCGCACCATCTGACATCCGGTGTAATGTTGGTAAAGCTCGCGATCCCGAACACGCATTTGCATTTGAGATTTTACAAGTAAGTTGGTGTTGTTTGATTGGGGCATTGCAGTTGCTGCAACTACAATTTTTGTACTTTTCATCATTTTTAAAAATAAATAGTTGTGGGTAGCCAGTAGGCCCAGAGCTAGTCATGGGTGGGTGCATGATGAAACATGATGAAACAACTGTTCCTTTGCTGTGTGATGTATTTATTAATTTCAAACATCATTTAGGGGGCAAGGATGGCATTGGATTGAATTGCAAAATGTGTATTTTTGGGTGTATTTCAGTTTTTTGGGCTGTGTGTTAAATACATGCCTTAGTTGTGTTTGGTGTGTTGCAGGCCTTGTTTAGCCCTGTGGATTTTTGTTTTTGCATTTTATTGCATTACAGGCAAAGCAGTGTGGTTTAGCATGCAGCCTTTGCCTGGCTATTATAGGCCTGTTTTCAGTACATTGTTTTCCAGGCCTCCTGCTGGTTGCTTGTGATTTGTGAGTGTCCATGTGGCTGGTAGCCATTTCTGTTGGGAGTTATAAGTGTGCTGCTTTTGCCATATAGGCCTGCATGTGTTTCCTTTGTGGCCTAGGCTTCTTGTTGTGGTCCTGGCCATGAGGCTGGCGGCCATTTTTAAGCCAGGCAGTGTGCTTTTTGCCATAGGCCTGCATTGTCTGTCTTCAGTTTCTTGTTGTTGTGGGCCTGGCCATGAGGCTGGAGGCCATTTTGAAGCCAGGCAGTGTGCTTTTTGCCATAGGCCTGCATTGTCTGTCTTCAGTTTCTTGTTGTTGTGGGCCTGGCCATGAGGCTGGAGGCCATTTTGAAGCCAGTCAGTGTGCTTTTTGCCATAGGCCTGCATTGTCTGTCTTCAGTTTCTTGTTGTTGTGGGCCTGGCCATGTGGCTGGTGGCCATTTTGAAGCCCGGTAGTGTGCTTTTATCCATAGGCCTGCAAGCTTGTGGCCTAGTCTGCCAACAGGACTTTCATCCAGTAGGCTCAGAGGTAGTTAGGGGTGCATGAAACAACTGTTTCTGTGTGTTCTGTTGAATTTAAACATCATTTAGGGAATTGATGGCATTGGATTGAATTGGAAAATGTGTATTTTTGGGTGTATTTCAGTTTTTTTGGGTGTGTATTAAATACATGCCTTAGTTGTGTGTGGTGTGTTGCAGGCCTTGTTTAGCCCTGTTGATTTTCGTTTTTGCATTTTATTGCATTACAGGCAAAGCAGTGTGGTTTAGCATGCAGCCTTTGCCTGGCTATTATAGGCCTGTTTTCAGTACATTGTTTTCCAGGCCTCCTGCTTGTTGCGGTGTAGCGGAATTATTTTCTTGTTCGCGCTTTAAAAATGCGTTCTTGCGCGCGCGATAGCAACTTACCGGGATTCCTGCGTTCGTCGACGGGTTTTCCTATCCGTTCACGTGCGCCATGAGATTTCGGTAGCCGGCCGCGCGATCCCGCGAGAGTTTGCGATCGCGAACACGTCATTCGCCGCGCCATCGGACAACGCGAGAGTGTGCGATCGCGAACACGTCATTCGCCGCGCCATCGTGCACCGTGAGAGAGATTGCCATCGCGAACACGTCATTCGGGCGCACCATCGGACATCCGGCGGAATGTTGGTAAAGCTTGCGATCCCGAACACGCAAAATTTTCAATCTGGAGAAGAATAATATCGGGAGCAGCATAAAACCTTCTATAAACTGATGATTTGGATGAAAAAAAAACCTCAGATTGATATTTGGCTGTCCTTTTTTGTCAAATTTTTTGGGGGGGAGAGGGAGGAAGTGCCACAGAGTCTCCTACTTCCTGTTCCTGTCCAGCAGGCTCCTCCCAGTGCTTTGCCCATCTCCTGTTAATTTTTCACTTGGATTTGTGCTGGAAGGATCACTCTTTGTGTCTGCTGCATCATTATTATTGGATTTGAGGATTTTTGCATTTGAGATTTTACAAGTAAGTTGGTGTTGTTTGATTGGGGCATTGCAGTTGCTGCAACTACAATTTTTGTACTTTTCATCATTTAAAAAAATAAATAGTTGTGGGTAGCCAGTAGGCCCAGAGCTAGTCATGGGTGGGTGCATGATGAAACATGATGAAACAACTGTTCCTTTGCTGTGTGATGTATTTATTATTTTCAAACATCATTTAGGGGGCATGGATGGCATTGGATTGAATTGCAAAATGTGTATTTTTGGGTGTATTTCAGTTTTTTGGGCTGTGTGTTAAATACATGCCTTAGTTGTGTTTGGTGTGTTGCAGGCCTTGTTTAGCCCTGTGGATTTTTAATGCTTCTTGGAAACATGCAACTGTAGCCATGTTCGCCATGGAAAAATCTCATACTGCTGCAAACATTTTGGAAGAGTTTAACAGCAAGGTCTTTGAATGGCTGCGCCCAAGAGGGCTTAACATTGGTTTTGTTGCCACGGATAATGGCAGTAATGTACTTAAGGCCATGGAGGTTGGTGCATATTTCAGGGTCCCGTGTTTGGCGCACTGCATTAACATTATAGTTCAAGACTTTCTGAAAAAAGAACCCATAGTCAGCAACTTACTGACCACCTGCCTCAGAATATGCACTCATTTCAGCCATTCTTTTTAAAGCCCGGAAGCAGCTGAGGATCATTCAACGTGACTATAGAATGCCAGTCAAAGCACTCATCCAGGAGGTGGCAACACGCTGGAACTCAACGTATTACATGCTTGACCGTCTGTTTGAGCAGTACAGACCAATCAATGAATATGTCATGCGAAGGGCGGATGCTACTGTGAAAGGCATGACCCTTCAGATGGACCAATGGTGCCTAGTTAAATCTCTTACAGAGATGCTTCTTCCTTTCGAGGTCTTCACACGTGAAGTCAGCAAGGAGGACTGTACTATGGGCCAAGCTATCCCATTGTTGCACATGCTAGAGCAACAGCTGAAGGAGGTGTCTGAAGCGTACATAGGTGTGGAGGAAAAAAAGAAGCATATGAGTTGTTGGAGAGCTTATCATGTCGCTTAACTGAAAATGCAAGGGTGCAAACTAAGATTTTGTCACAAGAACATTACATTAGTGCCACAATTCTGGATCCACGGTACAAATCGGCACTGAACAGTAAGACATTACTCCCTTTTTCAGAAGTGGATGTTGCCCGGTACAAAACTTGGATAGCTGAGGTAGCCAGTAAATTGGAAAAGGAACGGCTGGTAATTAAAGGCCTCAAACCCACGTCAAGTACTGCAGCAGGGCATCCGGCGTCAAGTTCAACTTCAGAGCCTGAGGGCAGTGCATTTGGTTCACAGCTGTCACCAACACCATCGACAACAGCAAGAACCGGATCATCAGCCCCAGTAAAAACGGCACAGGATTGGTATTTACAGCAAGGACTTGCTAGGTCCAGTGCTGATGCAAAGACAAAAGAGGCCGAACAAAGTGTAGCACCCCCGAACATTGACCGGATGGTCCAGGCCTACCTGGATGACCCAACAGAGGTCTACATTGATCAAAACCCATTGCGGTATTGGTATGGCAAAAGGGGCCAATGGCCAGTGCTCAGCAGGCTGGCGATAAACTATCTGGCTTGCCCTATCGCAAGTGTCGCTTCTGAACGTGTTTTCAGTGCTGCTGGTTCCATTGTAACAGTGAAAAGGACCAGTCTCTCACAAAAAAACGTGGAGAGGTTAACCATGATCAAAATGAATCAGCAATTTATACCACCGAATTACACAATACATGAATCAATGCAGAAAGATGAGGAAAGCGGCTCAGGTGACGGAAGTAGCGTGTTAGATGCTGATTACCTACTTCTGGTTGAACCCCCAGAGATTGAGGACGAGCTATACTTCCCTGACAACTAGGCTTCCACTTCTTACTGTCGTTCTCCCTTATTAATTAGTTTTATTTGTGTGTCTGTCTTTCTGGTTGGAAACTTCAAATCACAACAAATCCATCACCACCGTCTTCATCTTTTATTGCCATACATGAGTTTCAGCTGTCTGCATTTCAGTCCACTCCTCCGAGTCCTGCTCCTCCATCCTCCTGAATCGACCTAAATCTATTGCCCTCAAGCCAGATGATGATTGGATGTAGCATAATCGAAGAAAAACTAAAATCTTGCCTCGTTGAGGCTCTCCAAAAGAAGTGGAACATGATGATGACTACTATAGCTATCCTCCTTTCCGAGCCGATACAGACTGCCCATTAACTGAAGATGAGAAGGAACAGGTAATGAATGATGACATGCATTGGACGCTGACTGAGTGATTTGTGTTGTTGTTGTTTGTAGTGCATGAAGTTAATTCATTGTGTACTATTATCTAATCTACACACTAAAAGTAAGTCAATGCAATGTTTGTTTCCATTCTTGTTTTTTAATAACAAATTTCTACTTCTACTGCAGGCTGATCCATTGCATTTTGGATATGGAAAGGGGACTCAATCTGTACACTGCACATTGAGTTGGACAACACACCATGATGATGACCACAGTGACATAATATCTTCGCAGTCACTCAGTACGATCCGAGATGATTGATGGAATAACTCAGGGCGTTTCATGAGTGCCATAAAAGTAACCAAGTCAACAACAACAACTGCAGACCTACATGTCTGTGTAGTGGTGGAGTCGAGTGTGGTGGTATGACTGACAGCGGGGCATTGATTTAATCACTTAATTTGTAAAATGCTATGTTGCTGTATATCTGCTTTGTCTGCCTATGTCAAAAAATGTACGCTAAATGGAGGATGGGTCACGGGTGCCGGGAGCTTGCTCTGTCCTGTTGTTGTTGGAGGTTAATGCTGGAAACAGACTAGAGTAGACATGATGTATCCATGCCGCCTCTGAAAGTGTTCTTGTTGCACTCCACCGTAATTTATGCATTTTTTTTCTACTTGATTTTTCAATATCCCTTTTGTTTTCCCATCTACAATTACAGGCCGGCCCTTACCCTGTGCTATACTGGGAAAAACAACTCTCACTTACCTTACCAATGAATCTACATCTGCCGGGCAGGCAGTGGCGTCACCCAAGATTGATGGCCGGAGCGTCCATGGAAGGGAGGACCAAGAGGAATGCCGAGATGCAACTCCCCATTTTGACCAGGATAACATACAGTAACAGTATCAACTTTCATCATCTTTTAAATTTGATTCATTTTTTGTCTTCAATCATTACTACTGTGTGTTGTTGTTGTTGTTATGTTTGCTCTCTGCTTCTAATTCAATTCATCCCTACAGCTATTTTTGAATTTTCTTTGCTATCTTTAAGCCCGGGCCGGTACAACAGAACAGAAACTGTATGTAATTCGGGTCTCTCGGAGGGCAGACAGGCAAGGCAAATTGCATAATATACTGCTGCCCTGTACTGTCTAATTGTCTAGTAGTACTTAGTAAGTACTACTTATCATTAACCATCAAGTTATCATCATCATGCATGCATTTCCTTTTTCTCCCTTAACAGATTTATGGATATGGTTGTCTGCCAAGATTGTGTTTTTGTTGTTGTCCATGCGTACTGTTTTTCTTTGTCAAACCTTTCCCAAAACCCCCTTCCCAACCATTCATCAAACCCTAACCCTCTTCCCCGGGCTGTGTGACTTATTGAGGTGTGACTAAATTAAATGTACACCAATAATTTATCACACGCTTGCTGGGCGGATGTGGCAAAAGCAACACTAATTCAATTTCAAGGCAGGGCGAGGATCTTCTTCTGCTTGCCCACCCATGAGCAGTATATTTGTGAGATAATTATTTTACCAAAGGAACCTAATCCATCAGCATTAATTGCCGGCATCGATTAGATTTGTTGTCATCGTCCTACACAGCACTAACGGTTACGCTTGTGTCGAGTGTACTGTAGGCCTAGTCGAGTGACTCGACACAGCTAGAGTTTGTAACTCTATGTACTAGGCTATCCCCGCCACCATTATGTTTTATTGTATTTTGGCATATTATTGTTTGGCAGTAAGTTCCGTACTGTACTTCGTTCTACTACTCCTCCCACAGTCTCTCTCAGGCGACTGACTGTCTCATTTTCTTTTTTTTGCAATTGCTACTGCCAGGGTCTACTACTACTAGCACCACAACCATGGCATGTTGGGAAAGAAAACCATCATCATCATGCAGCCATCGCCGTGCCCAAGTTAAACATCAAGCACAGGTAAGAGAAGAAGTTTGGGGAGGCATAATTAATAATGGAAATGTTTTCATTAATTCTATTTCACACACCCCTTTGAGTCCAGTTGCAGAATGCATAGACTAGGAGGAGAGACTGACAGTACTAGTAGGACAAGTCCCTCAGTGAGGGGTACCGCATCTATCTGTTTGTGTCTTAGTAACTCAGCCAATTGTTTAAATCAAACACTGGCTGTGGCCCTACACCAGCAAGGAAACAGTGTGACGTAAAACAGTAACCCCACCCACAAAACATTAACAACATCGTATATAAAGTATAAATATATAATTTAATACCCTAACAAAAATAAACTATGTAAAAAAATCCCACAACACCTGACCGACCCCTCTCCTAACCCCAACCAATGTCCATTTCCCGTAACGAAAAAGTCCAACAAATGAAATGTCCAATTGTCCAAAAGTGAAAACCCCAACGCCCGATTCCCACCCACCAAAATAAGCAATAAAAAAGGGGCAATAAATAAACGGGGTCTCAGCGGGTTCGCCTCTCCAGGACACGAATGCGCTCCTCTAGACGGGCCACGCGGCGCTTCAGTGCACGGCAATTGCATCCACAGGGGGGGGGCAGCAGTGCGTAATGTAGTGTGGCGGCGGGCGGCTGCCAGACGGTGGCGCCGTAACACTGGAGGGGGGTGGCTGGGGCCCGGGGCATTGGAGGAGGCTGCAGCTGCTGCCGCCTCCTCCTCTAGAACCACCAGCCGCCGGTATTCAGCTTGTATGGCCTCCAGCTTCCGGCGCCGGGCCTTGGCTGCCAACTCCTTCCTGTCAACTTTCACTTTGGAAGGAGTAGCTATATCAAGAAGAAAAAACAAGACTATTGTAAAATATACTCTTAGCAAAGCAGTAAGACAAATTAATTCTACACATAGTGGCACAGTAGCACTAGCAAGCACAGTACATAACATTTGTGGTATGTATCTATCCTCCCACTACCTCGGCCTCTAACATTTGTGGGAGTTTCAGGCATTCCACCACCCATGCATCTGATTCCTATCAGACACCTATGCATGCATCCCACGTATCCTTCTCTGCCAGTCATAAATATTAAATCTCGCCCGTCCTTCCTCCTTCCACCCTTCTTTCCCTTTTCGTTCAACCCATCCATCAAGGTCATCTGATCTGACTTTTAGTCTTCTCCATAAATCTTTCACAGCTGAATTGAAGTCCGATAGAAGAGGCCATTGGTTACTCAACAGTACACTCCCGTCGCTAATGCTATTGCTAATGCTAAGTAAAGGGTGTCTTCTTCAACCGTTCACAACAACTTCTTACTTAAGTCTCAACAGTACAGAATACATTACACCCTTGCAGCGAGTGTAATGTCAATAAGTAAGGATTAGGAATATAACTTACCACCGCCCGCCACTGCTGCTGGCCCACCCCTGCAGCTCCTCCTGCAACTGCCGCATCTCCTGCACCCTCAGCAGCCGCGTCCTTCGCCGCTGGCCCCGGTACTGGTGGTCGGTAGTACGCCTAGAAAAACATTACACATTTTTCGGATGCCATATACACCTCCCTATTTTTCACTAGCAAGATTGAAAAAAAGTTAATACATACATAATACATATACAACATACATCACTAGTACAAATCAGGTAGTAGAGTAGACACTAGTAGTGTTATATGGTCCCTGGGGTCATTCTAGTCTTTGCTAAGTTACCCCGAGCCATGCAACCATTTTAGCTTTGTGTCTTTTATTTTTGCGCAAGTTACCTCGCAGCTTGTTGTGTAAGATGCCTTTGAGCCCACATGAGCTCATACTGCTACTGTCTGAGCGCTGCGTACAAGGTCGAAAAACAAGCCACTTTGTTATGGAGTTCTGGTGTTAGTCCATATTGCTTATCCATAAAAATACTACACTTTTTGGCACGACTGAGAAATGCTTGCACTATACTAACGCGCACCATTTTTCTCATAACAGATGGAAGATTCCCTTATACGAACCAGAGCTTTGAAGAGCTTATGATGTAACCAGTACTAGGTTCTTCTAAGGTGAGGGGTCCCCAGAATTCTCAGATCTCCATTTATAATTTTATATAAACTATATTCCTACCAAGGGGATGGTGGTTCTTCCACCACTGTTCAGTTATCATGATTTCGCCTTTTGTCTTCTATGGACTTGTAGTTGTAAGTGTAACTAAGTGTAACAATGTTTATTGTTTTAATCTTATGCATTTTGCTGTTGCTGCTGCATTATAGAACAACGTACAGAGCTTGTCAGTTGAAAATAAACCTTTTGAACTTACATAGACTTGGTGGTATTTGGTATGGACTTACACGAGTGAGTGAGCGAAAGGGTGTGCATTGCTTCTGCGACAGAGGTCGGGAGTGTTATGTTCTGGGTTGTCTACTCATTGGGTATCTTGGGGGGGGGTTTCGGAGACCTAATGAGACACTATAACTAGTCGGCCAGGGGATTGTGGTGGCTTCTGATTGAGATGTGAGGAAGGTCCAACCTCCCATCACCAACGTCCTATTTTCTTGTGCAAAGTTCTGTATGTGCAGAATCCCTACAACAGTAGTAGTATGTCCTATCCTATCAAAAATAGTAAAATGTGGTTGGGCATTTTCTTGGTGGGAATTGTCGAAAAGCCTCAAGATTAAGAAGACTAGAAGTAGTAGAAGGGGACAACCCAAAGGACTGGACTCAATGGCTAGAGCTATTGGTGAATCTGAGTTTTATTTAAAATATTTTAAATAAAGAGTGGCCAACTGGGCAAGCTTAGCTACAGACAGACTAATAGTAGTAGTACAGAGAGTCATAGCAGACGCAGTTAGAAACAGATAGTATAGATCAAAGAAGAATTTGTAAAAAATAGAATTAGGATACCGAAATAATAGTTCGGAAAAAATAAGGTGCCGGAAAAGTTAGGGAAATATAATTATTAATATTAACCACTGGAGGACTTACTGGGGCCAGCAGCAGAGCCCTCGGTAGAGAGCGGTCCTGGCCCTGGGAGGCATCTTGATGATCTTCTTGTCCCGCCGCCTGTGACCCCGTCTTCTTGCCCCTGGGTGCTGATCATGTAAGATTTCATAAAGAAAGAGACAAAAATTAACGTATGGTGTGAAACAGATAAAAAAAATTATAATACGCTCCAAAAACATTTTTGTGAACAACAATTGCAATAAAATTGACCTATCTAATCTGATCGACTAGTAGTATTGCGAGATTCACGGACCGTCTAGTAAGCCTAACTACCACCTGACCTAGCCCACCTATTCCAATCCAGATGGGCCAATTGTTCAGTAAGTCTGCATTTCCATTTATTTTAGTCCTCAAAAATGCATAGATGGAGGACACATGCATACATTTTTGCATACACCAAATTGTTGGCTGGTTGCTGCTGATGTTCTGCTAGTGATGATATAAGACTATTAACACTCACTAAACAAACTACAAACGGTTCTACTAAGGTCTGGGGTAAGCAGCACTCAGCAGCACGTGACGTGACAGAGGATGCGTCACGCACACCACTTAAAAATTACCAACTAATAAGTAACTAAACCTATCAATCCACCACTATCCCTTCTTAGTGGCAGGAGGACAAAGGAAGAACTAGAGTCTCTCTAGCATTACCTAACTTAAGTTCTCTAAAGGAAACTCTTACATAATCATCAGGCCAAGCGAGCGCAAAGTTGCAAACAAGTAAGATTAGTAGCGCCGAGCGCCTGTGTCATAACAATCACAGATTTTTAAACGTAATTTACCTACAATGTAAGCAGCAGCATTCTTGCTGGTTGGAAAAAAAAAAATATTCGCAATATATAACACAGAGCAGAAGAACACAAAGTAGTAATATTAAATAGCTACTCACCAAGCCCCGGGACCTCCACTCCTAGCAGGTCCAGCAGGTCCTGCTCCCGGTCCAGAATATCGGACCACCGGTGCGTCAGATGATTATTGGTGCGCCGGACACCAGAGCAGCGAAACACTGCCCGACGCACCTTGCCCCACCGCTGCCGACGCTCCCGGAGCCCGTACCCGGACCCAGGCCTGCCGCCTGCTGCCAAGGTTGAGGGAGGTGGCGCTGAACAAAAAAAAACAGTGCGGCCACCTCCGCCTCACCGAATAAGGCCCGTGCCTGCCCCTTTTGGTGCCGCCTTCCTCGCGGCTCTGGCTCACGAGCCCTGTGGCCCTTTGCCATGGTTCTGCGTAGGCGGGGGCGGAAAAGAAAAGGTAGGAATTAAAAAAAGTAAGTAAAAGAAATTAAAAAGCAGGTAATAGAAAAAGAGTGAACAAGTAGTGAAAAACACACAAAAAGTTGAAAAAAACTCAAAATATAGAATCAGGAAAATAGAGAGATAGATAATAAATAAAAAAGATCAAAAAAAAGTTTCCAGAAACAAAGGATTGAAAAGATAGAGGGAGGATTGAAAAGCAGGCCCAGAACCATAGCAATAGAGTGAAAAACAAGATGGCCGCGCCCATTGCGACCGCATGGGCAAGTTCGCGCGATATTTCCCCCCAAGCACGCAAAAAGCGTCGCAAACACGTAATGCGGGTTCCCGACCAGGAAATACTTATTGCAAACGGGCGGGAGCATGCAATACGCGACCCGGAACTGGAAATAAGCATCGTGAGCGGGCAGGAGCATGCAATACGCGACCCGGAACAGGAAATAACCATCGCGAGCGGGCGGGACAAGTGAAAAACAAGATGGCCATGCCCATTAGCGACTGCATGGGCAAGTTAGCGATATATTTCCCCGCGACCACGCAAAAACACATCGCGAACGGGCGGGACAAGCAATTCCGCGACTTCGCGGAATTTCTACGTGCTCGCGGAGATGTTTAACAATTTCGCGGAGATTTGCATAACGCGACTACGCAAATTCCGCCCACCCCTACATATAAGCATCTTACAGGAACTCCACATGTGTACAATATGTCACTAAACAGGTGATTTTTTCGTGTGCAATATTTGCTAATTCATCATGACCACCAGCATAGCCCCAGGTGTAACATCATGGTGAATTCGTGACTATCAGCAAAAAAACATGCACAGACCCAAATTGACAATGATGCACCCACTCACAGATGCACTCAGAGAGTAATACACCCAGTCACAAACCCAGTCACAGACTCATGTGCCCATGCACATATCCACTAACACACTTATACACTCACTCACAGACCCATTCAGGAATTCATCCACCAAGTTGCAGATCTACTCTGAGAGTCAAGCACAAACTCACAGACCCACTCAGAGACTTGTGCACCCTCTGACAGACCCATGCAGACACTGATGTACCCACTGATAGACCTACTCTGACACTCACCCACCCAATCACAGACCCACTCAGAGACTCGTACATTCACTCATAGATCCACTCAGACACTCATGCACCCACAGAGAGATATACACCCACTCAGAGATCCACAGAGATACTCATGCAGCCACATACAGATGCACTCATAGACTCATGCATCCACTCACAGATGCACTTAGATAATCACGCACCCACTTCCAGGCCCACTCAGTACTCACGCACCCACTGAGAGTCCCACACAGACACTGATGTTCCCACTCACAAGATCCACTCAGAGTCAGGCACCCACTCACAGACCCCTTTAGAGACTTACACACCCACTAACATACCCATTCACAGACGCATTCACACACTAATGCACCCACTCACATACCCACTCAGACACTCATACAGCAACTCACAGACCCACTCAGACACTCACGTACCCACTCACAGACCCACAGAAAGACTCATGCACCCACTCAGAGATCCACTGTGATACTCATGCACCCACTTACAGATGCAGTCGGAGACTCATGCACCCACTCACAGACACACTCAAAAATGCATGCACCCACTCACAGATGCACTTAGAGACTTATGCACCCACTTCCACTCAAGCACTCACTTAAAGACCCACTCATATTCTCATGCACTCACTCAGAGATCTATACAGACACTCACACACTCACTCACAGACCCATTGATATTCTGATGCAGTCATTCACAGACCCACTCAGACACTCATACACCCAATCAGAGGCCCACTCAGAGACTCATGGATCCAGTCACATACCCACAGAGACACATACACCCACTCCACTCAGAGATGCACTTAGATACTCACACACCCACTTCAAGACCCACTCAGTACTCAGGCACCCACTGATAGTCCCACTCAGAGACATACACAGACACTGATGTTCTCACTCATACACCCACTCAGAGACCCACTCAGAGACTCTTGCATCCAGTCACAGACCCTGTCAAAGACTCAAACACCCACTCAGAGACTGAAGCACCCACTCACAGGCTCACTCAGAGACTCATGCACCCAGTCACACACCTACTCAGAGACGCACATGCCCACTCACAGACTCATGCACCCTCTCACAGACCCAGTCAGAGACTCATGTACCCACTCACAGACACACTCAGATACTTACGCACCCACTCACAGATCCACTCAGACACTCATACACCCACTCAGTGACCCACTGACACACTCACACGCCAAGTCACAGATCCCACTGAAACACTCATACACGTTGTCACAGACACATTCAGAGACTTATATATGTTTGTATAGCGTTATTTAGACAAAAATATAACTAGTGTGATGGTTAAAAACAATTATATAGTTATATATTTTGAATTTTCTGGTGGCTGTTGGATGTCTGCTTTTGTTTTGCGTATTTGCGAGATATTCATGACCATTTCAACTTTGTCGTGAATATTTCAATTTTTAAAAAAGGTATTTATAAAGACAATGAAGAACATTTTGGGCAGTAGGGTGGCTCTTAGAAGAGCCTTTGTGTTCATTGTGTGTATATGACAGCTACAGATAAGACCGGATGCAGAGTTTCAGATTGTTGAAAACACTTGTTTGCCTTCATCAGTAAAGTGATCTCCATCACTTCAATAGCTTCTATGCATGTCGAAACGTAGATTATTGTTGTAGATAGAGCCCTTTAGGGTCTCTGAGGAATGCAGAAAACATTTTATCAACATGTTCCATGGGTTTGTCAATCTGTGGACAGAAATTATTCCATTTCTGCCTTTGGCATATGTTGGAGTACACCAAGACAGTGTGACGGTAAAGTGTCATTAATTGTGCAAAGGTATCATCCTTAATTAGGATTTCCAGTCCTACCCCAGTCAGTGTGCCTAGGTAATTGCCACTGCAGTGCACAATCATGAGGTGAGGGGGTTGGGAATCCACAATGCTTTTAACCAACTGCACCAATTGATGCTACTTCAACCATCTCTGGCCAATCCAAGTAATGTCCACATTAGCCAAACCTAAGTCCCTGTCAATACCGCTCTTTCTAGAAGACTCTGTAGCCCAAAAGACATAGCTATGGCCCACAATCCACACTCTAACCATTTTGAAGTGAAGCAGCAGTAGGATACGGGAGAAGGCTGGAGATAAATGAGAAAGTTTTCAAAATGGAAGGCAGTTAAAATGAAGGTGTGGTCCTGGTTTTTAAAAAAACACACTTAATTGGATGATGTGAATATGGAGGTGAATAAAATTAGGTAGTGTCTTGAGAGCTTAAGTTGCCACATCTATGATTGGCTGCAGGGAAAAATGTAATGCAGACTTTGATATGCTTTAATTCTATACTTTAAACTGCACCTGCTGCAGCTCATTTTGTAACTAGTATGCCCTTCTTGAATGTGCTGCAAAATTGTGATCTACTGGATCTAGTGGGTTGCAATGGATTCTGTGCTAAGAGTATATTGGGGAAGGGTATTAAAGAGAGAGTTGTCTGTTTTAAAAAATTAGAGAGCTTTATATTGAATGTTGTGTAACAAGGATTACATTTCCTAGTGACAGTTTGCTAATAGCAATAAAGTGTACTATTGTCATAAAGTCATAAAGGTACCAAGCTAAATATGTTTTTGGACTCCTGTTTTTTTGTGAATTTGCGCAATGATCTTGATTAAGTCAAAAATATGCACAAACAATCTTCCACTTTGGGATTTTTGTAAAAGTGAGTGAAAGGGTTAACACATACAAACCATTCAGAAGTGGACTTTTAAAACTACTAAAATATGAAAGGCATATTTTTATTTGCTGCCTTCAGCACTATCAGAGAGAGCATAGTTGAAAATTTTGCCATTAATGGTTGCTTTGTATGATAGTGGTGTGTTATTCTTATGCTTATTTTTAACATTTCCTGAGAGTACTGAAACTGTAAATGAAGAGCAAAAAAATACTATTTCACCAACAAACTCACTTTTCAGGTATGTGAAGTACATTGTATATTGAGAAAAAAAATTATTGAAAAGTAATTGTGTATCTGAGGATGACAAAAGTGAGGATGAAATATGTAGAAAGGTTTTGATCTTTATGAGATGATATATAATTGGTAGTGTTATTGTTTTTATATGTTTATGAATAGGTGAGTAACACACTTTGTCAGTGTGTACAGTTTGTGTGAGGTGCAGAGTAGCTTAGGGAGAAGTTAGTTTATAATGTGTTGACCAGAAATTCGATATTACACATGTGTTGTTTTGCTGCATGCTGTAATTCCTACAAACAGAACTGGCTGCTAAGGGTTAAACTTATAATTTATTTATTTTATTTATGTCATTTATAAAGCGCATGAATCACCCTGGATGGGGTATCTCCGCGCTAAGGACGACTAGAGTGAAGGCACAAGAGCTAGAAGAGTGATGTTTTGAGTTTTTTCCTAAAGATCAAGTAGTTAGTGCATTGGCGGATGTCCAAAGGTAACTGGTTCCAGATTTGTGGGGCTAGGTAGGAGAACGCTTTGCCTCCCAATCTGGTTTGTTTTATGCGCGGGACGATGAGAAAACCCTTATCTTTTGATCGAAGGGTACGCGAAGGTGTGTATCTAACCAATTTATCCGCTAGATAAATTTGAAGATCTGCAAAGTTGTTCATATCTATACATGATGTACCACTCTCAAAGAATGTTTTTCTTGGAACTGTGGGAGTTGTAGTTGTATCTATTCCATTTTAAAAGAGGACTACAAGTCTCAGAATTGAAAGGAAGAAACATGCTGTGTAGGTGTACATAATGCGTGAACCTGTGAAACTTGACAGCTATTTCTTATTTACCCATTAGAGTAGGTATTGTTAAATTATAGAACAGGTTTGCATGTTGCTTGATGGTAAAACATGCCCTTTATGCTTATACTGAGTTACATATGTTATATGAAAATGCTAGGCATTATTAAAAATACAGGGCCCGATTCACGAAAGTAATCTGAAACAAAATCCTAACTTTACGACTTTCGGTATTCACAGAAGGCATTTAGGAGTACTAAAGTTAGGATTCCTAACTTTACTACTCCTAAACTGAGAAAAATCCTAACTTTACGACTTTCGGTATTCACAGAAGGCATTTAGGAGAACTAAAGTTAGGATTCCTAACTTTACTACTCCTAAACTGAGAAAAATCCTAACTGTACAACTTTCGATATTCACAAAAGGTATTTAGGAGTACTAAAGTTAGGATTCCTAACTTTACTACTCCTAAGTGCCTTTTGTGAATATTGAAAGTTGTAAAGTTAGGATTTTTCTCAGTTTAGGAGTAGTAAAGTTAGGAATCCTAACTTTAGTACTCCTAAATGCCTTCTGTGAATACCGAAAGTCGTAAAGTTAGGATTTTTAAACATCGATCATGTCTACTAGTGTACACCATGTGTGTGCATTCTCACTACCAGGTTTACTTGCCACGTAAAAACTATTTGCCAAGTGTGCATTCTATGTTTAAGTACGCATAACTCACCTGTCAGATACACTGTAGGTATGGCATAAAACACAGTGCTATGTGCTTAAATGATTGAGAGATGTCCTTTTGATTTTTCACAATTTAGTCATGTACTTGCAGACCCCTAGCCAAGTGCTAGATAGAGGATACCATCCATAATGCAACTGACATCCATGGTTCCAAAGAGCAGAGCCTGTCTCTCTTCCCAGTCAAAGAGAAACAGAGGGATTTATACATTAATTTGCATACTCACAAACTGCTTATCAATGCACTAGTATCAAAGGTTGGTGCTCAGACACCTACACACTCCTCTGTTCCCTAACACAGGCACTGAGGTATTTGTCAGGCTACTTTCATACACATTTAGAGAGCCATTGAGGTACTAAACCAGACAGCCATATGATGGCACATTTACTTAAACATCTCATGGCACTGCTATAGGTGGACTCCTACACTCACTCAGATATGTAGCCATGTAGTGACACAACCTCATTATCCATCCAGATAAATAGTTCTTTAAACATGGGTCAGGCCTACTTGGGCAGACCCAGTCTGTTCACTCTCACTGCCAGCTTCTCTTGGCATGTAAAAGCTGTTTGGTAAGTCTTATATCCACATTTAGTACACATCACTTTCCTCTGAGATATGCTGTAGGTATACTATAAAGCACGCTGTTTTCTGCTTGAAAGATTGAATAGTGTCCTTTTCAGTTTTAGTACCTTACTCATGCATGTGCAGACCCCTATGGCAAGCACTACATAGAGAATACCATCCATTATGAAACTGACATACACATTTCTAAAGCAAAAAGTCTGTCTGTCACCCAGTCATAGAGTAAGAGATATTTCTATATTCACTCATATACTCAAAATGTACTTATCTATGCAGGAGTATGAAAGGCCTTTGCACACATACCTACATACCCCTCTATTCCCTAACACAGAAACTGAGGTATTTGTCAGGCCATTTACATACACATTTAGAGAGTCTCTGAGGTACTAAAACAGACAGCCACATACTGGCACATTTACTTAAACATCTCAAGGCACTGCTATAGCTGGACTCCTAAACTCACTCAGATATGTAGGCAAGTAGTATACACAACCTCGTTATCCATCCAAATAGTCCTTAAAAAATGGGTAAGGCCTACTCATGCAGACCCTTTCTCTGCACTCACACACCCAGCTTTACTTAGCATGTAAAAGCTACTTGGCAAGTCTTATATCCATGTTTTAGAAGATATAACTGTCCTGTGAGATATGCTGTAGGTATACCAAAAAGCATGATGCTTTGTGTCTGAAAGATTGAGAAGTTTTCTTTTCAATTTTAGGAACTTACTATGCAATTGCAGACCCCTATGGCAAGCACTACATAGAAGATACCATCCATAAAGCAACTGACATAGATGTTTCCAAAGCATAGAGCCTTTCTCTCTTCCCAGTCACAGAGTGACAAACGGAGTTATACATTCACCACATACTTAGAAACTGCTTATGTATGTACTAAAATCAAAGGCAGTTGCTCAGACACCTACATACCCCTCTATTACCTAACAGAGACACTAATGTATTTCTTAAGCTACTTACATACACTTTTATAGAGCCATTGAGGTACTAAAACATAGAGTCACATACTGGCACATTTGCTTAAACACCTCATGGCACTCCTAGAATTGGACTCCTACACACAATTGTGTATGCAAGTACCAACAAAACTTCATCAATCATACAAACAAATAGTGTTTAAACATGGGTCAGGCCTACTCATGCAGACCCTATCTCTGCACTCTCACTGCCAGCTTCACTTAGCATGTAAAACCTGTTTGGCAAGTCTTATATCCACATTTTAGTAGCCATAACTCTCCTCTGAGATATTCTGTAGGTATGCAATAAATCACATTGCTTTGTATTTGAAAGATTGAGAAGTGTCCTTTTGAGTTTTATGAACTTACTCATGCACTTGCAGACCCCTATGCCAAGTACTACATAGAGGATATCATCCATAATGCAACTGAAATTCAGTTTTCCAAAGCATACAGCCTGCACTGCATTGCTAATACTCCCCAGATTTGCAGTAGGTCACCAAAAACAAAGAAATGTTTTTCTCCAAAGATCACATCGTAGTTTGTTCTTAACATCTGCTACATTCTTAAGTGTATGAAAGCAAGCATTAATTTAGATATCATGCTGACCTCATCAATGATAAAAAGCTTCAGTTTCTGAATGGGCAGAATGTAATGACATCAATCTAAAATTCAAAGCAAAACTGCCTTTAAAATTACCAAAGTCTTATCTTTTCTTTCTTCCACCAAAGTTCTAAGGAGGAACTGTGGATAAAAAAGTGGTTTAAGTTGTTTCCTCTACTTGGTTCATCAGTCTTTTAGACATTATTTGGCTTATTGGGGGTAATGTCTTTATACTCTTCAAAATTCAGCAGTTGTTTTAACTTCCACAAAGGAGCTAATACCACCTCTAAATACTACACTGTGCAATTGAAGTGAGAAACTGAATTGACATAATCCAATTGCAGCAGCTTTATGACTAAAAAATGACCCCTTTTGTTTCATCAACCACATTTCTACATACTATTTGTGGAATTAAAACTACACTATGGTATGTTGTCGATATGGATCACCATTATTTAAACATCATTTGGCTTACCAGGGGTTATGTTTTAGAAGAATTTCTAAAATTGATCAGTATTTTGGGGCCGATTCCGATTCGGGCCGGAAAAAATACCGACCGACTCGGTACGGGATAATAGTCCGACCGACACGTACCGGCGTTGCCCGACCTGGGAAGTACGATGAAATGCATGTGAATCACGACCGACTCGTACGGAACTCAAGGCGAACGACCGACCCGGACAGAAACAAGCTATCCGGCCGGAAAACCACGCGAATCGAACCGACCGACACGCACCAGGAAGAAAGCCGAACGAAACGTACCCGCGAACTCCGACCCGCGCAGTACGATGCAATGGGTGCAAAAGCAGACCGATTCGCACGGAGCCCAAGCCGTACGACCGACACGCATACAAAACACAGCCGAACAAACACAATACACCGCGACCGACGCGTACGCCGCATATGAAACAGAGCTGAAACACAGCGGGAACGACTCGGAGAGGCGCGCACGAGATAACTGCAACGTCCTACTCGGTCAGAAGAACGACTCCAACATGCACAATAATCACAAATGAAAAAATACAAAAACAGAGGGCCAAACAAGCAATGACAAAGCCAATAAATACAGGGGGTGAAAAAAATTGAACAAGGACACACCCCTAACTCCACCTACATAAAGGCCACAAATCCCTACCATGATCCTTTGCAAATTCCACTGACCTGCCAGCAGAGAACACCATCACACAGCAAACACAGACACACACACAGCTCATCCAACACAAAAGCCACACACCATTAGCACCTCAACAAATAGCACCCTCACACACACACAGCAAAACCTACACTCACACTCCCTCACTTGCACACACACACACATCAATCACCACCACCACCCATCACCATGCCCCTAAAGAAGAATCCAAAGTTCCTAGATAGTGAATTGGAAGTCATGGTAGACGAGATCCTGAGGGTAGAGCCACAGCTGTTTGGCACATTGGTCCAACAGACCCCCATGTCGCAGAAAACCAAGATGTGGGCGAGGATCATCGACAGGGTGAACGCACAATCACCATGTTTGCGCACAAAGGAAGACATCCAGAACAGGTGGTATGATTTGCGCAGGAGGGTCAGGGACCTACTGAAGAAGGATTACCTCCTGAGCCAGCACACCGGCAGTGGCCCTCCTGCCAAACCAGTATACCTCAGGCCCTGGGAGGAGAAGGTGCGGCCATCCTACCACCAGTGAGCGTATATGGACTAACAAACATCCCAGAGCCTGGTGAGTACACAACTAATATACACAATATTGTGTGCCAATACACACACATCACTGTCAAGGGGACAGTTAAACCATGCACCCCTAGCAAATCAACAGCAAACAAAAGATAATCATCCCAAAAAGTGTATGTCAGACAGATAAACACAATACATGCCATCTCATAGTGATATGTAACTGTGTCATGACATGTACAAATCCAATACCAAATTGAGCTAGGCAGTGGCACAAATCTAACCAACAAACAGTGTCAGATATTTACCCACCACTAGAACACCACCTCACAGGGAAGCTCACAGAAAGGAAGGAATCCTGTGTATGCTGGTGAAGTCGGTGTAGCCAAGAGCATGATGGGACTCGTAGTAACAGATAATGGGCAGCCTCACATTTGGACCATCAACACCACTCTGAACCATGCTCACAACACAGGGAGTGGAAAAGGACTGACAAGATGGCTGACACTGGGTACTGCTGTGGGGAGCACAAGCCCTGCTGGGAACTGTGCACCAACAAACAGCACAACACCACTGCCTGACATCCTGAAAGCCAACTTGCACTCCCTGCAATGCAAGCACGTTGCATGTTGGGATATCTGGCTGGGTGGGAAGGAGGACTCATAGCACTGACCGTAGTTACAAGCAGCTCACCTCACACACCCCCTCAACACAAACTCCACATAACCCACCTGGGAGAATGCAATGCCTCACATACCAAATGAAGATCCCACAAAGAACCACCACCCTGGGTAATGCCGTGTGAAGCACAGGGACACTCTTGGGACATGTAGCCAAACAAACGCAAGGACAACACTGTCAGCCTTCCTGTCAGCACAGGCACACTACCCCACAGGGAAGCAGAGTCCAAAGGAAGGAAGTACGGGCATGCTGGGAAGGGGGTGTAGGCAATAGCATGATGGGAGTTGTAGTCACAGATACTGCTCACCCTCACAATTGGCCCATCAACACCACTCTGAACCATGCTCACATCACAGGGAGTGGATAAGGACTGACAAGATGGCTGACACTGGGTACTGCTGTGGGGAGCACAAGGCCCTGCTGGGAACTGTGCACCAACAAACAGCACAACACCACTGCCTGACATCCTGAAAGCCAACTTGCACTCCCTGCAATGCAAGCACATTGCATGGTGGGATATCTGGCTGGGTGGGAAAGAGGACTCACAGCACTGACCATAGTTACAAGCAGCTCACCTCACACACCCCCTCAACACAAACTCCACATAACCCACCTGGGAGAATGCAATGCCTCACATACCAAATGAAGATCCCACAAAGAACCACCACCCTGGGTAATGCCGTGTGAAGCACAGGGACACTCTTGGGACTTGTAGCCAAACAAACGCAGGGACAACACTGTCAGCCTTCCTGTCAGCACAGGCACACTACCCCACAGGGAAGCAGAGTCCAAAGGAAGGAAGTACGGGCATGCTGGGAAGGGGGTGTAGGCAATAGCATGATGGGAGTTGTAGTCACAGATACTGCTCACCCTCACAATTGGCCCATCAACACCACTCTGAACCATGCTCACATCACAGGGAGTGGATAAGGACTGACAAGATGGCTGACACTGGGTACTGCTGTGGGGAGCACAAGGCCCTGCTGGGAACTGTGCACCAACAAACAGCACAACACCACTGCCTGACATCCTGAAAGCCAACTTGCACTCCCTGCAATGCAAGCACGTTGCATGGTGGGATATCTGGCTGGGTGGGAAGGAGGACTCACAGCACTGACCATAGTTACAAGCAGCTCTCCTCACACACCCCTCAACACAAACTCCACATAACCCACCTGGGAGAATGCAATGCCTCACACACCAAATGAAGATCCCACAAAGAACCACCACCCTGGGTAATGCTGTGTGAAGCACAGGGACACTCTTGGGACTTGTAGCCAAACAAACGCAAGGACAACACTGTCAGCCTTCCTGTCAGCACAGGCACACTACCCCACAGGGAAGCAGAGTCAAAAGGAAGGAAGTACGGGCATGCTGGGAAGGGGGGTGTAGGCAATAGCATGATGGGAGTTGTAGTCACAGATACTGCTCACCCTCACAATTGGCCCATCAACACCACTCTGAACCATGCTCACATCACAGGGAGTGGATAAGGACTGACAAGATGGCTGACACTGGGTACTGCTGTGGGGAGCACAAGGCCCTGCTGGGAACTGGGCACCAACAAACAACAGGACCACACTGTCAGCCATCTTGCCATTGCTGTCACACTCACACACAGTGAAGTCCACTCAAAAGGAAGGAAGTATGGGCATGCTGGGAAGGGGGTGTAGGCAATAGCATGATGGGAGTTGTAGTCACAGATAATGCTCACCCACACAATTGGCCCATCAACACCACTCTGAACCATGCTCACATCACAGGGAGTGGATAAGGACTGACAAGATGGCTGACACTGGGTACTGCTGTGGGGAGCACAAGGCCCTGCTGGGAACTGTGCACCAACAAACAGCACAACACCACTGCCTGACATCCTGAAAGCCAACTTGCACTCCCTGCAATGCAAGCACGTTGCATGGTGGGATATCTGGCTGGGTGGGAAGGAGGACTCACAGCACTGACCATAGTTACAAGCAGCTCTCCTCACACACCCCCTCAACACAAACTCCACATAACCCACCTGGGAGAATGCAATGCATCACACACCAAATGAAGATCCCACAAAGAACCACCACCCTGGGTAATGCTGTGTGAAGCACAGGGACACTCTTGGGACTTGTAGCCAAACAAACGCAAGGACAATACTGTCAGCCTTCCTGTCAGCACAGGCACACTACCCCACAGGGAAGCAGAGTCAAAAGGAAGGAATTACGGGCATGCTGGGAAGGGGGGTGTAGGCAATAGCATGATGGGAGTTGTAGTCACAGATACTGCTCACCCTCACAATTGGCCCATCAACACCACTCTGAACCATGCTCACATCACAGGGAGTGGATAAGGACTGACAAGATGGCTGACACTGGGTACTGCTGTGGGGAGCACAAGGCTCTGCTGGGAACTGGGCACCAACAAACAACAGGACCACACTGTCAGCCATCTTGCCATTGATGTCACACTCACACACAGTGAAGTCCACTCAAAAGGAAGGAAGTATGGGCATGCTGGGAAGGGGGGTGTAGGCAATAGCATGATGGGAGTTGTAGTCACAGATAATGCTCACCCACACAATTGGCCCATCAACACCACTCTGAACCATGCTCACATCACAGGGAGTGGATAAGGACTGACAAGATGGCTGACACTGGGTACTGCTGTGGGGAGCACAAGGCCCTGCTTGGAACTGTGCACCAACAAACAGCACAACACCAATGCCTGACATCCTGAAAGCCAACTTGCACTCCCTGCAATGCAAGCACGTTGCATGGTGGGATATCTGGCTGGGTGGGAAGGAGGACTCACAGCACTGACCATAGTTACAAGCAGCTCTCCTCACACACCCCCTAACACAAACTCCACATAACCCACCTGGGAGAATGCAATGCCTCACACACCAAATGAAGATCCCACAAAGAACCACCACCCTGGGTAATGCTGTGTGAAGTACAGGGACACTCTTGGGACTTGTAGCCAAACAAACGCAAGGACAACACTGTCAGCCTTCCTGTCAGCACAGGCACACAACCCCACAGGGAAGCAGAGTCAAAAGGAAGGAAGTACGGGCATGCTGGGAAGGGGGTTGTAGGCAATAGCATGATGGGAGTTGTAGTCACAGATACTGCTCACCCTCACAATTGGCCCATCAACACCACTCTGAACCATGCTCACATCACAGGGAGTGGATGAGGACTGACAAGATGGCTGACACTGGGTACTGCTGTGGGGTGCACAAGGCCCTGCTGGGAACTGTGCAACAACCAACAGCAAGACACCACTGAATGACATCCTGAGAGTCAACCTGAACCCACTGCAAGGGTGGCATGCTTCATGGTGGGATAACTGGGCTAGGTGGAGAAGGATGGCCGGATTTCCACCAAATACAACAAATGCTGGCCATGCACACACCTCAACATTCACATTGAAATGCCCCAGGTATGCATGACAATGTGCTACACCAATATCAACCTCTTACTGTGACAACTTAGGACAATGCAATGTACATGCCCGCATCCAGAGGTACAGTCACAACTGTCAGGTGTGTGAACCATTGATGCCTGTAGAAACATAACATACAATGTGTGTCTCTTCCAAATACAGGTGATGATGATGGGGACACAGCAGCAGGCGAGGAGGAGTCCCTGTCCCAGGCTCCGGGGGACACAGAGCTCACTGGTGTGGAACAGCCTCTGCCCTCCTCGGATGGCGAAGACCTACCTGGCACCTCCGGTGTGAGTCATCATGCAGCACCAGCTGGACCAACACCTGCACCCCCTGCACCCACCCCTCCAACAACTGCCAACACACAGACCACCCCCGCCGACACGGACAGACCAAGGACCACCGATGGCAACAGCACAGAGCCCCAGGCCCAGCGTGGAGCAATGGACGACAACACCACTAACAACCCCCAAGGGGGCCTTGGGTCACCTGTGCGTGCCACCGCAGGTCCTGCACATGTCGCCAGGGGTGGTGGGAGGGGTGGTAGACATAGGTCGCTGCTTGCAGAGGGGTCTGGACTGCATGATGACCCACAACTGGCACGCATCGCTGATGCGTACCAGGATAGCACCGGAGAGGTCAGACAGGTCGTGGGGTTCCTCAAGGACATACAACAGCAGCAGGCTGCCCATCATGCCCGCTTGGACTCCCACGTGTCCCGTGTGGAGACACACATGTCTCGCTTGGAGTCCAAGTGGGACACATTGCAAGAACTCACAGCGGTGCAGAGGGACATATTGACATGCCTCCGCCAGATTAGGACCAACATGGCCACACCTCCCTGTGTGCCCACAACATCTGGTGCTGCAACAACTGACACCGCCACAGGGAGAAAGGAGGACTCTGGCGGAGACTCCCCTGCACCGCCGCAGCCTGCACGTGAGGGTCCCCCCCCAAAGAAGAGGGGTCGTCCGAGGAAGGAAAACTGAGACGTTGATGGCCACGTACATCCCCCAGGAAGCCAACACCTGTTCCGGAAATTCTCCTTTGTGTGCAAACGTTTCACCCTGTCGAATGCAACACTACTCTCCCACATGACATGGGGAGTTCAAGTTGGACTAATGTATCATATGACTGTGGACTTCACTCAGGACATTTCTGCTACCAAGACTTCCAACTCATCTGGGAACTTTGGATCCCAATCCCAATGTACAGCACCCACCATCCTGTGCACTATACACACACACATTTCTGTAAATAAAATCACTAGTACACCATACTTGCCTCTGTTGTTATTCAAATGTGGATACTTTTATGGTGATGATGACCTGCTAAATTACACTGTGTATGCTAACTGCTACAGCAAGTACAACACCGTCGTGTGAGTCATGGTGACGTGACACATATGAGGGAGACACACCACTAGGGCTACACAACACAGAGACACCAGGGCCATCGGACTCATCGCCCACAGTGATGTTGCCAGGAAATACAGTGGAATGCACAGACACCACACCTGTTCAGAGTCTGTGTCAACTAGCCCACAGGTGCAGTAAGCAAATGTCAGTCAGATGTGTGACCACAGACAACGCACATCCCAAAGTGAAGCACAGGTTCATTACACATTTGCAACATGTTGTTTCCACTACAAATGCAAGGTTTAACCACGTGGCAGTGGCCACACAGTCAACAAGTGCAGAAGATATGAAGTCCAGGGGTGTGTGGCACATCACTTGTAGGCAAACTACTGCTGCCACCCTGAAAGCTGAATCATGGTGTCGGGGGATCCAAGTTGACCAAAGTACTCAGTAAGCACCCTGTGAAGGATAGACATGACACACAGTTAAAACCACTGAAGAACAGGACAGAACTGCAATACTCATGCCCAATACATGTCACAAGACAACTACACAAAACCAAGTTAGCATGTCAAAACTGTTGGGGAGTACAGACTACCTGTAAGGACACATTGCTGCATGCATCCAGTCAAGTAGCACATGGCCACACTCAAACAGTACCAGAGCACCACCCACACATATCATACAAACTCACATCATTCACATTACATCTCCCTGGATACTCACATTCAGCTGAAGAAGTTGATGATGAGCTGTGTGCGGACATCACCATCATCATCATCACTGGCATCGTGGTCCAGGCCAGGATCCTCCACAGGTGGCGGACATTGGTCATCGTCATCCAGGATGAGAGGCAACTCCTTCCGCACTGCCAGGTTGTGTAGCATGCAGCAGACGATGACAATCTTGCACACCTTTGCTGGGGCATATGGGAGGGCCCATCCTGTCTTGTCCAGGCAGCGGAAGCGGCTCTTCAGGAGACCAAAGGTCCGCTCAATCACTCTCCTGGTCCGACCATGTGCCTCATTGTAGCGCATCTGGGCTGGTGTCACAGGTTTCCTGAGGGGTGTCAGCAACCACGGCATGTTGGGGTATCCGGAGTCACCTACGGACAGACAAGTGCACATTAGCTGAGTTGGAAAAGTGGGTGGAATACTACAGATCAGAACACACACAATGGTACAAAGTCAGTACACACCGACAAGCCAGGCACGCTGGTTCTGCATCTGTGCCATCATCCTCGGGATGCGACTACTCCTCATCACGTAGGCATCGTGTGCTGAACCAGGGAAACGGGCACACACATGTGTGATGCTCATATCTGCAAGACATACCACCAGAGCATTGATCGAATGGTAATGTTTACGGTTCCGGTATGCCTGCTCATGTGCCTGTGGTGGTATCAAAGCCACATGTGTCCCATCAATGGAGCCAATGACATGTGGCATCCTCCCCAGGGCATAGAAGTCACTCTTGACGTCAGTGAGTTGTTGACGTGTAGGGAAATAGATGTACTGGTTCAGGCATCTCAACATTGCCTCCAAAACATCGCGTAGCACACGGCTGAACATAGTCTGTGACATCCCACCGGCAGTCGCCACAGTGTGTTGAAAGGTACCGGTGGCAAAGAAGTGTAGGGCTGCCATTACCTTCACCTTGGGTGTCAGCGCCGTAGGGTACGTCCGGCCAGGTCGCAAATGTGGTGCCAAGCGCACTGCCAAATCATCAATCAGCTGCCTGGTGAAGCGGTACCGTCGGTTGCTGTCACGTTCCACCATCGTTGCCAGGTCAGGGAATGGTCTATGGACAGCTGGAGCCCTGCAGTGCATAGGTTGAAGAAAGAAAGATTGTCAGTCACCCCACATATGTGCCATTCACCATACTAAATTTCACATGATACATCATTATGAGACACAAGTACTTGATGTGTGTGCCGTTCTGTTCAGACATAACTCACACCTACATGCCCATCATCTAACTTCTCAGTACAACATGTGTGCACAACAGGTACCAGGTTGTGCTATGGGAAACCATTAGGCTGTGTCACAGTACCCATTTCCTGCTGTCACGTTCCACACACACACCACAGTGACATGTCTGGACAGATGCGCCACAGGCATCACAGCTCATTGACAGGTAGATTCCCAGTGACCCTGTCTTGCCACATGGACACTGGCATGACATGGCGTATCATGTACACGTCAGAAAAACAAACATGACTCCCACAGGTAGTGGCCCCGGTCGCCTCCGCAGGACAGACATGGACGCCAGTGACGCACAACATCAAAGTCCATGCACAAACAACGTAGATCTGGAGACTGTCTCCCATCTTGCACATGGAATCAGAGACATCGGAAACACAACATGCACACAGACTGTGGAGGGACATCACTATTGTGGCTATGGGTCATCCTGTGACGTACATGCCTTCCCCCATGGGACCCTGGGGGTATGTGACATGTCACACACATACACAACCTGGAAATGTGACCATGCCACATGCTCCAAAATGAACTGTTGCACATCACAGTGGTCATGTGCACAACACACAAAGGACCCTGTCCCCATTAACACATGCACAGCGTGGGTGTGGCTGCCCACAAGTGCCACCACAGAAACCACATGTCAACCCCCATACACAGAAAAGGTAATGCAGCCTTACATGCCTTAGGAAACAGTGTGGACTGGGTGTGGTGTTGTAGGTGTGCCCCTGTGTCTCTGGCAGGTATATGTGGCTGGCATACGTTCACCAGTGACAAGCATGGTGACATATGCGACTGACCTGTACAGGTACGCTTTGTAAATTGTTGTATCCCGAAATACGCGTTGTACAGCAATGGACCGATCGGTTTGCCCGGCCGGCCCATTGCACCTGTTGTATCCCGGAATACGCGTTGTACAGCAATGGACCGATCGGTGTGCCCGGCCAGCCCATTGCATCTGTTGTGAGCGGGTACGCGTTGTATCCCGAAATACGCGTTGTACAGCAATGGACCGATCGGTGTGCCCGGCCGGCCCATTGCATCTGTTGTATCCCAAAATACGCGTTGTACAGCAATGGACCGATCGGTGTGCCCGGCCGGCCCATTGCATCTGTTGTGAGCGGGTACGCGCTGTATCCCGAAATACGCGTTGTACAGCAATGGACCGATCGGTGTGCCCGGCCGGCCCATTGCATCTGTTGTGAGCAGGTACGCGTTGTATCCCGAAATACGCGTTGTACAGCAATGGACCGATCGGTGCGCACGCATTGGCTGGGGCCTGGCATGGCAACGGACGCGTTTTCGAAGCTCCAACGAGTCTGATGCAGTGAATTCAGTTGGCCAGCCACAACAATGTTGCAAAATCATGGGTGTCATGAAGTTGAAGATTTGAAGGATGCTGTGGGCGTGTATTAGTGCTGCTATTCCATGGATTGGTCAGATTCAGAAGATGCAAACGACTTGGACCTATCACTTTGGACACTATGGACAGTATCTGCCTCTGCAGCACACATATAATGCTGGCTGTTCCCCTGAGAGCTCACTTGCCTGCACTACATGCTACAGGACGACATCTGCCACCAACACTGCTGCTGTCTCTGCATCCTCTGGCTACTGCAATGGCACGTACTGTGGAGAGAGCCCCAGCCTTCAGCCTTGAGGAGAACCAGGCCCTGCTGGATAGCCTCCTTCCACAGTACAGCAAGCTGTATGGGACACCAGGGGAGCAGGCGAGTGTGCTGTCCACTGCCTTTCTAATTTTGCATGTTGTCTGACTAGCAGGACTTACAGTGTGCACACCACTGACTAGCATGCTCACTGAGTAGTTCTGAGCCCCCAAAGTGTGTAGTTACATGCACTGAACAGGTACAGTGCAGTAACAGTGCATTCCAACAAGGTTTACTTTCCATGCAATGATACCATGTAGTAACTGCTGGCAAACTGTTCATAGCCATCGTTGCACTGCCTGTGTACATCATGTGCCCCAGTGATTGAGACATGTATATCCAACTGTGTGATGCACGGATATGTTGCATGTGTAGTAATGGCATTTTCACTTTGTCATCCTCACAGGTTGATGCCCACCAGAAACAGAAAATCTGGCTGACCATCGCCCGGGCAGTAAGATCCATGGGGGACTACAAGCGCCGGATCCGCAACTGCCAGAAGAGGTGGCAGGACCTTCGAGGCTGGACCCGGAGGATCGCAAGGGTCCAGCTGAAGCTGTCGCCTCCTCGCAGGAGGGGCGGACACCGGACTCTGACCTCCCACATGCTCAGGATCCTGGCGGTGGTCTTCCCTGACCTGGATGGGCAGCTGAAGGCCAGACAGCAGCAAGGAGGGGGTGAGTCCATGACAGCACTGTGCACTTTGTCTGACATGCTATGTGCCCTCCTCTGGCCTGGTTAAACTTCCACAGTACATCAGTCTTGTGGTCCAGGACCCATGTCCCTCTATTGTGACATGCCCACTCCTCATCTGATACGCATATGTGTGGCCCTTACAGTCAGGAAATTGTGTCACTTGGGGACTGTGTCATTGCATTTTGCTTTGCTCAAGGTGGGGGACAGCATTTGTTCCGGTGACTATGTTGTGGGATTCATGGGTGGGTCAATTGCTCACACAATGCCAAGTCCTGACATGTAATCTGGGTGTAACTTTGATTTGTGGTCCACTTGCTGATCTGATTCACCACATGTCCCTGGGGTATTTGGCACACCCCCATGCTGTAGGTGGGAACAATGTTTGGGCCTCAGGAGTATGTATATCAAGTGTGTCACACATGCTTAGACACCTGCCTACTGTCCAGGACTCATCCCTCTTACAGGTGGAGCTGGTCAGTCATACCTACTCCAGGGCATACAATACACTCTGTACTCCCACTCCCGTGGATCATCTGACATGTTGTGATCAGTGACATGTTCCCTCAGGTGTCTGCCTCTGTGTCATTGTGCTGTGGCTTCGTTGTCAGGACTACTGGTATGTTTGTCGGTTATGGCTCAGCATGCCATCTGAGATGTCACCATGAGAGACGATACTTCTGTGACTTATAGGTGTCTGATCACTTGACTGTGCACACAGGTGTATGCGACTGTGACTTTCAGGCAGCTGTTTTTCATTCACAGCACACTGTGAGGTGCTCATCTTCAGAGAGTTGTGTTTCGTGTCCCCCATATGTCCAATTGGTATGACGTGGACAAATAGTAGTTCAGATGATGTTGTTTTTGGGGATGGACATGTGCACTTGTCAGTTACATAACTTGCATTCCCCATGTCCTAGGATTGTGACACAGTGCAGACTGTTGTTGGCTGGCTGCCATGGCCATGTGACTGGAGACAGTGATGTATGACTTTGCACGCATGCCTGTGTCATGGCATTAAACTTCCTAAGACTGATCCTGCAGGGGAGTGACATGTGCAACATGCACCCCATTGTGGCATTGACTATCTGGACATGGGTGGATCATGGTGTCTGGTGCTGGTATGCATCACATGCACTTCTATTTAGACTCTGGCCATCCCTTTCTCTGGACACCTGCACTGACTCAGTGGCAAGAGATGTGATGTGTGCATGTTCACATACTTCACCGTGTTCCCTGCAATGTCCAACAACTGTGTAGGTGGTGCATGTGTCCACACTGGGGTCTTACCATCAGACAGGCACCAGACAGATGGGTGCAAGGGCAGGAGGGGTGTGAGTCCCATGGTTGACCATCAGACTGACAATTGGCTTCCCGAATCTGTGTGAGGACTTTAGGCAATGTTCAACTAAGGATGCCAGGGCTTGCTCTGTGATGTGCTGTACTTACTGTGGTGTGTGCGGTCAGTGCAGGTGACTGATGTTTGTCTGTTTCCCTAATTGTTTGCAGATACATCCACGGCCACAGGAGGGGACAGCTCCACGGACCAGGAGGAGCAGCGGAGCCAGACTGGGTCAGCATCCGACGAGTGGTCAGAGGGACCCAGTGGCACAGAGGGCGAGGGGAGCCACACCGAGGAGTCCTCAGCACCATCCTCCTCAGCTGAGGACCACAGCAGCTCGGAGGATGACTCCCTTGTGGAGGCGGGTCTCAGCAGCCACCAAAGGCCAGCTAGTCTGTCTGGCCCCGCCACCACCACCACCACCACCGCCCTCCCATTGGCTCCCATTCCTGAGGTCCGTGGAGGCTCCCGTGCTCGGGAGCATGTCTCCTTCATGCCAGGCACTGCACCCCCTGCCCCTGTGTCCCCTGCTGCCCTGAGTGAGGAGTCTGTGTACCTCCTTCGGCAGCTCCATGTAGGGCAGACAGCAATGCTGAGTGTCCTCCATGCACACACCACTCTGTTGACACAGCTGGTGTCGTTCATGGAGGGCATCTCGACGGGTATGTCTGCCCTACAGAGGAGCAATAAGTCCATGGACTCCTCCCTGACGGCAGCCGTGTCCCTCCTCCAACAGTCCCTCACCCCTCCCACCTCTGCCCCATCCACACTTCCTGCCACCCTACCTGTCCAAAGCACATGCACACCTGCACAATCACCCAAGCACACAGACACGAGCAGCACAGACACACCCAAGAGAAAGGCAAGACGTGCACACAAGCATCCTCAGGGGACTGAGACCACACACACAGGGGATGGGGAACAGACACACACACAGGCATCCACAGTCACTCCGCAGTCCTCCAAATCCTCTCCCTCCAAGACCCCTTCCCTTGCCTCACCTGCTACCCCACCTACACAGCAGATCTTCCTGTGTGACCTCGGCCTCTTCCCCTCCGATCCTGCTGATCCAGCATACCGGGGGAAGAGGAAGTCCACCCACACAGAGGGAGTGCCCCTCGCCCCCGGACACCCTCCCCCAGGCGCAGGCAGACACAGGACCCCATTCGGAAGTCCCCCGGACCAGGAAGAGCAAGACCCCACCACCACCACGCAGCTCCACCACCCAGTCTCTCTCCTCCATCCCCCAGGCCACCACTCCACAGGTTCCCCCACCACACCCTGCCCCAGGTTCCCCCACACACCAATACCGCATCCCCAGACTGCGTAGGCCCTCCCCCCAGCCACTTGCTCTTCCACCTCCAACCCAGACGCTCTGCCTGTTAGTGCCACTGGTGTGGAGACCGGGTCCCCCCTCTGTCCTGCCCACCTCATCTGCCCACCCTTCCACTCCCTTGGAGTCATGCACTGCAGTGGAGTCCACAACCACCCTGTCTGACTCGGGTACTGCAGTGGGGACCCAGTCCACTACATCAGACCAGCCCACTGCAGTGGTTGCAGCACCCACACCAACTGACTTGTGTACCACAGTGGTGCCGGCCCCCCCTGAGTCAGACACCTCCACTGCAGTTGCCGGTGACACTCCTGCACCACCACCCCTTCACTGCCTCACTCTGCCATCCCCTGATCCTGTCCATGCGGTGCCTGGCCTGCCCCTTGTATGCCCCTCCAAGGGGGATGTCCCCTGTCCGTACCAGTGCAGGCAAGCAATGGGTGACCAGTTGTCACTTATCACCCTGTTGGGACTGTGATTTTGGACTGGCCATTGGCCTTAGTTTCCTTTGGACTTCAGAGTTTACCTTGACATTTGCTGAATAAAGCCTCTTTTTGTTTAATTGTGGGTTTTCTTTTGATGCACATGATGTGGATGAGTTGCATCCTGCATTTGCAGTTGTAATAGTGTTCATATCAGGAAAATGAAGTGTTGCTGTGATGGACTCCATGTGGTCCATGGGATATGTGTCCTGTTGTAGTCTGGATCTATGGTATCCTTTGCTGCAGTCTGAGGGTGTACTGTTCAGCATTTGACACAGGGATGTACGTTTAGCATTTGTAAATGAACATCTTTGTCTTACACTGATGCACATCTGGTGGGCTTACCACTGTTCAATGTTCCGATTTCCCTGACTGTGTGCCCAGCTCCACTGGACATGCAGTTTTGCACATCAATGTCGAAGGACTCATCTGTGTATACAGTGCAACTTGCTTGACACATGTTTTGGGTGTATGCAGATGACTGACGTGACACTCCCGTACCCAGGCTGATGTGAGCAGAGCCTTCTGTGTGTTGTAGTTGTTGACTCACTGACGGAGTGTTCTGCTGACATGTTTGGGTCGTGCACAGACAAGGTTTGGCACAGCGGACCTTCCACAGGAGTGGAGTGCCCTCATGGCAGTGTGTAATCCGGTGACATTGCGTGGGCCTGTGTTGTGTGTTGTGTAAGCATGTCTGGCGTGTTCCCTTCCCTTTTCCTACACAGGCTGTGTCCCTAGGGATGTTCCTGTTTGTGATGCTTGCTGAGTTGTTTCTGTGTTCATCCAGCATCTTGGACCTGGTTTCTCCGTGATGTGGGTGCATGGCAAACTAATGTTCATGAGGTTGTCATCCCAGGTTGTCTTTGTTGTCAGGGCTGGGGATGTGGTCAAATGCAGATGGGACACATTCAGGATTCCCCTTGGCACTTGTTGTTTACACAAGTCATGTGATTTACAGTTTATGGTAGCTTTCAGTGATTGTGACATGTTGTGTGTGTGACTGCTGCCACTCCTCAGGGTCAGAGCTGCAATGTTGGAAGTTGTGTACGTGTGTTCTTAGTGTGTCACCTTGGCTTCTTCGTTGGTGTGTGACTATGGCCAGGATCCCATTGATTGTGGTGGATTTCACATCATGCCCATGTACAGCGTACTGTGCTGTGTGTCAGACATTGACGAGTCTTGTTGACTGGCCATGTGTGATGGCTTTCTGCACCTTAGTTCCCACCACCACCCCTGGTATTGTCATGGGTGCATGTGCAATGTCACCAGTCCATGTGAGCTTCACTGCTGCACATTGGTGGAGATCAGGGTGTGTGGTGTTGAGTGTGTGCAAATGTGAGTTGTTGCACGGCTAGACCCCTACCTCAATATTGGCCTTGGCTGGCAGGCCGTGCTGATTGATTAGAGCTTGTGTAGGTGTGATGGTAGTTTGTTGCTCAGGACACATGGCTGTGGTTCACAGTGTGAATGACATCTACCTTTGTCATCACAGTGGGATTATCATGCAGGCTAGTGTCAGCACAATGTGGGGTCCCTGGGGGTAGTGCTGTGGTGGGTCTGTCTCTTGCTGTGTTAGTTGCTGTTCCTACAAGCTTGTGTGACATGTGTAATTTGGGCTCCCTCTCATCTAACAATGCCTGATTGCCCACATAGGGGTATCCGATCCATGAGTAACTTTTGTATGGCACTGTATACACATCTGTGTGGTTGGAATTCAGGCCTCCTCATGTGTTGTGTGGTTGCCTGGGGACACTGGCACACCCCCCCATCACCCGTTGTGTTTGATATGCAGTGTGAATCTGCCTGTTTGTGCCTTAGCACCACTGCATTGGCATATCTTGAGTGTGCCATTGGCTGTATGTTGTTTGGTGGCTTTCCCCTGCTGTCCCTGGGACTCCTAGGTCATCAGTCAGCACAATAATCATGGTTTGTATGTCCCATTGCTGCCATGGTATGGTATTTGTTCACCTCACATCTACAGTCTCCACAGGATATCTACATTTGTGTGTCCATTGGTGCAGATATGTGGGTCAGCATTATGATGGTCACTTCTGTCATTGTGTTATTTGTGAATGTTGACAATGTGGGACCCCATGGGTGATGTTTGTATGCACATGGCCAAAACGATGTTTCAGTGACACTGCACTGTTTGCCTCGACCAATCTATGTTGCTATGGGACACAAGCACTACTATGCCACTGATGTGTTTGTTGTTGTGTGACCAGGATTCATCCATGCAGTTTGGCTTTGGCAGCTTTTACCATGACTACACTTACCTTATGATCACTGTGGTGATGGTGCTTTCGGCACCATTGCCACACTGTTCAAAAGTTGCATCAGCTATGGACCCCATACTTACCTTTTGGTCACTGTGGTGATGGGGCTTTAGGCCCCATTGCCACACTGTTCAAAAATGTGCATCAGCTATGGACACCACACTTCCCTTTTGGTCACTGTGGTGATGGGGCTTTAGGCCCCATTGCCACACTGTTCAAAAAGTGCATCAGCTATGGACACCACACTTCCCTTTTGGTCACTGTGGTGATGGGGCTTTAGGCCCCATTGCCACACTGTTCAAAAAGGGCATCAGCTATGGACACCACATTTCCCTTTTGGTCACTGTGGTGATGGGGCTTTAGGCCCCATGGCCACACTGTTCAAAAAGGGCATCAGCTATGGACACCACACTTCCCTTTTGGTCACTGTGGTGATGGGGTGTTCGAGCCCATTGCCACAGTGGCCATGGTCGGCTTGCATTGTGGAGGCCACACACATTTATGTGTGACACATGTGTTAGGGGGTCACATTGTATGTTCAATGTCATGTTCAGTCTTATAGGCATTTGACACAGACTACACACGCTTGTCAGGGTGTTGGGGGGATGTAATTTTCTGTCATTCCTTATGTGGGAGTATGCTGGTTGTGTCATGCATTACCCGTCCTATGAGTAGGGGTGGTGTTAGTGGTAGGCATCCATCCCCCCATGAGTGGGGATGGTAGTAGTGACAGGCATCAAGCCCCCCCTGAGTAGGGGTGGTGGTGGTGGCAGGCATCCAAGCCCCCCTGAGTAGGGGTGGTGGTAGTGGCAGGCATCCATCCCCCTAAGGGTGGGGATGGTAGTAGTGACAGGCATCCAGCCCCCCCTGGATAGGGGTGGTGGTAGAGGCAGGCATCCATCCCCCTAAGGGTGGGGATGGTAGTAGTGACAGGCATCCAGGCACCCATGATTAGGGGTGGTGGTAGTGGTAGGCATCCATCCCCCCATGAGTGGGGATGGTAGTAGTGACAGGCATCCAGCCCCCCCTGGATAGGGGTGGTGGTAGTGGCAGGCATCCATCCCCCTAAGGATGGGGATGGTAGTAGTGACAGGCATCCAGGCACCCATTATTAGGGGTGGTGGTAGTGGTAGGCATCCATCCCCCATGAGTGGGGATGGTAGTAGTGACAGGCATCCAGCCCCCCATGAGTGGGGATGGTAGTAGTGACAGGCATCCAGCCCCCCCTGGATAGTGGTGGTGGCAGTGGCAGGCATCCATCCCCCTAAGGGTGGGGATGGTAGTAGTGACAGGCATCCAGCCCCCCCTGGATAGGGGTGGTGGTAGTGGCAGGCATCCATCCCCCTAAGGGTGGGGATGGTAGTAGTGACAGGCATCCAGGCACCCATGATTAGGGGTGGAGGTAGTGACAGGCATCCAGGCCCCCCTGAGTAGGGGTGGTAGTAGTGGCAGGCATCCAGCCCCCTAAGGGTGGGTATGGTAGTAGTGACAGGCATCCATGCCCCCCTGAGTAGGGGTGGTGGTAGTGGTAGGCATCCAGCCCCCCCTGAGTAGGGGTGGTGGTGGTGGCAGGCATCTAGCCACCCATGAGTAGGGGTGGTTGTAGGGTGGTGTTGGTGGTAGGCATCCATCCCCCTATGGGTGTGTATGGCATTGGTGTTGGCCATCCCACCCCTATGGTTCTGCTGTTGCTTGTGTACGTCATTTGTGCATCCCTATGTGTGTGTGACATATTTCAAGGTACGTGTAGTTTGTTTGTATTGTTGGTGTTTGACTTACCGTCTGTGCCGTACGCATCCGTGCCGGTCCCGGTAATAGATGTAGAGTATAGGTAGGACCTGCGCAATGGGATTCATGCTTGGATCGTCTCGTTTGGGTTTCTCGTGTCTTCGACTCGTACTCATCGCTGGCTTGTTCGTCTCGTAGCCGTGGATCGTCTTGTGGCGCACAACGGAGCTTATGTACGGCTCACCCGGATGCTCAAACGTGCCGGACGTAGCGACGGGTTCGGCGTGTACGGAATGCGCATCGTACTAGTCCGGCCGGAAGGTGCTGTGTATTTGCTTCCGTGCGGCTCGAATCGGCGTTTACGGATCCGGCTCGGGCGGGGAACAGGAGCTGGATTGGGTGAGTACGGCTCGTTCGGTAACTGGGTTGTTATACGCAATGTACTTGTTCGTCCGGACGAGTGTACGATTCGGTCGGGAAACACGCATTCGGCTTGTATTTTTTCCAGACGAATAGTGTTAGGTGCGCTTCCGGCCGAGATCGGAATCGACCCCTTTGTGTTTATTTGTAAAACTGTACCAGATATAATAATTTAAGAAACATTTTTAGCTTAGGTTTGTTTATATTACTGAAGTAAGTCTAGAAAAAGCAATTAATTAAAGAATTGTGTGAGTGAGTGCAATGCATAGCTTCACTTAATTATAGTGTTGTACTGTGCATGTCTGGAGGTATTTTACAATCCACTTATTGTTTTTCCTCACTGTTTGAAGATGATGCTTCATACAGACCACTGTTTATGTTGAAGAAGTATGAACGCTGAGAACAGCAAAAAAGGGAAAATTATATTTTCACTATGTTGTAATATAATGTTACAGTATAAGTAATGCAGGTTGGTGTGATTCTGTAGTTATGAAGGTCAAATACTAACATATCTTTAAATTCTTTTTCTTTTTCCATACCAATTGCTGTTGAACATCATTAGATGTCTCAAAACATTTTTCCTACCACAGATATTTTGCTTATAGATAACCACTGAAAGTGTTTTTGAATATAAAGTGCTCTTGCATTAATTTCTTATTAATTTGTTTTGCCTATTTTATAATAAAATGTATTCTCACAGCCATTTACTCACCCATACAGTCACTCACACACCCACTCACTCATCCATACAACTACTCACCCACTTACTTATTTACTCATACAGCACTCACACACCCATTCAGTCACCCATACTACTACTAACACTGTTACTCAGTTACTCATACAGCTACTCACATTCCTCTCACTAACTCATACAGCCACTCACACTAGCAGTCACTGACCCATACAGACACTCACAGTAGTGGTCAGTCACCCATACAGCCACTAACACAGCTACACACTGACCCATACAGCCACTGATACTAGCACACACTCACCCATACAGCCACTTATAAATAGGCCTGGGCGGTAAATTCTGTTCCGCTCGCGGAATTTGCGGAATTTGGGTAATTTCGCGTTCCGCGGAGAACGCGGAATTGCCAAAAATTCAGCGCTTCGCGGAATCTTTTGCTTGTTCGCGCTTTCAAAGTGCGTGTTCGTGAGATATTTTCCCCTGAGCACGCAAACAGCATTCGCGAACAGGAAAAAAGCATCGCGAACAGGCGGAACAAGCAATTCCGCGTGTTCGCGGAACTTTTGTGTGCTCGTGGAGATTTTTTACCGTTTCGTGGAGCTTTGCGTAGCGCGACTACGCAAATTCCACCCACCCCTACTTATAAATACACTCACTCACTTAAACAACCAGTCACATACCCATTCACTCACTCATCCAGCCACTGGTACTAGCAGTCACTGACCCATACAATACTCAAATACACACTTATTCACCCATTCAGCCACTCTAACACCCACTCACTCACCCAGACAACCACTCACACACCCACTCACTCACCCATAGCCCAACTCATCCACCCTCTCAGTCATTCAGAGAACCACTGACACACCCATTCCCTCATCCTTAGAGCTAGTTAGACACCCACTTACTCACCCATATAGACACTCACACATGCACTCACTCATCCATACAGCACTCATACATCCTCTAACTCACCCATACAGTCACTGATACAGCCACTCACTCACCTATTTAGTCACTCATAGCCAGTCATTCACCCATACAGATACATATTCATTTACTTATTCACCGATACAGCCACTTTGATACCCACTCACTCGCCCCTGCAGCCTCTAAACAGATCCACTTAATCACCCATTCACCCACTCACACAACCATTTACATACCCATTCATGCATCCATAGAAGAACTCTTACATCCAATCACTCACTGATAGAGCCTCTCAACACAGCCACTCACTTATGCATAGAAGCACTTATGCATAGAAGCACTCAAACATTTGTATATATATTCACTGAAAAAAACATAGGTTTCAGGGACGTTATAGTTAGTAATTAGCATTTAAAAAACTTTTGAAATTCACTGAAAAAACCACAGGTTTCAGGGACGTTATAGTTAGTTGGACATTTCACTCGTACAAAACCAGAGAAATTCGGCCGTGATAGTTAGTTGAGTTAACTATAACTCGCACCCCCGCAATGCACTGCTGATGACATCACATATTACATCACTCATGACATGGTCAGTGACATCACTGATGACATCTCAAATTACATCACTGATGGCATCACTGATGACATCATCCAGAGACTGAGTGATTTTTAAAAGTTTAAGAATGTTATATATAGATACGCAAAGGTGTATTGAAGAATGAGTGGGTGTATGAGTGTTTGAATGGATGATTTAGTGAGCGCGTGACTGACTGTGTAAGTGAGTGATTAAATGTGTCTTAGTGAATGCATGAGTGAGTGACTAATCTGTGTGAAAGTCTGTATCAGCCTGTCAGTTGGTATGTAAGTGGCTGCATGAATTGGTGAGTAGCTACATGAGTGTCTATATGGGTTAAGGATTGATTGTCTGAATACCTGTATGGGTGCCTGAGTATTTGTGTGGGTGGGTGGGGGGAGTAACTCCCTGCATGGATGTGTGAGTGGGTTATTTAGTGGGTGTATGGGTTCATGAGTACATCTGTGAGGGGCTGTATGGATGAGTGAGTGCGCATATGGCTGTGTCGGTGAGTGAATGGATGTCTCATTGGTATATGTGTGAGTAACTACATATGTGAAAGGCTGTATATGTGAGTGTTGCAGTATATAACTAACTATAAGTAAGAGTGAGTGATTGTGAGAGTGGGTGTATGGATGAGTGTGAGCGTGTGTCAGTGATTGTAGAAGAGAGTAAGTATGTGTTAGTATCTGTATGAATAAGTGAGGTGATGTGTGTATAACTGTATAGGTGAGTAAAAGGCAGTGTTATTGATTCTTTGGGTGACTGACTAGGTGTGTGAGTAACTCTATGGGTGAGTGACAGTATGTGAGTGTCTGTATGGGTATATGAGTGCATATATCAGAGGCTGTATTGATGAGTGACTGCGTGTATGAGTGACTGTATCAGTGAGTGAGTGGATGTGTGTAGAACTATGAATCAGTGAGTGGGTATGTACTAACTGGTACTGGTGTGTCTATGGTTTCGAGAATGGTAGTCTGCATTTTAGAGTGGGTGTCTGAAAGGTTATATTAGGGTTTGAGGAGGTGCATCAGATACTAACCGGATGATGTCATCAGTAATGTCATTTGAGATGTCATCAGTGATGTCACTGACCATGTCATGAGTGATGTAATATGTGACGTCATCAGCAGTGCATTACGGGGCGCGAGTTATAGTTAGCTCAACTAACTATAACAGCCGAATTTCTCTGGTTTTGTACGAGTGAAATGTCCAACTAACTATAACGTCCCTGAAACCTGTGGTTTTTTCAGTGAATTTCAAAAGTTTTTAAAATGCTAATTACTAACTATAACGTCCCTGAAACCTATGGTTTTTTTCAGTGAATTTCAAAGGTTTTTTAAATGAAAATTTCTAACTATATTGTCCCTGAAACCTGTGGTTTTTTCAGCGAATTTTTTAAGGTTTTTTTAAATGCTAATCCCTAACTATAACTTCCTTGAAACCTCTGATTTTTTCAGTGAATTTCTAAGGTTTTCAAATGCTAATTTCTAACTATGCCTACATAGGTAGGACATGTGCAGAAAGAGGAAGAAAGGCACAGAAAGAAGCAAGAGAAGTGCAGAAAGAGTCAAAAGAGGTACAGAAAGAGGAAGAAAGGTGCAGAAAGAAGCAAAGGAAATGCAGAATGAGGCAACAGAAGTCCAGAAACAGGAAGAAAGGTGCAGAAAGAAGCAAGAGATGTGCAGAAAGAACCAACAGAGGTGCAGAAAGAGGCCTACTTTGACTGTACCTTACAACAGACTCATACAACGTAGCCTAATCACTAATCCGTCTCCCAAGATGTCTTAAACCTCACTTTTCTCTTAAAGTTTCAATATTCATCGACTGCTCAGAATGTTAGGCCTACCAAATATAAAACAGCAATCCTAAGCATATCACTGTTGTAAGTCTGACCAAGTTTGTGAAGGTATGTTTGCGTGTGTCTCTGCTTTTACGTAGTGACACGTTACATAAAAATAAACATACAAATACTTGAATACCTGTGTTTCAAACAGCTTACTCTGTAAATTTGTGTACAAAAAGGTAGAAGCAAGAGACGTTCAGAAAGAAGCAACAGATGTGAAGAAAGAGGCAAGAGGGATGCAGAAAGAGGCAAGAGGGGTGCAGAAAGAAGCAAGTGAGGTGCAGAAAGAGGCAACAGAGGTGCAGAAAGACACAAGAGAGGTGCAGAAACAAGCAAGAGAAGTGCAGAAAGAGGCAAGAGAATTGCTGAAAGAAGCAACAGAGGTGTAGAAAGAAGCAAAAGAAGTGCAGAAAGAAGCAAGTGAGGTGCTGAAAGAGGGAAGAGAGGTGAAGAAAATGGCAAGAGAACTACAGAAAGAGGCAAGAGGGATGCAAAAAAGGGAAGAAGCGTGCAGAAAGAAGCAAGAGAAGTGCAGAAAGAAGCAAGAGAGGGGCAGAAAGAGGGAAGACGAGTGTAGAAAGTGATAACAGTGGTGCAGAAAGAAGCAAGAGAGGTACAGAAGGATGCAAGAGGACTGCAGAAAGAGGCAAGAACGTTGCAGAAACAGGCTAAAGAGGTGTGCAGAAAGAGGCAAAAGGGGGGCAGAAATTTGCAAGAGAGGTCCAGAAAGAAGGAAGCAAGAGCAGTGCAAAAGAACCAACAGAAGTGCAGAAAGAGGCAAGAGGGGTGCAAAAGAACCAACAGAAGTGCAGAAAGAGACAAGAGGGGTGCAGAAAGAGGCAAGAGAAGTGCAGAAAGAAGGAACAGAGGTGGACAAAGAGGCAAGAGGGGTGCATAAAGAGGCAACAGAAGTGCAGAAAGAAGCAACAGAGGTACAGAAAGAGGCAAGAGAAGTGCAGAAAGAAGTAACAGAGGTGCGGAAAGAGGCAAGAGGGGTGCAGAAAGAGGCAACAGAAGTGCAGAAAGAAGCAACAGAGGTACATAAAGAGGCAAGAGAAGTGCAGAAAGAGGCAAGAGATGTGCAGAAATAGGCAGGAGAGGTGCAGAAAGAGGGAACAGGGGTACAGAAAGAGGCAAAAGAGGTGCAGAAAGAGGGAAGAAGGGTGCAGAAAGAGGCAAGAGGGATACAGAAAGAAGCAAGTGAGGTGCAGAAAGAGGCAACAGAGGTGCAGAAAGAGGCAATAGAGGTGCTGAAAGTGGAAGAGATGAGCAGAAAGAGGCAAAAGAAGTGCAGAAGAAGAAAGAAAGGTGCAGAAAGAAGCAAAGGAAATGCAGAAAGAGGCAAGAGAGGTACAGAAAGTAGCAAGAGTGGTTTGCACACCATTAGTACCACTTTAATACCCACATTTAGCAATAAGTAACAGGTGACCATCCAGGTTTGCAAAGGGCCTTCCACCACGCTGTAACACTTGTTGCTGCATTTTTGGTAACGTTTGAGCCGTTTGAGCTAGAAACTAGTTTTTTTTGTTCAAATCTGCAGATTATGCAGCAGATGATGGATTATGTGGCAAATGCGGAAAATGTATAATTGTGCAAAAGTCGGTGCAGCCAAACAGTTGCATAATTCCAGTCGCCCTTCTCATACCTCTGACTAGGTCCAGAAGTGCTCCTCAATGGTTCCTTCTTTTTTTGTGTCTCAGTGAGTTTATAGTTTAGCTTCTATGGAAATGAGGAAGACTAAACCTGAGTTTACCACTCCACAACACAGACTATCATACCACACAATTACTCTCCATAGCACTTAATCCCACTCTACATAATTCCTATTCACTAAATACCACATACTTTCTATCCACATAATTTCGCTGCACAACATACCACATAATTCCACTACAACCAACCTACATCCACTTCATTCCAAGAAACATTAATAAAACACTTTTACATTTACAACGCCAATAGATCTAACTCTCGCAAATGCGAAACCTATTATATTGCAAATTCGTCTTTAACTACTAGTCACGTTTGCAGTGAGGTGGAGAAAGGGGGCTGGGCCTCAGACTACCACTCAGGAATTCCACTGCGTAGGACTTACAGGAGGTACCAGGAGGGCTTCTTGGCCCCCAAAGTTCATCAAGAGAAAAGTGGACTTCATCCCCCAACCTGTAGTGTGCCAGGAGGTGCGTTTGCAGAGTGGTGGAGAAAGGGGGGCATGACCTCCGAAGACCTCTTAGCAATCCCACTGTGTGGGACTTACTGGAGTTAACAGGAGGGGTAGTTGGCCCCCAAGGACAACCTTGGGGGCCAACTACCCCTCCTATTACCTCCAGTAAGTCCCACACATCTGCCTTGGTAAGTTCTTATAGCAGGCCACACCCCCTTTGCCCACCAGTCTGCAAACGCTCTCCCTGGCATGCTCTTTGATGGGGATTAAAGTCCCCTTCACTGCTGGGGGTGATTAGGGGCCAACTAACCTACCTGTTACCTCCAGTAAGCCCCACACATTGGGATTGCAGAGAGGTGGACACAGGCCATGGCCCCTTTGTCCACCACTCTGCAAATGCGCCTCCTGGCATGCTCCTGGTTGGAGGGTTGTAGTCCCCTTGCCTCCTGAGGGTTCCTGGGTACCCAATAGCCCTCCTGTTACCTCCAGTAAGCCCCACACAGCTGGATTGCTGTGACTGGTCCGAGGCGACGCCCCCTTTTTACACCACTCTGCAAACGTGCGGCCTGGCGCACTGCTGCTCGGGGGATGAAGTCCACTTGAGTCCTGAGGTCCTCAGGACACAAGAGGACCTCATCGCCCAACCAGCAGAGCACCAAGAGGCGCGTTTGCAGAGTGGTGTAAAAATGGGCGTGGCCTCGGATCACCTCTCAGCAATACCACTGTGTGGGGCTTCCTGGAGGTACCTGGTGGGCTAGTTGGCCCCTAAGGACCCTTAGGATTCAAGGGGACTTGATCCCCCAATCCAGAACGTGCCAGGAGGTGCGTTTGCATAGTGGTGCAGGGAGGGGGCGGGGTGTCCGGCGAGATGCCGGCTTCTGTTTTTTTATTAGAAGGGAGGCTCTGTGGCCCCCTTCTCTTAATATTTTGTGGGCCCTGGGGACCCCATCCCCCAGGGCCTGACCCATTTAAAAAAAAAAGAAATTAAAAACGGGAAAGTGGCTGCGTGGCCCCCCTCCTGAGGCCTTTTTCGGCCCCCGGGGACACCATCCCCCGGGGCTGTGCCACATTTAAAAAAAAAAAATTGGGGGATGGGATTGGGGCCGCATGGCCCCCCTTCCCTGGGCCTCTTTTGTCCTCGGGGACCCCATCCCCCGAGGCCAGCCCTGCTTCTTTTTTTAATAGTTTTTGAGGGGGGCTGCGTGGCTTCCCTCCTGTGGCCAATTTTGGACCCGGGGACCCCATCCCTGGGGCCCGGCCTTATTTAAAAAAAAAACAAAAAAAAAACAGGGAGGGGGCTAGTGGCCCCTCTCCCGGGCCACTTCGGGCCCCGGGGACCCCATCCCCTGGGGCCTTGGCAGCTTTTTTTTTGTTATTTGGAGGGGGGCCGCGTGGCCCCCCTCCTGAGGCCAATAATGGCCCCGGGGACCCCATCCCCCGGGGCATGGCCTTACATTGGGGACCGCGTGGCGAGCCCCAATGCCCCCGCTGTCCCAGACGGCTCCCCGCCTCCTGCGTGAGCCAGCATTGCTTTTGGACAAGGGGAGCAATGCTCCCGCCCTGCCATTGCAAACTGCAATGTCCCAGGGGTAGGCACCCCGGGACATTTCCGGAGCCGGCCCTGAGGGGGTGGCGGTCCCCAGGGCCATGGAGGGCTCCAGGAGGGGGGCCACGTGCCCCTCTCCCAACAAGCTTAAAGCCCCAGGGAGGTGGTGGTACCCAGGGCCGGGGGTCTGCAACAGACCCCCGCATTTCAATAATTACTGCCCCGGGGAGGTGGTGGTCCCCGGGGCAGTGTGGGTCCGCGAGGCCCCCCCACACATAATTAAGCAAAGCCCTGGGCCTGTGAGGCCCCCCCAATATCTAAATGCCCCAGGAAGGTGGCGGTCCCCAGGGCTGCAGGGGGGCTGTGTGCCCCCATGCATAATTAATTAAACCCTGGGGAGGTGGCGGTCCCCGGGGCTGCGGGGGCTTGTGCGGCCCCCGCATATATTTTGCATATTGACCTTGGGACCTGGCCCACCCGGGGGCTCATTAAAACGAAGCGCAAATTCGGCCGATTTTTCTTTTTTTTAAATGCTTTGTTTGGGCCTGGGGGTCTCTGTGGGACCCCCTGACCAGGCCTAGGCAGTCAGGGTGTTTCTACTTCTGCCCCCTTTTCTTGTTTTTTTATCTTTTTTTTTACTGTTTTCTTGTGATTCGTCAAACGGCGCCAAAGATATTGGCAAATCAAAAAACGCTTTTCCTATGGAAACTAGGTCCTAACTATAAGTACCTACTGGCGACCGCCAGTAGGTAATATATATATATATATATATATATATATATATATATATATATCTCCAGATCCCGCATTTGCCAAAATCAATCCAGCTCACCATACGGACACGGACCAATTCTTCAGTGCTTCAGGTATTTTTATTTATTCAGTGCCGCCATAACGTTTCGGCTCATCCAAGCCTTGCTCACATGACAACTTACTTAGAGTGTGCAAAATTATTTAAAGTGACGGGTGCTAATAGTTTTAGATCACGTGTAACGTGCTGTCATAGACATAGACAGCATACAAATTTAAATTACTGCTCTTAATGTTTAAAATACAGTAGTTCATTGTGCGTATCACTTGTGACTATAATTGCCATTCTGAATTTGCACTTTTATCTAATTCCATCCTGTTTCAATACTGTCGTGCAAATTACTTAATAAATATTCCTATGAATAATACCTTAAACTCGCATCAAGTATACTCTTTCCTTGTTGCAATAGGTAACGCCTTTAGATACAAATTACACGGATAAATTCCTTAATTCATAGTTATTAGTAAAAAATCAAATATAATTTTTTTCTTCCTTTCTTTCTAAGTCTACGTAAGTATAAACATGCAAAGTGCAAGAAATAATATAATTGTGCAAATTACAATGTACATTAAAAACTGCTAAAATCATGAGACTTACAATGCAGTATCTATGTGGTTAAACAGTGATCACTACCTCCTGTTGCTTTTTTTCTTATTTCCTTTTTCTCACAGTGGTTTGATAAATGGATTATATAGTCTCAGGCTAAATCCTATATGTCAACATGTTGCTACCTTTAGCCGGCCTAAGTAATGCTCCCTCTGGCTTTCTTTTCCGTTTGTGTTTATATACCGATTCCTAGCTTAGCTCTCCATCAGGTTATTCAACATGTCCAATTCATTACTGAGCCATATGCCAGATCCATACTTGTATATAAATAAATATATAAATATATTTAGATACATTTAAACACCAATATTAATAATATAATGCATAATGCAGTAAAATCCAATAAAAAATATATATTTTATAATATTGAATTAAAATCTTGATCTGGTTCTAAAAGTCAGTATAGCATAGAGCATAAGATTTATGTAAATACCGCTTCACCAGAGGATAAAGTATAAATGGAGTGTGGTTAAAATAGCAAGTGCCACATTTTTACAGATGCCATTCGTCTAGAATTTAATCACTGTCAACACCCCAAACAGGTATGCAGATCTTCTGTGGCATTTAATCCTGCCAGGTTTTTTGTGTCAAGCCGGATAATGTATCTGGTTTCCAATCTTCCTAAGTCTAGACTCTCTATCCCCTCCTCTCCTACTCGGTGGTATAGCATCAATAACAAAATATTTAAGGCCAGCATTGTTACTCTGATGTGCCTCTCTAAAGTGCCGTGCTACAGGGTAGGTATTGTCCTGGTTGGTTATAGCCCTAAAATGTTGTAATATACGTTTGTGTACTGGCAATTTTGTGCTGCCCACGTATTGGAGGCCACTTGGGCACCCCAGCACGTATACTGCGTATTCTGTTTTGCAGGTAAGCAGTTTAGTGATTTTACAGTCTCTGTCGCCAAAAGGGGTTTTGTACATTTTGGTATTAATACCATGTTGACAGGCCTTACAGGTTTTGCATTTAAAAAACCCTTTGTTATTCAATACCCAACTCGTGTTTTCTATGCTGTCAGGGCATGTGTTGACCAAAGCGTCACACATTGTAGTGGCCCTACTGTAAGTGATGGTTGCCCTGCGTGGTAGTGTTGGCCCCAATGTCGGATCACTTAGGACTAAAGGCCAATTTTTGGTAATAATCTTCTCAAGTTTGTGTTATTGCTTACTGTATCTCATGATGAATCTAGCTTGTTCTGGCTCTGGCTTTGAGTGTTGTGGCTTAGGGCTAATCGTTACAGATGGTTTGCTGTAAATAAGATCTACTCTACTGCTCTGATTAGCTCTGCATATTGCCTTGTCTATCACCTCTTCCTTGTACTCCCTGTCCAGAAACCTTATCTTGCTATGTTCTTGTGCCTCTTTAAGGTCTGGTTCATTGCTACAAATGCGCCTAAGGCGCAACATCTCACCATAGGGGATGCTGTTTATGAGGTGTCGTGGGTGGGCACTACTTGCATTTAGGGTCGAATTTCCTGATGTCGCCTTCCTGAACAATCTAGTTTCCATCTTATTATCTCTTATGTATATCTCTGTGTCAAGGAAATTTATTGATATTTGACTCATGGTAACAGTAAAATGTAAGTTCAAGACATTTTCATTCAGTTTCTCCACAAAATGTAACGCTTTATCCTCTGGGCCTCTCCAAATTAAAAAAATCATCAATAAAACGCAGCCATATTAGGACATTGTCAGTGAATACTTGTTTGAATTCTTGGCCGAGGACCAGCTCCTCCCAGTAGCCCATATGTAGGCAGGCATAACTGGGAGAAAAGCTGGCCCCCATGGCTACCCCTCTGACTTGCTGATAGATCATATTATAAAACATGAAATTGTTATTCTTCAAACAAAATTGCAGCATTTCTATTAGCATGTCATTATGGTCATTGAACTCTGATGGTCTTTTTGATAAAAAATGTGTGATAGCACGGACACCATCCTCATGTCTGATGCTGGTATACAGCGATGTTACATCTAGGGCCAGTAGCCACATGTCCCTTTGCCAATCGACCTCCTTGATTTTGTTGAGTAAATCACTCATGTCACGGACATATGATGGGAGTGATTTAACCATATCGTGTAGAAAATAATCAATATATTTCGATGTATTCTCTAATGGCCCATTATTTGCCGATATAATCGGTCTGCCCGGAGGTTTGTGCGCATTTTTGTGTATTTTAGGAATAAAGTATATTGATGGAGTTACCGGATTGTCTTTTTTCAAAAATGTATACTCATCCGTGGAAATAAGGGGCATATTAGCAAGAAGAGGCGATAAATATCGCTAAACCCATTTAGCGTGAATTTTTTTAACAGGCGATAGCTACCTTTTCCGGCGGAAAGGGACGGCGATAGATTCAGCGTTACAGCGATAAAAAAACGCACGCTAACGTGAACAAAGTCGCAATGGGCCAATCAGCGATAGAATCCGCACGCTAATCGACACCAGGCTTGCATTTAATGCGTTTAGCGGGGAAAATGCACCATAAAAGGCCCGCCAAGCAGAAAAAAAAAAATGGAAAATACCAGAGGAGCAATGGAAGAAGAAGCTGGGACCAGTGCAGAGGCCAGAAACAACCCCCCAAATACCCAGGAGGACCAGGCAGAGACCCATGTGAAGGCCAAGAGGAAGAGGAATCCTAAGTTCAGCCCACTGGAAAACCAGGTCCTGGTTGCGGAGGTGACACAACACCAACAAAACTGTTTGTCAGCTCCACAGTGACATTGGCAAGGAAAAAAGATATATGGCAGGACATTGCGTCCAAGGTGAATGCCGTTGGAGAGAGGAGGAGGACAGTGGATGAGTGCAAGAAGCGCTGGCATGATGCAAAGAGCAAAACCAAGAAGAAACTAGGAGCCAACCTTAAAGCAGCGAGGCAGACTGGATGTGGTGGGCCAGCTCCACAGCAGGAGCTGGATGAGCTGGAGGAGCAGGTGTCCCGAGTCATCAGTGAGGAGACTGTTGTTGGAGTTGCGGGCCAGGATAGTGCTGAATGTGAACAGACACAACAACACCAGGGTGAGCATCAACCAGGGACAGGGGAAAGGGGGTGGATGGGCCCCGTGGCACCCATGTACAATGAAATTAATACAAGTGCATACCCACATGTACTGTGGAACATGTCCCAGATACCCCTCTCCATGGTGGCACAGGGACATATCACCATTCTCAAACAGCACATTACACAACACACAGGGCCATATCATCCAAAATGATGGCAACATCATCGCCGCTTGAGCGGCAGAAAACTGCCACCAAAGCGGCGATAAGGGCCATGAGAAAATGACTAATACAATTCCAATAGCTGGCCAGGGTCACACCAGAACCTGGGTTGCTATTGGAATTCAATAGGGCATATCATCAAGCCCCTTAGCACCACTTAAGCAGCAGTGTCCTGCCGCTAAATCAACGATAATGTTGGCGTCATTCCTGCTAATATGGCCCATAGTGGCTGGCAGACAGACCATAATATGTGCACAGAAAAACCAAGCAAACCTAGTCCAAGTCCAACGTCAGAGCACCCCATACGTGCCCCTGCAAATCACACAGTGGCACAACAACTTGACATGTGGCAGAGTGGCCAAATGGCCCCCTTGCCACAACACCATGCACATACAAATTGCCTGCACAAGGACACATGTGACTCGGATGCCACATTGTGGTTGCGCTGGGAATGTGACTGCCCATGTGCACGATAAGGCATGCCACCACCAACGTCAGCACACCTGCAGCATTGCCCACATGTGTCTGAGTAGTGTTCAAGCTGGTGCGGCCCCGCCCCTCACTGCCCATTCGCTGCCCCATTCCCTGCTCCTCCCTCCCACCTCCCCATTTGGCGCCTAAGCCAAGCCCGTCCGCGCCCGTCCGCGCCGTGGCCGCGCCCAGCGCCAGACCCCCTGGTCCGGGCATCCCCCGCGCCCGCCACATCAACAGACGCCGATACGACGCCAGCACCCTCCACGCACTCAACCCCGGAAAAGATCACGCCTGCTACCAGGCCACCCCGAAGCGCACCCAAGGGCCCTTCACCTGCCGGAACTGCAGCTTCGCCAGCACCCGCCCTGCCAAACCACCGCCCAGGAAAGAACCCAACTACCTCAGATGCATCCTCCTCAACACCCGCTCCGCCCGCAAACACGCCATCGAACTCTGGGACCTTCTCGACTCAACCTCCCCAGACGTCGCATTCCTGACGGAGACCTGGCTGAATCCCGCTTCAGCCCCCGACATCGCCATTGCCATCCCGGACGGATACAAGATCACCCGCAGTGACCGCACCAACGGAGTCGGAGGAGGCATCGCCATCGTCCACAGGAACACCCTCAGAGTCTCAACCAACACCGACGACACCCTCAGCACCGCCGAACACATGCACTTCCAGATCCACACCGATCCCAACACCACCCTCAGAGGAACCCTCATCTACAGACCCCCGGACCCCGACCACAGTTCAGCGATTCCATCGCTGACTTCGTCAGCACACACGCCATCGCCTCCACAGACTACATCCTCCTCGGGGACCTGAACTTCCACCTCGAGAACAACAAGGACACCAACTCCACCACCCTGATCGACAACCTCGCCACCCTCGGACTCAGACAGCTCGTGACTACACCCACCCACGCCGCCGGCCACACGCTAGACTCCATCTTTTCCGCAAGCCCACACGTCTCCTTCAACCACACCTCCGAACCCCACTGGACTGACCACCACTGCATCCACTTCACCTACAGGAAGCCCACCACGCACCACCGCACCGAACAAATGCCTCGCCGCTGCTGGAGCAGAGTCACGGAAGACCAGCTAACCACAACCCTCGCACTGAGCCCACCCGCCGAACCCTCCGACCCCGACACCGCCGCCCGCAACCTCAGACAGTGGATCGACGACTGCGCCAACACCCTCGCCCCGCTCAAGAATCCGCCCAACAGCCACACCAGCAAGAAAGCCACCTGGTTCACCGAAGACCTCCAGGCCTCCAAACGAACATGCCGAAAACTGGAGAAGATCTGGCTCCACGAACGGACAGCGGACAGCTACGCCGCCCACAAGAGCGCCACCCGCAATCACCATCACCTCATCAGATCCGCCAAAAGGGCCTCACTCAAAGACCGCCTAGGACAACAACGCACACAACAGCAAAGAGCTCTTCAACATCGTGAAGGAACTCTCCAACCCCAGCTCCAACACCAACGACATCCAGCCGTCGCAAGACCTGTGCGACTCACTGGCCACCTCCTTCCACCGCAAAATCGCCGACATCCACGACAGCTTCAACACCACGACCGCCCCCGGCAACCACCGAGACCACTGCCCCCACAACCACCAACCGCCTGCTCTCCTGGACCAACATCAACGACGAGGACACCAGCGAGATCATGAACACCATCCACTCCGGTTCACCGCTAGACCCGTGCCCTCACCACATCTTCAACAAAGCCAGTACAGCCATCGCGCCCCATCTCCGGAAAATAATCAACATCTCCTTCGAGACAGCAACCTTCCCGGAAAGCTGGAAGCACGCTGAGATCACCGCCTTACTCAAGAAACCCAAGGCAGACCCCAAGGACCTCAAGAACATCCGACCCATCTCTCTGCTCCCGTTCCCCGCGAAGGTCACCGAGAAAATCGTCAACAAACAACTGACCCGCTACCTCGAGGAGAACAACATCCTGGACCCTTCCCAGTCCGGCTTCCGCAGCAACCACAGCACCGAAACCGCCCTCATCGCCGCCACCGATGACATCAAGACCCTGCTAGACAACGGAGAAACAGCAGCCCTCATCCTCCTGGACCTATCAGCCGCCTTCGACACGGTCTGCCACCACACACTACGAACACGCCTTCACGACGCCGGGATCCAAGAGAAGGCCCTGGACTGGACCACATCCTTCCTTTCCGGCAGAACACAAAGCGTCCGCCTCGCCCCCTTCTGATCCAAGGCCACCAAGATCATCTGCGGCGTACCCCAAGGCTCCTCCCTCAGCCCAACGCTGTTCAACATCTACATGGCACCCCTCGCCCACGTCGCCCGACAGCACAACCTCAACATCATCTCCTACGCCGACGACACCCAGCTGATCCTCTCCCTCACCAAAGACCCTCACACCGCCAAAGCCCACCTCCACGAAGGAATGAAGGCCGCCGCCGAATGGATGAGGACCAACCGCCTGAAGCTGAACTCGGACAAGACGGAGGTCCTCATCCTTGGTTCCAACCCTTCAGCCTGGGACGACTCCTGGTGGCCAACATCACTGGGAACAGCCCCGCCACCCACCGACCACGTACGCAACCTAGGGGTCATCCTCGACCCCACCCTCTCCATGACTAAGCAGGTCAACGCCGTTTCCTCATCCTGCTTCAACATCCTCCGAATGCTCCACAGGATCTTCAAGTGGATCCCCACCGAAACAAGAAAAACAGTCACCCAGGCCCTCGTCACCAGCAGGCTGGACTACGGAAACGCCCTCTACGCAGGAACGACGGTCAAGCTCCTGAGACGGCTGCAACGCATCCAGAACGCCTCTGCACGTCTTATCCTCGACATCCCCCGACGCAGCCACATCACACCCCACCTGAGAGACCTGCACTGGCTCCCTGTCAACAAGAGGATAACCTTCAAGCTCCTCACCCACGCACACAAAGCACTCCACAACTCCGGACCAGCCTACCTCAACAGACGACTCAGCTTCTACACCCCCACCCGCCAGCTCCGCTCGACCAGCCTCGCCCTCGCCACAGTCCCCCGCATCCGGAAAACGACCGCCGGCGGCAGATCCTTCTCCCACCTCGCCGCCAAGACCTGGAACACCCTCCCCACCAACCTCCGACAGACCCAAGACCTACTGGCCTTCAGAAGACTCCTCAAGACCTGGCTCTTCGATCAGTAGCAGCACCACCCCCCTCTTCCCCCAGCGCCTTGAGACCCTCGCGGGTATGTAGTGCACTTTATAAGTGACATGATTGATTGATTGATTGCTAACTTGACACATACGCACATGCACATACCTGCAGACTACTCAAGCACATGTGCCCAATGCTGCAGGTGTGCTGACGTCAGAGGCGGCATGCCTAATCGTCCACATGAGCATTCACCTACACAGCGCATCTACAATGTGGCGTCAGAGTCACATGTGTCTGTGTGCAGGCAATTTGTATGTGCGTGGTGACGTGCAAAGTTGGAAAATCTGACAACACCTGCATTCCCATGCAATGTGCCTACTTGCCTGTTCACGAGATGTGGGGCCAGATTACCAACAACGGTGATAACATCATCACTGCTGGCACTGCAGGAAACTGCCGGCAAAGTGGCGGTAAGAGGCCTGATAAAATGCGCTATAGAATACCAAAATAAGTCCAGTTTCATGTGTGAACCTAGGCTCATTTTTGAATTCCATAGGGCACATGATCTAGCCCCTCATTGCCGCCTCAGCGGCTGTATCCTGCTGCTAAAGCGGTGATAAGTCCATCACCGGTCATGACAATATGTCCCAAAGTGCACACATCTGCCACACAGAATACAGCATTCAACATCACCTCTGATGTGAGCTGACCATCACACCCTCATGTGCTATAAAATATAACGACATGGCAAGTCAACTGTGTCATTAAACTAAAATGCACTTAGGTAGACATCACACACATGTCAGGCCTGTGAGTAACCGAACCAGTACAACAGGTCGCATCCATGGCAGCAGCTGTGTGGCACATACACAAACACACATCATCCACACATTAGCATCTTATGTGAGGGTGGCAGTGACCAGGCCTGAGCAGCAGAAATGGACATCATGAAATACACACACATCAGAATTATTGAACACCTACACACCACATGTGGGGTCAACCTTGAGGCGAAAGTGTGTTCACACCATGAGCCATATCAACAAGCCCCCATCGCAACCACAATGTTACTCATGTTGGAAGTCAGGGTGGTGATAGGGTCAGCACAACATGAGCAAGGCTGCGTCAAGTCACCCAATGTTGTTTCAAGCCATGATAAGTGTTGTTACGCTGCCTTGAGAATGGGGACACTTCCAGGGTAAACCTTGTGTGAAAGGGGGCATGCAGTTGGTGTAGTGGTGGCTGTCCCACCACTACACCCACTGAAGTTGATGCTGCCATTCATCATCAACAGAGGAGAGAATAGGTGGCAGTGCTGATCAGAACACCAGAGAATCCCTGGGCCTAAGGTAGCAAAACTTGGAGAAATGCATAATAGATCCTTTGATATGCTTGTTTCAGGTGTGCTCCCACGTGCAGTCCACATCTGAAAAGTCCAAAGCCATGGTATGTACATGCACAGGAAGGTGTCCCTTCCTCTCCATGACCAAACTGTGAAATCAAATTCCATTTCCTGAATCACATGTGTGCTGCACGAAGCAGCACACATGAAAGTTTGAAAATGCTGTCTTAGCGTACTCCATGTGCAGGAAGCAACTACTACCTACACATAAACAAAGCTCCCTGCTCGCCAACACACTTGTAAAATGTTGCAAGGGAGCCTGTGCTGGTGCTAAGCTGTGCAATTTTCCAACCATTGCATGGGGAATTGCCAGCCTGCACCCTATTCTTGAGAACATGTGTGAGCCTGGTGTAATCTAAGTGGTGGTGGGAGTCATGAAGACAAGGGGCCACTCCAGCAAGAAAGGCCATAACATCATCTCTGTCTTAGCGGCAGTAAACTGCCACGAAAGTGGCGATAAGGGGCTGGAGAACATGCCCTAGAGAATTACAATAGAAGCCCAGGTCTACACCAGAACCTGGGCTTCTGCTGGAATGACACAGGTCATATCATCAAGCCCCTCATCGCCGCATTTGTAGCAGGTTCCTGACCCAAAGCCGCACAAATGTAATCTCGGGGCATATTATCAAGAATGGCGTGAAAATCATTGCTGCTTTAGCGGCAGGAAAATGCTGCTAAAGTGGCAATAATGGGCTTGATAATATGCCCTTGAGAATTCCAATAGAAGCCCAGGTTCACACCAGAACATGGGCTTTCATTGGAATTCTCAAGGGCATATAATCAAGCCCATTATTGCCGCTTTAGCAGCAGTTACCTGCCGCTAAAGCGGCAATATCTACGACATTGGTGAACAATCCGCGGTGGGCCACATTGCCTGCACATTCATGGAGTGGGTGTGCTTTCTGTTGCGGTATATGTGGGCACTGTCTGCAGGGGGCACAAATCAGAAATGGGTGCCGTCTATTGCGCCCAACACTTGTGGGAATCCGGCTATGGCGTAGAATCCTTGCTTGGTCTCAAGCTGTTCCTGCACAGTGTTGGGGAAGTGAAGTTGCTGGGGTATCAGGCTGAGTATGCCATCCAAGACAGTTGGGAGGAATATTGAGAAGGATGCCAGTGAGACTCCTCCGACTCTGGCTGTTGTTGGTTGAAAAGTCCCAGAGGCCAACATATGCAGCACGGCCAGCAGCTTTGTCTGCGGAGGGATGTTGGTTCTCCGCTGTGTTAGTGGCGTCAGCCTGTGGGCTATCAGGTTCAGGATGTGTTCAATGGATGTCCTTTTGAGCCTGTAGTGGGCAATGACCTCCTCTGGTGTCAGGTCACCAAGGCTGAGACGTCAGCGCAGGGGCCGTCATCATCTTTGGCGCTGCCTCGGTGGTGGTCCTGGAGGAGGTGGCAGTGGCGGTGGTGGTTGTTGCCTTCGTGGGACTCCTAGCTGAATGATTAGTGCCTCCATGGCGTCTGTGGGTCTTCAGCTGTGTGTCTGGGCTGGTCTCCCTTATATGCCTCCTTTTATCACCAGTTTTTCAGTGTTTAGAACTGGTATTTTCAGTTCATATTTTCCTCCCGCTAAGGGGCCTTAGCGTGCGTTTTTTTATCGCTTCGCAGGTCCAGGACATCATTGGTACTAGTGCGATGGTGTGTTAGTGACTATTTTCTGGGAAATTTGCGAGGGAACGCCTACTTTGCATGCCATTAGGGATGATTATCGCTGCCATGCACGGCGATAGTGAAAAGGGCAGCTATCGCAGGAAATCTGTCGCTAACATAGGTTAGCGACATGTTGCTAATTGGGCATTAAAAAAATCGCCGCTTTAGTGGCGATAAAGCCCTTGCTAATATGCCCCCACGTCCTTTGTGTTTCCATTCAGATAGTTTTCTGTGGTACTCCTTATTAGCCTCCTTAATGGTCAAACCTGTTCCTCTGGTGTAGCATTCTTTGACATTCAATTGTAAGAACGCCCCATGCATAATTAATTAAGCCCTGGGGAGGTGGCGGCCCCCGCATATATTTTGCATATTGACCTTGGGACCTGGCCCACCCGGGGGCTCATTAAGACGAAGCGCAAATTCGGCCGATTTTATTTTTTTTAAATGCTTTGTTTGGGCCTGGGGGTCTCTGTGGGACCCCCTGAGCAGGCCTAGGCAGTCAGGGTGTTTCTACTTCTGCCCCCTTTTCTTGTTTTTTATCTTTTTTTTTACTGCTTTCTTGTGATTCGTCAAACTGCGCCAAAGATATTGGCAAATGAAAAAGCGCTTTTCCTATGGAAACTAGGTCCTAACTATAAGTACCTACTGGCGACTGCCAGTAGGTAATATATATATATATATATATATATATATATATATATATATATATATATATATATATATATATTCATTCAAACGTCTGTTGTCACAATTCAAAACAGATTCCAACATGCTCGGGGTTGCTTAAGATGAGTATTTTATTTCAGCCACATACTGTAGGTATGCATATATTCGGTCGTTATAGTTAGTTGAGCTAACCATAAGTCGCGGCCCGCAATGCCCCGACCATGTCATGAATGATGTAATATGTGATGTCATCAGCAGTGCATTGTGGGGGCCGCGAGTTATGGTTAGCTCAAATAACTATAACGGACGAATTTCTCTGGTTTTGTATGAGTGAAATGTCCAACAAACTATAACGTCCCTAAAACCTGAGGTTTTTTCTGTGAATTTCTAAGGTTTTTTAAATGCTAATTTCTAACTATAACGTCCCTGAAACCTATGGTTTTTTCTGTAAATTTCAAAGGTTTTTTAAATGTTAATTACTAACTATGCCTACAGAGGTAGGACATGTGCAGAAAGAGGAAGAAAGGCGCAGAACGAAGGAAGAGAAATGCAGAAAGAGGCAATAGAAGTCCAGAAAGACAAAGAAAGGTGCAGAAAGAGGCAAGAGATATGCAGAAAGAACCAACAGAGGTGCAGAAAGAGGCCTTGTTGCAAAGTCATCCTGTGCCCCCAACTTTTTGCTGACAGGTACTGGTGGTAACTGACTCTGACTAACCAGGGCCTGAGCCAGCGCTATGCTGAAAGAAACTTAGAATACAGTGAAAACACCTACATACACTAGGGTGCACTATGGGTTGGGGTATCCCTGCGATTGGCATGACCTCCCCTTAAGGCCCTAGTACATACTAGGGCAGGGGGATTAAAACTACCTCTAAGCCAGAGGTGCTGAAAGAAGCAAGAGCAGTGCAGAAAGAACCAACAGAGGTGCAGAAAGAGGCAAGAGGGGTACAGAAAGAGGCAAGAAAAGTACAGAAAGAAGCAAAAGAGGTACACAAAGAGGCAAGAGGGGTGCAGAAAGAGGTAGGAGAGATGCACAAATTGGAAAGAGAGGTACAAAAAGAGGCAGGAGGGGTGCAGAAAGAAGGAAGAGAAGTGCAGAAAGAAGCAACTGATGTGCTGAAAGAGGCGCGAAGGGTGCAGAAAGAGGCAAGAGAAGTACATAAAGAAGCAAGAGAGGTGCAGAACAGGCAGGAAAGGTGCAGAAAGAGGGAACAAGGGTACAAAAAGAGGCAAGAGAGGTGCAGAAAGAGGGAAGAGGGATGCAGAAAGAGGCAAAAGGGGTGCAGAAGGAAGCAAGTGAGGTACAGAAAGAGGCAACAGAGGTGCAGAAAGACGCAAGAGAAGAGCAGAAACAAGCAAAAGAAGTACAGAAAGAGGAAAGAGAATTGCTGAAAGAAGCAACAGAGGTGTAGAAAGAAGCAAGAGAAGTGCAGAAAGAGGCAAGTAAGGTGCAGAAAGAAGCAAGAGCAGTGCAGAAAGAACCAACAGAGGTGCAAAAAGAGGTACGAGGGGTGCAGAAAAAAGGTAGGAGAGGTGCACAAAGAGGCAAGACAAGTTAAGAAAAAGGCAGGAGGGGTGCAGAAAGAAGGGGAGAAGTGCAGAAAGAAGCAACAGAGGTACAGAAAGAGGCAAGAGAGGTGCAGAAACAGGCAGGAAAGGTGCAGAGAGAGAGAACAGGGTGCAGAAAGACACAAGAGAGGTGCAGAAAGAGAAAAAGGGGGTGCAAAAATAGGCAAGAGGGGTGCAGAAAGAAGCAAGTGATATGTAGAAAGAGGCAACAGAGGTGCAGAAAGACGTGAGGGGTGCAGAAACAAGCAAAAGAAGTACAGAAAGAGGCAAGAGAATTGCTGAAAGAAGCAACAGAGGTGTAGAAAGAAGTAAGAGAAGTGCAGAAAGAGGCAAGTGAGGTGCATAAAGAGGCAAGAGAGATGCGAAAAATGACAAGAGAACAGCAGAAAGAGGCAAGAGGGATGCAAAAAAGGGAAGAAGGGTGCAGAAAGAAGTAAGAGAGGTGCAGAAAGAAGCAAGAGAAGTGCAGAAAGAAGCAAGAGAGGTGCAGAAAGAGGGAAGACAAGTGCAGAAAGAGACAACAGGGGTGCAGAAAGAGACAACAGGGGTGCAGAAAGAAGCAAGAGAGGTGCAGAAAGAGGCAATAGAAGTGCAGAAAGAGGCAAGTGAGGTGCAGAAGGAGGCAAGAGAACTGTAGAAAGAGGCAAGGGAGTTGCAGAAACAGGCAAAAGGGTACAGAAAGAGGGAACAGGTGTACAGAGAGAGACAAGAGATGTGCAGAAAGAGGGAAGAGGGGTACAGAAAGAAGAGAGTGAGTTTCAGAAAGAGGCAACAGAGGTGCAGAAAGAGGCAATAGAAGTGCAGAAAGAGGCAAGTGAGGTACAGAAGGAGGCAAAACAACTACAGAAAGAGGCAAGAGAGTTGCAGAAACAGGCAAAGGGGTGCAGAAAGAACCAACAGAGGTGCAAAAAGAGGCAAGAGGGGTACAGAAAGGGGCAAGAGAAGTGCAGAAAGAGGCAAGTGAAGTGCAGAAAGAAGACAGTGAGGCGCATAAAAAGGAAAAAAGGTGCAGAAAGATGCAAGAGAAATGCAGAAAGAGGCAAGAGAGGCACAGAAAGAAGAGAGGTTTGTGCACCATTAGTACCAATTTAACACCCACCTTTAGCAATACGTAACACGTGACCATTCCAGCTTTGCATAGGGCCTTCCACCACGCTGTAACACGTGAAGCTGCATTTTTGGGAACATTTGAGCCATTTGAGCTAGAAACAAGGCTTTTTTTGTTCAAATCTGCAGATTAGGCAGCAGATGATGGAATATTTGGCAAATGCGGAAAATGTTTAATTATGTGACAATTGGTGCAGCCGAACAGTCACATAATTCCAGTGCCCTGCTCATACCTCCGACAAGGTCCAGAAGTGCTCCTCAGTGGTCCCTTCTTTTTTTGTGTGTCATTGAGTTTATAGTTTAGCTTCTATGGAAATGAGGAAGACTAAACCTGAGGTTACCACTCCACAACACAGACTACAATACCACATAATTACTCTCCAAAACACATAATCCCACTCCACATAATTCCTGTACACTAAATACCACATACTTTGTATTCACATAATTTCACTGCACAACATAACGCATAATTCCACTACACACAACGTACATTCACTCTACACTAAGCCTGGGCGTAGTTCGCGAAGTAGCGCTACGCGAAGCTACGCAAAGTGCAGTTCGCACTACGCGAACTACGCGTAGCACTACGCGAACTGCGTAGTGCACTGTTTGCAATGATTGCACAGTGCCGGATGCTTGTCCGCACTGTGCAATCATTGAAAACGGCATCTTGCACAGTGCGAGCTGTCTTTTACTGCCGCTCGAGTATATTCTTACTCGAGCGGCAGCTTTCTCAACGCAAACTGGTAGTTTCTCATCGCGAGCGGTCGCGAGCATACGCGACCACTCGCAATGAGAAACCTGACCTCCCTGCGTTGAGAATCTCGCCGGGATGTCATTTTGCTTGCTCGCGGTCGCCAACTTGACGTTGAGGACCGCGAGCAAGCAAAAAATGACCGCTGCACTACGCTACGCTACGCGTGTTTGCACTGTGCTACGTGCAATTCGCGTTGTGCGAAGTAGCGCAAACTTCGCAAACTACGCGAGCGTAGCGTAGTGCTTTGCCCAGGGTTACTCTACACCAATAAACATTAGTAAAACCACTTTTACATTTACAACGCCAATAGCTCTAACGCTCGCAAATGCGAAACCTATTACATTGCAAATGCTTCTTTAACTAGTAGTCGCGTTTGCAGAGTGGTGGAGAAAGGGTGCGGGGCCTCAGACCAGCGCTCAGGAATTCCACTGCGTAGAACTTACAGGAGGTACCAGGAGGGCTTCTTGGCCCCCAAAGTCCCTCAGGAGTAAAGTGGACTTCATCCCCCATCCCGTAGTCTGCCAGGAGGCACGTTTGCAGAGTGGTGGAGAAAGGGGGCATGGCCTCCAAAGACGTCTTAGCAATACTACTGTGTGGGACTTACTGGAGGTAACAAGAGGGGTAGCTGGCCCTCAAGGACATCCTTGGGGGCCAACTACCCCTCCTATTACCTCCAGTAAGTACCACACAGCAGGATTGCTAAGTTCTCATAACAGGCCACGCCCCCTTTGCCCACCACTCTGCAAACGCGCTCCCTGGTGTGCTCTCGAATGGGGATTGAAGTCCCCTTTGCTGCTGGGGGTACTTAGGGGCCAACTAGCCTACCTCTTATCTCCGGTAAGCCCCACACAGTGGGATTGCTGAGAGGTGGACACAGGCCATGCCCTCTTTTCCACCACTGTGCAAATGCGCCTCCTGGCATGCTCTTGGTTGGGAGATGAAATTCCCTTTCCTCATGAGGGTCCCTGGGGGCCAACTAGCCCTCTTGTTACCTCCAGTAAGCCCCATACAGCTGGTTTGCTGGGAGTGCTCAAAGGCCATGCCCCGTTTTTATACCACTCTGCAAACGCGGCTCCTGGTGCACTGCTGATCGGGGGATGAAGTCCACTTGTGTCCTGAGGTCCTCAGGACACAAGAGGACCTCATCGCCCCACCAGCAGTGCACCAAGAGGCAGGTTTGCAGAGTGGTGTAAAAAGGGGTGTGGCCTTGGAACACCTCTCAGCAATCCCACTGTGTGGGGCTCACTAGAGGTACCTGGGAGCTAGTTGGCCCTCAGGGACCCTCAGGAATGAAGGGGACTTAAACCCCCAAATTAGAATTCGCCAGGGGGCACGTTTGCAGAGTGGTGCAGGGAGGGGGCGGGGCCTCCGGCAAGATGCCGGCTTTTCTTTTTTTTTTTTATAATTAAATATTCAGGAGGGGGGCCACATGGCCCCCCTTCCCTGGGCCACTTCTGGCCCCGGGGACCCCAACCCCCAGAGCCTGGCCAGCCTTTACATTTTATTTTTATTTTGGAGGGGGGCCACGTGGCCCCCCTCCTGAGGCCAGTTATAGCCCCTGGGACCCCATCCCCCGGGGCGGCCTTCCTTTTTTATTTTTTTTTAATTCATTTTTTATCCCAGGAGGGGGGCCGCGTGGCACCCTACCCCTGGGCCCCTTCTGGCCCCGGGGACCTCATCCCCCGGGGCTGGCCCTCAAGTTGGGGACCATGGGTGGAGCCCAAATGCCCCCACGGTCCCTACCGGCTCCCCGCCTCCTGCGGGAGCCGGCATTGCTTTTGGGCAAGGGGAGCTGCTAACATGCAGCTCCCCTTGCCCAAAAGCAATACTGCTTTGCTTTGTTGAAGCGAGAGCAGGTTTCCTGACCTCGCTTCAATGAAGCAAAGCAGTGTTTGCTTTGACAGGGCGGGAGCCCCCCACACTAATTATTTTTCAAAGCCCCAGGGAGGTGGCGGTCCCCAGGGCTTGGGGGGGCTGGTGAGGCCCACCCCACCCTATTTTAATAAAGCCCAGGGGAGGTGCTGGTCCCCGGGGCTCGGGGGGCCCGCGAGGCCCCCCACCCTTATTTGTCAAAGCCCCAGGGAGGTGGCGGTCCCCGGGGCTTGGGGGGCCTATGAGGCCCCTCCACCCTTATTTGAATAAAGCCCCAGGGAAGTGGCGGTCCCCGGGGCTTGGGGGGCCTGCAAGGCCCCCACCTATATTTAAATTATGCCCCGGGGAGGTGGCGGTCCCTGGGGCTGTGGGGGGGCTGTGTGCCCCCCTCCCATTATAGATAAAGCCCCAGGGAAGTGGCAGTTGCCGAGGCTGCGGGGGCCCCCGTGGGCCCCCGCTATATAAATATACATTTCCCCGGGAACTGGCCCACCCGGGGGCTTAAGGATAACGAAGCGCAGGAGTCTGCGCTTCGTTTTTTTTTTGTTTTTTCGGCCGGATTCGCACACCCAGCGCGAATTCGGCCGATTTTATTTTTTAAAAAATGTTTTTTTTGGCCCTGCTGGTCCTTGTGGGCCCCCTAAGCAGGCCTAGGGGGTCAGGGTCTTTCTACCCTGCCCCCTTTTCTTGTTTTTTATCTTTTTTTTTTTTACCTTTTTCTTGTGACCCGGTTACCGAGTCACAAGATGGCTGCCAACACATTCTGGTTTGGAGTGTTGGCAGCCAATCAGAATGAAGCTCGTGCTCGGGAGGGTTCGCGAACCCTCCTCGGTGCTCAGATATATAAATTTTTATTTTTTGAATTTCTCAGCAACTACAAAACGGATGTACACCATTTTAAAAAAAGCACGCTTTCTGGAGCAAGACCTACATTTTTGCCAAATTTGGTGTAATTCCGTTCAGCAGTTCGGGCTGTAGCTTTGTCTAAAGTTCCTATGGAAATTAACATGGGGAAAATGCGTTTTGGGGACCCCCTTTTTTCTCAGCCTCCGCTTGACGAATCACCCCGAAACTTTCAGAACAGGAGCTGACCTGAGTAAACCATTAGTTTGGAAACTTTTGCAAAGATTCGTCAAACGGCTCCAAAGATATTGGCTGAAGAATAAACGCTTTTTGAATAGAAACAAGGTCCTAACTATAACTACCTACTGGCGACCGCCAGTAGGTAATAAATATAAATATATATATACACACACATATATATATGTCTGTGTACATATATTTATATGTATGTATGTCATCAGTGATGTCAATCAATCAATCAATCAATCAACTTTATTCGGTTTTAGCTTCAAAACCATAAAAGTTGCACAAAGACATTGAAATATAAGAAACAAAAAAAATAAAAAAATAAAAATCAAATCTCCTTAAACTGGTAGACAGTCAAATTAGAATCATACTCCCCAAGTGCAAATCGGAATATAAAATACAATGTGCAATAAATACATATGTACAGTCCACAAGAATATTAAAACTGCAACCCCCAGGAGCATATGTATAAATTATGCACGTTGTTTGAGTGCATACATAGGTATATAACATTCTGACAGTAAAAATACATTAATAAAATAACAAGTTAAACATCCATGAAGGATCGCGATTTAACACAAGCTTTTAGATAGCCAAGTGTAAAAGACAATGACTCCGTAGGCAGCATCTGTAGATGCAAAAGTGCGGGACGAACCTGTCTAAAATTCAGTCGTTTTAAATAAGGGACCAAACAATTCCTACGAGGGACTTCATAAAATCCACAAGCAAACATAAAGTGCAACAAATCCTGCGGAGACTCACCGTCGCAGCCGCAGGATGGCGTCACACTTGCCCTCTTATAATCTTTTGGTCTAACCAACAGGTGATGGTATAAATTCATCCTGAACCTTGTTAAAAGATATTTCTCATGAGAGGACAAACACCCCATAAGGTAGGGTTCAATTGACAAAGTGGTTTTCGTTAATAAAAAATTGCGTACACTGGGTTTCAGCAGCTCCTTCGCTTCTCTTTCCATCCTCCACAAACTCATAAAAGCTATTCTGCTTGTTACGACATCCTGCTTAACTATGCATTCTGGCTTGCTATACAGCTCGCCACGCCCTATCCCTTTAAAACTCTTTGGAATATAATTTAGCCAAGGGATACATGAGGCTTGTTCTAGCAACATGCACTCTCTTAATAATAAATGGTTAAAAGACAGATCTATATTTAACCAACATTTCAGCCAAAAAATCAATGGACGTAATGCAAGGATGTCACTGATATAGGAAACCCCCAATTCCTCATGCACTGCTAAATTAGGGGTCCCCCGAGGGACACACAGGAGGCGTTTAAAAAAATTATTTTCCACCACTTGCAGAGAATCTGCAGCTGTATATCCCCATATCTCACTTCCATATGTGGCAATGGAAAGACTTTTAGCCTTATAAACTTGTAACATGGCCCCAGTCGGTTTCTTCCCTATTCTCGAAGCAAATTTAAAAATAGCCGCATTTGCCTGAACCACTTCCCCCTTCTTCTTCTCTATTTGGGGTCCCCATTTTAATTTGTTGTCAATAAGAACCCCCAAATATGAGAAAACATTCGTAGAGGGGACCACAATTTAGTCAATTACGAATTTAAAAGGCTTCACAGATTGTTTGCCTATTCTAAGTACATAAGACTTAGAATTGTTAATTGACAAGTCCCGTTTACCCATGTACCCCGCAAAAGCCTTTAAAAGAGATTGTAAACCAACCTCTGTTCTAGATAAAAGGACGGCATCATCTGCATAAAGCAGTATCGGGATGCCACAACGTCCAACATACGGGTAATCAACCCCAGTTTCCAATAATTCTTGTTCCAAGTCGTTGAGATAGTAATTAAACAGGAAAGGGGCCAAAATGCAACCTTGACGGACGCCCCTTTTGATATCAAAATTCTCAGTAACACGCAAATCCTGAGCGAACCTAACATTCACCTGGGTAGAATTATGAAGATGCACCAGGAAGTTCACTAGACTAGGATCCACACCTGTTAGCCTCAGGATCTGCCACAGTTTGGTTCTGTTAACACGATCAAAAGCTGATGACAGATCCATAAAGGCACAAAATATGGACCCCGAGCGTGCAATAGTATATTTACTGAAAATCATGAGAATATTTAAACACTGGGCAATTGTGGAACGACTGGGGCGAAAACCATATTGGACATCTGACAGTATTTCGGTTTCCTCTGCCCAAGTTTGCAGCCGCTGTAATAATATCCGACCCACCACCTTAACTGTAGAATCTAAGAGGGAGATGGGTCTATAACAATGAGGGCTACCCCGGTCGCCCTTTTTAAAAACAGGAACAATAGTAGAAATAGCCCAGGAAGAGGGGCATCCAATTTTTGCTGCAGCGTTAAAAACGTTAACCAAGATAGGTGCCCAAAACAAAGGGTCAGATTTAAATAAGTCTGGGGGAATCCCATCTGGTCCTGGGGCCTTTTTAGCAGAAAGCCCTTCAATCCCTGCAATAACCTCAACGATACTGAAAGATAGAGCTGGAGCATTTAAGTCTATTATCACTGGGCCACAACAATCACGGGGACAGTCGAAAATAGTTTTAAAATGGGACACCCAGTCCCTCTTCTGTAATAAAGGCTCCTAAAACGGGATCCCTATCCATACCAAAGGCTGGGCGGTTCACCACTTGCCAAAATTTGGAACTATTTTTCAATACACTTGCCTCAATAAGGTCCCGCCAGGCTTCATCTTTTAATTTTGTCTTGCGCCCTGCTAGAGCGGCCTTATATTCTCTGCGGTAGTTGCTGACCACTAATTGTTTTCTGGGTGTAGATGAAAGAGCTGCCTTCAACTTGCCAGCTGCTCGGGTACAATCAGAGTCGAACCATTTAGGCCCAAGATTTCTAGCCCTTGCGGCCGGAGCAGCTTAAAAGATCTCCCACCTTCCCAGCTAAGGTCACAAAAGCTGCCAGCAAATAATCTGGGGGCGAACAGGAATTTTGACATGTTAAGAGTTCTGGGACACATAACCTATTAACCTTATCATAAAACAACTTGGGGTCAATCTGTGTCCATTTCAATCTGCGTTTATTGTCAGTCAGAGTCGTAACGCCCCTCTTAGCTGCTCCTTCAATGTGACTAATAAGTGGTCCAGCTATATGAGCACAAAGCGGATTATGATCACTGAATATACTCTCATCAATAGAAAAACCTGTGATCCACATCTGCAAAGGGGAGGAAATTAATATATAGTCAATAAAAGATCCTGTCCTGGCCCCTTTATAAGTTGGAGTTAAAAATTTGATTTTTGGGGCCACAAGAGCCATCAAACACACCATATTGAACTCCTGGATCATGTTATTAATCGATTCCCCTTGTGTGTGGTGATCAAAATGGAATCCACTCCTTCGTGGGCATCCCAGTTCGGATAAACAAGACAATGCAGGATTACCACATGGGTGAACATTAAAATCCCCAGAAACCAAAAAATCAGAAACTGGGAATCTGTTGGGACGTCTAAAAAAGAGCATAAGGCAGTTATATTACAATCACGGGCAGGACTAGATACTGCGTTATAAAAATTAACCAGTCCCCATCTAATGCCTCTAGTGTTAAAAAATAACGCCAATATCCCTCCACACCAAATAGGAACAACCTGGATCTGGCTGTCTAAGGCCACAGACACATATGTGACTAAGCCCCCTTTAGCTCTCCCGCTAGAAGACGGGGTAGCAGGGACAAAATAGGCCTTGTATCCTTCTAAAAACAAGTTACTTTCAACCAGCCAAGTTTCTTGGAGACTGATTATCTTAAACTCTTTTAAAAAATTGACTAAAGAAGGGTCTCGAAATTTAGTTGCCAGCCCAGCGATATTCCAAGAAATAAAATTACGAGGGATCACTACGCTTGGCCTCCCCACGGCATCAACTATGGGCACTAAACTGTGTCCACCCCCTGGCTCCTGTGTTTCAATAGGCAATAGTCAGTCACAGTCTTCTAATCCACTTAATGTAGAAAATCTATTTTGTACTTCCAAAAAAGGAGTGGTAGCCGGCTGGACCTGCGAGAAGAGTGGTTGATACATTCTAACTGCTGCCTGTGCAGCAGGTGCGGAACTATTCAGCCTTCCTAATCCAATATTTGTCCTTACATTATAATCAGTAGGACTTGTGGGAACCCTGGGCTTATAGAAAAAACCCAAGGGGAGAGTTCTGATAGCACCTAAGGGGGGATTACGGTTAGCACCCTTATGCAGGATTCTAGCCACTAAATTAGGATTATTAAAATTCACGATAATGCAATCTTTATTACCCACTTTAGCAGATGGCCCCACCCAACTCACCCTACGCGCCATAATGATATTATTAGCAATACACACACCAGTAGCTATATTATGGGCAAACCAATGTGTTAATTTGTTTTTAAGTTGGTTATAATCCTCTGTAACCCCTGTTTCAAGAGGTGGAACATCCCCTAAAGCAACAACATAGGGGGTAGATTCAGGTGGAAGGTTAATTACGGGAAGACAAGTTGTTTGAGAATCCCTGAATGCTAACCCTGTCATGTCCTTCAATGCAGGCGTCACTGCCCTGGGTGGATGATGAGAGATCACTCCACCATGACTACTAGTGGTGACTTTGTCATTATTTGATTCCTTTGGGTCTGTGACCATCTCAACATCCCCCTGCAATGCATTTCCCACTACTACATCCCTAACAGTCTGTGTAACACATGTCCTGTTAATATTTGCAACTTTCGATGTTAAACAATTGCAACCGGTCCGTCCCTCGAGTTTGGATAAAGCATCCTCAATAGCCCCAATTTTCTGCCTTATTGGATCAAGAGAAGAAGACAACAACATTTCCATTTTCCCCCAAAAATGGTCCTCGTGATCTTTAACAGAACAGGACCCAGGCAGCGTACATGTATTAGGGGTGAGTGAAGGTAAGTCGTTCAAACTGTTTGTTACTGGGGGAAAAGAAGATGCCTCGATACCACTATCTATCTTGTGGGCTGATCTGCTACTTTTCGAGAACCCACCATTCTTCCCTTTTCTTTTCCTTGCCTGGAGGTCATTACTATTAGACTGGCCTAATTTGGCCTTTTGACCTCTTGTCTTAGCTTTTAATGGGCTAGAGGTAGTTATCAACTCTATACCGGGGCTAGGTAAAATTTGCATCGAGACTGGGGCTAGTTCCGGGGTGAGAGAAAGACTAAGCCGAGAGCGGTCAGCATTCATAATCCCTTCTACTACAGGAGCTACCAATTTAATAGGCAATCTATCTTCTGGAGACGGGGGCTCTAATGACAACCTCCTTTCCGTAAGCTTAATTTCATGAATAAGAGCTGATTCAGCTCTTGAAAGAAATGCATCCAGAGTTCCAATCACACTCTTACCGGGGGTCATTTTCCGTTTGCTCATTTTTTTCAAATAATAAAACTAATGCAGGATATAAGGCAAGAGAAGGGACGAAGCAGCAAAATATTGGCCCTTAATAAAACTAGACAAAACTACAAAATTATAAAATGTCAAGAGATACAAAGCCCAGTTAAAACACTATTAAAAACAAATTCAAACACCTAATATACAATAAGCATAATAATACAGTCCCAGGGAAAAGTAAAATTTAGCGGCAATTAGGACTTGTACAAATAAAATATCAATGTGCAAAGTAAGCAATATATACAATATGTATAACAGACATACAGTCCTTATGAAAAAACAGAGCTAGCAGCAATTCGAGCGACCAACGATTTGTGCAAAATAAGCAAAGTATAACAAACAACATGCAGCACTAATATGGTCCCTGCGAAAAATAAAACCTGCCAACTGACATAGGTTTATGCAAAAGAAGCCAACAGTGTTCAAGGTAAAAGAATGTCCCATAAAAAGTAAAACTAACCGACACTGATAGGTCCTGATAATCCATAAAAAAGAAAAAACCACTTGGGGAGAAAGTTAAAATACAATAGTTCCAGTTAAGGGACAAGAATAAACACACAGCTACACCAGTACCTGGCGAAGGGTGGACTCAATCAGCAACCTATGCACTTTAAGAGGAGCTATCACGCTCTACTGTGGGGAAAGGGAGGTAGCCCAGCCCAGCCTCTTCCAGGCTATGACGGGCAAGGACGGGCCCGCCCTTGGCCCGGGCTTTGCCCGGGCGCGACCCGCGCGCGTCCCGCGCAGCGGGGGACTCAGCAGGACTAAAAGCGCCTCCTGGCGCTTGCGTAGTAGCGGGAGCAGGCGCACAGCTTTAGCCTGCCGGGAGTTGTAGTTCCTTCGGGCCGTTCCCCTCACGGCTGTATGGCTGGCGAGGAGAACAAGAAAGAGAGAGCCGTTCCCCTCACGGCTGAACAGGGAGTGCAGTGACCGTTCCCCTCGTGGCCGGTTATCTGCTCGACAATGCGTCCCCATCAGTGATGTCATTTGAGATGTCATCAGAGATGTCACTGTCCATGTCATGTCATGAGTGATGTAGTATGTGAGGTCATAAGCAGTTCATTGGGGTCGTAAGTTATAATTAGTTCAGGTAACTATAACTGCTGAATTTCTATCGTTTTGTACGAGTGAAATCTGAGACGAACTATAATGTCCCTGTAAGCTTTTGTTTTTTTCAGTTAATGTCTAAGGTTATTTTAATTTTATTTCCTAAATATAACTACTAACTTTTGACAGTGCGTGTGTGAGTGAGTGCATCAGTGTCTCAGTAAAGCTGTGAGTGGGTGTGAGAGTCTCTGATTGGGTATCTGAGTGGGTGCATGAGTGTCTGAGTGAGTGTTTCAGTGGATCTGTGAGTAGGTGCGAGAGTGTCTACATAGGTCTGGGAGTGCCTCCATGAGTGTGCGAGTCAGTCTGTGAGTGGGTGCATGCATCTCTGAGTGGGTTTGTGAGTGGGTGCCTGAGTGGGTATCTCTGTGGGTGTATGAGTCTCTGAGTAGGTTTGTGAGTGGGTACATATGTCTCTGAGTGGGTCTGTGAGTGGGTACATGAGTGTCTGAGTAGGTATGTGAGTGGGTACATGAGTCTCTGAGTAGGTCTGTGAGTGGGTGCATGAGTCTCTGAGTGGGTCTGTGAATGGGTGCGTGAGTGTCTGAGTCAGTCTGTGAGTAGGTGCATGAATGTCTCAGTAGGTTTGTGAGTGGGTGCATACGTCTCTGAGTGGGTTTTTGAGTAGGTGCATGAGTCTCTGAGTTAGTCCGTGAGTGGGTACACAACTGTCTGAGTGGGTGCATCAGTGGGTGTATAAGTCTCTGTGTGGGTCTGTCAGTGAGTGTGTGACTGAGTCAGTCTGTGAGTGAATGCATGACTCTCTGCATGGGTGAGTGAGTGGGTGCTTGAGTGTCTGTGTAGGTCTGTTAGTCAGGACGTAAGTCTCTGAGTGAGTCTCAGACTAGTTCTGTGACTGTGTGGGTCTGTGAGTTCATACATTACTTTGTGACTGAATGTGTAAATATATATATTTTGTATTTTTTATTCTGCAAGGTTCGCATCTCTACCTCGACCTTACATGGGGGAAGCCCACTGGGCATCGCATCAGGACAGCAACACTGACCTCGTGGAAAAACAATACAGTTTGTGGCATTTTAAACTCACAAGGAGTCCCTCAGACACCCTTACAATACACCCATGGGGTCAAGGTACCCCTACCCTGACCCCTTATAATCTATTTCATATTTGTTTCCATTACCCAGGACCATGCCCCGCTTCATAAAATGGCAGCTGCAACTTTTTAGACAGGTTGCAATCAGCCAAACAGAATACGGATCCTAGCGCGTGGGATCACGCACCTCTGCATACGCATTGCAAAGGATCTGCATCTCTAAATGTGAGTGCGTAAATGTGCATATATTTGTAAAAAAAGATTCAGTAAGGTTTGCGACCCCCCACAATGTTACACCGGAGGACCACACTGAGCGTCACAACTGCTCTTCAACTCCACACAGGTGGAAAAAAAACTGGTTTATGTAATTTTAAAACTCATAAGGTGTCTCTCATAGAACCCTACAATGCACCCATGGGGTCAGGGTACCCCTACTCTGACCCCTTATATACTTTCCAAGGATAATTTCCATCCCCTGGAACCATGTTCAACTTAAAAAATGCCAGCTGCAACTTTCTACACAGGTTGAAGCCAGGCAGTCACAGCTTCACTGCTGGCACGTGGTGTCGCGGAGGGTCCGAGTACCTATATATACAAACTTGGATTTACTTTAATATCTCAAAAACTACTGAACGGATTTACACCAAATAACAAAAAAACACTCTTTGTGGACCAAGAGCTAACGGTCTGCCAAGTTTGGTGTAATTCAGTCCAGCAGTTCAGTTGTAGTTGTGTTCAAAAATTCCCTATAGAAATGAATATTGGAAAAACACTTTTTTACCCCTCATAGACCTACACAGGCAATCACACACCCACTAATAGAGCTATACAGGCACTCATAGACCTACTCAGACATCCATATAGGCACTCACACACCCACTCACAGACCTATGCAAGCATTGATACACCCACTAAAAGACCCACACAGGTACTCACAGCCCACTCACATACCCACGTAGACACTTACAGACCAATGCAGGCACTCACAGGCCCAATCACATACCCATGCAGGCACTCACACACCCACTCAGACCTATGAAGCCACTCACAGACCAACTCAAATACCCATGCAGGTACTCAAACACCCGTTCACAGACCCAATCAGATACTCACACACCTACAGACATACCCACACAGCTGCTCACATATCCACTCAGAGACCCACATATGTACTCTTATACCCACTCACTTACAGACCCACACAGGCAGTCCCACACCCACTCACAGACCCACACAGGCAGTCTCATACCCACTCACAGACCCACAGCCACTCACACACCCACTCACAGATCCATGCAGGCACCGACAGACCCATTCACAGACCAATGCTGGCACTCACAGACCCAGTCACAGACCCATGCAAGTACTCACATACCCACTTGCAGACCCACACAACCACTTACCCACTCACTCACAGACCCACACATACACTCTCATACCCTCTGACAGAACCACACAAGACCTCACAGACCCACTGACAGCCATGCAGGCACTCACTCACCCACTGAGAAATCAATGCAGGCATTGGCAGACCAACTGACACAAACACACACACAGGCACTCAAAGACCAACTCATAGACCTATGCAGGTACTCACACAACCACTCACAGACTGATGAATCCACTTATATATCCACTTACAGAACCACAGAGGTACTATCATAACCAGTCACATACCCACACAGACATTCACACACCCACTGTGTTCTATGCTGGCACTGTCACACCAACACAGAGTCCCACTCAGGCAGTCACACACCTACTCTCAGACCCATACAGCATACTGAGACACCCACTCACAGATCCACCCAGGCACTCACAGACCCACTCATCCACTTGCATACCCACTCACAGACCCATGCAGTCACTCATTCAGACACTCATATGCCCATGCAGGTTAACACACACCTACTCACAGACCCATGCATCTACTTACACACCCACTTACAGGCCCCCACAGGCACTCATACATCCACACACACAGCTATGCAGACTCTTGCAGATGTACTCATAGACCAACACAGAAACTCATACACCCACTCACTTACACACCCACTCACACACAAACACACACAAAACCACTCACAAAGCCACTCACAGACCTACACAGACGTGCATGCACCCACTCACAGACCCATAGCATCACTCATACACCCAATCACAGACTCACACAGGCACTCACAGACCAACACAGGCTCTCAGACACCCGCTCAAAGATCCACACACACACAGTCATACATCCACTCACAAACCCATGCAACCGAATTCTAAATGTGCGGCTTTGCTTTGAATGTATGCTTTTGGTTTGGGGATCTGCAACGGATCCACAGATTTGAGTAAAAAGTTTGAAAAAGGATTTAAAAAGAAGATGAACCAGTGTTTGCGAAAAAGGGTGCCTCTAAAAAGATTGTTTGTGTTTATGGTGTGCATATGAAAACTACACATAAAAGAGGATGCAGTCTTTTAAGTTGTTGAGTAACACCCTGTTGCCTTTCTCTATGAAATGAACCCCATCATTTCTATATATACCATCCATATCAAAGCGTAAATTGTTGTTGTATTTAGAGCCCATGTTGTGATCTCTGAGGAATGCAGAAACAGTTTTATTAACGTTTCCTAGATTTGTATATCTGTAGACAGAATTCATTTGACCACTTCCACTTCTGCCTCTGGCAAATGTTGGAGAACACCAGGGCAGTGTGTGGGAAAAGTGCCATTAAATTACCTGAGGTATCCTTCATTAGGATTTCCAGCCCAACCCCAGTAATTGTGCCTAGGTCATTGCCACCACACTGCACAATCATGAAGTCTGGATGTTGGCAATCCACAATTCTTTCAACAAAAGGTAGCAATTGATGCCACTTTAATCCTCTCTGGCCAAACCAAGTAATGTCTATTTTAGGTAAACCCAAGTCCCTGTCAATGGCACTCTTTCTAGCTCTCTTTCTGGCCCAAAACACAAAACTATGGCCCACAATCCACACTCTAGCCATTTTGGAGGCAAACTGGAGTAGCACACAGGGGACAGCTGTCGCAGAATGAGAACGTTTTCAAAATGAAAGGCAGTTAAAGTAGAGGACAGCACCTAAATGAAAAAAGAACATATTTGATTGGATGAGGTTAGTATGCAGGTAGTCAAACGTTTGTAGTGATTTTGAGAAAAAAGTAATTGCTTCTGTGATTGGATGGAGCTAAAAGAGTATAGGGGTTGGGAAATAAAAAGACTGAACTGTAACACTTAAAAGGAGAGCGGTGTAGACACACTGCTTATTGAGAACAGTTTGCCTCCATAATCACTAGTTTCTTAGAAAGGGAAATGTACATCCAAACCATAAACAGTACAAAGATAAATGCATTTCCAGGATTCCGTGTGGAATCGCGGATCCGCAGCAAATTTTCACAGGTGCCGCACTGAGCGCTACAGCGGATCCAAGAATTTGAACAAAAAAACTACCAAATTGGGATTCTTGACAGGAGATTAATAAAGGGTTAATGAAGGCTGACCATTCACAAGTGCTATTACAAAAATAAAATAAGAAAGGAAGAATAAGTTTTGCTAACTACATCAGTATCACTGAGAGGAGATTGTGAAGGGTTGCCATTATCGGTTCTTCTGTACTGAGAGTGGTATACTATTCTTGTACTGCTGGCTTGAGATTTTCACTGAGAAGTGATTCTAAGTGAAACTTTGAAAAAACTGGAGAGCAGCAAAGAAAGTTCACAGGTATGTCAGTAAGCATGTTCATTTAAAAAAGTATATGTATGTAGTAAGTTATGAGTGTACTTGAGGTAAAAGAAAGTGAGTATGTTGTATACAACAATAAAAGTGGATGTGACCTAAGGGCTAGAGGGGTCAATCTTGAAGCTGGGGAACCGGGCTTGAGCTTTGGCAGGGATGCTCAACATCCTGTGATTCTGGGAAAATCACCTAATCTCACTGGCCCTACCAAAAATAAATGTGTCTGTCTGTTATGTGACTGGTGCTCATGTAAAGTGCTCTGATACCTTCAGGTCGAGACTGCGCTATATAAAGCTCTAAAAGAATAATACTATATATATAAGGGAGTGTAGATGATGATGACAAGGCTAAGCATAATGAGTAGCAAAGGAGGTAGGAAAATGTCTAAAAAGAAAATAGAGGTATTATATGAAGGTACTGTTAAAGATTGTGTTTGGTAGAAGACGTGGTTGATTGATTATAGTAGATCATTTGATAGTGTATAATTTGTACTATGTCACAGAGACAGGTAAGCACTGATACACTCAGTTACAGTCTTAAAAAACACTTATGAACCCATAACACATGCTGCCAGGCTGTAACTGACATACTGAGAAAGACACGAATTAAAGAATCACAATCCTGTTTTCTCACCTTTAGATGCACTTTCATAGTCATACTCACTCCTATGCAGATTCACTGAGACACCTATACAAACATTTATGTATCCAGCAATCACTCTGTTATAGACAGATGCATACATTCATTTACTGAGTTATACACATACTCGCCCACCCATACAGGCATCAACATACCTATTTACAAAACCATAGAGCCAATCACACATTCAGTCAGAGGGGGACAGAGGCACTCACACATTCAGTTGCACATCTGCACAGCACTTATGTATCCAGCTCAGAGCCACTTGAACACACAGGTATATATGCCCCCAGACCCACTAACACAGCCAGTAAGCAATCCATACAGGCACTTACAAACCCAATTAGAGACCCATAGAGGCATTTAGACAGCTAGTCACACACTGACATGGTTACTTACACATTCAGTGACACACTCACAGAGGCACTGATATACTCACTATTGGACATGGCCCTTCTAAGGGGATTTCCCTAAAACATTTTGCTTTTTCTCCTCCTGATTTTTGTTGATTCTCTTTTCATGGCCTTAGGACTCTGGGCACTTTTCAACTGTAATGCAATGTGAAAGTGCGCGCACCCTTTCTACCCATGCTAAACAGTGGTGCTTAATTGATTAGTTTAGGTTTTGTACCTGTGAATGCCCTGTAAAAATGTACACCACATACCCAGGGCCAGTATTGCACTGGCTAATAGTGGGATGCAGCACTGATTGTGCCACCCACCAGAATAGCCTTTCAAACATATATCAAGCCTGCCATTGCAGGTCTGTGAGTGCCCAGTTGTTGAGCCTATGCCCAGGTTGGGATGTACAACCCATTAACCAACCCTGAGTGGAACCTCCACTACCACTAGATCACCCATAGTGTAAGCCTTGAGGGTGGAGCAAGTGGTAGGTGAAAGGCAGGGAAGGTACACATAGGTAGTCCCTTCCCAGGTAGTGAAGAACCCCCATGTAGGATTTTCCCTAACCAGGAGGTCGACTCTTCCCTTTGGACAACACTGGGGATTTGCTGATTCTCTTTTGTTGGCCTTAGGGCTCTGGGCACTTTCCACTGTAAATGAAGTGTGACAGTGTGTGCACCCTTCCTACACACATTAGGAAACAGTGCTTACCTTATGTTTTTAAACATGCCTCAAGCCTGCATTGCAGGCATGTGGGTGCACACTTGCACCTATGAGGTTTTTAAAAATGTGTCTATCCTTCCACTGCAGGCCTCTGTGTGCTCAATTGCACTTATGCTCAGGTTGGCCTTTCTAAACCACTGGCCAATCCTGAGGGGACCTTTCACTGCCACTAGGGCTTCCTTGGGGTAAGTTTTAAGGGATGAAGCAAGTGGTAGGTGAAAGGCAGGGCATGTACACATGTGTGTTCCCTGCCCAGGTAGTGAAGAATACCCATGTGTGTTTTCACTACCTATGAGGGTTGCTCTTCCCATAGGTTAACATGGGGGAATGGTTTAAATTACTTCACGCTGCAATAGTGGCTTACGGTGGAGCAGCCTCATAATGTTTCATATCATTGGATTCACAATGACAAAACCTCTCCTCTGGTAACAAGGGATTTGTCATCAATAGCTTTGAAATGACACTTCAAGAAAGTGGGCATTTCTCTGCTCAAAAACTCTTTGTGTGCCTTTGAGTTGGACTCCACTCCACACAGAGGATGGCTGACCACATCTGTGCATTCCCCAGAGACGGCTATAAACATTGGGCATGCAACTGGAATGACAGACTACTGCCATTTGAGGGCCTGGCTGGATAGATTTGAGGAAGAGGTTTTGGCACTTGACCTCTAGGAGTCAGATCATGGCCCCATTAAATATTGGGATCTGCATTCCACGGCCCCATGGTAGACAGGACTGAAATTTAGGGGAGACATCTGTGGTTCAAAGAGAAACCCTCTGAACCACCCTCCAACTTCAAAGGCACACTACTGTATAACTACTGGTGTCAGACTTCAGCAGGGCAGACACCTACACTTGTGGGGGCGTTGGACTTGATATCCTGGATCTGTTAGGTGCACACTGCCAGAGGACTCTGTTGTGCACAAGGAGGATTACTGCCATTGAAAGTGACCATGCACTCTTCCTGAATAGTAGCTGGGCTGACTACGTGCTACTGTGTGACACCCTGAAGTGTGCTCTCCAAGGGCTTGTTGGCTTGCCCCCTGTTCTCTGGTGTAGGTCTCAGAGACACCCATAGCAGTGCCTCATTCTACCTTATGGGCACTGTTGAACTTGCACCTGTGTTTGTGACTGGAATTGTCTGGTGCGACCCATATCAATGCGACCAGACGTTGTGTCTCATTTCCAGAGAGGTACGGAATTTGCAACTCTTCGTTGTGTGTGACCGGAATAGTCTGGTGTGACTCAGATCAACTAGCCCTCTTGTTACCTCCAGTAAGCCCCATACAGCTGGTTTGCTGGGAGTGCTCAAAGGCCATGCCCCCTTTTTATACCACTCTGCAAACGCGGCTCCTGGTGCACTGCTGCTCGGGGGATGAAATCCACTTGTGTCCTGAGGTCCTCAGGACACAAGAGGACCTCATCGCCCCACCAGCAGTGCACCAAGAGGCAGGTTTGCAGAGTGGTGTAAAAAGGGGTGTGGCCTTGGAACACCTCTCAGCAATCCCACTGTGTGGGGCTTACTAGAGGTACCTGGGGGGCTAGTTGGCCCCCAGGGACCCTCAGGAATGAAGGGGACTTAATCCCCCAAATTAGAATTCGCCAGGGGGCACGTTTTCAGAGTGGTGCAGGGAGGGGGCGGGGCCTCCGGCAAGATGCCGGCTTTTCTTTTTTTTTTAATAATTAAATATTTAGGAGGGGGGCCACATGGCCCCCCTTCCCTGGGCCACTTCTGGCCCCGGGGACCCCAACCCCCAGAGCCTGGCCAGCCTTTACATTTTTTTTAATTTTGGAGGGGAGCCACGTGGCCCCCCTCCTGAGGCCAGTTATAGCCCCTGGGACCCCATCCCCCGGGGCAGCCTTCCTTTTTTATTTATTTTTTATTCATTTTTTTTCCCGGGAGGGGGGCCGCGTGGCACCCTACCCCTGGGCCCCTTCTGGCCCCGGGGACCTCATCCCCCGGGGCTGGCCCTCAAGTTGGGGACCATGGGGGGAGCCCCAATGCCCCCACGGTCCCTACCGGCTCCCCGCCTCCTGCGGGAGCCTGCATTGCTTTTGGGCAAGGGGAGCTGCTAACATGCAGCTCTCCTTGCCCAAAAGCAATACTGCTTTGCTTTGTTGATGCGAGAGCAGATTTCCTGCCCTCGCTTCAATGAAGCAAAGCAGTGTTTGCTTTGGCAGGGCGGGAGCCCCCCCCCACTAATTATTTTTCAAAGCCCCAGGGAGGTGGTGGTCCCCGGGGCTTGGGGGGGCTGGTGAGGCCCCCCCACCCTATTTTAATAAAGCCCAGGGGAGGTGCTGGTCCCCGGGGCTCGGGGGGCCCGTGAGGCCCCCCACCCTTATTTGTCAAAGCCCCAGGGAGGTGGCAGTCCCCGGGGCTTGGGGGGGCCTATGAGGCCCCTCCACCCTTATTTGAATAAAGCCCCAGGGAAGTGGCGGTCCCCGGGGCTTGGGGGGCCTGCGAGGCCCCCACCTATATTTAAATTATGCCCCGGGGAGGTGGCGGTCCCTGGGGCTGTGGGGGGGCTGCGTGCCCCCCGCCCATTATAGATAAAGCCCCGGGGAAGTGGCAGTTGCCGAGGCTGCGGGGGCCCCCGTGGGCCCCCGCTATATAAATATACATTTCCCCGGGAACTGGCCCACCCGGGGGCTTAAGGATAACGAAGCGCAGGAGTCTGCGCTTAGTTTTTTTTTGTTTTTTCGGCCGGATTCGCACACCCAGCGCAAATTTGGCCGATTTTATTTTTAACAAAATGCTTTTTTTGGCCCTGGGTGTCCTTGTGGGCCCCCTAAGCAGGCCTAGGGGGTCAGGGTATTTCTACCCTGCCCCCTTTTCTTGTTTTTTATCTTTTTTTTTTACCTTTTTCTTGTGACCCGGTTACCGAGTCACAAGATGGCTGCCAACACATTCTGGTTTGGAGTGTTGGCAGCCAATCAGAATGAAGCTCCTGCTCGGGAGGGTTTGCGAACCCTCCTCGGTGCTCAGATATATACATTTTTATTTTTTGAATTTCTCAGCAACTACCAAACGGATTTACACCATTTTAAAAAAAGCACGCTTTCTGGAGCAAGACCTACCTTTTTGCCAAATTTGGTGTAATTCCGTTCAGCATTTCGGGCTGTAGCTTTGTCTAAAGTTCCTATGGAAATTAACATGGGGAAAATGCGTTTTGGGGCCCCCCTTTTTTTTCACCCTCCGCTTGACGAATCACCCCGAAACTTTCGGAACAGGAGCTGACCTGAGTAAACCATTAGTTTGGAAAATTTTGCAAAGATTCGTCAAACGGCTCCAAAGATATTGGCTGAAGAATAAATGCTTTTTGAATAGAAACAAGGTCCTAACTATAACTACCTACTGGCGACCGCCAGTAGGTAATAAATATAAATATATATATACACACACATATATATATGTCTGTGTACATATATTTATATGTATGTATGTCATCAGTGATGTCATTTGAGATGTCATCAGTGATGTCACTGTCCCTGTCATGTCATGAGTGATGTAGTATGTGAGGTCATAAGCAGTTCATTGGGGTCGTAAGTTATAATTAGTTCAGGTAACTATAACTGCTGAATTTCTATCGTTTTGTACGAGTGAAATCTGAGACGAACTATAATGTCCCTGTAAGCTTTTGTTTTTTTCAGTTAATGTCTAAGGTTATTTTAATTTTATTTCCTAAATATAACTACTAACTTTTGACAGTGCGTGTGTGAGTGAGTGCATCAGTGTCTCAGTAAAGCTGTGAGTGGGTGTGAGAGTCTCTGATTGGGTATCTGAGTGGGTGCATGAGTGTCTGAGTGAGTGTTTCAGTGGGTCTGTGAGTAGGTGCAAGAGTGTCTACATAGGTCTGGGAGTGCCTCCATGAGTGTGCGAGTCAGTCTGTGAGTGGGTGCATGCATCTCTGAGTGGGTTTGTGAGTGGGTGCCTGAGTGGGTTTCTCTGTGGGTGTATGAGTCTCTGAGTAGGTTTGTGAGTGGGTACATATGTCTCTGAGTGGGTCTGTGAGTGGGTACATGAGTGTCTGAGTAGGTATGTGAGTGGGTACATGAGTCTCTGAGTAGGTCTGTGAGTGGGTGCATGAGTCTCTGAGTGGGTCTGTGAATGGGTGCGTGAGTGTCTGAGTCAGTCTGTGAGTAGGTGCATGAATGTCTCAGTAGGTTTGTGAGTGGGTGCATACGTCTCTGAGTGGGTTTTTGAGTAGGTGCATGAGTCTCTGAGTGAGTCCGTGAGTGGGTACACAACTGTCTGAGTGGGTGCATCAGTGGGTGTATAAGTCTCTGTGTGGGTCTGTCAGTGAGTGTGTGACTGAGTCAGTCTGTGAGTGAATGCATGACTCTCTGCATGGGTGAGTGAGTGGGTGCTTGAGTGTCTGTGTAGGTCTGTTAGTCAGGACGTAAGTCTCTGAGTGAGTCTCAGACTAGTTCTGTGACTGTGTGGGTCTGTGAGTTCATACATTACTTTGTGACTGAATGTGTAAATATATATATTTTGTATTTTTATTCTGCAAGGTTCGCATCTCTACCTCGACCTTACATGGGGGAAGCCCACTGGGCATCGCATCAGGACAGCAACACTGACCTCGTGGAAAAATAATACAGTTTGTGGCATTTTAAACTCACAAGGAGTCCCTCAGACACCCTTACAATACACCCATGGGGTCAAGGTACCCCTACCCTGACCCCTTATAATCTATTTCATATTTGTTTCCATTACCCAGGACCATGCCCCGCTTCATAAAATGGCAGCTGCAACTTTTTAGACAGGTTGCAATCAGCCAAACAGAATACGGATCCTAGCGTGTGTGATCACGCACCTCTGCATACGCATTGCAAAGGATCTGCATCTCTAAATGTGAGTGCGTGAATGTGCATATATTTGTAAAAAAAGATTCAGTAAGGTTTGCGACCCCCCACAATGTTACACCGGAGGACCACACTGAGCGTCACAACTGCTCTTCAACTCCACACAGGTGGAAAAAAAACTGGTTTATGTAATTTTAAAACTCATAAGGTGTCTCTCATAGAACCCTACAATGCACCCATGGGGTCAGGGTACCCCTACTCTGACCCCTTATATACTTTCCAAGGATAATTTCCATCCCCTGGAACCATGTTCAACTTAAAAAATGCCAGCTGCAACTTTCTACACAGGTTGAAGCCAGGCAGTCACAGCTTCACTGCTGGCACGTGGTGTCGCGGAGGGTCCGAGTACCTATATATACAAACTTGGATTTACTTTAATATCTCAAAAACTACTGAACAGATTTACACCAAATAACAAAAAACTCTCTTTGTGGACCAAGAGCTAACGGTCTGCCAAGTTTGGTGTAATTCAGTCCAGCAGTTCAGTTGTAGTTGTGTTCAAAATTCCCTATAGAAATGAATATTGGAAAAACACTTTTTTACCCCCCTTTTCTCAGTCCTCTCTTGACAAATCACCCCGAAACTTTCCATTCACAACAAGACTTACTATGACACTTTTTGTGGAAAATTTCATGAACAATAATCAAGCAGCACCAACGATATAGGCAAGTAAGAACATGTTTTTCTATATAAACATGGTCCTAACTATTACTTCCTACTGGTGACCAGTATATATTACTTACTGGCATTCGCCAGTAAGTAGTTATAGTTAGGACCTAGTTTCCATAGGAAAAGAGCTTTTGGTTTTCTTATAACTTTGGCGTTGTTTGACAACTCTTCACAACATTTTTCCAAAAATAGTGGCATGGTTTGTGTAGTTCTGCATGGGATGTTTCAGAGTGTTCCATCAAGTGGGGACCGAGACACAGGAGGAGTAAAAAATGTGCGTTTCCAATGCAATTTCCCATTGGGATTCTGAACACGACTACAGCATGAAATGCTGGATGGAATTACATCAAATTTGACATAGAGGTAGATCTTGGTAAAAAAAGAGCCCTTTTTGTGATTTGGTGTAAATTTGTTCAGGAGTTGTGGAGCTACTTAGATAGCAAGATTTTAAATCTAGGGATGTGGACCCTCCATGGACCGTACGTGATGGATCCAGAAAGTCACGTGCTACCACCAATGCCGTGATTGGCTGACCACAGCCTGACCAGAAGTTTGCATCCACCATTTTAAGTATCGGGGAACGGTCCCAAGGTCTTAAAACCTATCTGCAATTTGAATAGAGGTGTCAAGGTAGAGGTTCCCTGAACCCATGGGTGTGTTAGAGGAGTGTCAGAGGGACCTATGTTGGGTTTCAAAATTGTTACATCGCTTTTTTCCACTTAGGGAATCTGCGGATCCACAGCATGGCCCCCCATGCAAACCCACAACAGATTCGTGAATCTTGACACACCTTGAAAAAAAATCACTTTCAGACCCACTCACACACCGACACAGGAACTCTCACACACCCATTTACAGACCCACATAGGAAGTCACACACCCACTCATAGACCTACACAGGCAATCACACACCCACTAATAGAGCTATACAGACACTCATAGACCTACTCAGACATCCATATAGGCACTCACACACCCACTCACAGACCTACGCAAGCATTGATACACCCACTAAAAGACCCACACAGGTACTCACAGCCCACTCACATACCCACGTAGACACTTACAGACCAATGCAGGCACTCACAGGCCCAATCACATACCAATGCAGGCACTCACACACCCACTCAGACCTATGACGCCACTCACAGACCAACTCAAATACCCATGCAGGTACTCAAACACCCATTCACAGACCCATTCAGATACTCACACACCTACAGACATACCCACACAGCTGCTCACATATCCACTCAGAGACCCACATATGTACTCTTATACCCACTCACTTACAGACCCACACAGGCAGTCCCACACCTACTCACAGACCCACACAGGCAGTCTCACACCCACTCACAGACCCACAGCCACTCACACACCCACTCACAGATCCATGCAGGCACCGACAAACCCATTCACAGACCAATGCTGGCACTCACAGACCCAGTCACAGACCCATGCAAGTACTCACATACCCACTTGCAGACCCACACAACCACTTACCCACTCACTCACAGACCCACACATACACTCTCATACCCTCTGACAGAACCACACAAGACCTCACAGACCCACCGACAGCCATGCAGGCACTCACTCACCCACTGAGAAATCAATGCAGGCATTGGCAGACCAACTGACACAAACACACACACAGGCACTCAAAGACCAACTCATAGACCTATGCAGGTACTCACACAACCACTCACAGACTGATGAATCCACTTATATATCCACTTACAGAACCACAGAGGTACTATCATAACCAGTCACATACCCACACACACATTCACACACCCACTCACAGTTCTATGCTGGCACTGTCACACCAACACAGAGTCCCACTCAGGCAGTCACACACCTACTCTCAGACCCATACAGCTACTGAGACACCCACTCACAGACCCACACAGGCACTCACAGACCCACTCATCCACTTGCATACCCACTCACAGACCCATGCAGTCACTCATTCAGACACTCATATGCCCATGCAGGTTAACACACACCTACTCACAGACCCATGCATCTACTTACACACCCACTTACAGGCCCACACAGGCACTCATACATCCACACACACAGCTATGCAGACACTTGCAGATGCACTCATAGACCAACACAGAAACTCATACACCCACTCACTTACACACCCACTCACAATCAAACACACACACAAAACCACTCACAAAGCCACTCACAGACCTACACAGACGTGCAAGCACCCACTCACAGACCCATAGCATCACTCATACACCCAATCACAGACTCACACAGGCACTCACAGACCAACACAGGCTCTCAGACACCCACTCAAAGATCCACACACACACAGTCATACATCCACTCACAAACCCATGCAACCGAATTCTAAATGTGCGGCTTTGCTTTGAATGTATGCTTTTGGTTTGGGGATCTGCAACGGATCCACAGATTTGAGTAAAAAGTTTGAAAAAGGATTTAAAAAGAAGATGAACCAGTGTTTGCGAAAAGGGTGCCTCTAAAAAGATTGTTTGTGTTTATGGTGTGCATATGAAAACTACACATAAAAGAGGATGCAGTCTTTTAAGTTGTTGAGTAACACCCTGTTGCCTTTCTCTATGAAATGAACCCCATCATTTCTATATATACCATCCATATCAAAGCGTAAATTGTTGTTGTATTTAGAGCCCATGTTGTGATCTCTGAGGAATGCAGAAACAGTTTTATTAACGTTTCCTAGATTTGTATATCTGTAGACAGAATTCATTTGACCACTTCCACTTCTGCCTCTGGCAAATGTTGGAGAACACCAGGGCAGTGTGTGGGAAAAGTGCCATTAAATTACCTGAGGTATCCTTCATTAGGATTTCCAGCCCAACCCCAGTAATTGTGCCTAGGTCATTGCCACCACACTGCACAATCATGAAGTCTGGATGTTGGCAATCCACAATTCTTTCAACAAAAGGTAGCAATTGATGCCACTTTAATCCTCTCTGGCCAAACCAAGTAATGTCTATTTTAGGTAAACCCAAGTCCCTGTCAATGCCACTCTTTCTAGCTCTCTTTCTGGCCCAAAACACAAAACTATGGCCCACAATCCACACTCTAGCCATTTTGGAGGCAAACTGGAGTAGCACACAGGGGACAGCTGTCGCAGAATGAGAACGTTTTCAAAATGAAAGGCAGTTAAAGTAGAGGACATCACCTAAATGAAAAAAGAACATATTTGATTGGATGAGGTTAGTATGCAGGTAGTCAAACGTAGGTAGTGATTTTGAGAAAAAAGTAATTGTTTCTGTGATTGGATGGAGCTAAAAGAGTATAGGGGTTGGGAAATAAGAAAGACTGAACTGTAACACTTAAAAGGAGAGCGGTGTAGACACACTGCTTATTGAGGACAGTTGGCCTTCATAATCACTAGTTTCTTAGAAAGGGAAATGTACATCCAAACCATAAACAGTACAAAGATAAATGCATTTACAGGATTCCGTGTGGAATCGCGGATCCGCAGCAAATTTTCATAGGTGCCGCACTGAGCGCTACAGCGGATCCAAGAATTTGAACAAAAAAACTACCAAATTGGGCTTCTTGACAGGAGATTAATAAAGGGTTAATAAAGGCTGACCATTCACAAGTGCTATTACAAAAATAAAATAAGAAAGGAAGAATAAGTTTTGCTAACTACATCAGTATCACTGAGAGGAGATTGTGAAGGGTTGCCATTATTGGTTCTTCTGTACTGAGAGTGGTATACTATTCTTGTACTGATGGCTTGAGATTTTCACTGAGAAGTGATTCTAAGTGAAACTTTGAAAAAACTGGAGAGCAGCAAAGAAAGTTCACAGGTATGTCAGTAAGCATGTTCATTTAAAAAAGTATATGTATGAGGTAAGTTATGAGTGTACTTGAGGTAAAAGAAAGTGAGTATGTTGTATACAACAATAAAAGTGGATGTGACCTAACGGCTAGAGGGGTCAATATTGAAGCTGGGGAACCGGGCTTGAGCTTTGGCAGGGATGCTCAACATCCTGTGATTCTGGGAAAATCACCTATTCTCACTGGCCCTACCAAAAATAAATGTGTCTGTCTGTTATGTGACTGGTGCTCATGTAAAGTGCTCTGATACCTTCAGGTCGAGATTGCGCTATATAAAGCTCTAAAAGAATAATACTATATATATAAGGGAGTGTAGATGATGATGACAAGGCTAAGCATAATGAGTAGCAAAGGAGGTAGGAAAATGTCTAAAAGAAAATAGAGGTATTATATGAAGGTACTGTTAAAGATTGTGTTTGGTATAAGACGTGGTTGATTGATTATAGTAGATCATTTGATAGTGTATAATTTGTACTATGTCACAGAGACAGGTAAGCACTGATACACTCAGTTACAGTCTTAAAAAACACTTATGAACCCATAACACATGCAGCCAGGCTGTAACTGACATACTGAGAAAGACACTAATTAAAGAATCACAAACCTGTTTTCTCACCTTTAGATGCACTTTCATAGTCATACTCACTCCTATGCAGATTCACTGAGACACCTATACAAACATTTATGTATCCAGCAATCACTCTGTTATAGACAGATGCATACATTCATTTACTGAGTTATACACATACTCGCCCACCCATACAGGCATCAACATACCTATTTACAAAACCATAGAGCCAATCACACATTCAGTCAGAGGGGGACAGAGGCACTCACACATTCAGTTGCACATCTGCACAGCACTTATGTATCCAGCTCAGAGCCACTTGAACACACAGTTATATGCCCCCAGACCCACTAACACAGCCAGTAAGCAATCCATACAGGCACTTACAAACCCAATTAGAGACCCATAGAGGCATTTAGACAGCTAGTCACACACTGACATGGTTACTTACACATTCAGTGACACACTCACAGAGGCACTGATATACTCACTATTGGACATGGCCCTTCTAAGGGGATTTCCCTAAAACATTTTGCTTTTTCTCCTCCTGATTTTTGTTGATTCTCTTTTCATGGCCTTAGGACTCTGGGCACTTTTCAACTGTAATGCAATGTGAAAGTGCGCGCACCCTTTCTACCCATGCTAAACAGTGGTGCTTAATTGATTAGTTTAGGTTTTGTACCTGTGAATGCCCTGTAAAAACGTACACCACATACCCAGGGCCAGTATTGCACTGGCTAATAGTGGGATGCAGCACTGATTGTGCCACCTACCAGAATAGCCTTTCAAACATATATCAAGCCTGCCATTGCAGGTCTGTGAGTGCCCAGTTGTTGAGCCTATGCCCAGGTTGGCATGTACAACCCATTAACCAACCCTGAGTGGAACCTCCACTACCACTAGATCACCCATAGTGTAAGCCTTGAGGGTGGAGCAAGTGGTAGGTGAAAGGCAGGGAAGGTACACATAGGTAGTCCCTTCCCAGGTAGTGAAGAACCCCCATGTAGGATTTTCCCTAACCAGGAGGTCGACTCTTCCCTTTGGACAACACTGGGGATTTGCTGATTCTCTTTTGTTGGCCTTAGGGCTCTGGGCACTTTCCACTGTAAATGAAGTGTGACAGTGTGTGCACCCTTCCTACACACATTAGGAAACAGTGCTTACCTTATGTTTTTAAACATGCCTCAAGCCTGCATTGCAGGCATGTGGGTGCACACTTGCACTTATGAGGTTTTTAAAAATGTGTCTATCCTTCCACTGCAGGCCTCTGTGTGCTCAATTGCACTTATGCTCAGGTTGGCCTTTCTAAACCACTGGCCAATCCTGAGGGGACCTTTCACTGCCACTAGGGCTTCCTTGGGGTAAGTTTTAAGGGACGAAGCAAGTGGTAGGTGAAAGGCAGGGCATGTACACATGTGTGTTCCCTGCCCAGGTAGTGAAGAATACCCATGTGTGTTTTCACTACCTATGAGGGTTGCTCTTCCCATAGGTTAACATGGGGGAATGGTTTAAATTACTTCACGCTGCAATAGTGGCTTACGGTGGAGCAGCCTCATAATGTTTCATATCATTGGATTCACAATGACAAAACCTCTCCTCTGGTAACAAGGGATTTGTCATCAATAGCTTTGAAATGCCACTTCAAGAAAGTGGGCATTTCTCTGCTCAAAAACTCTTTGTGTGCCTTTGAGTTGGACTCCACTCCACACAGAGGATGGCTGACCACATCTGTGCATTCCCCAGAGACGGCTATAAACATTGGGCATGCAACTGGAATGACAGACTACTGCCATTTGAGGGCCTGGCTGGATAGATTTGAGGAAGAGGTTTTGGCACTTGACCTCTAGGAGTCAGATCATGGCCCCATTAAATATTGGGATCTGCATTCCGCGGCCCCATGGTAGACAGGACTAAAATTTAGGGGAGACATCTGTGGTTCAAAGAGAAACCCTCTGAACCACCCTCCAACTTCAAAGGCACACTACTGTATAACTACTGGTGTCAGACTTCAGCAGGGCAGACACCTTCACTTGTGGGGGCGTTGGACTTGAGATCCTGGATCTGTTAGGTGCACACTGCCAGAGGACTCTGTTGTGCACAAGGAGGATTACTGCCATTGAAAGTGACCATGCACTCTTCCTGAATAGTAGCTGGGCTGACTACCTGCTACTGTGTGACACCCTGAAGTGTGCTCTCCAAGGGCTTGTTGGCTTGCCCCCTGTTCTCTGGTGTAGGTCTCAGAGACACCCATAGCAGTGCCTCATTCTACCTTATGGGCACTGTTGAACTTGCACCTGTGTTTGTGACTGGAATTGTCTGGTGCGACCCATATCAATGCGACCAGACGTTGTGTCTCATTTCCAGAGTCGTACGGAATTTGCAACTCTTCGTTGTGTGTGACCGGAATAGTCTGGTGTGACTCAGATCAACTAGCCCTCTTGTTACCTCCAGTAAGCCCCATACAGCTGGTTTGCTGGGAGTGCTCAAAGGCCATAACCCCTTTTTATACCACTCTGCAAACGCGGCTCCTGGTGCACTGCTGCTCGGGGGATGAAATCCACTTGTGTCCTGAGGTCCTCAGGACACAAGAGGACCTCATCGCCCCACCAGCAGTGCACCAAGAGGCAGGTTTGCAGAGTGGTGTAAAAAGGGGTGTGGCCTTGGAACACCTCTCAGCAATCCCACTGTGTGGGGCTCACTAGAGGTACCTGGGGGGCTAGTTGGCCCCCAGGGACCCTCAGGAATGAAGGGGACTTAATCCCCCAAATTAGAATTCGCCAGGGGGCACGTTTGCAGAGTGGTGCAGGGAGGGGCGGGGCCTCCGGCAAGATGCCGGCTTTTCTTTTTTTTTTATAATTAAATATTCAGGAGGGGGGCCACATGGCCCCCCTTCCCTGGGCCACTTCTGGCCCCGGGGACCCCAACCCCCAGAGCCTGGCCAGCCTTTACATTTTTTTTTTTTTTTTTGGAGGGGGGCCACGTGGCCCCCCTCCTGAGGCCAGTTATAGCCCCTGGGACCCCATCCCCCGGGGCAGCCTTCCTTTTTTATTTATTTTTTATTCATTTTTTTTCCCGGGAGGGGGGCCGCGTGGCACCCTACCCCTGGGCCCCTTCTGGCCCCGGGGACCTCATCCCCCGGGGCTGGCCCTCAAGTTGGGGACCATGGGGGGAGCCCCAATGCCCCCACGGTCCCTACCGGCTCCCCGCCTCCTGCGGGAATCTGCATTGCTTTTGGGCAAGGGGAGCTGCTAACATGCAGCTCCCCTTGCCCAAAAGCAATACTGCTTTGCTTTGTTGAAGCGAGAGCAGGTTTCCTGCCCTCGCTTCAATGAAGCAAAGCAGTGTTTGCTTTGGCAGGGCGGGAGCCCCCCCCCACTAATTATTTTTCAAAGCCCCAGGGAGGTGGTGGTCCCCGGGGCTTGGGGGGCTGGTGAGGCCCCCCACCCTATTTTAATAAAGCCCAGGGGAGGTGCCGGTCCCCGGGGCTCGGGGGCCCGTGAGGCCCCCACCCTTATTTGTCAAAGCCCCAGGGAGGTGGCAGTCCCCGGGGCTTGGGGGACCTATGAGGCCCCTCCACCCTTATTTGAATAAAGCCCCAGGGAAGTGGCGGTCCCCGGGGCTTGGGGGCCTGCGAGGCCCCCACCTATATTTAAATTATGCCCCGGGGAGGTGGCGGTCCCTGGGGCTGTGGGGGGGCTGCGTGCCCCCCGCCCATTATAGATAAAGCCCCGGGGAAGTGGCAGTTGCCGAGGCTGCGGGGGCCCCGTGGGCCCCGCTATATAAATATACATTTCCCCGGGGAACTGGCCCACCCGGGGGCTTAAGGATAACGAAGCGCAGGAGTCTGCGCTTCGTTTTTTTTTTCGGCCGGATTCGCACACCCAGCGCGAATTTGGCCGATTTTATTCTTAACAAAATGCTTTTTTGGCCCTGGGTGTCCTTGTGGGCCCCCTAAGCAGGCCTAGGTGGTCAGGGTATTTCTACCCTGCCCCCTTTTCTTGTTTTTTATCTTTTTTTTTTACCTTTTTCTTGTGACCCGGTTACCGAGTCACAAGATGGCTGCCAACACATTCTGGTTTGGAGTGTTGGCAGCCAATCAGAATGAAGCTCGTGCTCGGGAGGGTTCGCGAACCCTCCTCGGGGCTCAGATATATACATTTTTGTTTTTTGAATTTCTCAGCAACTACCAAACGGATTTACACCATTTTTAAAAAAGCACGCTTTCTGGAGCAAGACCTACCTTTTTGCCAAATTTGGTGTAATTCCGTTCCGCAGTTCGGGCTGTAGCTTTGTCTAAAGTTCCTATGGAAATTAACATGGGGAAAATGCGTTTTGGGGCCCCCCTTTTTTCTCAGCCTCCGCTTGACGAATCACCCCGAAACTTTCGGAACAGGAGCTGACCTGAGTAAACCATTAGTTTGGAAAATTTTGCAAAGATTCGTCAAACGGCTCCAAAGATATTGGCTGAAGAATAAATGCTTTTTGAATAGAAACAAGGTCTTAACTATAACTACCTACTGGCGACCGCCAGTAGGTAATAAATATAAATATATATATACACACACATATATATATGTCTGTGTACATATATTTATATGTATGTATGTCATCAGTGATGTCATTAGAGATGACATCAGTGATGTCACTGTCCATGTCATGTCATGAGTGATGTAGTATGTGAGGTCATAAGCAGTTCATTGGGGTCGTAAGTTATAATTAGTTCAGGTAACTATAACTGCTGAATTTCTATCGTTTTGTACGAGTGAAATCTGAGACGAACTATAATGTCCCTGTAAGCTTTTGTTTTTTTCAGTTAATGTCTAAGGTTATTTTAATTTTATTTCCTAAATATAACTACTAACTTTTGACAGTGCGTGTGTGAGTGAGTGCATCAGTGTCTCAGTAAAGCTGTGAGTGGGTGTGAGAGTCTCTGATTGGGTATCTGAGTGGGTGCATGAGTGTCTGAGTGAGTGTTTCAGTGGGTCTGTGAGTAGGTGCGAGAGTGTCTACATAGGTCTGGGAGTGCCTCCATGAGTGTGCGAGTCAGTCTGTGAGTGGGTGCATGCATCTCTGAGTGGGTTTGTGAGTGGGTGCCTGAGTGGGTTTCTCTGTGGGTGTATGAGTCTCTGAGTAGGTTTGTGAGTGGGTACATATGTCTCTGAGTGGGTCTGTGAGTGGGTACATGAGTGTCTGAGTAGGTATGTGAGTGGGTACATGAGTCTCTGAGTAGGTCTGTGAGTGGGTGCATGAGTCTCTGAGTGGGTCTGTGAATGGGTGCGTGAGTGTCTGAGTCAGTCTGTGAGTAGGTGCATGAATGTCTCAGTAGGTTTGTGAGTGGGTGCATACGTCTCTGAGTGGGTTTTTGAGTAGGTGCATGAGTCTCTGAGTGAGTCCGTGAGTGGGTACACAACTGTCTGAGTGGGTGCATCAGTGGGTGTATAAGTCTCTGTGTGGGTCTGTCAGTGAGTGTGTGACTGAGTCAGTCTGTGAGTGAATGCATGACTCTCTGCATGGGTGAGTGAGTGGGTGCTTGAGTGTCTGTGTAGGTCTGTTAGTCAGGACGTAAGTCTCTGAGTGAGTCTCAGACTAGTTCTGTGACTGTGTGGGTCTGTGAGTTCATACATTACTTTGTGACTGAATGTGTAAATATATATATTTTGTATTTTTATTCTGCAAGGTTCGCATCTCTACCTCGACCTTACATGGGGAAGCCCACTGGGCATCGCATCAGGACAGCAACACTGACCTCGTGGAAAAATAATACAGTTTGTGGCATTTTAAACTCACAAGGAGTCCCTCAGACACCCTTACAATACACCCATGGGGTCAAGGTACCCCTACCCTGACCCCTTATAATCTATTTCATATTTATTTCCATTACCCAGGACCATGCCCCGCTTCATAAAATGGCAGCTGCAACTTTTTAGACAGGTTGCAATCAGCCAAACAGAATACGGATCCTAGCGCGTGGGATCACGCACCTCTGCATACGCATTGCAAAGGATCTGCATCTCTAAATGTGAGTGCGTGAATGTGCATATATTTGTAAAAAAGATTCAGTAAGGTTTGCGACCCCCACAATGTTACACCGGAGGACCACACTGAGCGTCACAACTGCTCTTCAACTCCACACAGGTGGAAAAAAAACTGGTTTATGTAATTTTAAAACTCATAAGGTGTCTCTCATAGAACCCTACAATGCACCCATGGGGTCAGGGTACCCCTACTCTGACCCCTTATATACTTTCCAAGGATAATTTCCATCCCCTGGAACCATGTTCAACTTAAAAAAATGCCAGCTGCAACTTTCTACACAGGTTGAAGCCAGGCAGTCACAGCTTCACTGCTGACACGTGGTGTCGCGGAGGGTCCGAGTACCTATATATACAAACTTGGATTTACTTTAATATCTCAAAAACTACTGAACGGATTTACACCAAATAACAAAAAACTCTCTTTGTGGACCAAGAGCTAACGGTCTGCCAAGTTTGGTGTAATTCAGTCCAGCAGTTCAGTTGTAGTTGTGTTCAAAATTCCCTATAGAAATGAATATTGGAAAAACACTTTTTTACCCCCTTTTTCTCAGTCCTCTCTTGACAAATCACCCCGAAACTTTCCATTCACAACAAGACTTACTATGACACTTTTTGTGGAAAATTTCATGAACAATAATCAAGCAGCACCAACGATATAGGCAAGTAAGAACATGTTTTTTCTATATAAACATGGTCCTAACTATTACTTCCTACTGGTGACCAGTATATATTACTTACTGGCATTCGCCAGTAAGTAGTTATAGTTAGGACCTAGTTTCCATAGGAAAAGAGCTTTTTGGTTTTCTTAAAACTTTGGCGCTGTTTGACAACTCTTCACAACATTTTTCCAAAAATAGTGGCATGGTTTGTGTAGTTCTGCATGGGATGTTTCAGAGTGTTCCATCAAGTGGGGACCGAGACACAGGAGGAGTCAAAAAATGTGCGTTTCCAATGCAATTTCCCATTGGGATTCTGAACACGACTACAGCATGAAATGCTGGATGGAATTACATCAAATTTGACATAGAGGTAGATCTTGGTAAAAAAAGAGCCCTTTTTGTGATTTGGTGTAAATTTGTTCAGGAGTTGTGGAGCTACTTAGATAGCAAGATTTTAAATCTAGGGATGTGGACCCTCCATGGACCGTACGTGATGGATCCAGAAAGTCACGTGCTACCACCAATGCCGTGATTGGCTGACCACAGCCTGACCAGAAGTTTGCATCCACCATTTTAAGTATCGGGGAACGGTCCCAAGGTCTTAAAACCTATCTGCAATTTGAATAGAGGTGTCAAGGTAGAGGTTCCCTGAACCCATGGGTGTGTTAGAGGAGTGTCAGAGGGACCTATGTTGGGTTTCAAAATTGTTACATCGCTTTTTTCCACTTAGGGAATCTGCGGATCCACAGCATGGCCCCCCATGCAAACCCACAACAGATTCGTGAATCTTGACACACCTTGAAAAAAAATCACTTTCAGACCCACTCACACACCGACACAGGAACTCTCACACACCCATTTACAGACCCACATAGGAAGTCACACACCCACTCATAGACCTACACAGGCAATCACACACCCACTAATAGAGCTATGCAGACACTCATAGACCTACTCAGACATCCATATAGGCACTCACACACCCACTCACAGACCTACGCAAGCATTGATACACCCACTAAAAGACCCACACAGGTACTCACAGCCCACTCACATACCCACGTAGACACTTACAGACCAATGCAGGCACTCACAGGCCCAATCACATACCCATGCAGGCACTCACACACCCACTCAGACCTATGAAGCCACTCACAGACCAACTCAAATACCCATGCAGGTACTCAAACACCCATTCACAGACCCATTCAGATACTCACACACCTACAGACATACCCACACAGCTGCTCACATATCCACTCAGAGACCCACATATGTACTCTTATACCCACTCACTTACAGACCCACACCGGCAGTCCCACATCCACTCACAGACCCACACAGGCAGTCTCACACCCACTCACAGACCCACAGCCACTCACACACCCACTCACAGATCCATGCAGGCACCGACAGACCCATTCACAGACCAATGCTGGCACTCACAGACCCAGTCACAGACCCATGCAAGTACTCACATACCCACTTGCAGACCCACACAACCACTTACCCACTCACTCACAGACCCACACATACACTCTCATACCCTCTGACAGAACCACACAAGACCTCACGGACCCACTGACAGCCATGCAGGCACTCACTCACCCACTGAGAAATCAATGCAGGCATTGGCAGACCAACTGACACAAACACACACACAGGCACTCAAAGACCAACTCATAGACCTATGCAGGTACTCACACAACCACTCACAGACTGATGAATCCACTTATATATCCACTTACAGAACCACAGAGGTACTATCATAACCAGTCACATACCCACACAGACATTCACACACCCACTCACAGTTCTATGCTGGCACTGTCACACCAACACAGAGTCCCACTCAGGCAATCACACACCTACTCTCAGACCCATACAGCTACTGAGACACCCACTCACAGACCCACACAGGCACTCACAGACCCACTCATCCACTTGCATACCCACTCACAGACCCATGCAGTCACTCATTCAGACACTCATATGCCCATGCAGGTTAACACACACCTACTCACAGACCCATGCATCTACTTACACACCCACTTACAGGCCCACACAGGCACTCATACATCCACACACACAGCTATGCAGACACTTGCAGATGCACTCATAGACCAACACAGAACTCATACACCCACTCACTTACACACCCACTCACACACAAACACACACACAAAACCACTCACAAAGCCACTCACAGACCTACACAGACGTGCATGCACCCACTCACAGACCCATAGCATCACTCATACACCCAATCACAGACTCACACAGGCACTCACAGACCAACACAGGCTCTCAGACACCCACTCAAAGATCCACACACACACAGTCATACATCCACTCACAAACCCATGCAACCGAATTCTAAATGTGCGGCTTTGCTTTGAATGTATGCTTTTGGTTTGGGGATCTGCAACGAATCCACAGATTTGAGTAAAAAGTTTGAAAAAGGATTTAAAAAGAAGATGAACCAGTGTTTGCGAAAAAGGGTGCCTCTAAAAAGATTGTTTGTGTTTATGGTGTGCATATGAAAACTACACATAAAAGAGGATGCAGTCTTTTAAGTTGTTGAGTAACACCCTGTTGCCTTTCTCTATGAAATGAACCCCATCATTTCTATATATACCATCCATATCAAAGCGTAAATTGTTGTTGTATTTAGAGCCCATGTTGTGATCTCTGAGGAATGCAGAAACAGTTTTATTAACGTTTCCTAGATTTGTATATCTGTAGACAGAATTCATTTGACCACTTCCACTTCTGCCTCTGGCAAATGTTGGAGAACACCAGGGCAGTGTGTGGGAAAAGTGCCATTAAATTACCTGAGGTATCCTTCATTAGGATTTCCAGCCCAACCCCAGTAATTGTGCCTAGGTCATTGCCACCACACTGCACAATCATGAAGTCTGGATGTTGGCAATCCACAATTCTTTCAACAAAAGGTAGCAATTGATGCCACTTTAATCCTCTCTGGCCAAACCAAGTAATGTCTATTTTAGGTAAACCCAAGTCCCTGTCAATGCCACTCTTTCTATCTCTCTTTCTAGCCCAAAACACAAAACTATGGCCCACAATCCACACTCTAGCCATTTTGGAGGCAAACTGGAGTAGCACACAGGGGACTGCTGTCGCAGAATGAGAACGTTTTCAAAATGAAAGGCAGTTAAAGTAGAGGACAGCACCTAAATGAAAAAAGAACATATTTGATTGGATGAGGTTAGTATGCAGGTAGTCAAACGTAGGTAGTGATTTTGAGAAAAAAGTAATTGCTTCTGTGATTGGATGGAGCTAAAAGAGTATAGGGGTTGGGAAATAAAAAGACTGAACTGTAACACTTAAAAGGAGAGCGGTGTAGACACACTGCTTATTGAGGACAGTTTGCCTTCATAATCACTAGTTTCTTAGAAAGGAAATGTACATCCAAACCATAAACAGTACAAAGATAAATGCATTTACAGGATTCCGTGTGGAATCGCGGATCCGCAGCAAATTTTCATAGGTGCCGCACTGAGCGCTACAGCGGATCCAAGAATTTGAACAAAAAAACTACCAAATTGGGCTTCTTGACAGGAGATTAATAAAGGGTTAATAAAGGCTGACCATTCACAAGTGCTATTACAAAAATAAAATAAGAAAGGAAGAATAAGTTTTGCTAACTACATCAGTATCACTGAGAGGAGATTGTGAAGGGTTGCCATTATCGGTTCTTCTGTATTGAGAGTGGTATACTATTCTTGTACTGATGGCTTGAGATTTTCACTGAGAAGTGATTCTAAGTGAAACTTTGAAAAAACTGGAGAGCAGCAAAGAAAGTTCACAGGTATGTCAGTAAGCATGTTCATTTAAAAAAGTATATGTATGAGGTAAGTTATGAGTGTACTTGAGGTAAAAGAAAGTGAGTATGTTGTATACAACAATAAAAGTGGATGTGACCTAACGGCTAGAGGGGTCAATCTTGAAGCTGGGGAACCGGGCTTGAGCTTTGGCAGGGATGCTCAACATCCTGTGATTCTGGGAAAATCACCTAATCTCACTGGCCCTACCAAAAATAAATGTGTCTGTCTGTTATGTGACTGGTGCTCATGTAAAGTGCTCTGATACCTTCAGGTCGAGATTGCGCTATATAAAGCTCTAAAAGAATAATACTATATATATAAGGGAGTGTAGATGATGATGACAAGGCTAAGCATAATGAGTAGCAAAGGAGGTAGGAAAATGTCTAAAAGAAAATAGAGGTATTATATGAAGGTACTGTTAAAGATTGTGTTTGGTAGAAGACGTGGTTGATTGATTATAGTAGATCATTTGATAGTGTATAATTTGTACTATGTCACAGAGACAGGTAAGCACTGATACACTCAGTTACATTCTTAAAAAACACTTATGAACCCATAACACATGCAGCCAGGCTGTAACTGACATACTGAGAAAGACACTAATTAAAGAATCACAAACCTGTTTTCTCACCTTTAGATGCACTTTCATAGTCATACTCACTCCTATGCAGATTCACTGAGACACCTATACAAACATTTATGTATCCAGCAATCACTCTGTTATAGACAGATGCATACATTCATTTACTGAGTTATACACATACTCGCCCACCCATACAGGCATCAACATACCTATTTACAAAACCATAGAGCCAATCACACATTCAGTCAGAGGGGGACAGAGGTACTCACACATTCAGTTGCACATCTGCACAGCACTTATGTATCCAGCTCAGAGCCACTTGAACACAAAGTTATATGCCCCCAGACCCACTAACACAGCCATTAAGCAATCCATACAGGCACTTACAAACCCAATTAGAGACCCATAGAGGCATTTAGACAGCTAGTCACACACTGACATGGTTACTTACACATTCAGTGACACACTCACAGAGGCACTGATATACTCACTATTGGACATGGCCCTTCTAAGGGGATTTCCTAAAACATTTTGCTTTTTCTCCTCCTGATTTTTGTTGATTCTCTTTTCATGGCCTTAGGACTCTGGGCACTTTTCAACTGTAATGCAATGTGAAAGTGCGCGCACCCTTTCTACCCATGCTAAACAGTGGTGCTTAATTGATTAGTTTAGGTTTTGTACCTGTGAATGCCCTGTAAAAATGTACACCACATACCCAGGGCCAGTATTGCACTGTCTAATAGTGGGATGCAGCACTGATTGTGCCACCCACCAGAATAGCCTTTCAAACATATATCAAGCCTGCCATTGCAGGTCTGTGAGTGCCCAGTTGTTGAGCCTATGCCCAGGTTGGCATGTACAACCCATTAACCAACCCTGAGTGGAACCTCCACTACCACTAGATCGCCCATAGTGTAAGCCTTGAGGGTGGAGCAAGTGGTAGGTGAAAGGCAGGGAAGGTACACATAGGTAGTCCCTTCTCAGGTAGTGAAGAACCCCCATGTAGGATTTTCCCTAACCAGGAGGTCGACTCTTCCCTTTGGACAACACTGGGGATTTGCTGATTCTCTTTTGTTGGCCTTAGGGCTCTGGGCACTTTCCACTGTAAATGAAGTGTGACAGTGTGTGCACCCTTCCTACACACATTAGGAAACAGTGCTTACCTTATGTTTTTAAACATGCCTCAAGCCTGCCATTGCAGGCCTGTGGGTGCACACTTGCACCTATGAGGTTTTTAAAAATGTGTCTATCCTTCCACTGCAGGCCTCTGTGTGCTCAATTGCACTTATGCTCAGGTTGGCCTTTCTAAACCACTGGCCAATCCTGAGGGGACCTTTCACTGCCACTAGGGCTTCCTTGGGGTAAGTTTTAAGGGACGAAGCAAGTGGTAGGTGAAAGGCAGGGCATGTACACATGTGTGTTCCCTGCCTAGGTAGTGAAGAATACCCATGTGTGTTTTCACTATCTATGAGGGTTGCTCTTCCCATAGGTTAACATGGGGGAATGGTTTAAATTACTTCACGCTGCAATAGTGGCTTACGGTGGAGCAGCCTCATAATGTTTCATATCATTGGATTCACAATGACAAAACCTCTCCTCTGGTAACGAGGGATTTGTCATCAATAGCTTTGAAATGCCACTTCAAGAAAGTGGGCATTTCTCTGCTCAAAAACTCTTTGTGTGCCTTTGAGTTGGACTCCACTCCACACAGAGGATGGCTGACCACATCTGTGCATTCCCCAGAGACGGCTATAAACATTGGGCATGCAACTTGAATGACAGACTACTGCCATTTGAGGGCCTGGCTGGATAGATTTGAGGAAGAGGTTTTGGCACTTGACCTCTAGGAGTCAGATCATGGCCCCATTAAATATTGGGATCTGCATTCCACGGCCCCATGGTAGACAGGACTGAAATTTAGGTGAGACATCTGTGGTTCAAAGAGAAACCCTCTGAACCACCCTCCAACTTCAAAGGCACACTACTGTATAACTACTGGTGTCAGACTTCAGCAGGGCAGACACCTACACTTGTGGGGGCGTTGGACTTGAGATCCTGGATCTGTTAGGTGCACACTGCCAGAGGACTCTGTTGTGCACAAGGAGGATTACTGCCATTGAAAGTGACCATGCACTCTTCCTGAATAGTAGCTGGGCTGACTACCTGCTACTGCGTGACACCCTGAAGTGTGCTCTCCAAGGGCTTGTTGGCTTGCCCCCTGTTCTCTGGTGTAGGTCTCAGAGACACCCATAGCAGTGCCTCATTCTACCTTATGGGCACTGTTGAACTTGCACCTGTGTTTGTGACTGGAATTGTCTGGTGCGACCCATATCAATGCGACCAGACGTTGTGTCTCATTTCCAGAGAGGTACGGAATTTGCAACTCTTCGTTGTGTGTGACCGGAATAGTCTGGTGTGAATCAGATCAACGAACACCAGACATTGTGCCTCATTTCCAGTGAGGTACTGAGTTTGCAGCTCTTCATTGTGTGTGACAGTAACAGTCGAGTGCGACTCGTACCAATGTGCACCAGATGTTCGGCCTCAATTCCAGGGAGGTGCAGAGGAGCAGATTTGTGTTCCATGGTGCCCAGATTGCCTGGGCACTACTTTGATCGATGTGTGTTTGACAGGGTGCCTCTTTCTTCTGAGAGGCTCCCCTGCTTCATCCCCCATTCATTGATTGTTCTTTTTGTGCCCTTAGTGCGGTTGACCACTGCACTCTCCTCACCCAGCCCGATGACTTTGTGTTGACAGGTATTATTGTCCGGACCGGGCCTGGATGGTGAGAGTAATTGACTGTGCTGCGAAACACTTCTGAGAGTGGATGGAAGCAGGTCAAATGACAGCATGACCCGCCCCTGTGCTTCCCAGGACTGAGCTGGTACCAGAAGGCATATTGTGGTATCCTATGATTGAACGTCTACCGCCCTTAGCCCGCTTCTGCTCTGTATACCATGGGTGAACTTCCTGAGTAGTGGCCAAACCTCCAATTGTCAACTGCCGACTAATTAACCCTGCTATCTACCCCCACCTTCTTCCCTGGGACCCTTACTAAGTGTGACTTTGGCCATGATCAGCCTAGATTGGGGGGCGGTTTTTCTCCTGCCGTGGGTGTAGGGTAGTCGGGGTTAGCTTAATGGTGGAGGAGGGCTTGGGCCACAGGGTCTGCATGTTCATTATCAACTGACCTGCCGGATATGAGTTGGACCACATTACAGGGGCTGTTTGTGTGTGTGAGCGAGTCCGCTCCATACAGACCTGCCTGTTATTCGTGCCACCGTTTATCAGTGCTGAGTGGGTGTGTGGGAGTGACTGGCTGTTATTAATTATGCCGCACAGCGGTGTTGTTTACATGTTGATTCCCTGTCAAACAAATGCTACGTTTGACATTGTTTTTTACCTGTAAGGCCTTGACCCGCAGTGCTGTTTAAAAGTGTTGTAATTATCTGTGTGTATACATTTCTGATATTGTTCTGATCTGGGGTATTACTGTGTGGTATTGAATTATAATATTTGCCTGGGTGGGCCTTATTCTGATGTTTTGCACTGCAACGCACCCCATAAGGGTGCTGGGGGGGGGGGAAATAGGATCTTTCCCAAACGTGCATTTTACTGATGTAATTTTAACATGATTAGGTCTAGTACTGATAGTGATATTTCTGAATGTGATTTATGCCCAGAAATACGATGTTCATGTTGTGTTAGTTAATGTGTGTTGAATACAACCTTTATTTACATGCACCACGTGTGAAGTCTCTTTTGTGATGCTCATTGTGTTTATTGTGTGAGAGTGCTGTACCAATGCTTTACACATAGGCTCTGTGATAAGCCTGACTGCTCAATGCCAAGCTATCCAATGGGGAGCGCAGGTTATACAGTGAGTGTAATGGCTGACCCCGGACAAGAGTGGTAGGTACACCTGGCTAGGGCCTCGCCTCAGCCAACAAGAACGTCCCAGGTCCAACACTCACTTGGATATGCACTCAAGTACTGACACAACCATGTCACTCATCCATACACTAAGTCATAAACACATTTATACATCCGAAGTGATAGTCTTACACTACATGTTACACACTGCATAAACAGTGCAGTTATACACCCAGTTACAGTCTCAGAAAAGCACTTATGAACCCAACAGTGTTGTAGCTAGACAGTAAATGATGCAATGAGAAACACACTATTAAATTCATTCACACACCCATTTACTCACCTATATGTGCACTTACATAGTCATTCACACCCCCATGCATTCAGTGTCAGATTCACTCACACACATATACAGCCTTTCATGTGTCTAGCAATCACTCCGACGTATACAGCTACACACCCAGTTAAACACCTAGTCGCACACCCATACAGGCATTGACATACCTACTTCAAAACCAGACAGCCACTCACACATCCAGTGAGAGGGTGACAGAGGCACTTAGACATCCAGTCACATGTCTGCACATCACTTAAGTTTCCAGCAGTAACAGAGCCAGTTGCACATACCCCAACACTTACTAACACAGCCAGTAAGTAATCCATACAGCCACTTACATTCAAATTTATAGACCCATGGAGTTACTAGGAGAGCCAGTCATATAGTTACATAGTTACTTAAAGATCCAGTGACACACCATGAGAGAGTATGATACACTCACTCAGATATGTACTCTAGTACTGACAGTTCTAGACACACATCCACACAAGTAGCCCTTCAAACATGTCTCAGGACTGCTACCGCAGAAACCTGTGTGTTCAGCTTAGTGGCAGGCCAGCGTGGCATTTAAAACCCATTGCCAAGCCTTAAACTCCCCCTTTTTTACATATAAGTCACCCCTAAGGTAGTCCGCAAGTAGCTGATATGGCAGAGTGCTATGTGCTTATAAGGTATGACATGTAGAAGTTTCAGTGAGTTACATGCACACTTACAGAGCCATACGCCCAGTTATACAATTAGTTTCCCACCCATTCTGCGACTCGCATACTTATGTTCAAAAGCATAGAGCCACTAACACACCCAGTCAGACAGCGACAGTGGCACTTACACATTCACTCACACACCCACATAGCACTTATGTATCCAGCAGTAACAGAGCCTGTTGCACACAGTTACATACCCCAACACCCACGAAGACAGCCAGTTAGCAATCCATAGAGCGCTTACATACACATTTACAGACTAATAGAGTTACTAAAGGAGCTAGTCATATAGCAACTTAGTTACTTACACATCCAGTGACACATTCAGAGAGTGTCTGATACAGTCACTCAGATATGTACTCAAGTACTGACACTCCTAGTCACCCACCCAGGCTAGTAGCCCTTTAAACATGTCTCAGGCCTTGTACTGTAGAGCTTGTGAGTGCAGTTTTACTGTCAGGTCAACTTGGCATTTAAAACCCCTTGTCAAGCCATAAACTTCCCTTTTACTACATATAGGTCACCCCTAAGGTAGGGCGTAGGTAGCCCATAGGGCAGGATTCTATCTCCTTAAAAGGTAAGACATGTGCTTTTAAGTTTCATTGAGTTACATATGCACATACACACCCATATGCCCAGTTATACATCCAGTCTCCCACTCAAATGGTGACATATACCTGTTGAAAAAAACATACAGCCACTCACACACCCAGTCAGTGACAGAGGTACTTACACATTCACTCACACATCCACTCAGCACTTATGTATCCAGCAGTTACAGATCCAGTTGTGCACGCAGTTACATACCCCAACACTCACTAACACAACCAGTAAGCTATCCATACAGGCACTTGCATACACTTATACAGACCCATAGAGATACTAACAGAGCCAGTGATATGCTGACATAGTTACTTACATATCCAATGACACACCCACAGAGGTACTAATTGACTCATTTGGATATGTACTGAATAACTGACACTACCAAGTCACCCATCCAGAGAAGTAGCCCTTTAAACATGTCTCGGGCCTCCTATTGCAGAGCGTGTGTGTGCAGTTTTACTGCCAGGCTGACTTGGCATTCAAAGCCCGTTTCCATGCCTTACGTTCCCCTTCTACTACATATAAGTCACCGCTAAGGTAGACCGTAGGTAGGCCACAGAGCAGGGTGCTATTTGCTTGAAAGGAAAGACATGTACTTTGAAGTTTCAGTGAGTTATTCGCACACTTACAGACTCATACGCCCAGTTATACATCCAGTCTCCCACCCATACTGTGACTCACATACCTTTTCACGAAAGCATAGAGCCACTAACACACCCATTCAGACAGCGACAGAGGCACTTACACATTTACTCACACACCCACACAGTACTTATGTACCCAGTAGTAACTGACTGAGCCAGTTGCACACATACTTACATACCAAGGCACTCATCCATACACTAACTCATAAATGCATTTATACTTCCAAAGTGCCAGACTTATATTGCCTGTTCCAAACTGATATAAATACTTATGTAGCTATTTAATTGCTTAAAGTATGTCAATTAGTAGTATGTAACGTAAAAGTAAATGTATTGTTTATTTGCTTTTCAGACATCTACTTGTACTTACAAAGGAAGATTAACAATGATGGAAAAGACCGAAACAAGAAAAAAACTGAGGAAACAGTACTATCTGCTTACAACTGACAGTGAGAAGGGACATAATGTGGAGAATGTGGTTAAGGAGAAAACAGTTGCTGGTAAGAGAACAAATACGTTTCTAAAAATAGTATGTGGAAAAATAGAAAATGTACAAAAACATGCTAATAAAAAGCGATGTGTAAAATCAGCTCAGGAAGGAGAAGGAGTAAGTGAATTTGAAAGTGAACAATCTTATAAGAAAACAACTAGTTCAACAAGAAAACAGAAACAATTTAAGGAAATAAAAGTGAGAATGTTTCGTAGCAGGGAGATACAGAATTTGGTACAAAACATTAAGCAGTGTATGAGGAGAAGGGAAACACTGAAGCATAAACAACATATTGAGGGTGTAGTTGAAAAGCATTTGTTGTGAAGTGGAAACTATTTATTTTGATACTGAAGAGAATGAGAACACCAAACAAAATAATGCTGTCTATAAAGAGAAAAAGCCAAAAAAAGACGTATTAATAAAAGTAAATTCAGAGCAGAATAAAAGCATACGTATAGTACTGAGCCTTTCTTTAACATAGAAAGCTACTTGCAAGAGAACACATTAGTGCATGCAGTTGAAATAACTGGTCAATGCTATAAGGTAAAAGATGGTACTCCCATTGCAAAAGAAGAGACCCTTCCCAGAAATGTAGACGAAGAGATAGCTGAAGAAGTACAAGGAAGGCATAGACATGCCCCTGTGTATAAATGGAAGTGTAGCAGTATTTGTAGTGTTCGGCAGGAATCAATAAATATATTAAGACATTTTCTATGTCACTTTTCACGTAAAGGTTTGAAGCAGAAAATTGCAATGTTGTTCCATGCAAAGTAAGGAAATATACTAATTTTCAAGGCGTGTCTGTCCAAGAAGTGTGCGCAAGCATCTTTCATCATTTCTGAATGTTGGCTGTTCATCATTCAAAAATGCAAAACTTAGTTAGAAGACTTAACTTTGTAAAAGGTCCAGCATTGTGTTTCCGAGAAATAAACAAAGCAGTTTTGTATGATACAGTATCAGAGGTTGAACACGTGTGTGATGATATTCAATTCTGTTTCTTTTGTCCTGAAGTAGAGTCTGGGGAAAATGAGGAATTGGTATGTCCAGGAGTAGTGGAAGAGAAACTAACCTATGTTTGTATATGTTGTCAGCACACTCACTAAAAAGGACAAACATGAAATGTTGATGTGTTGTCAAAAAGTGAACAGGAAAACAGAGAAAAGTGGCTAGAATTTGCTGTGTATTGATTTGTGGACAAACGGTCTATTTTGTCAACACGCAGATCATTTGTAAGTATTGCAGTGACAAATTAGAGGACAACAAAATGTGAGAGCAATACATAATAAGTTAAAGTTGGTTTAAATTCCAGAGGAACTTCGACATCTAAATGTTTATGAAACAATATTGATACAATCTGTACACCCATTTCAACCAATAGTTTGTATGGGAACAAAGACAGGGAAATTACCACTGACTGAGATACAGAAAGGCCTTAAAGATAGAGTTGTGTACTTAACTTCTGATTTTAAATGTAATGTTGAAATTGTGGGTGTAGAAAGAGATAAAGATGAACCGCTTATTATTCTAGTGAATGGTGTGTCCACTAAAAACAAAAAAATCTGGCAAGAACTAGTGGATGTAAATAAGGTGAAGAATGCTACATTCTACCTGAAACAGAATAATGTGTATTACAGATATGTAGATGTTCTCAAAGATGGAAGTTGCATGGAGGAAGAAATGTTACCTCCAAGAGTACAGTTTGAAAAACTGGATAGAACTAAATCTGAAGAAATCTATGAGCACTGCAGTATCCATCCATTGCATTCAAAAGATGTTATTGGGATGCCATTGAACTGTACCAGATGAAACAAGCTAAATAAGCCCCAATGAGTGTCTGGGAGAAAAGTGTAGAAGCTTGCTGTTTTCCACAACTATTTCCAACTGGAGTAGGTGGACAGTATGATGACCACCCAGTGCAAATATCAGCAGCTGAGTATAGATCAACCAGATTATATTCAGAGGACCCTAGATTTCATTAAAGTATTTCATATATATTTACATCTGTTATTTGAAAGTGATTTGTCTGGACTATTGTACGCTGTTAATCATATTCTTAAGACAGGAGTTGATCTACAAAATATGTCCTCAAGAGGTTTTGTCGACACAAATTCATGGAAAAGATGAGAAGTTGGAATACAATTTGATGGGATACCAACGTGGCACCAATGAATATTGGTGTTGTCAGCATGGTGAACCAAAATGTATTTAATGAAATTTATGTGCACCAACTTGGTTTGTGACCCTCAGTTGTGCAGAGTATGCATGGAATGACACATGACTTTTTGAGAGAAATAAACTATAATATTAGGAATTTCACTCTGGATACACCAGGAGAGCTTTGTTCTTCGGATCCTGCAAATGTTTGTAGGTATTTTAACCACAGATTTCAGGCCATGCTCGTCTTCATCTGCAACAAACAATCCACCTGTTGGAGAAGTCACTGATTTCTTTTGGCGTAAAGAGTACCAAGCAAGACATGCTCCACATATTCTTATGTTGTTGTGGATTAAATGTGCACCAACATTTGGAATAGACACAGATGAGTCTGTACTTTCTTTCATAGTTGTGCCATCCCAAAAGTTCTGCGTTTTCAATCACATAGATGTGGGGAGTACTATCGGTGGAAGTACAGAGTGAAAGGAAAATATTACACTAAATATTGCTTTGGATTTGTAAGACTTGGTATTTCCAAAGGAAGAGACAACAGTTTTTGATCTTCAGTAAGACATACACTTACTTGAAAACCACTCAAAACACCTACTACCTGAGAAGGATAGAAGCTTCAAAATATATCAGCGACTTCAATCTTGTCATTCTGAAAAGGTGGAATGCCAAGATGGATATTCAGTTTGTGGTAGACAACTCTATAGCTGTTGCTCGTTATGTTATTTCATACATAATGAAATCTGAAAAGATGGAGATGAAGGATATATGGGAAGAGATTTCTACTGAAAATTCTTTAACAAAGAAACTGCACAGCTTTATTTCGACGATGCTTTTGCACAGGGAAATTGGATTTTATGAATGATGTCATCGGTTGTGTTCAGCTAGTTTATATTCTAAGTAGAGAGGAATTATTTGGATGAGTCTAGGCATAGCATGCACATGAAAGAGAGTGTTGGAGTCTTTTCAAGAAATGCAGCACCTTGCAGGATTTGACCCAGAAAGTACAGATATTGTCAAAAGATTTGTCGGATACCTACTATCCAAAAATGAGTCCACATCTTGAAAATGTATGTCTTTATTAAATACTTCAAAACTACAAATATAGAAACAATGTGACAGAAAATATAGATGAAGCTAAATTTACAGTAGTTGGTTGTGATGGTTGTTTGGTACGAAATAGAAAACTTAGTTGCCACACTGCTGAAAAAATGTTTTTTTATTTGGTACTTCTACAGCTCTTTAAGCCTTGGTGTTTTGAATCAGGATTACTAGGAGAGGAACATTTGTCATGTGTAGTAACAGCAGCCACTGGATTAGCTGTACATAATATCAAAGGAATTAGTTTACATCGGATTTTGATGCTGCCTGTGGAGCATAAAAACAAAGTAGAAGATCAAAAGTTATCAGGTGAAGCTTGCCATGAAGTGTCAAGAGTGCTAAAAAAGTTAAAGCTTTTATTCATCAATGAGGTGAGCATGGTTTCAAACTTAATGCTTGCCTTTATACATTTAAGAATGCAACAGATTCTAAAAACAGACTACGATGTCCTATTTGTAGGAAAACACTTGATTTTTTTTGGAGATCTACTGCAACTTACACCTGTGAAAGAACAGCCTGTGTTCAAGACACTGCTCCATAAAACTCAGATTTCTTTTGGAATGATTGGAAATGTCAATATTTAGTTAAACTTCTGATACAAAGAACTGCTTTAAAATAAGTGGCAAGCATCTGAGATTGAATACGGGAATATTTTGAAGTATATTAGAGTAGATGTTCTTTCTAAAGAGAGAAAGCATCTGCTAAAAAGTCACCTTCTTAAAAAAGTGTTTCCAAAGACAGTAGCAGTGATAATGTTCACTTTCATTCAAGAAGGAATATCAATTGTGTGCCTAATGCCTACCCTACTGGAGTGTGCCTCTTTCAGCAAAGAATTGCTGCAATTGGAGGAAGAAGACATTTTTGAACTGATGGCAATAGAAACAATGGAACACCAGGGCATCACAGTATTGCTAAATGAAAGATTGCAAACAAAATTGGATTCATTGGAAACATCTGTTCCAAACCTGCAGGATTGGAGAAATGTTTAAGTGTTTGCAAGAACTGTAGAGTAATTTTGAGTTGAAATTTAAAAGTTGAGGAAGGATTAGTTAATTGTGATATAGGTAAAATTATTTATTTCATTACTTTTCCTAGCAGGAGTGAGATAGAGTGCCTAGCAATTAAATTTGATTAGATTGATAGTGTAAAGCAGAATAGAATGGCCACTTTACGTATGAGAAGCACAGGCTATCACCTCACTTACTACAGTCAACCCCGTATATTTGTCAGATTTAGCAAATAATTATAATCTTCACATTCATCATAGCAAAAAACACCACAACTTGCAAAGATAGCAGATTTATTTGTACAAGAACATTTTTTTAACTGACCCCTCCACGTACCCACAGAAGCTTTGAAATATTCATTCCTCCACAACATTTTTGCTAGCAGCCTCAGGCCAATGTTTAGAGAAGGGGCTCCCGGGATGGTGAGCTTATGGCAACAGGTCAGTGTTTCCTCTATCAATTCATTATTTATTTCACAGACAAAAAGGAAAGGCGATTACCTGTCATGGGTATATAAATAAAGACAGTGAAGAAACCAATCACAAGCAGATGTAGTCCAGTGCCTAATGAACAGACTATGAGCCTCAAGACTAGAGCTATGTTCCCAATTTCACCACTATATTGTAAACAAAGTCTAGATTTACTAAGCCTCTCCATCACCCTTGCGTCTTCCGAGGCAATGCAGGGCAATACAAAAGCTAATTTGAGATTTACAAAGCCACGCAAAGCCTGATTTGCGTGGCCTTGCGTGGGTTTGTACAGAAATGTAAAGCAACACACCAGCTTGCGCTGAGTTGCGTTACATTTCTTAGTGATAGGGGTTCCAAGGGTGTTCCCATGCATCCACCCATGGATTTCTTCAGGGCAAGATTTACTAAGATGTATAAAGCTGGAATTGCATGAAATCGATACACCTATCAAAGACAGGCATAACGAGGAGAAATACGTTTATTTCTACGCATTGCTTCCTCTTTCTATGCGTGATGGAGTCTGCATCACACTTTGGGCCCTATTACGATGCAGGCTGGAATGGCACCGACCATCGGTCGAAGCCCTCCAGCCCGCATCATAATCGGATGGTTGGATTCCCTTCCGACCAACCCATTTTGATGGGGGTCGGTCAGAAGGGAATCCGAATCAGATTTCCGAATGGCTTAAGATGGGCTTGGAGAGCCCGTCCGCCATTCTGAAAGCCTGTAGTAATCCCTTGGCCGGCTCTTTCCGGCTGAGGGATGACGATGGCAGCTTCCCACTGCCATTCTGTGCCGGCCTTTCCGACACAGAAAGGCATTGGGAATCTGTCTTTAGGGGCCCCCAGCAGGACCCCCATGGGTGCAAGGCTGCCGAATGGCAGCCTAGGGGGCACCTATGGTGCCCCCCTGTTGATCCCTGCACCCGGTGGCAGGCACCTTGAGGTGCCTGCCATGGGGTGCAGGGATGAACTGCACCTCTGCTCTTTGCAATGAGAGCTTGCATTCCATTCAGAATGCATGCGCCCATTGTAAATAATAGGCCATATCCTACTTCCTGGGCTGGAACCGCTGACAGGAGGTCGTTCGATTCCAGTTCCAAACCGATGTAGGTTGGACTCCGGTCCATCCAACATTGGAATCGGGCCCTTAGTGTGAGAAAGTCATCCTTTTTGCACTGATCACCCTCACTTTTTTGACTGATACTGGTGATTACTGATTTTGAATGTGTCTGTGTTGGTGCTAGGCAGCCAAAAGTGTGCCAGTGCAGGGAGAGAGCTGAGAATGCCATCTCTTAGGAGATATGCCCTTTTTCAGGTCTCTTTTGTTCATGCACTGCAGAGCAGGAACTTTGCTTTCTACCCTGATTTGCGTGAACTTTTGCTAATAAGCCCCTCGACGCAGGGATCCGAGACAAGGCCCTGGATTGGACCACCTCCTTCCTTTCTGGCAGAACCCAGAGCGTCCGCCTCCCCCCATTCCGATCCGAAGCCTCCGAGATCATCAGCGGCGTACCCCAGGGATCTTCCCTCAGCCCGACACTGTTCAACATCTACATGGCTCCACTCGCACGCATCGCCTGACAGCACGACCTCAACATAATCTCCTACGCCGACGACACTCAACTGATCCTCTCCCTCACCAAGGACCCCCTCACCGCCAAATCCAACCTCCACGAAGGAATGAAAGCCGTCGCCGACTGGATGAAGTGCAGCCAACTTAAGCTGAACACAGACAAGACGGAGATCCTCATCCTCGGCTCCAACCCATCAGCCTGGGACGACTCCTGGTGGCCCTCATCACTAGGGGCACCCCCGACACCAACCGACCACGCACGCAACCTGGGAGTCATCCTCGACTCAACGCTCACCTTGACCAAGCAAGTCAACGCAGTCTCCTCCTCCTGCTTCAACACCCTCCGCATCCTCCGCAAGATCTACAGGTGGATCCCGACAGACACGAGAAGAACAGTCACCCAGGCCCTCGTCAGCAGCAGACTCGACTACGGAAACGCCCTCTACGCAGGAGCCCCGACCAAGCTCATCAAACGACTGCAAAGAATCCAAAACGCCTCTGCACGCCTGATCCTCGACATTCCACGCCACAGCCACATCACCCCCACCTGAAAAACCTGCACTGGCTCCCCGTCGACAAGAGAATCTCCTTCAAACTCCTGATCCACGCACACAAGGCACTCCACAAAACCGGCCCAGCCTACCTCAACAGTCGACTCTCCTTCTACGTTCCCAACCGTCAGCTCTGCTCCGCCGACCTCTCCCTGGCCACCGTCCCGCGCATCCGGAGAACCACCACCGGAGGCAGATCCTTCTCTCACCGCGCTGCCAAGATCTGGAACACCCTTCCCCTCAACCTACGACAGACCCAAGACCTGCTGACCTTCAGGAGACGACTCAAGACCTGGCTATTCGACCAGTAGCGGCAACACCCACCCTCCTCTCCCTCAGCGCCTTGAGACCCTCGCGGGTAAGTAGTGCGCTTTACAAATCTTGTGATTGATTGATTGATTGATTAATGTAATGTGTTGATCCCTTCAAAGCATGCCCTGTGTTTTCCAATGCTCTTTTGTATATTTATCCAATTGTGCCGGATTGAAGATGTGACTGAAGCCTGTTTCTAGTGGGATTAAAGTAGCAGAAGTCCAATTCTGATCAGGTTCTGCTTCCTAAATGCTGGTGGGTAGTAACTGCTTCAGTCATTCATGTACAAATCCAAATACCGCTAGTAATTTTTCAACTTTTATATATTGTTCATTCAAATAAAAAAAAACTGAGATTTCATTCATTACACATTCATGTTCAGGTTCCACCGTGCACTATTGTATTTTAGTCCTATCTATGGATCAAGAACGTGTAAGTTCCTCATGATGTGCCAGTCTGGAGCTGTGGGTCCATATACAGGGTTTCAAATTACTATCACCAGAGTATTCTCCATTGAGGTCACCTCAGATGGTACACAGCACGACATTCTGCTAAGAGAAGATCTTGCCCTAATTCAGAAGAAAACAAGGGCTCTAGTGTTTAGGGTAGATACAGGAAAGAGATTCTATTGTATTCTGTTTATGCCCCACAAAATATCCAGTGATTAAAAACCAGAGAAGGACTGGAAAACATTCACCTTATTCTAAAATATATATTAGCTATTGAAGAGAATCATCCCTCCAAAGCCTCAGCTCTTTGTTCCTGGAGATTACTTGCAAAGCTACTGGTTGAACAACGTGTGTGCCTTTTTTTTAACCACAGATTACAACAATGAGAAGTAAATAAGTCAAGCAGTGTTGTTACCCACCCTGCCCATCATTACAATTGGCCCAATAAGTCCTGATGTGTGTAGTAACCTGTGTTAACGCATATATGAGAATGATGAGTTTTGCCATTAAAACTGCATTTTGAGAGTAACATAAGCAGGTCAAAGTACGAGGAAATGTGCGTTCTAAACCTGGAACGCTCAAGGTATTACCATTTTTCCATTAGCGATACCACAGGTGCTTTCACAATGTTGCAGAGTAAATAAAATGTCCTTCAATATGTTTGATGTACATTTTTCACATTCCACATAGTTAGTAACACTTACATAGTCAGGACAGTTGTGTTTCAGCAAGTTTTCTGTCAACTGCCTGGTACTGATGTGTGAGAAACTCCTGCTTACAAGCTAACACAAAACTGTTTTTGGTATTCTGAATTCTTAGCTAATTTAAATGTAAACCACAATGTCAAAATATATTGAACCTATAAAATCTTTTATTGTAGATGGTGACATGGAGCATACCATGATCTCTGCAATAACTGCACTCATTTTTGGTACTCTTTACCCAACCTTTATGGGCATTTTTACATGATGTTTAGGAGAACAATCACTGTGAATAGATGAAGCTCTTTTTCTTGGCAAATGGCTCAGTGTGTTAAACACAAGAAGGTATATTTACAAGGAGCTTGCACCGCCGCTGCTTCACTTTTTTATGACACAGCCGCAGCGTTTTCTTTGCTCCATATTTATGCTGAAATGTGTCAATCAATCAATCAATCAAGGTTGGTGAAGCGTACTACTCACCCGTGAGGGAGGGAGTGCGAGCAGCTCTGTTGGGGTCATTGGAAGAGCCGGGTCTTGAGGTTCTTTCTGAACTGGTGCAGCGATGGCTTCATCAGAGGTTAAGGGGTAGTTCGGTCCAGGTTTTGGCTGCGAGGTAGGAGAAGGATCTACCCCCTGCTCTGGTCCTGTAGAAGTGAGGGACGGTGGCTGGTGCGAGGTCGGCTGAATGGAGGTTTCTCTTGGGTGCATGGAAGGAGATTTGTTCATTGAGGTATCGGGGTACGGTGTTGTGGAGGGCTTTGTAGGCATGTGTGAGCAGTTTGAAGGTTATTCTTCTTTCGACGGGGAGCCAGTGGAGGTCACAGAGGTGTTGGGTAATGTGATCATGTCGTGGGATGTCGAGGATAAGTCTGGCATTCTGGAGTTTGTGGAGGAGTTTTTTGTTGATTCCGGCATAGAGAGCATTTCCATAGTCCAGTCTGCTGGTGATGAGTGCGTGGGTGACGGTTTTTCTGGATTCGGGGGGAATACACTTGAAAGTCTTGCAAAGTATACGGAGGGTGTTGAAGCATGTGGAGGATACAGAGTTGATCTGACAATTCATGGAGAGTGAAGAGTCGAGTATGATGCTGAGGTTGTGGGCATGGTCCGTTGGGGTAGGTGCGTTTCCGAGGGCGGGGGGCCACCGGGTGTTGTCCCATGTGGAGGGGGTGGAGCCGAGGATGAGGACTTCTGTTTTCTCTGAGTTGAGCTTCAGGCAGCTGTTGCTCATCCAGGTCGCGACGACTTTCATCCCTTCTTGGAAATTGCACCTGGTGATGTCGGGTTCCTTGGTGAGGGAGAAGATGAGCTGGGTGTCATCGGCGTAGGAGACAATGTTGAGCCTGTGGTTTCTGACGATGGCTGTGAAGGGGGCCATGTGATGTGAAGAGTGTGGGGCTAAGGGAGGATCCTTGGGGTACTCCGCATCTGATCGCTGTCGGTTCTAAGACGAAGGGCGGGAGTCTTATTCTCTGTGTTCTGCCTGAGAGAAAAGATCGTATCCAGTCTAAGGCTGTTCCTCGGATGCCGACATCGTGCAGCCTGGTGGCTAGTGTGCGGTGGGAGACGGTGTCGAAAGCCACTGATAGGTCAAGGAGGATGAGGCTACTGTGTGGCCTTGGTTAGGAGGGCGCAGATGTCGTCAGTGGTGGCGATGTGGTGGTCTCGGTGCTGTGGTTGCTGCGGAATCTGGATTGAGAGGTGTCTAGGATGCTGTTGGTTTCTATGAAGTGTGCTAGCTGGGTGTTGACTGCCTTTTCGATGACTTTGGCGGCAAAAGGAATCAGTGAGATGGGCCTGAAGTTCTGGAGATATGTTGGGTCTGCGGAGGGCTCCTTTAGGAGGGGGTTGACTTCAGGTGTAAATACAATGTCAACGAATACCATGATATGTGCAGGCCCGACAATGGCAATACCAATAAATGCGATGTCAACGTATGCTATAACCTGTGTCCACATAACAATGTCAATGCCCATAAATGCAATGTTAATGTATGCCATAATCTATCCCTGCACAATAGCAACGATATTGGCAGTAGCAATGTCAATGTATGCCCGAATGACAATGTTATTACCAGTAAAAGCAATGTCGATGTATGCCATGATTTAGGAATGCATAACTATGTCATTATCAGTAAAGACAGTATCGATGTACACTATGACAACTGTATGCACAATGTTGAGTATGTCAATAAAAATTATACTAGTGACTGCCATATTATTTTTAGGAGTTCCAGTTAACATGCATCATTGCTGTCGGATTTACCCAAGGTGACCTCCCCATCAACCCAGAGTCAGAGACAAGTGGTCAGGCAGGTCCTGCAACCCACACCCAGCCTATCGAATACCAGGTCAAAGGTGGTGTCTCTTTTAACCCAAAGACAAAGCCCCCCCCCCAGGGAAAACCCTGTTTGATCCCACAGATTAATAGTTGCACCACAAACAGGTCCAAAGCAACTGGCCTTAATAAAACATGTTTGGCCAAAGGCTCACGTTCCCCAAATAGAATCACTCAAACAATCAGGACACGACATGCACACCACACGTAGTGATCACGCGCTCCTCATGCCGGACATCTGGACATATACACACTGGTCCACACTAGCTCTCTCCGGGGTTGACAACCATCCTTTTTCTTATCTGATGCCCAAGCTTGTATATTTAAGACTGAAATGCTTTTCAGGAGTGCAGAAAAGGACTTTATTGTACCTCGCAAATGTATATAATACCAGCTAAAACTTTGTACACTGAGAGACTTTCCTCAGACACATTCTGTCGGCACGCTCCCGGCTGCTCTGTTTAATTAAACCAATTTGTTCCTATTTTGCCAAACGCCTTGTCTTTTCATTTCTTTGAGGTAAATTCATATCCGTGCAACATTTACAAAGTGACTCTAGGCAGATGCAGCTCTTTTTGTCGGGATGCAGCAGTTTTTTCCTACGTCAGAATCAGCTACAACGCATTAGAATTAATATACGCAAGGTTGGAGTTCCTTGGTAAAATCCTGTGTAAAAGTGGTGCAGTGGTATTTATGGCTTTTTCCAAAAGTCACGTATAGTTGGGAAGTGGGCTGCTGTATTTGAGATGCATCAACATTCCTATGCCTCTAAAACTCAGCTGTAGGAATGGCGCGTTGTCTGTTGCAGAGGAATTTGACCAGCTGAAGTGACTTGAAACAGTGTAATCTGCAATCAAATCACATCCCCCTCAACAGGTAAGTAGGTAACACCGTAAGTCACACATTGCACACCATTAATGTCTTATGTCACACATACATAGGCATAGTGGAACACATGAGTACACTATGCCCACTTGTATGCGTGACATCCAGGACCAATGTAATAGAGTGCAAGATGAGTTTTCCACCTTTTGACACTCTACTACATTGGTCCCCATACAGTAGGCTACTTGTGTTACTCAAAACTGACGTGCTGCCTCTTTTTTTTGACACATTGGTGTAGTTGCATCAGTTTCATCACCATCTACAGCAATGCGCCAATTTTAGGCCGGATGGTTTGCGGCATCCTTCCCACGGATGCGATCGAATTTCTGATGCATCCTTGGGACCTTGTGCCGTGGAGCCCCGTATTGTAAACACGACGCATCCATGGCGTCGTAAGGATTTTTCAAACAGGTGCTAGAAATTTTGACACATTGCTGCCTTGGCGTAGCGATTCCTCATTTCTTGTAAATATGCCCACAGATGTAGATATGTGTGTTACTTGCTGGTCTCAAGTTCACATCCCAGCAAAGTCAACTCAACCATTCGACCTTTAAATGTTGTGAACGTGACTACCCTTAACTTGGGTATTTGTAACATGCGTGATTTGCAATGCAAAAAGCCCAACAAGTGCAGCAACATAATTTTTATAAAACTATTTATTTTATTTGTTTTGCAAATGATCTATCAGCGCTTCCAACAAACATGAATTCTATCTCTGCAAAGAACTGGCACGGCAGGGATCAGTCAACAGTTTTCTATCAGCACGATGTCAGTTTGGAGGTGTTATTGACCGTAACGCAGATACAAAGAGGTGTAGTAAAGCAGTCTTGACAGCATTATAATGCGTTGTGCAAAATGTTACATATTTAATACCAATGGCAGCAATACATAACACATTATTTGTCTCAACATCGTAACCTTATCAAGCGCTGCTCTAATTATCACTGCCAATTTAAATACAAACAACCGAATCCGTTTACGAGGTCCCATTATGGCTAAAAATACAAATAATACTGGCATCATATGGTCTCTGAGGCCCCTTCTTTCTTTGAAATCTACTGAAAGTGATGTCTAAATCAGGGATGCCAATAGTATGGTCACTCTTATTAAATTCAGGGACTGTTAAAGCCAAGAACCAGGAGCTATTCACGCCCGCAGTATTTATTTTACGTTTACAATGATATCTTGGGGCAGATCTACAAGAAAGTGCCGCAGCGTGGCGCTGCAAGCCCTTTGGCTGCGCCACGCTGCGGCACTTTCAGAGCACAGGAATGCGACATATTTACAAGAATATGTCGCATTCCTGTGCTCTCCCCTGCGCTGGCGCACAAACAGCTGCCAAGCGCCGGCGCAGGCACCCTTGCACCATGCCTGCGCCATGGGGAGATTGTTTTTGTGCAGGAAGGGCACCTTTCTGCACAAAAACAATCAGTACAGGCTTTTCCTCTTTCAATGCGTGCTGCAGAATGCAGCACGCATTGAAAGAGAAAACGAGGAGAAATGAAAACATTTCTCCTCGAGTGCGCCTCGCTACGCCACCTCTAGGGTGGCGTAGCATTCACCGCATCTCCAGAGTTACGATTTCTCGTAAATCTGGAGATGTGTCTTGTTCCATGGGTGTTGCGTGGGAACACCCACAGCAACACCCATGGAACGCCCCTTCAACGCAAAGTGCTGCGTGTGAAGGGACGGTATTTACAAGGAGAGGAAAAGTCACGCATGGTGGCTTTTCCTCTCCTTGTAAATATCGAGAGCCCCTGCGCCACCAGTACGTCACGAAAAGTGACGTACTGGTGGCCCAGGGGGCTTGTAAATCTGCCCCCTTATATTTTAGCAGCAAAAAAGGAAAACATTTTCAGACATGAGATAAAAAGTACAAATCCATTTTATAATCATTAACCAATGAAATAACTTAGGTCTAGCAAACTAAAAACCTGGATAAAAATATTCTGCTAAGAAAGACGAATTCACTAAAATAAATATAAATGAATGTATTTAAGAATGTTTATTAAAAACTTGCAAGTATCAAAACATATTACGTTATAGGTGCAATAGACAAGCATTTTAGGGGCATATGTATCAAGCTATTTTGCGGTCGCAATAAAACAGGGTTTGCGATCGCAAAATAGAGTTGTCCTATGTATAACATAGGTTCGCAGCGCAAAATTGGTATTCGCAAAAATTGTGATTACCAATTTGCGAGTCCCAAAATTAGCAAATAATAATTGCGAAATCGCAATCAGCGACACGCTATTTGCGGTAATCGCAAATAGCGTAATCGCAAGTTGCAAATTCGCAAAGAAATGTATGAAAAATTCACAAATTGCAAATTCGTGAAATTCGCAATTTTGCACATGGATTTTACCACCAACTCAAAGCAGGTGGTAACCAGGTGCAACCTATTTAAACAAGCCCACAATGCAACAGGGACTTTCACAATGGCAGCGCTGTATGTGATAGCCAGGAGGATGCAAATTCGAGCTGCAGCACAGAGAAGGAGGCGACAGGAACGGATCTTCAGAGTGCGCATCACTCTGTTCCAGCAGACTGGCGAGGAGATCCATGAGAAGTATAGGCTGGACTCAGCTACCATTATGGACTTGATAGATGAGCTAAAACCCTTGCTGGAACACCCAACACGCAGGACCCAAACCCTTCCAACCCATGTGCAGGTCCTGTGTTCACTGCACTTACTGGCATCAGGGAGTTTCCAGGGGACGATAGCAGCAGCAGGAGGGGTCTCCCAGAGTTGCCTGTCGCGCTTCTTTCATGCATTCTTGGATGCAATGGTACAGAGGCTACATCATCACATCCAATTCCCCAGCACACAACAGGCAATACAGCAAACAAAACAGGACTTCTACCAGATTGCCCAATTTTCCCACGTCATTGGCTGCATAGATGGAACCCATGTAGCCCTCTCACCCCATCAAACAATGAGTATGTATTCAGGAACCGCAAATCTTATCATTCACTCAACATACAGGTCATCTGCAATGCCAAATATATCATCACCAATATTGTTGCAAAATACCCTGGCAGTACACACGACTCATTTATATTTAGACACAGTGGGATATACAGACGTCTCACTGCTGGCAATTTTGGTGAGGGCTACCTGCTAGGTAAATACATGTCTAACATTCTTACATACAGTTAAGGTCTGAAGTGGGAGGACAGTGATTCACCTCATGTCTTTCATCCTGTAGGAGACAGTGCATATGCTGTGCAAGACTTCATCCTAACAACGTACCTCAATCCAGCCAATGCAAGGGAGCGAAGATATAATCGCGCACACAAATCTACGCGCTGTGTAATTGAGTGGACATTTGGGATACTAAAGAGCCGGTTCCGCTGCCTGCATAAAAGCGGAGGAGCACTACAATACAGCCCAGATACCTGCTGCAAGATTGTGGCTACTTGTGCCATGCTCCACAACATAGCAACAAAAAAAGGCATTCCAGTTGAACTTACTGATATAGATGCATCTGAGGATGAGGGCCCAGGTCCACGTTGCAGACCAGCAGGTGGTGTAGGGGCAGCTTCCGGACGACAGAGACGTGATGAGATAACACAAAACTATTTCTAGGTGAGTAATGATGACACAATGCAAAAGAAGATTTGTGCACGACTGTGTTTTATTATTCCTTTAGCTGCAGGAAAATATCAAGTTCGAAGAGACAGCGGTCCCTTCTAACATAGGATAATGTAGATAGCCACAAAGTTACAATCAAGATTGGGTCTACTTATGTCTACATAGACAATTTTTAATATTAAATAAACAAAAAATTCGAACAAAACAGTGTAGAATCAGTGAGTGAGCAGGGCGTGAAGGGGTATTGGGAAATCAGCCAATTTGCTTACCACAGGCAGGTGACTTAAAAGTGACTTGCGAAGTGAAATGCAAATAAGTAGAAGTCACAATACAAGGAACTTCTAGAACTCAACACATTTTCAATTTTCAGTTATGAGTTTAAGATGTAAGTGTCGACGACGTTTCGATCCCCAACTTGGTTATGGGATCATCATCAGGACTTAAGCATAAAGCAAATGCCTGGGAAGTTGCCTGGGTAAGCATGGGAGAAAAAATAGGGAGGGGGAAGTGGGAAGAACAGACGGAAAAGTTAAAATATACTTGAGGTATGAACACACATTTATCATCTATTGCGCTGAATTCCACGTTTAAATATTCACATCAAGAGTTGCATGGACTGTGGGGCCACAGTGTGGCATTAAATTGTTACAATTCAAGAAATAGGAAGGGTGAATATTTGCGACCGTTTATGCTGTAAAATTATTACAATTCAAGAAATAAGAAGGGTGAGCATTTGCGACCGTTTGTGCTGTAAAATTATTACAATTCAAGAGAAGGGGAGGGTGAACATATGCAACCGTTTATGCCATATATCGTGCCCAGGCGATGGCTTTTACTCACGCAGTGAATTACACTAGAGCCATCACATTCCTCATCTGGTTCTAATGCACCGCGCTACTTGTCACCAATATTCATGACCTACACACGAGGGCTATGACTATTACTCTCGTATTGATTCACCCCTGGGCACGATATACGGCATAAACGGTCGCATATGTTCACCCTCCCCTTCTCTTGAATTGTAATAATTTTACAGCATAAACTGTCGCAAATGCTCACCCTTCTTATTTCTTGAATTGTGTGAGTATTTTAAGCTTTTCACACCCAACTAAAGATGATATTTAGTACACAGTCAGACACCGTCTTGCTGTTGCAAACCTTATGATTTTGTCAATAGCAGGGTTTGTGACTTTAAAATGGTTTTGTACATCTGGGCCCTTATTTTTACAAGCCCAGGCAGTAAGTCTATCACATAGGAGAATATGCCAAGGTGATGTTTGTGATCCTGTGAATGTTATTCCAATCAGCGCAATAAGGCTGTGTGCCACCCAGATCAAACGATCCAAAAAGTTTGTAGAACAGCCCCTGGATATCAATGGTTGGACCAGGATGGATAATTTTTGCTAGCTAAACAGATGATGCAAAGTGGAGCCATCTTGGCTTTATGCAGCGTCAGCATCTTATCCACACCAACAGAACATCATACAGACTAACTGGGGATCAATTAATGTGGAACCTACTTTGGGTCAGCGAGGCAGTGGCAAATGCACTGCATATATGAGAAAATACCTTTAAATATATATTTTGCATCTATCAAATCTTAATAGGCAAAAAAGTTAGATAAATCAAATCTGGGGTGGTTTGAGGACGAATGGAAAAAGACTAAGGGGCTGATTACGATGGCGGACGGCCTTAAGTCTCTCCGCCATCGTCCCGGGGATTGGGACCGCCCGCCTATATGGCTTCGGTCCCGCACCTTAAATTACAATGGGGCCGCCACCAAAGCAACTGCGAAAGGCAGTTTTAACATTGTGGCGGGTGCTGCTGGCTGGAGCACCCGCCGCAATGTTAAAAATGCAGGTTTTGCTTTTCCCTGCACTACGTGGCAGGCACCACATGGTGCCTGCCACCTGCTGAAGGGAAAGCCCCCCAAGTGCAAAACAAAAGTGCCCCTGCACAGGGGGGGCCCGCAACGAGGCCCCAAAGTCAATCCCTGCCAGCCTTTCCATGGCTGGGGAACTGCCATGGAAAGGCTGGCGGGGATGCAGCATCCTAATGTGGCGGACGGTGCCTACTAGGTACCGCCACCATTCTAGGGATGCGGGCGGGTGTACCAGCACACCACCCGCCATCTTTATCTGGCGGGCAGGGAATGGCCTTACAGTGGCGGTGAACCCACCACCGGCAGCCTGACAGTGGTGGGTTCACCGCCATCGTAATCAGGCCTCAACTTATTAAACACATAGGGGCCCAGATTTACTAAGGACCTGTATTTGACTTTGCATCACACAAGTTTCGTAAGGCACTGCAAGTCCTTAACCTCTTGGATACTGAGGACGTGCTGGAGCCATTCATCACAGCAGCGCTCGGGTGGTATAGACAACTCCAGCACCTCTGCGCACCAGAGGACAGCCTCTGCTGCTAGGGAAGAGCTTCACCTGCAACCAAGTCTGTTTTTCTGTTCTATGTAATTACGATGAGCACATATGGCGCTGTGATGTCACTACAGAGAAAGTGAAAGTAAAATGAGCTGATATGCTCATTTACTCTGACTTACATCGGTATTCAAGGGAATATATCATCCCCAAACACCAATTGAAATGGGGGAGGTATTGTTAGAAAAGGCAGAATCTCCCCTTTCCAAAGGTATCACTCTGTAGTGGATCCCTGCTTGGGGACCAGGGAGTGACTTTGGAGGGGAGGAGAGCCCCCCTTATCAATGGTCTAATGCTCCCCACTCCCCATCCCAAAAAGTATTTCAGTCTCCCCGGAGCAGATTTGAGGCTATTACCTTTAACCTGCCCCGGGCAATGTGGGAGGAGAATGCCCACTAGACCACAGGGATTGGATTTTTTTTTTAAAAACGGGTAGGGACACAGCTATGGCAGCCCTCTTTCATCAGGGCAAGACCCCCCATACCCCTAAATCACCCATAAAAGTCTTTCTGCCACCCCCTTGGTGTTTTTTTCCCAATTTGCCCTTCCACAGCGGGCAGAAAGTCCACTAGACCCTAGGCAGTTTATTTGGAGGAGGAGCGCCCCCCCCAAATCGCAATGGGCTAGTGCTTTTCCCCCAGGAATTTTTTCTTTTAGAGGAACGGGTTGGGGCGACCAACTCAAGCATTGGGTCTAGCCTCCAACCCCTAAATTACTCAAAACACTCTCTCTGCCCCCCCCAGGGGACAGATAGGATGTGTTTAGCTCCAATCTACACCCCGGTGGGGATCAGAAAGTCAACTAGACCCCAGGAGATGTTATTTTTATTGCTACAAGAGGTGGGGCAGTCTGCCCAGACATCAGACCTAGCCCCCACCCCCACAATTACCCCAACAGTCTATCTACCCCCTTGGGGGGCAGATAGGAGGTTCTTCACTCCAATTTGTTCCCTAGGGTGCAGAAAACCCACTAGACCCCCGGGGAGATTTTATTTTTTTTGCTACAAGGGCCGGGAGGCCTGCACAGACATTGGGCCCAGCCCCCACCCCAAAATGACCCCAAAAGGCTTTCCACCCCCCTGGGAGGCAGATAAGAGGTCCTTCACTCCAACTTGTTTCCTCTGGAGGGGAGGAAGCCCACTAGACAGCAGGGAGTTTTTTAAATTGCTACAAAGGGTGGGGGTGGCTCACCCAGACATTGGGCTGAGGCCTCACCCCCAACGTGACCCAACAGTCTTTGTGTCCACCCGGGGGCAGTTAAGATGTCTTTATCTCCAATCTGCCCCAGGGAAGGCAGAAAGCCCACTAGACATCATGGATTTTTTCTGTGCCATATATATAAGGGGCTGAAGGGTGTTTACCCATAATCTGCCAGGGTCAATAAGAGTCTCCCCGTGAGACTCCCATTGACCTTAATTTAATGTGTGCCTGTGATGGGCACTTGGCCCAGCCACACAAGTGGGGTAGCATTTTGATCAGTATATGTGGGGCAACTCTGAGTAGTAGGAATTTTGTGGATCCCTGTGGTTATGAATACATCACAGAATTGCAAGGAAAATGCACAATTTAGGGCAAAGTCTGAGGTTTGCAAGGCATTGTGTGTAAAAAAACATTAACGGATCTATAGTAAGTGTGCCACCTTGGACTCTACAGGTTGTCAGGTTTTCAAAAATGTCTGACTGTGGTAGGTTTCCCTTGGTGTCTGCTGATCCTGGTCCCACAGTTACCTAATTGCTAAATCAGGTCACTTTTTGACAGGAAATATTGATGTCTCCACAATGTATGTTGGGCCGTTTCGTGATGCAGCAGCTATGCCCAACCCCACAAGTGAGAGACCATTTTTATTGAGTGACTTGGTGGAATGCTGGGTGGAAGGAATTTTGTGGATTAACACAGATTCAGAACTTTCCATCACAGAAATTTGAGAAAATATGTATTTTTCGTCAACGTTTGACGTTTGCAAGTGCTTCTGGGTAAGAAAGTCTGGTTAGAGCTACGCAAGTCACCCCACCCTGGATTCCCCGGTCATCTAGTTTACAAAAATTTACAGGTTTTCTAGCTTCCCCAGGGTGCCTGCTGAGCTAGGGCTCAAAATCCACAGCTTCCTACATTGCAAAAAAATGGTTCGATTTCAGTGGAAAAATGTGATGTGTCCATGTTGTATTGTGGGCCATTTCCTGTTGTGGTGACTGGGCTTACCCTTACTAGTGGGGTACAGTTTTTATCGGGAGACTTGGGGGAGTGCTGGGTGTTTAGAAATTTGTGGCTACTCACAGATTCTAGAACCTTCCATCACAGAAATGTGAGGAAAATGTTTTTTAGTCAAAGTTTGAGGTGTACAAGGGCTTTTAAGTGGTGTAGAGGCTAAGGGGCCCATTATGATAACGGGCGGATCGCCACCGCCCGTATGGCGGTGGTGATCCGCCCGCCATTCCCCTCCGCCCGCCTCACATTTCCCCACCGCCATATTAGTATGGCGGTGGGGACCCAGGCGGACGGAAAGACCGTCCGCCGGTTTTCCGCCGGTAGGCAATCCGCCCGATTGCCTACCGGGTGGAAAAGGCCTGGAATATGGAGGTGGTGCCTTGCAGGCACCGCCATCCATATTAGGATGATGGCGGTCACATGCCTTTCCATGGCGGAGACTCCGCCACGGAAAGGCATGCGGAAGAATGCCTTTGGGGGCCCGTTGCGGGCCCCCTGGGGGTGTGGGGGGTGGGGGCTGCACTTGGGGGTACCCATGGTACCCCCAACATTGGCATGCACAAGGTGGCAGGCACCGCGCGGTGCCTGCCACCTTGTGCATGCCAATGCACACAGTGCATTCCCAGCATTGTGGCGGGCGGTGCGCACGGAGGATGCCACCGCCACGGTGGTGGTGGCATTCTAATCGCTGGTGCGGGACCGCCGCACCACTGGTGGCCGGTCCCAGCACCGCTAGGGTGGCGGGCGGACGGAAGCCCGCCCGCCATCCTAATAGGCCCCTAAATATCGAATTTTTTATATCGAAAGGACAAAATATCGAGTACAAAATATCGAGAGGACAGAATATAGAAAAGACATAATATAGTTGGAAAAAATATCGACATATAGGTGAGTAATATCGAATGTCATTATATCGAATTTTATTATATTGAAATTTTTTTTATTGTTTTATATGTTACTATATGTGTTAAAAATATATAATTTTTTTAATGTATGTTACAATTTTTTTAAGGTAATGGATTTTATGTGAATTAATTTTTGCGAATATTAGTTCCGTAGTGGGTTGTGGGTTTATAGGGGAATAGGGTGGGAAGTAATTTAATTTACATTATAAAAATTAATAATTAATTAATTAATGATTTAGTGTTTAATAATTACTATTGTTTAATAATTTTTGTGTATATTAGTTCCGTAACGGGTTGTGGGTTTATAGGGGAATAGGGTGGGAAGTAATTTAATTTACATTATAAAAATTAATAATTAATTAATTAATAATTTAGTGTGTATAATAATTACTATTGTTTAATAATTTTTGTGTATATTAGTTCCGTAGCGGGTTGTGGGTTTATAGGGGAATAGGGTGGGAAGTAATTTAATTTACATTATAACAATTAATAATTTATTAATTAATAATTTAGTGTTTTATAATAACTATTGTTTAATAATTTTTGCATATATTAGTTCCATAGCGGGTTGTGGGTTTATAGGGGAATAGGGTGGGAAGTAATTTAATTTAAATTATAAAAATTAATAATTTAATTAATTAATAATTTATTGTTTAATAATTACTATTGCTAATTAAGTTAATTAATTTATTATTAAATATATAAAAAGTGAATAATAATCTTTTTTAATTAATTGATAATTATGTAAATTGTTTACTTTTTTATTGATTAGTAATTAATTACATATTAATTATTAAAAATTAATTTATTAATATGTTAATTATGTACATTTCTTTAGTAGTGTATTGAGTGTTGATAGGGGAGTAGGGTGGGAATTAAGTTAAATTTAATTCAAATTTTACTAATTTTTAAATATTATTTATTCAAAGTTATTTTATAGTGTTAATTGTGTTAATTAATTTAGACTATGATGGTTATTAATTTGATTGTTAATTGTAATTAGCTAATTAATTAAATGTTAATTAATTATGTTGATTCATTAATATTTTACACTATTGGAGGTGACGTTTATAGGGGAAAATGTTGGAAGGTAAATATATTTTTATTAATTAATTATTTGTTAATTAATTTTAATTATATTGTAGGAGTGGGTCTACTCAATTATTCCCCTACGCTACCCAACACTTTCCCTACTGTTGCACTCACTGGAGTGGGAATAGTTATTTTTACACTCCCGCTATCCAACACTTTTCCTACTGTTCCACTCACTGGAGTGGGAATAGTAATTTTTACCCTCCCGCTATCCAACACTTTCCCTACTGTTCCACTCGCTGCAGTGGGAATAGTAATTTTTACCCTCCCGCTATCCAACACTTTCCCTACTGTTCCACTCACTGGAGTGGGAATAGTAATTTTTTGACTCTTGCTATATCCAACACTTTCCCTACTGTTCCACTCACTGGAGTTGGAATAGTAATTTTTACCCTCCCGCTATCCAACACTTTCCCTACTGTTCCACTCACTGGAGTGGGAATAGTAATTAAATACACTCCCGCTATCCAACACTTTCCCTACTGTTCCACTCACTGGAGTAGGAATAGTAATTTTTACCCACCCGTTATCCAACACTTTCCCTACTGTTCCACTCGCTGGAGTAGGAATAGTAATTTGTACCCACCCGCTATCCAACACTTTCCCTACTGTTCCACTCGCTGGAGTCGGAATAGTAATTTTTACCCACCCGCTATCCAACACTTTCCCTACTGTTCCACTCACTTGAGTGCAGAATAGTAATTTGTACCCACCCGCTATCCAACAAATTCCCTACTTTTGCAGTTGTTGGAGTGTGAATACTAATTTTATTCCCTTAGCTATGCATCGTTTTTAATTTTGTTATATTTAATGTAGTGTAAATTATTAATTAACATTAAATAAATTTACTTTAATTATTTAAATTATTATATATTATTTATTTTTATATTTATATAATATGTTTATTTATATATATATATGTAAATATATTTTTAATAATGTTTTTAATATTTTATAATTAAGATTAATAATTATTTTATAATATTATTAAGTAAATATATATATGTTAAAAAATAATTAATATGGTTTTTTTACATTACATTTATTATTTTTACATTTTAAGCTTTTTTACATTATTTTAACTATGTTTTATTTAATTGTGTTTATTATTTAATTACTTTTATATTATTTTTAATACATTTAAAAAATTCGATATTTTAGTTAACTATATTTTAAACATCGATATTTTGTACTCAATATTTTAGTACTTACCTGTTTGTAGATAGGGACTCGATATTCTGTCCCTCGATATTTTGGCATCGATATTCTAGACAGTCGATATTCTGTCCCTCGATATTCAGTCACTGAACCCTTTTAAGTAAGGAAACCTGGCGAGAGCCACACAAGTCACCCCATTCTGGATACCCCATTTACTTAGGGCATCATTACGATGGTGGGCGGAGAAAGTCCGAACGCCACCGCAGCGGAATGCGGGACCGCCCGCAAGGGGTGCGGCGGTCCCACACCTGATATTACGATGCCACCGCCACAGTGGCGGTGGCAAGCCCTATTCACAGCATTGTGGCGGGCGGTGCTCACCGCACCGCCCGCCACAATGCTGTGAATGCATGTCGTGCATTTGCATGCACAACGTGACAGGCACCACGCGGTGCCTGCCACCTTGTGCATACAAATGCAGGGGGTACCACAGGTACCCCCATGTGCACCCTCCACCCCCCCAACCTCCTGGGGGCCCGCTATGGGCCCCCAACAGCAAACACCATATGCCTTTCCATGGCGGCAACGCCGCCATGGAAAGGCTGCTCTCCGCAATCATCTTAATATGGATGGTGGTGTCTTGCAGACACCGCCACCATATTAACCTTGTTTTCCACCGGTCGACGAGTCGACCGGCGGAAAAGCGGCGGACGGGCTTTCTGTCTGCCGCGGACCCCCCAGTCATCATAATATGGCGGGGGGTCTTTGCAGTGTGGTTGGCGGGTGGATCGCCCCCGCCGCGCTGGCGGTGCCTACCGCCGGCCCAGCGGGGGCGATCCGCCCGCCATCTTAATTGGCCCCTTAGTTTGTAAACATGTGCAGGTTTGCTCGAACTCCCTAGGTGCTGGCTGAGCTAGGGCTCAAAATCTACAGGTACCCACATGGGAAAAAAGGGTCAACTTTCAGTGGAAAAATGTGATGTGCCCATGATGTAATACAGATCCTTTCATGCCACGGGCACTAGGTCTACCCATACAAGTGAGGTACCATGTTTCTCAAGAGACTTAGGGGGATATTCACAAAAACGTGCGCTAAACATCTCCAAAGAATGTTAACGTAACTTTACACATCGCAGTCTATCGTGGGAAAATAACCCCATGTTAACGTGGAATTCACAACATGGCGGTACCATGCGATAGTTTCCCGAAAACGCGGCCAATGTCCGCGATACAACCGCCGCGATGGAGATAAAAACACAAACCCCAACACCAAAAAACGTGCAATGAGCCTATTCGCAATGAGGAAAGCAGCGATAAGCAGCGCCAGGCCCGCAACACACACACGGCAGGCGGGAATAAGCACAACAAAAGCAGGAAAAAGAAAGACAAACCAAACAGAAAACAACAGCGAAGCACAATGGAGGCAACCGGAGCTAGTACACAACCCCACAAGCCCCATTGGCAACAAAACATTGTACATGGCAGGCCATCGTGGACAAGGTGAATGCAGCCGGAGAGCGGAGGAGGACAATGGAAGAAAACCAGAACAGCTGGAATGATTTGAAACGCACAAACAAGCAGAAACACGCCAACAACCAGAAGGCAGCAATGCACACCGGAGGTGGGAGTCCAGCGCCACACCAGGAGCTGGATGACATGGAGGAAATGGTGTCCACCACATCAGTCTGGAGATGGTGGCAGGAGTCGGGGACCGGAAACTGCTCAAAATCAACAGACACAACAGCAACAGGGAGAGGAACGACCAGGGACTGGGGGACGGGGGGAGATGGGCACAATGGCACACATGCACAATTAAGCACAGCACAACTGCAGACAAACCATGCCCAAGAGTAACAACACCAACCAAGAGCACAAGTCACACAAGTCAGCAATATCACACCACTGCACAAGCACAGAAGTGAAAACCACACTGCCTGAAAGGGAGGAGGGTGAGCCAAATCAGAGCTGAAAGGACATCTCACACGCAATGCAGCACACACACATAGGAAGCAGAGCACCCCAACATCGAACACAATGTGGTACAAACAGCAACATTTGCATAACCAATCACAGAACACAAGTGCACCCGCTTGTGGCCTGTAAATGGCTATACGCATCTGGCAAAGCACGAAACAGGGACATGATAATGCACAAGTACCAACCCACAGCCCTGATGGGGTAGCAATGCATGTATGGCAGTGACCCAGATAGGCCGTGACACACACATTGGCCTAAAAATCAACACTCAACACAGTTGGAGACAAGTGAAGGTGCGGAAACTTTATCAACAATTGCGTGTCAGTACGGCCAAGAGAAGTGCCACGACATGCAGACCAATGCAGCAGCATGTCTGAATGAGGAACGTTGGAAAGCGCCCATGTCCACCCCGGGGGAGTCCATCACCAACACAAGTCAGTGCCAACCCGCATTGGTTGTCCGCGCATGGATCCGGAGTCCAGGCCAATGCAGCCATGTCCACTGTCGTCTTGGGACATGTGACCAGATCCCCAACATGCAACCAGGCGTCAGGACACGTGCAATGGGTCACATTCAGTTGTGGCTGCAGGTACGTTGTCACTCGTCCATGAACGCGAGTGCAGCAGCGTAGGCCAACATTTCCAATGAGAGCTCGTTGTTGACTAGATCTAACATGTCGGCGACGTAACCCATCAGCTGTCCCGGACAGATGTGCTGACTCCAACCCCTGGCCCCAATTGGCACTAAAGCCCAATAGGGGAGCGGCTCAATGTGGTCACTGCACACGACGACTCGTGCAATCTCCCAGGTCCAGTTGCCAGCATGCATGCCAATCATCCAGGCATACCATAAATGGGCATCACGGTGACACTCCTGGTCGTGGGCCAACAGGGGGCGCACAAACACGTCGAAATCCAGTTCAGCTACCATTACGTTAGAGAGGCAGACATCCATGGTCCACTTGAATATGCACGAGCGACAATGCAACACAGGCTGAACGCAGGTGAAGTTGGCAAGGTGGAAGCTTAGCCGGTAACTAATCCGCAGCACTGCCAATGGCAGTGCCCCCAGTACATGCAGCAGACGTGCACGGTACAGTTCCATGTGACTGGAGTTGTGCATGTGTCCGGGATGGTCTGCCATTGCTTCAGTGGCTCTGCTTGAAGCGGAACTGTGCTGACCCGCGCCAGTCCTGTGGATGAAATGGCACAGCTCGGATCAATGAGCAGTGTCTGTGTGCAACAGGTGCAGGCCTGGGGTGGGGTGGGAGTATGTATGAAGGCCATTTCACGCAAGCTAACTACGACCAAGGACTTCTGTGTGTGGAATGTGTACACGTTGGTCTCACGTCGGGCAGTGCTATCGTATCTGTCAGGGGGTGCTGGGCACATGCAAGTCCCATCTCGGAGCTGCAGATGTGCTACCGCCTGATAGTTCAGACAAAGGAACTTTCATCCCTACATCTGCTTGCATACAGGAGATGTACAGAGGCCTGTCGTCGGTGGGGTGGGATGTCTGCGACCCAGGGAATCATGGATGATATGCCGAGCACGTGGCACTTGAGCAGCCTCACTGTGTGTTACGTTGCCTCACAGCTGCTCCTCCCTCCCACGAGCCCCCACACTTGTGTGCGCTGCGCGGTCGTATCACGTGCACTCCTACGGCACACCATTGTCATGCCTGTCTGCGCATGTCCAGTGGCATGCCAACAACACCTTGAAGCTGGCCGTTGAGGGTGTGTGGCCACGTGAGTGTAGGCCAATGGTCCGGACAGGGCGGACACAGGTGTACAGTCCATGGCAGGCTGTGCTCGCACTGCAATTGAGGCTAGGCATCTGACTTATGCAGCCGCAGTTCTGTACACATAACACTTGGCATGCATGTGCCAAGACCCCGAGCGGTCTTGCGCTCCTACATTTCCCCGTAAGTGCGGGCCCACCCTGCAGGTGCATGCTACATTGCAACATCGACTACTGTGGTCCTGGTGGCGACAACACCCCAACACAGAGACACACTTACCGCACTTCCTGCTCAAGGCCAGACCAGAGCCACGCCCTGATCCCCCTGCCGAATCAGAACACCCCTGCGCTGACCTGACGTACGCCGGACCAGCACACGCCACTTGTGCATGCAGGGGGGGGCGGGCGAAGCTACATGTCCAAGGTCTCAACCACTGCTGAGGTGACATGGTATCGTCCGCTGAAGACAGCACACTGTGATGTTGCAGGGCTCGGGACCATCATGCTGACATAATGACCACACGGACACACTTGCTTAGATGGTGGGAATGGCTACGGGCATGTGCGCCCGGCCACTTTTATTAGCAGGCTCACATGTCGAGTGACACCTGTGTTGGATGTGTGTGGGGTGTGTGCACACCAGCCTTCATGGAGTACCTGGTGCAGTCAAAAAACGACAACAGTGTACATTGTTAAGGACACAACAATTCAACCATAAAGGCCCCATGACTTGAGCTGCACAGAGTTAGTGGCCCCGGATGCACAGTGTCCTGCATGGGCCTACCGCCACAGGCCGCTGACTTGGGGTGCACTGGGGCAGGGTCACGAGAGCAGAGCAGGTTCTCGTAGATGACCAAGGGGGTTGTCGCGGAGTGTCTCGGTGGACAGTGGAAGGTGTACCTCCAGGGCATGATGCAGAGGGCAGAACCACGCAGAAACAGTCACTATGGTGGAGATGAATGGAACAGACACATGTCGGACACCAAGTCCGGCCCAGCCAGATGATGATGCAGACAACCTCCAGGCCATGGACTCAGACGCCACCAAAGTCCAACCAGAAAGTGCCCATGACACATTGCGCACAGAGTTAGTGGCACCAGTGCTGAAAGGGGATGCCGCCTGCGATGAGGCGTGTCCAATGGCGTGGACTCCTCCATATCTTACCCAAGACACAGTTCCACATGTGTGACCTACTGGACCGCAATGTAGGCCGGGGGCAGCGGTCAGCACGGGCCCACAGACATGTGTCGTGTGCTTGCGATGAAGGGTCTGGGACACTGATCGAAGGGAGTTCAGTGATATAAACACGGCAATTAACATTTGGTCACTGCCATTCAAGACTCAGGACACAGTTCCACATGTGGGACCTACTGGACCGCAGTGTAGGCCTGAGCCCTCATCCAAGTGTCGCTGGCTTGCGTTGAACAGGGTTAGTGGTACCACGTGTCGCTGGCTTGCGTTGAACAGGGTTGGCGGCACCACGTGTCGCAGGCTTGCGATGCAGAATTTGGCTTCACTGATCGGAGGGAGTTTAGTGATGTGGACGCTGCCACGGACTTGGGGTCACTGCCATTCAAGACTCAGGACACAGTTCCATATGTGGGACCTACTGGACCGCAGTGTAGGCCTGAGCCCTCATCTAAGTGTCGCCGGCTTGCGTTGAACAGGGTTAGGGGCACCACGTGTCGCCGGCTTGCGTTGAACAGGGTTAGTGGCACCACGTGTCGCCGGCTTGCGTTGAACAAAGTTAGTGGCACCATGTGTCGCAGGCCTGTGATGCAGACTTTGGCTTCACTGATCGGAGGGAGTATAGTGATGTGGACGCTGCCACAGACCTTTGGTCACTGCCATTCAGAACTCATGACTCAGTTCAACATGTGCCAACAACTGGGCCGAAGAGTACGCCGGTGGAGTATGTCAATGAAAAAGGAGTACTGTGGGCCAGCGCCGTGGAGGCCAGCGATGGTCTGCGGAGGCTGCAGAGGTCACGGGACTGGGGCCTGGAGTTTGCACCGGCACGTGGTGGGCCCTCTTTGACACACGCCGGTGTTGGCAGGTGAGCTGAGCCTCCTTGGTGCGCTGGGGCAGGCATGACGGGTCTGGGGACCAGCGGCCTGGGGTGCAGCAGGCGCACAGGGATGCAGCCCCGCCGCACCAGCCTCGTGGCGGGCTGGGAGGTGCCGCCCTGGCAGACGTGTTGGCCATTCCGAAAGAGAACCACACCCAGTGCAACAGGCTTTTTATTCACACCCCTACGCAGGCCTGGCGTACGCAGGGCCAACCCACTCCGCCTGCGCATACAGGGGGGGATGTAACGTGCGACATTTCCACGTTCTGCCCCACAGCCTGTGGGGACATGGTAGCATCCACTGGCCACTACACTCCATGCACCAGCAGTTAATGTCCACATGGCCATTTCGTGGTTTGCACACTGAAGTCTGTCCGCCACCTCCACACCACACCTGGCATTGGGTAGGTTCTCATTCATTAGTCACTTGCCGCTCTCGCACATGCCTGCTCCAATCCTCTCCTCACATTCTGCTATTGTGTGGCTGTGGTGCTATGCCGTGGCTGGGTTGTGTGCATGGCAAGCCCAGGTTTCCAATGGAGTCGTGTTGTCGTGTCTGGTCGGTTGGCATGTTGTGTGGCATGTTGCATGTAGTTGTGCTGCATGCCCATTGCCAGTGTCATGAGTTGCATGACTGTGGGGTGGAGGTGTGTGGTGTGTTCATTTTGGACTTTCCAATGAGCACTGCATTTCCATAGGTGCCATCCTGGGAGCGCTGGTTGATGATGGACTGTCGGGAGATGTAGGAATCAAGCACTCTGCCTGGTGAGTTGGCCATGACATTGTTGAGGAGTCCCGGGCGATCCACTATTGCCTGCACATTCATGGGATGCGTGTGCTTTCTGTTGAGGTAGTTGTGTGCAGTGTCGGCAGGGGGCACGAGGGGTAGATGTGTGCAGTTGATTGCCCCCGACACTTGGGGGAATCCAGCTATGGTGTGGGGGCCTTGCTTGGTCTCCAGCTGCTCCTGCGCAGTGTGGGTGGAGTGGAGGTGCTGGGGTACCAGGCTGATGATGTCATCCAGGACAGGTGTGATGAACTTGGATGGGGCTGGCTGTGAGACTCCTCCGACTCTGGCAGTTGTGGGTTGGAAGGTACCAGAGGCCAACATGTGCAGCACAGCCGGCAGCTTTGTCTGCGGGGGGATGTTCGTTGTGCACTGTATTGGTACCGTCAGCAGGTGGGCGATGTGGGTCAGGATGCGGGGATGGTTGTCCTTTTGGTCCTGTAGTGGGCAATGTCCTCCTCTGGCGTTCGGTCTGTGCGGCTGGTGCGTTTACAGTGGGTCTGCTCTCTTTGTGTACGCTGCCTCTGTGGTGGTCCGGGGGGGGTGGGACGGGTCCTGGGGGTGGTGGCGGGCCTGGGTGTGGTGGCGGTGGGTGTTGTGGCCCTCATGGGTCTCCGAGCTGCATGATCATTGTCTCCATGGCATCTGTGGGTCTTCAGATGTGGCTCTTGGCTGGGCTCCCTTTCATGCAGCAGGTAGTCATCCTGCTTAACACCAGCAAAATGCAGATGTTAATTCCCTGCTGCTACCGCGGCTTATCGCCTGTTTTTGGTTCGCATCGCATATCTGGCAGTTCGTTGTGAAAGTGGTGTAGTGGTGTTTTCGTGTGTTTTTGCACAGGAACGCCTATTCTGCATCTCATTAGGGTTAGTTGGTGGTGTCACCTGTGGGGATAAATTTTGCGGCAGTTATCGCGGGAATACTGGCGATGTCTGCAGTTTGCACCCGCTTGTGAATGGGGCGTTAAATCTATCTCCACTTTTGATGCGTTAAGGTGGCGATAACTCGGCGATAAGTCCTTGTGAATATGCCCATTAGACGGATGCTAGGTAGTAGGAAATGTGTAGCTTCCCAGAGATTCCAGAACTTTCCATCACAGAAATATGATGAAAATTAGCTTTTAAGTCAAAGTTTGAGGTTTGCAAAGGCTTCTGGGTAAAAACAGAGCGAGCCACGCAAGTCACCCGACCCTGGACTTCCCTGGGTGTCTAATTTTCAAAAATGTGCAGGCATGCCAGCTTTCCATAGGTGCCAACAGACCAAGGGCCCAAAATCCACAGCTACTCACATTGCAAAATAGGGGTCAGTTTTCAGTGGAAAAATGTGGTATCCAAGTTGTGTTTTTGGCCATTTAAAGTTTTGGGCACTAGGCCCACCCATACAAGTGAGGTACAATTTATATTGAGAGACTTATGGGAATGCTGGTTGGTAGAAAATGTGTGCATCCCTACAGATTACAGAATCTTCCATCACAGAAAATATGAGGAAAATGCGTTTTTATTCAAAATGTGGGGTTTGCAAATGCTTCTGGGTATGAAAGCCAGGTGGGAGCCTTGCAAGACACAACAAACTGGATTCCACAGGGTGTCTAGAATTAAAAAATGTGCAAGTTTGTTAAGCTTCTCTAGGTACCGCCTGAGCTAGGGCCCAAAATTACCAGCTACCCACAATGCAAAAAATAGGATAGGTTCCAGTGGAAAAATGTGATGTGTCCATGTTGCATTTTGGGCCTTTTCCTGTCACTGCTACTAGGCCTACCCACACAAGTGAGGCACCATTTTTATCGGGAGACATGTAGCAACACCGAATAATTGAACATTTATTATTATCAATTGGATGTGTCTGCATTTGTGCCTTTTAAATGTAAGCCAGTGTCTAAAAAAGAAGACACTTTGAAACATGCCTTCTGGATCACATGCTAGTATTGGTACTGTTGGCAAATTTCTATCTTGGAAGGGTCACCCCAAACTTTTTGCCATCCTCCTCCTCTTTTTCTAATCTTGTTTTTGGTGGCTTTAGGACTCTGAACACTTTACCACTGCTAATCAGTGCTGAAGAGCATGTGCTCTTTCCTTTAAACATGGTAACATTAGTTTATGTACAACTGTCATATTTAGTTTACTTGTAAGTCCCTTGTAAAGTGGTATGCCATATATGTTAGAAATGGGTTTTCTGGTTGGCTAGGGATTGCACCTAAACCAGGCACAATCCACCACTCTAGTCAGGATAAGGGGATTACACGTCTAAAATATCCCCTGCTCACCCCCTTGGTAGCTTGGCATGAGCAGTCAGGCTTATCTCAAGGGCAATGTGGAAAGAATTTGCACATAACACACAGTAATACAGTGAAAACACTACAAAAGGACACAACACCAGTTTTAGAAAAATAACCAATATTTATCTGTGTAAAACAAGACCAAGCCGATACAAATCCAACATACAGTAATCCACAAAAAGCAAAAATAGACTTTATATACAGTTGCTTGAAGTCGATAGCTCCATCCGGGGCTATCACTGTGTCGTGAGCAAACAAATCCAAACAGTTCTGGCTGACCATGGCGTTGCAGGGGAGCTACGGTATCGGGAAGACCCGCAAAACAGTCCCTTTAGAAATGCCGGGCCTCAGCGACCTCTCGTTGAGCTCCAAAGAGCCGGCGTCGGCAGGCGTCGGTTCCGGAGGACGGTGCAGGAGTCGTAGGGCTTTTGAAATCACACGCGTTACAGGTCAAAGTCCGTGAGTTTGATGTCAGGAGCACCAGCGTTGGCAGGCATCGGGCTGCGGTGTGAACTGCAGCGGTGTGACGTGCAGTGCCCTCAGGCCGCGGTGCAGGCAGCGGCTTGGTGACAGTCATCCAGCTGCATCGGTGAGACCAGGGCTGCAGTGCTCGTCGCAGTGGTGGCAGGTCACGTGCAAGCAGCGTCATCGTCACGGAAGCTCTGTCATCGGTAAATCCAAGGCTGCTGTGCGAGACGGGGAAATGGATTGTGCGGGGCCCACAGGTCACGGTGCAGGCTGTGGCATCAGTTGACTATCTGGAGTCGAGGCATCGGTGGGCCAAGGCTGCGGTGTGGGATGAGGCGGAGTGTAGAGTAACCCATGAGTGGTGCCCTCGAACCACGGTGCAAGCTGCTGCATCAATGTCAGCTTGGAGTGGCAGCGGCGGTGAGACCAGGGCTGTGGTGCAAAGTGGCACGGTGCTCCATGTTCTCCATGAGCGGTGTCCACAGGTCACGGGGCAGGCAGCGGCATTGGCGATGGCGTCGTTGGGGATACCAAGGCGGTGGTGTGAAGCAAGGCAGTGCAAAGTGTGGTGCCCACAGGTCATGGTGCAAGCAGCAGCTTGGTGGCGACGTCAGGTTAACTTTTTCCTCTGTGGCAGCTGATACATCCAGTTCCAGGAGCCGGTACCCAGAAGATGTTTAAGTATTTGATTTCCCTGAGACTTTCAACAGGAGGCAAGCTCTACATCAAGTTCTTGGAGATAATTTGAATGCAGAAAGAACAGTCCAGTCCTTTCCCTGCCCAAAGCTGAAGCAGCAACTGCAGGGATCACTGATACAACATCGACTCCCATAACATCGAACTACAAAAATATCAAGTCAACAATATCATATACAAAAATATCGACACCCAATACACAAAACAGAAATAACACAAACATCGATAAAAAAATATCGTTTAAAAAAATCTCGATGACAAAAATATCGACAACAAAAATAAAGAACATAAAAATATCGATAACATTAAAATAAAATGAAACACAACTAAAACATCGATATAATTAATATCGACAATACAAACATCTATAAAATACATATAAACTATACCAAAAATAACATTTAAACATAAAAATAAACTATTTTCAATAATATAATAAAATAACATATTCCAAACATTTTAAACATACACTAAAAAAAATTACAAAATGAATAACATTAAATAAAACAAATACACTAAAAATCCAAAAACAAATAAATAAACAAACAATAAAATATAAAAAAAATCACAACTACCAAAAATAAACAAACATAAATATATATCATATATAAAAAAATATATCACATTTATCTACATGTACATTTAAATAACAATAATAAACAAAATAAAAACTAACATTAAATAAACATAATACATATTAAACAAATTAAAACATAACTTCTAAAAAAGTCAAAAAAGCTATCTCAAACAATAAATTTAAACAACACCAACACAAACCAATAGAAAACTCTAACTAATTAAATAAACACTATAAAAACAATCAATTAATTAACACAAAATTCACTGTGTAACAGACAAACATGGAGGAAGAACGAACCTTTACGAGACAGAAAACAGAACGAACAAGAACTACACAAACAACTATTCTGAAAATCTCTCATTAAAGGTAAGAACAAAACGTTGTAACTAAATAAATAAAATTAGCTTAAAGTTTTTTTTACTAAAACTATAACATGTTTTCCTTTATATGTCACAGATTAAACTTCACTAAAAATCCACATAGAAAATTCAATACAAAGATTTACGTCCACAGCCACAATAAAATCAACATTACAAAAAATATGTAACAAAGTAAGTACATGACTTAACCAACAAATAAAGTAAAGGATTTAAAACTAATAAACTTAATAAAAAAGGAAAACATAGCTAAAAAATACTTTTTTTTAACAGCTTCTACAGAATTCAACAAAACCACAACATCAACGAAAGAAACTTCATCAACTAAAAATAGTAAGTATATTTTTTATAACAATATAAAAATAGAGTCTAAGGGGCACATTACGATGGCGGGCGGAAGCACCACCGCCGTGCTGGCGGATGCAAAAAGCACCAGTTACCGCCGGCACGCAGCAGTCCACACGCCCGTCCAATTACGATGCAAAAAGTAGGCCAAACACCGCCGGCAAGCCAGCAACACCGTCCGCCATCAAAGTGCGTCCGTACACGTAGCAGCGCAGCCCAACTGACACACACCGTCCGACGAAACACGTCCCGCCCGGCGCATAAATTACGATGCCGCAAACAAACGGCTCCCACGGCCAAGAGATACCGTACGACAAACCGAAGCGGTAACACGGATGCCGAGCACGGACAACGAAGAAGCGGCTCCCCGAGCATGAATCCAGCACTGCAGGCCCTCCCCATGCTTCTGCTGATGCACCACCAAGGACGCAATGTACCGCGGAGACGCAGGTAGGCACACACACAACAAGTGCACGCAAACAGCGCACACAGTGCAAGGGCGGAAAAAGCGGACAACCCCCACCAGCGCGTGTACACAACACATCCACCATTGCATCCACATATGACACACAGGCCAAATCGTAACATCGCGGAACACATGTGTACACACCACCTGGGACTAGGAACCAACCACCCCGTCACGGCCCCAAAGCGCCGATGACGCCGCCACACATGCGCACAACGCAGAGGCCAACCGCAGCGCCATGCATGCGTCGCACACAGACACAGGGACACAACCAAGCAGCACACACATCAGCCCCACCCCGAACGCACATGACACGTGACAGGCCTGCCACAGACATGTCCCCAACACCCAATTCACGGACAACACCCAACGCCACACAACCGACGCACACATGTCAGTGAAGTCACGCAACAGCAGGACACACCCCAGTGTAACAAACATGGCGAAGCACACAGCGGCGGCAACACCAACTAGGAGAAGCAGGGCCCCTTCGGGAAGAGGAACGCCAGTACCACACTGAAACACCCATACCACCCTGCACATATGAACAAGACATATAAAACGGAACACCAAAGAGCCCGGGGACCGACAACAGGTGGCCCAAGAATAACATTCACACACAAGGCCCAACGCAGAGCGGAAAGGCAGCCTGCCGCCCACACAAGGGAGAGCAGACAGCACTGAATGACCTTCCATTCCAACTCCGAAACCACAGCCCTACAACAGAAGCCGGTGAATACAGCCATTGTCCAAGAATAGACCAACACAGGCATGCCGAGGAGACCGACCACAGGGCAGATAGCGCATATCACAGAAGCACACAACGGACGGGGAAGAAAGAAGAAAACACTCCCCCATGTCGGCCACATGCAAGTTAATTGGAAGGAGTCACACATCACTGACCTTGAACTGTCTGAGAAGCATGTGGGAAGAGGGCCCGTGTCCTCCAAACAAGCAAACAGAACACAAGTCCTGTCTCCCTACGACTACACAGAGCTCACAGCAACCTCGGAGCGTGCACATTGCAGACTGCACACACAGCCGGAGCACGCCACCACAACGCACCGCTGGGAAATGGCAACCGCAACACACCTACCCAACTACGCCGAACAGCTCAAGCTGTACAAAACCAACCTGTTCCATACATTGGGATGCGATCTCCTGTCCCTGCTGAACGTAAGTTACCGACTGACTTACCGCATCACATTGTTCAGCTGCGTCATGCCCGTCTTCTACTGTCGGAGGTGTCCATACCAGCATCCCGTCGAGATATGCCTCTCCAACCCGGCATGTCTGAAGGCGGACCTGCTACCACTACTCCTCCCTCTGGACGCACACGACAGGGCCTGCTCTGCCTATGGGGGCATGGCGTATGTGGCCAACATCGCACCCGCACTGAAATGGGACCACTGTGCCTCCACACGACGGATCATCGAGAACAGCTACATCGAATGTCACCCAGCATGCCCCATCATGGTCCTCCAAGGGACAACTTACGAACAACACCTTGACAGCCACCATCCGCTACATTGGCTGGCAAACATGTACACCACCAATGACATGGAAGCCCTGCTGGACGGCATCGCATACCTGACAACCTGTCAATTCGTCGGACCACAACGCAGGTTCCCCGAGTGACCTATGATGTCCAACCCCGCACCCATGCTTAGCTTCCGCACGGACTGGCCAGTCACCACCACAACAGCCATACCAAACGACCGGCAACTGTAACCACACCATCAACGACATCGCCATGACATCGGATATGACCGGGACATGCACACTGTTCCCCATCACATCCAGGAACACCGCATGCATCGTGGGAGGCAGTGGCATGGGCTCTGTGTATCGCACCCACATGGACGGAACTGCACGAACAACCAGGACACGACATGGATCCAGCGCCCATGGACACACACACCGCTCAGTGGACATGAATAGGTCGCCTGGAGTCTGTGGGTGCTGCACCCTCCCACCCCCGCCCCGGGAATCCCATACCAGGACCTTTGCATGGACGACAAGTGCATACAACAACAACACGACCCCAGTGACTGTGACATGTCCAGTAACCACCACAGTGCAACAACAAGTGGCACGCCGCTGCATGCACGCAAGCACATGCCCTGATGTCATCTCACATGCATGCGTGCATGAGGAACAACCGCAGCAAACCTGTCACATGGAACTGAGATGGACTGTGCCCATGATGCCAAGCGGTCTGGTAGGCTACATGTATACCGTCTGTGTCAAAGTCCGCAGCTCCGCAGCTATACGTAAATGTACATTAGCACAGCCTTGGCCAAGCAGATGTCACTCTGAAGCCCACATCCCACATGCAACAGCCAATCACATGTAACCCCACACCCTATCCCATTTGCAATCATGCTCAGTATATCCTCAACATGTATTCCGCTGCCAGTAGTGTCCACTATACTGCATCACAGAGGACAGAAGACTCAATATAATGTTTGAAACCAAAACGGTCTCCGCTGACTCATTTCACAAGTACGAATGAGAGAGGATGAGAGTATGTGAAGTACACGGCAGTCGTGACATGACCATGTAGTCCACTGGTATTGGATGTCAACGCAAATGAGTAGCACTACTGTGGAAGACACACATGTGTCGTGTGAAGTCGTATGGACGCAGTGCTCAGGTGGGTGGGTGCGACGGGTAGATGCGCACATGCCAAGTTGGAGCACGCCGTGTTGGGAGGGGTCATGAACAGTACACCACCGCTTCCCTGGGCATCGTGAGAGGACACCTGTCGGGGGGAGTGAACACGTGTGTGCACAGCAGCCGGGCACACGTACAAAGCGGTACCAGGCGCACCTCAGCCCACCCTCTGTGGACAAGCTGGATCCTGTTGTGCGCCCGCCATGCCCCTTGACAAGGCACACACAGCCCCAGTCGACCAGGTGTAACCCCAACATAGTCAATCTGCACAGGCGATACAGGGCACGGGATGGCAGTGGAGCATGGTGTGTGAGAGGTCTCCTCGCGCTCCTCCTGGTCATATCACGCAGGCAATAGAACCTCAACGTCTAGCATGGCACAAGTCAAATGGAAGTGTAGGGATAACGCACCACAGCACGAGCAGCACTGACGTCACGGGAGGTGGCTCGCACCATCCCATCCATTGCCCATCATACCAACCACGCCACATGCCATTGCGACTAAGTGCAAGCGCGTGCGCCACCACCCCCGAGCCCTCCCCAGAGAGGCCAAAGAGTGAATGTGTGGGCCATCAGCCACAGACGGACGCGGCCTGGCCGCAAGGGCAGACACAGCCACTGGGTGTCGCAGGTGGCGGATCCGGAAGGCGAAGACTGTGATGCATAGTCCATGCAGGCCGGGTCTCCATTTGGGGCACCACGCAGGTGGACGGCGTCCCGCAACACATCATACCCTGAGACAGCCCACTCGTGCAACTGGACCCACACATACACTCCTTGCCCTCTCTGGTGCGAGCTTGGGGCTGCCTGTGCAAGCGCTAGCCTCGCAGGTGAGCATGCATATTGGGGGAGCGAGGGGAGGACATGAGGGCTGGGGCGAAGATGACTGTATCACTGTCAGTCAGTACAAGGGATGACCCAGATGTGGAAAGGAAGAGACGTGTCCCGTGTGTACTGCAACTAGTCGCCAATCCAACTACCCCCCATGTCCGGAATGTAAGCCCGCACCTAGGCCCGCCCATCCGCCACATCGAACATACCACCAGCACGACAACCTTCCCATTCGAAACACTGACTGGGGTTGGCGACCAGTGTACAATCATGTGTAGCCTACCCACGCGTACATGTGGGCCCTCCATGATCCATGTCACCTGCGGCAAAGTCATGACATGCGCAATGAGGGAAGTGAGGAGAGCTGTCCGCCCCACGCGCAGAAGGTGCATCAGCTCCACAGACCCAGCAGCGAGTCCAGCAGGGGTCACATGTGCAGGGGCAGCTGTGCCTGGTGTGAAGGCACATGCATATAGACAGCACATCGACCAATGTGTAGTCTGCCCACATCTACAGTCCATCATCATGCGGACATAGGAATTGAACACAGGGCAACACATCTTAGTTGGTGCACCCACCGTGACCAACAATGCGCAATCATCGACGTACCCGCCCTGTGCATGGCCCCCCACCCAACGGAGGCACATCCAGTGCCACCATCCCACACACACAAGCCTTCCACGGAACATGCTGTGTCCAATGGTCAGTACAGAGTCAGCGCCCATCTGGTGGAACCTGAACAGGAGACACATGCACACACATGCCAGCTCCCACTATGTACGTCTGCCACCTGGCACGTGCAATGTAACCTCTCACCTGTGACGTGTGACTGCAAGCACACAGCCGTCTTGGCATGGGGCTGTCAATGTGGACACCTGTCAATGTTTCGGGAGGTGTGATCCGTACAGTGCTGTACATAGGGTGCAGTGCTGACACCTACTACTGTCTCATATCCCCTCGTGCCACAGGTCCCACTTGTTTTGGCCGCTCAGCCTGTGCCCACATCGTTGTCGTCGTGTGCCATACTCATCCAGCCGCGGAAGCAGTTCCATGCTCAGCAGACATTCATGTTGCCGTGGCGTTGCCGCTTGACGGATATGCAGTCAGTCCCCATCAGCACGCCCCGCAAGTCATTGGGGCCTAGATCCCCATGTGCATGCACATGGCACTGGTTTGTATCACTAGCCATTGCCATTGTTGGGAGACCTGTGTAAGTGTATTGTGGCCGTGCCGTCCCAGCTTGACAGCTGGGCTGTGGCTCATGTGCTTGCTCAGTCATGTCAGTGATGTGTATGCGAAATTGCTATGTGTCGTGTTGCATTGACATGTGTCCTCTGCCATTGTCCCTAGGCGGAGACCGAACATTGACCGCCCATACCAATTGCTGGCGGACATGGACGATACAGAGGTTATTAGGAAGTTTCGGCTGGACAGGCCAACCCTGCATCGACTGTGTGCCATGTTAGAACCCCATCTCCGTCCCCGCAGGGTGTATCCGACTGCTGTCACCCCCACGGCTAAGGTGATGGCCGCCATGCATTTCTTCGCCACTGGGTCATTCCAGCACACAGTGGGCATTGGAGGAGGGATGTCCCAGCCCATGTTCAGCAAGGTGCTGAGGGATGTACTGGCAGCCATGATGCTGTACCGGAACAGGTACATCCGCTTCCCCAGGGCTCGTGAATTGGCGGCAGTGAAGGGTGCATTCTATGCCCTTGGCAGAATCCCACACGTCGTTGGAGCCATTGACTGCACACATGTCGGCCTTGTTCCACCACAGGCCACTGAGCACCTGTACCGCAACAGGAAGCACACGCACTCCCTGAATGTGCAAGTGGTGTGCCTTGCGGACATGGTGATCACCCACGTGTGTGCAAAGTTCCCAGGCTCGGCCCATGACGCACACATAATGCGCAACAGTATCTTGCCACGACTGATGTCCAATATGCAACAGGATCGTGCCTGTATTGTCGGTGAGTATGTGGAGTGGTGTAGCGTGCTGGCTGTGCGATGCTGTCCCCTGTCCAGTTGGATTAGCAACGGTTCTCTGTGTCCCTCACACCCAGGTGACTCTGCGTACCCGAATGGGGCATGGCTGCTCAGTCCATTGAGGAATCCTCGCACCCCAGCAGACGATCGCTACAATGAGGCACATGGGAGGACCAGACGTGTGGTCGAGCGTACCTTTGGCCTCCTCAAGTCCAGGTTCAGGTGCCTGGACCGCACCGGGGTGCGCTGGCGTACTCCCCACAGAAGGTGTGCCAGATAGTGGTGGCGTGCTGCATGCTGCACAATCTGGCCATTCGGAAGCAGATCCCCCTCATCGTGGATGACGGAGATCAACCAGGGCCCCAGCCCGCAGACCAGGACAGCTCGAGTGAGGAGGACAGCGGAGAGGAGGAAGCTGGTAATGTGCGTCAGCAGCTCATCGCCCGCTACTTCACTTGACGGTGAGTGTCCATGTACGACGGCTGATGTGGCTGTATCTGTGCAGGTGTGTGTGTGCTGTGTCAGGGTGGCCGTTTGTTCACTGCGTGCTGTGTGTCAACGCTCCATGGCCAGGGTAGTATGCCACTGTTGGTGGCTGTGGCATTGTGCCCTATTGCTCTGTGCGATGTGTGTACATTGCTTGTAGTTGTTGACATGTACTGTGTGATGGGTGTGTGACACACTCATTGAATGTGCTCCTGTTCTGTCTCCCACCCCTAGGTCCCTACAGGCCCTCCGGATTCAATTGCCATGCCACGCATCAGGTGCCTTTCCGCCCAAGGTGGCCGTTGTATTCCGTACAAATAAAACACAGGGCACAAACAGCAGTTAGTGAAAAAGGTGCATTTATTACAAACTGTGACATGTGATTGTGTGTAAGGTGATGACAAAAGTGGTGCGTGCAGTGACAATGAGCTGTCGGTCATGGCTGCGTGATGATCAGGGTGTACCCACTGGTTCTATGTCCATAGTCCAACACACACATGCCATCCAGATGGCTGTGTGGAGTGGGATCGTAGTCCAAGTCAATGCAGTGGCTGGTCAAGGAAGGCTGGCGGAAGGCTGGCTGGCTGCCTCACTTGCGTTTGGAGCGTGCGAAGTCCTCCCGGGAGATCTGTTTCCACTTCGGACGGCCCCTTCCACGTTTGCGAGGGGGGGTGCCTGCTTGCGACATGCTGGTGGTTGAGGTGTGCTCACTGGCTGTGGATGCAGGGGAACTGGACACTGCTGCTCCACCCTGCGCCCCGGCAGGTGGTGGCGGAGGAGGAGCTGCTGTCCCTGGCTGTGACCTCACCGCCACCACCAGCTGGCCCATGAGGTCCACGATTTGGCCCATACGGGCGTCCATGGACCTCAGCACCCCCAGCACCTCACGCGTGTCTGAAGCAGACCGGACCCATTGTCCTTGGGCCTCTTCATAGGCCCCAAGGACTCTGGCCATTTGAGGCAGGGCATGGCTCCCAGGGGAGGCTGGCGTTTCCCTGACCCTGCTCCTCCTACCAGTCCTGCTGCCACCGGCCTGCCCACTAGCCACATTGCTCACCACGGTCCTCGCTGTGGCTCCCAGGGTGGATCCAGTCGGCCGGGCCACCACCTGCGCTGGGGCTGGTGCCAGCGAAGACGTGGTGGTGGTGGCGGCGGTGGTGGTCGGTGCGGCGATGGTGGCGGTTGCGGCAGTGGTAGTGGCCACAATGACCGTGGGTGTGGCCGCAACGACAGTGGCAGCAGGGGGCTGGGAATGTTCAGCAGCCCTGGATGATGGGTTGGTGGGTAGGAGGGGTCCTGGGGAGCGGCTGGGCCCTGCCACACCAGATGGGCCTGCTTGGTGGTCCGTGTCCGAAGAGGAGGACAGATCCTCCAGATCCGTGTGTCCTCGTTGGGGGCTTGTAGGCTGGCTGTGCTGGCTGCTGGCTCCATCCCCAGCATCCAGCAGTTCGTCACCTGTGGAGAGAATGAGATTTGTTATTGTGTTGCACCTGGCGAAGTATGTAGTTGTCGTCTGACATTAACAGTTCGTGCAATCTCGTACATGGGTTTCCCGGAGGCGTGTGTGTGGCTGTAGCATTTGTAGTTGTGTGTGCTTGGCAATGGGACTGTGTGCTGTGCACATGTGGCATGGGACGGATTGGCCATGCCGATGGGTGTGTTGCTGTGCCCCTACTTATTGTGACTCTGGTGTATGCGGGCTCCTGGCCCATCCTGGGTCTGGTTTGTACTTTGCTTTTGGTGTTCAGATGGGACGCTTAGGAACGCATATGGCAACATGGGGGCCATGCCCCAGATTCGCATTTGGGAGGGAATATGCTTTTGGGGTTCAAATGGAACGCTTAGGAACGCATATGGCAACATGGGGGCCATGCCCCAGATTCGCATTTGGGAGGGAATATGCTTTTGGGGTTCAAATGGAACGCTTAGGAACGCATATGGCAACATGGGGGCCATGCCCCAGATTCGCATTTGGGAGGGAATATGCTTTTGGGGTTCAAATGGAACGCTTAGGAACGCATATGGCAACATGGGGGCCATGCCCCAGATTCGCATTTGGGAGGGAATATGCTTTTGGGGTTCAAATGGAACGCTTAGGAACGCATATGGCAACATGGGGGCCATGCCCCAGATTCGCATTTGGGAGGGAATATGCTTTTGGGGTTCAAATGGAACGCTTAGGAACGCATATGGCAACATGGGGGCCATGCCCCAGATTCGCATTTGGGAGGGAATATGCTTTTGGGGTACATGCTGTGAGCCATGGGTGCCGAACGTGACATGTGTTGTGGCAGCATGACAGTGCATGGTTTGAGGTGTGTGCATGCTTGACATGGCCTGCATATTTGCTGTCTGTTGTGATTACTGGACATGGCATTGGACGCATCGTTATGAGTGAGTGATGGTTGTGTGCCAGCCAACGTATTGCAGTTGTCCCATCTCCTTGGTGTGCGTGCTGCCCTGTGCCATGTGCATCACTGCAGTGCTCGGGGGGGTGTGGCCCATGTTGTGTGTTGTTGCTCACAGTGTGTCGTGCACTTCATTGACTTCTGGCACATGGTTGGTCATGGGCATGTATCTTAGCGTGACTGCTGTATGTGTGGCAGCTGTGCGGATGACATGCCTTTCATGAGACTGGGGCTGACGGATGGGATGGATGGTATGTTGTTTGTGCATGGTGTGTCTGTGTGTTTGATGGGTTCAGTGGTGTTCGTGTGCATTTATGTTGTTCCGCTCTGTTGCGTCTAGTGTTGTTTGTCTTACATAGGCGTAGTTGTGGGGTGTGTGGTTGACAGGCAGTAGGGGCTACATGGACAGGACTTCAATGGTGTTTCGGTTGTGTGTGATGAGTTGCACAGTGGCTGCCGTGTGGGACTATATTCAGTGTGGCTTGTGCATGCAGACGTGGCTCCTTGGGTGTTGCTATGTCTGTGATGGGTCATGTGGGGTGTGAGTCTGTTGTTCATGTCCGTGTGCACATTGTTCACTTGTTCGTGACGGTGGGCGGTGCTGCGTGTTCGTCTGCTACGTGACATGTCCCATGTGTTGGTCGTGTTATGGTCCTCATGCCTCCAGTAATCCAGCCCTGTCCAGTTTCCCACCTGCAAGTTGTTCGTGCGTGCACTGTACTGGATGCCACATGGCTCTAAGCGGGGGGTGCTCCATGTTGCAGGTCTGTGGGGGTGGGGGGTGTTGTGGGTCGTGGGGTGGCTGGACACCCACTGACACCGATTGCTGTGGACCGTGATGTCTGCCTTTCGGCTGTCGTTGTGCACTGCGGTGGCTGACACGTGGCTGTGGGGTGTGGGGGATGCTCCTCCTTGCTGTGCTGTGGGACTGGGGCCTGGTGTGTGTTGTACTTGGGCTGTCCACCCTCCCACCCACTGCACTTTGTGTTCCTGCCACTTACCTGTTACTTGTCGGTTAGTGCAGCTGTGGCGGACACATGGGTGTGGTGGGTGCTCGTTGTTGCGCTTCTGGCATATTTGGGGACCTGTTGGTGGTTACGTGGCTGGCTGAGTGTACACATGTCCCCACGCATCTTACAGTTGTTCGGTTTGGGCTGTGTGTGGTGGTGTCTGTTGCATGTGTGTGTGATGTGTTGTGTATTGTGTGCTGGACATGGGGGTGTTTGTCCCTGGGAGCTGTGGCATGGTGGTTGCGCATGTGAGTACATAGCGGTGTGCTGGTATACATTGGTTTGTACTTACCAGCCTCCACTCCCCTGCTAATCCGGCGAGGATCTCCGGATGTATTACGACTCGCACCTTCTCCTCCCACGCTTTGAAGGTCTTAAAGAGCGCGGGATTCCCTCCGCCAGTGACAGCAGCCAGCTCTCTGTTTTTGCCCTCCTTCTTCTTGACCAGGCTCTTTACGTCATTCCAACGTTTGTTTATTTCACCTCTGTTCCTGGGCAGGGTCCCGACTGCATTGACCTGGTCTACGATCCGGTTCCACATTCTGTTTCTGGTGGCTAGTGGTGTGTGCTGGACCATGTTCCCATAGATTTGTGGGTACACCTTGATGATCTCGTCGACCATGACCGTCAGCTCAATGGGCGTGTACTTGGGCATTCTTTGTGGTGCCATGGTGTTTGTGGTGCTGGTGCGGTGTGTGTTGTGTAATGTGCAGGGGGTTTGTGGTGCCGGTGGTGGTGGTGGTGGTGGTGGTGGTTGTGATGTGTGCGTTTCTGTGGTGTGCTGCTGTCCTTGCTGTGTCACTGTGTCCTCTCCTCTCCTCTCTGGTTTGCAATGTAGCAAGGGGTTGTGGTCTGTGGGAGTGCTGCTTTTGTACTCACCTATGTGGGTGTGTCCTTATGGTCTGTTGTTTTCAGGTGTGTTGTGTCTGGGGTTCTGGCCTTTGTATTTTTTGTTTGTCCGGGGGTGTTTTCGGGATGTGTACTGTGCTTGTGTATTTTTGCGTGCCTTGCTGTGTGGACTTGTTGGCCATGTTGTGTGCTATTGGTTTTGTGTGCGGATGGTTTCTGTGCAGGTACGTTGGCGCCATGGCTTCTGCCGTGTCGATTCTCATCGGCGTTGTTTGCGCTGGCGGGCGGTATATTTGTGGTTTTTCCGCGCTCATGTCGGTGCGATCGTAATTTCACGTGCGGTGTGTCGGCCGTGAGGGCGGGCGGTTTTGTGTTGTCGTGCGTGTTTCCGTCCTTGGCGGGCGGTTTGACTCCGACTCGGACGTTGGCGGGCGGTATTTTGTGTGATTTTTCCGCCGATGGCGGTTTTCGGTTTGTGTAATCGTAATGGCGTGGTCGGTGTTCAGGCGGTGTGTGCGGGCGGATTTTTGCCGCTTCCATGCCTGGCGGATTTATTTACGCCGGGTATCATAATGGGCCCCTAAATAATCGAAATAATAAAATTAACTAAAACTATAATGTTTTCTTTTATGTTTCACAGATGACACTTCACAAAAAACTCCACCCTAAAAACTCAAAACAAGTATTAACATTAAACAAAAATATAAAACTAAGTAAGTATATAAATTAACCAACAAATAGAGCAAACTAATAAAAACAATAAATTGAATAAAAAAGCAAAATATAACTAACAAATACTTTTCTCTTCACAGCTTCTACAAACTTCAACATACAACAACATCAACGAAATAAACTTCATCAACTAAAAATAGTAAGCATTTTTTTCTCTCAACTAAATAAAAATAGAAACTAAATAAATGAAATAATCAAATTAAATGTATCACTTTAATAAAAATAACATTGTGCTTCTAAACCAACAGAAAAAAAAAACCAGTGAATCAACCACGACCATCTATAAAATATCCAACAAGAAAATTAAAGCAAGACAAATGTAAGTTTATTTTCAAATATAATAATTATACAAACATGTTTACTATTCAAGACCTTATAATTAATAAATATATATATATACATATATTCACAGATAGACAAAAAATGGCAGAAGAAGCAAAATTCATCACATCACAAAAGGGAAAACTACTTCTGTGCTACATGGGCTACACTTATACGTAAGAAAAAATAACTGGAAACAAAACCCATTGGAAATGTAGTAAATACGACTCCAATTCTTGCTATGGGAGAGCCACAACAGTAGAAACAAATGTAGTTAATGTCAGGGAACACAACCTCCCCCCCCCAGTGTGAAAGAAATCGAGGTCAGAGATGCTCTAGAAACAATCAGAGAAGCAAGCACCAGCTCCCAACAGACCAGTACCCAAATAGTAAAAAGTGTATTAACTAGGGTCCATGAACATGTGACAGGACAACTACCATCCATCCCCACTCTAAAAAGATTAATAGCCAGAACTAAAAGAGCTACTGCTCAAACACCACCCACCCCCAAACTTTTGCAGGAATAGAAATCTTACCGGAATACACTTTCACCCACAAAGATGAGAAATTCATTCTTCATGACAATAACAGTCATGAAAAAAGAAATTATCATCTTTGCCACCAACAACAACATACAAAAACTAAAAAACTGCAAAACGTGGATGGTGGATGGCACATTCAAAGTTTGCCCCAAGCCTTTTTACCAACTATATACCATCCACAGTGAATATGAAGATACCACCTACATAGAGCTCCTTACAATAATAAAACAACACACCGACAACTACTTTCCACAAAAAATAATCATTGACTTTGAACAAGCAATGATTCATTCAATTTTAAAAATATACCCATACACTGCAATACAAGGTTGCTATTATCACTTCAACCAAAGTATCTGGAGACACCTACAAAAATCTACTCTAACTATAGTTTACGCCACCAATAGCAACTTTGCCTATCAAATAAAAAGATTAATAGCCCTGTCCTATGTAACAACAACTGTAGTAGCCAACCACTATAACATACTTCTTGAAATCCCTTTCTACCAAGCAAACGAAACAAAACTAACTCCCTTCCTCAACTACTTTGAAGACACTTGGGTGGGAAGGCTACATAGGTCAGGGCACCATAGACAACCAAAGTTCCAAATCCCCTGGTGGAACGTCTACGATAGCACTCTAGCTCAAAAAGCTAAAGCTAATAACGCAGTGGAAGGATGGCACAATGCCTTCCAAGCCACAATAGGAAGAGGACAACCAACCTTACACAAACTAATAGAAGCCATAAAAAAAGAACAAAGCTATCAAGTGTTAAGGCTAGAGCAATCCATAACTAAAATCGTCCCTAAACTCAGTAAACAAACAAAAACAATTTATGAATACCAAAAACATAAAACTCGACTATTTCCAAACACCAAAGGGCTAGAATACCTAGACATGATTGCTAAATCGATACTATAAACCAAAAACAATCCTAAACATCATCAGCATTTCAAAAATCACAAAACAATACACAATTCTACTCTTTTTTAAATTAATAATTATAATTATGTCATTTAAAAATTAAAAACGTACATATAAATATATGACATAATATAATTATTAAAATAAAAAAGAAACAAACAAACCAAATGTAACCAAAAACATTTCCCCCCATAATATTAAAAAAATAAATTACAGTTATGTTGCAGTAGACGGTCCTTGAAAACAAACAAATCCATAGTAGATACATCGAAAGATGAATCCATTCGAAAAGAAAGCCCCAAAAAATACAAAAATACATATGTAGAAAAAAGGCTCCAACGACGAAATCCTCTCAATAACGAAACCCTCAAAAACCCGAAAATTAGCTTAAAAAAAACGTTCCAACAAACTCTAAATATAAAAGGAAATGTAAAAAATTAACTTGTTTCAAAGAAACAAAATACATTTTCCTTTTTTTTAAAAATAAACACGTCATCAGCACCATCCGTTCATGAAACAAAAAACCTGTACAGAAAAAAAAGAACACCCTCCCACAATAACATGTACAAACCCACAAGCATTAATATTAACATTAAATACAACATGACATAATTAAACAACACATAACTAACACTACATAACACTCTACTTCTATCCAACACTACGTCAAACACACAAAACACTAAACTACCAAAACAACAATTAATTACACCAAAATGAACAATTAAAGTCATAACAAACCTAACTACACTACTACCTCGCCCCTACTCTAAAACTACCTTAAAAGTAAAATAAATCAAACTTACTTTAACCGACGAAACACATCTCCCAACCCCGAGGTTCAGTCTTGCAAAATGACCTAAAAATGAAACATATAGACAGAAAAGTGAGAAAAAGGAAAAAAAAATGGCCATGTAATAAAAATGAAAAAAGACTGACTCCCCATAGACAAGAATGGAGAAATAATAAAAAAATCCCAAAAATTAAATGTATATTTTTATTTATTGTAATTTGTTTTTACAAATGTTCAAAAAATGTGCAAAAAAATGTAAAATATACATTAAATATTATATTATCAAAAAACAAAAAATATAATATTTAATTTAATATATTTTAAAATGTATGTTTGATTCATGTACACATCTTCAAAATATATAATTACAATAAGACTATTGTAAATGTACAACCAATATAACCATGTGTTATAAAAAATATATGATACAAAAATATATTTGTAAAAATATTGTAAATTATTTAATATATTAAATATTATTTTCTTCATAATAATATTTAATATACTAAATAATAAGAAAATACAAAATATAAATGTGTATAATGCATATTATATAATTTTACAACCAAAATAAAATTATATAAAAATATTCTAAAAAATGTAAAAAGAAATGTACTAAAATGTTTGCTTTTTCTCATAACATATGATAAATAATAAAAATCAAAGTGTTTATAATTAAATAACTAAAAATATATTTACTTTACTATTACATGACTATACTTCAGAAAATTTACCATTTTTCAAAACTAAAAAAAATATGTATGTAAAAATATATTTTTAATTTTGCAAATGTACATAAAAAGTATGTTACAAATGTATTATACTTTCTAATAAATTCTGAATATCAAAATTTCAGAATCATGTTTAAATAGTGTCAAAATTTGTATAACAAAACTAAATAAAAACAATTTAATTGTGAACAAAAAAAATACGTGTTTGCAAATAAAAACTAACATACGTCTCCTTTTTTATTTGATTGTACATATAAACTCTTTAAAAAACTACATAATAAACAACAAAAATTTACTATTCCTAACTCCAAAACTAACTAAACTCAGGGAAAATGCTGGCTAATTAACTATAATAAATTACTATTTCAACTCCAAAAGCAACTAAACTCAGGGAAAATGCTGGCTAATTAACCATAATAAATTACTATTTCAACTCCAAAAGCAACTAAACTCAGGGAAAGTGCTGGATAATAAACCCCAAAAAATTACTATGCCAACTCCAAAACCAAGTAAACTCAGGGAAAGTGCTGGATAATAAACCATAATAAGTTACTTTTCCAATTCCAAAACCAACTAAACTCAAAGAAAGTGCTGGATAATAAACCCCCAAAAAATTACAATTCCTAACTCCAAAATAAAAAAACTAAAGGAAAATGCTACATATTTTTAAAATTACAAATATGTAAAAATATAAAATATTTCAAAACTATAAAAAAAAACAAAAAATTCCAACTCCAAAACCAACTAAACTCAGGGAAAGTGCTGGATAATAAACCATAATAAATTACTATTCTAACTCTAAAACCAACTAAACTCAAAGAAAGTGCTGGATAATATACCATAATAAATTACTATTCCAACTCTAAAACCAACTAAACTCAGGGAAAGTGATGTATAATAAACCCAAAAAAAGTACTATTCGAACTCCAAAACCAACTAAATTCAGGGAAAGTGCTGGATAATAAACAATAATAAATTACTATTCCAACTCCAAAACCAACTAAACTCAGGGAAAGTGCTGGATAACAAACCATAATAAATTACTATTCCAACTCCAAAACCAACTAAACTCCAAGAAAGTGCTGGATAATAAACAATAATAAAGCACTATTCCAACTCCAAAACCAACTAAACTCAGGGAAAGTGCTGGATAATATACCATAATAAATTACTATTCCAACTCTAAAACCAACTAAACTCAGGGAAAGTGATGTATAATAAACCCAAAGAAATTACTATTCCAACTCCAAAACCAACTAAATTCAGGGAAAGTGCTGGATAATAAACAATAATAAATCACTATTCCAACTCCAAAACCAACTAAACTCAGGGAAAGTGCTGGATACTAAACCATAATAAGTTACTATTACAACTCCAAAACTAACCCTGGACGTAGTTCGCGTAGTAGCGCTACGCGTAGCTACGCAAAGTGCACTTCGCACTACGCGAGCTACGCGTAGCACTACGCGAACTGCATAGTGCAGTAGGAAATGCTGTTCGCAATGATTGCACAGTGCCGGATGCTTGTCTGCACTGTGCAATCATTGCAAACAGCATCTTGCACAGTGCAAGCGGTCGTTTTCTGCCGCTCGAGTAGATTTGTACTCGAGCGGCAGTTTTCTCAACGGGGACTGGTAGTTTCTCACCGCGAGCGGTCGCGAGCATACGCGACCACTCGCAATGAGAAACCTGACCTCCCCGCGTTGAGAATCTCGCCGGGAGGTTTATTTTCCACGCTTGCGATCGGCAATTTGATGTTGCTGATCGCGAACGAGGAAAAAGTCACGCCGGGATGTCATTATGCTCGCTCGCGGTCGCCAACTTGACGTTGAGGACCGCGAGCAAGCAAAAAATGCCCGCTACGCTACGCGTTTTTGCACTGTGCTACATGAAATTCGCGTAGTGCGTAGTTGCGCAAACTACGCAAACTACGCAAGCGTAGTGTAGTTTTCCGCCCAGGCCTATCCAAAACCAACTAAACTCAAAGAAAGTGCTGGATAATAAACCCCCTAAAAATTACTATTCCTAACTCCAAAACAAAAAAACTAAAGGAAAATGCTACAAATTTTAAAAATTACAAATATGTAAAAATATTAAATATTTCAAAACTATAATAAAAAAAAAAAAATCCAACTCCAAAACCAATTAAACTCAGGGAAAGTGCTGGGTAATAAACCAGAACAAATTACTATTCCAACTCCAAAACCAACTAAACTCAAAGAAAGTGCTGGATAATATACCATAATAAATTACTATTCCAACTCTAAAACCAACCAAACTCAGGGAAAGTGATGTATAATAAACCCAAAGAAATTACTATTCCAACTCCAAAACCAACCAAACTCAGGGAAAGTGCTGGATAATAAACCCATAAAAATTACTATCCGAACTCCAAAACCAACTAAATTCAGGGAAAGTGCTGGATAATAAACAATAATAAATTACTATTCCAACTCCAAAACCAACTAAACTCAGGGAAAGTGCTGGATAATAACCCCCCAAAACATTACTATTCTAACTCCAAAACAAAAAAACTAAAGAAAAATGCTACATATTTTAAAAATTACAAATATGTAAAAATATCAAATATTTCAAAACTATAAAAAAAAAAATCCAGCTCCAAAACCAGCTAAACTCAGGGAAAGTACTGGGTAATAAACCATAATAAATTACTATTCCAACTCCAAAACCAACTAAACTCCAAGAAAGTGCTGGATAATAAACAATAATAAAGCACTATTCCAACTCCAAAACCAACTAAACTCAGGGAAAGTACTGGATAATAAACCATAATAAATTACTATTCCAACTCCAAAACCAACTGAACTCAGGGACAGTGCTGGATAATAAACCCAAAACAATTACTATTCCAACTCCAAAGCCAACTAAACTCAGGGAAAGTGCTGGATAATAAACCATAATAAATTACTATTCCAACTCCAAAACCAACTAAACTCAGGGAAAGTGCTGGATAATAAACCATAATAAGTTACTATTCCAACTCCAAAACCAACTAAACTCAAAGAAAGTGGTGGATAATAAACCCCCCAAAAATTACTATTCGTAACTCCAAAACAAAAAAAACTAAAGGAAAATGTTACATATTTTAAAGATTACAAATATGTAAAAATATAAAATATTTCAAAACTGTAAAAAAAAAAAAAAATTCCTACTCCAAAACCAACTAAACTCATGGAAAGTACTGGATAATAAACCATAATAAATTACTATTCCAACTCCAAAACCAACTAAACTCAAAGAAAGTGCTGGATAATAAGCCATAATAAATTACTATTCCAACTTCAAAAACAAATAAACTCAAAGAAAGTGCTGGATAATAAACCCCCCCAAAATTACTATTCCTAATTCCAAAACAAAAGAACTAAACGAAAATGCTCCATATTTTAAAAATTACAAATATGTAAAAATATAAAATATTTCAAAACTATGAAAGACTCAAAGAAATTAAAAAATTATAATAAAAAAAAAAATCTTTTTATTAAATTGACAGGAAACATAACAGTTTATAAATGTTTAAAGCCCTTTGGGGGGTCATTATGATGGCGGTGAAAATGCCACCGGCAGCATGCCGGTGGCGGTTTCACCGCCATCGTAAAGCAGTTCTCCGCCCGCCAAATTACAATGGCGGGTACTGTGCTGGAGGACACAAAGTCCGTCCACCACGGGTCTGCCACAGGCAATCGTTATGATTGCCTGGCGGACCCACCATTCATCTACAATATAGTCGGGGAGCCTAGCAGGCACCGTCCGTCATATTACGATGATGCCTCCCCACAAGCTGGTGTATGGCGGTGAAACCGCCATTCACAGGCTGGCGGGATTGCATTTAGGGGCACGCAGCGGGCCCCCCTTGTGTTGGGGGAGGGGTGTGTGCACTGGGGGGGTACCTATGGTACCCCCCTACATTTCCCTGCACCAGGTGGCAGTCACTGCGTGGTGCCTGCCACGTAGTGCAGGGAAATGCAAACAGTGCATTTAGGACATTGCAGCGGGTGCTGCAGCCAGCAGCACCCTCTGCAATGTCAGAGATACACGATGCGACCGCCACAGTGGTGGTCGCATCATAATCTCATGTGCGGGACCGCCGCATTACAGGCAGACGGTCCCAAGCCCCGGCACGATGGCGGACGGACGGAAGTCCGTCCGCCATCGTAATGACCTCCTTTGTCATTATTTATACGTTTTGCAGTACTGGGTATATCTCTTTTGCCATCCAACCCTTTCGCTTTCTGTACTTCTTCTAGTACTCTTACGGCGGGTCATTTATATGATGTATTCTCCTCTGACACAAATTACCACGGTATACATTCCACATGTCCCAAATTTGCTCCCACTTCTTGGGGCACCTCCTACTGGCATATACCGTCTTCTCTGCCATCATACACCAATCAAGGTCTCTCTCCCTTTCTTGTAAGCTCGGCATCTCCGGGGCCCCCCAATGTTGGGCAAAATTTCGTTTTGCGATTATAAGCCCCAGTGTGACCCAGATCCGCCCTTTCTCACTAAGATATGTGGGTTCCCATGCGTTGAGGAGACACCAGCCTGGAGTGGGTGTCAAATCTATCCCTGTGACTTCAGACATCTTTTGTGTGGTGGATTTCCAGTATTGCTGTAATCTAGGGCATTCCCAGATCATGTGAAAGTATGTTCCCTCCATGCCACACCCTTTCCCACAGGAGGCATCCTCTATCTTTCCCATGCTTGCTAGGCGACTACGCGAATAATAGGTTCTGTGGAGTATCTTCCATTGCACCAATCAAAACTTGATCAATAGTGCCACTTCTTTCGGGGACGACAATGCGTCCCGCCATTACTCATCCTGAATTATACCTATGTCAATCTGCCATCTGTCTCTAAGTTTGGTGAGGGGTCTGGGGAGATGTTTATTAATTTCTAGTAAGTTAAGGATATTGCTTTTTTAGCCATATGGTCAATTAGAACTCTGTCTTCCAGCGGAGAGGACTCCGGGAGCACCGTGCCCTTGGGGATCGCTCCCTGCAATGCATGTTTAATCTGTAGGTATCAAAAGGTTTCTGCACTAGATAGTTCGTATTCTTGTTGAAGTGTTGCGAATGGTTGTACGTCACCCCTCACCCACAGATCTCCCACCCGGCAAATCCCTATAAGGTCCCATTTATCAAACCATAGATAGTTGCCCATGTGTCCTAGTACTTCTGCATCCCAGAGTGGGGTGTGTTGCATGATCTTATTTTCCCACTCCATCTGCTTCTGGGCCATTTGCCACAGTTGAATCATGGTTTTTGTTGGTCCTGTTAACTCCATGTGCCTTGGTGAGGTGTACAACGCTCTCACGTATCCCCTCTTCCTAAAAACATATCTGCCCATATGATACGCTGGATCTTCCGGCGAATGGTACATGTATTGATTAATAGCCACCAACTGAGACGCCCAATAGTATCTCCATATTTCAGGCAATGCGATTCCACCATCGTACCATCCCAAAACTAGTTTTTGGTCCGCAATTCTCGCTGGCTTTCCTTCCCATAATAACTTTCTTTGTTTGTTTTCTATTGCCGTAAAGTATTTGGGAGGTTATCGCGTGTGGTGTATTCTGTAAAATATAAAGAAAACGGGGGAATGCAGTCTTCTTGAAGAGGGCTGCCCTCCTGAGCAGGGAGAGAGGCAGCATCTTCCAGTGGCTCACATCTTCTTGTAGGCGCCACAGGGGGGGCAACAAGTTAAAAGGTTTGGATCTGTTGTTATGAACATGCCCAGATAGCGGAATCCCTCCATTACTACTTCCGCCTCACAGTAAGCAGGAATTGTCGGGGGTATACCTTTTAGCACATAGATTGTGGATTTGGACCAATTTATATTATAGCCTGAGTATCTCCCAAAGTTGGTAAATATATTCAAAACCCTATGAATTGAGTGTTTTTATGGGATGCCAAATATAAGAGGATGATTCCAAAAGCGCGATCCTCAAGTTTGAGGGGCGTCCCCCACTTGCACTCAAATAGCAGTAGTTCAGTAAAACTCTTTGTCAATAATGTTCTTTTTCAATTGAATTTATTGAAATTTCTCAATAGTATTCATAGCTGATATTCATAATTCCGTCATTATGATAATTTTATCACTCTTCATTCGATATCATTATTTACAAAGGCCCAATGCATTTCGGGCTATGGCCCTTCATCAGGGGCGTGGTATCTAGTGTAAGCTGGTAAGTTGCATCCGATTTGACATCAAAGTGATGACAAACATTTTGGAGTCACACCATGTGCCGAGTGTGCATCGGTACGGCGTTCTCGGTCAAGGTGTAGCGGATGTGGGATACATTAGGGTGCGTTTGTCTATTTTACTTTTATCCTTTGAAATATAAGAGGATGTCATAGGCATATAGGGATATTCTGTCCCCCCATTCATGAGTCCAGCGCAATCCCCTGACCAATAGGTCCCTACGGACCCAAGAAGCCAAAGGCTCCAACATTAGTGCAAAAATCAGGGGCGACAGAGGACACCCTTGCCTCGTTCCTCTCCTCAGGGGGAATCTACGGGATGTTGTATTATTGACCACCACTTGTGCCATAGGATCAGTGTATAGCAGCTTGATCCACGCCCTGTAGTTAGGACCAAACCACATTTTCTCCAACACTGCAAACATATATGGCCACTCTATGGTCGAAAGCCATCCGGGCATCGAGAGACATGACCACTGCATCCTCCTGTATTGTTTCCACCCTTCCCAGCACTCCGTTAAGCCTTAGCAGATTGAGCGCTGTGTTCCTACCTGCCATGAAGCCACACTGGTCCAGGTGTACCAATCGCAGAATGACCTGGATGACGCGATCGGCAAATACCTTGGCAAGGATTTTTGCTTGAGCGTTTATCAGTGAGATAGGCCGATATGACGTGCATTTGTCTTTTGGTTTGCCCACTTTGTGGATCACCACAATTGATGCAAGATGCTGATCCTCAGGCAGAGCTCCTAGTTCTCAACACTCATTATACATGTTTTTGAGATGAGGGGTCAACACGGTTGAGGCGATTTTATATAGCTTAATCGAGAGGCCATTGTGTCCTGGTGCTTTCCCCGATCGTATATTTTGGATCACCTGTGCTATCTCTTCCTCTGTTATGTCTCCCTCAGTTAGAGTCAGGGCCTCTGCATCTAGGGCCGGCATGGGCACATCGTTCAGCAATTCCTTCACCTCTTCTATTGTTGATAGCCTGGAGGGCGAATACACCTCAGTGTAGTAGGTTGCGAACTCGTTCGCAATGGTTTGGGGCTCCCTAAGTTGCTCACCTACTTTAGAGGTTAGTGTGGTGACTATTCTATTGGCTCGTTCCCTCTGGTCTGTATAGTATTTATAACCAACATTCTTAAATTACTCCCCACCCTTATTCCCTAGGAAACCCAACATCGCTGCTCCTAAATTTTTTGCACAAGATTAAAAAAATATGAAAAAATTTAAATAAATATTTTTAAATTACTCCCCACCCTTATCCCCTATAAACCCAACATCCCACTCCTAAAATTTTACAAAAATGTAAAAATTATTTAACATTTTAAACAAATATTTTTAAATTACTACCAACCCTTATCCCCTATAAACCCAACATCCCGCTCCTAAAAATAAATTAATATACAATAAAAACAAACATTTTCACATAAAAAAATAAATTGAAAAATATAAAATAACTACTACCAAATTAATTAAAAAAAACATTAAACAAAAACATAAAAACAGTAAATATTATTTACAACAATATATTTGCCATCGATATTTACAAATTCGATATTTCTACATTACACGAAAATCGATATTTTAAACAACGAAAAAACTTACCTCGATATTTTCCACCATCGATATTCTTGACTCGTTTTTCATGCAATTCGATATTTTGACGTTAATATTCTGTCTCTGCACCAACTGCAGGTCAACCCAGCAAAGCACACAGCAAAGGGGCATTACTCCTCCTGGCAGCTCTTACAACTCTTCTTCCTTGCATGTTCCTTAGTCCAGCAGTAATCTAAAGTTCTGGGGTCTGGGCCCCAATATTTCTACCACATATTTCTTTGTTCTCTTGTTAAAAAAGTCCCTCAGCTCAGTCCAAACCAGTTCTGTCCTTTCTGGCCCAGCATCCTGGCAGGAGGTGGAGACAGCATTGTGCAAGGGAGACAAGGCCTATTCAGGTGCAAGGGAAATCTCCTCCCACCACTCTAAATGCAGACTGGCTGATGAGGGGTGTTACCCTGAAACCGGTCCCAGGATGCTTGTTTCCAGGGCAGGAAAGACATGGCTTTGCAGTTTGGGCTGGACTGTTCCCATGAGGCACAGGGTCAAGACTGATTTGCATTTAGCTGTGTCTGAACTGGGGTAGTGAAGTGAGCTGAAGAACGATGATGGATTCAACCCAGATCTGTGACTGGGGGTGAGTGCTTCATCACCTTGTGTTTAGTTTTAGAAAGTGGGAATTTTTCTGCTCTTACTACTCTGTGTGTCCGCAGCCTGTCTCCAATACACGTCTGGAACGGGTGACCTCTAGACAGCCACAAACAGAGGAAGGGTAGGTACGACAGAGAACTCATCTTCATTAATCTGCATTCTGATAGCTCTTCCTGGGTAGGAAGAGAGGGAAGATTTGACACTTACACCTGAATAGGCAGTTTCCTGTTTCTCGCACAAAGGGCTGAATACCCCCTACTGAGAGTTTGGAGCCAGGGCTGGCAAAAAAGGGCTTGTGTGTGCTTGAAAGACCCTTCTTTGAAGTGACTTCCACTTAAAAGGCATAACTTAGTGTAAGTACTAGGGTTCTGACCCTACCAAGACAGTACACTACTGGACCTGTGAAGAACTTTGTCAGCATTAAAGACTGCTGTGCTACAAGGATTGCCACTCTGCTTGACTACTGCTCTGGAAGAACTGTTTTTCTGCTTTCCTGTGCTGTCTTGCTGCCTGCTGATCTCTGCCCTGCTGAGGACAAGGTCTGCACCCATCTCACTTGAACCCAGAGTGACTCCAACGGCTTGCTTGCTTGCCTTGCCGCCTGTTCTGAAGTCTCAGGGCCATCAAAGACTGAGAAAACTCAGTATTTTACTGACAAGATCTATCAAGCTAAAAACTTGTCAAGTGAACTTTTTAAAACTATCAATTCACTCTCCAGCTTTGGTTCAATTAATACAGTGACACAGAGCCAGTCAATGAGCGACAATCTAGCTAACTTTTTCAGGGCCAAGGTTGAAGCAGTATATTATTACTTCGACCTGAGACACCATAATAACACTGATGTTGCAGGAAAAGAGCAGTAGGACCAGGTAAACAGGAGCTCAATGAGTTTCCTACTTCCTACTAAAGAAGGAGTGTTCGAGCTTATTATCCATACTAAGGGGGTCATTATGATGGCGGGCGGATCGCCCCCGCCGGGCCGGCGGTAGTCATCGCCAGTTCGGCGGGGCGATCCGCCCGCCATACGTGAGCAAAGACCCCCTGCCATATTATGATGGCTGGGGGGTCCGCGGCGGACGGAAAGACCGTCCTGCCGCCCCGGTCGACTCGTCGACCGGCGGAGAACAGGGATAATATGGTGGCGGTGTTCTCCAAGACACCGCCATCCATATTATGATGCCAGCGGATCAGCTTTTCTACATAGGCGTTGCCGCCATGGGAAAGGCATACGGTCTTGCATTTGGGAAGCCCGATGCGGGCCCCCAGGATGTTGGGGGGGTGGGGGGTGCACATGGGGGGTACCTGTGGTACACCCCTGCATTTGTATGCACAAGGTGGCAGGCACCGCGCGGTGCCTGTCATGTTGTGCATGCAAATGCACGACTTGCATTCACAGCATTGTGGCGGACGGTACGGTGAGCACCGCCCGCCACAATGATGTGAATAGGGCTTGCCACGGTGGCATCGTAATATCGAGTGCGGGACCGCCGCACCCCTTGCGGACGGTCACGCATTCCGCTGCAGTGGCGGGCGGACTTTCTCCGCCCTTTCAAAAAAAGAGAGGAACCCTTGGACACCCAAAGGACTAGGGTTAAGACAAAAGGTAAAAATATTGTCCTCTGGGATTGTTTTAATATATTGTTTCATTCGCACCTTCTTTCATATGCCAAGCTCTGACTCCGCACACACACTCACCATTCATAAAGGTCACCGCCAACTGGTGGCTACAATGTATTGGCACAAACACCCTATTGTTCATAAGGCAATGATTGTAATTTATTAAAACCATTTATTATTTTATACAAAATTAAAAAAATTTTTAGTTACAAGTTAAAACCATTTTTGTCCATACCATCATCATGAAAAATATGAAACAATACTAAAAACAATTAATCACATTCACAATACTACAAAAAATCATAACACGAGAGTTAAAAACAGACATTAATCTTTGTCATAAATCGCCATAATCCAACGGTTAAACTTATGTACAAACACCCTGGTGCCTTATGTATCATCAATATCTAGGGTGATGTTCAGTATAGATGGATTTATGGCAACAGAAAAGGCGCGACGCTTTATCAAGGCTTTATCTCATTCCACCTTCTTTATCAAGACCGTTATATTATGTACTCCCGTCCTTTAAAAATTAAATGGGCAGGTGAACGATGTTTCACTTCTGTAATGTACGTAATAAAAATTGTTATGCTCTTCCATCCATCTATAAGGCTTGTAATTCTTTTAATTGGTATGAATCTCCTAGATGAGCCCACTAAGGCGTGACTATGCCAGTCCCCTGTTTTATAATTCCATCACACGCATCTGGCTTGTTTTGAGCTCGTTAAAATCAATAATGAAGTATACCCGCTTGTATTTCAAATGTGCGCTTATTATTTCAAGCTCAGTAAAAAGGAATGCTTATCCTTTAGAAGTCTGTTCCTCATGCAACTTTCGTCTGTTCCTTTTCACCTCAGAGCATATTATACCTTGCTCTTGTCGAGTAACCAAACTGGCGGCCCCTACTTCCGTCCGAGTTGTTTGTAATGATCACTTTCTCCGCCCGCCATCGTAATGACCTCCTAAATCTGGAGCCTCCGAAAATATTACTTGCAGTAGCAGAGAATGTTGCAGCCGCCCTCACTTCTCTAGTAAATAATATCATTACATCAGGGCAGTTCCCAACGGAATAGAAAAAGGTTTCAATATTTACACTGTTAAAAAAAGTATCTCTTAAGCCAGCAGAGGAAAAGAATTACTGCCTGATCTCCCGTCTACCAATGCCAGTCAAAGTTCTCGAAAAACATTGTAATACTATTCTTTCAGAATTTTGAATAAAAACAAAATTCTTGATGAAGCCCAACATGGCTTTATAATGAATTATAGTACTGAAACCATGCTGGTTGCAGCCACAGAGGAGATAAGATCCACTTTGGGCAATGGGGGGTAGGCTGCAGTCATTCTTTTAGCTCTGTATGCAGCTTTTGACACCATGAGTCATGTTGTCCTTTTAGACTGTTTAGCCAATACAGGGCTACGTGAATCTGCAATAAATCTCCTCCAATCTTTTCTTATGAATGGAGAGCAGTTGGTCTCCCTTGTGGAATTGAGATCAAAACCCTTCTCATTGCTGTGCGGGGTTCCACAAGGGTCATCACTGAGCCCTACACTTTCTAATGTTTATGTGGCCCCGTTAGCCAAATTGATTCAATCCTTTGGTTTTCAACACCCATCACTGCAACAATTGCATGTGTGAGGTTGTCAAATGGATGAAATGTAAAGTCAAAGAAAGAAGAAATAGTTTATTGTTTGGTTCATTAAAACCATGACAAAAATAGACAATGTACAATAATACAATTTCAGTATCAAAATGCAGCAAAGTATAGCGATAAAATATCTTAATTAGAAGAAAACTTTGAGTGGCACCGCGTAAGTCAATGAGCACCATGTGTGTGGCTAGCCTAAGCTCGTGGTATTCAAAACTAGCCATATCTAAAAGCGCAGACTTCATTCTACATTTCGTATCAAATACGCATTTCATCTATGGTCAGAGCACATTGTACAAGGTTAAAAATGTATGTTCGGTGTAAAAATATGCAATGTGTGCTCTAGCCTAATTCATCTTGAGCATAAAGTGCATTGTGCTCACAGGAACTATCGCGCATATTTACTTCTTACGTGGGAGCCTAGTACCCTTTCTTTAAGAGGATATTAGGTCTAAGAAATGGGCTGGGAGAATTTACACACCATTTTTGAGCCTAGGTGTTCCTAGGTTGCATGTGGTAGCTAGGCATATAGAGTCATTATGCCCTAAAATCACAAACTTCATTCTAATTATCTTACAGCAGACACATTTCACCCAAGATTAATGTGCAGTGTGCAAGGTTAAGGGAATATGTTCAGTGTGCAAATATGCAAAGTAAGCTCTTGCCTGATTTGCTGAACGCATAAAGTACATTGTGCTCACAGGATCTATTGCACATGTTTGTTTTTTTCATGGCGGCATTGGTACATCCCTTCTGTTAGAGAGTATTAAGAATGCAATGTGGGCAGAGTAAATTTACACTCCATTATTAAATGTGGCTGTTCCTAGATTGCATAAATTGCTTGGGCGTGTTTAAGAGTACATTGTGCCCTCAGACTCATTGTGTTTTTTTGATTAGTTAAAACAATGAAGACATTTTTCAACTATTAAGCGAATTTGGCGTAATTTCTTAGAGCATCTTGAGTCTGTGCGATGCCCTGTGCGACAGTTGATATTTTGCCAAGTTAAAATTATAAAGCAGTACAGTTAAAATGCTTAACATTCAATGTATCTTCAGATTCACGAAGGTCGAAGTTATTAAAATTATTTATTGTATCCCCCCTACCCCTGCTGCATTTGTAACAGTTTGCTAACTTGTTGAAGAAACTTTGTTGTCCTGCAAGAGAGCTGCAGCATCTGACTATTTAATAAAGCCATCACAGCGGGTTGAAAAGATCTTATCTGCAGTGACCGGAGAGCTGGAAGAATAAATTGTCGTCTCAATTGGCTTACGGCAGCACAAATACACAAAAAATGTTGGACTCTCTTTCGACATAGATTGGTCAGTCAGGTTTGTCTCCACAATGGAACCTGATCTTTTGAAGAAAAAGCTGCCAGTCGAACGAGGAGTAGGGAATGCTGTATTGTTGGAGATATATGATTTACAAGATATTGCTGCGGAAACCAGTCCCCATACGAAGATAAAACCATCCATCCGTGTTTTTTTTTGGCTAGCGCTGCTTTATCCAGTAACCAGGCTTGCTGTTTAGCTGCTTGTAATGTAAAGTTTTTTTTTAAAAATATCTTTTTATTTAAAAAAACAGCAAAGCCATTACAATCACCACAATTGGAGAATAATATCCTTCCTTTTCTCTTGGTTACATTTTACATTCATAGCGCTTTGGAAGGACCCTTTAAGAGATGGTTCAACCATTTTTTTCCTCTCTTTAATCAATTTCCTCCTATATATTCTCCCACCCCCTCTGCAGCTCTGGGGGAGCAAAAGGGGTACCTCTGTAAACATTCCATTTTTCCCACACCTTACCCCACTTTTGTGGGCACCCTCTATTTGTATGGACCCCCTTCTCCACCACCATACACCAGTCCATAACCATTTCCCAGTCCCCCAAGGAGGGCGTCGTTTCAACTCCCCATAATAGTGCTATATTTCTTTTGGCGATCATCAGGGCTAGTGTCATTCCGATTTGGTCCCACCGCCCCAGATCTGTCCCTTCCCACACATTCAGGAGACACCATTTTGTCGATGTACACAGCTCACTCCGATATACTACATTCAAACACTGGATTACAGTAGCCCAATACTCTTGAATTTTGGTACAAGCCCATATTATATGAAAAAATGTCCCTTCCAACCCTCATCCTCTCTGACAGGATGCATCGGTTTGTTTCCCCGTCTTTACCAGTGTGGAGCATGCGATGTAGGCTCTGTGAAGGATTTTTAGTTGCACCAGGCGAAAGCGGGCTCTAATGGCTACCTCTCGCGGGGAGGCAAGTGCCTCTATCCAGTCCTCTTCTTGCAGCTCCGGAATGTCTCCCTCCCATTTTTCCCTTAAGTGGGTTAATTGGTCAGATGCATGATTTATTAGTTTCTTGTAAGTTAGTGAGATCGCCTTTTTGGTAATATGTTCTTCCAATAACCTGCACTCAAGTGGTGAGGACTCTGGGAAGGACTCCCCCTTGGGGAGGACAGCCTGCACGGCATGTGGGAGTCATATGTATTGGAATGCCTCTGTAGGGGCTAGGTTATACTCTTTCTGCAGATCTGCAAATGGTCTGGGACCCCCTCCCCTCCACACGTCCCCTACCTTCGAAATGCCCAGCAGGTCCCATTTGTCGAACCCCTGTCCCTCCCTCAATGTGTCGAGGAGTTGGGACTCCACAGCGGTGTCGCCTGTGTGATTTTATTTTTCCACCCCATCTCTCCCAATGTTTTATGCCAAGTCTGGACTGTGAGATCCGTAGGGCCCATCAGTTGGAGTTTATTGGGTGGGGTATATAGGGCCCTCAGGTACCCTCTGGGCCCTAGCATCAGTCGGTCCATCTGATACGCCGTTTTGTTCATGGGCTGGTGGGCCCATTGATTGACAACCATTAAGTGCGCTACTCTGTAGTAGTTTCGAATATCTGGGAGAGCTATTCCCCCCTTCATACCATCCCTTTGTGACTTTATTTAAAGCTATCCTTGGGCTCCCTCATCCCACAGCAGCTTCCTAACCTCACCCTGTATAGTTTTGAAGTAATAATCGGACACCGGGAAGGGTGTATTTTGGAGTACATAGAGAAAACGCTGCAGCGCTATCATTTTACACGGGGTTGCCCTGCCCAAAAGGGACAAAGGAAGTGTTCTCCAGTGCTGCACATCCTCCTTCAATCAGGTCAGAGGTGGAATAGATTTTTAGCTGTAAAGAGCTCTCTATTAGCTGTAACGAAAATACCCAGATATCGGAACCCCTCTACCATCACCTGAGCTTCACAGTCTCTCGGCATTCTCGTTGTCTGCCCATGTAAAATGAGGACCACTGATTTACACCAATTGATCGTGTAGCCTGAGAACCTTCGGCAGGTGGCAAAGACATTTAAGAGTCTGGCAATAGACGAGCTAGGCGATGCAACATATAAAAGAATATCGTCGGCATACAGCAAAATTTTATCTTCCCATTCGACTGGCCAATGAAGGCCCTGAATCAGCGGATCCATGCGGATCCAGATTGCTTGCGGCTCAAGGTCCAACGCGAAGAGTAGGGGTGAGAGGGGGCAGGCCTGTCTGGTCCCCCGATATAGATGAAAAACTCGTGAGATCCTATCATTCACCTTCACATTCGCCAGTGGTGCCGTATACAGGAGCTGAACCCATGCTCGAAATCGCGGACCCACCCCCATATTTTCCAGCACTGCAAGTAGAAAGGGCCATTCAATCATGTCGAATGCCATGCGGGCGTCTAGGGACAGCACTGCTGCGTCCTCTTGTATTCTATTCACTCGACCCAAGACCCCCTGGAACTGGCGCAGATTAAGGGCAGTGTTTCGGCCCGGCATGAACCTAGATTGGTCTGGGTGTATCACTTTCGGTAGGACATTAATTAGTCGGCGTGCCAATAGCTTAGCGAGGATTTTGACCTCTGCGTTTAATAGGGAGATTGGACGATATGACCCACACTGATCCCTTGGCTTTCCTTCTTTGTGGATTACTACTATTGAGGCTATTCTCTGATCTTGGGGTAATATGCCTGTCTCCAACCTTTCTTCATACATTCTCAGCAAATGGGATACTGTGTGTTTCGCCATGGCTTTGTATAATTCAACTGGTATTCCATTTGGGCCTAGCGCTTTCCCTGATTTGACCTCTCTGAGGACCTGCTGCAATTCTTCAGGAGTCAGCTCTTCATCTAGCGTTTGGACTTCTTCTTGTGTTAGTGGGGGGAGGGGTCTATCTTTAAGGAGCTCCAGCGCTTCCTGGGTTGTAACCGAGGATTCAGAAGCATAGATATTTTCATAGTAATTAGCGAATTCCTCTGCAATATCTTGCAGGTCTATGCGGGTCATCCCGTCCTCCGAGCTAATATCGGTCACCCATCGATTGGCTTTGTCATGTTTGTCAAGCCAGGCGATAAGCCTCCCTGCCTTGTCCCCATGTTCATACACACGATACCTCGTCTCTTCCATAGAAGCATAAGCTGAACCCATCGCTAGGTCTCTATATTCTTGTTGTTTGCGACATAAAAAGTGTTTTGTGTCATCGTTGTCTATTCTGACTACTAGCTGTTCTAAGTCGAGTATGCTCTGTTCCACCTCCTCTATCTCCTTTTTATTAATCACGGTTATGACCTATTGTACATGATAATGCTTGCCCTCTAATGACAGTTTTGTAAGGCTCCCAGAGTGTCATTGTTGATACCACCGAGGTGTCATTTTACTTGAAATAGTTTACAGTCGCCTTAGTCAGACCTTCTATAATCTTGGGAGTTGTCAAATACCTGGTATTAATTGGGATTGTGTTCCACAACCGTTGTTTACTGACTGAATATTTTACCCAAACTGTGGAGTGATCAGATATTCCTCGAGGCAGATGTCCAGCCTCGCTGAAACCCGGAATTTGGTTGGAGGGTGCAATTAGGAGGTCTATCCTGGAGCGACTGTTATGTACAGTCAAATGAAATGTGTATTCTCGCTGACGCGGATTTCGGGCTCTCCAGATGTCGCTAAGGCCAAGCGCTCTGATAAAGTCGGCCAACTGTGTCTGTGCTTCGTAGGTAGATGACACCCTAGATGACCTTAGTTTGTCATCTAGGGTCATATTAAAATCACCGCCAATGATAAGATGGCCTGCCGGGAATTCCAGAAGGAGTTTCCCCAGATCCGGGAGCGTCACGTTTGTCAAGGTCAGAGGTACGTACACTGAGAGTATATTAATATCTCTCCCTCTGATTTCCCGGAGAGGGCTGCATATCTGCCCAATTTATCCGCCCATGTCTTTTCGATTCTCAGAGGGAATTGCTTCTTAAGGAGTATCCCGGAGCCCCTGGAGCTAGTGGTGAAAACAGACTGAGTCTCCATCCTATACCCCCACCTGTCTAGTGCCTTACATTTATTGCCTAGCAAATGGGTTTCTTGCAGTAGTGTTACATTCGGTAAATGACATTTAATAAACTGCAGCACTATCCCCCTTTTAATTTGATCCCCCAAGCCATTGTCATTCCACATCAACAGCTTCAGTTCCGGTATCAACTTGTGGGCCATAATAGATCGTGGAAGGGCATGAACTTTTGCAGAGTCTCAGGGAAACTCTTCTCTCTAGGTCATACTGATCACCAGATCGCCAAGTGAACTTCAGGTGTGTGCGCTATTGTGTGGTGATTTTTACTGATATCTAGGCAAATATACTGTACAAACAAAACAAAACTCAGTATCACCTGACGGTTGACTAACTCCCCCAACCCCGGCTCCCTTAATGCTGCCCTCCCCCGCCCTGCCAGGCAGACCCCCATCCCGCCTCCCCCAACTTAGCAGCGTGCCTGTCGTCCCTCCCCCATTTAGAATACTGTCGGGCAAACGTGTGCCTCACGCCGTCCCAGCCACCCGCCCCTACAGTTAATGCTCAAGACAGCAATTGTTACCCAAACCTTGTAATTTCATGTGTCCAAAGTCTGTCACTGTACGGTGCCTTATATCCAGTTTTTGTCCCTCTTTAGTTGACCCATTTACCTCGCCCCACCTGTGGCCATAACAGTCAGTTCCGGGTAGACCCTCCCAATGACGCACTTCACTGATCAAGTCAAATCCATCTCACCTTTTGCCCTTGAGTTGTCTTGGAGCTCAGTCACTCTCTCTTGCAGTGATGGAATCTCCTCAGCACTGTCCCCCCCCTGCGTAACTGTTGGTCGTTCTGGACGCTTGCCTGGGTCTTGATCCTTGGTTCCATTTGGCTGGGGGCGCCCCACTGTGCGCCAGCCCTCCAACCATGCCCATGTCTCCTCCGGTGACTCGAAGAACCATGCTTTGCCCCCTTCCTCCACTCTGAACTTCACCGGGTATAACATTGAGTATTCCACTTTCTTTTTACTCAGCTCTTGCTTCACCGCCAGGAATGTGCACCTTTGTTTCTGCACTTTTTGGGTATAATCCGGGAAGAAAGATAACTTTGCGTTCTCATAGCAAACCTGTGGGGCCACCCTGGCCGTCTGAAGTATTTCATCACGATCCCTATAGTTAAGGAAGTGGGCAAGGATAGGTCTCGGCAGAGCTCCAGGACGTGGTCTCCCTCCCGGGACTCTATGAGCTCTCTCCACTGTGAATAGTTTCGGAAGGGCCCGAGGTTGGAGAGGGTTCCCGATGAGGTTCTCAATGAATAGGTCCATGGCTGGGCCCTCTGCTCTCTCTGGCACCCCCAAAATCCGAACCTTATTTCTCTGTGATCTTCCCTCCAAGTCCACCAGCTTTGCCTCCAGGCTGGACGTCACATCCAAGAGTACCCCGACTTTTTCCTGCAGGGCTTTCGTATCTTGCGCAAGCGTTTCTGTGGTTTCTTCCACTTCTTGGAGCCTTGCCCCCATATTGCACAGATCCGCCCGTATCAGGGCCACCTATGCACCAACGTTGTCTATTCGCCCCTCCAGGGCCATTCGCACTCCCTTTATTGCTGCCATTATGTCCTGTAAAGAAAGGGATTCACCAGTCATCTGGTGCTGAGACCCCATCGTCATCTGTTCTCCAGAGGGCACCAGCCCCTCCTGGCCCTTAGGCAGGGTGAATTTGTCCAGTTTAGTTTGGTGCGATCCCTTCGGGACACGGACTCCAACCATTCTCACACCGGGGGACCAGTTCAGTGGCCTGGGGGAGGGGCGATGCCCCAGGGGAGCAAACCCTCTGCACAGCCTGTCAAGGCTCCCTTAAGCTCTCAGGCCCGCTGGTGCACTGTTCAGCACGGTGATCGAATGCTTACTCCCCTCTCCTGATAGTCCCAGTCTTGTGAGCCCAGGCTGGTCAACCTCTCACACCTCGAGCTGATTCACGGAGACCTGGGCCTCTTCACACAGGGCCAATCCCTCCACCTCTCCCCCATGCCACGCCACCACTCACTTTTCACCCACTCTTTGGGGTTCCAGATGCTGCCCGCTGCACCTGCCATTTCTGCTTAGCGGGTCGGATCCCCGTCTTTTACCCCACCAGCAATATGTCTCTTTAGTGGCGGTGAGGGGCCTCACTATCTCTGTGTGCAGTCGCCTTTTTCTTACAATCCCGTAGTCTCCAGTTGCAGGATGTTCTGATCGAGGCTCCGTCTTGATCCACTCTCCGGATCGATAGCCTGGTGTTCCGCCGCCTCTACAGTGATCGCAAGCTCTCGTCTGAGCTCCGCCCAGTTATGTCGTCAGCCCTCTCCATCGTCCGCTCTTCCATAATCAAGGCCGAGGCTTGCAGGTCGCCTCCAGACTGACATGTGCCTGTGGACTACATTGTATCGGGATCACCTCATGGAAAGTAAAAGTGAGAGTCCAAGAGCATATCAGCACCCTTAAGGCAGGGAAGTTGACGACATGATTGGTCTGGCATTTCCAGGAAGCGAAACACAATTGCAGGGATTTGAAGTGAACAGTGTTGGAGAGAGTAATGGGTGATGCATATGCAATAAAGTATTTGCTAGTCAGGAAGGAGGCTGGCTGGATTTTCTCAGAAAAAGTAGACCAAAGGGGTCTGAATGACACTATTGAATGGAATAGGGTAGGTAAATAAGGTCATGCTCCCTAACTGTTGTGCAATAGGAGGTGACATACATCAGGACGCATGGGCAATGGTGCCATTATTCGAATAACTGGTCATATATGTACATACACACACCTTCTATATATATGCACTAAAGCATGAAGGTGAGGGCAGCCTTACTCTGGCGCTGGCGTGGAGAGTTCGGGTGAGCATTGGGCCTTTTGAGGGCCACCATGGGCGAATACGATATGGGATTGTTTTATGTTCCTACACCTATATCGGGCATGCATATGGTTTAGTGCAGCAATACGTTGCCCCCTCCTCTTTATTTATTGACTGATGGTAACTTTTGAAAACCAATTCACGAAGTTGAGATATGGGAATTCAGAATTGTATTTTGTGCTGATTAAGTCCCCCGTTGCGCGATTTAGGGAACACCTTAATTCCTTAAAATATAGATGAAGTACTACAAAACCAACAGAGTAGCAAATTCGGCCACTGCAATGAGTAGCAAACACTAATTGCCATGTAGGTGACCGATGATAACTGTAAGATGGCGCCCGTGGATCTGATGTGTCTCTATTGGACTGGTGAAGCATCTAGTAACCGCCCCCGCCTCCGTTCGAGGTGTCGGATTGGTTACCAACTGTTCTCCATCCAGGTGAGAGGGAGGGCCCAATGACCCCCATCCGGGTCGCGGCCCAGTACATCACAAGGTGCACAAGTTGCTTCGGCGTCCGTGGAGTCGTCGAGCTTAGACCTCCAGTATAGCGGTGAGTGGGGAGATGTTAGGCAAATGGTAGCTGTGTGACTCACTCTTTGCCTCCAGATGCACAAACGGAGCGCAGGGTGCTGTTATTAACAGCGGGCGAGTGGGATGCCAAGTTTTAATTAATAGAGCTTCCGATGCATTATGAATGGGTCATGTTGTTACCTCCTGGCAAAGACCCCACATGCTTTCTAAAAACTTGAAGAGGGCATCGGAACACTATTTGGTAAATACAGGAAGTGTGACTTAATGTTGTTAGTATCAATACTGTCTAATGGTGAAAAAATGCCTGTATGTATTCACAGGTACACTGCTGGTGGCTGATTTTACTTTATGGGGAAAAGTTGTTAACTTCCTCAGTGAGTTGCTGGTAGGAGTCCACCTTGCAACTACTTGGTAATTATGGCATGAAATATACATACTTCAAGAGAAGTGTGGTAATGTCGACACAGAATAACAACTTGTGTGTGTGTTCTTTGTCTCTGGCACTATCTTTCTTTTATTTTGTTTGTCAACCACTACAGATCTTTTTAGAAGCATCAGTGAGGTGGAGATGCATCCCCGAGCCCTGATGAAATTGGCATAAAATGTGCTGAGGCAATAGAAACATGTCGGCCGTTCCAATTAAAATAGTCTAAACTATTGCCGTTCTTTTTAATCTGAGTGTGGACACTGTTGAAACTAAAGTATGTAGTGAAATAAGTGGGTCACAACTCATTTTAACTTAGAAATTTATTTTTCTTCTTTTGCACTTCACGGGGTCCAGGCTAGTTTGATGGATGATATGATCATCTACACGTTACTTTCGTCACCTTTTCTCACACAAATTTAAGACTTTGGCAAAACTTTTATTTCCCCTTTCTTTTCTTGTCATGAAAGTTACCGATGATGACAATGTGAGCAAACTGGTGAGTACCAACCAGTAATACAAAAGGGGATGATGGACGGAACGTTTGAGCCAATCAAACACTCACCCCCAGTCAACTGATCTGGGTTTAATCCATCATCATGTCTTTAGCTCACTCCACCACCCCAGTTCCGACATGGCCATATGCAAATCAGTCTGACCCTGTGCCTCATAGGAACAGTCCAGCCCGAACTGCCAAGCCATGTCTTCCCTGGACCGAAACAAGCATCCTAGGACCGGTTTCTGGCATTCCAGCCGTCATCAGCCAGGCTTGCTTGAATCCAGTGGCAAAGTGAGCAAGGGACCCACGTCTGGGCATACCCCACCAACTTAGGCGAACAAAGCGATACAAAAGGGGATGATGGACGGAGCGTTTGAGCCAATCAAACACTCACTCCAGTCAACTGATCTGGGTTTAATCCATCATCATTCTTTAGCTCACTCCATCACCCCAGTTCCGACATGGCCATATGCAAATCAGTCTGACCCTGTGCCTCATGGGAACAGTCCAGCCCGAACTGCCAAGCCATGTCTTCCCTGGACCGGAAACAAGCATCCTAGGACCGGTTTCTGGCATTCCAGCCGTCATCAGCCAGGCTTGCTTGAATCCAGTGGCAAAGTGAGCAAGGGACCCACGTCTGGGCATACACCGCCAACTTAGGGCGCAACAAAGCGATACAAAAAGGGGATGATGGACGGAGCGTTTGGAGCCAATCAAACACTCACCCCCAGTCAACTGATCTGGGTTTAATCCATCATCATTCTTTAGCTCACTCCACCACCCCAGTTCCGACATGGCCATATGCAAATCAGTCTGACCCTGTGCCTCATGGGAACAGTCCAGCCGGAACTGCCAAGCCATGTCTTCCTGGACTCAGAAACAAGCATCCTAGGACCGGTTTCTGGCATTCCCAGCCGTCATCAGCCAGGCTTGCTTGAATCCAGTGGCAAAGTGAGCAAGGGACCCACGTCTGGGCATACCCATAGCTTAGGGCTGAACAAAGCGATACAAAAGGGGATGATGGACGGAACGCTTGAGCCAATCAAACACTCACCCCCAGTCAACTGATCTGGGTTTAATCCATCATCATTCTTTAAGCTCACTCCACCACCCCAGTTCCGACACTGGCCATATGCAAATCAGTCTGACCCCAGTGCCTCATGGGAACAGTCAGCCCAGACTGCCAAGCCATGTGTTTCCTGGACCGAAACTAAGCATCTAGGACCGGTTTCTGGCATTTCAGCCGTCATCAGCCAGGCTTGCTTGAATCCAGTGGCAAAGTGAGCAAGGGACCCACGTCTGGGCATACCCCGGCCAACTTAGGGCGAACAAGCGATACAAAGGGCCATGTCTGAACTGGGGTGGTGGAGTGAGCTAAAGAATGATGATGGATTAAACCCAGATCAGTTGACTGGGGGTGAGTGTTTGATTGGCTCAAGCGTTCCGTCCTTCATCCCCTTTTGTATCGCTTTGGTCGCCCTAAGTTGGCGGGGGTATGCCCAGACGTGGGTCCCTTGCTCACTTTGCCACTGGATTCAAGCAAGCCTGGCTGATGACGGCTGAAATGCCAGAAACCGGTCCTAGGATGCTTGTTTCCGGTCCAGGGAAGACATGGCTTGGCAGTTCGGGCTGGACTGTTCCCATGAGGCACAGGGTCAGACTGATTTGCATATGGCCATGTCTGAACTGGGGTGGTGGAGTGAGCTAAAGAATGATGATGGATTAAACCCAGATCAGTTGACTGGGGGTGAGTGTTTGATTGGCTCAAACGTTCCGTCCTTCATCCCCTTTTGTATCGCTTTGGTCGCCCTAAGTTGGCGGGGGTATGCCCAGACGTGGGTCCCTTGCTCACTTTGCCACTGGATTCAAGCAAGCCTGGCTGATGACGGCTGAAATGCCAGAAACCGGTCCTAGGATGCTTGTTTCCGGTCCAGGGAAGACATGGCTTGGCAGTTCGGGCTGGACTGTTCCCATGAGGCACAGGGTCAGACTGATTTGCATATGGCCATGTCTGAACTGGGGTGGTGGAGTGAGCTAAAGAATGATGATGGATTAAACCCAGATCAGTTGACTGGGGGTGAGTGTTTGATTGGCTCAAGCGTTCCGTCCTTCATCCCCTTTTGTATCGCTTTGGTCGCCCTAAGTTGGCGGGGGTATGCCCAGACGTGGGTCCCTTGCTCACTTTGCCACTGGATTCAAGCAAGCCTGGCTGATGACGGCTGAAATGCCAGAAACCGGTCCTAGGATGCTTGTTTCCGGTCCAGGGAAGACATGGCTTGGCAGTTCGGGCTGGACTGTTCCCATGAGGCACAGGGTCAGACTGATTTGCATATGGCCATGTCTGAACTGGGGTGGTGGAGTGAGCTAAAGAATGATGATGGATTAAACCCAGATCAGTTGACTGGGGGTGAGTGTTTGATTGGCTCAAGCGTTCCGTCCTTCATCCCCTTTTGTATCGCTTTGGTCGCCCTAAGTTGGCGGGGGTATGCCCAGACGTGGGTCCCTTGCTCACTTTGCCACTGGATTCAAGCAAGCCTGGCTGATGACGGCTGAAATGCCAGAAACCGGTCCTAGGATGCTTGTTTCCGGTCCAGGGAAGACATGGCTTGGCAGTTCGGGCTGGACTGTTCCCATGAGGCACAGGGTCAGACTGATTTGCATATGGCCATGTCTGAACTGGGGTGGTGGAGTGAGCTAAAGAATGATGATGGATTAAACCCAGATCAGTTGACTGGGGGTGAGTGTTTGATTGGCTCAAGCGTTCCGTCCTTCATCCCCTTTTGTATCGCTTTGGTCGCCCTAAGTTGGCGGGGGTATGCCCAGACGTGGGTCCCTTGCTCACTTTGCCACTGGATTCAAGCAAGCCTGGCTGATGACGGCTGAAATGCCAGAAACCGGTCCTAGGATGCTTGTTTCCGGTCCAGGGAAGACATGGCTTGGCAGTTCGGGCTGGACTGTTCCCATGAGGCACAGGGTCAGACTGATTTGCATATGGCCATGTCTGAACTGGGGTGGTGGAGTGAGCTAAAGAATGATGATGGATTAAACCCAGATCAGTTGACTGGGGGTGAGTGTTTGATTGGCTCAAGCGTTCCGTCCTTCATCCCCTTTTGTATCGCTTTGGTCGCCCTAAGTTGGCGGGGGTATGCCCAGACGTGGGTCCCTTGCTCACTTTGCCACTGGATTCAAGCAAGCCTGGCTGATGACGGCTGAAATGCCAGAAACCGGTCCTAGGATGCTTGTTTCCGGTCCAGGGAAGACATGGCTTGGCAGTTCGGGCTGGACTGTTCCCATGAGGCACAGGGTCAGACTGATTTGCATATGGCCATGTCTGAACTGGGGTGGTGGAGTGAGCTAAAGAATGATGATGGATTAAACCCAGATCAGTTGACTGGGGGTGAGTGTTTGATTGGCTCAAACGTTCCGTCCTTCATCCCCTTTTGTATCGCTTTGGTCGCCCTAAGTTGGCGGGGGTATGCCCAGACGTGGGTCCCTTGCTCACTTTGCCACTGGATTCAAGCAAGCCTGGCTGATGACGGCTGAAATGCCAGAAACCGGTCCTAGGATGCTTGTTTCCGGTCCAGGGAAGACATGGCTTGGCAGTTCGGGCTGGACTGTTCCCATGAGGCACAGGGTCAGACTGATTTGCATATGGCCATGTCTGAACTGGGGTGGTGGAGTGAGCTAAAGAATGATGATGGATTAAACCCAGATCAGTTGACTGGGGGTGAGTGTTTGATTGGCTCAAACGTTCCGTCCTTCATCCCCTTTTGTATCGCTTTGGTCGCCCTAAGTTGGCGGGGGTATGCCCAGACGTGGGTCCCTTGCTCACTTTGCCACTGGATTCAAGCAAGCCTGGCTGATGACGGCTGAAATGCCAGAAACCGGTCCTAGGATGCTTGTTTCCGGTCCAGGGAAGACATGGCTTGGCAGTTCGGGCTGGACTGTTCCCATGAGGCACAGGGTCAGACTGATTTGCATATGGCCATGTCTGAACTGGGGTGGTGGAGTGAGCTAAAGAATGATGATGGATTAAACCCAGATCAGTTGACTGGGGGTGAGTGTTTGATTGGCTCAAACGTTCCGTCCTTCATCCCCTTTTGTATCGCTTTGGTCGCCCTAAGTTGGCGGGGGTATGCCCAGACGTGGGTCCCTTGCTCACTTTGCCACTGGATTCAAGCAAGCCTGGCTGATGACGGCTGAAATGCCAGAAACCGGTCCTAGGATGCTTGTTTCCGGTCCAGGGAAGACATGGCTTGGCAGTTCGGGCTGGACTGTTCCCATGAGGCACAGGGTCAGACTGATTTGCATATGGCCATGTCTGAACTGGGGTGGTGGAGTGAGCTAAAGAATGATGATGGATTAAACCCAGATCAGTTGACTGGGGGTGAGTGTTTGATTGGCTCAAACGTTCCGTCCTTCATCCCCTTTTGTATCGCTTTGGTCGCCCTAAGTTGGCGGGGGTATGCCCAGACGTGGGTCCCTTGCTCACTTTGCCACTGGATTCAAGCAAGCCTGGCTGATGACGGCTGAAATGCCAGAAACCGGTCCTAGGATGCTTGTTTCCGGTCCAGGGAAGACATGGCTTGGCAGTTCGGGCTGGACTGTTCCCATGAGGCACAGGGTCAGACTGATTTGCATATGGCCATGTCTGAACTGGGGTGGTGGAGTGAGCTAAAGAATGATGATGGATTAAACCCAGATCAGTTGACTGGGGGTGAGTGTTTGATTGGCTCAAGCGTTCCGTCCTTCATCCCCTTTTGTATCGCTTTGGTCGCCCTAAGTTGGCGGGGGTATGCCCAGACGTGGGTCCCTTGCTCACTTTGCCACTGGATTCAAGCAAGCCTGGCTGATGACGGCTGAAATGCCAGAAACCGGTCCTAGGATGCTTGTTTCCGGTCCAGGGAAGACATGGCTTGGCAGTTCGGGCTGGACTGTTCCCATGAGGCACAGGGTCAGACTGATTTGCATATGGCCATGTCTGAACTGGGGTGGTGGAGTGAGCTAAAGAATGATGATGGATTAAACCCAGATCAGTTGACTGGGGGTGAGTGTTTGATTGGCTCAAACGTTCCGTCCTTCATCCCCTTTTGTATCGCTTTGGTCGCCCTAAGTTGGCGGGGGTATGCCCAGACGTGGGTCCCTTGCTCACTTTGCCACTGGATTCAAGCAAGCCTGGCTGATGACGGCTGAAATGCCAGAAACCGGTCCTAGGATGCTTGTTTCCGGTCCAGGGAAGACATGGCTTGGCAGTTCGGGCTGGACTGTTCCCATGAGGCACAGGGTCAGACTGATTTGCATATGGCCATGTCTGAACTGGGGTGGTGGAAGTGAGCTAAAGAATGATGATGGATTAAACCCAGATCAGTTGACTGGGGGTGAGTGTTTGATTGGCTCAAGCGTTCCGTCCTTCATCCCCTTTTGTATCGCTTTGGTCGCCCTAAGTTGGCGGGGGTATGCCCAGACGTGGGTCCCTTGCTCACTTTGCCACTGGATTCAAGCAAGCCTGGCTGATGACGGCTGAAATGCCAGAAACCGGTCCTAGGATGCTTGTTTCCGGTCCAGGGAAGACATGGCTTGGCAGTTCGGGCTGGACTGTTCCCATGAGGCACAGGGTCAGACTGATTTGCATATGGCCATGTCTGAACTGGGGTGGTGGAAGTGAGCTAAAGAATGATGATGGATTAAACCCAGATCAGTTGACTGGGGGTGAGTGTTTGATTGGCTCAAGCGTTCCGTCCTTCATCCCCTTTTGTATCGAGTACCAACCAGTAGCTCTACGGATGGCGCTTATGTGAGGTACTTTCTGACTCCTCTCACCTTTTTTTCCTTGATGGATGTGAGATTATGTGTGGTTGGTTGACAAAATTAAATCTTTTTAGAAAAGAACACTTGAAGGTGGGCATGATTAATTAATGAGCGTGGCCTTATCTAGGAGTATACAAATACCCAGCTTTTGATGCAATACTAAAAAGCTACAGTGTTCTATGCTACCAGGTCATTTGTGTATGGACTTCGAAAATAAAGAACCTGGGTGTGATCTTTGATGTTGATGTTTCATTTAGAGATCAGATAAATGAACTTACCTCTGCCTGTTTCTTTATCTCTTATGAATCAGAGAAACATTCTTCCCTTTATTCCCTATGATTGCAGAAAGCAGTGGTGAATGCACTGGTATTGTCTAGGCTGGACTATTGTAACGCCCTTTATCAGGGCATCCAACAGCATTCTCTTAATAAACTTCAGCTTCTGCAGAACGCAGCAGCCTGCCTCCTCAAATAAATATCTAGCAGGAAGTCTCTCAGGCTTTAGTGGAGCTTCACTGGCTCCCAGTTAGGAAACTAGTGGCAATTAAGGCTCTCTGTACAGCACATTAGGCACTTCACAGGTTAGGCCCTGAATATTTGAGGAAAAAGTTCACTTGGTATACGCCAAGTAGAACTCTGCATTCAGCTGCATTGAAAACAGTCTCCATACCAAGATACAATATGAAATCTTGAGGTGGTAGAAGTTTAGTTCAATTCAACATGTAAAGTGTGGAATAAACTCCCCTGGGAGCTTATGAACCAACAGAATCTTACTTGTTTTGGAAAACTGCTCAAGTCCTGGCTTTTTTTGTTCCCTCTCTAGATTTTGGGTGCTTATATCTGATACATGCCAGCACCAAGACGCCTTTGTGCACTTAATAAATATTAACAATATTAATAAAAACTTCCTTCGACAGCACCTGGACTCTGCCATCTGTGAGTCTTGTCCTGCCAAGCCATGCCAATCCAGTCCTGGAACCTTGAAAGATGATTTATGTTGTGCTGATCCATCAAAGCTGACGCATCAATGACTTTTTGCCAGTCTGAACTGACGCATCGCCCTTTGACGTCAATGCAGCTGCAGCTCGATGACATAACTTCAACGGACTGTGCGGCTTGATGCCGATGGACTGCGCGGCTCAACGACGACACACCATCTGCATCGTTACGGGGGTTCAATGACGAAGCCTTCATCGACTGCGCCAATCAGAACTGACGCATCGCCAGCATCCACGGAATCTGTGACAACGCCTCACCTCATCTGCTCCTCACACCGAATCTTCGACATCAAAGCTTCCTCTATCCAAGGTACTTTTTCAGCGGGACCTGAATGAGTCCTGTAGCTGGCCTGCCCTCCATAGTGGTTGGCCTGAACTTTGGTTTTACCCTGGTCTAGTGCTACCAGATGTCCCCGGTTGGTGCTTCATGACTCTAAGCACTGTAATTTCATTTAATCTTAAGAAATGTATAACCCCAGCTCTACTTATTAGATCTTTGTCATTTTGGCCTAGTGGTGTTTTCATTGTGTTTCTGTGCCTGTTGCACAAATACTTTACACATTGTCTCTTTAGATAAGTCTGACTGCTCTGTGCCAAGCTACCAGAAAGTTAACACTGGTTATCTTTTAGTGTGTATCTAGCTTGCTCTGACTAGAGTGGGCGGGGGTTCCTGTTTGGGCAGGGTGCATAATCCCATTTCTAACAGGTTCCCGAAAATTCAGAGATGTACAAATGCCTAGGGATGGGTGTAAGACCTGACAGCCTTAGGGTGGTCTTCCTCCAACCTTTTGCCTGCCTTCCTCCATTTTTCTGACCTTGTTTTTGCAAACTTTAGGACTGTGTGCCCTTTACCACTGCTTACCAGTGCTAAAGTGCTTGTGCTATCTCCCCTAAACATGGTAATATTGGTTCATCCCCAATTGGCATATTTAATTTACTTATAACCCCTCAGTAAAGTGCACTACATGTACTCAGTGCTTAAGTTAAATTCTGCTAGTGGGCCTGCAGCACTGATTGTGCCACCCACATAAGTAGCCTCTTAACCATGTCTTAAGCCTGCCACTGCAGAGCATGTGTGTGCAGTTTCACACTGCCATGTCGACCTGGCAAGTAACCTGGCAAGTAAACCCTCTTGCCAGGCCTAAACCTTACCTTTTTATACATGTAAGTCACCCCTAAGGCAGGCCCTGTATAACCCACAGGGCAGGGTGCAGTGTATTTATACGGCACTTTTAAACTTTACATGTCTTGGTGATGAAAAACTGCCAATTTCGTTTTTCCCTACTGCAAGGCCAATCTCTCCCATAGGATAACATTGGGATTACTTTGCTACATCTTTTAAGTGTAACTTCCAATTTTTCAAGTTTAGTGTCACTGGACTCACAATTTAAAATCACAATTTATGGTGAAGTTGGATTTTAAATCCCAGTTTGTCACTTTTAGAAAGTTGGCATTTACTTACTGTAGCCATTTAATGTTTTCTGCCTGTCTCTGGAATACATGTCTGGGGTGGCTGACAGCTGGCTTCCTGAATTCCCTCTAGACAGTCACACACAAAGAAAGGGTAGGTGTGCCTGAGTGGTCAGCTGCATGCAGATGGCCCATCTTGAGCAGCATGGGAGGGAGGAGCTCACACTTACACCTGAAAGGGTTGTGTCCTGTTTCCACACAAATGATTGATTACCCACCTGTAGTGTGTCTGGAGCCAGAGCAAGAAGGGAGAGCCTCTGTACACTTCAAAGCATTCTTTGAAGTCTCCTCCACTTCAAAAACACCACTGGGTATATGTACCAGATCTAGGCACTACCAAATCAGCACACTTCTGGACCTGTGACCACTCTGCCAGGATGAAAAGGATCCGCTCTGCTGCTCCTTAACTCTTGCCTTTCTATGTTGCCCTGCTGCCTGTTGCTCTCTCTCTGCCTGAGTGAGAAGGACTGGACCTGCATCACTTGAACCCAGAGTGACTCCAAGGGCTTTCAGGCTTGCCTCCTGTTGCCTAAGACTCAGGAACAAACAAGCCTTAGAAACCTCATGTTCCATCCCTTGGGATCATCTGCTTGTGAGTCTGTCCTGCCAAGTGGTGCCACCACAGTCCAGGACCCTTGGAAGTGGGCCTAGGGGTTTGCTCCAGTGGAGCCGATGCATCCTGTGCTGCAAGAGCAGAATCCACGCATCACCGCTGTTGCGGGAACTGGACCGGGGCGTCGCACTCAGAACCACGCTTTGTAACCTACACATCGCCGCCACTGCTTGAAGAAGATCAGTGCAGCTTGGATAAGCTTGATGCATCATATTCAGAATTGCCGTACTTCGGAACTGATGCTTCGCTCACACAGCCGATACATCTCCGCAGTTCTGCGTGGGGATCATCGACACATCTCAGTTTTGCTACCAGACTCAAGGTACTTTTGCTTTGCGGCCTGTGTGGGTCCAAAATCCAGCACACGCTCCATCGTGGTTGGCCTGAACTCTAGACTTTGTCCCGGTCCAGCATGACCAATTAACTCTTTAGGTGCTACTTGCCTCTAAGCACTATATTTGCCATTTAATCTTCATAAATTCATATCTTGTCTTCTACTGGATGGATTTTAATTGTTTTGATCTTGTTTTATATATAAAATCATAACCTATTGTTCTAACCTAGTGTGGAGTCTTTTTGTGGTATTTTCCCTGTGTTGTTGCATGAAGTGTTGCAGAAATACTTTACACATTGCCTCTTAAGTTAAGCCTGACTGCTCTGTGCCAAGCTACCAGAAGGTGAGCACAGGATAATTTAGGGTGCATTGTGACTTACCCTGATTAGGATTGTGGTTCCTGTTTGGGCAGGGTGCATACCTCTGCCAACCAGAAACCCAATTTCTATCAATGGGGGAACTCATGGAATTCACTCTGCACAATTCCACAGAGTTAAATAAAAACTCTGCAAGTTTTCACGGAGCTCTGTCAGCTGGTGGAAAAATGCACACCATGCTGCTCATGCTGCAATTTAGCACTGGTAGCATGTTCCACACTGAAAGAATTAACATGAATGGCATCACCCGGTGTGCAAGAGAGCGCAGCCATTACAGTTGATTTTGCTGCTGCTCAAGTAGAACATCTACTCCAGAAACAGCCCTCTGACTGCGATCTTGACTGCTGGGTTAGAAAATCTCCCTGGAAGTCCTCGTAGAGACTGGAATTTGTTAAAGGGAATGCTAAATCTTGTGCACGCTCATCAGCTCATATTTCTTTAGCCTCACGGGAGACAAAATTCCACCACACTGCGATTGGTGGGTTTTGGCCGTAAATCTGTGTTACAAAAGTAACTCGGAGTCACCAAATTGCACCAATTCTGCGAGCGGATTGACATTTTCCACCCTGGTCTACAAATAACCACTGCTCCTAAATTAATTAATGGTGTACATTTCAGAAATACATAGATTTCCTTTCTACCCAATGTTCACTCTTTATTTTTTGCCACATGAATTGCTGTATAGTCAGTACCCAAGGAAAAACCCTTGTGAGGTGCAGTTGTCTCTTGGTGGCCCTGGTTCTTGGAGAACCTGCAAACCCTAAATATTCCTGTGACTAGAAGGGTCTAGCAGACATAATGGTATATTGCTTTTGTAAATAGCCCACCATGACAAGACTTTACGTACGAAAACATTGTCACAAATGGCTGTTTTTCCTACTAATTTTCAATATTTTTTTATTTTAACAGTTAATTTCCTTGGGAAATCCTTGAAGGATCTACACAAATGACCCCTTGCTTTTCAAAAATGTGTAGCTTTTAGGGATCAACAAAGGGTTTCACACCTGTTTCCACCACAAACTAGAAGTAGGTTGAAAGCTGAAAAAATAGGAAAAATGGACTACCTCAAAGAGAAATGCAAAAACTGTGGTAAAAAACGGTTTTTTGATTCAGCTCTTCATGTTCCTGAAAGCTGGGAAGATGGTGAATTTAGCACAGCAAACCTTTCATTGATTAAATTTTTAGGAAAAATCAGGCATTTTTCCTATTTTTCACAAAAGCCCCAAAATGTAGCTATATTTTGGCTATTTTCTCGGCCTACTCCAGAGCAATACACGAGCCCTGGGTACCTTTAAAAACCCTTAAGATGTTGGAAAAAATGGATGTATATTTGGCGTGAATACCTTATGTGAATAAAAAGTTATGCGGGCCTAAGCACGAACTATGCCAATTAGCACAAAAAGGCTTAACATTCTAGGAAGAAAAGACCTAGCAGCAAAAGAGTTAAGAAATTCTCACTAAGCCATGCAAGAGGTGATTAGCGCCACCTTGCGTGAGTTTGTACAGAAATGTAGTGTAAATAGTGGCTTGTGCTTCATTGCGTTACATTTCACAGTGGTAGGCGTTCCATGGGTGGATCATGGGTGGAGCATGGGGGTTCCTGTGCATCCACCCATGGAATATGACACAATACCAGATTTACTAAAATGAGTAAACCTGGGATAGCGCCAAAATGGTGTGCCTTCCCGAGGCTGGTGTAACAAGGAGAAATATATTCCTTTCTCCTCATTCCTTCTTTTTTTATACGTGGTGCATTCAGCATCAGACATAGAAAGAGGACATTGCCTGTTGGATTGTTTTTCTTCAGGAAGGTATCCCTTCCTGCCCAAAAACAATCCTTCCTGTATTGCAGGCAACCTTACATCATGGCGCAAAGCTGTCTGCGTTGATGCTAGGCTGCCCACAGTGCGCAAAATCCAAAAAGAACAATTGATGGACAGAATGCTGAACAATGTTGAACACTCACCCCCAGTCATAGATCTGGGCCTAAATCCATAGTTATTTTGCTCACCACGCCATTCTATTTTGGACCCAGCCATATGCAAATCAGTCTTCTCCCTCTTCCCCACGGAAACTGTCCGAGCCCGAACTTCAAAACCCGGAGGGAGCAAAAGTGTGCCATATCATTTCTGCTCTCTCCAAAGCAGGAAATTTTCTTGCTGCGTTGCGTGAATCTTTAGTAAATCTGGCTCAGGATTTCTATGTTCTTGTAATGGACAATTGAGTCAGTGGATATTGCAAGGTATAGAGCAGTGAGTTCCACAACCTGGGGGCAAGAGCTGAAAATATAGGCCCTCTATGTGTTATTTAGGAGCAGATATTACCAGCATCAATTAATTTGCTGACCTGAGTAACCTTATAGGAATGTACAGTTCGATTCAAAATTCAGGATATAACATACTATGCCATGAAGGCACTTGAAAACTAAGCAAATAAGCTGGAAGTACATGTCGATGTTGAACCTGTACAGAGCTGAAATTCTAAAACCATTGGTGAAGCAGGAAGGTTATAATTTCCCCATGCACATATGGTGATCCCATAGTTCATCTTTATATTAAAGAAAAGGCACACAGTTAACTGAGCAAAAATGAGGACTCGAAGGAGATGCCATTGCATGAAAAAAAAAACTCCAACAAGATGGCTGAACAGTTAGTTCAGATTCAGATAACGGTCCTAAAGAAAGACCACTTTGTTTTATCTTTGCTTCACATCTTAATTGACAATGTTAAGAATTGCTGCCCGCTATCTAAAAATAATTGCAGGACTGGTTTGAAATCACAGCGTTAGTCGGTGTCAGTCCTTTCACTTTTGGTTGGCCTCTCAGAAGGCAGGAGTGCCCACCCACTATCTCGTGGTTGTAACTGGCCATTATATAATAGAAGAGGCAATGAAATAATGAGTGCATGCCACTTGATTGTCCCCTCATCCCTTCTTTGTGTCCTGCTTGTGATATTCATACAAAACCAGCACCGTTATCCCCATGTAGAGTGACTACCTCCCTCAAGGTTATTACAGACCCTGGACTTTTGGATGGTAATGATACATTTGGGGGTCTATTCACAAGAACGAGTGATAACTACAGCAAGAGTAGCGTAACGCAACTTTCAATATCACAGCCCATTGTGGGAAAATAACCCCGTGTCAACGTGGAATTTACAACAAGGCGGTACCATGCGATAGTCACCAGATAACGCGTCAAATGTCAGCGTAAAAATCAACGCCACGCCGAAATAATGCGAAACGCGAACGCGAGAAATCATGCGATGAGGCCAATCGCGGTACAAAAAGTAGCGAAAACCAGCCTCAGGCCTGCAAATCCCATGCGTCTGGCGGGAAATTGCACCATAAAAACCACAGACACAACACACCAGAAACAAGCCAAAGCACGTAGCAACATGGATGCACCCTGACCCAGCGCAGAGGGCAACACGAACCCCACAACCCCCACAGACCACCAGCAAGGAACAACTGGGTCGGGGAAGGCCAAGGAGAAAAGGGAGAGGAAGACGGGGTGCAGACTGCAGGAAAACAAGACCAAGGCCACGGAGGCGACAGAACACTACCAGCAACTGACCCACAAGTAGACCACCTGGAACGCAGTCGGAGTGCCCAGCAGGCCAATCCAGGAGGCCAAGAGGCGCCGGCAGGACGTGACAACCTAAACCAGGTACAAAACCGCTGCCAACAGGAAGGCAGCAACGGCGACAGGAGGTGGCAGTCCAGCGCCACAGGAGGAGCTGGAGGAAACCCAGGCCACAGTCATCAGTGTGGAGACGGTGCAAGGAGGTGGGAGTACGGCACAGCTCGACAGGACCCGACACAACGACAACAGGGTGAGGATCCAACAGGGACCGGGGGGACGGGGGGTGATGGGCACAATGAATGCCACACATGCACAATGAGGTGTAACACACTGCACACCCACAATTACCTAGGGACATGTCCCCATCCCCGTGGCACACTGCAGCACACACACATAGCAATCACAGCACATACCATGACAATGTGGCACAAAGTGCAACACCCACACTGCAGAACAAGGGACACAACTGGGTCCACCCAGGCACAGAAACAGAACAATAACAGTGGACAGAGCAGGGAACTGCGAGATGCACATCTACCCCTACAACCCCACATCAGTCATGTAGGCCAAATGTACACTGTCCCAACTCAAATAGCCACCACCGCCCAAACAGTCACAACGTACATTGTCACACAGTCTGCATGTCGACAAGAACAAGGCGCCAACACAATGCCAACATGCACCTCCCCTTCACAATGCAGAGGGACAAACAACACCTCCAGCAGGTCAGAACAGACAACCCATCAGTGATGCCCGAGATGAACACCACACCGACACCGACGCCCTACAACAGCCCATGGACATCCCACACAACCCACCACCAGGACCAGGGCAGACAAGCCACTCAGAGGAGAACCCAGCCCCTGCAACAGACCACACAGCATGTAGCACCCGCAATCACGGCTGCCTCACAACACTTCACCCACCCACACATGGCACCCCAATGCCAGGTGGCAGAACGCCAAAAGGAGGTGGCCCAACAGGTGAGGGTGTTGCCGAACCCATGGAATGCGAACTAGAACACACACGTGGGTGTCCAATACCCTTCAGGGACCACCAACACCCCACAAAGGAGACCCACACCCCCACAGAGACACATGCACATATCATGATGAACTGGCTACGGGCACGTGCGCCCGGCCCCTTTATTGGCAGTGCCACATGTACAGGGACGCCTGTGCTGGATGTGTGTGGGGTGAGTATAGGCCAGCCCGCACGGAGTGCTTGGTGCTGGCAACAACCTGAACAGTGGACACTAGTGTAATGGAAACAGAAAACACCAGCATAACAGAGCCAACTGCAGAGCAACGTGGAGGGATCCGGAGTAAGAACAGAGGTCACCCAATATTCAGTCAGGAGGTTCCGTGAGTTGTAGTGCACTGAGGCAGGGGCACTAGAGAAGAGCGCGCACATGTGAAGAAAGTGCTAGGATTGTGTCCCTTCCGGTTAGTCCTGATGCACATGCAGTGGGGTGTGTAACCCCTGCATCAACTTCCTCATCAACGTCCCAGCTCCCCCACACTGCCTGAGGTGACAGTTGCGTCCGCAGTCCACAGCGCAATACCCAGTAAGAGATCCGGCTGTGTAGCATGACAACCACCACCAGTCTGCATTCCTGCCTAGGGGCTGTTGCCACCTGCTCTCCCATTGTCTGTGCCTTCTCCCGACCGCACACTTGACACATCTTCCTCATCATAGTCCCAGGTCTTCCCCACTGCATGGGGGGACATTGCTGCGCAACCTCACAACAGCACAAAACTCAATCAGTAATGGACAATGGCTTGCGGTGCACTGAGTCACTGGCACCTGGAGTGCTGAGCAGGGTAGCAGGCCGATGATGGCATCCACGACAGGTCTGAGCAACTCCGTTGGTCTGTCAGGACCACCCTTTCGACTCTGGCAGATGGAGGTTGGAGGTAGTCCTTGCGGTGGTGGCGTGTGCCTCCTGTGGTGATGCGACGTCCGGGCTGGTCAAGACTCAATGCCATGTGTGGGCCCTGGTGGCCCGCAGTTGGGGCCGGAGGAGGCGAACAGCGCAGGGCCACAGACACATGGCGTTGATGACCCCAAGACCATCGCTACAGAGGGCATTCAATGTCTCAGAAGAAGGGGTCCCAGGCCTGAGCAGCACAGAGTTAGTGGCCCCGGATGCACTGCGGCCGGCACAGGCACCCAGCCACGGGACGGTGACTTGCGGTGCAGTCAGATGGGCCATGCAACCTTAGCGGGTCCCCATCAATGTCCGAGGTGTATGTTGCGGAGGGTTGCGGGGGACAGTGGAAGGTGTCCTCCAGGGCATGATGTGGAAGGTCTGATGTCATCTGGAAGCAGCAAATGGAGGAGTGGAAAGCGCAACCCTCGTCCTCACCAACAATTCGGGTTCAGCTACATGAGGATGAAAACTAGCCCCTAGTCCATGGACTCAAACGCCACCAATGTCCGACCAGTGAGTGTCCATGAATGTCGGGGAACAAACTTAGTGGCGCAGGTGCTGTGAGGCGATGCAGTCTTTGATAATGCTCGTACACAGATGTGAACTCCAAGAATGCCAAATCAAGGGTCTGTGACTTACTGGACCGCAGTGTAGGCCAGAGGCAGCGGTCAGCAGTGGCCCACAGCCACGGGTCGTTGGCTCGCGAGGCACAGAGTTGGTGACATAGTGGCAGTTGTCGGTAATGTTCCATCACCTCCGTGACGCTGATCCTGTTCCCTCCGGACTGCAACGTGTCATCCTCTTACACCCCTCCGTGCGTGCGAAGAAATGTATTCTGCCTTCTGAATTACCAATGTTCAGTTACAAATCAGTGATCCCACTCGTGCGCAGCGTAGGCTGAGGGCAGTGGTCCACGTAGGCCCACAGACACGTGTGGTTGTGATGCCATGCACAGACTTGTTGCCACCACATCGGAGGGTGTATAGTGAATTGTTCTCTGCCTTAAATAATGTTCACTGCCATAGTGTAATCAAGACTCATTTCCAAATGTGTGACCTACCTGACCGTGGTGTAGGCCTGAGGCAGCGGTCAGCACGGCCCATTCACCGAGTGTCGCCGGCATAGGTTGGATGGCCCCACCGGCCTGCGTAGTTCAGGTTCAGTGGCACCACGTGTTGCAGGCTGGCATTGAACAGGGTTAGTGGCACCACGTGTAGCAGGCTGGCGTTGAACAGGGTTAGTGGCACCACATGTAGCAGGCTGGCGTTGGACAGGGTTAGTGGTACTGATGGAGCAAGGTTTCAAAAATGAAACTTGCTTGTACGCAATCTTCCTCATAGTATTATTTTATTAAATTTGTATTGTAAATACTAACCTTTGCATTCACAAACACAAGAGGGACAGAAGCTTCCTTACGTGTTTTACTAATTAATAACGCTTGTCTATAATCCAAAATGTCCGCTAAAGCGCGGGAACTTCATTGCGCATGTCACAACCTGATCACATGGTGTGACGTCTTTCTTTGCTTGGTGGGAAACTTCTGCTTCTGCGCTGTGTGCACTAAAATGGCTGCTAAATGTTTTCACATGCTTCAGCTTGCTCTCATGTCATTATTAAATTGTCGTTTTCTTAATGCTACTAATGCAGGATAGTATTATAATTAAATGGGAATAGAGTAGGGAAAGTGGGCATACAGTGAAACTTTTTATTTGTGATTTTAATATTTTCTTCTTGCACTTTTAGTAATTCGTAAACTTGGGCCTGGGTTGGTGTCTTGAAACTCGAGAGACAGATGGTTCTGCGCATGTGTCCTTTGTGCCTGCCAAGTGAAGTCAACTTGGACGTCTTCCAAGGCCATGACCCATTGGCCGAAGATGCTGTACTTCATGTTTCCGGAGGACAAAAATGATACTTTTCCCCTGTAAATTGTATAACATTTGTCGTGAGACGGGTGGGAAATAAAGTGAATGTATTAATCTGAAGGGGAGGGAACGTAAAGACAATAGGCTTTACAATTTAGGCCAAATCGATATAGTGCGAGAATCCACCCCCTGTCTCTGTCCAATCAGAAGTAGTGGTCCCATATTTTAGCAACATTAAGGGGAGGTACATGGGCGTAGAAGGGTATAATAGAATATAGCATTAGTAAATTAGTCAGAGCATACTTTCACGAAGCACAGGAGAGCGGAGATGCTGGCAGGAAGAGCTCCAGACCGCTAAGCTGATCGATTGCAGACTGAATCCCTGTCCAGAAGAGGGCCTGAGGAGGGGGCGGCGGAGTCCATTAGAAGGAAGAACGGGAGAATCGAGAGAAGTCGAGTATCAGAGAGGGGAACGGCGCAGGCATCGTTGTAGAGAGGTCACCGGTCCTGTCCTGATCCTGGAAGAGGTCTTTGCTCTTCATCCTTCCTGGGTCCTATCTTTTCCAACTCCTTGGCCAAGGGGCTTGGTTCTCGCATTTAGGTAATTATACTGCAACCTTTAGTTGCGCTGCTGTCTCTATCTTCTCCTCTTTCTTAAACACCGTCAATGATTAGCAAAATCATTTCTATGCTTTTTCTTGGGTATTTCAATCAAGTACCGTGTTTTCTGTATTTTACTCTGCTAAAACTTTAGATAAACATTTTAAAACTTCCTGACTCAGTGGTTTTTTCAGGATTATGTACTATAATGAATGTCACTCATTTTAAACTTCCCAATTAGCAAAGGATCCATTGGTAAGTTATTACTCTTCAATCAGAAGGTAATTGGTAGCAGGGACTTTGATAAAAGAGTACATCTGACACCCAGCGTAAGTATTAGTGTAGTGTGAATGTATGGGCCCAAGTGAGTATATGGTGTATGAATGTTGTTGGCTAATATTGCGCTGGATCAGTTTTCTGGTAAGCAGAGGACGGTTTTTGTTACTCTTTGTTAATTGGGTAATGAGAATTTTATTTGTATTTTTTTTTATGAACTAACATCCGCTTATTTTTGAGTTTTGTTACATGTTGTCCAGAATACCCCGGGGTAGGTAAAAAAATAGTGGGTGGCAAGTGGAAGCCATACTGCAGTGAGGTTATCTGTCAGGCAGAATTAGTACTGAGAAGTTAAGCAGGACTTTCAGTACTCGTTAGGGACTCTATGCGTGTGAGTAATAGCAAAAGGGTACGCTGATAAAAATTTGATGTTATATCACCTAGTAAGGGTAACATTGGAGAAGTAACAGGTACTTCTGGAGCTTGTGTGAAGAGTAGACGGAAGTGTTTTACTCGTAGTATATGTTTTAGTAAACGGAAAGGTTTTACTAAGTGTGAGAGAAAACTATCTTTTCTATTTTAGAGAAACTGGCACGATAGCGAATGTTTTATGTTGTTACTGAAATGTAATTAAGATTTATAGAGAAAATAAGTTTGCGTAAATTTTTGTAAAGGGAGGGTCAGTTGCCGGAGAGGGAGCTGACGTCACAAAACTCCGCGCTGTGGTAGGTTGAAACAGCGTGTGTGGAAAAACCCTTGTAAAGGAGGGGTCAGTAGTCAGAAGTAGTACTGATGTCACAGGTGCCGCGCTGGGATTGGTTAAACCAGCGAGGACAGAAAAGAGCAGATTGTAAAGGAGGGGTTGACAGAGAAACGTCACCAAAAAGCAGCGCAAAGGATTGGCTCGGAAATAAAAGATAGCAGACATTTGATTGGTCGAAAATATAGAAGAAAAATTCTTATTGGATAAGGATTGCATGTTAAAACGCGATCCGACTTTAACAGGAACTCGTCCGGATAGGAGATTCCTAGGTTTTGCAGAATATAATTTTGTACACAGAAGATTAGATAGAATGTACGGAGAAAGGAGAAAAATGTCATTTTTGCAAAAGATTAAGAATTATTTTAAAAAGGACAAACCAATCAAAACTAGAGAAGGAATTATTATTCCACCAGCTAAAACGCCAGCATCATTTATGATGATGGAGAGAGGTTATCATACTTGTGTATGGATGGAGAATTGGATAGAATACACCAAAAATGATGGAGTATTAGCATTTCCCGAGAATGGTACCTTCAATGGAAGAATTCTTCAAAACTTGAGATTGAGGATGAATGATTTAGAACCCAGACCTAGATTAACTCAGTACGAAGCTCTAGAGGAATGGGAAACCGAGGCATTTGAGCGGGATAGATCTAGAAGTAATAGGAGTTACCCAGGATTTTACCCCAGATATTTACGTGAGTCTAGAGAGGGTCAGATGAAACAATGGAGAAGGGCAATGATTACAGAAGGACTGTATCCATTATTCACAGAAGGAGAGAAATCAGGAGGCAAATGTACAGAAAAGACAAAACATTTAATGAGAAATGAGGAATCTGAAGACGAATTTATGGAGGAAATTTTAGTGCACCACCAAAAACTCCATTAGTGCCACAGGTAATGCATGAATTCAACCCGAATAGAATACTACATGATAAAGAAAAAGAAGCCCTAGAAAAAACCAGAGCAGAATTAATACAGAAAATAACTCAGATAAAAGTACATCCTGATTCGTTGACCATACCTGTAACAATTGGTCCAGTGGTTCCATTATATGGTACTCAGGGAAATTGTCCTCAACCCATACTTGCACCTACTCCTGTGAGTAATCCTAAACCTGAAGCTCCAGTTATAATTAAGGATCAATTTAGTGACTGTGAATCCACAATATCACTTATGGATTTGCCTATTCGAGGTTCTGTAAATAGTACTCCAAGAAAAGATGTACCTGGAGGTTCAAAAGATGTAAGTTTAGTAACTTCATCAGGAGCAAAAAGTGCTACCATAGTAACACCTGAAGATCTAGAAAGATGGGTACAAGGGTCAGTTAAACAGTGCACACCTCCGAAAATAGTGGACATTCATAAATTAAAAGTCGAATTAGAAGAAATAATAACAGGAAATGTAAGACTAGAACGCTTAAATACCTATGATGAAGAAGAATTATTATTCCTGTGCAGGAGTATCACTAGAAATGTAAAGATATTCCATGAAAAATTGTCCAATTTAGCACTACAGATGGGCATAGAAATAGGGAGATCAAAGGTATTACAGAAACCCTATAGAGCAGAATTTTCAGACAAAGACTTAGAAAATATGAATGCTTCTGGAAGAAGATTACAAATAAGAGAATTAATGTTAGTTTTACAAAAATGGGGAGACCTAGATAAATGGAGAACTAGGTGGGCCAAGAAAAAGGAAGAGGCACGAACAAGTAGAACAGCATCTGAATATGTGATGAAGGAAGCAGGAAAAGCAGATCAAATGTATACAATGCGAGAAGTTGCGGGAGGAGGATATGTACATGTCCCATGGAGCAGACAGGATATTTTGTCATTTACGAATGATTTTCCAAAATTGAGAGAAAAACCAATTGAATGGTACAAGCAGGTTGAAAGGTTTGTGAAGGTGTCAAAGGTATTGTTGAAGGATTTGGATGGCTTGTTTGACATAGTGGTACCTGCCGATTTATGGACAGATTGTAAAATCACAGTGGATTGGCCAAGTGATGAATATCCTAGAGATCCGAAGACAGGTGCCCCGTCAAATGATGTAATGAAAAAGTATCAGCAGGTGATAACATACCTGAAAGGGAAAATACCCCCGAAAGAAACAGATTGGGTGAAAATAGATCGAACCACCCAAGAAGCCAGTGAAACAGTACATTCCTATTATGAGCGTTTATTGCAGGTGTTTAAACAGTATAGTGGATTCGAGGACATTGGAGACAAAAACATGAGTCAGTTTGTGTATCGGTTTGTTTATGGTCTGAAGCCAGAGATTTGCCAGATGATTAAACAACACATGCTGTGTTGGCAGGGAAAGCCCATAGATGACATTTTGAAGTGTGCAAAATATTGTGGAGACGATATTGAGGATAGACACAAGAAATTGCAGGAAAAAGTGATGTGGGCACAGGTGAAAATGGCTGAGAAGCAGGGAATTAATTTGGAAAATCCGAGTGAAAATCCAGGAAAAGATTCTGGAATGAGTGGTGATACGGGAAATTGTGGAAAATTTAGAGGACGAATGAGTAGAGAAGAAGCTAAAAAGAAATTTCCTTGTCATGGATGCGGAAAATTGGGGCATTGGAAGGACGAATGTAAAAAGATTTGGAATAATAATGGCCCAAATCAAAACTTAAATCCACAGACGCAGAATGACTCACAGCAGGGTGTAAATCCCCTGAGTCAATTACAACCTCCACCTGTTCAGGGTAATGTAAGCAGAGCAAAGCACGGTACAGACATTGGATACCCAGGAGGGAGTGGTAAGAATGATTATATGACATCACAATTTCTTTTGCAGGATAATTACTGTGAATTCGACTCATGACGGTGCCTAGGAGAGGGGAAGAAGGAGTGCGTACTTGGCGCATCCTTACAGGTAGATCAGTCTGGTCCATATGTTGAAGGAAATGTGAAAGGTAATGATATTACTTTCCTTTTGGACACTGGTGCTACCAGGTCTACTGTGAGATCAGCAGACATCCCAGACCTTCCTCTCTCTGGTGAAGATATCCAAGTAGTAGGGGTAGCTAATCAAAGAATTAGAACACCTCTTACAGAACCAATGGAAGTCAAAATAGGAAACTTCAGAGAAATGCACCAATTTGTAGTGTGCGATTCGAGCCCAGTGAATTTATTAGGTAGAGATTTATTGTGCAAAATGAACTGTACAATTTTCTGCACGCCGGATGGTGTGGCAGTTCAGACACCAAATGAGGACCATGTATATAAAATTATGGTTGCAAAACAAGGTACAGAAATAGATGAAATGTTTTCGTTGATAACAAAAGATGAGTTGCCAGAAGAATTAAAAGGTACAGTAAACCAAATAGTATGGGATTTCACCGGAAAAGAAGCAGGACTTATGGCAAAAATAGATCCAGTTCAAATTACTGTAAAAGAAGGTGCGATTTTCCCAAATACTAAACAATACAAAATGAGTGCAGAAGTAAAAGCAGGAGTCATTGAAGAAATCAATCGAATGGTAAAACAAAACATTCTAAAAGAAGTAATGAGTAGCCCATGCAATTCACCAATCATGGGACTAAAGAAACCTAGTGGAAAATATAGGATTGTTCAGGACCTGAGGAAAATAAATAAGATTGTGGAACCATGTTGTCCCATAGTACCAAATCCTGCAGTAATACTATATCAGATTCCTTGGAATGCAGGATGGTTCACAGTAATTGACTTGTGTCAAGCATTCTTTTCAATACCATTGCATCCAGACAGCCAGTATCTTTTCTCATTTAAATTTGAGAACAAGGTCTATGTGTGGAATCGTGTTCCTCAGGGGTACACAGAAAGTCCTTCCATCTTCAACCAGATACTGAAAAAGTGCCTGGAAAAACTAGTGATGCCAGGAAGCTCAGTCTTAGTCCAATATATCGACGACTTATTGGTGGCGTCGACCACCAGAGAAGACTGTGTTGTTGACTCCATAGCATTATTAAATCTTTTAGCTGAGGAAGGGCATAAAGTCTCACCTGAAAAGTTACAGTTTTGCAGGACAGCTGTTAAATATCTGGGACATCAAATTGAGAGGGGAAAAAGAAGAGTAACCTCTGAAAGAGTAGAATTAATAAAGAGAATGCAAATGCCTGTAACCCAAAGACAAGTGCGAATGTTCCTAGGAATAGTAGGCTACTGTCGACAATGGATACCACATTTTTCCATGTTAGCTAAGCCCTTAATTAACATGACGAAAAAGAAAGCAAAGGACCCTGTTGAGTGGGAGGATGAAAGTGTAGAAGCTTTTGTAAAATTGAGAAACGCACTTTGTTCAGCACCTGCCTTAGGCATGCCTGATTATAAAAGAGAATTCGCATTATTCTGTCAAGAGAGAGAAAACTGTGCACTTTCTGTACTAACTCGGAGACATGGACTAGACAGACGTCCTATAGCATATTTTTCTGCTACATTGGACCCAGTAGCAGCCGCGTTGCCAGGATGCTTAAAAGCAGTGGCAGCAACTTGTTTGAGCATTGAACAAAGCGAGTCAATTGTGGTGGGATATCCTGTAAAAGTGTATGTTCCACATGCAGTTGTGATTCTGTTGACAAGAACCCGAACTCAGCATCTTACTCCTAGTCGGCTGACTAAATATGAGAGGATAATAATGGGTGCTGAAAATGTGACCATGGTAAGGTGTACAATAATAAATCCAGCAACTTTATTGCCGGACCCATATCATGAAACAAATAAAGATGACGAAGAAGATGAACATGATTGTGTACAAATTACAGAATTATGTACAAAACCACGCCCAGACATAGAGGAACAGCCTCTTAAAAAGCCAGACAGGGAGCTATTTGTCGATGGTTCATGTCAAAGACATGAAGATGGTAAACTAACTGCTGCCTATGCGGTATGTGAATTAACTGGAATAGTCGAAGCATCCTATTTACCAGGAGTAAAATCTGCACAAGTAGCTGAATTGATTGCTTTGATAAAAGCTTGCAAAATTGGGAGGAATCAGAGAGTGACCATATTTACAGATAGTCAATATGGTTATGGGGTTGTGCATGATTTTGGCCAACTGTGGATGCAGAGGGATTTCATGACTTCTTCAGGATCCCCCATTAAAAATGGACAATTTGTAAGGGAATTGCTAGAAGCAATACAATCACCAAAAGAATTGGCTGTGGTGAAATGTGCCGCACACCAGTCAGGAGATGACTGGGTGGTAGTCGGCAACAGATATGCGTATCTGGTGGCTCAACATTGTGCCAAAACTAGAACGTCAGTCAATAAGAGGGTGGAAAGAATGGGAATCAGCTGCCAACTTATGCTGTATATGCCACCTGAAACTTAGAATGAGGTGAAGAAATTGCAAGATGAGGTTGATGAAAGTGAGAAAAATTTGTGGATCAAAGTGGGTTGCTCCCAAAGAGGAGAAGATGAAGTGTGGATCAGTGCAGATGGCAGACCAGTCATGCCAGATTGTTTACTCTCACAAATGGCTAGAATCCACCATGGAGACTCACACATAGGGAGAGATGCAATGATTAGGCTGTTCAGACAAAATTGGTACAATCCCAAATTCAGGGCTGTTGCAGAGAGTCTTTGCCAGAGATGTCTAACTTGCCAAATGCATAATCCAGGCAGAAAAACGATAATTGGGTTTGGAAAGATTGGAAAGGCAGAGGGCCCATTTATAAGACTCCAGTTCGACTTCATACAGTTACCACCATGCAGAGGACTAAAATATGTACTAGTCATAGTGTGTCTGTTTTCAAAGTGGGTGGAGGCTTACCCTACTAGGAGGAATGACAGTATTACAGTTGCAAAACTGTTGTTACGTGAGCTCATACCTAGGTTTGGTTTCCCAGTATCTTTGGAATCAGATAGAGGAAAACACTTTAACAGTGAAGTAATCAAACTAATTTGTGAAGCATTTCAAATTAATCAGAAATTGCACTGTGCATATCGCCCAGAGGCTTCTGGAGTGGTTGAACAATTGAATGGCACTATAAAGTCAAGATTGGGAAAAATGTGTGCATCAACATCATTAGAGTGGCCAGACGCATTGCCACTTGTCCTGATGGGAATAAGAAGCATACCGGACAAAACGACAGGATTGAGCCCACATGAAATAATGATGGGAAGAGCAATGAGACAAACACATGTTCCCACAAACAAATTAGTGAATATATCTGATGATATGGTTCTGGATTATTGCAAAGGATTGGCTGACCTAGTGCGTTCTGTCTCTCATCAGGTTGGAGAAGACGCAGTTTCCAGGCAGCCTGAACTAGAACATGATCTGAGTCCTGGTGATTGGGTGGTAGTGAAGAATCACACCAGAGAAACGTGTTTATCACCCAGGTGGAGCAGACCTTGCCAAGTCATATTGACCACCAATACAGCAGTGAAGTGTGCAAGATTTCCTAATTGGATTCATGTAAGCCACACAAAGAGAGTACCAGAACCTGAAGAAGAGAATTCACAGACAACGCCAATCACTGAAGAAGCTGAAGGTTGCCCAGCTGAGGAATCTCAGGCTAGAGGTTCGAGAGAAGCTGAGGGAGAACAACCGAGCACAAGTCAGGATTGGATACCAGTGGTAGAAGTTCCTGAAGTATATTACAGAACGAGAAATAAAACAAAATTGGAAGAAATTGAAGAAGATCAGATAGGTGAAGAAGAAGCAGTTCAGGATCAAGAAGAAAAGATAGTAAAAGATCCTGAACAAAATCAGATAGGGAAAGAAAATTGGACTCAAAACAGTGAAGATTTAATAGACTTTACCCAGGGAAAGACAGGTTTAGAAGAATCCGGTCAGGCTGCAGAAGTTCACAGTGCAATAAGCCCTGATCAGAAGCAGTTAGATCAAGAAGAATTCACTAAAGAAAAAGGGGTAAATACAAATGAACATAAAGAAATAAAAAGGAACAAAGTCAACATCTTGAAAGTCATTGTGGAGCTACTGAAGAGAAACCAATCAGACCTGAAAAAGAACAAACAAAAGAGGCAGTAATCAAAGAAAACAAAACAGTATTGAGCAGTGAAAATAACGAGATCTCTGAAGACGTAAACAGAGAAACAGTGCCAACCAAGAAAACAAGAAAAGGAGATCATTGGCCAAGTGTCATTAAAAGAGTAAATTACCACATAACAACCAGAAGTGAAGATCCAGAACAAGTACCTGAAGTGACAAGTCAAACTGAACAAGAGAAAAAGTCAGGAAAAAAAAAGTAAAAGACTGAGACTTGTGAATAACAAATTCAAGGGTCCTGACTGGACTTATATCACTCTTGAAGATTTTGAAAGCTCAGAGTCAAGTGACAGTGGTGGCGAAGGAACAAGTGCAGAACTAACATACGAAGAAGAAACAAGACCACCCTTACTAAACAAAAGAATCCTCTAAAGAAAAGAAGAAGAGATAAGAAGAGCAATCTTCCTTGTCGAAAAATGCCTGACGATAGAGTTACTGGGAGACCAAAACGAAATTGTTGTAGGAGATGCTGTGCAATCTGCATATGTAGTCTAGTATTGGTGCTTATAGTATGGTTAGTCCTGATTGTAGCAGTTCCTTACCTTATGATAATAGATAAGAAGATAAATAATGAAACTAAAGGGAGGACAGCAAACATGAAGGGCAATAGAGTAGAATTAATGGCAGAAGATGAGGCAGAAATTCATCATGAAATAGCTGATAACGACACTAGTTTAAATGTTTTCACAAAGTTATTGTTTCAGTATGTAGACACAATGGAAGTTAGTAATTGTTATGTCTGTATGAAGTTACCTGAATCAGTAGCGGAAGGATTAACATACCATCATTTACCACTGACATATGGCATTTCATGTAGTGTATTAACAAGTTTATTTTATAGAACAGGTAGGCTACAGTATTATTATTCAAACTTAGATGTGATATTTTCAGAGGTTCCGATTCGCAAGAGTATGAACCCAGTGCTTAGTAGTCAAGACGCACATTTTATGGGAGAGTTTTTCTTAACAATGAAGTCAATAGACATAACACATGCACATAGACACAATCTAACAAGATATTTTTGAATTTAGTAGAAGATAGAAGACATGATTTTCAAAAGAAAGCTTCAGAGCATAAGGCTCAGTTACCACCTTGGGCGGAGAAAGAAGGGAGTTATACACCTGGTAAAGCTCAAGCTGCAATGGCTCTGGATTTAGTAAAGAAAGGGAAAATTTGTCTACATAGGTTAAAGACTGATTATAACAATGTTTTCATCGGTACCAGTGAATGTGAACACAATTTTTTAATTCTTGGAGGCTGGGGACTAAAAGGAGGAACAGATTCAGTTTTTCCTGGAATCTATTATGTATGTGGGAATAAGGCTTACTTTAGGCTTCCTGCACAGTGGTATGGAAGTTGTTATTTTGGAATAGTTTTTCCAAAGATATACCACGTAAAAAGAAACACTGGAAGCAATGAAAACAATAATGAATTAATACGTAGTAAAAGAGCTAGTTTTTCAGAAATTGTAGGTGATATATGTGCATTGATACCTTCAGTGGGAATAATTCTGAACTCAAGGAAAATATGCAAATTGTCTACAGTGGTTGATCGTTTATCAACGGATACTGCTGGAGGTTTTCTAATGATTAATACGGAGATGGTTGCGATTAGATCTATGGTAATGCAAAATCGACTTGCTCTTGACATTCTATTGGCAAAAGAGGGAGGAGTCTGTAAATTATTGAAGACGAAACATTGTTGCACTTATATTCCTGATAAGAGTGCAGAAATTGGAACGTACATTCAGAACATAACTAAACTTGAGAAAGAACTTAAACCACTGGAAGTTGATAGTGTATGGGAAAGATTGGCAAATAGTATTGCGTCAATTGGAACCTGGTTTGCTAATATAGGGAAAGGACTTATAGGTCAAATATTAGTACCCCTAGCAGGGATAGCAATAATAATATTGGCAATAACAATATGGTGCAAATGCTGTAGAAAGAATGGAACATATAAAGTGACAGGAAAAGGAAAGAAAAGAAAAATAGATGAAATAGAACTTGAAGAATGGAGAAGTGATTTATACAAAAAGTTGAAAGGGGATGTGAAAAACAGAAAATGTAAGAATGAGAATGAAACGAATTGCTAGAAGTTGGCATCTGATTGAGGGTAGTATTTTTGATGGCTCAGAAACGCCATCAGAGAGGGGATTGATGGAGCAAGGTTTCAAAAATGAAACTTGCTTGTACGCAATCTTCCTCGTAGTATTAATTTATTAAATTTGTATTGTAAATACTAACCTTTGCATTCACAAACACAAGAGGGACAGAAGCTTGCTTATGTGTTTTACTAATGAATAACGCTTGTCTATAATCCAAAATGTCCACTAAAGCGCGGGAACTTCATTGCGCATGTCGCAACCTGATCACATGGTGTGACGTCTTTCTTTGCTTGGTGGGAAACTTCTGCTTCTGCGCAGTGTGCACTAAAATGGCCGCTAAATGTTTTCACATGCTTCAGCTTGCTCTCATGTCATTATTAAATTGTCGTTTTCTTAATGCTACTAATGCAGGATAGTATTATAATTAAATGGGAATAGAGTAGGGAAAGTGGGCATACAGTGAAACTTTTTATTTGTGATTTTAATATTTTCTTCTTGCACTTTTAGTAATTCGTAAACTTGGGCCTGGGTTGGTGTCTTGAAACTCGAGAGACAGATGGTTCTGCGCATGTGTCCTGTGTGCCTGCCAAGTGAAGTCAACTTGGACGTCTTCCAAGGCCATGACCCATTGGCCGAAGATGCTGTACTTCATGTTTCCGGAGGACAAAAATGATACTTTTCCCCTGTAAATTGTATAACATTTGTCGTGAGACGGGTGGGAAATAAAGTGAATGTATTAATCTGAAGGGGAGGGACCGTAAAGACAATAGGCTTTACAATTTAGGCCAAATCGATATGGTGCGAGAATCCACCCCCTGTCTCTGTCCAATCAGAAGTAGTGGTCCCATATTTTAGCAACATTAAGGGAAGGTACATGGGCGTAGAAGGGTATAATAGAATATAGCATTAGTAAATTAGTCAGAGCATACTTTCACGAAGCACAGGAGAGCGGAGATGCTGACAGGAAGAGCTCCAGACCGCTAAGCTGATCGATTGCAGACTGAATCCCTGTCCAGAAGAGGTCCTGAGGAGGGGGCGGCGGAGTCCATTAGAAGGAAGAACGGGAGAATCGAGAGAAGTCGAGTATCAGAGAGGGGAACGGCGCAGGCGTCGTTGTAGAGAGGTCACCGGTCCTGTCCTGATCCTGGAAGAGGTCTTTGCTCTTCATCCTTCCTGGGTCCTATCTTTTCCAACTCCTTGGCCAAGGGGCTTGGTTCTCGCATTTAGGTAATTATACTGCAACCTTTAGTTGCGCTGCTGTCTCTATCTTCTCCTCTTTCTTAAACACCGTCAATGATTAGCAAAATCATTTCTATGCTTTTTCTTGGGTATTTCAATTAAGTACCGTGTTTTCTGTATTTTACTCTGCTAAAACTTTAGATAAACATTTTAAAACTTCCTGACTCAGTGTTTATTTCAGGATTATGTACTATAATGAATGTCACTCATTTTAAACTTCCCAATTAGCAAAGGATCCATTGGTAAGTTATTACTCTTCAATCAGAAGGTAATTGGTAGCAGGGACTTTGATAAAAGAGTACATCTGACACCCAGCGTAAGTATTAGTGTAGTGTGAATGTATGGGCCCAAGTGAGTATATGGTGTATGAATGTTGTTGGCTAATATTGCGCTGGATCAGTACCACGTGTAGCAGGCTGGTGTTGAACAGGGTTAGTGGCACCACGTGTCGCAAGAAGCCCATATGGAACTATGCCTCACTGATCGGGGGGTCTGGTGCCATGGCCGATGACCCGGATGTGGGGTCACTGCCATTCATGACTCAGGACACAGTTTCACATATGGGAGCTACTGGTCAGAAGAGTAGGCCGGGGGCGGAAGTAGAGTACGGCAACGAAAAAGGAATAAAGCGAGCCTGTGTCGTGGAGGGCGTGATGGTCTGAGGTGGCTGCCAAGTTCGCGGGCCTCGGGCTTGGGCCTGCACGTGGCGGACCCTCCTTGACACACGCCGGTGTCGGAAGGTGATCAGTGTGGCCTGGCTGCGCAAGGGGCTGGCCTGACGGGTTCGTGTTCCAGCTTGCCGGGGTCCGGCAGGCGCACAGCATCGCAGGCAACGCCGCTCACCAGGATGGCGTGGGTCTTTCCGGAAGAGGACCACGCCCAGGCCTACGTGCTTTTTATTCACACCCCTACACTGGCGTGGGGTACGCCAGGCCATCCCACTCCGCTGACGCTTGGGGGGGGCGTAACAGGCAACATTTCCGCGGGGTCCCCCACTGGCTGGGGTGACATGGTGGAGTCCACTGTCCACTACACTCCATACGCAATCGGTGTATGTCGCCATGGATATCGGTGTGTTCTGCATACTGTGAGGTGTCCAGCACATCTCCGGCACTCTTGGCATTGTGTACTTTCCCAATCATGGTTCTACTGCATCCTTCACACATGGCTGGTTGCCACATCTCCCCACATTGGGCTATTATGTGGCTGAGGTGCCATGCCATTGCTGGCTCATGTTCAGGGCTTGCTCATGTGGACATTGTAAGTTGTTCTGTCGTGTCTGGTGGGTGGGCATGTTGTTGTGCCTGTTGTATGTGATTTTGTGACGTGTGCATTGCCAGAGTTGTGAGTTGCATGGTTGTGGAGTTGAGGTGTGTAGGGTGTTCATTTGGACATTGCCAAGGGGCTGTGCATTTCCCTTGTTGCCATCCTGGGAACGCTGGTTGATGATGGACTGTCGGAGGATGTAGGTGTCATGCACACTGGCTGTGTATTTGAGGGCGACATTGTTGGGTGTTCCAAGGTGTTCTGTTGTTGCCTGCACATTGATGTGAGACGTGTGCTTCCTGTTGCGGTGATTGTGTGCTGTGTCACCAGGGGGCACAGGTAGTACATGTGTGCTGTGTATTGCCCCCAACACGTGCGTGCATCCTGCTATGGCGTATGGTCCTTGCTTGGTCTCCAGCGGATCCTGCACATTGTATTATACATATGGGGACTGGGGTACCAGGGTGATGGTGAAGTCCAGGACAGGTGTGGGGGACTTGGATGTGGCTGGCTGTGAGACTCCTCCGACTCTGGCGGGTGTTGGATGGGGGGTCCCAGGGGCCAACAGGTGCAGCCACGCCATCAGCTTTGTGTGGGGTGGGATGTTGGTTGTCCACTGTGTTGGTGCCATAGGCCTGTTAGGCGATGATGGTCAGGATGTGTAGGTTGGTTGTCCCTTTCAGCCTGTAGTGGACGGTGACATTGTCAGATGTTGGGTCTGTGCGGCTGGTAAGTTTCCTGGGGTTCCGCTGTCTTTGTCTGCGCTGCGTCTGTGGTGGTCCGGGGGGGGTGTTCCGGGTGTGGGTTAGGGTCATGGGGCGGTGGCTGTGGGTGTTGTGGCCCTCTTGGGTGTCCGGGCTGCATGATGGGTGGCTCCATGGCATCTGTTGCCCTTGGGATGTGGCCCTGGGCTGTGCTCCCTTTTGTGGTGCTGGCTGCCGTCCGACTTTACACCAGGTCAGGGCAGGTGTAAATTTCCTGGTGCTAACGCGCCTTATCGCTTGTTTTGTGTTTTTATCGCGGATGTGACTGGTCGTTGTGAAGGTTGAGGTGTGATGTTGTCTCGGCTTTTGTCACAGCAAAGCCTACTCTGCATCTCATTAGCGATATTTGCGGGGGTCCTCTGTGGCGCTGTTTTTTGCGGCTGCTATCGCGGGTAAACTGGTGCTGTGGGCTGTTTACACGGGCTTGTGAATGGGGGGGTAAATTTATCACGACTTTGGCTGCTATAAAGTGCCGTTAATTCGGCAATAGCTCCTTGTGAATATGCCCCTTGGTGTGTTGTAGTCTTGCGTTTCTTCCATTCAACTCATTCCTGATCTGCACTGCGCTAAACTACTGCAAAGCAGACCCCATCCTGTGCCAGCAGTGCCAGTGCGCCTCAGGTAGGCTTGAAGCATTGCGTGATAGTAAAGTGCCTGATCTCAGTCCACAGTCCTGCTAGTGCACTTTATTTCAGGCCTGGTATGCATTGAGGGGGACCGACCGAGCAGTGAGAGAGAAGAGGTTTATGGTTTGTAACTGCCCACGGTTTAGCGTTTTAGAAACTGAGGCACACTAGCAGAGCTGTGGTTGGAGTTTGTGTTTCATGCAACTCTGTTGCAGGCCTTGTGCTACGGCCTCATCAGCAAGAAGTAGACAGGCTAGCAGCAAAGTGTGGACCAATGCAACCTGTAAAGTCATCAGGGGTCAAACAGTGTGCAGTGTCACCTCATGAACCCCTGCCTTTTTGGTGAATTGAAATCCATGGCCCTGGACTGTGAAGGCCTAAACCTCCCGGTTTGCACAGAACTGAAATCACAACCTCACCTGTGTTAGTGCGCTTTAATCTCAGCCTCTTGTGGGCTAGGATTGAACTACTGATCATAAGCACTATCCAGGGCAGGCCAGTCAAGCATTCAGAAAATGGATTAGTTCTGACCATAAAAACTACACCTACAGCCTTTTCAGTTCCTCCAGTGTCTCTGGCAGTACAGAAGTGCATAGCATTTATAAATCTTACATCCAGATTGTCTCCATCCCAGCCTGCAGTTCACTGCACCACTACAAATCATAAATCATCTGAACCTCAATACCAGTTTGTCATTCACAGGGTCGGGTCGCATGGATATTTTTATACCCCTGAGACTCTCATGCTTTCCCTCTTCTCAGAAGTCATAAAGTCAGTAGCACACAATTAGTAAGTTAATGGGGCTCTCTGAGCTCAGTTTTCTTTCTCCACTTTCCTCTCCTTATCTTTCCACAGCAAGTACAGGCTAAGCAGCAGTTTAGGTGTGCACAATGGGCCACAACAATAATGTTTTAATTACTAAAGGGTTTGTCATGTCAATGGTGGTACCACTGGCATTTTGACGTACATGTTAGTAAATAACAGGATTCCCAGCAAGTCAGTCTTGATCTTTGTACTTTGGAATGGAGAGTGCCTACATGATATTTTCAGAGCCCCGTCGTTTGCCCACAGCGTAGCTATCATTAGTGCAGAGGGTGCATTGCCACTGAGTCCCAGGGGTGTATGGGGCCCTCTGCACCTATCTGCAGGGTACAAGTCGGGGCGGGTGGACGACGTCCACCCACTATTTTCACAGGGTGGATGCCGCCCACCCTGCCAAGAAGGTGGGCCCCACTGTAAAATATTCTGGACAAAACACCGGGACACATTTAGTAGAGCCTGCTCGGTGTCTGCTTTACTTCTGAACAGCACCATGCAGGCGGGGAGGGGGCTTTGTCATTTGAGATTCCAGCTGGGCCATAACAAAGGCCGAACTTAAGGGGCCATTTGACCTCCTTTGTTCGAGTATCCTGGCTGGGAGCTGCCTGTAGCCTCACACCAAGCACCTAGATGTAAATGCAGTGGAAGGGAAACAAAAGCACACAGCTTGTTAGCACTTCACAGGTACTTAAGAGAGGCACGATTTTGACTTTGTTTGGACCCACATATATAAAAGATATTCATGCACTGTAAGACTGTCAGATGTGTTGCTCTATTCCAGTGCAAAATAACAATTTAAATACCAGTCTTGTTTTATTTCTTTTATAGCTAGAAATGTGATGAATCAGCTGCACGACTTGATCACTGAAAATATTTAAACACCCCAAAACAAAATGTATTTTGGGGAGAGTAGGGTTCTTACCAGTCCTCCTCCCTGCACAATGAACACACAGCATTATCTTTACTAGGGATGCACAATGTTGGTGTCTTGCATGTTAGTGCTGAGTATGAATGACATACATTCCTAAGATCTCGGCCAGTGATACATGGGTCAGGAACTTTGGGGCATATTTATTAGAGGCTTGCGCCGGTTTTGAGCCATGAGTTGTGAAAAAATGGCGGCGCAAGAAGGAAGTCATATTTATAAAACAATGCATTTGCAAAAATGCGTCATTTTTGAAGGGTTACGTGGGACAAAAACTGCACTAAAAGCAACAGCGTCACGCAACATTTAATATATGCAATGTAAGCACTCCCCCTCAAAATCCAATACAACTGTAACGCAGTGGTATTTATGACTGCAGCACTGTGTGCCGAATCATGTGGAAGCACAAGGCAAAGCTAGAAAAGTGCCAGAATTGCTGCACAGAATCAAACCGGGTGTAGGAAATGACACAGCGGCTCTGACATTTAAACATGAACAACAAGAAACACTTTGGGAAGCCCAACTACGTCATAGAGGTCATCATACTGCGACTCAGAGTAGCAAGGAGACCACCACCACTGCCACTACTACCACCACCATGTAGGCAGCGAAGGGGGAGGGAGCCTGTTTTCCGGCAGTGCATATCCTTCATTGATCTCAGGGAGGAGGAGGTCATACAGTTCTACAGACTCAAGAGGAAGTCCATCATGGAATTGTTGGAGAAGTTTGCGCCAAGCCACCAACTAAAAGGCCCAATAACATTCGACCACATGTCGAATTGATGGCTGTGCTCCACATGTTGGCATCAGGGTCCTTCCAAGTCACAACAGCCAAATTGGCAGGAATATTTCACAGGATGCATTTTCTTTACCCACCCCCACCCACCCCCCCTAATTCAGATGCCATACTCAAACTCACACCCCAGAACCTTCTATTACCCACAACTGCATAATAACAACTGGACACCAACAAGGATTCTATGCCATAGCTGGAATTTCCCCATGTTCTTGGTGTAATTGATTGCACACATATGCAATTGGTGCCCCCTGCTGCAACATCCCACCTGTAAGGAAACAGCAAACACACAAATCCCATCAATGTCCAGGCCATAGTGGACCATCAGAGAATTTTCATAAATGTGCTGGCTAAATATCCTGGGCGTGCTCATGATGCTTTCATCTTCTGCCACAGTATCATCAATTAGCTGTTTCAGAATGGCACATATGGGAATAGGCTACTCATTGATAAGGAAACCACAAATATACATAATACCAACTAAGAAGTTGTAATGTATGACAGAATTGCCATCTCTGTGCTTGTGTATGGATCTGGTGTCATATGCACAAAGTGGGAATAACTGACTTCAACATGTAGACAATGATGTTCCATTGTGTCATTTCCTCACTATTCCTGCAATGGAAGTAGGGAAAAATCAACTATGAGAAGTATTGTGCCAACTCACTCTGTGTGAGTGGACAGAATCAGTTTTTCTGCAATGGTTACCAAATCAACACAATAATCATGTGGTCAGAAGTGAAGTCAATATGAGTAGAAATGGTACATATTAGCTAAGTTTCAGTTGTGTGTTTGTGCATTGGTGTATCTAGGCTTGGCAATTTGTGAAAGCTCCACTAAAATAATGGGTCTTGAACAAATCATGTTTTCCTAAGTAAATGTGTCACACATGCCAGTAGACTTGATTGTTGACCAAATTACCATGAGCAATAATGGAAGAAGTATTTGTAAATTCCATTTATGTCATGCACTGTAAGTGTAGCTTCAATTCATGCGTAAATGTCAAATCTAGGTACATATGTGATACCAAAAGCACAAAGTACATATATGTCTCCGCCATTCTTAGAGTCTAGGTCCAAACATACACATAGTTATCAACCCACATTGACATACGTCATCAATGTGATAGATGGCCAGTTTGATGGCTCAAGTTGCCTACATTTCCTGCATCACACTCCATCTGTGTAAAACTGACACAGTGAATTAATATGTTGTGAAACATATCATGCACCTGTAAATGCCATATAATTGCATTTAACCAGGGTAAGGTATCACAGTGTGCTCAGGATCCCAAACTCAACCCTCTTTTGCTACACCAATGATGTCATAATCAAGGCATATAAGTACTGAATCACCTAAAGGCAAATTCACACAGATATATGTGAAATCTGAAAGTTAGTGAGCCACACAACTATACAGTTGGGCACTCAGGGCAAGGGTATACTACTCTTATCATGCAGGGGTAATTTCATACGCAACACCTCCATTGCACCATGTTGAGTGAGACTGTGTATGTACACTTTCATTTGTGCTTGAAGTTTGACATGGATGCTTCATACACTAACCATCTCTGTGTTCCTGATGTAATATGAAGGTTGGCAAACTTTTCCCTTGTCTTACTTCTCTATTTAATGCCACACATTGCACCTTTATCTGTTTATTGTGTTTTGTTACAAGCCTTTGATCCTTCTTGCAGTGCTGTGCTAAACACGGTAAATGTGTATTTTGTCAACTGTCTCCAGGTGTGGTATTTACATCAATCTGCCCAAGAAAGGTGTCACATGGATAGTGTTTTGTGGATTCCCACACATGTATGAATGCATTCTTTACAAATGACATTTTAACATCTACACCCGAGACTAGGCCTTTGTCCATAACAATTGTCACCTATGATCTGTGATGGTATCTGCTGCAAGATTTGCTCCTGCAAAGTACTGGCATTCTGCATGCTAGTCCATATATGAGACACACTACAGTGAAGAGTTTGCCTTAGATACCGACTTTTTGGCAGATTCGTGATCCATCATACACTGAGTACCATATGAAACACACTTAGCTGCTGCAGAACACAGCAAGATAGCAAGCTGTGGTGCACTGCACTGCTTAAGTATGTGAGGTGGGGAATGGCCCATTAATATGCAGATATGTGGCAACCCTGCAATGTCCCTTTCATGCAATACACTGCATCAAATTGGCTAGCTGCATTGATTTCTTATTATTTGGAGGTATAGCCTCAAGTTGATCAACAGCTCAGAAAACAAGATTCATACATGTTGATCCCTACATCTAGTTGAGAAGATGTGAGTGACTAGATTTTTACATTGTCATGCTCACATACACAACACAATGAATGAGTTCCACAAAAAGATGTATTGGTTGATAAGTTGACATATTTCTGGCCATCAGGTGAGAATGATTAATAAAAAAAAGTTGGCCACAATTTGGTAATGTCTCTACTGACCTGCCATTGTGTGCTGGATATCTCCATCGTTGCCTTCATCCTCTTCCAGTCACTTTGAATTTAGTGGCTCATAGTTCCACTGAACATTTGTTTTTGAACAGATATTGTTCAATATTGCTCATATGAGGATTATTTTACACACCATAGGGGTGAATATAATAGTCTTCTGCCTGAAATATCCAGGCATCAGAACCTGAACTTTAGAACTCAAAACTCCTCTCAACAATGTTCCTTGTCTTGGTGAGTGCTGTGTTAAATCGTTTGTTGGCTTACATCTGAGGATTGTTGAATGGGTTCATGACACATGGCTTCAACCAGTATCCTTGGGCACTTAAAAAGTACAAAAATTCAACAGTCAATAGATTTTCACATTGTTACTTAGACATAACTGTCCATGTGTGTTATGTATGCTGGCAAACCCATACAGTTTTCTTACATTTTCGACCAATATGTGTTAGATACTTTTGACTATTACTTTACACATGTATCCTCAAGTTCTATGCATCATTACACATATTGTCCATGTCGTGAGGCATAGGATACTTCTACATGCTGTCTGTCTTGTTTAGGCAGTAGGTTACTATGATACGTATTTTAGAATGTTCTTAAAAGCTCTACGTTATTAGCACTCACTATGTGCGCAACGTTGCAAACTCATGATGAGAATTTCTGGCATATATTCAACCCTATGTAGGTTGTGACAGTGCCAACATGTTTGACACTCACACATACATTTGTCCTTTTGACACCTATGATATCCTTGCTTGCCAGCATGATATTAACTCACCTTTGATTTGAATTGTTCACTTAATTTAGCATCGCTATTTGCTTAGTACATGCAGTACATTTCCAACATGTGACATGAATAGTTATAGAGTTTTTTGACAAACAACAGCTAATACTTTTTGTATGGCACGGGGTCCTGCTGAACGTAGAGTGACACATAGGCCTGGCAATGTGCAAGACATATACACCACATAGTTTAAAATGTGGAACAGTGTGCACATGTTTAATGTGTGTGCTGGTAGTGTGTGCACTACGTGACACAATCTAGTACAGTTCAAAGATAGTGTAGAACTAAAGAGTGGGGTAGATTTACAAGTTTTGTCACACAGTGCAGCGCAGCAAGACACCTTGCTGTGCTGCACTGTGTGACAGGGAAAGCGCAGGAATGTGCTGTATCTTACAGAATATGGTGCATTCCTGCTTTTTCCCCTGCTCTGGTGCCGTTTTGGCTGCCTAGTGCCAATGCAGGCACCCTTGCACCATGGTTGACGGTGCTTGTGTTACATTCTGGATTGTTTTTGTGCATGAGGGGACACCTTCCTGCAAAAAAAACAAATCTAGAGAGGCATATTCTGCTATCTACCCTTTCTGCAGAATTCAGCACACATTAAAAGAGGAAGTAACAAGGATAATTAAAGATAGGTCCTTGTTACTCCTCTCCTGGGAAGGTGTATATTTCTGACACATTCCCAGGTTTACCAGGTCTGGTAAGTCTGGATATGCATCTAAAACCATGGGAGTTGCATAGGAACACCCATGCAATAACCATGAAATGCCTCCCTAGCACAAAGTAAGGCAATGCAGTGATTCGTGAGACATTGCTTTACTCAATATTTATGAAGCCACTTAGGGCTACGTAAGGTGGGCTTGTGTGGATTCACAAATGTCATATTTGAGTTGCATTGCACATGTACCACGTTGCGAGGTGCAAGCGCTAAGCACCTGTGGTCAAACATATACCCTGAGTGCAGAAGTGGCTGCACCACTTCATTACATGGAAGACCTTAGCTACCTTTGTGCACAAGACATGGCTGCCGGGTCAAAACATGACGTTTATTAGACTTACACCTGATGGAGTTTGACTGTCAAACAAAGCTGCAAGCTGGGTGGGACATACATTGGAGTATGGGGGAGCCAGTCTGTGTCTGTGCTTCCCTAAGTGTGTGTTGCATCTGTGACACATAACAAGGAAGGGGTCTTGACACATCACAGTAAGAGAGAGATTGGGCTGACTAGGGAATAAAAAAGAGTGAGGCATGGGCCCCAGGATCAATCTTTACATGCACATTTGAATGCGGGGGTCATCCAGGTGTGTACCCTGGTAGCGCATGCGAAAATTGATGTGTTAGCATTCAGCTCTTGTTTCCTCCCTTGCTGTGCTGTCATGCTCCCTGCTGGTCCCCTGGATGGGTCATATGGACTGCACATGCATCCCTTGAACCCAGACTGACTCCAAGGGCAATCTTCCTGGCCACCTGTCATTAAGTCTCAGGGACATGAACAACTTCAAACTACCCTGCTTCTGCACCTGGACACCACCATCTGTCACTCCGACCTGCCATGTGGTGCCACCCCTGTCCTGGACCAATGGAAGTGGGCCTAAGATGTCTGATTCAGCAGAAGCCATGCTTCTACTTTAGAGCCAGTGCATCAGCCCTGTTGTGCAGGTCAGAACCTGTGCATCACCCCTATTGCACAGGTCTGAACTTGCCATCGCACCAGTTGCGAATGTCAGAACCTGTGCATCACCACCATTGTGTGGAACTGACTGTACCTCAGAAGTGCTACTGCATACATCCATCACACAATGTCCATTTGCATAGCAATGCATCAGAAAAATTGACGCAAATGTTGGAAATGTGCTGGACACACCCAGGAAAGGTTGCCATGGATGGGGCAGGCTGAATACTAGGAAGTGTGACATTTAGTTTCACTTTCTCTTACAGTCTGCTAGTTTGTGCTGGTTGCAGTGGTGTTTCGAGAGTGTTTGGAGGATTTGTGAGATTTTTGGTGTAGTCGGTGTCTGGTTTGTCCATTGCATGTGTCAATTGTGCATCTTTTGTGTGTTTATTAACATATTATGTAAATGTTTGTCTTTGTATTGTCAAGTGTTCATCAATTTGGGGGTTTTATATATTAGATTTAGGAGCAGTCCCTCATTTAACATACTTGATTGACCAGGAAATGCTCCAAAAATGCCATACCTCCACAGATGATGTGTAAGGAGGAAATATGTGTTCAATCTCCATTTAAGTTACATTTTCTATGTGTGCTGCATTGTGCACCACACGTAGACAGATAAAAATGCCTGCAACAATGTTTTTTGCGCAGGAAAGTGGCCCTTATAGGACAAAACAAAACAAACAAAGCATGCACTCTTGCACAGTGTTGCAAGGTTGCCTGCATTGCTTCAAGTCAGCACTTTGTGCACTAATGCCATGAAAATTCTTATGTGGTCCTTACAATGTTACATATGGTGTATATCAGTCCTCCCCCGTCGCAGCACTACTTTAGTCTGCTTAGAGCCAATGGTTCACCTTTCTGTCATGATGCAAGGGGGCCTGAGATGATGGTGCCCAGGAGTGCTGAAAACATCACATGTGTTAGGCCTGGCACCATTGGCGTGGGTCTCCCTTCCATTTTTTCACTGTTGCCTCCTATGTTTTTGCTATGTTTTTGCTGGTCTAGATGCTTTGGGCACTTTGCCACTGCTATTCAGTGCCAAAGTGCAAGTGCTCCCTACTGTAAATTGTTGCAATGGATTAGTGACTCCGGGCCTGATTCACAGAACTAACTTACGTCAAAAACGTAAAGTTAGTACTTTTTGGTATTCACAGAATACACTTACCACAACTAACTTTATGTCCGCTCCAGGGCCGGAGATTCCGGCCCTGTGGCGAGATTCAGCCCTGTGGCGGAATCTCCGCCTCGGCCGGAATACACTCATTTAGGCCGTTTCAATGCTCAAACGGCCTAAATGAGGGTATTCCGGCCGGAGGCGGAGATTCCGCCACAGGGCCGGAATCTCCACCACAGGGCTGGAATCTCCGGCCCGGGAGCGGACATAAAGTTAGTTGTGGTAAGTGTATTCTGTGAATACCGAAAAGTACTAACTTTACTTTTTTGACGTAAGTTAGTTCTGTGAATCAGGCCCTCCATGATTGGCTATTTGATTTACTTGTCAGACCCTAGTACAGTGCACCATGTGTGCCTAGGGCCTGTAAATAAAATGCTGCTGGTGGGCTTGCAGCACTGATTGTGCCTCCCACAGAAGCAGCTTGTAAAGTGTGGCTCGGGCCTGCCATTGCAGAGCCTGTGTGCAGCCTGGGGCTGCCATGTCGACTTGGCAAGTGCACCCACTTGCCAGTCCCTAAACCTTCCTTTTTCTACATGTTAGTCACCCCTAAGGTAGGCCCAAGGTACCCCCATGGGCAGGGTGCATTGTATGTAAAAGGTAGGACATGCCCTGATGTGTGTGGCATGTCCTGTTAGTGAATTACAGGCAATTTCGTTTTTCACTATTGCAAGGCTACCTGTTCCCATAGGCCAGAATGGGCAGTTTGATTATAACATCTTATAATCCTAACTGACTCAGGGAACTAGGTAGAAATTCGAGTTTAGTATGCCTGAACTCAGAATGTTAAAATACATCTTTTAGTAAAGGTGGTTTTTACATTCTGTGTTTGAAAATACCACCTTTAGAAAGGAGGTATTTTCTTGCCTAACCATCCAGCATGCCTCTGCTAGGTTTGTGTATTCCATGTCTGGTTTGTGAGTGACAGGGGGCTGGAAAGGGCTTTGGCTCCAGCAGTCTGATGGGTCAGGGCTGGGCTGAATAGGACCTGCATTGAATAGAGAGTAGGGGGAGGAGTTTTCCTTTCACCAACCTGAGCCCTCATAGAATAGAGAGTAGGGGGAGGAGATTTCCTTTCAGCTACCTGGGCCAGGTCTGCTTTCAACAATGCTGTCTCCACCTCCTGACAGGAAGCTGCACCAGGGAGGACAGAACTGGTTTTGGCTGGGCACAGACACTCTCTGTCTTCAGAGAACAAAGGATTTACTGGTATAAATATTGGGGCCCAGACCCCAGAACTTTAGATCACTTCTGGGAATCAAGATGAACCTTTGCCAAGGAGAAGAACCAAGGAAGCTGAAGGAGGAGACTGCCCCTGTGCTGTTTTGCTATTTCTGGGGTTGGCCTGCAGTGGTTACTTTATTGCCAAGGAAAGGGGAAAAGGACTTTTGTGAACTATTCATAATCTTGAGGAAGAATCTCCAAGGGCTGAAGTGTGCTTGTCTCCTGCCTGAAGTCTCAGGGATACAAGACTTCACCACCAGCTCCCCTGAATTCCCTTGCTGGGAATTCTACCTGCAGAGAGGTGCCTACTGTGGTTTGGGTCCTCTGAAAATACTGCGTGTCGCTGGGAGCTGGAAGCGCCACACAACGAGGAGAAACGTGTCGCCGCCGCATCAGTTGCCGTTGCATCACCGAAGAAGCGTGCTGCCACCGCAGCTGTTCGCCGTCGCATCACCGACGAAGCGTGTCGCATCACCGGAGAAGCGTGTCGCCGTCGCATCACCGGAGAAGCGTGTCACAGGGCCTGTTGCGGCTCAGAAGTTACCGAGTTCGCCGCACGGCCGTCGGGCGTGCACGCATCGCATCCAACGTTGTCGCATCGCATCAAAGATGCCATTTTGTTGCATCACACCGGATCGTCGCATCGTCACCGGGCCGCAGTAAGAAACGACGCATCAACTCCCCACACAGTAAGGAAGCGAGCCTCAACTCCCCTGCGCAGCAGTAAGGAACCGACGCATCCACTCCCCTGAGTGTAAGGAACGGCGCATCAACTTCCCTGCGACCCTTTAGTTTGTTTTGCGTGACGCATCTAAGTTACTTTGAGAGTAAAGTGTCGCATTTACCATCTACATTGAACTAAGCTATTTTCTACCATTTTAAAGTCTATTTCTTTACAGTATTGTGGATTTTTGTCGTTTGGTCTTGTGTTAAGTCTAGTAAAGATTACTTATTTTTCTAAACTGGTGTGGTGTCCATTTGTAGTGTTTTCACTGTATTACTGTATGTGTTCACAAAATGCTTTACACACTGCCTCTGAGATAAGCATGTCTGCTCGTGCCAAGCTACTAAGGGGGTGAGCAGAGGTTATTTTAGAAGTGTAGCCCCTTACCCTGACTAGAAGCAAGGGTCCCTATTTGGACAAAGGTACCTACCTCTGCCAACTAGAGACCCCCAATTCTAACAACATGCCTGAGGCGTGCTTTAGGAATGTGATGTTCGATACCTCTCACCTTCAACTTCCAGCCAGCTCAGCCCTGCAAGGTGAATAGCTGCATCCCATATGTATACAACGTATACTAATGTATGTCAAGAGGGTTGAATGTTTGAAACACACTGGGACTTTATATTATTTATTATGTAATTTGGACCATGTGTAGCTTCACTAGTTTCAATGCAATGTTCAAATCCTTGTCTTGTAGGTGGACGTGTCCAATTCACCGGGGGAGAACTTCTGGGATCCTAATGCAACCAGCAAGTATATGGTTGTACATGGTTGTAGCTCAGTGACGTCTGTGTGTGATCAGTGATAGATGGAACATTGTGGTTTGTATGGGGAGGTATCAATCACCTGAAAATACATTTACAATCAGTGTGCCAACACAACAGAACTTGTCCACATAATTATTTTGAATTGTCAAGGAGGCATGTTGTTGTTAGTTTAAGGGCAATGTAAGCAGGCCCACTGGAGTCATGCAATTTTGCATCTGTGTTGATGGTTGCATATCTACAGTTTTGATGCATATGGATCATGTATCATCATCTGGTGCTTAATCTGCAGATGTTCAACACAATTAAATGTGGTCATACCACAAATGGCACAAACGTAACAAACAATGTATCACCAGATGTATCAGCAAGAATGTCATTTGTGAAGCTTCTCTGGGCATGTTTCTGTTGCCTATGTCCATATTTGAGTATGAAACTGGTGCTGATGATGTGCAAAAATTTTCCCAGACAGTGTTACCAAGTGTAAACAGGAAGGTATTATGAAATCACATTATTACTAAATGTGAGTCAATATGCCAGATATTTAGCTTTATCTTGCAGCATACTATACCCATATATGCTGTATACATTTAACCTCTCCTGCTACATAATTCCAGTGTGACTGAGTATTGGTGTGGGTAAAGATCCCTGCTGAAAAACACTTATTATATTTAGTGGCACATACCCAACCCTGTAGCTGTGTGTCAAATCAAAAACAACATTGTTAAATCATGGAGGACAGTGCCAGCAGGTTAGCCATCACATTCAATCCATTTTTTCAATGATAGACGCTGGGAATGTGGTAGTGAGATGCCAAAGTTTAGACACATCATGAGTTTGACTCATGAAAGAGAAAAATTACTTCTCAACATGTGTTTCTGTAAGGGTGTTTGTATGTTTTCATAAGTATTGATAAATCATTATTTAGCTAAATTAACCCTGAGGTATGACTTTTGTAATCCAGCCTCAGGGGTGCCTGAGCCTCCGTCAGAGTTGCCTATGTTATGCCTATGTGAAATGGAGTGATAGAGTAACATTTATACTGGCACCCTGGACGCTGTAGGGATGTAGGCCTGCTACTCTATTGATCCATGTTGTTGTACAAATCATTACCAGACTGCCCGGCTGATGCAAATTGTGATTGTAGATGTTCACATGGCAGGGTTTTGCTCAGATCGCTTTGCAGGTGTAAACTGGACATCAGGCTTCATATCGCAGTCAATTTGTATATTTTGGAGCACACTGTGCAAATGTCATTGTTGTTAAACATATGGAGCACCAGTAGGCCTCAATGTATGGATACAGGGTCATTGGCATGGTGTGGCCAGCTGGACAAAGGTACTAGTCTGCCCACGAATTGGCACTGAAATGCCAGACGCATGCCCCGTATATCCCCTATGTGCCATTTCTCCAAGGTATTCATACAATGCAAGGTATAAAGCAATGTTGCAGCACTGTGTTACAGTTCACATGCAGGAATACAGAGTGTTAGCTGCATACAGTAGGAAGGAGTCACCCACCCTCCATCTATGGATTGGCTACCTGACACAGAGTAAATAAAGTCAGCAATACAGGCTGCCTTGTGTTACTCCAGATGAGTCATGCAAAGCAGAAACTCACTAGTTGAACTTACTTACCTTATCACTGCTCATGTATGCTTGTGACCAGCTTTCACACCACTTGCATGATGCAATAGCAAACACAAAAATTGTACCTAACTAGTCCATGAGTCCAATTTCCTATTGACACATGTTCATGAGTGTGACTCCCTGTTATGAGTGATATGATTGTAATCATATGGTGACTACATTTCCATATTGTACACCTACACTGACCTCACTTGGCTCAGTTTGCCTTGTTGCATTAGGAGATGCCATTGTACTAAAGGTAGATTGTCCATATCTCTCACTCAAATTTTGGTGTTTGTCTGGCCTGGTACTGCGGATTGTATGACAATGGCAGCCTATTTTAGGGAACATCATGTACATTTACAACTTGAGGTAATATGTGTTTCCTTTAACTCACTAGATAGCATGACAGCTCATGAAGCAAGGACCTTTGAGGTGAGACAGGACTGCTATTGCCACATCCGCCACAATGCAAAGGCCTACCGGAAGATGGGTGTGATTTACAAAAGGACAAATGTATTTAGCACATGGAAGAGTGGAAGGCGCCCGGACCCCAGACAATCATCTGCCCCAACACATTTGGTGGGTATCCACCAGCAGAAGCCGGAGGTCCACACACAGGACACAGCAGGTCGATCAACTTCATCACAGCAGCAGACCACACAGGACAGGAGGCCCAGCCATGTTGGAGCGGCTAATTTCCACTTTCAAATGGCGAGAAAAATGTGGAAACTTCACAGGAGAATGAATAGGATACAACAGGAGTAGGCCAGCCTTCAAGAACTTTTGTTGACATTGCAGGAGACTGTGAAAGGATTGTGATCCAGATTTGACTTAATTCCTCAGGACATTCCCTTTGTCAGTTGGTATTATGTTGGATAATCGTTTGATTTTAGTAGGTATACCAATAGTTAGGGTTTAGTATAGGTTTAGTGTAGGTAAGTGTTAGGTAAATTGTGTCTTTTGTAGCTAATTCTTTAGAAGTGTGTTATTTTGATGTTTAATCTGTATATAAAAAATGCCAACATAATATATATTTGTTAGAATTATATGTGTAGACAGAATATGTTTAGGATGTAGTTGCTTTGTATTGTAACGAGCTATGTGTATTAAGGGGGATGATGTTTAACTTGTCATGTATGTATAGTACTTAAGATAGTTTAAGATAAGTTAAGATAGTTTAGGCTAGTGTTAATGTTAGTTAGTGTAGGCTAGGTAGGTGTAGGTAGTTTTAAAAGTTTTGATACATAAAAAAAATTCTACTTTCACTAGTTTGCCATCATTTCATATGTAAGAGTTGGTACCATTGTGTAAGTTGAGTTGAGTATATGATGTAGCAATTGACCTGGGGTATATGCTGCCTTATCAGAGGCCTATGGACAACTGTTAGTCTACATCACACTTGAGTCAAGTATGGGCCCTTTTCCATACTAAGACAATGCAAGGGGCCTCATTTGGTGTTTTGACATGCAGCACAACACAGATAGTCACCCACTGTAGCACTCTGTGTGAAGGTGATAGGGCAGATGTAGGTTGGATAGTTTTGTCACTACAGATTGCAGAGCCCTGGCTGCGCTGGGACACACACTGATACCTAGCACTACCACACACACCCTTGCACCATTGTGAAAGGGGGTCATTGATGTTGGCTGGTTACTAATTGTGAATGTAGTCACACTTACCTGGAGAAGATCCATCATTATTGGCATTGACTACTTGCTAAGTGTGTCACATCTTGCAGCTCACTTTGGTCAACTACTTTCAAAATTTCATGCCCATTAATCGCCCATGTCCTCTTCCCCTGGGGAGTTGTTGCATCGTTTCTGGTCTGGCACTTATGCAAAAATATGTATGCACAAGGTACAATAGATGTAATGTGTGGTTGCACTCTCTCTCAACACACATGTGGCTTCTCAGTGGCAGAGAGATAGATTTTCCCTACTTATCCCAGTGTAGCATTATTCACCATTTATCAGTTAACGCTGGGCCCGACAAGGAGCCCTTGCAATTCTTGGTTACTGACATTCAAGGTATTGGATTGGCCTTGCACATCCTTGTGTGGCACAAATATGATGCTAATTCATGAGGACTATGGGCATGAGTATCTGGCTATTATTAGTACAACCATGCAAATTTCTGCACTGTAGAATCTCTTCAGTGTGAGCAGTGAGGTTATCATATTAGGATGATCAAGTTGTCATGTTCATTGAGTGATATATATGTGAATGAGTGGAATAGTGTTATGGCCTCACATGCCTCACACAGTCCATTTACAGGTGGTAAGTATTTATGTGATTAGAAACAGAATCTCAGTGTTTGTCAAAGAAAGTAACTGCAGCTTGTTGTTTCACTCTGACGTTCCATTGGGAGCCGACATATTCCTCATAATATGGTTGCAGTGGATGTACTTAGCGTAGGTGCATATCCAAAGAAAGCATGTGTAAATGACTTTAGCTCACTTTTCTTGAGATGCAAACAAGTGGGTTAGGATTTTACACTTCCACCATGGTATATGTAGTCCTTTCAGCAACAAATATTCAATACTCTTTGTGGTTTAGTAAAAAATGGTATATATGAGTTATTTTCATTCAAGATTGTAGGTCCCTCACAATGTTTCTTTTGAGTCTAATTGTAGATTTTTAGACAACAATAACAGTTATTGGAAGCAAATGATGACCAGACAGAGTCCATTTGGAAGACATGTCCTGCAACACGTGGAGGTGAGGAGTATTTCAGTGAGGAGGTACAAATTGCAGTTAGGGAAGGTAGGCTTGTTTGAAAGTCCACAAGTGGATAAGATCAACAGGTACACAAACAAAAAGTCCAACACTGGGTGACACAGTAGGTGGCATGGCGCTAAACACAGGACCACTAGGAAACTGGCCAGGAAGCCCTGACAAATGTTATCTGGCAGTTTGCCAATGAAAATTGGGGTACTCCACATATTCCTCCTCTGATGGGTGTTGTGCGACTTGTGCCTCTCCTGCAGTTGGTGTTTTTTGTATTGGAGGCATCTGAGGCACATACTCATCTGAGACAGTCTCCACCAGCATTTGTCTGTGACAGTAAGGCAGCCAGAAAATCCCTGACAAGGGTCTGGTGGTTTGCTAACAAAGGCTATCTATCAGAAAGGGGGGGGGGATGAACCACATAAGTCTCAATGCCAGAGTCTCAGAACATTTTGTCTTTGAGACCCTCAACCCCACGTTCACAGACTGTGGTGTATGTAATCTCTGGTTAGTGTGGTTCGGTGGATAGCATCATCATCGGGTCTTGTCACTTGAGTGTCCTGTTCTACAAGTGACATCAAAACCTCTACCAGGAGGGAGACTGTCTGGATGTTGACAATGGTGAGAGGATTAAAATTATCTCCCATCCTTTAGGCGAATCTTTATTGGGGTAAAAGAGTAGGATATGGATAAGTCTAAAAACAAAGCGGTGTTTAGTGGATGAGCCACTTGTCCACGACACCTAGTGGTCGGGTCAACAAGTTCCGGCCTGGAACAGCCCCTATGGGTCTATGGCCTTTGTCAGGACCAAAGAAATATATATGGATGCCTTATACTTCAGGCCTTCCCTGATAGTGTGTTATTAGTGAGTGGAAGCACTCACCTGTCTTCGTCAGTGAGCACACATTGCTCCTGAAGAAACGTGGTTATAGGTACTGTCTTTAGACCTATAACTTAAATATGCATTTCATTTGCATAATGATGTGGAGAACTGTAGGACAGGGTTTTAAGTGTGGCTTTAAACCATCCTGAGCAGTGCTCCTGCATGCATCTCCCCAACCGAATGCCAACATAGCAACAACGTGTCGGTTAAGGGCACCCATTGTTGTAATGTAGGAGTCCAGCTTGCGCTCCACGAATTCCATGATGTTACAAATGGATCACAGCTGCGTAGCAGCTTCACTGGTGCCAGATGTAGAGGGCTGTTGTTGTTCCCTCTGCATCATGACACCAGTGATGCCAGTTAGGGACTCATCAATCATATGGAGTTAAGAGTAGGTGTCTATAAAAGCCTTTGTCATGTCCTTATTAGGGCTCAAACACCTACAGACACCTTCTAGGGTGGCCACTAGGGTTCCATCCCTCCCCTCACCTCTTCAGCAATTTGCTGGTGAACTCCTAACACTCGTCATTGAAATTCAACTTGGGGTCCTCGGAGTCCTCAGCTGGGATTGTACAGCTAGATGGGGCATGTCCTGTGGATGGCGGTTCCTCTAGAGACCCTGCAATTTTGTCTTCACTTGCCAAGACTAGAGGAGAAGATTCAATAGAGTCCAGGAGTTGTTAGAAGGTGCCATCATCCAGGGGGGCAGGATGGTATCACCAACATCCTGGTGATCAGGGACAGGCTGCTCTACAGGAGGTGTTTGTCCCTCTGGAAAGAGATAGTAATATTTCATTAATTATCAACAATATATGTAGATTCAAGTGATTTTGGTGACATTCAGATCGATTTTAATTCGCTTTCAAGTGCACAGGGATATGTGGCACAGACGTTACTATAAGTAAATAAGGCAATGTTAAACAATTGTTGCCTTCCACATGGCAATACCTTTACATTGTTGACACAACCTCTGCATGAACAAAGGGGTCAATTTGTGTAATGACACACAACACCTCCTTTGCTCTGCCGGAAAGAGTGAGTGCTGGTAAGGGTCCCATTTTACATATTATGTTGTTTTTCTGGTATGTGCATACACTGATGTGACATTAGTGTGACATTAGCTTCTTGATTAAGCCTGGGCAGAGTTGGCAGAGTTCCACTATGTGGAACTCCGTGAAGTGCAAAAAAACTCCACCGCACTATGTGGAGCTCCACAAGTGGCAGAGTGAGTTGGAAAAAAAGCTGTTTGCGGTAATTTTCAGTGCCGGGTGTTTGTCCGCACTGTGAAATTATCGTGAACTGCACCATGCATCGCACAAGCGGGCGCAAGCGGGTGCTGTTTCGTTTCTGCTGCTCAAGTAGATTTTCTACTCGAGCAGCAGCTTTCTTAACGCGAATGGATGGTTTCTCAAAGCAAGCGGTCGCGAGCATACGCGGCCACTCGCATTGAGAAATAGGACCACCCGTGTTAACAAATCTCGCCAAGAGGTTGATTGTCTTAGCTCCTGCTCACCAACTTGACGTTGACGAGCGTGAATGAGGAAAAATCTTGCCGGGAGGTGGATTTTCCTCACTCGCCAACTTGAAGTTTTTCGGAACTCCGAGTAACGCGGAGTGTGGAAAACTCTGTAAACTCTGCGAGCGGAGTGGAGTTCAGTGCCCAGGCTTATTCTTGATACCACTGCTGAGACCATTGCACCATGTCACCAGGGTGCCTGCATTCCCTCTAGCCATCAGTTAGCACCACAGCACTGAGCAAGTAATGTTATTTTGTTATGTCTTACAAATAATCCTGCACTCTGGCTTTTACACAGTAAAACAGACCAAGGTGGCTTGCTGTACTGTCTTGCATGCAATTTGTGCAATTTTGTGGCTTAGGGTTTCATATTTGGCACACATCCACACAACGCTACACAACAAGCAATCTTGCTACACTGCAGGAAAGGGTAAGGGTATGTTTATAACTTACTTTTATTTTATGGAATACAGTAGTTTCCTAGTAAAGAAGCAGTCATCTCCAGAGTCCACAACAGTAAACACTGAGAACCATCTCTGAAGGGGTTAGCCACTGTCACACTTGGAAATATGCAACAGCACAAGCTCATTCCATTTCCGCAGAACGCAAGATGCTCATCTGCAGAGTCCTGCAAATCTCAGCCCCATTTACTTGAACCTGTACATGATTCCTCTGGTAGTCGTCATTCAGACCCAGGGACTCTACTTAATCTCACACACTGATGATACCCAGATCATACATTGCCTCTCAGGAAACACCAACACCACCATTTGTTACGTGATGCAATTGACCAACATGCCTGCCTGTATGTGAGATTAATGGTTCATACTGCACCTCACAAGATAGTAGTGAGGATATTCTGCAACATGTACCTACCCTGGTTGCCCACATGACTAGGCCCACACATCTCAACCTCCAGCCATCCCAGAAACCTGTTCATCATCCTGGACACCTTCCTCACCCTGACACTTTACAATTCCCTATTTAACCTCCACCTGCGTTCACATATGTTGCATAGTCAGAGTTTTCTTCTTATGGCTCCCTCCTGACACCTGTGAGACTATCACCCACGCTCTCAACTAGGCCTGGGTGGTAAATTCCGTTCCGCTCGCGGAATTTGGGTAATTTTGTGTTCCGCGGAGAACGCGGAATTGCCAAAAATTCCGCGGCTTCGCGGAATTTTTTGCTTGTTTGCGCTTTCAAAATGCGTGTTCGCGAGATATTTCCCCCTGAGCACGCAAACAGCATTCGCGAACAGGAATAAAGCATTGCGAACAGGCGGAAAAAGTAATTCCGCGTGTTCGCGGAACTTTTGCATGCTCGCGGAGATTTTTTACCATTTCGCGGAGCTTTGCGTAGCGCGACTACGCAAATTCCGCCCACCCCTACAGTCTCAACACATGTAGACTGTAGTACACCAATGCCCTCTACCACGACATCTCTGCACAGTTGCTACACAAGTGGTAAACTATCAAACACAGCAGTTGTACTCAGGGTACAATTTTTTTTTTTTCATCGCACGTGACATTTGCAACGACGCCACGAATGCCAGTGTGCCCCCCCCCATGTACCGTTGCGGGGACATCGTGATTATCGCAGCTACACCTCGAATATTGGTGGAAATATAAAAAAATATATCAGTGAATCATTAATACACATTGTATTATATTGAGAAGCTGATAAATGTTTTTATAGAGTTATTTAGATAGGGATTTATCTAGTCTGATGGTTAGAATTAATTATATAGTTATCATTTTTTAATGTGGTGGTGCCTATTGAATTCCAGCTTTTGCTTTGCATTTTCGCGATGTCTTCACGGTGATCTCGGGTACCGATGTCATCACGATCCCCAGCGTCACCATGAAAATGGAAAATAGTCTTTGAAGACAAGTTTTCTGGAAACTCACTACAAAAATATGAGTTTGAAAAGTACCCTAATAAAGCTCTACTGTTAAATATACTGTAGAATGTGTCTATATATATGTTTTACACTTTGTACAAACCACACGATCTCTGCGACTACTGACGTCACCGTGAAGATGTCGGTAGTCTGGAATATAACATTTTCTTGGAAAGGTGGTTTTCTCCTAAATTGATCATAGAAAGAGAAGTTAAAACAATATCTTGCTAAATATTTAGACTTCAACTTTATTTTAAAAATGTTTTTAAGAGTATTTTTCAGTATGTGAAATACATCTGCTGATCACAGATTCTCCACAGTAAATGCGACAATGTTGTGCTGACTCAAAAAAATCTTAAAAATAAAACCAGTTATAAATGTACTTTCTGATAAACACATACCAAATCAAAAAATGAGGGTATATAACATAAATATAATATACAATATTCAATTATAGAAAGAAAATACGAAAATCTTAGAGGCTCACTTAAAAAAAATGGACGTTACAATTAAGAAATAGAACAAAGGTTACAGGGATATTATAGTTACGAATTAGCGTTTAAAAAATCTTACAAAATTCACTGAAAAAAACAAAGGTTACAGAGCCATTATAGTTAGGAAATAGAATTTCAAAAAACCTTAGAAATTCACTGAAAAAACCAAAGGTTACAGGGATGTTATAGTTAGGCTGACAATTCACTCGAACAAAGCCAGAGAAATTCAGCAGTTATAGTTAGCTGAGCTAACTATAACGCGCACCCCCGCTATACACTGCTTATAACCTCACATATTACATTACTCCAGACATGGTCGGTGACATCACTGATGACATCTCAAATCACATCACTGATGACATCATCCACAGAATCTCTGACACACCAACTCACACCCCAATATAACCTTTCATACACCCACTCCAACTTCCACACTACCATTCTCAAAACCATTGACACACCCATACCAGTGTTTACACACCCACTCTCTGATTCATAGGTCTATACACACATTCAGTCAGTTACCCATACAGCCACTCATACACCAACTCACTCACTAATACAGCCACTGATATATCCACTCATACAGCCATACAGCCACTCACACACTGTCAGTCACTCATAGAGCTACTCACACACCTACTCACTCACCTATAGAGTCAACCAGACAGACATTTACTCACCTATACAGTTATACACACACCCACTCACTTCTTCATACAGATAATAACACATACTCACTCACCCATTCTGTCAGTGACACAAGCACCCACTCACCCATACAACCTCTCTCACAATCACTCACTCATACATACAGTTACTCATATACTCCAGCACTCACCTATACTGCCTTTCGCATATGCAGTTACTCACCCATATACCACTGACACATCCATTCACTCACCAACACAGCGATACACACACTCAGGCACTTATACAGCCCTTCTCTTACACAATTACTAACCCATACACCCACTGACTCACCCACTCACTCATCCATGCAGGCACTCACACACCCACTCATCCACCCATCACCCATATACCCACTCATGTACCCACTCACCAACCCATACTGCCACTTAGACACCATCTGACAACATCCCTGTAACCTTTGGTTTTTTCAGTGAATATATATATATGTGTGTGTTCTTTAGGGGTTACTACCTTTACACCCTAACTTCTCAACAACATGTTTCACCCCTCTAGTTGGCCTGTGAAAAGGTCCCAGTCTATCAGTAGGCCTTACCCTATATTGATGCCTCCTATTAATATTGGTTGAGTTTTTAGTCATTTTTATCACTTTCAATTTTCCTTATTTCTAATGATGGACACACATAACACAAACATATGTCGAGGCAGGCCTACTTGCCTGTCTCAAGGTTTTTCTGGTGTGTATTAATGCCCTAATTAGTGTATATTACCACCATATAAGGGTTGGTGGAAGCACGTCCCTGTTGTCACACTCACTCCAAGCATTCTACGCCACTATTTTACTTATTTTGGCCACTGATTTACCCCTGCCAATTCACCACACATTCACAACTTTGAATAATTGCCTGAGCAAATTGATGGATTGTGACAACAGATCAAGAACTTTAAGCTGGATGATCAAAACTGTTAAGGCCTTTCTAGAAACTGTAAAATGCTTTGTATTATTTGAAGAAATTTAAATTGTATATTTGTTGTCTCTAGGAAACAGTCATAAATGCATAATTAAGTGCATAAATATATAAACAAGTCAAATTCGTGTGTTCTCCGTACATATTATTGAACTCACACATACACACTTAAATTTCACAGGATGTCATGAGTTCATCCTTGGTTTGCTTTGCCTTTTCATGTTTTCCCACTGTTCGTGATAATAATTCTGTTAGTCTTCTCTCGGTCTTGGACAGAGAGCCCTACAGGAAAACCGAGAGCCTGGGACACAGGATAAATTGTTATCTGTCAGGAACAACAACATTTTGCTGTGAAATTATTGCCTGACATCATTGTTCATTTCATTGGCTTTTTACCTGCCTTGTCATAAGTTATGCCATCATCTTTTCTGATGTCCTCTGTTATGAAGAGTTCGATGAGTGACCTGTGTTTCTGCGGTGACCTTATCTAGGAAACGTTGGCAATTTGTAGTTTTGCTCTGCAGCTTTTATCTTCCATTCCATGGAATATTTATATTATATTGTCCACATTCTAGCTCCTGCAGGTAGAAAGCAAAGGTGATTCTAATTAGTAAATTATAGATCCTATAACCTTTGCATTTACATAGTTAGAATTGTTTGCCTCAACATCTCATAAAAGGAATTTTAAATATGTCAACATAGCACTGAAACCCAGAATGCTTTCTGCAGAGGAGATAAATGTTAGACTTTTCATACAATCAACCACAGCGTTCACTGGCTGCTTTGTAATCACCGCCTTTCAATGACTAATGATGCAGCAAAAAGCATACCATTAAAGAATACAATGCATGTCAACTTACAAAGGACTGATATCATTCACAGTTGCTCTGCATCGTTTTCACTCGGGCTTTTTAATTGTTGTTATTCTGCTAGGCCTTTTGTGGAATCGCCATAACATTGATAAAGCGCTAATTATCATTTCAGATAGACTGGAGCAGTGCAATTACAATTTCTGTTGTTCAGCCAAAGCAGATAGAGTGTGCGAATTTCAAAGCCTTAACTGCAGGCAATCTGCGGCGTCTTCTGATTCATTAATGGCACACAATTCATGCATTTTCCTGCAGCCAGTAAACGTGGTTGTTCGGTATTGTGTGGGATGTGTAAATTAGGTTTGTGTTTTTGAAGGTGAAATTAATTTGTCAAATAACACATGCTGTGGAGGGCAAACCACCAAACAAAAAAAAAAACGTGATAACCCCTTCTTCTTGAGTTCTTGAATTCTCATCTTGTGTCGCTATTTCTGTTCCAATTACACTGTCACATATTTAGATGTCAGCAGGGAAAGAAATACGTATTTTCCTGACGGAAACGTGTTATTCTTCCCTTCTTCACTTCACAGCATAATTATTTTTTTTTAAAGATCGCAGAGCGTGAGATTTGCCATCCTTCAATAAAATAAACTGACAAAGTGCCCAATCGAGAGGAAGTTGATAACATTGGCTTTTTTCTGTGTGTACGGTCAATCATTGTGCATGATTATTAGTCCTCTGTTATATGAGGTACAAGCAGTGAAAGAAGGTTTGTAGTTGTTTGCTATGGTGTGGTGGGTAAAATTGTGCATTTTTTGCAAACTTTTGAGAAAATTACATGTAGTGTCCAATGTGGTTTTCTGATACCACACACGATTGTGCATATATGATACACACAGTCACACAAAGACATGCCTCATGTACAACTCACTCAAAATACATTTAGGCGAGCCATTTGAACAGAAAATGCATACTGGCGTAGTTTGACTGTGTGAGACATTCCGTGCTTGAGCCAAAATCGCACAATACAACATTTTTGGAAAGGTGGCAAATTTCACATAAAGTAATATTCACAACTTTGGCAACATTTCGTCCAGGCACTCTTGTGTGTTCTCATAGAGAATAAGCGAGTTAATGTGTGACGCACACAACTTAGTGGTGTGTATTGCGTAAATAAAATAAAAATAAATATTGGCCCTATTTCTGAAGTCCCCATCTAATGTCAGAAATCCACGCATAAGGCTATGTACAGACTAGATGTGAAGGATTTTTTTGTGAGTCACAAAAATGTCAGAAGTCCCACAAATCTATGGAAGTGTTAGATCTTCCAAATGTATGCAAGGAGAATTTCCACTAGGTGGAAAATTCTGCATGAGCAAATGATGCTGAAATGTGCAATAGCATACCTAACTTTCTTGCTCTCTAGGGCTATATTTTGCTCTGCTCAAAAACCCTTTAATCTAGATGTGAATTATGCTCTTCGGCCATACTGTGAGCTTATCTGAATTTGTAACAAAAGTTTGCCCCAGTGGTGGAAAATGCTATCAATATATATATTTTTTAATTGGGTGCATTTTATCGATTCCTAATTTGTTTTTGTGTACAATAGTGGGACTTCCGTGGACAAAATCCCCATGAATCGGGCCTAATGTTTTCACACAGGCTTTATGTTCTTTTTTTCTGTAGGGGGACAAAGGTAAAGCATGAGCCATCAATCACATTTAAGCATTTAACTTTTTTAGCACTGGCATCTGGGGCTGCAGTCCGACCACCACATTGAAATGCGTGGTGGTAAGAGGCAGCAGATGGAGGGACTGACCGACGCTTCCAAGCCCGTCTGACTATCGGTCGGAATGTAATCCCCTATAATAGGACAGTGCCTGCTCAGGCACAGCCGTAGGGTTTACAATGTCCCTTTCATACATCCTTTCATCGAAAGGCTGTCGGCAGTGGACCTTGGGGGCCCCGAGCAGGGCCCCCGTCCCTCCACAGTCTCCGCTATGAGGCCTGGGTGGCACCTGTGGTGCCCCCCAAACATACATACCATATGGTGCCTGGGACATGGTGCATGGATGTTTTCCATCCATTTTTCCAATTCGGGTTGCGCTGTGGCCCTTTTCCCCCCACAGCACAAGCCACAATGGAAAAACTGATGTTTCCAACTGCCTCATGAGCGGCATCCTAATTTATCGGATGGAACTGCCGACCCTAATTGGTCGGTTTCCATTCCGTAATGTTGTCGGTCAGACGTGCTTCCGAACGGCATCTTAATCGGGGCCTAAGTGTTGTAATTAGGGTAGTTTCTTTTTATTGGCAGCCAAAAACCCTAAAAACACCATTCGCACAGATCTAAATATATCATAAAAATAAAGAAAACATATTAAAACAATATTGAAAAAAACAAAATGTACACATAAATCAAGGGGCTCAAAAATAACCATACTCACTGAGATATTCAGTCAAAGAAAACTAGACCTTCCTAAGCTTCTGAGTGATCGTTTGTGAGGTTGGAGTTACATCCCCCTTATAATAGCATCCCTTTAGAGTACAATCACTGGGTAAAAACTTGGGGGCATATCAACAACGATTAGAGATAAACATCGCTAAGCGCGTTTAGCGATGTTTATCCTATCGCTGGATTTCATCGCCGTGATAGCGCTGTATCAACAACGCTTTTCACAACGGCAATAAGAAATCCAGCGATAGCGGGGAAATCGCCGTTTGCAGGAACATAGCTGGTTTTCCAGCAATGTTCCCTGCAAAACGGCGATATCCTGCTGATACGACCCTGTGGTCGTATCAGCATAATCCACCCCTATGTCAAACATAGGTAAGTCAGGATTTTAGCAGACGTTAGATTTTGGCGAAAACGGCCGCTTTGCCAAAATCTAACGTATGCTAAAATCCTGTGGGCTGCCTTGTAAATATCGCGATGTGAACATCAGCGATATTTGCAAGGTAGACCATCCGGGGTACGCTCAGTGACGCCCACTTTGCATCTCATTAGAGATGAAAAGGGAGGCGTTAGGAAAAGGGTGCTAACATGCGATTATGCATGTTTGCACCCTCTTGTTAATAGGGCGATAGTTTTATCTCCGCTTTTTTGGCTTTAAAAGCCAAAAAAGCGGAGATAAAGCCCTTGTAGATATGCCCCTTGGAAACTATCTGTTTGACACATCCTATTAATATATAAAGAAAGCCATAATCCTAGCCATAAAGACAACGCAGAGACACTAAATTATCACAGCTCACAAGTCCCAGCATAATAGTACGAAGATTAGGGGACTATCCAAAAGGCACAACCTACTAAGAAACAAACTATCTCAGCCCATTATGAACTAATATCATGTGTACATCATCAGCCTTATTACTGACTTGGAAATTAGCTCAATAACCCCACAAATAGACCCTTGTTATAGTACAAAGGCCATATGTGAGGATTAACCTTCAGAAATATGCAGAAGGATATTGATGTGTGGTTTTGACAGTGTTGGTGTAACTCCTAAGGTGAACTCCATTATTAATCTATGATTACTTGTTGTAGTTACAGTCAGTTTGAAGTGTAGCCACTCACGTTTGATTTTTACTTGAATGTTGTTCATCTGTGTTTGCAACAAGGGCTTGAGGTGCTATCTTCATTGCAGTTCTTAATTTGAGCAGGTGGTGGGCGCCAGCACATATTTTTGGGGACCCAAATATATTTTTCATCATTAAACCTTAATCATTAATTATCAACATTGTAGTGGCTTCCCTAGCCAACCTGGTTCAATATTTTTGGCTCAAACTGATCTCGTATGCTGACAATACACAGTTGATCATTACCTTGCTGGGGAATGTTACGTTGACTCAAATTTCCTTTAAATCATGCCTTCTCACTATATTCCATTCCATGAAGGACAGTTGCTAAAAACATAACTAGGACAAAACTGAGATCCTCATCTTCAGCATATAAAACTATATTATATGGTGGCCCTCTGAACATGGCTTACCTCCACTACCTTTTAGGAAGAAAGTAAACCTTGAAGTAAAATTTGATCAAGATCCCTCTTTTGGTCCATGAAGCTTTGTAGTCTCTTCTTGCTGCTTTGCTCTCCTGCGATAACTTGGAGAGGTTTTGGACACTCCTCCACACTCAACAAGCAAAGATGTAGCACACCTCTGTTTTTCAAAGGCTGGTCTTCCGAGAGGCGGGTACTGATGTCTCTTGACAAGAAGATAGGGCCTGCTGCCTTCAACTGACACCTCTAGCTCTGGAATGAAACACAGCTACAAGGTAAACCTGAAGGTAACATATTGAGTAAGGAAATAATCTGAATCACTGGAAATACTTCCAACCAAACAGACCAGATAACAAGATGAGCTGGAGTTTCCAACACATAGCAGAACAAGGATGAACAGGACATGAAGAAACCAAAGAGTGAGCAAGAACGGGGAAGCAACTGCGGCACAAGTGGTACCAGTCGTGGTCTATTTATATAGGATTTACCTCAAAGTGCTTGCTACATACAAGATACAGGAAGTAATAATCCACCATGTTTCTATGGAATGCGTTAATAAACAAATACGACTGGAATTTCCCCTTCCAGCAAAGAAAATATGGCATGGAACAATTCACTACAGCTTTTTCTAAAACACAATCAGTACCACAACAAAAAACAAAAGAGAACTAATCAGCTTCAGAGATGCAGCACGTTCAACTCGCCCCAGAAGCCCAGTAGGATCTTGCACAAAGGCCAGCAGCATCACCTGAAAAAGCACAGGGTCCATCAATACTCTCACCCCCGCCAAGGCAACTCTCAGTCTGAGACCTGGCCAGTTAGGCAAACAGTGTGTGTGCTGCACCATCAGAGCAATGTAGCCCTACAGCCACTAGTGGTGCAGCCGGTGAAAAGCTAAGCAGTAGTTCTTATTATCACAGCTAGGGTAGACTATGCTAACTCCCTTAATTTAGAGCTTCCTAAGCATCTGATCAAAACATGTTTGTGTAACTGAAAATTGCACTTAGAGTGATTCAGTGTTTATCTTTGGAGAAACACTGGATGTAATTGGCAGCTTTTAATATACTCATGGGAAATGTATAACAATATTTCTAATCACCTTGATCCACTACAGTGCTGTTCTACAGCGTGAGTAGGACAAGGGGCAATTGGACTGAAACATATAATCTCTGAATAAAAGTCTTATTTTAATGCTTATTTGGTGCATTTTGGAATTACTGAGCGCCTGATTCACAAAGGTAAAGTTTACAATTGTTTTTTATTCACAAAGAGAATTATGAGTAGTGTCTTTACAAGTGCGGTGTCTCCGCACATGAAAAGATAGGTCTTTTTATGTGCGGAGACTCCGCATTTGTAAAGATACTTCTCGTAAATCCCTTTGTGAATAGCAAACAGTCATTGGTTTACACAAAAGTGTAAGTTTACCTTTGTGAATCAGGCACTCGAGGTTTTAGGGTTCAGAGCTATCTGTATAACACCCTGTAAAATTATTTTAGCATGTTGTTCCAACAATCACTGACACAGCCAGTAGGTCTCGGCTTTGAAAGATTAAGCAATGGGTTTCGTCAACACTGGTTGCCTTCTGGCATATGTACGCATGCATACACATAGCTGCCAATCCTGGAAAAGGTTTTATAGTAAAGGAAAATAATTTTAAGATGGCTGCCGAAGCAGGGCGTCGTATCAGATGCATGAATGTCACGATGCATGAAGCATGAGTGTGCATGCATCAGAACACATGTGGCCATTCTGAATTTACCATCCTAACGTGGTGGACAGCATGTTAGAATGGTAAAATACAATTCGATTCAATTGTGAAAAAAGAAACAAAGATGCACACAAAAAAGAAAACAAGGGGCCATGTAGCAGTTTGACATTCCCAGGATCTAAAAAATACCTTTAAAATAAAAACAAAATGATATTCATGCTCAGTGGGAGAGGGTTGGGACATGAGGTCAGAGTAGCAGCTATTCAAACCCACCTCAAAGCTCTCTAAGCACTAATATCTCTGATAGTGCTGAAAGGCTTGACACCAAACCAACAAAAGCATTCTCAGGGGAAAGATTCTACTTTAATGCAACGTTTGGCGTAGATTTGTTCAGTGATTTTGGCTATTATCTACTGGCGGTCGCCAGTAGATAGTTATAGTTAGGACCTATTATCCATAGGAAATCCGCGACATTCTATTTGAAATAACGTTGGCGCCGGTTGACGAATCTTCGCGAAAGTTTCCAACTTGTTGGGAGCGCTCCGCTCCGCTCCTACCCTGAAAGTCTCGGGTTGATTCGTCAAGCGGGGGCCGAGAAAAAGGGGGTCCCAAAACGCGTTTTCCCCATTCATTTTTCCATAGGAACCTTTAGTCGCAGCTACAGCCCGAACTGCTGAACGGAATTACACCAAATTTGGCAAAGAGGTAGCCCTTGGTTCAGACTGGTGCCTTTTGCTTAAATGGTGTAAATCCGTTCAGTAGTTCCTGAGAAATTCACAAGTAAAGTCACATATATATCTATGGCCGAGTAGGGTCCGCGTACCCTCCCGATCACGAGCTGCATGCTAATTGGTTGTCAGCTGGCTGTCAACATTCCGATTCAGGAAGTGTTGGCAGCCATTTTGTCCCTCGGTAGAACCGAGGGACAGAAACAAGTGCGCAAATCGCACAAAGGGGGCAGGGTAGAAACACCCTAACCCCTAGGCCTGCTCAGGGGTCCCACAAGGACACCCTGGGCAAAAAGCATTTTTTTTTTAAATCGGCATGATGCACTCAGGGTGCGCGGATCCTGCCGAAAAAAATCGAGCGCGGTCTCCCGCGCTCGAGATAACTTGCCCCCGGGTGGGCCAAGTCCCGGGGGCATGGTGGGGGTGTTAAATTTATGTATGGGGGCCTCTAACGGCCTCCCAAGCCCCGGGGACCGCCACCCCCCGGGCTTTCACAAAATGATGCGGGAGGGCTCTTTGCCCTCCCGCTGCCCCGGGACCGCCACCTCCCCGGGGTTTCTGTTTTATTTTTTTTAACATGTGTGGGGGCTCCAGCCCCCCACACGCCCGGGACTGCCACCTCCCCGGGCACTAAAAAATAAAAATGGGGGTCCGTTTTGGACCTCGGCCCCGGGGACCACCACCTCCCGGGGCTTTGAAAATGTGGGGAGGGGGCCGCGCGGCCCTCCCTGGAGCCAGTGATGGCCCTGGGGACCGCCACCCCCAGGGTCGGCTCCTGCAGTGTCCCGGGGTGCCTACCCTCGGGACACTGCTGTTTGCAATGACAGGACGGCTCCCGTCCTGTCATTGCAACTCTTTGGATATTGGAAGAGAGAGCAGGAAACCTGCCTCGCTCCAATATCCAAAGCTGATTGCTTTCCACATGGGGAGCAGCATGTTAGCTGCTCCCCATGTGGAAAGCAATGCGCGGCTCGCGCAGGAGGCGGGGGAGCCGGCTGGGACTGTGGGGGATTGGGGACCCCCCACAGTCCCCAACCAGAGGCCAAGCCCCGGGGATGGGGTCCCCGGGCCACGCAGCCCCCTTCCCAAATTTAAAAAAAGAAAAACAAGAAAAAAAGTGCAAGGCCGGCCCCGGGGATGGGGTCCCCGGGGCCTTAAATGGCCTGAGGAGGGGGCCACGCAGCCCCCTCCAAATAAAAAAATTAAAAAATCGAGGCCATGCCCCGGGGATGGGGTCCCCGGGGCCAATACAGGCCCAGGGAAGGGGGGCCACGCGGCCCCCTTCCCGTTTTTTTTTTTTTAAATTTAAAATAAAAAATAAAATGCTCAGGCCCCGGGGGATGGGGTCCCCGGGGCCAAAAGTGGGCAAGAGAAGGGGGGCCACGCACCCCCCCTCCCATTAAAAAAAAATAGAAAAAATAAAAAACGACCGGCATCGTGCCGGAGGCCCCGCCCCCCTCCCTGCAGTACTCTGCAAACGCGCCCCCTGGCGTGTTTGCAGAGGGGGAACGAATATTAGGGTGTGAGGAGGTGCATTAAATTCTCACATGGATGATGTCATCAGTGATGTCATTTGAGATGTCATCAGTGATGTCATCAGTGATGTCACTGACCATGTCATGAGTGATGTAATATGTGACGTCATCAGCAGTGCATTGCGGGGGCGCGAGTTATAGTTACCTGAACTAACTATAACGGGGTAATTTCACGGGTTTTGTACGAGTGCAATGTCCAACTAACTATAACTGTCCCTAAAACCTTATGGTTTTTTCTGTGAATTTCTAAGGTTTTTTAAATGCTAATTTCTAACTATAACGTGCCTGAAACCTATGGTTTTTTCAGTGAATTTCAAAGGTTTTTTAAATGCTAATTCCTAACTATAACGTGTCTGAAACCTATGGTTTTTTCAGTGAATTTCAAAGGTTTTTTAAATGCTAATTCCTAACTATAACGTGTCTGAAACCTATGGTTTTTTCAGTGAATATATATATAAGCAAACTTTGCTACAGCAGCTAAAACGGGAAAGCAGCTCTTTTTCACCCGCACCTCTTTTAATTTTTCCACATGCTTGGAACTCCATGAAAATTGGCATGCTGCACCTTAGGTGACTGTCTTAGTGAGTTGCCAGATTTCATGCAAATCCACCCATGGGGTCCAAAAGTATAGGCAATTTAATAAATTCCTTTTCAAATGAAAGTGCGCCTGAACCATAACTACACGGTGGCAACCACCACTGTGCAATACATATATCATCAATTTACACATAGGTGTAGTCAAGAAAAGTAAAAAGAACAGTAAAACTAAACATACCTACAATACTTACCTTCATGATATTTTCGTTCTCAATACTTAGGATATGATATTTTTGTATATCAATATTTTGTCATGATTTTACAGTAGTATACACTACAGACTAGCACGCTTAAAACTCAAGCAACTGATCTAGCTATATCATTGGTTCAGCTGGTACAGGAGCACCGTGGCTTAAGCATGTGAGGGCCGCACTGGAACCAAATTACTGCTATCTTATATTATGCTACTAGGGAGCAGTTTGGGCAGTGGCGGCTCGCATAGGACGTGCTGCGGGGCGGTGGGGCGGGGGAGGGGCAGGGTGGAACGTAATAATTACTTTCCTCCGTTCCGTCGTATGTCCGAGTTTACTTTTTGTGATAACATTGTCATTTTTTCCATGGACCATGAGCAGCCAGACCCCAATCTGAAAGCCATAGAACAGAAAGTTATGTTTTGTAATAGCTTCTCTCAACAGCATCCCTGGCTTTACAATCTGACGAATGATCTCAAAACTATAACTTTGGGGAAATGATTGTTGAGTGCAGGACAACAACATCATCTTGTAAGGTATTGGAAGGAATCTTCGCTCACAGGAGACTGTAATTTGAGAACTCTGTAGCCATGCTGATGTTATCTTCTTTCTATAGAGCAGTTGTTTTAACTTAAACCGTACCTACCTGAAATGTAAGTGCAATAACACAAAGCAAATCACATGCACTGCTACTAGGCGCATTGTGACATCACCAGTCAACTGTAATTGAAGCATGATGAAATGATCTTCACAATGAGGCATATAATTACCCTTGTTCTATATGTTGGATTGGTATTGATTTGTGGAGAGTGGGTGAATTTTTCTCTATATTTTACTTTTTCTTCACATAATACAATGGGCGATACACAAACATATTAAACGTTTTTACTGAGAAAATGCAAAGCATATTTTTTGTTTATACATAATCGTGTTTGTCATTTCTATAAACGATGTGTTTATCACTTCCAGGAAATAAAAAGTATTTGCTAATAAGCATTCATTGTATGTAGCCTTCTGCTGTGCTAATAGGCACCAGCCGTGTGCCCCTTAATTCCTTCCCCATCACTCAGTTTCAGGCTGACATAAGCACCAGGATTTCCTCGCAACCATATCTCTGCTTCTATATAATTGCTGAGAACATGTTCCTGTTGGGCTCTTTTAAGGAGTCATGTGTGTAAGATACCAAGAAAACAAAAGATGCCCTAAATCTGTCATGCATACTCTATGACACGTGCATGTTCTGCGATTGCTATTATTTTTCCAGCTCCAGACTATTTATGCTATTTGAAGTTGATATAAACTTTACTATGATTCTTAATTTCTACCCATCTACCACCAGCCATAGACAAACCTGTGCCATTAAAGTGGAAGAGATGTAACATTAGTATTTGTGCAAGGAGCTGCATAGGGTTAGCAAACAGAATAAAATAGGACCTGCTTTGCAAAATGTAGTGTCCTATTTCTGCAATCATCTTCGAGCATGTAAAGTAAAACACAAGCAGTACTATTTTATGGGCCAGATGTACGACCCTTCCAATTTGCGAGTCGAAATTGCGTCATTTTGCGAATCGCAAATTGGAATTTACAACAGTGTCGCAGACACCGTTTGCGATTCTTAATGGGGTCGCAAATTGTCTGCCTTATTAATATTCATGAGGCAGGTGTAATTTGCGACCCCATTGGGAATGGCTAGCAATCCAGGGATGGTGGCCTGCTGGGGTCAGCAGACCACCATGTCTCTGACTGCTTTTTAAATAAAGCAGTTTTTTAAATGGAAAACGGGATGCATTTAAAAAAGAAAAATGAAACATTGCTGTTTCATTTTATAAGAGTAGGCTGTGGTCTGTGGGACCACTGCCTGCTATTATAAAATATTTTCACTGGAAGTCACAAAGTGGAGTCTTACAATCTTACTTTGAAGTGCGAGTCGCTATTAGGAAGTGACCCCTAATAGCGAGTCAGAAACCCTATTTTGCAAGTCGGTAATAGTTTACCGACTCGTAAAATAGAGTTTGTAAATAGGGCAGACCTTGATGATTTCCCATTTGCGCCAGCAAAAAACAGTCGTACATCGGGCCCCAAGTACTATGTATCAACCTAAAGGCAGGCACCACCATAAGAGTAGAGAACTGTGCATACAGAGTTCTTTGTTTTAGTTGAAAATGTGCCAAGGACAAGGCAAGTTTAAGGTAATTGGGGAATTTCTCGTAATAAATAGGCGGAGCTAGGAGAATATCAAAGAGGGATTTGGAGAGGCACATACAAATACTTACCAAACCACTCCCACAAATGAGTAAGACAATTTTTAATAACAAACATTACCTCTAAATCTAGTGCAGTAGTACTACTGACAAAGCAAGCTCAAATCTATTCCAGCCGAGCCTTGGAGAAGGTCAAGAACAAACCTTGGCCACTGAACACCCCAAATATCCTCTGTTAGAAATTGCGTTTCTGGTTGGCAGAGGTAGGCACACTGTCCAAGTAGGAACCACAATCCTAGTCAGGGTAAATCACACACTCTAAATTATACCGTGCTCTCCCTCTGGTAGCTTGACACAGAGCAGTTAGGCTTAACTTAAGAGACAACGTGTAAAGTACTTGTGCAACACTTCAAATAGTAACACAGTGAAAACACCACAGAAAGACTCCACACAAGGTTAGAAATATAGAGAATAGTTTTATTTAAAAAAAAACACCAAAACAACAAAAATCCAATATGTAGAAGTTGAGATCTGAATTTATAAGGGAAAAACTAAAAAATAGTGCCTATGAGCAATAGGCGGTTAATTGGGATATCTGGTGGCGTCAGACCGGGGCAAAGTTAAAAGTTCAGGCCAACTGTGATGGAACACAGGCTGGATACAGGGGCCCAGTTAGGCCCACTGAACAAAAGTACCTTGATCTGGACTGTGTTGCCAAAGAAATGCAAGGAGCAGCCAAAACAATCCATCAGTGTCAAGCCACGAAGTGGGCGAGATGCGTCGTTTATTTCCATGCAACGGCGGCAATGCATCACTTTTGAGTGTGATGCGCTGGTTTCAGATGCAATGCACTGCTTCTGCTCCTGCAGCTGAAGATGCATCTTTTCCGAGGGCGATGTGCTGGTTTTGGAGGTGAAGCACCAGGTCCCCTCCATGCAATGAAGAAGATGCACCAGTTCCGATCCACACAAAGGTGAAGATGCACCGGTTCCAACCATGCAAAAGCGAAGAGGCACCAGTTCCGATAAGGATGCATGGGTTGGCTTGAAGATGCACCTTAGACCTCACTTCCAAGGATCAAGGACTGAGGTGGGATTAGATGGCAGAGTCCAGGTGCAGATGCAGTTTAAATGGAAGTCTTTTATACCCCTGAGACTTCAATCAGGAGGCAAGCCAGCAAGCCTTGGAGTTACTCTGTGTTCAAGTAATGCAGGTCCATTCCTTCTCCCCCAGTCAGGGCAACAGCAGGCAGTGGGGCTGCACAGCAAGGCAGTAGCCCAGCAAAGAAGCAGTCCAGCAGAGTGGCAGCCCTTTCAGTAGCACACCTGGGGCCGTACTATGCATTGTCATTGTTTGCACCGGGCGCACCTTTTAAAAGGTGCGCCCAGCGCAAACAATGACAATGTGCCCTATTACAATGTATGCGCTGCCCGCAAGGCAGCTGCGAACTTGCGCTTCCCTGGGAGAAGCCCATTCATCTGAAAACACGGAGCAGGTGGCACCTGCTCCGTGTTTTCACAGTGCAGGCGGCAACCCGCCTGCACTTTTAAAGAGGATTAGATTTCCCCTTGCAGGCGGGTGCAGTCAGTGACTGCACCTGCCTGCAAGGGGATGTCTGGGAGGTCCATGGGACCCCCTTTCTCCCCTCCAGAGGGCTGCTCTGAGGGGATGCACTCACAGTGAGCCACCTAGAAGGTGGCGCAGGCGAACTGTGAGTGCGCCCAAGAGAGTTTCTTTGCCTCTGCGCCCGCATCTGTAATATGGCGTGGGCACAGAGGCAAAGGAATGCCCTCATTTGCATGGGGCATACCTCTATGCAAATGAGGGAATGCCCCCTGAAGGTAGCTTTAAGTGCACCAACACTATCAGTATTACTAAAGGGAACACGCAAGCGCCTGCACCCCCTTCTGTAATACCAAAGTGCCCTGGGGGCACGCAAAGCGGGCGCAAATGCCCGTTGTGCTCCCGGGGCACTTATTGTAATACGGCCCCTATTCTTCTTCCTGACAGAGTGATCACAGGTCCAGAAGTGTACTGAAGTCTTGGTGTCAGAGGTCCAGTACTTATATCCAATTTTGCCTTTGAAGTGGGGGAGACTTCAAAGAAGGCTTTGAAGAGAACCGAGGTCCTCCCTTCCTGCCCTGGCTTCAGACTCACTACAGGGGGGTATGCACCCCTTTGTATGGGAACAAGACACAGCCTATTCAGGTGTAAGTGTGAGGCTGTGTCCAGCTCCTCCCTTCCATCCTGTCAGGATGAGCCATCAAGGCCCTTTATGTCAACACCTAAGCCACCTTTGTGTGTGGCTGCTGTCTATGGGGAATACACAAAGCCCAGCAGTCACCCACCCCAGACTGAACAGGCAGCAGGTATCAATTGACTAAAGTAAGAAAATGACAACTATTTAAAATGGCATTTTCAGCATTGCAATTTAAAATTCGACTTCACCATAAATTGTGATTTTAACCGCTTAACCGCGGCGACAATTCCGCCGCGGTGCGGCGGTTTTATTGAGTGGGCGGGGCCGCGTCGGCCAACGGACGAGCGCAGCACTACGGAGGTAGTGCTCGCGACGGCCGTTGGCCGACGGGCGCACGGAAGGGGTTAAATTGTGATTACTGAGACAGCTGACTTGGAGGTATTATCTCTTTCCAGTTGGAAATTACACTAATAAAATGTAATAAAGCAACTCCAATGTTATCACATGGGAGAGATAGGCCTTGCAGTATCGAAAAAATAATTTAAGAGTTTTTCACTAGGAGAATATGTAAAACTTTAAAGTACATGTCCTACTTTTTAGGTACACTGCCCCATGCCCTTGGGCTGTCCAGGGTCTACCTAAGGGGTGACTCATGTGAATCAAAAAGAAAGGTTTGGGCCTGGCAAGAGATTTAACTTGCCTGGTCGACACAGCCATTTAAAACTGCACACACATTTGTAGTGGCAGGCCTAGGACATGGTAAAGGGGCTACTTAAGTGGGTAGCACAATCAGTGCTGCAGGTCCACTAGAAGCATTTAGTTTACAGGCCCTGGGCACAAGTAGTGCACTTTGCTAGGGTTTTATAAGTGAATTAAATATGCCAATCGGGTATAAGGTAATGTTACCATCTTTAGAACAGCGAGCACTTGCACATTAGGACTGGTTAGCAGTGGTAAAGTCTTCCTAGTCCTAAAACTAAAAGAAACGAGGTCAGAAAAAGAGGAGGACAAAGGCAAAAAAGTTTGGGGTGACCCTGCAGGAAGGACCATTTCCAACAACCCCCCACAGTGGGGCAGAATGCCAGCTGGGCCCATTATGGTGTGCAGGCACCATCCAGTGCTTGGGCTGACCGCTCCCACCCCTTCTTTTTTGGACCATTTTTCCCTAGTGTCTATTGGGGTTTCTGCACCTCCACAGGAGGAGCAGATTGGGGGTAAACCTCCAATCTGGCCCCCGGTTGGGCATAAAAGACTTTTACGACCATTTGGGGTTGATGCAGGGCCGATACTGAGTTGGCTGCCCCATACCTTCTTTTTTTTACCATCCATGTGGTCTAGTGGGCTGTCCACTGCTTGAGGTCAGATTGGGGATAAACACCCTATTCTGTACACCCCAGGGAGCACAAAGTCTATTGGGGCCATTTTGAGGCAGGGCATTGCGCAGTGCCAGGGTGGAATGTCCCCACCCCTTCTTTTAAAAATAAAATCCCTAGTAGAGTTTCACTTTCTGTCCTGAGAGAAGATTGGGAATAAGCCCTCTAAACTGGTCCTCAAGGGCACAAAGACTGTTGGTACTGATTTTGGTTGGGAGCATGTCTGATGCTGATTTGGGCCACCTGCATAGGCCTACCCATGCTTTATTTTTTGCTTTTTTCCCCCCTGGTGTCTAGAAGACTTTCTGCCTCCAGAGTTGGGGGGCAGAAAGACTGTTTTGTTGTTTGTTGGGGACGTCTTGCCCATGGCTGGAGGACCACTGCTCCCCACCTTGGTGACTTGTGAATGGACCTCTGCTTTTAGATCCCAGACCTGCGCCGATCCTATGCAGGGATTGTAAAGGTACTGATACACATTGATTGGTGCTGGGGGAGCAGAGCTCTGTCCCCAAAGCACTGATGAAAGTGAAAGCAGTTAGTGATTAATGGCATAGAATGCATTCACCTTTGTCACTGTGACATCAGTGCGATGCACACACTTCTCATCACTGTGACCCAAAAAACTAATTCAGGATGCGAGGGAAAATTCATCTACTTAGGTAATACGGTGGTTCCACCACCTCAGTAAAGAAGTTAATGTGTGGCATGTCAGTGTAATTTAGGTCAACTGTATGCAGTTTACCTATTCTCTTTTATTCGACGTTCTCCACTGCGCACATGGGCAGCAATCTGCATAATGTTCAATGTACAAATCTGACAGTAAAATTACGTTAGCTTTACAGTCGGAATTTCAGCCGGTGGGGGCTCCACCTTCATTAGACAGGGTGGGGACTTCTAATCCTCCTAATGGGTGGAGATTTCTGCCAGGAATTAAATAATTCCATCCCAGTATAAATTTTCACCCATGAGCAGGCTGAACATTATGCATATAGGCAATTCCAACCTGAATTTTACATTTTGAAACAGTGGCCATAGTTGAAAGCTTACACTTCTAGGCCTAAATTGTTGTAAATGTCCATGCACCATAAAATTATAAAGGATTCAACTTCTATGCATATATTTCAGATTAAACATATGTAAATATAATACAAAAATGCACTCACATTTTTAAACATGTTTTTCTTTTTTCCTATATGGAAAACAGTTTTCCCCATGAAAAAACTCTCCTCCTTACACTACACCAGGTTTAATAATTTCACTCTAACTTTACCACACCAAATACCATTTTTCTATTGCCCTCAGCAGAAGTAAATTTAGGAGCATCTTTAGGAATCGCCTGTAAAATATGTGAGTAATGACAGCCTTGCAAAGTTGCAAGTGCTCATTAATTTTGGTGGAGACAACACCCATAAACACCCAAGAGCCGCCCTGGCAGGACATTTTTTCAGGTTTAATATGACACCAGTTGGGTGTATTATTATATAAGTGTGAAACTTTTTTACACATTTCGTGAAAAATGTAGTTTTAGAAGATAAAATTCACATTTTTTAGACAACTGCAAATGTAATAATGTTTTTTTAAGGGAATTTACTTGAGCATTATTGTGAATACCCCCAAACGTGCAGGTTTTTCAGTGCTTTCCTGTTTTGGCAGAGGTTCATAATCCAAAAATGACTATGCTCTGCCTATGTGTGAAAGCATACTGCTATGTAATATTCCACCACTCGCTTGTGAGCAAATCCCTAATATGGCATGACATTAGCCATGTAGGCAGTACAGACCTCTACATATAAAAAGAAATAGAATGCAAAACAGATGACAGAGATCAACGGATGAACAGTAGAGTCAGCATAGGAGAGCAAGTGGCTGTGAGTGGTTTGTATCAGGCAAAATTGTATTTACTGCTGAGTAATTGGCATAATTTTTGTAATTTTGTGTTACTCTTGTGATACTAAATTACCAGATTTTGCATTTACAACTGCTTGTGTCATTCAGAGTAATTTAAGGCATACATTCCTACCACAAGACCAGAGAGGTGGCTGCTGCTGTTCATGTTCTGTTGCATTTAATGCTATTTTCTTAGCTTTGGGTCCATTTTGATTGCGAGGGTGCATTTTGAGCAGAGAAATTAATCAAATCATGCTAACAGCTGAGTTACATATTTCTGCTGACCTTTTCTGTAACTACGCTACAGCAAATTATGCAAGTTACTCCTCAATCCTTGTTCTGAAGAGTTGAGAATTCAGGTTTTTCCTAAATGAGTGCAGGTTATTACTTGAGAATTACTTCTTCAGGTAGACAATTCCAAACTCTCGGGCCAGACATGAGAACACTAAGATTTTGACACGATTCCTAAAATTATTATGGCAAAGCCAGTAGACTTCTTGTTCACAAAAGGAAACTGTTACCTTTTTAGAGATTAGGAAAATTGGTGGATATCCGTTACTTCTCCTACTGAGTTATGCACATGCAAGAAAAGGTATTAGGAGTCAGATAATTCTATCAGAAGATCTCTTATTTGCAGGTGACAAAGTGGAGCTTTGCCCTAACACTCCAAATCAGTACACTCACAAAAGAATTGGCATTTCACAAAATATATTATTATGTGCTATTCTCTCATACAAATAATGTCAGTAGGAATTATTGGCATGATGCTTTATAACTCAGTAAACAAAATATACACAAATGTGAACCCTAAACACATTCCTATTTCATTACACCTCCATAACCAATTAGTATAACCCCTACCTACTTAACCACCTGCTGATTTCTAGCATAGTTTCATTTAAAATGCTATCATGTTCCAAGTATAACCCTGCATATCTTTGTGCCATAAGGCCTGAAGATGAAGATTCATCTCTCAGCATCCCTCTAGCAACCTGTCCATCTGCCTTCCCTGAACCAATTACACATACTTTTCATACCTTTTCTTACCTTTATTATATGAAGCAAGAACAGGTCTGATCATGCTGAACTCTTGTTTCTGTTACAGTAAGCTGTAAACAATGGTTTTGTTCAGATTTCAAGAAACACGCAGAAGCTGCCAGTGTTATGTCTTTTCAGTTGCTCTGATACACAACTGCGCGTGGTAATTTACAGTTCAGAGTAGCTGTACAGCTACTGCAGAAGTAAAATGCTCTACAGAGTGGAAATATGGTTTCACTGGTTAATGCAAGCAACTGAAAACATATGACAACTGATTCTCAGTTTTAATTTTAAAACCTCGGAGTAGTATGGTAATTTCAAACACATCAGTGTTCAAGACTATAAATTATTGAGATGCGCCACAATAAATTGTATACACAAACGATAGCCAAATTAATGTATCTCAAGGCATGTGCAGTATGTAACGTAATATGCATATTTAATGCCTCAGACGTCCTTATTTTCAGTATTCTAAGGATTACATATAATTTTTTCCTGGTGGCTTTGTTTTGCTCCTATGATCATGAGTGTGTCTTTTGGGTATCTGGGTAATCAAAGGTGTAAGGATTTATTTATTCAGCTCTTTCCTGAAGGGGATAATATAGTCTGCCTTTGTAGCTCACGCTAGAAGACAGATGGTTGAATGTAAGATAGCTCTGTGGTGTCATGTCCTGGTTTGGGAACGCTGACTATTATATGTGTGAAAGAAACTGGATTTGAAGAGAGTTTCTGATGTTTTGATTATGGCTGGGAAAATAGAATCCCGAATATCAATGGGACAGAAAATTGTTACAGCAATGTCAAGGAACAAAATATCAAAAGGTAAGTGAACAGAGTGAGGTGAGGATTTACAAATATATATACATATATATATATATATATATATATATTATCTACTGGATAGTTATAGTTAGGACCTATTATCCACAGGAAATCCGCGACATTCTATTTGAAATAACATTGGCGCCGGTTGACGAATCTTCGTGAAAGTTTCCAACTTGTTGGGGCGCTCCGGTCCGCTCCTATCCTGAAAGTCTCGGGGTGATACATCAAGCGGGGCCGAGAAAAGGGGGGTCCCAAAACGCGTTTTCCCCATTCATTTTTCCATAGGAACCTTTAGTCGCAGCTACAGCCCGAACTGCTGAACGGAATTACACCAAATTTGGCAAAGCGGTAGCCCTTGGTTCAGTGTCGTGCCTTTGCTTAAATGGTGTAAATCCGTTCAGTAGTTCCTGAGAAAATCAAAAGTAAAGTCACATATATATCTATGGACGAGTAGGGTCCGCGTACCCTCCCGATCACGAGCTGTATGCTAATTGGTTGTCAAGTGGCTGTCAACACTCCAAATCAGGAAGTGTTGGCAGCCATTTTGTCCCTCGGTAGAACGGAGGGACAGAAACAAGTGCGCAAAGCGCAAAAGGGGGCAGGGTAGAAACACCCTGACCCCTATATCTGCTCAGGGGTCCCACAAGGACCCCCTGGGCAGAAAAGCATTTTTTTAAATCGGCAGGATGCGCTCAGGGTGCGCGGATCCCGCCGATAAAAAGAAAATCGAAGCGCGGTCTCCCGCGCTCGATAGTCACTCTGCCCCCGGGTGGGCCAAGTCCCGGGGGCATGGTGGGGGGTTTAATTTAATGTGGGGGCCTCTAGGCTCCCCAAGCCCCGGGGACCGCCACCCCCGGGGCTTTAAAAATAATGGTGCGGGAGGGCTCTTGGCCTCCCGCAGCCCCGGGGACCGCCACCCCCCGGGCTTTTAAAAAAAAAATATTTTGACCTGTGTGGGGGGGCTCCAGCCCCCCCACACGCCCCGGGGACTGCCACCTCCCCGGGGCACTAAAGATTTCAATATGGGGGTCCGTTACGGACCCCCAAAGACCCGGGGACCACCACCTCCCCGGGGCTGTGAAATGGTTGGGAGGGGGCCGCGCGGCCCCTCCTGGAGCCCTTGATGGCCCTGAGGACCGCCACCCCCAGGGCCAGCCCCTTTCAGTGTCCCGGGTGCCTACCCTCGGGACACTGTAGTTTGCTATGACAGGACGGGAGCCTCGCGGCTCCCGTCCTGTCATAGTAAACTTGTTTGCATTTTGAAAGAGAGAGCAGGAAACCTGCTCTCTCTTTCAAATGCAATCCCACTAGCTTTCCACATGGGGAGCAGCATGTTAGCTGCTCCCCATGTGGAAAAGCAATGCCGGCTCCCGTAGGACACGGGGAGCCGGCGGGACTGTGTCACTGATGTCACTGATGTCACTGATGTCACTGACCATGTCATGAGTGATGTAATATGTGACGTCATCAGCAGTGCATTGCGGGGGCGCGAGTTATAGTTAGCTGAACTAACTATAACGGGGGAATTTCACGGGTTTTGTACGAGTGCAATGTCCAACTAACTATAACTTTCCCTAAAACCTATGGTTTTTTCAGTGAATTTCAAAGGTTTTTTAAATGCTAAACCCAAACTATAACAGGCCTGAAACCTATGGTTTTTTCAGTGAATTTCAAAGGTTTTTAAAATGCTAATTCCTAACTATAACAAGCCTGAAACCTATGGTTTTTTTTCAGTGAATATATATATATATATATATAAATATATTCACTGAAAAAAACAAAGGCTATGGAGACGTTATAGTTAGGCTCAGATTTCACTTACACAAAACCATAGAAATTCAGCAGTTATAGTTGCGTGAGCTAACTATAACTTATGCCCCCGCAATGCACTGCTTACGACCTCACATATTACATCACTCATGACATGGTCAGTGACATCACTGATGACATCTCAAATGACCCCCCCTCATTATTTATAAATAAGCCCCTGGGAGGTGGAGGTCCCCGGGGCACGAGGGTCTGCAAGACCCTCTCATTAGATTTCAATACTAATGGCTGCATGCCCCCGGAACCTGGAACACTCAGAGGCTCAAGAAATATGTAAGCGGGTGGGCACGCTGGGCATGCCCGTGCCCTGGAGACTGCCACCTCCCTGCAGCAAATTATGCTAAAAGAATGCCGGGAGCCAGTACGTCCCCCCCTGCAACCCTGAGGACTGCCACCTCACTGGGGCAATTCTTCAAAAATAAGGGTGGGCCACACAACCCCCCTGCAGCCCGGACACTGCTACCTCCCCAGTGCAGAAATAAATTATCGTAGGGGGTCCGTCCTGGACCCCTGGCCCCCGAACCACCAATTCCCTGTGGGTAAATGCTACACTGGAGGGGGCTGTGCGGCTCACTGAGGTGAGCCATGGATGGCTCTGGGAGACACCACCCCCACGGCTGGCTCCTGCTGCCTCCTGAGGTGCCCACCCTCAGGAGGTTGATGATTACTTTGGCTTGTTGGGAGCTGACAGCTCCTACCAAGCAAAAGCAAACATAATTCCGCTTTCTGAAAGCAGAATCTGTCAAACAGCTCCCGCTTGCAGAAAGCAGAGTTTTCATCTGTTAGCCGGCACGCAGATATGCGTGCAGGGAAATAGATGAAGACATGGTTCCAGCAAACAGGGACCTGCTATTTAAAGCAGCTCCCTGCTTGTGGCAGCAATGTCGGCTCCTGCAGAAGGCGGGGAGCCGACTGGGACCGTGGGGGCCTTGAGGCTCCCCCCATGGTCCTATTGCACACTGAGTGCCAGACATGGATCAGCCATGGATGGGGTCCCTAGTGCCAAAATTGGCCTGGGAAGGAGGACTGCACGGCCCCCTCCCCATTGAGTTAAGGCCGGACCTGGGGGATGGGGTCCCTGGGCCGTATGTGGCTTCCCTCTAACTTTAATAAGTATATTTGGACCCATTGAGATGGTGGCCCCTGGGCCCAGGATGTCCACTTACAATCTTTTTAATAAAAACCCCAGGAAGGTGGAGATATCTGAGCCCCTGGGGGTCCTCATGGCCCCACCGCATCTATATAAACATAAGCCCTAGGGAGGTGGTAGTCCTCCAGGCCCCATGCATCCTCTCTTTTAATTTTAATATAAAGGGACATGCCCCCGAGACATGGCCCACCTGGGTGCTTTTTCCTAAACAAGCGCCAGAGCCCACTCTTGTTTTTTTTTCATTTTTGCTGCAACACTTGCACATCCACTTACAGACCCACTGAGACACTCACATACCCACTCACATACTTACTCAGAGATTCAGGTACCCACTCACAGACCCACTCAGAGATGAACGCACCCACTCACAGACCCATTCAGAAACTCACACACTTAATCACAGAGCCACTCAGATACTTATGCTCTCACTCACATACCAAATGAGACACTCATGCCCCTACTCACAGAGCCAATGAGACATGTATACACTTCTCACAAACCTACTTGTACACTTACACACCCACTTGCAGACCCACTCAGACTCATGCACCCACTCACGAACCCACTGAGACATTCATGCACCCATTCACAGGCCGACTCAGTCATTCACACAACCAGTGACACACTTACACACCCACTCACAGACCCATTTAGACACTCATGCACTCAATCACAAGCTGACTCACACACATATGGAGGTACTCACAAACAAATTCAAACACTCTCACACCCACGCACAGACCCACTCAGACACTCATGCACACACACAGACACTCACACACCCACTCACACATGCAGTGAGACACTTATGCAGCCACTCCCAAGCCCACTCAGATACTCACACACCCATCATTACATACAGAGCCACTCACATACTCAGTCACACACCCACTCAGACACTCACACACACACACTCTAAAAGGTTACAGTTACAAAGAAACTAAATGACCTTACAAATTCACTTAAAAAAACAAAGGTTACAGGGATGTTATAGTTAGTATATAGAATTGAAAAAACTTTAGAATTTCACTTAAAAAACCCAAGGTTACAGGGATATTATGGGCAAGAAATAGAATTTAACAAAACGTTAGAAATTCACTGAAAAAACCAAAGGTTCCAGGGACGTTATAGTTAGGCTCAGATTTCAGTCATACAAAACCATATACCCACTTCCACTGCCACGCAATCCCTCAAATATATATTCACAGACCCATACCAGTACTCACACAACCAATCAATCATCCATAGAGCAACTCACACATCCACTCCCTCATACAGCCACTCACACACCTACTAACTCAACCATACAGCCACTCTTGTACCCACTCACTCAGCAATACAGCCACTCATACATTCAGTCATACAGACATACAGACACTTACATATCCACTCATACACCCTTACAGACACTTACATAGCCACTCAATCACCCATACAGAAACTCACACAACCACTCACTTACCCATACAGGTACCCACACACCTACACACTCACCCATACAGCCACTCACACTGCCACTCATTCACCAATGCAGCTACTCACACACCCACACACTTACCCATACAGCCCCTGACACAGCCACTCACTCACACACCCAAAGCACACTTACATACACATTCACAAATCCATACAACCACTCACAAATCCACTCACTCACCCTTAGAGCCACTCACACAGACATTCACTCTCCAGTACAGCCAATCACACACACACATACCTATGCACACATTCAAATAGCTACCCACTCACCTATACAGCCACTCATACACCCACTCCCTGACCCTTACAGCCACTCACACAGCCATTCAATCTCAAATACAGCCACTCACACACCCTCTCACACACCTATGCAGCCACTCACACAGCCACTAACTCACCCATACAGCAACTCTCACACCCACTCACTCTCTAATACAGTCACTTACATAGCCACTCACTCACCCATACAGCCACTCACATATCCACTAACATTCATACAGCCTTTCACACACCCACTCACACACCATACAGCCACTCAGACACCCAATCACACACTGATACAAACAGCCACACAGCCAATGAAATGAGATATGTTAGAAACAGTATGACTAATTACTAGTACAGAAAGAATAGTAATTTAATTTATGCTGTAGCTTAGCATAAATCTTTAAGTCTCAGAAACATTGATGAAACAGTTACAATCACGGGATGATGTAATCAGTGATGTGATGAGTGATGTCATTTGAGATGTCATGAGTGATATCACTGACCATGTCATGAGTGACGTAATATGTAAGGTTATAAGCGGTGCATTGCGGGGCATAAGTTATAGTAAACTCAGGTAACTATAACTGCTGAATTTGTAACGTTTTGTATGAGTGAAATCTGAGCCTAACTATAACATTCATATAACATTTGTTTTTTATAGTGGATTTCTAAGGTTTTTTAAATTCTATTTCCTAACCATAACATCCCTGTAACCTTTGTTTTTTGAGTGAATGATATACATACATACATATATGTATATATATTTTTTCCAAACAAATCCAGTTCAATTCCAAGAACCACGGATACGGCACACCTGATGATAGCAATCTCATTTATTGTGCAAAACAACACGTTTCGGCCAAAGCATTTTTCAAGTTCTAAAATGTGCTCCACTCACCAAAGAAATCCGCTTTCAGACACATAGACATAGATAAAAAACTACCCGTTTTTCTCTATATGTGTACGGCATGATTATAAAAGACGAAAATCTATGTCAATTCATTCCACAAACTACTTAACGAATCATAGTTAAATAATACGTTTCAAATAAATATTTTAAAACAAATATTTATGTGATTAATAGAAATTCCATGTGTCATTCCTTGATCATCTCGTAGTTAATAAAGATTTAGATTCAAAATAATCAATGCAATGCCCTTATTGTCATGTAATTATTTTCAGAATCAATGCAAACAATTGTGCAAAAGAAAGAAGTCATCAATAGATTACCTGTTGATGTTTCATCTGAATTTTCCTTCCAGGCTATAGAATCTATCCTAATGATGTATGAATTGGAGTTAAATGATTTTGAGAGTGTTTCTAGTGATAGGGGTGAGACCTTACAAAGTTTGGGTTTTGTTTCGGGCAGGTCGAGAAGCAGTGGTTTTAAACCCAGTTCAAAATTCAACCCAAATGTTCTGCATGATAACATTGAGGCTTTCAATACAGTTATAGTGCAGGAATTGTTAATATTGCATAATCCTTATAACAGCAATGTAAGAGGTAACATAACCAGTCAACAGAGAAAGGCTCTTACCATTTTGAGCAGTGACCCTACCATAATTATAAAACCCTTTGATAAAGGAGGTAACATAGTCCTAATGGATATTGGTGACTATAGAAGTGAGACCTTAAGATAATTGGGAGATGTTGATTGTTATGAATAAATTGGATGGGACACCTATAAGTCATCTATAACTAAATACCATGACAGCTGAGAGGTTGGTGGAGTACAGGTCTTTTGGACGAGACTGAATATCATTTTCTCAAAACAGAAAATCCTCGAACACCGTGTTTATATCTTTTACCTAAAATACACAAGCACCCCACTAGACCCCAAGGGAGGCCCATTGTTTCTTCCAATGGTGGCCTCTTCGAAAATTCTTCCACTTTCCTTGATTTCTTACTGGCACCTTTTGTAACCAATTTAAGATAACCTTTGTTTTTTCAGTGAATTTCTATGGTTTCTTAAGTAGTAGTCATGTTTGCAGAGTGGTGGAGAAAGGGGGGCTGGGCCTCTGATCAGCTCTCAGGAATCCCGCTGTACAGGACTTACAGAAGGCACCAGGAGGGCTTATTGGCCCTCAAGATCCCTCAGGAAAAAAGTGGACTTCATTCCACAACCAGAAATGTGCCAGGAGGCACGTTTGCAGAGTGGTAGAGAAAGGGGCATGGCTTCTGAAGACCTCTAAGCAATCCCACTGTGTGGGACTAACAGGAGGTAACAGGAGGGGTAGCTGTATATCTGAAAAACCTTTAAATAACTCTGCAACTACTGAACTGATTTACCCCAAATCACAAAAAGGCACTTCCTTGGACCAGCATCTACCTTTCTGCCAAATTTAGTGCATTACCGTTCAGCAGTTCGGGTTGTAGCCGTGTCTAAAGGTCGTATGGGAATTAATATGGGGAAAACATGCTTTTAAACCTTCAAGATAGCAGCTGAAGTGAGCATCATATTAGTTTTGAAAAGTATGGGAAGATTCGTCAAATGGCTCCAAAGTTATTGGCAAATGAAAAAAAGCTCTTCCTGTGGAAACTAGGTCCTACCTATAACTATATACGTATATATGTGTATGTATATATACATACACATGTGAAAATGGCAATGTGTTGTTATATATATATATAGGTTCCAGATTCATTTATTCACTATTACACCTACGCGTTTCGGCCATTACAGCCTTGATCACAGTGATAAGTCTGTTGCCAATTGGAGTTAATTACTTCCCATTATTTTTTAAATTTGACCCTGAGTGGGAATTCTGGTACTCGTAGTTTCAATCTTAGTCTTTGATAAAACATAGTCCATATTCATTTATACATTATATTCCCTTATTTCAATTACTTTCATGTACGGGTTACCAGTGTTAATATTAGGCAGTTCCCAATTGTTCATTCTGACCAACCCTGGTTGTCGTGAAGCTCACGCACCCTCATCCATGGCAGGGTCACATCGGTATTGGAGATACTGTTGCCAAGGATATGCCTTCACCGTCTCCTGTGAGGCTGTCCTTGACATTTCTTCCATGTCAGAGACAAACATCAAAGCACTCTTGAAGTCCTTAGCCTCAGGGCTGACATAGTCTTCAAATCTTGAGTACATGTGCAGGGACAATGTGTACCCAGTTAACTCTCTGTCACAGACTTTGGCTGTTTTCTCGACTCTTCATACCGGGTGCAGCCGCTAGATGAAATGCACATCACACAACGAAACGGTTGAAGCGGCGCACTCTGACTGTTGGTGCCAGCGTTGGGACCCGACCAGTGCCCCCAGGTTAATGTCAAACAACAAAATGATCGACGCTGCACTCTCGTGAACTTCAGGTTCCAGATTCATTTATTCACTATTACACCTTTGCATTTCGGCTACTACGGCCTTGATCACAGTGATAAGTCTGTTGCCAATTGGAGTTAATTACTTCCCATTATTTTGAAATTTGACCCTGAGTAGGAATTCTGGTACTCGTAGTTTCACTCTTAGTCTTTGATAAAACATAGTCCATATTCATTTACTCATTCTATGCCCTTATTTCAATTACTTTCATGTATGGGTTACCAGTGTTAATATTAGGCAGTTCCCAATTGTTCATTCTGACCAACCCTGGTTGTCATGAATCTCACGCACCCTCATCCATGGCAGGGTCACATCGGTATTAGAGATATTGTTGCCAAGGATATGCCTTCACCGTCTCCTGTGAGGCTGTCCTTGGCATTTCTTCCGTGTCAGAGGCAAACATTAGAGCACTCTTGAAGTCCTTACCCTCCGGGCTGACATAGTCTTCAAATGTTGAGTACATGTGCAGGGACAATGTGCCCCCAGTTAACTCTCTGTCACGGACTTTGGCTGTTATTTACATATATACATCAGTGACCTGTGGTTCAGCGTGTGAAGCCGAAAAGCATCCAATCAGGTGCTCCACTGTGCTCCCAATAATCCACAAGTCTCCTCTCCTTGATGCTAAGATTATGGTTTTAGTCAGGATAAGCAAAACACAAAAAAAAGTCCACTGCGTTTCAGAGATCAGCGTCTCCTTGATCACGGGTTAGAGCGTGCACCCATTTCCATTCAATTAATATTCATCTCTGTGCAAGAATAGTTACAATGGACAGACGATTTTGAGAGTCGACAATCATAACAGACTCGATGCTACCGTGAGCGCCATGATTATGAGAGAACATATACATGGTTTTATATCTCCACATTCAAATAATACATCTTATATGAATATTCATTGGCATATTTTCACAAGTCTGCTACACAACATTTTCTCTCAATTGTTGGACATAAATTCATGTACAAACATCACAACCAAATGGTCTACAGTTTAGTCCATAAGAAATACTAATAAATGATAATAATAAAAAGACATTTTTGAATCATGTTCTCTATTATAGTTAACTGCTTATAGCAGTGCCTGCTCATATGTATTTTGCCCAAGTGGACATTAACAAAAACAAAAACGTCCTGAATATGTTTCTAAATATGTCATAAGATATCTCATATTTTAGTGCGATCTTCATTACAAATAAAGATGTTACCAAAATGTCCATGGTTTCAACCAAGAGAGATGTATTAGCAGTCTTTTGCATTTCTCAGTGAGTCATCTGTCCTCTCTCCATAAATGAAACAACAGAAAAATATAAACAAACAATTAAAATCAAGAACCGTGTGCATTTTGTCTTGCCCATCAAAAAGATTTAAATGCTAATATACCATAGAAAAGAGCAAAGAGAAAGAACTAAAACCCGAAGGGTATTTGGAGGAATGAGGCTATAATTCTATTTTACCTATTTATCAATGGGAATCACGAACAGATAACTAAGAACCACCAGTTTTCAAATTTTCCAATGGAAGCACTAATTACTCCCGATGTACTGATAGCTCTTCATCATGATTTAAGCCTGTAGGATGCATTGTCTGGAATTCAATAATAAATCTTGATTCCAGTCATCTTAATTCTGAAACTCTCTTGCCTCCTCTCATGTTAGTGGGTATTCTGCCTAGAACTTAAAACCTGAGTAACTTTCCCATGCTAGAATGTTCAGTCTAAAAATGTCTGGCCACAAGATATTGTTTATTTACATTTAATTGTGGTGATTTGTTTCCTGCAGGCAATAATAAACACAAAAAGTCCACATCAGAACAATACAATAAGATTGATCAGGGTGTTATTCTCACTGCTTTTGCAGCTGTTTTGCTTGTAAATTTCAAAATGTCTTCCAACTTGTAACAACAGAGCTGTTCTGAGGAGTGCCCTCTCAAGACGAGTTGAGAAGCACAGTTGGTAGCTATTGTGTGCTGGCGTGTTCTGCCCAATTCTTGGGTCAATTAACTCAGCAATTTTGGCAGTAACACAACTCGGTACATCCAATATTTCTGCCATTTAGTTATAGAAACGTTATTCTGATAAGTACTCTCTCCAGGTTGGATGACACTTAAATTGTGTGGACATTGGATGTGCATTGATAGTATTATGGATGGCTTGCATTTCAGCAGCATGAAGCAGTATTTTCTATGCATTTCTCGCCATACATAGTATTTGAATTTCTGCTTCACAATGCTTGTGGTGGTTGTAGGAAATGACCATCCTTTGTGTCTGTACCAGCGGGCTCTGTTTTTGCTGCCTCAAGTACTCTGCAAACTTTACCCTCATTAACCAGTAGTAAAGCACCCTTGCTGCCTCTTTTAACATGGTTGAATTGGCGTAACCCTAATTGACATATTCAACTTACCTATTGGTCCTTAGTATATAGTACAAGGTTTACAAAGGAGGCGTAAGGTCAATGCCTCTAAAGGACTGCAACACCTATTGTGCCATCCACTACAATTGCAGTGTAAACATAGTTTCAGGCCTACCAGTGTAACCTAACTGATGTAGTTTTAAAAATGGAATTCTACCTGCCAAAATAAACCCTAGTAACAGGTCTAAACCTTCCTTTTAAATAGTAATAGGTCACCCCTAAGAGGGCCTTATAGCTGAGAGGGATGGATGCATGGTATTTAGAAGAAGGACATGTTGAAATCCAGTGTTAAACATTTCCTTACAGTGATTAGCACCTAATAGCTGTTTTCACTGTAGCAAAGGGAAACACTGACATGCACTATTACATTTAATAATTCTATCTTTGCCTAGGGAACACATAGACATATAATTCTTAGACTCTTTGTAATATTAAGTAATTCAATTAAAAGCCAAATTCACAAGTGAAGTGGAGTGGTGCTGCTTGACCGGGGTGATAAAGAAGGGCCCTGCCCAGGTGTTAGCTTACAATTCCATGTAATAATTTAGGCTTCTTTGAAGTTAATTAAGTTTCTGGGCATTGCCCAGATTTGCATCCTGCCATAAACACTGAAAAACTTCACCAAAATATACCACTGTGCTGTGGAGCCTGCCTAGACTTTAAATACAGTTTTTACAACCAGCATGTTTTGGTACTTTAGTGAAGCCAGATTTAAATGTCAAGTCTCATAGTGACACAATTAAAACTTTCCCACTGTCCCATATGTAATGGTAGAGGTTGGGTGATTATGCCTGCCCACCTCAGTGTATTGCTTGCCTTGTTAGGGGCATCTTTTTCATCAATTTTATATAGCACCTGCTACTTTTACAGAGACTGTATCAAAGCACTCCTAATGTTTACAGATATGGGATTAAAGGCATAATACAATTGTAAGGCTTAAGATTCTATTTAAATACAATTAAATAATAAAGTTACTTCCTTTTTGCACATGACTTGCCAAAGGTAGTAGTAGCAAGCAGAGACAGCCTAAACCAGGGTGAAGTAAGTAGAGGCATAGCAGTTCAGTTACAGCATAACACAATTTTGTCAAATATATGACTCTTTTGGGGACAAGGGGCTTAATTTAGACAGCAGTAAGAATGATGCCCTCAAAATAACTGGTGACTCACTGTGTGCACCATGTACATGCTTCACTTCTCCTACACCCACCTCCAACCCCCCCACCCTGCCCACGCTGGCATCAATGCAGACTTTCAGTCAAACAACAGATCATACATTTTGGCTCCTGGAAAATGTTTGCAAGTGCCCATGCTCTAATTTAAGCCTACATGCTGGGTGCCATACCCATCAGGGGGCTGAGCTCAGGTTAATTTAGTGACTGAAGTTGTTCACCTTGACAAAGATTGTGTTTGGTGCTTGAGTTGGGTAGTTAGTCTCCTTAAATAACAACCTTATTTCTTACAGTGGTCACCACAGGGAAGCAAAGACTTGGGAAACTTGTCTAAGATAGCAATATGTTTAGTGACCAATGCTGGTTTGTCAGAGAGAGCATTATGACTAAATTGTAATCATCACAAAGATATGTTCTTAGCTTACTTCCTTGTTGCAAGTGCTGTGTGAAATCAGAGTAGGAAGCCATATCCCACTGATATGATTTACTAACAGCAAGTCTGAGGCATAATGGGCTTGGTCAGTATGGTTGTATTCAGTATTTTGGTATGCCAGGTGATTTTGGTCAGTTAATGTGAAGCTGGTGGAGATAGGAACATATGGCTATGGCTGAGATCTTGAAGTGCAGGAATAAGTTACGCACCCTTGCTGAGGGCAGTGGTCCTGAGTTGATGTGGGTTTTGATCAAATTGGAGCTAGGTATTCAGGAGGCTGCAGGATACAGGGTGGTAAATTGGCTTTTCTAAGCAGCTTTAGTTCTGTTTTCAGAGTGTGGATGATAAAGGAACAACAGAACTACCACAAAATGAATAGGGGTGAAGTGTGAGGATATTTCCAAGATGCAAAATACTTTGGGAGAAACAAAGCAAAAATAATTACAAATTGAGAATTGACTTTTGAATTGTATTCCTGCCTGCTCAAATGTACACCTGTGCATTTCTATATACATATTTGATTATGCATGCAATTGCTTCTGCGAATCTGCAATATTTGTCCTGAAATCGAAGCTGTAAGCCTACATGTTGAAATTTCCAATTTATAATAAGGGAGGCCAATCATGCCTTTTGTGAATAGTCATTAAGCCAATTTGATATACATTTCAATTTACACATCTTTTACTTATTTCTGATTGCATGTGTTTTGTGAACCATCATTTACTACACCACATTATTTCATTTAGTTTTTTTGCTATGCTTATTTGCAATGCACACACTGCCAATCACACTTTTTAATGACTAAGGGCCAGATGTACGACCTGCCAAATAGCGCCTCGCAAATTGCGTGGCATTTGCGACTCGCAATTTGCGAGGCGCTATTTGGCATGTACAACAGTGTGTTTAACACTGTTTGTGATTCTCAATGGGGTCGCAAATTGCGAGGCTCATGAATATTAATGAGCCTCTTGCAATTTGCGAGCCCATTGGGAATGACAGCCCCTCCTAGGGATGGTGGCCTGCTGGGCTCAGCAGACCACCATGTCCCTTCCAAGGTGAGGAGGAGAAGTGGGAGTGGGCTGAGTCCCAGGTTGCCCAAAACCCAGTCCCAGAGCCTGGTTGGTTCCATGAGTGAATGCCAGGAGGGGGGGCTAGTCTGTACTGGAAGGCCATCCACTGAGGGGGATCCCTCAGTGTCATGAGATCTTGGGGGTGGCTGTTACAAGCATTCCACCAGTTTTGGTGTCTGACTGCACCACCCCTGAGTGGAAGGTGTGGAAGCCCATTGGAGGGATGAGAGGGGGAGGCAGTCCCCAGTGGGAGCACCAGTGGGTCAAGGGCCAGCTTTGAGGTTACAGCCCATAGGAATGACCCTGGTGACACCACTGCTGGTCTGGGGGTCTTCGCGCACTGTCAGATGGGCAGGGGTCAGGAGATCAGTGCCAGACAGACTTTCATACAACACATGTGAAATGTGCTAGTCTTGGGGGCAGGTGTGCTCCCCAGGAAGTCCTGGCTTGCCAGATACATGCTCAGCTACAGGGTGTGGTGCCTGGGTTGGGAGGCTTGGTTCAGGATGTCACCCCTGACCTGGAGGGAGGGATGACTGGAAGGGCTCGCCCCTATCCCCCGTTCAACCCGAGGGTGCTGACCCTTTGTTGGGCAACCAGTTGCAGGGTGGAACCCCTTGAACTGTTTGGAGTATTGTGTGGGGTGGCTGACACCAGCACTCTGAGAGTTCTGGATTCTGGGGGTACAACTCCTAGGGGGAGGGGGAGGAAACCCAGAAGGAGGGGTAGGGGGAGGAGGGCCTCAACTGTGACCCCTGTCCAGCCTGAGGGAGCAGACCCTAAGTTGGGGAACAGGTGGCAGAGTAGAACCCCTGCACTGGCACGAGGTAGAGTGGAGCAAGAATGCTAGGCACCTGGGGCTACCGCCCCCCACTCTGCTAGATTACACAGACCAGAAACCCCTGGATGGCCTTGGGTCTAGTTCTGGCCGCTGAACGCTAGGGAACCCCATGGGTTAGCTTAGTTGGTCCTGAGAGCATAGACAGAGTGATCCACATGGGTTCAGATTTGTGTAGAACTGGAACGTGCCCCTGCAGCTGCAAGCCAGGGTCCATTGTCTATCGCCCCAAGCAGGGAAGCCCATCAAGGAATTGATTAGTCTTACCTGACTTTAGGCTGGAAGGGGGTTGTGGTGGACCTGGCCCTTTTTGCAGGGTTGTTCCCAAACTCTTTGACTTCCTCCTGCATTTTGTTTGACCTGTTTTTGTTGGTGTTATGATGTTGGACACTTTACCACTGCTGAGCAGTGCTAAAGTGCATGTGCTCTCTCTTGTAAACTTGGTAAAATTGGTCTACACCTGTTTGACATATTTAATTTACCTGTAAGTCCCATGTACTGTGGTATTCTATATACCCAAGGCCTGTAAATTAAATACTACTAGTGGGCCTGCAGCGCTGCTTGTGCCACCCAGAGAAGTAGCCTTTCAAACCTGTCTCAAGACTCAGCCACTACAGGGCCTGTGTGCGTGGTTTACTGCCACAGTGACTTAGCATTTAAAGTGCTTGCCAAGTCTGAAACGCCCCTTTTACTACATATAGATCACCCCTAAGGTAGGCCCTAATTTGCCCTATGGGCAGGGTGCTGTGTAGGTAAAAGGTAGGAAATGTACCTTGGTTGTGTGGCATGTCCTAGTAGTGACTGTAGGAAGGTAGGATCTGACTGCATGGTTACCCCCACTTTTATTCCTGTTGTTTTGCTGGTTTTTTACTAGTCTGACTGGGATCCTGCTAATCAGGGCCCCAGTCTATCTGCTTTCTCCCTAAATTGGTTGTGTAAAGTACTTAGGTACACTCCAGATTGGATACTGGGGTACCCTTATAAGTCCCTAGTATATGGTACACCATGTACCCAGGGCATAGGTACCCCAGAGGCCTCCCATGGGCTGAAGCATGTATTATGCCACCCATGAGAGGTCATTCAAAATGACACAACAGCTCTGCTACAGCAGCCTGTGTAAGCTGGTGCTTGCACCACTTACTTAGATATAGGTTCACTATATCTATCTAAATCACTACACTTGAAAACCTATCAGTCACCCCTATGGCAGGCCTTATCAATCCTGAAGGCAGGGTGCTGGGTTTTATGTGAGAGGGTGCCCCTGCATGAGCAGAGCCCCTCTGCAGCCTTCGGAGACCATTCTCCGGGGTTGTCAGTGATGCAGCCAGACATATAGGTTAAATTGCATTATAACCTCGCAGTAAATGCTAACTTTAAAACTGCTGCTTAGAAACATGTCTTGTTTGGTGTCAAACACCTTGGAATCATATCTCCACACCAGTAACTGGTGTGGGAGGTATGATTCCACCCTTCTAGAACCACTACTGTGGGTCACCGGTCTACCCAGTACCAGCTTTCTCGACCTGGGCAGCACAAAATGGATGCTGCCAGCCACAGACACGATTATGCCCTCCTGCTGCTGAGCCAAGCTTGAGCAGAGGAAGGCATGACAATAGGCATCCTGTCACAGGGAGCTGTGACCACCTCCCAGACATGGTTTAGTGTATTGGGGCTGGGTGGGTGCACTCTGACAGTGCCAGAAAGTCTGCACTGGGGGCACATTTGGTGTCCCTGTGCATAGTCCAGCTCAAACCAGTTCTGGGAGCCAGTGGCTCCTGCTCTGGCATGAAACTGGACAAAGGACATGGGTGTAGCACCCCTCTGTCCTGCCCCTCCCCTAGGAGGGTCCACAGAATCTTTCCACCCCTCTCCCGTGGGTATAAAGTGGGATACCTGGCTACAGGACTTTATATTTTACCTGGACAAGATTCTGCTAAGAAGAAACCAAGTACTTCGACTGTCTGCACAACGCTGGAGGACTGAAGAATCTCCCTTGGAGTAAAGGAGTTACTCCCCTGCAGCAGCAGGCACCTTAACGCATGTGACCGGCTTGCATCTCCAGAGCTCCTGCGGACTCCGAAGATTTCAGCAACACAGGAGGTGGGTTCCCGAAGGTCCTCGAGGTTGATCTGACCTCTCAGCGATTCTGAGACCAGTATCCCTCGTGGGGACCGTGCAACCTGAACCCCTGTGCACCGCGTACATTTGCAGAAGCATATGCTTGTTGGCAATCCCTGAGCTTGTGCTTTGGACTCCGTGTAGTCCTGACCCCGAGCAGCATTTGCACTGAAGATATCCGGCCTCCACTCACCGAGTACTCTGTGGGCTGGTGCTTTGCGAATTCGCTTGAGGTCTCCTCACGATCCCTGGTCCATTGGCCTGTGGGTCGTGGTGAGGGTCACCTTGTTTGTTCTTGGGCTTCCCTGGTTGCTGCAGATGTGCCCTGACTCCCCATTGCCTGGAGAGTCTCCTGGACCTTGCTGGTCTACACCGTAACCTGCTTCCTCTGTCTGCGTGGGTTGCATTTGCCAAGGCTTGTTGGTGCTCCAGCCGGACACTGCCCCCTCAGCATTCGACATTATTCATGGGACAGCTCACCTCCGGACTCTGTTCATCGTCAATGTCTCCTGGTCCCCGTGGCTGCAGAGTCAAGCATCCTTACTTCTCACCTGAAGCACCCGACATCGGTGGGCATTCGACTACTGAGCCCCTGGTCACCTGAAGTGACCCAGACTCTGTCCCCTCTGCTTTCAGGTTCCTCTCACCTCGAATCCAGGCTTGGATTCCACCGGACACTCTTCGCCTTCCAGGCAGCAGTACTTCTTCACAGCTCTCCATTGAAAACAACGGAGGTTTCCGACACCACTTGACCCCTATGCACCCGGCTCCTCTGGGATAGGTAAAACAGGTACCTTGGTACTCACTGGTGTGTTGGCTCTAGAACCTCTTATGTTCCAAAGGGTTTGCTTGAAGTCCTCGTAGAAGTGTCCTTAAACAGTAACTTTCCAACCGCGACTTTCCCATAGAGTTGCACGGAGCACGTGGTTGTGTTTCCTCACTGCACCCGTCCTCCGTGGGCGCCCTGTGTCACTGCCTTGGGTGGTTCCTTGGGGTCCCAGTGATTCTACGTGCTCTAGGCACTGTGTCTAGTCAAGTCGTGATTGTTATACCATTTTTTTAGTATATGGTTCGGTCTCCCCCAGGAGCCTGCTGTGTATTGTGCTACTTACGAATATTCTATTGATTCAGTATTGTGTGCTTTATATTCTAATCTCGTGCAGAGATTAGTAGAGAGTGTTATATTAATAAATACATATTTTTATATCACTACTGTGTGGTTCTCCTTTCATTTAGTCATTCAGGAGGGGATACTCTGGTAAAACAAGCTGCTTTACATTCCTTCAAGATTAAGCCTGAAGGCTGCTCTCCACAGCTACCACTAGGATAGCTTTCTAAAGGTTATCTTTGACCTCATACATCATAAGGGTCGTGTGGACTTGTACAAGGTGCCCACTTTAATTAGTGGACAGCATATAACAAGCCACCTTCTCACAGTGACAAACAGCCTATTTGGTGTGACACTGCTGTGAGGCTGCCCCTCTCATAGGTGTGCATTGGGAATTCCCTAATATTTGTTTCGGTGGTAATTTCTAATCTGGAAGGAGTAGCATTGTGATGTTTGCTATGTTTGGAATAGTGGTGATAAATCCTGCTTATTGGTGAAAGCAGATTTTTTAATTACTATTTTAGAAATGCCCGACGCTCGTTTCCATGCCAACAGGGAATCGTAAGCGCAAAAAAGGAAGTCAGGCAAGGCCAGGCAACCCAGAATACAACGGAAGCACGTAGAGACGGCAACGTGCACAAGAAGTGATAAAAGTGGAAGGAAACCAGACCATCCGCCCGCTACAGAGAAGACTGAGATAGGCGAAGAAATCAGCCGGCTGCAAGAAGCAATTTAAAGAAGAGCAGACTCCAGAAAGAGAGACGCCGCCTGATCTCATCATGAGTTGAGCGGAAAGGTAAAAGACGGCGCCCCTATGTGTACCCAGCCACTCCAGCACGCATACCAACTAAGCCCACGCGCTCTCGCGTCTTGGTATTAACTCCGAGCATGTCAAGCACCGAGTGTGTAACCCACTCCGAGTATCCACAGCATGTCTGCCACCACAGGTGCATCACGAATCACTAAAGTGAAAGTAGCATGTTGCACCGGATGCTTCCACAAGAGACTTACGAAACGATAGCTGACATAGACCGCACATAGGTAGTCTTTACCACCACCTCACGACCATGTCACAAGTAAAATACGACCTCCAAGACTGTGTAAAACGGTCAACCCAATAGTTATACCGAGTAACAATATCCCTCTATTCCTCCCTACGTTAAATAGAGGCACAAAGACGCCGCAAGCGCAAAGAAAAATACAATACTGAAGAAAGTGAAGTCCGACACCATTAACACCGGATGGCCAAGTAAAATACCCTCAACCTGGTATGTAATAAGTACTAGCACTAAAAGAGCCTAACATAGAGCATTTGTAAGCAAAAGAAACTTTGCAGAACAGTACCTTCATTTCTTTGTACTAGGTCACCTGTAATGTCTTACATTTCAGTTGCACTGCCCTGATGAAGACCTTCGACCAAAGTAATTGTGGGTCCGCTAAGGAAGGTCGAAACGCGTTGGCATTTTCACCGGGAGGCCAAGAGTATCTAGCCTGAAATAGTACAACAAATGGAGTATTGACTGTACCTGACTAAACCGGCACAGCCTAAGAACTGCACATCCTTACTCTGACCCCCCTAGGACCCTAGAGAAAAACAACAATGAGGAGTTGAAGACATAGGTCCCAGTGTATCCAAAAGGACAGTAGGACTGATAAGCTCTGATGATTGATTTTCTGTTTTTGTATGATTTATTAGTTTAGTAATCACTGCAGTTTCTATTACTGTATTATGTTTGTGTATTTTTGCTCAAATTTTTTGTGAACACTTTCGTACTTTGTTGTGTATTATGTATACATTCTAGTGTCTGTTTACATTGTCCCTGTAAATACTATAAATGACAGATGTATGTTTTAAACCACCTCTAATTGAAGGGAGAAAAAAACTTTGAAAAATATTCAAAAGAAAAAAACAAATAATTAATCTCAGAGTTAATAAATGTAACCTCTGAGTTGAATTGGTCTGTATTTGATTTATGGTAGGAGAGGTATTTTGTATACTGACATTTAACCTGATTCCAGCCTCTCCATTCCTTAATTGAATCACTCCCCTTTGATGTAACTCTGAGAAGTACATATTGAGCGCTTCTCTGTTCTCATTTCTCCATGGGGCAGTAATCAGCGCATATGAGCGCTTTATTGATGGCTATGGCTGTAGAGCCCTGTCGAGGCACCCACTCTCTGACCTCAGCAGGGCAGAGTGCCTCACCAGTGAGAACGCCACAAGCCACGTGGGAAGCAGGCACAAGTGGCCCTTCTCCTTCAGTGCATTCCTCTAGGACGGGCCAGACAAGAGAACCGGCATCAAGACCAGCCCTTGGAGCAGCGTTGAAAGTGTAGTGGTAGCGTGGCCAAAGGAAGGCTGTCTCCTACTGATGCAGGCCCGCTTCCGAGGCCTGCCTGTCAGCATTCACCTTTCATGCCCAAATGGGGGAGCAACATCCTCACCGATCCAGATCTCCTAGGCCCCGTCATCACCAGGAACACAGAGGGTGTGTCGGGACCCCTCAGGATACTCAGCACTTGCTCCACGCTTATTTCTCAGCAGTCCCATACCATTCAGGTATTGTGGGCGGCTGCCTGTAATTCTGTACCTGCGGGGAGACCAAGCAGGGGCTTGCTGCTAAATGCAGTGTGTGAGTGCCTCCCGCGTGACAGGTACCTTGGGGGCCATTGTTCTTCATGGAGGCAGCACTCTGGGGAGAGTCCTCCTCGGAGGCCCCCATTTCATTGAGGAAATCGCTGCTTTACCTGTTGTAAGTGGGCAGGTGGCCCAGTAGCCTACGTGCAGGGAACAGGAGCACTGTATGCCATTTATTAGAAGTGCAGGTGCTGCTCTTTGTGTGTTAATGGCTTGGCTTTGTTATTTCTGCACCATGGAGGACTTATGGTGATATGGTGATTTATATGTTTGCGCGCATTACCCAACTGATTCATATTTATGCCCTGATGTTGTGATGTATGTTGTGCTTCCTCACATTTCCAGGACTGCCATAGTATTCCCAGCAGCCATGATTTATGTATGACCTAACCTGCATTTTAGGCCCTGATGTTATCTAATGTATGTCGTTTTTGCCTTTCATTGATAGAATAAGCATTATTTCAGGATTTGCCTTATTTGTGCTGGGATGTTATTTGTATGACATGTGCAACATATATGTATTCACTTTATTGCACTAACTGTGATGTTATGACAACTGCCTAGTTGGCAACGTGATTTATGGTTTATGTGATTGTGGTCTATGTGTTACATACAATATATGAGATATTTTTACATAATCTTGATGGAGTCTCTTTTGTGGTGTATTTGTTGTGGCACTGGTGTGTGTGTGTATTGCACAAACGCTTTAGACATTGCCTCAGCGATAAGCCTGACTGCTCTGCCAAGCTACCAAAGGGGTGAGTAGGGGTTATCTTGGGTGTGTAACTCCCTTACCCTTACTGGAGTGGTGGTGTCTGCCTGGCTTAGGTGCATACCCTAGCCAACCAGAAACCCCATTTCTAACAGTGTCTATTCTTCAAAATGATGTTTACATATTTAACAATCAGAAAAAATATGGTAAGTTTGTGCACCTAATGAAAATGTGCAAAGACAACAAAAACTAGATGCAGATTGAACATCTCTTTTTACCTTCATATGTTCTCTTACCACTTCCCTCCTGAGTGGGCTGGAACCCTGACAATCTGGCTCCAACTTCTCTCCAAGAGCTAAAATGATCACTATCACCAGTGAAATAGAAAAAAAAGAGGACGGCGAGAGATACTGGCCTATCCACTATTGGTGTCCAAACGACCTTGGCATAAATTAGAGGTTAATAAATTCTCTGACTTATTGTTAAACCACACTCCACAGCTGTCATCATATACAGAGTTAGCTGAAACACGCTTTCAGGATTGGCTGAATCAAGCTCTGAACAGTTATATTCCTGCTAAAGTTAGCTTTAAACAAAAAAGAGGACAGTCGAACTCTTAGTTCAACGAATCCCTGATTGACGCTAAGAAAAAATGTAAACAACTTGAGCGGGCCTGGAGGCGCGCGTATGATATAGAAGCAAAAAATAAATACCGCGAATCCATTAAAGCATACCATAAGCTGGTCCGGAGAGCCAGAGCGGAGTATATCGCTGGCAAAATTTCGGAGAGTAACAACTCCCCCAAAACGATCTTCTCCCTTCTTAAAGTTATGAAATGTGCAAACTTGAAAGCCGACTCACCTGTCACCTCTAATAATCAGTGCGATGAGTTGGCCGAATATTTTGTATATAAGGTAGATAAAATTTGAGGGGGCGCTAGAGGGCGCCAAGCAAGATGGCCGCACTTATGTGAGGCTCTTGCGGCTCGGGAGGAAATCCGAGACCAATCCGCTTCATTTCCGGACTATCCTCATAATAAAAGCAATCGCCTGCACATTGAAACGCCGGGGCACCCACAGAACCCGATCGATACCCACTAACAAACCCGGATCCAGAGAAAACGGGAGCTGTTTTCCTCCTAAAGGGGCATGTAAGATGGCGACAGCGCTGACTGGGTGAACGAGCTGGGACGCCTCTACCCCTTGCCGCATGCTGGCCTTGCCCATCCTCGTCACTGCCGCTCCAGATACCGTGTCGAGAGGCCTGCACGGGGTTCTGGAGGATTGCGGACCCACCGCTCGCCTTCAATGCACCCGGAGGTCTCGCCACCTGGAGGGGCGCCCTGAGCTGCCGAGCTACAGGGCCTGCATTGGCGCCGACACCAAGACGCTGCGACTTCCGGGAGACGGGATGGAGCGGTGAGTGCGAGCTGGTGTTGCTGCCCCCCCGCTGCCACCGAGACCTTCCTTGGCTGTCGCCGGACCGGGCCAGCCGCCTCCGACGCGCACCTCTATGTGGTGCCCCCTCCCTGGTGCCGGGGACGCGAGGCCCGGCTGCTTCGTGCTCCGTGGGGACGGTGGGGGCTGTACCGCGGCGGCTCTGCACGGAGCGGGAGACTCAGGCGGCTGTGGCTTGGCTGGGACACCGGGACCCGTTCCCTCCCCCCACCGCACCAACTTGACTCTCGCTGGATTCGGGGGGAGCCGGGTGGCGGGCGGGTCCGGCGCAGACGACACTGCACTCTGGCCCGAGCGGGGGAGTCTCGAGGAGACTGCGGGCCCACATAATCCAGCTTGAAAATCTGCACCTCCTCTCCACTCACTGGAATTTTTTCCCCTGCTCTGCTGGCATCTGCGGGGGACCCGGACGCACGTCCCTGAACAGCACTTACCGCTGAATTGACCGGGGGAGGGTCACCCAGAGCACCAGCAGAGGCGGACATTCTGCGACCTCCGGTATAACTCTCCACCTTACTCCTTACCCACCGGCTTGCCCTGTCAGAACTCGGGCGCTGTGGCCCAGGATTTACACCTCTACGCTGCGCCCTCATCGGACGGGCACTTGGAGAGAGCAGACCGAGAACCAAACTTACCTGAGGGAGTCTGACGCATCCCCACTGCTCACCGGGAATCGCGATCCCGGCCCAGGGGTACAGGAGGTGCCTAGAGACATCACGGATTGCCCCCACCCGAGATTCCACCACACCGCCATACCCCTTTGTCCTGACGCCATGGGGAAGACGGACGGCCGGCAGCCAAAATTGAACTTTGAAGCACGCAAGAACGCCAGATCCCAGCCGGAACCTGATGAGGATCAAGCCGACGCGTCGGTCCCATCTACCTCAGATTTAAAAGATCTCTTACTAATAATGCAGTCGAGCCTAACATCCATTGAAACGAAAATGGACACCATGAACGCCAGGCTGGATGGCCTTACTCACAGAGTGGAACAGCACGACGAGCGCTTGACGGAGGCGGAACGGCGCATATCAGACCTGGAAGACACCTCCAGCGCCACAACCAACTGTACTAATGAGATGGAAAAGGTCCTGAAGGTGATAGCTGCAAAAAACGAAGAATTAGAATCTCGCTCCAGGCGAAATAATCTACGCATTCTTGGAGTGTCGGAATCAACTGCCACCGGGAAGATGGAAGAGTATGTCGAGCACCTCCTCATTACACTCTTTGGGAGGGAGCCCTTCTCGCCGGTCCTCGTGGTTGAGCGGGCTCACCGTTCGCTGGCGAGTCGACCCGCGCCTGGCGCCTTGCCCCGCCCCATCATAGCCAAGCTGCTCAATTACCGGGACCGGGACACTGCCCTCCGCCTCTCTAGAGAAACAGGTCAACTCCGACACGAGGGAATGGAGATATCCATATACCCCGATTTCACCATGGCCGTTCAGGAGCAAAGGCGAAAGTTCCTTCAGGTTAAGAAAAAACTACAACAACTCGGCCTGCCCTACGCTATGCTGTACCCGGCTCGCCTCAAAGTTACATATTTAGGGAAACAACATTTTTTCACAAACCCGCAACATGCCCAAGACTTCCTAAAGACTTTGCCTAAACCGCCCCCGGGCCGGTCGTCCCCTACGCTCCGCCCGGAGGGCAATGGCAAGGCCTCCGATATAGAATTAACTACCGGGGAAATGACCTGACGCCAGGAAACTCGATCCCGCACCACTTCTCAATGCCCCAGACCCCTACGATCTCTGCGGAACTGTCTGGGATGCTGATACCGCTGACCACACTGCAGAACTGGCTCGGTTCGTAATACCCGTTACATAATCTCCTGGACGGAATCGACAAATATCCGATAGTCTGCATACATCGGGACAGAGGGGGATCTACTCCTTGACATCAACTCGTAACATCACCCTCCAGGCCCCTCTCTCCTACCTTTAGCACTGCCAGATGCAAGGAATGAACTGCTCTCCTGCCTCCGCCATACCTTTTTTACATAGTGCTTTCGACGCTGAATGCCAGGGCTTGAAACATCAATCATGCACTGTCCTGTGCGTCAACAGATACTTTCCAGCAGCTGCAGGACTGTGATAGGTACCATGGTGAGATGGCGCTATACAACTCTACCCGAGCGCCCTCGCCGCTGCGAGGAGAGACTGGTCGCCCTCTAGATTCCACCCGACAGGTGAACCCTTTGTGTTGACTTTTGAATAATCATGATATTAGTTAGTCCGGTCTCCCCCGTTGGGAATCGGGCGCAAGGGGATAATTGGGAGGGAGGGAGGGTTATAGGCCACGGCAGGTTTGGGCTGCTGATGTGGGAGGAGGGAGGGGGAACCCGGTTCCAGACTTTATCTAGACCTGGAGTTGTTATTGTTAAGCCACATACCGATATCTTGACACATAGTTTTCAGACTTATCGACGGTGTCTAACCACACCAAACCTGCGCTCTGTATTCTATGCTTCACATTTACGACATGGAAGATCGCCCTAGCCCTGCCACATACAACTTCCTAACATGGAATGTTCGCGGACTGGGAGATCCCCGCAAACGCCGACACATCCTGGCATACCTAGACCGACACAATATTCACTGTGCGTTCCTGCAGGAAACACACTTTAGCCCCACCTCCGCTATTTCATTTGCATCGCGATGGGCAACACATGCACACTTCTCTTCCTACTCCTCCTATGCCAGAGGTACTGCCATCCTGATAAAACGATCTCTCCCCTACACGCATATAGGCTCTCAGGTAGACCCCCAAGGCCGCTACGTAATAAACTGGGGAAGACTGGCAGCTCAGTCTATAACTCTTGTCTCTTGCTATGGCCCCAATACGGATGACCCGGAATTCTTCCAGATACTCTGGGGGAAGATTCTAGACATTGGTTCCACACATTTAATGTGGGGGGGGACTTTAATGTGACCTTAGACCCCGCTCTGGACCGTTCACACCCGCAACCACACCACTATTCAAAAGCACACCACACTCTAAAAGCAATTGTAGAAGACTATGAGCTGCTTGATGCTTGGCGCCACCTATACCCACAGAGACGAGAAGGCTCATGCTACACCACTGCCCGCGCTTCTTGGTCGAGAATAGATGGGTGGCTAATCACTAAAGGTCTTGCCCCCTGGCTGCGAGGTGCATCCTATCTATCTCGCACACACTCTGACCACTCCCCTGCACTAGTCACACTGGCTCCCCCCCTGTTGGAACCACCGTTCCTCTCCTGGCGCCTTAACCTGCAACACTTACTGGAGCCGGTATTCAAACAGGAGCTGGAACAGGAGATTACTGACTTTTTCCCACGAAATGAAGACTCGGTAGTCCAATACTCCGCAATATGGGAAGCCTTTAAAGTCACCATCCGGGGGATATGCATTACAAAGGGTGGGGGTGTCCTCAGAGATCTGCGCTCCACACTCCACAGACTGGAAACTGACCTCAAACGGACGGAAAACGCGATACACACATCCCCCACACCGGCACTGCAGGCTCAGCTGCGAAGCTTAATCACTGAATATCAAACAGCAGCTGAACGAGAATGCAAATTTAGAGGAAAATATCACACAGCACGTCGCTTTGGGGAGGGGGACAGACCGGGAAAAACATTAGCTTCTTTAATCCACCCTCCTCGCTTTGCTAATACGGTCCTGGAGGTTGAAGACGCAGACGGACAAAGGCACAGAAACACTGCTGACATAGTGGATACCTTTCACAGATTTTATAGAAACTTGTATAAAACCCAAAGAACCCGCCCGATTGACTTTACCCCCTTTTTCGAGGACACTGCCATAGCCTGGCTGGGAAACGGACAGCGGGAATCTCTTCTAGCTCACTATGAGGACGAGGAAATTGTTGCTGCGATAATGCAGCTGCAGTCCGGGAAGAGATAATGCGTGAGGCATGCATTATCTCTTTACCTAAGCCTGGCAAATCGTCCCTACACTGCGACTCATACAGACCCCTCTCATTAATTAACGTTGATGCCAAAATCTTAGCAAAATTGATTGCCAATCGCAATAGTCCCCTTATGACTGCCCTGGTACTCCCAGACCAATCGGGCTTTGTACCCACTAGAGGCACGTCCCACAACCTGCGCACCTTGTTTGCGGTCCTCCAAGACATTGAGCCTAGCCTGAACGCTGGGGCGGTGTTCCTCGACGCTACAAAAGCGTTCGATTCATTAGAATGGGACTACCTTGCCTTTGTTCTGCAATGGATGGCATTTCCTGCGCCCTTCCTGGACTGGATAAACTTACTATACACAGGCCAGCAGGCTAGAGTCCAAATTAATGGTGCCCGGTCCCCCCCTTTCAACATCACCAGAGGCACCCGCCAGGGATGTCCTTTATCGCCTCTCCTCTTTGCTATTGCGATTGAACCCTTGGCGGCTAAAGTTCGCCAGCATTTCCGAGATCATGCGCTGATATACCCAGAGCGGCAGATTTTAATCTCCCTATACGCTGATGACATCACCCTGTACCTGCGCAATCCGGAGGAAAGCCTCAACCCCATTCTTCGGCTTTTTATCCATTTTGGTCAGCTATCCGGAGTCCACATTAACTGGGGGAAATCTCAGATCTTTCCCATTACCGAGGCTACCAAACGATTCGAGCCGGACTATCCCCTCACGTGGTGCGAGGATACAGTCAAGTACCTCGGGATAGATGTCTCACGAAGCCGGGACGCACTGATGATGTCCAACTACGGGCGGGCACTTGATCTGATAACGGAAAAGGTTACCCAATGGATAGCGTTGCCCCTTTCCATGGCAGGCAGGGCTTCCCTGATCAAGATGGTGATACTGCCTAAACTGCTCTACCTCTTCACAAACATCCCCTATGCCCCTAGCCGACATTATTTCAAGGACATCAAAACCCAGATGCTCCGGCTTGTGTGGGGTGGGAAGCAGGCTAGGATTAAGTGGGATACCCTCACGCTTCCCTTTGAGGACGGGGGTTCGAAGTACCCGATCTGGAACTTTATTTTCTCTGCGCTCAAGCTCACTTTGCGGCCTATTGGATACATCCTCCCCCTTATATGCCTCATCTTGCAATAGAAGACAGATACATGACCCCCACGCCACGCTCAGCCTATTTGAGCACTCCGGGGCTCCCCAGGCAGCGAGCGTCTACCACTGTACAATGCACGACAAGTGCCTGGGCCGAGCTAGCCTACCGGACTCAACATTCCCTAATATATTCACCCCTACTCCCGCTGCAGGGGAGACGTGATCTCCCGGTTACACAGGAAGGAGGATGCTGCTGCCTGCTACGCAGGCTCTCCATTCTTACCTGGGGGCAACTCTACACAAATGGGAAATTCTGCTCGAGCGAAGAGTTTTTCGGAGCCTCCTCGCCTACCTCACTAGAACGATTTTATTATATTCGGCTCAGACAAGACATGCGGTCTCTCACCCCCAGTTTCCCGCTTGAACCTTCTCTTATGCCCCCATTGCATGCTCTCCTGCAACAAACGACTCCCACACATGTGGTCTCACTATTATACCGCACCACTCAACATAGCGGCGTACACACTCCATCCCCAGCAAAGATCAAGTGGGAAGGCGAACTGGGACACCCCATTAATGAAAAACAATGGACCTTCTGCTGCCGTCAAACGGGAGAGGTCTCCGCCAGCAGCAGACTGCGCCTAATACACTATAGATACCTCCATCGACTGTACTACTCACCAGCGCGACTACGTCGCCTCCACTTAAGGGACGACGATCGATGCGATCGCTGTGGAGTTGAGGGAGCCGACTTTAAACACTTGGCCTGGGATTGCGCACCTGTGCGCCGCTACTGGGGAGACGTTCTACTTGCTTTGCACCATATGACAGGATCACACATCCCGGACGACCCCCTCACAGTACTCCTAGGATACACTGAACCAATACCCATCACGACACGGCGATATGTCTCACTAGCACTCCTCCTAGCTAAACGGCGTATCGCATGTAAGTGGGGAAGAGGCAGAGCCCCCAAATTCAAGGAGTGGATACACGACCTCATATACTGTCAAGAGCAATTACATACGTACGCTGACCTGCTGCCGCCCTCCTGACGCCCACGTGACATCTGGGGCCCCCTCCAGAACTACCTCCTGGAACACGCCTTATCAGACGACACGGGTACTAACTCCCACAGGGACAACACATACGACAGAGACGGGAACTGAAACCTGAGAGCCATCACACGGTCGGTCCTGTGGACACCACAAAGGAATTCTGGGCAACTGGGCGACCCATGTCGGTACATGACCGTGAGACACGACGCAGGCAGACACACACGCAACTACGCTACCTAGGACGGACAGTGGCACTGTTACTATATTTTAGTTTATTTTGGTTCACAACTAGTCGTAACTCCTTTCTAAAGAATCTGCTTTATTCTAACTGCCCACCTGACGCGGCCGGCCCATAGTGGTTGTAGGCGGCATGCTGTGTACACTACTCCCTGCCCCCCATCTGCTAAAATGTGCAAACTCGCAGTGCCGGCCCAACAGGGATGTAGGCATAAGGCTGTGTGTGGAGTTACTTGGTACCAATAAAGGTATTTCAAAATCAAAAAAAAAAAGAAAAAGGTAGATAAAATTTATAAAAGCTTTCCACAGGTCACTACTAATATTGATCAGAGGATAGGGCATAAGTACGGGGGACCCATGACGGATAAAACACTGTGTTCCTTTCCCCAAATATCCCTTATTGAGACTGAGGGGCCGATTCTGATGCGGGTTGGAAAAGCTTCCCGACCGAATCGGTTGGGAAATGGTGTCCGACCCACTCGGATCGGGAAAGTCCGACCGGCGGAGTAGGATGCATCCGGATGCTTCCAGATACGATTTGGTTGAACTCCCATTGACTTCAATGGGAACATTTGTTCCTAACTGCATCAGAATTGGGCCCTCGGTCGGGAAGACACGTTCCCGATCCGATTTGGAAGGAGCAAATGACGTTAGGAGGCCTTCCTAACCGCATCAGAATCAGGCCCTCGGTCGGGAAGCTTTTCCAACCCGCATCAGAATCGGGCCCTTTGTAGTAGAATGATGGGTTTATGGGGGAAATGTGGGTAGATTTTTAAAGTATGTTTGTGTAAATAATAATTATAATTATTTAAGTTTATTTCTAGTTTTTTATTTAGTCATTTAAAAAAATGTAAGTTAAAAGTTGTGAATATTTATGTAAAGGTATAAATAGTTTTTATTGCTTTTGTAATTTATTGTTATTTCTGACCTGATCTGCCCTAGATTTCCATGCTAGAAGTTTTCCACACTTCTCCCCATATTCGAAGTACCCTAGTTCACTACATTCCAATCTTTTATGAACTCTCTCTGCTAAATAGTGTTTAAAGAACTGTTGGAGAGTGTTTACTTCTTGTTCTTGTTGATCTCTCTTTCTGTCATCTACCTCCTGGGATTTTAATGCAGTTTCAGTGTACAGTATCTTGTTTTCTAACCGTTTCTGTTCCTTTTTCACTTTTTTGTTTTTATTCCAAAAAATAGAACAAATCCCCCCCTCAGAAAGGTCTTATATGAATCCCAAACAATATTTATGGGTACTGCTTCAAGGTTTAGTTGGAAGAAATCAAATGTCTGCTCTTTTATTTCTTGCAGTACCTCCTCCTCCAATAGATTTGTCTGCCAAGAGTCTACCTACAAATACATTTTATATTGGGCAAATTCAATTCTAAACATACTGGGGAGTGATCTGACAGGTGTAATTGCAAATGTCCAACTGGGATGGCCCTCTCCAACTCTTTTGTCTCTCCTAAAAAGTATTCAAGGTGGGAGTAGGGTCCATACTCTTACTATAAAATGGGATTTCTTTTAGGATTGGCCCTCACTCACCAGAAATTGCATAATCCCAGTTCTTTTAGGAGGAATCTGAGATAATTATCCAGCTATCCAGCTATCCAGTTTACTAATCAGGACCACATTAAATTCTCTTCCTACTAGTAGAGAGGGATATTCAATTACAATGGAGCATTGTCTCTTTATTGGCTCCTAGTCATCTCCATTTGGATAGTAAATAATGTTACTCTGATGTATCTTTGATTGTACATTGCCCATCTTCCTGTTTTATACGCTACATATTTCAGTACTTCTATCCCTTTGTTTGCTTTTATCAGATTTGCCACACCTTTACTGCAATAGGATTGAGCTTTAATTATCACTTATGAATCTATTGTTATGTCTTTTAATTTCTATGCAATCAGTTTTGAGCAAATGGGTCATTGCAAAATTATCACTTGAGCCTTAGTCACTAATAGGTATTTCATTGCTAATGGACTTTTCTTATTCATTCACATTCCATGATATAATTCTCAAATTCTTAGTGACCTTAACAGTCACAGTGTAAATAACTTCTTAGTGTTCATGCCAATTTATTTGCCCACACATGCTGCTAATTGCATTCCCTTCTCAGTTCACGTTACCCCTTAACTGAGGACATGTATTTTTTTCTATTTTTCCCCACATGCTTCCACCCAGTGCCCTGCCATAATCTTAATCCCTTTGGGAATGCTCCCTTGTTATTTGTAGTCATGGTCCACCTGCCTCTTTGAGCTCTCTGTAAACACAATGGGTCTTTAAAATATCATTCATTTTGTAACCTGCCCACTTCATTAGGTTCTCTCACATTGTACATTTTATTATCACACATCATTCTATGCATCACTGGAACTTTATTTGGAGTTTTGCCCTCAGTTTTTTTAGTTCTTCCATGCGCTTCCCAAGCTGCTGCTACTTGTCCTAAATAGTACATAAAATACCAGACCTAATACTGAATCTGTGAACCTCCACTTGTAAATCTTTTTCTGTAAGGGTTAAAGTTAATATTCGCTGCTTAATTTGGTATGATAGAAAATTCACTAGAATCTTCTCTGGTTTCTTTCTTTTTGTTATACTCTTGAAGGAATCTGGATATACTCCTTGAATGTTGTGCATAAGATCTCCCTCAATTTCTGAAATGGGTAGTTCCTTGTTTAGTAATTTTACCACAACAGATTTTAGATCTTCTCCTTCTGCTCCCTCTTCAGTGTTTAGTATCCTAATGTTGTTGCATCTTGCAATTTTCTGTAGCTCTCTATTTTATCCAGGGCTTCTTAATCTCTTTGTCTCAATTTCTGAATTTCTAGTTCATTTTTATCTACCTTACTGTTTAATTCTTGTGCTGTCTCTTCTAAAGCCTGCGTACGGTCAGCCGGTCTATCTTCTTTCTCACTTAATATTGCACGAGCCTCCTGTGTCTCCGTTTAGTTTTGTTTGAAGGTTTTGAATCTGTTTTTCATCTTGAATGATTGCTTAACTAACATATTTTGTACAATGTCCTCAGATCAACTGTCTTCATTTGATGAGGTTTCAAGTGACTTTCCTGAAGCTCCTCCTGCTTCTATTGCAGTAGATCTGTCTGTCTAGTCTACTGATGCAAGACAGGCACATATATTCTGTGTATGACAAGTGGGCCCTATTGGTGCAGAGCTATGACAGGCAGGTGGAGGATAATTTTTAGATAATTCAGTGTCTATTGTATCTGCCATATTTACACTCTGCACTTTCTTTTCAGGTTGGATTGATTTTTAAATTTATTCTTAACTTCCAAACCCATTTGCACAGCTATTCTATCAATGTAATTAGGTAATTGTTTGGACCATTCCATTGGTTAGTAAGATTATTTTTGCTTTACTTCTAGCTGCCGTTGTTTATTTCTACATCTACAAGTCCTAGGGCATATTTACCTTTTTTAATTTTCCAGTTGCTTTTGTTAGTTCACTTTCCTTTGTCAGGTCAGCCTGTTTCTCTTTTGCTGTAGACATAAGATTCTTGACGTAAATACTGCCTAATCCTCATTTTTCACTATTTATTATAGAGTTATATTTTTATAGTACTATTTAATGTGTACATTTCATATACATTTATAATTGTTTAACATATTGTTTAACATTTGTTTAAAAATTGAATGCACTTTTTCACATATTTCTTAACAGTTTTTAATGAGTTTTTGTAACATTTTTATTGAATTTTTTTACGTAATCTTTTTGTTTGATTTAGAGGACATCTTTGTACTGCTACCTGTTATTCGTACTCCATTAGTGCCATTTTGAGGTGGATTTCATTTGTGCTGGTCGCAGTTCCCTGCTACTATTTGACGGACAAAGTAAGACATTTTTAAATATTTTATTTATGGCTTAAGAGGTAGGGGGTTTATGGGTAGGCCTAGTTAGTGTGGGGTATGGTGTTTGATTTATTTAGTAAGGTTCTTCAGTGTTAGTGTGTGTTGGATTGTTATATAGTGTACTGCTGTAGGCCTAGTTATAGTTTGGCAGTAGTAGTATGTTATTTTATACATGTAATTATGTGTTGTAATATGTTTCTAGGCTTATAATATTATGTTTTTATTGTGTTTGGGATGTACGTAATGTGAGGGTAGGTATATTATGTATTTTTACAAGTTACGAAGTCAGAGTGCAGCGGGTACAGCTATTGCTAATAGATTTTTTTACAGAAAATTAAGTTACCTATTTTAATCTAATATTATCTTTTAATGTCCTTTGAATTTTCAAATTACCTGGAACAGTTTCTAATTTCAATTTTTCCAGTTTTTTTATGGTTTCCAGTGACTGTGAATTACTTTTGTGGATTTCTTTTGGACATTTCATTTTTGCATTTTTTTCATGTTTCTTACTTTTTATTTTTTATGGATTGGATTTTTTATTTATTTTTGGGTGAGAAATGTTATATTTTAACATTGATTCAGGTTTTGCTTTTACTGCAATTAAAGGATTTATTTTGTACATGTGTGTTTTAATTTGTGAGCTGCTTTGTATACTATTTATATTTCATCTTTTTGGCTTTCCTTTAAATAAATAATTTTAAATAAATATTAAAATTAATTATTGTTATTTATCCGCCTTCACTTGTATCTTAATAATATATTTGTCTGACTGATTTATAAAACAAATTATTCTAATATTTATTTAAAATTGTTTATGTTATGGTGATGTTAGGTTTTGCTCTATTTTATTTGAAAGAATATTGGTAGGGAGGTGGTTTATAATAGTAATTTAGTTATCACTTCAACGTAGTTTACTCCTTTGTTTTTACAAAGAGATTGGCTTTGAATTCTAACATTTTACAAATTGCACTGGTTTGTCTGGTTATTTGAGGTATGATTTGTTTTAATGACTGTTCTATAGTTAGTGGTAGGTAGGTTTGCTCTTTTTGGAGGTCTTCCGTTAATTTGTAGTGCACTGGTTGGGTTCTTTGTCATCCTTCCACTGCGTTATTGGTTTTGGCTTGTTGAGCCATGGTGCTGTAGCAAAACTTTCATCCTTGTATCTTGAATTTGGGTTGCCATTTGATTCCTGAGCAGTGCAGTCTACCAACCCAAGTGCCTTTGAAGTAGTCCATTAGTGGACTTTGTTTTTGTGAATTTCTTTGATAAAATGGGGATTATATTAGAAAGTTGTAATGATTAACTGTGTCTGTTAGAGGTGCATATGCCAGACCTATTAACATTTTAATTTCAAAAACAAACTGACTGTTGGAAATTCTACACTTAGGGGCCGATTCCGATTCAGGCCGGAAATCTCTCCAACCGAGCCGGACCCGGAGAGATTTCCGACCGAATCGGACCCTAGCAGTCCGACCGAACGAGTACGATGCGTTCGCATGCTATCGGACTCGATTCGGTCGGACTCCCATTGAAGTCAATGGGAGCCGGTCATACAATGCGTACGCGGGCTCCCATTGACTCAATGGGTGCGAGGCGAACAAGGGCGCCCCCTACAGCGGGTACGCGTCGAAGCGGGTCGCGCCGTACATGCACAGGTAGGGGGGACCCATGGGTCCCCCCTGTGTGCGACTCGCGTGGCTAGGCGTACACGGGGGTCCGACACGGACCCCCAAAGTCCGGCTCTGACTGCTCTTTCGAGCCGGACGGCGCAAGTCGGTCGGACTGCTCGAGGCGTGCATCGTACTTACCCGGCCGGGGAACGTCTCCATTGCGCGGTGCGAGTCGTGTCCGTGCGAGTCGGTCGGAGCGGTTGGGTCCCGCGAACGAGTCGGTCGGCGATTTCGCGTACGCTCGCATCGTACTCGCTCGCCCGGACGCACGTCCGACTCGGTCGGGAAACAGGGCTCCGAATTGGATCCAGTAATGCCGACTCCGATTCGGAGCCCTACCGGCCGAGATCGGAATCGGCCCCAAAGTATATATTTTGCATATTTTTACAGACGCTTCCAAATGTTTTGGTTGAAGGGGTAATAGCAGCCTTTTATGGCTGTGTGTAATAAAGTTTAGGTATTATTTGTATGATTAGCTGTTCAAAGTCTATTATCATTTCTGTGGGAGTGTAGTTGTTAGTTTTTCCTTTGATTTGATTTAAAGTTCATAATAAGATGCACTTTGTGTGTAAAGCAGCAGTGCATAAATGAGGCATACATTAGTGTCATGATATTCACCACATATGGTGTATATCTGAGGGAATGGTGGAGGCAAATTTTAAAAGTTCCATCCATCATCCACGTTTCACATTGGCTTAGGGCCTTATTATGGGTTTGGCAATCTTCCTGTAGGACGGCCACCGCAGTGGTCCCAGGAAGACTGTCAAGCCTGTGGTGAACCCACCCGCTGGACTACAATTTAAATCCAGGGTGGGTGGGCGGTGTGGTGCCCGTATCATGGCACCAGGTATGTTAGGCTCAATGGAGAGCCTAAACAGCATACCACTGCTGTGACAGCACCTACAGCACATTTGTGCACGTTGTGGCATGCACCATGTCATGCATGCCACACAGGTTGGGGGGGCATATCATGTGCCCCCTGCACGCAGTTTCAGCCGGGGCCCAGTTTGGGCCCCCTTCCCTGTCTTTTCACCACCCTTTTCATGGCAGGATCCCTGCCATGAAATAGGTGGTGGAAATGCAGGTCATAATCTGCTCAGCGGTGCTGACATCAGCAAAGTCACCATTTCAAGCCCCTCTCAACAACACCACCATGGAGGGATCTTGGATCCAGGTGGTGGTGGGGGTCTTGGGGCGGTCCCACCACCACCACCATCATAATACGACAGTCGGACCGCCGGGATGGTGGCGGTTGGAATGCCACTGCGAGTACGGCAGTCCCAGGACCGCCGTACTCGTATTAAGGCTCAAAGTCTGAGAAGGATATTTTCCTTCCAAATATGATTATTCTTCTGTTGGTATTGTTGTTGTCATGTAGGAGGATGGGTTCTTCATTATGTTCAGTGGTCAGGTTTTCTGCATGCCTTGGTATCTTCTAGGGGCAGCAGGGGTTTGACTTGTGTGTTTTTTTAGTGTGTGATATTAGACATTTTAAAGTAGGAATTGCTGGTAGCTGACCTGTAATGTGAATAGATACTTTAGGGAGCATGTCTTTGTCTTTTAAAATTTTACTGGTGAGCTCTTGGGAACTAGTGCTTGATTCTTTTACAGTTTGGATTATGTGCCTTACTCCAATCTCTGTTACATGTGGGTGGTGGTTGTGTTCTCTGATGTTAATTAAAATATTATATTTCATTGTAGTCCTACCATAACAAACATTGACACAGTATTTAGTTAATTTCCAAATCACATTCTTGGTTCTTGTGCTTTCCTGGCTGTATGTGTATCCAATGTATGAAAGGAAATGTTTGACTTTCTTTTATGTGATAACTGTGGCTCTTTCTGCCATTCTGTCCGAAAGTAGCATAATTGTAAAACTAATTATTATGTTAAAACATGTATTTTGTTGGCTTATATAATTAAAAATGCTTTAAAGTGTTCTACAAGTTATACTCACATATGTGCTGTTGTTTTAAGTTGCACTTGATTTTCTTCCATTTCTCTTTGATGTTGTTGAGATTTGAGTCAAGTGCGATTTTCTTTTCTGTTGGTAAGAAAATGTTTGTTTTAATTTCATTTTGAAAATACAGGTTTGAATTTGTAGGGTGGTGGAGGTTTAGTTTTAATTTTAACCTATAGTAGTTGTTTTATCTTTATTCCCGTGTTTGTTTAACATACTTAAGTGCCTTTTTTCAGGTTTATGATTGTGAAGTTGGATTTTTCACTGTGAAGTGATTCATTTTAGCTGAAGTGCTTTTTTAGTATTAGGATTAATATCCATAATAATAAAACAGAGAGTTTAGTAATTTATTTATAGCTTTGCATTTTAGAGTTGAGTATGTTGTAATGTATTCACTTGTTTCACAGTCATTTTTATTGGATACTTTGGGCCTGATTATGATGTCGGTCAGAGTTGCCTCTGACCGCCATCTCTGCGGTTTTGGAAACGACCGACCTTGGGTCGGCGGTCCGAAATTACAATTACAGTGCAACCACACATGATGTGGTCGCAAAATCCCATTTTCCTATGGGAGCTTGTGTAGCAGTCGGAAACCGGCCACAGCAAAAGCTCCCATAGAGAAATGGGAGTTACTGTAAATCCCTGCACCGAGTGGCAGGTACCTCACTGTGCCTGCCACATGGTGCAGGGATTTACCGCCACCCGGCCCACAACCGTAGGCTGCGGAGAGAAGGGGGCCTTATTAGGGCCCCCCAAAGTCACTTTCATGGCTTTTCATGTGGGAATGCCCAACATGGGAAGCCTGTTGGAAACCAACATTATAATTCGGATGGCGGAAACACCATTCATAAGGGATTATGATCGGTTTCCGACTGGCCAACGGGCTCCTTGAGTCCATCGGAAGCCAGTAGGATTGACCGGTCGGTTTAAACTCCAACCGCCTTCTTTGTAAGAAGGTGTTCGGAGTCTAAACCATGGATGTTCGGGGGACCGACATCCAAATGAGGCCCTTAGTGTGTAGTTCGTATTATTTTTTTCAATTATTACCTTTTTGATGGGTGCTAATTGGTATTTTTGTTTTACTTTTAAATATGTGCTTTTGTTTGATTGTTATATTAATATGTTTTGAATGTTACATGTATTTTCTTTATTGTAATGTGCTATAATATGTATTTACATTTAATAATTTTTTTAATTAGTTCATTTTTAATAGTAAATGTATTGTCAATACATATGTTTATATATGCGAATAATCTTATTTTTTCTGTTTTAATGCATTATGTTTTGTGTACTTGTTTATTTATTGTTACTTTTAGGTAGATTTGATTTACAAAAATATCGTTATTATGTAAAACATTATAATTATTGTTTCCTTATTTTTAGTGATATAATATTGCAGTTGATGTTGTGTGTTAAGATATTTTTGATATTGTGCATGTATTTAATTAGTAGACAATATTCTCTGTTTCAATATTTGTGTGTTCACTTTATTGTTAAATTTAGGTATGTTTGGCATTGATGTTTGTGTTATGTTTGGTAAAGGATGGCGATAATGTTGCAATCTATATTATTTTAACGCTATTTTGGTGAGTCAACATTTTTTTCCACAATATTCTATCATGATCGAGTTGGTTCTGCTGTGAATAAAGCAGTTGTCATTGGGTTTTTCTTGTGGACATGATTGAGTTGTGTGAAGACTTTACCCAGAGCGAACCAGTGGTGTAGTGTAGACGCAGATTTGTTTTTCACAATGTTGAGTTTTTAGAGCTCCAGAGAAGAAGTTATAGATCTTTTACTAAAGTAGGAATTAAAATATGTTATTCTGTTGGGGGCAAGATACCAGGCTTTATGAAAGCGATGTTTCATCGCCTGTTCCAATGTCATATTCTGAAGGTGAAACATTTGATAGGGTCAAAACGAGAAACCTTTCTCAGTGTCCCATGCAACTGGTCTGCTTCAAACAAAGTCTAAAAAAACTATTCTTAATTGAGGGAAATACGAGTTCTTTACCTGTTTGGCTACTTTTAAAATGTTCTTCATCTAACACAGATTTATTAATTGTCTATATTGAATGAAACAAAAATATTTTGTTGTATCTTACTTGGCATCAGCAGCAACGATCTCTAGGAGATGGTTTCTGCAAAGTATCTATCAGTTTGTGATTCCAGATTGGGATTTCACATATATAATGTCATAGATGAACCAGGTATAAATCTGTATTAGTCTCCTGAGTGGGTAATTGCGGACTTTACGGCTCTGTGTATTTCTACTGCTGCTTTGCTATTTTTCATGTTTTACTTTCTTTTTCTGCTGCTCATGTTTCTTGTGTGAGTCTCCTGCACTGCTGCATGTTGCATGTTGCAGGAGCACTGCTGATCTATCAATATTGTATTGCTTTTTACACTAATTGTAACTTTAAGGAGGTCTCTCACCTGTCTGGTTCGGGTGTAGAGGCGCTCCTGCCTTGCCTCATTGCCGCAGACATTTCTACTCATCCCGCTTGGGAGGCTGATAGGCGCCACCGGCCGGCCCGACCTCCTACTTATGGGAGCCGTGACATGGACGCGCAGCGGACTCCTGAGGGGGTAATTGTGGGCTTTACAGCCTTTGTGTATTTCTACTGCTGCTTTGCTATTTTGCATGTTTAACTTTCTTTTTCTGCTGTTTATGTTTCTTGTGTGCGTTTTCTGCACTGCTGAGTGTTGCAGGGTACAGGAGCGCTGCTGATCTTTTAATATTTTAAGGCTTTTTACACTAATTTTAACTTTAAGGTGGTCTCTCACCTGTCTAGTTTGGGAGGAGGCTCCTGCCCTGCCTCATTGCCATAGACATTTCTGCTTGTCCCACTTGGGATGCTGATAGGCTCCATCTTGAGGGTCGGAGGTCTAGTCTTCGACCGGCCGGCCAAACCTCCTACTTATGGGAGCCGCGACGCAGACGCGCCAAAGACAAGCCTGTCTGCACCCGTCCGGGTCCCGGCCAGTGCCAGCCATGCTGCCCAAATCTTGAGCATGACTCCTATTACTTGGTCCAGGGACCAGCTGCTGTACATGAACAAAGCGGCCTGCTCGGGTAAGGCCAAGACAGAACTGGGGACGGGAGCATCTGAGTAATGTTGCAGCACTTACTCGTTTAGTTAGTGGTTAGCGAAGGGCGGGATAGAGGCAATATTGCCACCTCTGAGCCCCACTTGGCCAAAAGCATTAATATCAGGGCCTGCTTGAACAATTGTAGATCTTTGCCTAAACATGCAGAGGATATCTGGCTCTCCCTGGAAGTGAACTCCTGAGATCTCATGTTCCTAAGAGAAACTTGGCTGAGGGAGGCCACAAACCCTGACCTAATACTGGTGGTGCCCGCCTACTTTCGGATTAGTTGCGCCAATCGGGGTGGCAACAAGATAGGTAGGGGTGTGGCAGTTATCCTTAGGGACGGTTGGGAGATCTCCACTAGGAGAGTGGGGCACATTGGGAACATTGAGGCTTTGACCTCCTGCGTCAGAATCTCATCCTTCTCCTCGGTGGCCAGGATGTTAGTTTACAGACCCCCCGACAGCCCTTCTAGCCACTTGTTTGAGCTTTGCCACATTGCCGCTTAACTCTCTCTGAAGTATGCCAATCTAACTGTGCTTGGAGACTTCAATGTACATGTGGATGATGAAAACTGTTCCCAGGCATCACTGTTCGTGGAAACTTTAGAGGGTCTAAATCTCTCGCAATCGGTTACCGCCCCTACTCATACTGCGGGCCATATGCTTGACTTGATTTTTTCTAACAACCCTAACCTTAAAGTGGAGGCACCTTTGCACCCGACTTGGTCGTACCATTTCCTGGTACCGTTCAGCTTCAGTTTATAATTTAGGCCTACTAAATCCGTGTCAATCACTGACAGGAGGAGAAACCGGAGAAAGGTCACCCCAGAAGCTATGGATCCAACATTCCAAGAAGCTATCCCACAGCTGACTGGTGATCCCTACAGTGACGCATTCAGCTTTAACCGCTGGGTCACTTCCGCCTTAGACACTATCGCCCCACTCAGGCCCGTGACTTCTTTAAGACGGAAACCCTCAGCCCCCTGGTTTTCCACAGAACTACGAACAGAGAAAAGTCTCTGTAAGAAATTAGAACGTTCCTGGCGAAAGTCTTATGATCTGGCTGATAAATGCCTCTATAAAGAGACTTTGAAAAGATTCCATAGGCTAAAGCACAGCATGATGAGGGAATATTTTTCAATAAATCAGACAACTAGGCCAAAGAAATCTTTTAAATTGTCAAGAGCTTTACCAATCCTGCAGCTTTGGATAGCACATTTGCGCCCTCTCCTACTCTCTGCTCTGGCCTGTCAGATTACTTTGAGCAAAAGATCCAAATGATCTATTCCGCCTTCCCTCTACCGGTGTTTCCCTCCTCCCACTTGCAAAGTCTAACTTCAGACTCCCCCGGCACCTGGTCAAAATTCTGCCCTTTTAAATTTGGAGGAGTCACTTGGGGATCTGTCCAAGTGCAAGTCGGGCTCTCCGGGAGATCCATGCCCTGCTCGGTTCTTCAGATTATTGACCTCCTGGCTTAATCTGTTTCTGAACCAGATTTGTAACTCCTCCCTGAAAACTGGTATTCACTCAGTCGCCTGGAAACAAGCATTCTTGCTGCCTTTATTAAAAAAACCTGAGGCTTACCCAGCAGAGCACAAGAATTTTAGACCCTTTTCCCTACTGCCAGCACTGGCGAAAGCTCTGGAGAAGGAAGTTCAGAAGCAACTGGCAGAATTCCTAGAAACGAACAGTCACTTGCATGACCCGCAATTGGGTTTCAGAGATGGGTACAGCACGGAGACCGCGCTCCTTGAAGTGTCCAAAACAGTACGTGAATCAGTGGTCCAGGGCGCCTCAACGATGCTGGAGTTACTTGACCTGTCCGCAGCTTTCGATACTGTGGCCCACCTGATTCTGCTTGAGAGATTGAGACAAGTGGGAGTGCGGGGAATAGCTCTGTCTTGGTTTCAGTCGTTCCTGGAGAATCGCTTGCAGCAGGTGCTTTTACACCCTTTTGTTTCCTCCCAGAAACCCCTTGTTTGCGGGGTACCCCAGGATTTGGCGTTGAGCCTGCTACTATTCAATGTCTACCTTGCCCCACTGGCTACCCTTGTTGAGACATGGGGTATGATGATGATACACAGCTGGTGTTCTCTTTCAAAGAACAATCAAAGGCGGCCTTTCACAACTTTAAGCAATGCCTGAAATACATCTCGGCTTGGATGAATAAGAATTGCTTAAAGCTTAATGCCAAGAAAACAGAGGTCTTGTTTTTTAGTCAGGCGGCACCACCACCGTCAAGTTTGTGGTGGCCCTCAGAGCTGAACCCACCACCTAACCCGGTAGAATCGGCCAGAAATCTGGGGTTGAAATTCGATAATGACCTCTCTTTCAAGATGCAGGTGCACCACGTCTCTTCCACGTGCTTCTGGAAGTTAAGAGCTCTCAGGAAATTTTTACATATCCTGTTGGAGGACTGCAGGAAGACAATGGTCCATGCCCTGGTGACCTCTCAGCTGGACTATGCCAATAGCCTGTATCTGGGCTGCCAGCATATCTTGTCTGCAGAATGCAGATAATTCAGAACGCTACGGCCAGACTGATTAGGCAGGTGCCGCTTCGCCATCACATTTCCCCGCATTTGTGGCAACTCCATTGGCTTCCTATTAGCAGGAGAATTGAGTTTAAATCACTCCCTCTGGCCTACAGAGCCATCAGAGACCAGGGACAGGGTTATCTCAGGCAGAGATTGCAAGTATAGGGGGGGAGGGTGCACACTGCCTCTCATCCCAGCACAGTACTCCCCATTGCATCCTAGTAAATGCAGTACGCTTACTTTCAAAGTTGCTGTAGTCTTTCACCAAAGTTGGTGCAGGTAGTGCTGTTATCTCTAGACACGTGTTTCTGGGTTTAGCCCGTCATCAGTAGAGAGCAAAAGTTAATAAGAAGCAGAGAAAAGTCATCAGGGGTTGCTGAAATGGTGCCCAAGTCTTCACAGGTCACAGTACCTCTCCACAGGCACACAGGTGCATCCCAGGAGAGCTGGTCAGCTCGTTGGCTCAAGGGAGCCTTTTAAACACAGGGGGGGAGGGAGCACACTGCCTCACATCCCAGCACAGTACACCCCATTGCATCCTGGTAAATGCAGTACGCTTACTTTCAAAGTTGCTGTAGTCTTTCACCAAAGTTGATGCAGGTAGTGCTGTTATCTCTAGACATGTGTTTCTGGGTTTAGCCCGTCATCAGTAGAGAGCAAAAGTTAATAAGAAGCAGAGAAAAGTCATCAGGGGTTGCTGAAATGGTGCCCAAGTCTTCACAGGTCACAGTACCTCTCCACAGGCACACAGGTGCATCCCAGGAGAGCTTGTCAGCTCGTTGGCTCAAGGGAGCCTTTTAAACACAGGGGGGGAGGGAGCACACTGCCTCTCATCCCAGCACAGTACACCCCATTGCATCCTGGTAAATGCAGTACGCTTACTTTCAAAGTTGCTGTAGTCTTTCACCAAAGTTGGTGCAGGTAGTGCTGTTATCTCTAGACACGTGTTTCTGGGTTTAGCCCGTCATCAGTAGAGAGCAAAAGTTAATAAGAAGCAGAGAAAAGTCATCAGGGGTTGCTGAAATGGTGCCCAAGTCTTCACAGGTCACAGTACCTCTCCACAGGCACACAGGTGCATCCCAGGAGAGCTCGTCAGCTCGTTGGCTCAAGGGAGCCTTTTAAACACAGGGGGGGAGGGAGCACACTGCCTCTCATCCCAGCACAGTACACCCCATTGCATCCTGGTAAATGCAGTACACTTACTTTCAAAGTTGCTGTAGTCTTTCACCAAAGTTGGTGCAGGTAGTGCTGTTATCTCTACACACGTGTTTCTGGGTTTAGCCCGTCCTCAGTAGAGAGAAAAAGTTAATAAGAAGCAGAGAAAAGTCATCAGGGGTTGCTGAAATGGTGCCCAAGTCTTCACAGATCACAGTACCTCTCCACAGGCACACAGGTGCATCCCAGGAGAGCTGGTCAGCTCGTTGGCTCAAGGGAACCTTTTAAACACAGGGGGGAAGGGAGCACACTGCCTCTCATCCCAGCACAGTACACCCCATTGCATCCTGGTAAATGCAGTACACTTACTTTCAAAGTTGCTGTAGTCTTTCACCAAAGTTGGTGCAGGTAGTGCTGTTATCTCTAGACACGTGTTTCTGGGTTTAGCCCAACATCAGTAGAGAGCAAAAGTTAATAAGAAGCAGAGAAAAGTCATCAGGGGTTGCTGAAATGGTGCCCAAGAGTTCACAGGTCACAGTACCTCTCCAGAGGCACACAGGTGCATCCCAGGAGAGCTCGTCAGCTCGTTGGCTCAAGGGAGGCTTTTAAACACAGGGGGGGAGGGAGCACACTGCCTCTCATCCCAGCACAGTACACCCCATTGCATCCTGGTAAATGCAGTACGCTTACTTTCAAAGTTGCTGTAGTCTTTCACCAAAGTTGGTGCAGGTAGTGCTGTTATCTCTAGACACGTGTTTCTGGGTTTAGCCCGTCCTCAGTAGAGAGCAAAAGTTAATAAGAAGCAGAGAAAAGTCATCAGGGGTTGCTGAAATGGTGCCCAAGTCTTCACAGATCACAGTACCTCTCCACAGGCACACAGGTGCATCCCAGGAGAGCTGGTCAGCTCGTTGGCTCAAGGGAGCCTTTTAAACAAAGGGGGGGAGGGAGCACACTGCCTCTCATCCCAGCACAGTACACCCCATTGCATCCTGGTAAATGCAGTACGCTTACATTCAAAGTTGCTGTAGTCTTTCACCAAAGTATAGTATACCATCAAGATCGGGCCCTGACATCAAACCACCTGCGACTTCTTCGGGCTCCTCGCTTTTCTAAAGCCAGGATAGGTGGCAGATCATTTGCGGTGAACACAGCAAAACTTTGGAATGCTATACCCGTCCGCCTCCATATGTTGGATTCAGAACAGGCTTTTATGAAAGCATTAAAATCCTGGCTTTTCAACAAGTCTTAATTGACCCTCTTGACCCCCCTTACCGAGTCCGCGACTAGTGCCGGGACACCTCAGCTGAGGTAGCCGTGCGCTCTATAAGTTGCATTTATTATTATTATTATATTATTATTATTATTGATGATTGCAATAGTAGTTAGAATCCCTTACTTATTGGCTAACATTTTTAATAAATAATTTTGTAAAAATAAGTATGGTTGATTAGCCTGCAGAAGGCAGAAATTAAGAAATGGAACTTGGAGCGAAATAAAGCCTTCACATATGACTATATTTAAAAAAGAATATGCTAGAAATAAATTCACCAGATGTCATAATATTCTCAATTATAGTTGAAAGCAAATGGAAGGACTGTAAAATATATCAGTCTTAGGAAGTAAAAAGACGCTTAACACAAGGTAAAGCATTTCTAGGAAGTAAATAGTACAAAATCAAATAGATTTAACCTGTTTGTTTAACCCTCTCCCTATCTCAATGTAATCCTAAATTGTTGACCTTTATTGTTATGTAATTACCCTCAAACTGACCAGTTCACGTGCACTATATAAATTGTGAAACAAGACGAAGCATATGCCGAGACTTGAATAAGTATCAGTGGTAAATACAGTAGGCAGCATTACTACTCATTGCTGAATTTCTACATGACACTAGGGCCCTGATTTCAGAAGTGGTGCATTGTTCCAGTAGCCTAGGTGCAACTTTCAAAAGGAGAGCCAAGCCTGCACAGATCAGAACAGTGGGACATCGTAATTAAATGCTCTGCCCCCAAGACACCCATGAACTAGAAGCTGCTTTGAGGGCAGTGCAGTCAGTCAGTGAAAGATGGAGCATATGGTTCTAGTCGCCTGTACTTTAAAGAGGGGACAAAGACATACATTGCCCCCTCCAGAGTACTGCTCTCAGGCAGCACACTAAGAATGCACCTCCTTTTTATGCGCCTTCAAAGGGCCTATTTGCCTCAGTACCTGCATGTAAGTGGTGCGGGCACAGATGCAAAGTAATTCTCTCATTTGAATGGGGCCACACCCCCATGCAAATAAGGGAATGTTCTCTCAAGATAGCCCGACACTACATTGCCCTAGTACAATCCGTTTTACAGAAAGGACCGCACAAGCTCCTGTAATACCAATTTGCCCTTGGGCGCACAAAGCAGGTGCAGTTTCCTGTAGCGCACACTTGCCACTATGCATTTTACGGCCCCAGGTAGGGTTGCCTTCTTTTCCAAATGGCATATATGATCTCAATCTGGCTTTTTTTTTAGTTGAAAAGGAAATTTATTGATATAATATAGAACATCTCAATAAAATACAGAAATAGGAAATAAATCATAACTGTATAATCTGTTAAGGTAATATGGGAAGGGAGGGGTAGAGAAAAAGAGGGGAAGAGAAGAGGGAAGGAAATGACATTCATGTAATATTAATTTTTAACATAACCACTAATATAATTATTAATATCTATTGAATTGCGTAATAAAAGGAAGGTGTGCGAAAAATACATAGTATTGATATAAACAACAGATATATAAAAAACTAAAATGAAATCATGGAGGTTTTGGCACTTCTTCAACTCAGGGATTATGGATTTGTGCTATATTTGCAGATACATCTAGAAAATGAGTAATAGGTGACCATAGGTATTCTCGTTTCATTGCAAGGGAAATGGGGTGGACATACGCTCTATCTAACCTGCGGTTATAACAAACCCCATACCACCAGGCTTGATAAGAAATATTGGTGGCATTCTACTATGCCCTAGTAATTTGTTGGAAAGCAACTGCAAGGAGTAGGTCTATAATATGAAAATAGTTTGAGTGTAATCCCCATTCAGAAGATACACTACCTAGAAATATATTAACAAAAGAGAAGGGGATTTGTGTGTGAAAGATATTATTGATTTGTCTCCAAACTTGTGTCCAGAAGTTATGAACATGGGGGCATGTAAATAACATGTGTTGTAAGTCAGCTGGGGATGTATTACAGGACCAGCAAGAGGGAGAGAGTAGGGTTTATTTTATGTAATGAAACAGGAGTCAGTAAACGTCTGTTATAAATGTAAAATAAAGTTTGGGTAGTAATAGCAGCCCTGGAAGATTTCCTAATTTTAATCCAGACCGTATTCCAGGTAGGGATAGAGAGGGACAATTGGAGATCCGTTTCCCATGAGAGTTCCACCTCTGTTTTATCTCGAGCAACTGGAGAAGAGGATAAATGTTTATAAACTTGAGAAGCGGGTGGAGAAAGAGATAAGATGGAAAGGACAGTAGGAGGCGAAGATGACAAGGTAGTACTGAGTGCTAAACTATTGTAAATTGACTGAATCAATGAGATTAAGGATGCATATTTAGATGCACACGAGGTAGGTAAAGAAAATCGTGCTTGAGCAACTGTAAAATTTATACATGCATTATCTTGGTATAGTTGATGTACCCAGTGAAGCCCTTTAACATGCCAATCCTTCCAAAACACAATTCTATTATTGATTTTAAGATGTTTATTGTACCATATTGAAGACTGCAAAAAGTGATCTTTAGGAGAAAGGTGATTAGTAAGTAAAGGTTGGAGAATTCTACAATTATTATTAAAAATGGGAAGAGAAAGTGACAAAGGATGGTGTGTAAAGGATAAAAACTCTTGGAAGGTAATGATGAATCTTCGTTGTCATCTTGGACTAATAGAGAGGCTTGTTTAAGAGAGAATGCGGTATGATAGGTTAAAATCTGGGAAATTGACACCGCCCAACTGTTTTGGTTGTTTAAGTTTATGTGAAGACATACGAGGTTTCTTATTATTCCATAGAAATTTCGATAGGATAGAATAAATTGTTTTAAAATGTGATTTAGTAATATTTACAGGAATATTAGTGATATAAAAAAGTACGATAGGCAACAACATCATTTTGATGGTGTCGAGACGGCCCAACCAAGATAAAAACATGGGATTCCACCTAGACGTGGTATTTTTCAATAGTGTCTGCAGTTCCCTTAAATTTATTAACATGGATTCTTTAATAGAAGATTTGAACCATAAACCCAAGTACTTGATTTTCTCCGCGGCCCAACAAAAATCCAAAGAAATGTAATCCACGGAAAAGCATAATTTGTTTAATGGGAGAATTTCACATTTGTCGACATTTAATTTATAACCAGACACAGAGGCAAAAGATTGTACTTCAGATAAGAAAGCTGGCAGAGAGGTCTGTGGTTGTGTTAGAAAGAGCAAAATATCATCTGCATAAACAGAAAGTTTTAATTGGTTGGTGCCATATTTAAAGCCTGTAATCCGAGAATTTGAACGGATCTTAATTAAGAATGGTTCAAGAGCAAGTATAAAGAGAAGAGGAGAAAGAGGACAACCTTGCCTTACCCCACGATATAAAGGAAAGGATGAAGAGATAAGACCATTGGCTAGGATGGAGGAAACAGGAAGAAGAATGCAGTAAGGAAATATAATTTATAAACTTGTGACCAAAACCAAACCAGGACAAAGTGGAAAAAATGAGTGACCAACCGACTCTATCAAAATCTTTCTCAGCATCCAAAGAGATGGCCGCTAAGGAATCTTTACACAATTTTGGCTTTGGTAAGGACGTTAAAGAAAAGTCTAGTGTTGTCCGAGAGATGTCTGCCTTTAATAAAGTCACATTGTTCTCACCCAATTAGTAGGGGTAAAAACTTCTCTAAGCGTAAAGCTAGAATTTTTGCAAAAATGTTATAGTCCAAATTAATTAAAGAAATGGGTCTGTAATCTTTACATAGAGTATGATCTTTACCTTCCTTGGGAAGAAGGCATATCAAAGCTACTTGAAAAGAGCCACTGGACTTTTTGGAAGAAATAAAGAAGTGAAATAATTGATGTAATTTAGGAATAAGAGTTCGAGAGAAATAAGAATAAAATTAAATCGTAAAACCATCAGGTCCTGGAGCTTTACCGCGTTTAATAGAGCGAATAGCAGTAAGGATATCTAGTTCCCGGATATCATCATCTAACACTGAAAAAACTAAATTGGAAGAAGAAGGTGAATTAATAGAGGATAAGTATTGAAGCATATCATCCTGAGGTACCGAGGACTCAGGAATGTAAAGAGTTTGAAAAAATTGAGTGAACTCTGATAGAATATCTTCATTTCTGTAAACTATGTGATTGTTAGAAGAAAGGATAGAACTAATCTTGGTGCGTTCTTTTTAACTTTAAGATAATTGGCTAAAAGTTTCCCCACTTTATTTTGACCCCCATAGTATTTGGCTGAGGATTTGAGCAAAAATGAGTTCGCGCTTTCAGTAGATATTTTGTTGAATTTGAATTTGGATCTGACTAGCTCATCCAAGCAGGTTTTAGAATTTGTGTGGAAAAAGGAATGTTCTAATTGTTTAATACATGCCGTAAGTGATTGCAAAGTAAGTAAAGAAGATTTCTTTCGCTGGGATACAAAGGTGATAATAAAGTCTCTAGAGGCTGCTTTAAAAGCATCCCAGATAATCTGTGGAGACATGTGTGGAGTTTCATTCTCAAGAAAGAAAGTGGTGATAAAGGCTTCAAACTGTTGGGTAAACTTGGAGTCTAAGAGGAGGGATTTGTTGAATCTCCATCTTCGTGTACCCTGAATAGGAGGAAGAAGGTCTAAATCTAAGGTAACAGGGGCATGATCGGACATTAATATAGAACCAATATCAGAATGAGTGATATGCTGTGTGAGTGCTTTTGGAGTGAATAGATAATCTAAGCGAGATTGGGAAGAGTGTACTGGAGAAAAGAAAGAGTATTCTCGAAGTGTAGGATCGCATAATCGCCAAGCATCCACTAGTGATCTTTTTTGAATAGTGGATGTGAATTGAGAGTGCATAGGAGAGGAAATGAATTTAGATTGAGAATTACGGTCAATAATAGGGTCCATAACCAAATTACAATCCCCACCAACTAACAAGTATTCATCTTGAAAGGACATCAGTTTAGATAATATTTTAGGCCAAAAAGCAAAATCTGGGGCAGTAGGTGCATACAGATTAAAAAGAGTCAAGGGTATATTATTTAATAACAGCGAAACAGAAAACCATCTACCCACATCATCAGTATCTTGTGAGAGAATTTGTAAGTCAAGACGTTTATGACATAAGATGGCTACACCATTACACCATTATGTACCCGGAGAGGCAAAAACATGACCAACCCAGTGTTGTTTAAGTTTAGGAATTTCTTTTTCTAAAACATAAATTTTCTGTAATAAAGCTATATCACATTTTAAATTAGATAAATGAGAGAATACCCATTGACGTTTTATAGGAGAACCCAAACCCTTAACATTTCATGAAGCAACCTTCAAAGCCATCTACATTAATCGATAAGTCATAAATCTTATGTAACAATAATTAAAACAACTAAAAATTAACAGTATGATATAAGTAATAACACTTAGCAAAAAATTTGCAAAACCATACCAGCAAAGATGAATAGCATAGAGGAGGAAATGAGTAGTTACAAAAAATGAGAAAGTAAGAAAGACAGGTATAAGCAGGGAGGGAGGAAAAAGTGTAAAGAAAGATGAGGTAAAAGGAAAAATCATTAGCGAAGGGAGAAAGGTTTCTGAAAAAAGACAGAGAAAATAGAGAAAAGAAGAAGAAACAAATACAACAAACAAGAAACATATACCATAGATTCCGAAAACATAATAACCGACTACAAAAAACATGAACAAGATGAGGTTGGTGAAGCCGCATGAGGAAAATGGCACAACTAACCAGGTAACTCTGGACGGACCGGGGAGGGAGGACATCATCCAAGTAGACCAGGGATAACAGAAAATATGTATGAAGGAAATACCGCACCTAATAAAAGAAAAAAACATGACAGGTAAGTATGACATAGGGAAATCCGAGAAACTTGACTAGATGGGAACAAAAACAACAGAGTCTGAACAACAGAGCATATAAGACCAATAACAGCACAATATTAAACAGTAGCATGTCTGGACACATCCATATCTTCTTCTATGCACTGCTCCAAAAACCGTTGTAGTAAAGCAGGATCTTCGTAATTCGTAGTTCTATTCTTATATGTCACTTTGAAAAAACAGGGATGAAAGAGACCAAATCTGGCATTGAGAGTATGAAGTGCTGGCCTAATATCCAGGAATTTCTTTCTTCGATCCACTGTTTCTTTGGCATAATCCTGTGCAAAGAAGAGATTAGAGACTTGCCATGAAATATGGCCGTTGAGTTTAACTGCTTGTAAGATCTTCAATAAATCTGTGTATTCCAAGAAATATATAATTACTCCTCGAGGTTTAGCTGAAGAAGGTGCCATGGTTCGAATACGACCCAAACGATGTGCTCTTTGAATGTTCAAGACAGGGGAGCTAGGTATACCAAGAAACTGTGGAAGGAAAAATTTGAAGAATGAAATGGCGTCTGAGCCTTCCAAGCCTTCTACCAGACCATAAATTTGCATGTTATTACGCCTGTTACGGTTCTCCAAATTTTACGCGTGTTTTTTGAGTAGTGAAATTTCAGATTTCATTGAAGGAACTTGGTTCACCACAACCTGAACAGAGTCTACTTGCTGTTCAATCTGCATAAACCTATTCTCCATAGTAGACCACTTGTCGTCCAAAGCTTGGAGCCTTTTATTCGTTTCCTCCATGTAAGGCCGAAGAGCCCGTATCTCTTCAAGAAGCACATCCAAAGTACTTGGTGGAGGAGACGCAGTAGGTGAAGGAGGATCTTTTTTGATGCGTTTTCCAGAAGACAATATAGATGAAGTGGTCAATTTAGGAGTTAGTTTGTTGGTGGAGAGCGGAATATTAGATGAAGCTACCAATGTTTCCTTATTAGAAAGTGATGAATTGCTTTCAGAGTTCTCCATATTCGTTGAAAGAACAGAATAAGGGTTGTGGTCTGCCAAAGATGAGAGTGGTAATGAAGAACCAGTAACACGATGAGTAGATTTTGTTCTCCCCATAAAATGTTGAGCGGGATTCGAAAATGCTGAAAAGAGCAAGACAGCGTGCAAAATATGATGCAAAAATGCAGTCTCAGAGTAGGAACACAAAGGTGATGTGTCGTAGCAGCCAAAAGAAAACCGTTGTTGAAATAACAGCAAGAACTCCCTTGGAAGTAAAGAGGTTAAGATCAATAAACTAGACAATATGCTTAAGCCATAATGAACTCAACTTAGTTATAGTCCATTCCTGAGACCATAATGAAACATAATGACGAGCGTCAAAACCCACGTGGGAAAAAAGCACATCGTCTACAGCAAACTGATACCTTCCTAACGGTTAATTCTAGTCTTGACTATTTGCTAAAACGAAGCAGAGACTCACTTTGGTAAAATTCCATCTTACGTCATTTACCGCAGCTCTGTGCACATTTGAGGCAATCCAAGACTGAGTGGAAATTATCTTTTAGTAAAAAATATATTTTTCATGCTCCATTCTCATCTACATATTCATAAATATTGCTTGTTAATAATAGGAAAATTGGGTCCTGAAATATGGTCAGGCATTAGAACAGTTCGTGAACGTTCCCGTTTCTGTCGCCCACAAAATGCGGGCCGTTTTGGAAAAAACATAATGGTGGGCGCGAGTCCCGTGAGGAAAACGCTCCAGCCACAGCTGAAAGGGGGAGAGACGCTCATCAGCAATGTGGAAGTAAGAAAAAGGGCAACCAGGGTCCTTTACCCCACGAAGGACTCCATCTATAAGCGGCAAAGCAGCAGGGGTCGTCAGGTAAAGCCGCCACTCCTTCCGAGACGCCACGCAGCTCCATCAGCGAGCGGCCATCTTCTCTTGGTGTCAAGCCATGCCTCCCATCCCTATCTGGCTTCACCAAATAATAAACATGGTCAAGCAACCAATCTCCAAAGGCTTAGCAATTGGAAGCATGCGTGTAATGTGTGTGGTTCTTGACACTAAAGGTTAGCTGCTGTTAGATGCTGCATAATTAACAGTTCAAAAATAATTTAGCACAGCAGAAAGCTATGAGTAAGAGACTGGCAAGCTACCAACCCTAGGGAACAGAAGGAACTCCAGCTTGGAACAGAGGAATGATGCTTGCAACACCATGAATGTATTTCTGCAGTGAAAAGAGGATATATTGCTGTTAGCTGTACTGCGGTACGAATACAAGTGAATTTTGTTTCTGAAACATATTTAGTCATTACGCACTCATTGTGAGGTGTTTGGGACTCCTGGCACAGTAGTACTGTATCTGAAAATTGCGATACCAAGGATTGCCTTCATTTTGCAGGATAGTGTCACTGCACTTATATGATGAGTTCGGCTCTGAGAAATAGGCATTAACCTTGGGAATCTGTGTTTCAATGCACCAGTGCACAGTTTGCCCCTTTTTTCCTGATGAAATGTTGGCCGGCGTTAACTCCTGTAACCTGCGAAACAAGTATTCAAAAATGCACTCATAATAATGGCCTAAAAAGGAATGACTGATAGGGGTGATGATAGTGACAATGGCTGAACCTATTGAATAAGGTCCATGATACTATGAGCTTGATGTAACTAGAGGCAGATCACAAATACTGGGTGTAAATTGCACACCGACTTTTTTTTAGGACTGCCTGCCATTTTAGCATGCAACCCATTTACTAATAGGTCTTATTACAAAGTGCCCATTTAGACAGTGCCAGCTTAGCTTTAGAGACCTCGGTTCTTGCTTTCTCATCAAAAGGTGTGTGCCACAATTGCAATCACAAACCTTTGTGAGATGTCATGTGAATTGAAATTAGGATGAGAAGCTCCATTCATGACACCGCCTAATTGTAATTCGGAATGGGCCATGAATTCCCTTGTGTGAATCGAAAAGACTTTTCCAACTCGTAAATTTAGTTTTGCACATTACAAAAAGATATTTTGTGGTTACAAAACACGTGGGATTTTTTAATTGCTAGCTTTAGGATCATACATTTCTTTTGCACATGTGTCAGAATGTTCTATAAGTAAAGCTACTGAATAGACCGAAGACGCTCTTTTGTACTCTCAGCAATACAAGCCGATCAACAGAACAGTGACTTAAAATATAATGGGAATTGGATATATTTTCAATAAAATGGAATTATGCCACATGTTTTAGGGCCAGATTTGTAGTTTGACAGAAGGGCCACTCCATCACAGACGTAACAGATATCTAATCACCTTATTACACATGCATTAGGACGTAATGTTCTTGTAATAAGGCAGACATTATGGGCCAGATTTACAAGCCCCTTGCGCCACTTTTGCGTCACTTTCCCATGTTAAAAATGACGCAAAGGTGGCGCAAGGGGCTTGTAAATCTGCCCCATAATTCCCTCACGTTTGTAGCAGAGTAACCCGGCCGCCAAACTCTAAACCAGGCCCTTAATGTGTTCTCTCTATTAAGCAAAACATCTGCATTGTATCCCAAATATGTATTTATCATGCCATTCATCCTGTTATGTGCAAGTCCAAGATAAACCCGAAAAAGGCCTTAATTTATGTTAACGAAGTAGCTAGAAATGTGTTACTAAATACTTCTTTTCAACAAAGGTTATCTAGAAATAGGGAGTGTCTCGATAGCAGTTCTAAATATGCATTGTCTTCAAGAATGCAAATAATTTTTGGGCCATTTCAAGAAATCAACATATGTTGTCCCAGTGAACGAAAACTCAACCACATACAGCACATTTCTTTACCATATCTTCTAAATTTTCCATATGGTTATTTAATAGCTCTGAAGGACGATACATATAACTTGGTGTCGAGAAAAGGTAAATCCCTTGAAACAATCCAGTCTAAAGTACCCTGTTGAAAATGGAATGCAGCATGCCATCTGCCTCCTCTCTGCAGTGCTGTTTGGAGCGCCATCTCCCCCCCCCCCTCCCCCCCCATACTGATTGTAAAGATCTCATTTGAATGGGCAGCATGCTCTGACACAGAGGAGGAAGATGCAATGTATTACACCCTCTTGTCACAAAAGCGATATTCTCCAGGCAGAGCGCGCTTCTTTTAAGTAAACCTTGGAATCCGCATTACCAAGGCTCTTGCTTAAAATGTGTCGCTCACAACAAATTCTGTTTGTCTCGTTTCAAGCTCGCGAGCGAATTAGCCGAGAGTCTGTCAAGCCTGTCAGGGGATATTCTGAGATATGTTCTGCAGGATCATAAAGGGGATAATCCATAACTCAAGAGAGCCAATAGTTTCACGAGTTATCCTCCTAAGTGATTCCTCTGCAGAGGGATACAGATGAACTGTTCTTAGCTGGAAGCGTTTAAGTGGGTTATATATGGTTCTTGTTTTAATATACAGAGGAGTGATATGTTGTGCTGGGTTAAACATTTAAAACCATATTTTTCATAATTCTGACTCCTCTTTAGATCTATTCTAATATTCTCAGTTACTTTTTTACGTGGGGCAATTAAATACAGTCGTGGCTTCACCAAAATGCTACAGGTAGTGAAAGTGACATCATGCATCTTGTGACCCATAATGGAATCACAGGGTGGGTTGTCTCGTTGACCCGCCCTTACTTACATAACATTTGGCGCCACAGGTTTGTGGAAGGGTGGCAACCAGAGTCGAACTGGGATCCAAAAACAGACCTTTTGCCATATCAGCACTCAGAGGCATATTTTAAAGGGGATTGCGCCACTGAAACGTCACTTTTTGTTTGACGTTCCGGTGGCACAGTGCCCTGCACCATATTTACAAAGTGGTGTTAAGCCACTTTTTGTGGTTTAATGCTGATTTGTAAATATGGTACACTTTCACGCAGGTATCTGCGTGAAAGGAGCGTGCAATGGGTGTTGCTGTGAGCACTCAACCGCAACACCCATTGCTTTTTGACACTGCCCCAGATTTTCAAGGAGATGTAAATCGGAGGCAGCACCAACAACTAACACCATGCAATTGAATAATGGCGATTTGCTACTTCTATGTGTGCTGCAGAATGCAGCACACATAGAAGTAACAAATCGCCATTATTGAATTTGTATGTGCAAGAAGGGACACCTTCCTGCACATAAACAATAATCATCCCCTGCAATGCAGGCACCCTTGCACTATGGCGCAAAGGTGTCTGCATTGGCGCTAGGCATCTATTTTTAGCACCAGTGCAAGGGAAAACATAAGGGTGCGCCGTATTATTGTAAATACGGCACATCCCTGTGTTTTGGAAATGGCAGAGCGTGGCACTGCAAAAGTTGCAGCAGCTCTGCGCTCCGTCATTTCCTTGTAAATATGCCCCATACTGTGCTGAACATTCCAGCACAGTTGGCACTACTTACCATTGCCAGGGACATGTGTTGGACGTTCCCCCGCCAGTGAAATGTATGAAAACATATGAGGAAATTTGTGCATTTTACATTGCGTTTTTCATCAGACAATCCTTTTTTCCTATCTTCTTTTCCCAGTCCTCTTCCTTTCTTTCACCCTCTCATGCTTTCTCTTAATCCCTTGCCTTAAGTTTCTTACCATGGAATGTATTCAACGTCCTCCACCCCCTCTCTTTTGCACTTGCCTCATTACTATCATCCTCTTTTTCCTCATTGTTTTTACCTAAGTCGTCTTCCTTGTTCCCCCTCTTCTCTCCCCATCTCCTCTTCTTTGCTCCCATTGCATTCTTCCCTCAATTTAAACACAGTGTAATCTGCTTCCCTTCGTTCTCTCCCATGCTTGCTCCTCCTCCTTCCCTCCCCCCTTATTTCCTTACCTGTCTTTCTCCTCCATCCTAATTGCCCTTTCTCACCCTACTTCCTCTTAGTCTCCATCTACTTTCTATCTATGTAAATAACAATACAGATAGTGCCTGTAAAACCCGTACTTGAGTGAGAATGAGTGAAGCTGGATAGCATGAATGGTCTGACAGTAATGAGCAAGGTGAAAATAGAGACAGCTGATGGCCATAAAACAGAGGGGGGAGATGTACTTGAACAATGAAGGTAAAATCTGAACACTACATATGAGCAGAAGAAAGCAATAATAGCCTTAGCAAGGCGTGACACATCTGAAACTTTTCTGACCATGAACTGGTTCACTCTCTAAGGGCTCTCATTAAAGGTCACTGAATCATTAATGTGCTTGGTTGTTTATTTGACACTTTTACACAGCTCCACATATCCCGTTCCAGTCACTTCAAGGGGGTGTATAGCCCAGCAGTGTATAAGGTGCACCAGGTTGCCGTAGGTAGAATAAAGCTTAATGTGACATGTAATGGTGCTATTCATCATTCATTATTCTTCAGTCACTACTGACTCTCCTTTGTGTGCTAATGATATCAGATAATAATATGATGATTGTGAGAAATGGGGGTCTCTAGTTGGCAGAGGTAGGTGCCTTTGTCCAAATAGGGACCCTTGCTTCTAGTCAGAGTAAGGGAGAAACACACTTTAGATAACCCCTGCTCACCCCCTTGGTAGCTTGCACGAGCTGACAGGCTTATCCCAAAGGCAATGTGGAAAGTATTTGTACTCAAAACACACAGTAATACAGTGATAACACCACAAATGGACACAACACCGGTTTGGAAAAAAAAAGTATTTTTATCTAAACTCAACAAGACCAAAAACTACAAAAATCCAACATGCAGGTAGTGAAATAGCACTTCAAAACAATTATTGCAAAAATAAAACTTGTAGAAACCAAATAGCTCCACCTGTGCTATTGCAATGTCGTGACAGCAATAAATCCAAAGTACCGTGCTGACCGCGGGGTGCCCGGTGTCGGGCACGGAGTCACGCGAACCCCCAAACAAACAGTACATTTGGATAACGAAGTCTATGACGATGCATGCCATCGTGGAGGTGAGGCATCAGTTCTGAGGCAGGCTCCCTGGCTGCCAAGGTGGAGGCGAATTGTCGTGTCCGCGAGGAGGCGACGTGTCAAATCCAGAACAGCGGAAGTTGGTTGCGTCGGTGGTGAGGCGTCGGTTCCGGTGAGGCAATGTGAAGTTGGCGAGTTTGTCGAGTCACCATCTGCGGATATTGGCACCGTAACAACACAATGCAGGTGCTGGTGATGATGGACTCCGTGCGAGCGCTGGCACCAGGAATGCCAATAACTGCAGGCAGCAGCAGGCATCGAAGCGCGTCGAAGCTGTGGTGCAGACTGGGTGGTGCGTCGTGCACTTCACGAGCGGTGCCCCTGGCCTCGGTGCAGGTCGTGGCCTCAAAGCGGCATTGTTGACGGCATCAGAGACACATTTTCTTGCTTCTTTCAAGTGGATTCCAGCTCCCAACAGCAGGAACAACCTCCAGAGGCCCAAAACTGGAATACACACCTCCTGGCAGGTCAGAACTCTCAATAATAGAGTTCAGGGGAGCTGGGGTGAAGTCTTTGTGTCCCTGAGACTTCAGAACAGGAGTTTAGCACACACAAGCCCTTGGAGGTTCTTCTTCAAGCAGGTTGACAGCAAAGTTCCAGTCTTTGTCCTTTCCTTGGCAGAAGCAGCAACTGCAGACCAACCCCACACAGCACACAGCACAATGGGGCAGTACTCCTCCTCACAGCTCTCCAGCTCTTTTCGGTGGCAAAAGTTCCTCTTGAGTCCAGAAGTGATCTAAAAGTCTGGGGTTTAAGGTCCACTACTTAGACCCTATTTTGTCTTTGTTCTCTTTGTGCAAGGGTCTCTGAGACCAGTCCAAACCAGTTCTGTCCTCACTAGTGCAGTATGGCCACAGGGGCTTAAGACAGCATTGTGCAAGGGAGACAGGCCCTATTCAGGTGCAAGGAAAACTCCTCCCACTACTATAAATGCAACCAAGGTCTGTTCAGCTCAGCTCTGAGTCATCCAGGAAGGGCCAGGCACACCTCAACCCCCCCAGTGGCTGTCTACAGTGAATACACATCCCCAGCCCCTGTCACTCCAAAACCAGATAGTCAAACCACAAACAGGCAGAGGCACACAGAATGGTTAAACAAGAAAATGACTATTTTCCAAAAGCAAAAGACACACAATTGATGGACGAAATGCAGAACAAATCAAAACATTCACCTCCAGTCAAAAGATCTGGGTTAAATCCATCATTCTTTTGCCCACCATGCCACCCCAGTTTAGACCTGGCCATATGAAAACTTAGTCTTGACCTTGTGCCTCATGGGAACAGTCCAGCCCGAACTGCTAAGCAAGGTCCTCCCTGGACCAGAAACAAGCATCCTAGGACCGGTTTTGGGGTTTCTCCCCTCATCAGCCAGGATAGCTTGAATCCAGAGTCACAGTGAGCCCGGTGTTATGTTTCGTATAGAGGCCCTAATATAGACACGTTTATATATACCGTATATGGTCATAATCGTATATGCCCTATTATGGTCATAATCGTATATGCCCTATTATGGTCATGATCTCCTATGCCCTAATATATGCATGATCTTTCACCTACATTTGTTCCCTACAATACACAACGAACTCTGAGGATTGAATGTTATCTAGTCTGTGGTTTGAACACTGAAGGGTTTTTCCCGAACACAGGTCTACAATGTACTCATAAATTATGCATGAGCATTCACCAGCTACATCTCCTGCATAATATGTATGTATAAAGTTCACCCCTGACGTCTTCCTCATGTCCAACAAAGACCAATACAAACCATACTAAGGGACGAGACACTTTAGGGTATAAATACACCACATCTTGCCACGGTAAGACAGAGGGAACCAAGACTTCCATGCTGATACACTGACCAGAGACGCTGAGACTCCTGCATGCAGTCGCTCCAGCTGACAGCGGTCTAACACAGCCCTTGCGGGGTGTCCAACTCGAGACCAGGACGGGGTCCCACACTCTCTCTCTTCAGGTAATGGGGTTCGACTAAATCCTAGAGGGATTCTTGGCTCTTAGGCTTTTAGTCCTACACACATGCTAGGTACACTTAGGTACATCTAGTTAGGCATCGTAGGAGTATGCGCACTTTTATAATGCATTTTATATATTCATGTATGTAACCATTATTATTGCAATATGGTAGAAATGTACTATCCTTTCACTTTTATCGTACTGCTGATAATATATCTCTGTTATTGTCTGCTGGTTGTTGCAGCACATATATTCTACACTAGAATAACAACTGTTCAATAAATACTTATTGAAACGCCCAGACTGTTTATTCTGTGTAACTCTCTGAGACAAACTGAACAAGTAAGCACGAGTGACTGAGCGAAAAGTAGTAAATTGTTTCCATGATTCTGAGGGATCAGGGTTGTCATGATCTAAGGTTGCCAGAAACTCATCTCTCCCCGATAAGAGGAGATTCTAGTGGCACTGTGAGCTAGCTAATGCAAAACAGGCTAACATACACGGTGGGGCTGCACAGAGCCAGTCTGCCACCAAGCCCACAGTTTATGTTATCTAAACGCACAGGTCCTGCAGGGGTACTATAGGAACTACACGACATGGCGCCACCAACGTTGGTTGGGTACTTATTTAACAGTAGAATCTGAGCAGTTCAGTCGTGCTATTCTCAGAGAAACCTACTCACAAAACCCCAGAGACGTCTGGAGTGGGTGGGCACAAAATCCGCCGCAGCTGAGTAGTATGAAAATACTATTTATTGGCTGTTGGTTATTCAAGCTTGAAAGGACATAGTGTTCCTAAAATTGTGCATAACACCGTATCTTAGTTCCCTTGGAACACTCCTTCCTCTAAACATGACTGATGCCGAGGTAAGGGCAGAGAGAGTTGAGCTGAATTTTTCAGAAGAAGGAGAAGATCCTACGGATGCAATACAGATTGTACCGAAATTCAGAACGACACTCACCCTAAGACTATTAGAAAATGGTTTACAAGCTAGGGGTGGCATGGTAGTTTTCGTGATTGAGGCACACGAATCAAACAAAACAGAGGTATTCTATTCATGGGTTACATTCCCAGCAGCAAATGCAATAACGAAGACATTTCACTACTATATAGAAGGAGATGCACCACTGGAATATTGTCCGTTTGAGGACATAGAGATTCCACTCACTTACCAGGAACATTATTACTGGTTTAATGGCGCCCTACCCCACGTACGAAGAAGAGTAAGGTTAGGCCCACTCAGAGGAGAAGGAGCCACATGGCCAATATTAGCGGCCTACACACCACATCCTGACATTGCCACAATGCCACCAGGAGACTTACTCGAAAAACACACAGATTTAATTAAAATCTACAGAAACCTGATACAATTTGTCATGAGGACTTTAACAATCCAACCTGCACCAGGTGCAGCAAATAGTACTCCAGCTCAGGGTACAGGAAATAAAATCACTCCTCAAACATTACACGCGATAATGGGCAAAATGCCCGCAAAACGCGAACAAATACCATTCTGGATAGCTCAGAAAATAACTCAGCTTGAGGCAGTATTCCTGAATACTACCACCTGTGATAAACACAGAATACTAACAATCTGCTTGCCCATGGGGATCACACCACAAATAGAGGACTGCACCTCTTGGGGTACAGTCTTTGCTGCCATATATATCAGAACGCATGGTATCCCGTCATTAGCAGTAGTACCTGACATATTGAGACATATACAAAATGAGTACGGAGCAGAGCCTGCCCTTAACTTAGGGATGAAGTTACTAGATAACTATGAACAGGTATCAGCCATAATACTAGCTAACATTAAGGGGGAAGCAGCTTCAGTGGCGATCCGCCAATGCCTAAGGGAGTTCAGTCCAGTAGATCAACAACACTAACTACCCAAAATAATTGAAACTGCATATGCAGAATTAGGCAGAGACAGTTTAGGTGGGAAAGCATTAAAACCACAACTAGTGGACAGTACTGAAAAGGACACTACAAAGCAGACACCTACTTCTTCTAAAAAGAAATGGGAGAATAAAAAGCAACATAAGTCTAAAGATAGCAGATCTCAATCCCGAGGCAGGTCTCCTCAACAGGAGCCCTCTGAAAGGAGGTATAACCTCAGGAATAGGGATAATATTAGGAAACCACTGACTCATTGTTAGCGAAATTGCTCTCCCTCCCTCGCAGCTCCACCATCAAGTGAGGCCTTCCCCATAGCCCCTGCAATCTCGAGTGTTGGTGTTCGAGGCCCTCCTCCACCCGCAGGTTTTACCTGCGCCTCATCCCTGGTGGTCCAGTGGACCTCTGTCTCCTTTCTCTTGCTCCGCTCTTTCTCTCCGTTTTCACTCGTTTTTCACTGATTTCAATCTCCCCTCTTTACTCTCCTTCTGTGTCTTTCCTCCATTTTCACTCGTTTTTCACTGATTTCAATCTCCTCCTTTCACTCTCCCTCTGTGTCTTTCCTCCGTTTTCACTCGTTTTTTCACTGATTTAATCTCCCCCTCTCACTCTCCTTCTGTGTCTTTCCTCCACTTTTCTTGCACTTTTCACTGCCTTATTTCCACTCTTTCCTCTCTTTTTGCCTTTTTCGGCCCGTCTTTCCCTGCTGCTGCTGCCCCCGTGGCCTCTCCGCCCAGCACGACCAATGCGACCGGCCCAATCCAGCTCCCCTCCCCGCCTCCCAGCTGTCCAGCCCTCCCCGACCCCTACTTAATGGCGGCCGCTGCGCGGCTGTGCCGCAGGCGCGCCGAAGGCATGCCAAAGGCAAGCCCACCTACGCCCGTCCGCGACCCGACCACGACCAGCACCAGGAACCCTGGACCTCTGCAACACCAACGCTACAACCCAGCGGCACTCCACGCTCTCAACCCAGGACGCAACAACAACTGCAAGCTAGCATCACCAGCTGACACCCACGGACCCTTCAGCTGTCACCGCTGCTGGCACACCTGCAGCACCGCCAAGACCACGGACCTGGCGCAACCCACCCGCAAGACCACAACCGAACCGAAGACCCTGCAATGCATCCTCCTCAATGTCCGATCCCTCCACAAACTCACCACCGAAATCTGGGACCTCCTCGATAGCACCACCCCGGACGTAGCATTCTTCACCAAAACATAGACCAACACCACCTCGGGACCGGACATCACCATCGCCATTCCCCAAGGATACACGATCTCCAGGAAGGATGGCCCCACCCGCCCGGGAGGAGGAATCACCATCGTCCACAAATCCACCCTCCACCTGAGCACACTCCCCGACGAGCCCACAGACCTGATGGAACACCTTCACTTCAAGATACTGACCAGCCCTACCACCACCCTCCGAGGAACCCTCATCTACCGACCCCCTGGACCCCGCGGACTTTTCGCCAACTCCATCACAGACATCATCTCCCCGCATGCCATCGCGTCCACCAACTACACCCTACTGGGAGACCTCAACTTCCACCTCGACAACCAACTTGACCCCAGCACCACATACCTCCTGGAAAACCTCCACAACATGGGACTCCACCAGATCGTGACCGTACCCACGCACTCAGCAGGACACACCCTCGACCCCCTCGTCACAACAGGAAACTCCATCACCTTCAGCCACACCACCGAACTCCCATGGACTGACCATCGATGCGTCCACTTCACCTTCAGAACACCCACCATCCACAGACACCAGCATTGGCTCCCACGAAGAAACTGGACCAGAATCACCAACGACCAGCTAACCTCATCACTCAGCAACTCCACCCCAACCATCGCGGAAAACGATGACCCCAACACCACAGCCCGGACCCTGCACAGATGGATCTCCGACAGCGCCAACACCATAGCCCCCTCAAGAAAAACAACAACACCCACGCCAAGAAAGCCAGATGGTCTACCACCGAACTTTGAGAGTCCAGACGCACTTGCCACTGCCTCGAAAAGGCCTGGAGGAACACCAAATCCACAGAAGCCCACAACAACTTCAGAGCCGCCACCAACGCACACCACCAACTCATCAGAAAAACGAGGAAAAAAGCGATTGAAGACAGAATCTCCACTCACGCACACAGCAGCAAAGAACTCTTCAACATCATCAAGGAGTTCGCCCAACCCACCAAAGAGTCCACCGACATCCCTCCCTCACAAGACCTCTGTGACAAACTCAGCACCTTTTTCCACCACAAAATCAAGAGCATCTACGACAACTTCGACGAAGACAACCAACACACTGAACCCTCACCAACCACCCCGACACCCTGAAGCCAGCGATCGACAACTGGACAGCCCTCACCACCGAAGACACCCTGAAGACAATGAAGTCAATCCAATCCGGGGCCCCCACGGACCCCTGCCCCCACCACATTTTCAACAGAGCCGCCGACACCATCGCACCCATGCTCTGCCACACCATCAACAGCTCCCTGGCAACCGCCTCGTTCCCCGACGACTGGAAACACGCCAAGGTCAACCCCCTCCTGAAGAAACCCTCGGCGGACCCCACCGACCTCAAAAACTACTGACCTGGTCCCTGCTTCCGTTCCCAGCGAAAGTCATCGAGAAAGCCATCAACAGCCAACTCGCCACATTCATCAAAGAGCACAACATCCTCGACTCCTCCCAATCCGGCTTCAGAAAAAACCACAGTACGGAAACCGCCCTCCTCACCGCAACAGACGACATCCACACCCTACTGGACAAAGGATAAAACAGCAGCCCTCATCCTCCTTGACCTCTCAGCGGCGTTCGACACAGTCTCTCACCGCACCCTAATACGCAAACTCCATGATGCAGGGATCCAAGACAAGGCCCTCGACTGGATCCGCTCCTTCATCTCTGGCAGAACGCATCGGGTCAGACTCCCCCTTTCCTCTCGGACCCTACACCAACCACCTGCGGAGTCCCCCAGGGGTCCTCCCTCAGCCCTACGCTCTTCAATGTCTACATGGCTCCGCTCGCCCCCATCATCAGAACCTACGGACTCAACATTGTGTCATACGCAGACGACACCCAACTCATCCTCTCCCTATCCAACGAACCCAATACCGCCAGACACAACTTTCAAGAAGGCTTGGAAGCCGTCGCCAAATGGATGAAAAACAGCTGCCTACAACTAAACACCAACAAAACAGAAGTACTCATCATGGGCCCAAACCCCGATGCCTGGAATGACATCTGGTGGCCCCCCGCCCTCGGAAGTCCGCCCACCCCCACGGACCACGCACGCAACCTGGGAATCATCCTGGACTCCGAGCTCAAAATGGACCGCCAGATCAACTCCGTCTCGTACTCCTGCTTCCACACCCTCCGCCTCCTACGTAAGACCTTCAAATGGATCCCCCTTGAACACAGAAAGACCATCACTCACGCCCTGGCCACCAGCAGACTTGACTACGGCAACGCACTCTTCGCCGGAATAAACAAAAACCTCACCCGCAAGCTACAGAACATCCAGAACGCCGCCGCAAGACTGGGCCTCGACCTGCCAAGACACTGCCACATCTCCCAACACCTGTGCACACTCCACTGGCTCCCCATCGAAGTTAGAGTCACCTTCAAGATGCTCACCCACGCTCACAAGTACCCTCCACGACACCGGACCAGCATACCTGAACAGCCGACTCAAATTCCACGCACCCCAGAGGACCCTACGATCAGCCCAGCTCTCCTACGCCGTGGTCCCCCGCACCAGAAAGACCAGAAAGGGAGGCCGCTCCTTCTCCTTCCTCGCGGCCAGAGCCTGGAATGCCCTTCTGCTCCACCTCAGACAGACAACATTGCTCCCCATCTTCGCAAGAAACCTCAAAAGCTGGCTCTTCGACAGACCCCCCCCCCTTGATGGACTGGAACCTGCCAACCCCCCCCCCAGCGCCTTGAGACCCTTACGGGTGAGTAGTTGCGCTTAACAAATGCCTGATTGATTGATTGGTTGATTGAAACCTGACAGGTATCAGGATACTGATACACGTTCCTCTCGTTCCTTTCAGGGTTCATCAAAAAACTCAGAGAGGGAAGGACGGTCAGAACAAAGACAAGAGGAGCATACAAAGTCCAGAGACACGCAACGCGCTGCGGACTACGCACCTAAAAAAGAAGATAAACAAATACAAAAACCTCAGTTCAAAAAGAAGAAGGTAGCAGGTCTGAAGATCAGACATGCCCAGAATTCTGAGGACACAGCTTCTGAACAGGGAATGGGCTCTGACGATGCTAGACAGCGCGGCAGAAGTAACAATAGCTTGCCAGAACCTGAAGGAATTTCTGGTGACAGAGGAGTTGAGTGAGTATATCACGGTGGAAACACCTGATACTCGGGTAAGTGTCCCACATAAGTTACATGAGATAACACTCCGGATGGAGGGGGACAAGCACAGGAAAGTTAAAGGTCTATTTTGGAAAAATCTGTCATCTGGATATGACATCCTATTAGCAGAACAAGACTGGCTGCAAGCATTCGTCATGGAGTGCCCTAAGGGAGAAACGGTAATTTTTCCAGCATTTTCCGACCTCGTTCCCATACATTTAAAACATGCATATGCGCAGGAGTGGGCGGCTGCCCTAGCTCCAGCATTGTTCAAAAATCATGCTGGTTGGGATGAGGATTCAACTCACCACATGATCCCGTTAAAAGTTTCCCCAAATGCTCAAAGGCAATACCCTATAAAGCAGGAAGCTAAAAAACAAGTCAGGGAGATCCTAGCTCAACTAGAATACCAGGGGGTGAATGAAAATTGCACTTCACCTATGAACAATCCTTTGTTTCCCGTAATGAAACCTGACAACACATATCATTTAGTTTTGGATTACAGACATTTAAACACTTGCACAAAGTCATTTGCAGTTCAAAATGCACACAGTGCCGCATTAATGAATAACATTGTGCGGAAAAAATACAAAACTACACTTGATATCTCAAATGGATTTTTCTGCCAAAATATAGCGCCTGAAAGCAGGTATTTGACCGCATTCTCAGCGCTAGGGTCCCAATGGCAATTTTGTCAACTCCCCCAAGGGTATGAGAATAGCCCGGGGTTGTTTTCAGCAAGGGTAACAGAGTTACTCCAAAAGTTGGATGAAGAAGCATTGTCCTATGTGGATGATATTTATCTGACGGACGATGACCTACCGAGGCACTTGACCAGGGTGAGCACCATTATTATGGGATTCGCCTCTGAGGGCTATAAATTTAATTTAAAAAAATCAAAAATTGCCCATCTCAATGTCCTGTTCTTAGGGTATGAGCTGTCAAGTGAAGGAAAAAGCCTAGCAGCTAACTTTTTAGAAAAGTGTGCGCTGCTCCAACCTCCAAAATTGTTGAAGAATTACAATCAATTCTGGGATTCCTAAATTTTGGTCGAACATACATTTTGGATTACGTAGAAAGAGTAAAACCTTTCTACGACTTAATAAAACCTGATTTTTCAGTCAGACAATGGACACAAGAACATACAAACATCCTACGTTCACTACAGGAAGACATGATAGCTTCAAAACACTTACAGACAAGCGTAAATGTGCGCAACTTAGTGATCCGAGTAATAGCGGGTCAATGCGGGTACACTTACTTAACCTTCAATGAAGGTGAGACTGTACCAATCGCATACAAATCACACCTGTACACAAACGCAGAGATGCGTTTCACTTCAACAGAAAAAATCCTGACAGCAGTGCAGACCGCTGTAGCAAGAGAAAGAGCTCTGGCTCAGGGAAAGCGCATAATAGTCGTGACCCCAGTACCAGCCTTAGAGGCTGTTACAAAGGCTAGCATTCCAAATGTGAAAGCCTTACATCCCAGATGGATACAATGGGCTAATTCTCTTACTGCAACGGATGTTGAATACAGATTTGATCCAAGTTTAAAAACACAAGCATTTCTGCAATACGAACAAGAATATCCTCTACCAAATGAGATTTTGCCTCTAGATCAGCATGAATACATTATTTACACTGACGGATCTGCTCAACCGGCCATAGGGAGTAAGCAAGCTTACAGCGCAGCGTGTGCAATCGTTAAAGGTCGCATGCGCGATGGAAAATCGCGCGATGGAAAATTCCATCCAAGTTGCACTAAAACGCAATCTCTAGGAGACTGCACCGCTCAGTTGGCAGAATTAAAAGCACTGATACTGGCACTTGTAAATACGGGTCACGAATTCCCCACATTAATTGTGTGTGATTCCGTTTACTGTGTACAGTCATACAATGAATACTTGTATAATTGGGAACAAAACGGGTTTAAAGATGCAAAAGGGGGCACAATTAAGCATAAAATGCTATGGGAACAGGTAGTGGAGTTGAAAAACGACCTAACAAGGGCTCACGTGATACATACACTGAGTCACATTGAAGGGAATTCATTGGCTGATGAAGCCGCAAAGGGGGCTGTACGCACAACATCCGTAGCTGCAATCACTCGTTCAAAAACGAGAATAGAAGGCGAGATTTTGGTAGCTGTCATTGCTTCACGCAAAGGCATCACAGCAGTACCTAAAACATTTCCACTCAAATACTCCTACAAGTTAGATGCACACAACATTCCATATGCTCAGATTCCTGGAGTGGGGGATAGAGTAATACCAAATATGGATCGTAGGCAAGGCTTTGTTCTAGCAGCACACGAGGGTTTGGGCTCTGCGCATACAGGCGTTACAGCGACTATTTATTTACTGAAACAGCGCTACTGGTGGCCAGGGTTAACAAAGTAGACCAAAGACTACGTCTTAAAGTGCGACATCTGTCAGCAGATGAAAGGCTCCACCGTAGCACGCCCAGCGCAGATACCATTACTAAAATCAGACAAACCTCTCGCATGTGTGTATTTGGACCACTGCGGACCCCTACAATCTGATGGGGCCAAGAAATATATCATGGTTGCAGTGGATTCCTGCTCTAGATTCCTATGGGTCTGGCCTCAGCGCTCGGCTGGCGCTCAAACTGTTATAAAAGATTTGCGAGTCTTTATCGGCACATATGCAGTTGGCACGTTACATTCTGACCGTGGCCCGGCGTTTAGCTCTTGGGCTTACAAAGAGGCCATGGAAGAAATGGGCATAGCATTGCAGTACTCCTCTCCGTACTATCCTGAGGGAAATTCGGTTGTGGAGAGGAAAAACCATGACTTAAAGCAATCTTTAACAGCTAGGGTATTAGGCAAGGGCGGTAGTTGGGTCAGTCACCTTTATGGGTTCCAAAGAGCAATTAACAACCAGCCAAGAACCTCTCTAGGGGGTGTCACTCCTTACGAGGTCCTATTTGGGACAAGATTGTGGGTACCTGATCTTGATTGTGAAGGCGCAGTGGCGGAGGAAAAACAATTTGATATCCATGATCGTTTGGCTGTTTTACAGGATCTAAATGAATCCAGGACACAACTAAGCAACGTCCACTTAAAACAGACTGCCACTGAGGAAGTCAAGGCAGTAACGGCAAGACCTGTCTGGATCCCAAAGGTCGGGGATCTGGTCAGAGAGAAGAATGCAAACAAGAAAGAATTTGGGCCATCTTACAGAACAGCTGTACCGGTCCTAGCAATCCAAGGCACAAGAACTGTACTTCTGCCGCCTCTTGCCGGGAAAAAGGAGAAAAGATTTGTCTCAATCAATCTAATCAAACCACACTATGTGGCCGATACTAAACAGTAGGCCTCGTGGACTCCACAGTAGCAGACGCCCTCCTCTCGCTACAATCCAAGAAGTTCAAACAGAAAGACTCATCATGTTTGAAAAGCCACCTGTACGGAATAAAGGACTAAGCAACAATGCTATGGAACTCGTTCCATTCAACAAGAAGTTCAACTTCAAGAAGAAAATCAAATTAACAACCAAGTTGCAATCAGACCGACTACTGACGTCTACGTCAACATGCCTCGTCAAGAGCAAAATCCAATTTCAACAAATCCCGATGCGATTCCAACAATTGATCAAACTGCTTCTGGCTACTTCATGAACTTTGATACGTTTTCACTGGATCCAAGCGAGCCGGAAACGACGCCAGCCAAAAAAATCACACAAACAAAAACTCATTAACTTTCTGAACTTTTTTAAAAAGACTTACCTAGTGTCACCTTGGATAGAACTATGGTATATCACTGGGATTCTAATTTTTATCTTCTGGCTAGGTTTAATTATAGCTTTTAGTATGCTTATTAATGGACGATACCTTCAACAGAGCTCTACAGCCCAAAAGGTTAATTTAATTTTAAAGCCACACCAATCTTAACATCGTGAAGCAATAGAGACTTGTCTTCAGTGAACATCACAGCAATTCCTATATCGGACGGTATAGTATGGGACAAGATTGATTTCGATATTTTCGGTCCTACTGAACTTTTAAAGCTTAAACATGTATTTAAAATTTCTTTAAGTGATATCATTACCTCCAGTACATTTTCTGATGATTGGGACACTGAAACTGTAAATAATATGATGTCTGATTTGGAAAAACTGCAGCATTTCCGAACAATGAAATGTTAGAAGGTAGTTCAAACTATGATACATTGCACTGTTACCAACATTATGGTCATCATTTCTTGCACAAATCTATAACACCTAGAAATTTATTTGAATACCACCAGTAGGAACACTTCCCAACACCTCCAAAAGGTAGTTCGCAAACTTTTGCACAGAAATTCACATACTTTGCAGGGTTTAATACATCTGACCCGAAGTCATTTTATTACAAAGTGGCAACAACATCAGCACAGAAAATTATGTTGACTAACACCAAACAGATTTACTCTGCTTCCTTTATGGCCCAGTTGTCTACACAGGGTTTCGACCTATGGAAGGACACTATAGATTTAAAATCAATCTGGGGTTCTAGGGACTGGCAGGTCCAGGGAACAGACGCGCTTTTTAGAGCATGCCTCATTCCACAGCAGATGATATTTCTAAATGAAACTGTGCAACAGACATCCTGTCTTGGACTAGCCAAGAACAAGGACATGAACACACCTGGGTTTCCAGCACCATCACAGATGGGTGGGGGCAGAATTCAACTACACATGGGGTAGGATTAGATGACATTTTCCAGTACAAGAGGTCAGATCCCAATTGGACAGAATGGCTGATTTGGCCCATTGACACGAACACATGTCAACAGAGATTCCTAGGTATAACCGAGGGGTTTAGTATCAGTAGATCAGATACACGCTATGTACAGAGACACACCCAGGGGTAGTGACATCCTATAGTGTTGGGAAGTTGTGCCTTGATTGGCTAGAAACCTCAACACTCACAGAAGTGAAACATCACTTGACCTTACTCACACCTGAGGTAGACCTTAGGGATTTTTTGCTAGGCACAAGGAAAACACGTCAGAAACGTTTCATAAATGCTGGCATTTATGCCAACTATAATGAAAACTGGAAAATATCCCAACAGGAGGCCGCAGAAAGAATACGGGAAATAGACCGTATTAACTTAGAGAAGGCATTAGCTGTAGTGGATAATGGGTTAACAACTTTGACCTCCAGGATTTACTCCTTAGGCAACATTGTATCTTCGGCAATTGACGTATTAGAACAAGACTTGGCCTTGTTACAACACGGGCAATCTCAGTTACGTTCTATTATGATGTTAAGCTGGACGCTGCAATCTCTGCGTGCAGGCTACGTGCCCTGGCGTTTTATAAACACCACGTCTCTGATTTCAGGATACAATCTGACTGATAAACAGACAGAAATGGCACAAAGTGGAGCCAAATATACAATGCTGCGTATTGAGAAACTGGAAAGGTTACCATTCACTGTAGCCGAATCACCATCAACCGAATGGCTAATTCATGGCCAAATCACCCTGCCAGTCACTACGTTTCAGTTTCAATATAGCCTTGAGCAAAGGCAGGCAGGCAGATATGAAAAAATGGGTAAGGGATACCTTAAGGAAATTTGGGAGTTACCATATAGATTTCGATGCCGGAATGGGGATCGATAAGTGTTTCTGAGTGGTACAAACTGCAAGAACGCTTTAAGCGGTTCTCTCATGTGTCAGGATATTTCTCTGCATGGAGCATGTAGTGGTTCGGTAGCGAATCTATCTTGTCACATGTCAGGGACCCCAGCGGCCATGATCACGCCGGTTTTCCAGCTGCTCTCGAATGGGAGTTACTTGATGCTAAATGATCAAGGTTGCTGTGGGATGCTTCCGGGAGTCGCCTATCTGGTCACTGTTAACTCCAGGGTTACTTGCTGTATGCAAGTATTGTTTCCGCCACTGAACATAGTCAGGGAGGCACCGTTATGGCCTTCATTGAATGTTTCCTTTATACAATTTGATACTTTGAGCAGACTGAAATCCATGCTTTTGCAGCAACCCGTGCCCTTAACCTCCGCTCGAGAAACCTTTGAACTTCAAGTTGCAAGGACCTCTACTGAGATACAAGCGCTTATACGTACGAACTGCCCCTTTCATTTCGCAGAAATGGTGGGTCGTATCTTTAACATGTCTGATACGAGCGGTTTTGTACACCTATTTAAGACCATAGGGTCAGGACTATTAAGCACCTTTCAGACAGTCCTCGGAGTAATCCCAAATTTTATACACTCCGTATTAGGAAGTGTCTTTGGAGGTCTCCCGCTTATCCTGTTCCTAATTGCAGGAGTCCTGATTGTAATCTTACGCAATGGACAGCCCAGTTTCCGAGGAAATGGCGAACATACTCATGGAGCGGAAATACCGTGAACGCATGGTGCAGCTTCTGGGTATACCTTGCCTAAGAGAACTGAACGCCTCTTGGTTTCTATCGTTTAGACCAGTCTGGGTGGACTGCATCTTACCTGTCTTTCGATGCCTGTTTTGCGGAGAAGAATGCGCGTTGGAACTCTGTCTAACGTTTCCATCAGATACGCCTCCGGACATGGATGCTATGCTGGACCCCCTAAAGGCCCATGCTCTGCGTTGTCCCCAGCGTCTTCCAATTCTGATTAATGTATTCCTTGAGAATCCACAGGTGCCGTTTGCTCCTGCTGGGTTAGGCGGCTCCTCCACAGGCACCCAGGTAACAACTGCCGCACAAGCTGCCGCAGCACCGACTGTCAGCAGTGCTACATTCCATCTATGTGCGATTGACGTTCTCTGTGAGGCGTTGGATTTGTCGTCTACAGTAGCTAACACCGATAATGCTGTATCTCCCAGCCAGGACACTTAATCTTGAATTGGCTCATCGCGTCCTCGGAAAGAATTCGGCTTCTCCACTTCATTTCATAATAAACTAACAAAATTTGGAACATTTCCTAAATTGACACTTTCGCTTGAAAAGCATGGCCTTATTCTGCTTGTAGTGATGCAACTTTTATAAGTGGGACAGAATTGACTTTTTCAAGTGGCAAGAAAGCCTAGCCTATCTTAACATTGTAAACATTTTTTAACGTCTTTTTAAAGTCATGTTTTTAGCTGGTTTTAAGTATATTTTTAAGTTGTCCAGATTTTAAGTATGATCATTGTCATCCAATTCGAAAGAGGAGTGGGTGTTATGTTTCGTATAGAGGCCCTAATATAGACACGTTTATATATACCGTATATGGTCATAATCGTATATGCCCTATTATGGTCATAATCGTGTATGCCCTATTATGGTCATAATCTCCTATGCCCTAATATAGGCATGATCTTTCACCTACATTAGATCCCTACAGTAAACAACGAACTCTGAGGGTTGAATGTTATCTAGTCTGTGGTTTGAACACTGAAGGGTTTTTCCCGAACACAGGCCTACAATGTACTCATAAATTATGCATGAGCATTCACCAGCTACATCTCCTGCATAATATGTATGTACAAAGTTCACCCCTGACGTCTTCCTCATGTCCAACAAAGACCAATACAAACCATACTAAGGGACGAGACACTTTAGGGTAGAATACACCACATCTTGCCACGGTAAGACAGAGGGAACCGAGACTTCCATGCCAACACACTGACCAGAGATGCTGAGGCTCCTGCATGTAGTCGCTCCAGCTGACAGCGGTCTAAAACAGCCCTTGCGGGGTGTCCAACTCGAGACCAGGATGGGGTCCCACACTCTCTCTCTTCAGGTAATGGGGTTCGACTAAATTCTAGAGGGATTCTTGGCTCTTAGGCTTTTAGACCTACACACATGCTAGGTACACTTAGGTACATCTAGTTAGGCATCGTAGGAGTATGCGCACTTTTATAATGCATTTTATATATTCATGTATGTAACCATCATTATTGCAATATGGTAGAACTGTACTATCCTTTCACTTTTATCGTACTGCTGATAATATATCTCTACTACTGTCTGCTGGTTGTTGCAGCACATATATTCTACACTAGAATAACAACTGTTCAATAAATACTTATTGAAACGCCCAGACTGTTTATTCTGTGTAACTCTCTGAGACAAACCGAACAAGTAAGCACGAGTGACTGAGCGAAAAGTAGTACATTGTTTCCACGATTCTGAGGGATCAGGGTTGTAATGATCTAAGGTTGCCAGAAACTAATCTCTCCCCAATAAGAGGAGAATCTAGTGGCACTGTGAGCTAGCTAATGCAAATCAGGCTAACATACGCGGTGGGGGTGCAGAGAGCCAGTCTGCCACCAAGCCCACAGTTTATGTTATCTAAACGCGCAGGTCCTGCAGGGGTACTATAGGAACTACACGACACCGGGTCCCACGTCTGGGCATACCCTGCGCACTTAGGGCGAGAAAGCAAAAGACACACAATTGATGGACGGAATGCAGAACAAATCAAAACATTCACCCCCAGTCAAAAGATCTAGGTTAAATCCATCATTCTTTTGCTCACCATGCCACCCCAGTGTAGACCTGGCCATATGCAAATCAGTCTCGACCCTGTGCCTCATGGGAACAGTCCTGCCCGAACTGCCAAGCCAGGTCCTCCCTGGACCGGAAACAAGCATCCTAGGACCGGTTTCGGGGTTTAAGAATTTGGCCAGGTGCAGTGTGGGAACTGTAGCCCCAACATCCCAAGGACCATCTTAGAGCTTCTAGACCCTTGGATTGGTGTTCTGGACACTTTGAACCCACAAGAGGGAAGAAGTTCAGGAAGAAGTTCAGAAGTTTAGAGAAGTTTGGAGAAACTTTTGTAAAAGCTCCATAAGTTGTAGTCCCTGATCCCAGGGGCCAATTTAGAGCTTTCATGCATCAAGAAACACTTCTGGAAGTAAGTGTAGAGAACTCTTGACTATGTCCCGGTCCAGCACAACTCTTTTTAACCCTTTGTGCACTATTTGCTTTTAAGCGCTAGTTTTACTTTTAATCTTTAAAAATTCATTTCTCTGGTTCCCTACATTGGATTTTTGTCATTTTGGTGCCTGTTTGTTCATAAAAATATAATCTATTTCCCTTAATTGGTGTTTCGATTTTTATTGTGTGTTGTGTCTTACTTATTTAATGTATTGATGTTTTAAAATACTTTACACACTTGTCTTCTAAGTTAAGCCTGTCTGCTCATTGCCAGGTACCAAGGGTTGAGCAAAGAAATAACTTATTGAGATCCTAAAGGACCCTTTTATTGCATTTGTGGTCTCAAGATAAAGTGGTAAGTCACTTATCACTACTAATAAACTGTTTTTCTACATTTAGTGGCAGCAGTGGGATACACACTTGTGTTTAGAATTTCACCATACAGTAAACTAAGTTAAGATTTTTAAACTCCTCTAAATTAACTTAGAACAAAACTTTAGATTTTTTAATTTTTGAAATCTGGACTAAACTGATTTTTAATCTATGTTTTTGATTTTTCTAAATGTGTTTTATTTCTGACTTGTGAAAAAAACCTATGGATACCATTGAGCTAGATCTGGCTAACGTTACCAAGCTCACAGTGGCAGAGCTTAGGGTTCAGGGTAGGTCTAGGGGGATTCCAATAAGAGTAGGAAGTAAGAGTTGATTAGATTCCTCAAGGCCTGGGCACAGACAGCTCCATGGAATTAAGCTGAAGGTGACCCCTCCAACAACTGCCAAGAGAAGGAGGATGATGATAGCTACTCCATTGCTTCCACTACTAAGTTCAGTATTCCAGTTAGGGGAGGGAGGAGAGGTCCCTCCACGCCAGAACCACTGCTGTCCCTTGCAGAGAGACAGCCAGCACTAGAAGAGAGAAAGTTGGACCTAACTATAGAGTAACGGGAAGACAAGAAAGCAAGAAGAAATGGTGGCAGCAACAATGATGAAAATGATGAGATGTTCTGGGGTGGTGGGTTTGACTCTAGACTCCCCAAGGGAGTAGTTCCCAAGTACCAGGAGGGGATGACATTGACAAATGGCTGGCTCCATATGAAAGAGCCCTTACTAATTACTAGGGTTCACTCCTGTGGGATTTAATTCCAGTAGCTGGGAGGGATAGGCTCCTGACCCTATAGGGGAATGAGGCAGAATCCTACCCACACATTAGGAAAGGTCTAGTTCAGAAATTTGGTCTGACTCCAGAACAGTACAGGGAGAACCAGAAGGTAAACACACAGTCATGGGTGGACTTTGTAGACATCTCAGTAAAGGTACTAGAGGGCTGAAATGAGGGTACCAAAGTGAGTACTTATGAGGGGCTGTATAATTAATCCTTAACTAGCACGTCCTGAATTACTGTGTACAATAGAAGTTACACCAGTACCTAGTGGACTCTAAGCTGAGTAGCCCCAGAGAACTGGAGGAGTTAGCTGATGAGTGGCAGAGTACCCAGGTTTCCAATCAGCAATAGGGGGGGTCAGAAGAAGGGAGGACAACCCCAAACCCACGGGGAAGCCCAGGGGAAATAATCTCAAAAACAGAAAGAGTCCTCACAAGACCCGCAAAAACCTGCACAAGGTGGGCGTGAGCCAATCCAACTTCAAGAGGAAGGGGTTTCAGGGAAAGCCTAGTAGGTTCTTTGATCCCTCAGAGGTGTGAAAATGCTTTGACTGTAATCAGCCAGGGCACAAGAGAGAAGATGCTTTCTGCACAAAGAAGCCCATCACTGGTGGGCAGTCCCAGCAGATTGCTAGTGTAGGTGTGGGGGTAGAGATTGTGCCAGAGTTGGGGAAGGGCTTCACAGAGGCGACCTTAGTATCCTTGGGTGGGGGAGATATTGCAACCCTGGCCGCCTTGCCTCCCAGCATGAAGAGGTACAGACAGAGTCCTAAAATCAATAAAACTGAGGTTGAGGCCCTGAGATATACAGGACCCAGAGGGACTAAGGTCACAGAGAGGCTGTTTCCCCAGAGAAGATCATACCTGTGTGTATCACCAAGTAACCTATGCAGACAGCAGAGCCAAACTCCATCCCACAGCAATGGTGAGTTTGAAATAGGGAGTGTGACAGGCCCTTAGAAGGTAGTTGTGTCTCCTGCACTCCCAGTAGAGTGTCTATTGGAAATGATATTGAAGTATCTGACTGGTCAGGGGTGGAGAGAGTAGTCCATGCATGGATGCTGGACCTCCCTGAGTGGGTATGTGCTGTGACCAGGTCACAGGCTGCCCAAAGGGAAATGCTGGACACTTTGACCCTGGAACAATGGGCCAAGCTTCCATGTAGAAGGTCAATGTGTCTGCTGAGCCAGCCCAAGAAACTCCAGAGGTGCAGCAGTAATCTGATCCTGAGGGGGAGGATCTGACCTCTGAGGAAGGGATTCCATCCCTGCAAAGATCGTTAGATATGCCAGAATTGACAGGAGCTGGTGGACCCTCCAGAGAGGAGTTTTTTCAGGGAAAGAGAGTTTGAGGCATACCACCTGAAAGCAAGAAGGGGGGTGACAGTGGATTCCACAAAACCTACTGGGATGATGGAGTTCTCTTCACTGAGGCCAGAAACCTCAAGTAAGGGGCCACCAGGAGGCTGGTGGTCCCCCAGAAGTACGGAGAATTTCTCCTGAACTTAAGTCATGATATCCCCATAGCAGGTCATTTAGGGCAGAATAATACTTGGAACCGGCTTGTAAACCACTGTTACTGGCCCTATATGTCTGAAAAGGTAAAGGAGTTCTGTAACTCCTGTGTCACCTGTCAGGCCAGTGGCAAGACAGGGGGCACGCCAAAGGCTCCCTTGATACCCCTGCCAGTGGTTGGGACTCCCTTTGAAAGGGTGGGGGTGGACATTATTTGTCCCCTAGAACCACTAACTGCATCAGGGAACAAGTATTTCTTGGCAGTAGTGGACCATGACACAAGATACCCTGAATCAATACCCCTCAGGACAGTCAGTGCTCCTTGAGAGGCTAGGGTCCTACTTGGCGTGCTCACTAAGGTAGGTTTCTTAAAGGAGGTGGTTTCAGATAGAGGCACAAACCTTATGTCCAGCTCTCTGAAGGTGATGTGAGATGAATGTGGTGTTACCTACAAGTTTACCACCCCATATCATCCCTAGACTAATGGTCTAATGGTCTAGTGGAGAGGTTCAATAATACCCTGAAGGGCATTATCAATGGTTTGTCTGACAAACACAGGAGGGAATGGGATGTTCTCCTCCCATGCCTGCGGTTTGCCTACAGGGAAGTTCAACAAAAAGGTTTGGCTTTAGCCACTCCAAATTGTTGGTTGGGTACCCTGTAAGAGGGCCATTGTTCCTGGTGAAAGAGTTTTTAGAAAAGCCTTTTAAGGAAGAAAAGGACAATGTGCTGGATTATGTACTAGGCCTGAGATTGCACATGGCAGAGTACATGTCCAAAGCAAAAAATAAACTGGAGGCCAGCCAGGAGCTCATGAAGCACTGTTTTGGCCAGAAGGCTGCCATGCCTGAGTACACTCTAGGACAGTTGGTGTAGGTGTTGGAACCTGTAGCTCCTAGCGCCCTCCAGGACAAGTGTACTGGGCCCTATCCCATCCTAGAGAAGAAGGGTGAGGTTACCCACCCGGTAGGCCTTAACCCCTCCAGGAACCCTCACAGGGTCCTTATGTCAACAGATTGAAAGTACCCCACCAAGACAGGGCAGACATGACCATGTTGATGGTCATAGATGAGGGAGGAGAGGAGGAGGCTGTGTCAGTCCCTGGCATCCTTTCCAACAATGTGCAGGATGGGTCAGTGGAGGGAGTTGTACTCTCTCACAAATTGACAGACCACCAGCACAAAGACTGCAAGCAGGTGCTGGAGCAGTTTGCAGATCTGTTCTCTTTGACCCCAGGTATCACCACTTGGTGTGCACACGACATTGACACTGGTGGCAGCCTGCCTCTCAAAAACAAATTGTTCAGGTTGTCTGACCATGTCAAAGACAGCATCAAGGCTGAGATAGTTAAGATGCTGGAATTGAGGGTAATTGAGCCATCTGCCAGTCCATGGGCTAGCCTAGTGGTGCTAGTACCCAAACCTAATCCCAGGGGGGGGGGGAGAAGGAGTTAAGGTTCTGTGTGGACTACAGAGGACTGAATGGAGTCACTAACACTGATCCTCACCCTATAACTATAGCTGATGAGCTCATTGATAGGTTAGCTGGTTGGTAAATACATGAGTACATTTGATTTGATCTCAGGCTACTGGCAGATTGCCCTCACTGAATGAGCAAAGGAGAGGACACCATTCTCCACACCAGAGGGACACTACCAATTCAAAGTAATGCCCTTTGGATTAAAGAGTGCCCCTGTCATCTTCCAAAGGTTGGTGAACAGGGTCCTGTCTTGGTTGGAAAAGTTTGATGCTGCTTATCTGGACAATATAGCTATGTACAGTTCAACCTGGGAGGATCACTTGTCCCACCTGAGGGAAGTGATTCATGCCCTGCATCAGGCAGGTCTGACTATTAAGGCAAGTAAGTGCCAAATAGGGCAGAGTTCAGTGGTGTACCTGGGCCACTCAGTAGGTGGATGCCATGTACAACCTCTCCAGCCAAAGATGCAAAATATTGTTGATTGGGTAGCTCTTACCACTGAAACACATGTTAGGCATTCCTTGGCCTGACTGTGTACTGTAGACGGTTTGTTCAGAACTATGGGACCATTGTGACTCCTCTGACTTAACTCACCTCTAAGAAGATGCCCAAGAAAGTCATTTGGACCCCAGAGTGTTCAGACAGATGCTTCAGAATAGGGGATTGAAGAGGGCCTTGATCAGCCAATTGCCTTCACCAGTAGGTGACTTCTCCCCAGAGAACAAAGATGAAGTGCCATTAAAAGGGAAGCCTTTGTTGTGGTCTGGTCCCTGAAGAAGTTGAAGCCATACCTGTTTGGCACTCACTTCTGTATTCAAACTGACCACAGATCTCTCAAATGGCTCATGCAGATGAAGGGGGGGGGGATCCTAAACTGTTGAGGTGGTCCATTTTCCTACAGGGAATGGACTTCACAGTGGAACACAGATCTGGAATTGCCCATGCCAATGCAGATGGACTTTCTAGGTTTTTCCACTTAGCTGATAGGTGTAGGTTAGTTACCCATCACCTTTCTTCTGGAGGGAGTGTGTGAGAGAGCCATCCCTTTGGCCTTGATCACCCCTATTCTTAGTATGATACTGGTAGTAACTGACTATGATTGTGCCATGGGCTCTGCTCACCAGACCCAGGGAAAGTGCTCTGTTAAAGGTATATGGTGGTTAGGCATAATTACAATTGGCAATGACAGACCCTTGTAAGTCCCTACTATATAATAAGGCAAGGGGGATTCAAACTACCTATAAGTCCCTACTACTGGACCACTTTCCTACATAAGTTATGATTTGATCAAGAAACATGACGTTAGTTGATTTTTCAGACAAAATAATCCGAAAATGATGGTTCAGAAAAGACATCCCCAGGTCATTTTGCTTTTGTGATTCCCTAATTGTAACTTGCATGAAGAAATAGGTACCTTGTGCAGGAAATAAAGTTTCAACAAGGTATCGTACGATTCTGAGGAGACGCATTGTTTTTAGAAAGGATGGTTGGCGAGTCAGAACTCTTGTGATAGAGCCCATTTCTTAATGAGAAAGGCAGGGAGCAGCAGGATGTGATGTTCTCTTTGTTGCTTTTGCCATTAATTTAGGCCAGTGATATTGCAAACTAAGTATTGAGTGGAATCAAGCCTTCACACCTGGCAGACAATAACCTTGATGTTTTAAGGCTGTTTCTGGCTTTTATGTGTTGTAATTCCTTTGAGGTGATGACAATATATGTGAAGGTGCATGGAAGTAGGATGAGAAAGGTTCAATACCAACATACACATTTTTGCAGCAAAGAGGCTCCACATGGTGAGCCTCTGACTGTGGGTTGGTGGCAAGTTCCCTTGACCCCATGTGCATGACTAAAAGGGAGAGGGTCAAAAATATTGGTGATTGAAGAAAGAGAACTCCGAGAAGGACTAGCACAGATTATGATTACAGCAGAAAAAGGAATTGTGAGGCTTTTAACTACTACCAAACGTATGCCACCATTAAGTACTGTCTGGATCAGACCCACTGCTGGATAAAAGTTAAAAAGAAAATACATATGGCTGCAAGGGCAATCTTCAAGGTACTCTGCATTGTTCACAGAGCATCCCAAGGAAAAGGACCGCTATCCCTACAAGTTAAACTCAATCAATACAAACCAAACAAAATTCTGCGCTCTGGGCTTGCACCACTTATCATCATACTACCTTAAATTAAATAAATCTGTAGGAGACACTGCTTTCTCAGTACAAATGCCCAAGCTCTGGAACTCACTACCAGCCAGTATTAGAAACACCAAGGACCATATACATTTTTGAAGACAGTTTAAAATTTGCTATTGGCACCACCAGAATCCTGACAACACGGCCCAGATAATAGCCTCACCCTCATGCAGAATCCTCAGCTTAAAACCCATGAGATGCAACAATTCAATCAGCAAACTGCTTTCATTATGCAGGTAAGGAAAAAAAAGGCCAACCTATTGTTCGCTGTGGTATTATATAGTTATATATTTCCATATAAATGAGTTATGGCCCACAATAAATCTAAAATCATAATATACAGAGGGTAGCAGCAAACTGTATCTTATACATATTAAATTCACTTAAGACATATCTGCTTTGAGGGTTGTCTATCAACAGCACAGTCACACTTCACCAAAAGAAAAGGCATGTAATAACTTAAAAGATCTGTTACACATTAGTGGACAATTTTGGAGGATTTTAATATAGTACATTCACTGCAGGTCCAAAATATCTACACATGACGACCACTTTTCTACATCTCACATAGACACTCATATATGGGATGATAACAAAAAAAGTCCACCCCAACAGATCTCTCCACTTCTCTCTCTCTCCAACCATGCCAGCTGAGGATCACAAATTATACAAAATATCAGATTGGACAACCCAGAGCAGTAACCTGATAAGCACACAGTATCATATAAAATATCACAAAGGGACCTGCAGAACTGTTTCAAAGCTAACAACATGCTGAAAACCATAAACCTGCATGTCAGTCTCTTGCACTTCATCAACCAACACACTGCTACACGTTGAGTCCCATATTTTGATAACCACACCTCGGTGGTCATCATGCACGACATGGAACAATTTCCACATAGGATCACAGGACAAACAACATCTTTCCAACCACACATCCTGCATGTTGTAGCATGCTAATAATGTAGGCAAGTGCTTCAGCACCCCACACAGGGAAAGGAAGCTCTGTATAAAAGCTGCAATACAATACAATACAATACAGTAATTTTCTTCCCCTTTGAATTTTTTGTAGCTATTTGGGGATATCCATTTTTTTTAAATGTCATTAGCTCATTTTCTTATTTTTTAAAGTTATCTCAGACAATATCTATGGACTTTATTAAAGTTTCATAAAGCTGGACTGTTAGAAATGGAGTCTCTAGTTGGCAGTGGTTGGCACCCTGTCCATGTAGGGACCCTCACTCTATTCAGGGTAAGAGAGTCACACAGCTAGGATAACCCCTGCTCACCTCCTTGCTTGAGTCGCATGAGCATTCAGGCTTATCTCAGACGTAATGTGTAAAGAATTTGTACACACACACAGTAACACATTGAAAACACTTCAAAAGGAGCCCACACCAGGTTGGAAAAATAGCCAATATTTATCTGAATAAAAGAAGACAAAAATGACAAAATACCAACACACGAAAGTCAAACTATCACTTTTAAAAGGTTAAGCAAGTTTAGTCCATAGAAATTAACAGATGTATTTGTTTTTGCACAAAGTACCTTAGATGCGTCAAAATCAAAGATGGTGCAAGACACAGGGGACGTGAGGCGCCAGAAAAGCAAAGCAATGCATTGGTTCCTTACTACGCAGGGGAGGTAATGCTTTAGTTCCTTACTGCTAAGCAGGGGAGGTGATGCGTTAATTCCTCACTGGCAGGGTAGGTGATGCATCTGCTCCTTACTGGCAGGGGAGGGGATGTGTTGGTTGCCGGACACGCTGCCTTGGTTCCTTACTGCGGTGCTGTGTCTATGAAGAATCGGCACCCACGAACAATGCGTCAACAATCCAGATGTGCTGGGTCAATGCGACAGTGGCAATGCAGATGCTGCTTCGATTCCACAGCCACAAAGCACGTGCCGCGTCCATTTCACAGCCGTGAAGCAGTTGCAGCATCGGAGTCTGAGGAGGTGCCATGGACGTCGGTGACACGGTGCTCGAAACTCACGCTGCAGCACTTTCTCTGACATGTTGCGATGGCAAGCTGGGGCCTGCGGTGAAAGCTGTGAGTCAAGCAGGGACCATGCTTCTAGTCAGGCAGTGGCGATGCATCGATCTTTTACAGCGAGGTGTCGATAAAACAGGCGCTGGGAGACGCGTGGATTTTCTCCTTAAGATCACCAGATTACACTTCCAAGAGCCCAGAAACTGGATTTGCCATCACTTGGCAAGTCAAGGCTCATAGAAGAGCCCAGGCACTGGTAGGTGAAGTGTTTGCTGGCCCTGAGAATTCTTAACAGGAGGCAAGCTCAACTCAAGCCCTTGGAGAGCCTTGGAAGCAAGATACTGAAAGCAAAGTGCAGTCCTTTCACTCCCAGGACAGAAGCAGCAAAGCAGCAGGACAAAACAGCAAAGCAAAACAAATAGCAAAGTGGCAATCTCTCCTGACAGCTTCTCCTGCTCTTCTTTCCAGCAGAATTTCTTCAGTCCAGAAGTAATTTTGGGGTGTCAGAGTTCCAATACTCATACCCCTTTCTGCCTTTGAAGTAGGCAAACTTCAATGGAAAGTCTTTGACCCTGCCTTTCCCTGACCTGGCTCCAGCCACACTACAGGGGGATGGAGACAGCTTTGTGTGAGGACAGGTACAGCCCAATTCAGGTGTCAGTGACAACTTCTCCCACCACTCTAGCTCAGGATGTCCCATTAGCCTGCCCATGGGCCATCAGGATATGCTAGGCACCCCTCAGCTTTCTTATGTGACTGTCTAGAGTGATTGCACAAGAGCCCAACTGTCAGCCAACCCAGATATGTATTTTATAGATAGGCGGAGGCACAGAATGGTTAAGCAAGAAAATGCCCTATGTGTTTTTAAATTGTGAGTTCATAGACCCCATACTCCAAATCTCTATATGCTCACAATGGGAAATTACACTTAAAAGATATTTAAAGGTAACCCACATGTTACTCTATGGGCGATATAGTCCTTGCAATAGTTAAAAATGAAATTAGCAGTATTTCACTATTAAGACATGTAAAACACACCAGTACACATCCTACCTTTTAAATGCACTGCACCCTGCCCATGAGGCTGCCTTGGTCATAAGGAAGGGGTTACTTACATGTAGTAAAAGGGAAGGTTTGGGCTTGGCAAGTGGGTGCACTTGCCAGGTCGAAATGGCAGTTTACAACTGCACTCACAGACACTGCAGTGGCAGGTTTGAGACATGTTTGCAGGGCTAGTGCTGCAGGCTCACTAGTAGCATTTGATCTACAGACCCTGGGCACACCTGGCACACTTTACTAGGGACTTACTAGTAATTAAAATTGGCAATCATAGATAAACCAATCACCAATACATTTTACACAGGGAGCACTAGCCAGCAGTAGTAAAGTGCCCAGAGTCCTAAAACCAGCAAAACCGAAATGCAGCACACAATCAAAAACAGGAGGTCAGAAGTAAAAAGGACAGGGGAAATCATGCCTAAGGATGCCTGGCCTAACAGGGACAATCAACATATAGTGGTGCAGGTTCTGTCCATGGTATTTAGAGTACTATTGACATCAATGCACTTTTAATCCTGGTGAGGGAGCATATCATACCAAATAATCTACAGATAACTATATTTTCATACAAAAGACATTAATTACTCCAAATCATATACACAAAGTTAAAACCAAGTCATAAAAAGTATTTCCATTCTAGAACACATTCGGAACCATACTAGTCCTTAAGTTCCACAGGATTGTACAAATAGCTCTTGTTGTGTTGCTTTTTTATACTGTTGGAAACAGTTTGCAATCCATATTGTTTAACTGCACTAAAGTATATTCACAGATTGAGTCAGCATATGTTTCGTGGCATCATGTCGATTTGAAGGGCTCTGCATTTACAAACAAGCACATTAATTGTAAGAAGTAAAGGTTTTCATTAGATAATGGACCAGACATTATTTATATATCATCAATAGCAACACATCCTTTCTCATTATTTATTGTTTGCATCTTCAGAGCTCTATTACATAAACAATTTCAAAGGTAAAAGCAAGAATACCAGATTGAGCTAGCTACATGACTGAAAATTATTGTCCATGGTTTTCCTTTGGCTGCACCTGTTTCTTAATAAAATTCCGCCTTATGCACCTGGTTCATACACACCCTTTTCGATTAAATGTATTAAAGTACAAGCAGAAATATTCAGCTTCAATCTATTTGGTTGTATTTAGATATGCATCTCATACATGATTGTTAAAGCTCAGACAAAAAACCCAATTAGTATTAAGCACTGGATACACTACAGGTATCAAATCTCCTTTGATGCATTACTTCCCTTATCTCTCGGGTTGTGCTGACGAAATAAACTAAAAGTACAAACACACACAGGGAAAGACTCATTATAACAGAATCATTTGATGTCGATTGGCAAGAATTTAGATAATCGATTAAACTCTATTACATATCTAATCTATTTTACTTGCAATCTAATTTTTCTCTAATGGCATTCACAGTTCCCAGATAACATCATACCAATATCGCTAGGACAGCACCTTACGACGCGTTTCTAAATCGTCAGGTCGAGTTCTGATTTTTTTTTATTTTCAAGCAGATCAAAAGTATGAATTATATTAAACATAAAAATAGAGGAAACCCTACGTTTCGGTCTAACTGAAATTGATTTGTAATTTCGCCAATCCACAACTACGGTCTCCTACTACTTACTCCAATTTACCATTTACTCTTAGTAACAATTACATTACTTACTCCAATTTACCATTTACTCTATTACTTACTCCAATTTACCATTTACTCCTAGTAACATTTATATTCTATGGTCGTAACATGTATGAACCTATATAAATGCCATCGGTTTCTACCTACATTAACCTCAATTTAACAATTATTATAATCCCTAACACCACTTTAGCCATTTAAATATATTTTTACAAACGTAATAGCCAGAAAACGCACTCAAGCTTACTCAAAATGGACGACTTTTATTGTAACTCCCATACATCACTTCAAATAAATGTTTGCAAAAATAGTATGCTAAAGTCAAGCATAAACATTCTCTACATGCATGGCATCACATTCCACACTCCCGCTAAAAGTAGATTTCAGTTCTCACTTAGGCAGAACTTATCAGTATTTACCTCTTTCATCTCTGGATAAAAAGTTCAAACTCACCTATCAAACTAATAGTTATCTTTTCATATATCAAGAGCACACTTTTCATATATCCAGAGCTTGACAGCATTATCTACATTGACCTGTGATCAATGAAGAAGCCCCATATATAGACTGACAATTATAATAACCTCATACATAATAATAATAATAAGAATAAACAAATTTATAAAGCGCATGGCTACACTAGCTAGTGTGTCCCCGCACTGCGGCAAAAAAGACCAGGTTCCGGGCAATGAGGTGAGAACAAAAAAGATTAGACGGGAGAACTTACGTATGGAAAAAGCCAGGTCTTAAGCTTTCTCCGAAAAATTGTCTCCGAAGACTCCAGCCGGAGCCCTATGGGGAGTTTATTCCAATGCGTGGCAGCTAGAAAGCGGAAGGAGCGACCTCCCATCTCTTCTGATAGTTGGAATGCTAACCTGCCCCGTCCCACTTGATCTCAATCGGCGGGTAGGAGCATATGGGGTAAGTAGGTTGTGCAGATAGGTGGGCCCCTTCCTCTGTAGGATGCGGTGGCTGACACACAAAGCTTTAAAGAGAATTCGTTCCCTAACCGGGAGACAGTGTTTCTCGATATCTTACCTCCATTACGAACATATTTGATACCCTGGTTCCAAACCTGACCTATAGAAGGCGATACCTTTTTATATAACTCGTATCATCAACGGCGTCTGATGTCATTTCCTGCCTGTCATCCTGCCAGATTGTTGAAATTCGTAATTAGAACCTGTCACAGAATCAGGCTCCTAGTTGCCATATCTTTAAACAATCAGTGCAAATATCACATTTGGGCTAGATGTAAAAAGCATTTTTGTAATCACAAACAGTCCAATTTGCAGAATCGGACCGTTTGCTACCGCAAAAATGCTTTTTGGGATGTAGAAAGTCCAAATTGCTATTCAGTAAGTTACTTCCAAATCAGCAAGTTGGGTTTTGTGGTTCGATATTTGGAAGGGGCGTGTTGAGGGCGTCCTTTCCTAATACTGAATTGAAATGGTATGTACGAATGCTTTGCAACCGAAATATGGTTGAAAAACATTTGCAGTTTACCACCATTTGAAAAATGGTGGTAACCTATTCGCAAATAGGGAAGGACCCCCAAGGGACCCCTTCTCCTTTGAGAATGATTTGCAATGTATTTTTTGAAAGCAGGAAGTGGTCCCATGGACCACTGCCTACTCTTAAGAAATTAAATTTAAGTTGATTTTTTTTCTTTTTGCACGCATCCAGTTGTTCTTTAAGGAAAATGGACTGTGTTTAAAAAAGAAGGATTGCTTTATTTAAAAGCAATCACAGACATGCTGATCTGCTGACCCCAGCAGGCCAGCGTCCCTGTGATGGTAGCGAATGGTAGTGGGTTGCAAATTGCAACCTACCTCATTAATATTCATGAGGTAGGTCTATTTGCGACCCACTACAAATCACTAATGAAACTCACAAGAGTTTTACATATTAGGAATATTGATTTCCTAATTGCAATTTGCAAAAAATCTCAATTAGGAAATCGCTGTTATGATCTTTGTACATGTAGCTTTCAGACCCTTATTCTCTGATCATATTAGGGACTATTGTATTAATGAATTAGGGCCTAATTACGACTTTGGCGGTCTTGGAGTGGGGGCACCACACTCCAAGACCTCCAAAGCCGTACTGGCACCGCCCGCCAGATTACAACTTTTTTAGTCTCTGGCGGGCAGTTCTTTGGCGATCCCATGGCGATGCCTATGAAAAAGGCACTGCAATGGGAACGTCAAAGGCAGTTCCTGCACGGCATGGACTGGTGAAGTCCATGCTGTACAGGAACTGGGGTGCATGCACACAGGGGAGTACACCATGTGCTCCCCCCTGCATACACCCCATAGCATGGAGCAACTGGAGGGCCTGAAGGGCCTCCCTTGTTTCCTCTCTGCCACAGTTTTCATGGCGGGCTCACTGCCATGAAAACTGTGGCGGAAAGGAAACTCGTAATATGCTTGGCAGTGCAGCAGTGGCACAGTCAAGAATATTGGGGTCTCAAACCAACGCAATGTCGCCAGGGATCTCTGACACCTGGAAGTTGCGGCAGTCCAGTGGCGTTCCAACTGCCCAACTTGAAATAGGGCGGTCAGACCGGGAGTGCGGCGGGTGGACTGCTGTGGTCATAAGTAGGCCCTTAGTCTGAACATCAAGCTTTACAAAAAATAGAATACAATTTAGAAAAAACTAACACATAAAATCATAGAAAACAGAAGATATTGGAACACTCAGAAAAGGATACAGGTATATAGGGTCATATGTACGAAATTTCCATTTTGCATTTCCTAAATTGCGAATCCCAAGAAATCGCTATTTCGGAAATGCAAAATGGCATGTATAAATATAGACATTTCCTAGTAGCATTTCCAACAGTGTAGGATTTGCTATTAGGAAATTTCTATTTAGGAAATGCTGAACCATTCGATCTATTGGTACAAACGGTTTTGCATGTCCAAATTTGCAATATTCTAATAGGAAATCGTAAAATAGGAAATCTAAAATCAAGGGTGCCTAAGGGCCTTCAGCCTCCCTTGAAGTACCCCCACAAAAAGTGGTGCACACATAAAACACACAAATTCCCTAGGGGCATGTGCGCGCTACATGGCACTCTAAAAAAATGCATTTAGGGTGCATTTTTTAAAATTGCACATGGATACCATCAACTTGGGTTATAGCATTTCCTAAATGCCCATTTTGCATTTAAAGACATGCTTTGCACATGTGCGTAGAAAATCACAAATATGAAATTCCCTAACTGCCTTTGTACATATGGAAAGGCAAGTTAGCATTTCTTTATGGAACAAAATTTTGATACAGTCCATTAGTTAATGTAAATCCTTTCATACATATGGCTTATAGTGGATTAGCAAGAGAGTCCATGGGTGCTGGTGTTTTTTTGTAGTTTAATTGTTCCAGGTACAGGGAACTACTATGTAGAAAGAAGCCAACATGTGTTTCGTTCAATGGACTTTGGCATGGTTGCAAAGTAATCAGGATTATGCTTTGATGATCAGTATTTTTCTAACAAATTATGTTTAAAAGATATGCATACATTTTTATGATGTGGACATTTAAAATGATGCAACAACAATTGCAAAACGTGTGCAATGTATACATTTAAAGACTGTTTTTATCCAATCATCCCATTTTCAAAAGTATGTGACAGTCAGGGAAAAAAATTGAGAGTGATTGTGTCAAAATTATTGTAAGTTATGGAGATGGAAAAAATAGCCTAAAATAAGCACGAAAGCGCACGTGATTTGAAAAGTTAAAAGAATACTTATCGCAAACACCAAAATTATAATAACAATATATATGCAGAAAGAAAAATTAGGGGCTGTAAACCGTCTCAGAACGCATGCAAAAGATATGGAGGGATATGTCAAATAAGATCACAATACCTGTACCTTTTTATGGATCAGCAGTTTGGACCACAGAAAGTATGAGACTGATCTACAAATTGAGTATGATAACGAGTATTGAAAAAACTTTGATATATAAAATGTTATAAAAATATTCATTACTACTAAGGGCCTGATATAGATTTCAGCGGATGGGTTACTCCTTCACAACGGTGACGGATATCCCGTCCGCCGAAATATAAATCCCATAATATCCTATGGAATTTATATTTCAGAGTACGGGATATTCGTCACTGTTGTGACGGAGTAACCAGTCCGCTGAAATATAAATCAGGCCCTAAGTAACGATACTGGTTTAAAAGAGATGATGATGAATCACAATTGACCTTTATATTCGTCTGTGTTCACCAATATCTTGTGTTCTCCATGTTACATAGTGGAACCTTTGATAAATGTTTCAAAACCTGTTGGTAGCAGGGTGTTTGATGTAGGTATAGCACTACACTTTTACACTGACTTGCAGATATCACTCAATTTGCCTAACTGGATTACTTGAGGATGTGCAGAAGGGTTTGCCCATCGCTACCACTGTAATAAATAATACATAATATCACCCAATATCAGGAATCTGTATTGTTATTATACAGTCGTGATCCTTCAGTATTCATGTCCTAAGTTCTATTTAAGTATCCTCATGCTATCTAACTACCTCTTTCTTTGTCAACAATCTCTACCATCAGGATCTAGGTAAATACCATCAGTGAGACTTAATAATAATTATTTCATTACCGCTATTTATTTTTCTCTATGCATAATAAACAGATACTCTAAGATAAAAAATATAATAGTTTATCCACTTTTTGAAAGGAATTTATAGACTTTCTCATCCAGAAATCAGATAAGAACATCATACTTATTACTGATAATAAGTCAATATAAATTTTAGTCTTGATGTTACTTACTAAGTGTCAACTTTGAAAACTCAATGTTCTGATCTCCAATCCAGAAATAACTTTCTCAAGCCACCATGCTCACTGAACTCAATGAGTGGAGAGAGGGTGTAAGCAGTCCTGCTCACATCATACAGTAAAAATGTAATGGATGAATCTCTGTGTATTCAGTTTCCTCTTTCCCCAGTCAATTTAATCATAGCATATAAATAGGATGGCAACAGGATAGTCATATTCAACATGCAATCTTTTTAAAGTAAACGTCCACATTCAGAACACTAATATGTCATCCCAAGTACTAAGGTGAGTCTAATACTTCATAATCTCTAAAATGTCATAGTATCTCAGACTGCAAGAATAAACAGAAAAAATAGAAACATGGCGAACAGACTTTTGCCAATTTTGGTAGTTATACCACACATGTTCACTCTAAATAAAGCCATACGATTTGTATACATAATAGTTGATTAGATATAAACCACAACATTTTATTTTCAAGATGAACATTTGATCCTAATAGAATGGTTTGTCATTTTTCTTTCTTTCTGCTTTAATATGTATTCAATTTTACATTACAAATTTTGTTGTACCATATCTATCGATATATTTGATTAGATTTTTTCACATTTGTTATCATATATTTTCTGGAAGTATGTACAAATTCCTCACTCTCCCTTCCAAATTGGAACAATGCCATTACAATAATGTCATGATGTGACTAAACTTCCCTTCCATTCAGGCATTATTAAAATATTAAAGACATTTCTTAAACTTGATTCATGAAATATGTGGGTACAATGGGACTATGTTGGACTCCGTAACTCTACATGATGTTTGCAAAACAAAATCCTTACCTCATGTGAACTAGAAGCAGAGTGAGTTTTGATACAAATTGTTTTGCAGATATTCAATAAGAAATAAGTAATTTGTTTTGTATTTTAGGGTCAATTGAATTTCAAAACGTGATTTAAAAATGAGACTACTACAATTATTATACAGTCATTGATGATTAAAACATGAGAATTCTTATGAAGAAGGGGACTCCACGATACTCAAAATGTAGTGAGTAAAAGTAATATGCTAGTCATGTAACTAAAACAAACACTTTCTTTAGTAATATAATAAAGAGCAGTAGCAATATCAATATATGAATTGAAGAGTAATTTGTATAAGTCTAAAAAAAGATAGCCTAGTCTCAAGTCGGTGTGTGATTCACTTATGACAATAGTGGTTCAAGAAAAGAAAAATGAATTTGAACACTACTTTGCAAGGGTGTCAAGTGAGCCAGCACTCACTGAAGAAAAGAATATATAACATGAAGAATAGATGTCATTGCAATACTAGCAAGCTCATGAGAGATTGACAGGAGCGTCAATGTTACAAAATTCCACTGTTGACCACTCTAGAATAAAAACATGACATTTACGTGGCTAAACATCTGTTAAGATAATTACTGATTCAGTTCAGAAAACAACAATAAAGTACAGTTAGTTGTAATTGGTGATTTTGTGAAAATTATAATGGGCATTTTTCTTCTGCTGGTAAACATAAAACAAAACACAGTATTTGAAAAAAGGTTGGTGATGGCATTTACATACTTCCATGCCAATTATCTCAGTGAATTGATCTGATGCATAATTTCATTTTCATAAACATCTCAAATATTGGACAAACAACATCACAACTGAGTATGATGGAAAACTACCAATCCCGTGATGCACTGCACTAGCTTTTTTCACTCACCTGAGGACAATGTACAAAATGGGAATGATCTGGTGGACAAAATATGCTGCTTTTGTGCGTGCTGCGTTTGAGAAAGGATATGTTATCCGAAATGCGTCAGGCAATGTATAAGACTGTCTTTGTGTAACTTACCAAAGCCGCGCTGAGCAAATATAAGGCCACATTGATGAGTGCACTTCGCCTGGGGGTAACTCTCTTTCTTTCAATAAATATGTCTGGCTCGGCCGTGAAGTGTACCACCGTGGATTGAAGTGGGCTGCAGCTGCTTATTTGGGCAGCAACTTGAGGATCAACAGGCTGCCAGGATCCAGTGTGACTTTGGTAATAATTACAGTGGCATGAAATTTGTTTTTATTTTTGGGCACGCATAACGGTAGCAACCCACGTGGGTATGATGGAAAACTACCAATACTGTGATGCACTGCACAAGCTTTTTTCACTCACCTGAGGACAATGTACAAAATGGGAATGATTTGGTGGACAAAATATGCTGCTTTTGTGCGTGCTGCCTTTGAGAAAGGATATGTTATCCGAAACGCATCAGGCAATGAATAAGACTGTCTTTGTTTAACTTACCGAAGCCGCGCTGAAAAAATAAAAGGCCACATTGATGAGTGCACTTCGCCTGGGGGCAACTCTCTTTCTTTCAATAAATACGGCCGGCCCGGCCGTGAAGTGCACCACCGTAGATTGAAGTGGGCTGCAGCTGCTTATTTGAGCAGCGACTTGCAGATCAACAGGCTGCCAGAATTTGAGTGTGACTTTGGTAATAATTACAGTGGCATGAAATTTGTTTTTATTTTTGGGCACTCATAACGGTAGCAACCCACGTGGGTATGATGGAAAACTACCAATCCTGTGATGCACTGCACCTGCTTTTTTCACTCACCTGAGGACAATGTACACAATGGGAATTATTTGGTGGACAGAATATGCTGCTTTTCTGCGTGCTGCCTTTGAGAAAGGATATGTTATCCGAAACGCGTCAGGCAATGAATAAGACTGTCTTTGTGTAACTTACCGAAGCTGCGCTGAGCAAATAAAAGGCCACAGTGATGAGTGCACTTCGCCTGGGGGCAACTCTCTTTCTTTCAATAAACACGGCCGGCCCAGCCGTGAAGTGCACCACCGTGTTTTGAAGTGGGCTGCAGCTGCTTATTTGGGCAGCGACTTGCGGATCAACAGGCTGCCAGGATTCGAGTGTGACTTTGGTAATAATTACAGTGGCATGAAATTTGTTTTTATTTTTGGGCACGCATAACGGTAGCAACCCATGTGGGTATGATGGAAAACTACCAATCCCGTGATGCACTGCACTAGCTTTTTTCACTCACCTGAGGACAATGTACAAAATGGGAATGATTTGGTGGACAAAATATGCTGCTTTTGTGCATGCTGCCTTTGAGAAAGGATATGTTATCCGAAACGGGTCAGGCAATGAAGAAGACTGTCTTTGTGTAACTTACCGAAGCCGCGCTGAGCAAATAAAAGGCCACATTGATGAGTGCACTTCGCCTGGGGGCAACTCTCTTTCTTTCAATAAATACGGCCGGCCCGACCGCGAATTGCACCACCGTGGATTGAAGTGGGCTGCAGCTGCTTATTTGGGCAGCGACTTGCGGATCAACAGGCTGCCAGCATTGAGTGTGACTTTGGTAATAATTACAGTGGCATGAAATTTGTTTTTATTTTTGGGTACGCATAACGGTAGCAACCTACGTGAGTATGATGGAAAACTACCAATCCCGTGATGCACTGCACCTGCTTTTTTCACTCACCTGAGGACAATGTACAAAATGGGAATTATTTGGTGTACAAAATATGCTTCTTTTGTGCGTGCTGCCTTTGAGAAAGGATATGTTATCCGAAACGCGTCAGGCAATGAATAAGACTGTCTTTGTGTAACTTACCGAAGCCGACGCTGAGCAAATAAAAGGCCACATTGATGAGTGCACTTCGCCTGGGGGCAACTCTCTTTTTTTCAATATATATATATATATATATTTATATATGTCTCCACATGTTGTCCTGAATGGAGGACGCACTCGCAGGCAGATGATTCCATTCAATCATACCCTCCAGTGGGTTCTGTGTTTTACCAGTCATTTTTTTAAATCTCAAAGCCCTCCAGTGGGCCCCAGATTGTAGTCTGGTTTTACATTGTAAATCTGCCATCCTGCATTGAGGCTCAGCATGAATCCAAGCCTCTGCGCCCACATACCTTAGTGACAGTGGTGCAGTCCTCCATGGCTGGTCTGCCGTGAAATATGTCTCCACATGCTGCCCTGAATTGAGGACACACTCACAGGCAGATGGTTCCACTGAATCCTTTATTTAAAACCAGAAAAAACAATCCAATTGTTCACTTCGCCTGGCGCGTTTTGGAGCCTCTTGCTCCTTATTCTTAGGTTGTGCTGGAGTTACACAGAGGCACTGTCTCCCTTTCTTTTCAAATGCATGCTGATCTGCCCTCAAGTGGGCTTCACAGGTGTGTCCAGTTACTAATGCATGCTGGGGCTTGTAGTGCATTCAATCATACCCTCCAGTGGGTTCTGTGTTTTACCAGTCATTTTATCGAATTTCAAAACCTTCCAGTGGGCCTCAGATTGTAGTCTGGTTTTACATTGTAAATCTACCATCCCGCATTGAGGCTCAGCATGATTCCAAAAGCATGGTTTGCTTTTGTTTTAAAGGAAAACCTCACAAGGAGTGCAACTTAATTTCTGGGGCAGAAACGGAGTGATTTGAATGGCAGTCCAGCCTGGAAGTATGCACCACCGCTGAATGAAATGCAGGTCCATGACTTGGACTGGGCAAAGTCACTTTTGGAACTTGTGAGAACATAAAATTAATATTGTACTGGCAAAGTTGACAGCCCACTGAAGGGCGATGAAAATGTTTTAAAGTTCGACATTAACAAACTCCCACTAGAGGGAAAGCAAATATAGAAACTACCAGCATCACAATGCAATTGGCAGTGAACCCACCTGAAGGCAGTAAAATTCAAAGTGAGCTGAGGTTTCATTTGTTTGTGATGTCGAAATGTGCAGCCTGTGATCAAGGACTTGTGAGATTTCGAAACGCGTAAGGAATAAATGCATGGATTTTAAAAAAGTATGCTTTGCTTTTGTTTTAAAGAAAAACCTCACGAGGAGTACAACTTCATTTCTGGGAGAGAAACGGAGCAATTTGACCGGCAGTCCAGCCGGGAAGTATGCACCACTTCTGAATGAAATGCAGGTCCATGACTTGGACTGGGCAAAGTTACTTTTGGAACGTGAGAGAACATAAAATTAATATTTTACTGGCAAAGTTGACAGCCCACTGGAGGGCGATGAAAATGTTTTAAAGTTCAGCATTAACAAATTCCCACTGGAGGAAAAGCAAATACAGAAACTACCAGCACCACAATGCAATTGGCAGTGAACCCACCTGAGGGCAATAAAATTCAAAGTAAGCGGAGGTTTCATTTGTTTGTGATGTCAAAATATGCAGCCTGTGATCAAGGACTCGTGAGAGTCCAAAAACGCGTAAGGAATAAATGCATGGACTTAAAAAAAGTATGCTCTGCTTTTGTTTTAAAGGAAAACCTCACGAGGAGTGCAACTTCATACTTCATTTCTGGGAGAGAAACAGAGCGATATATATATATATTAACTGAAAAAACACAGGTTTCAGGGACATTATAGTTAGTTGGACCTTTCACTTGTATAAAACTAGAGAAATTCGGCTGTTATAGTTAGTAGAGCTAACTATAACTCGCGCCCCGCAATGCACTGCTGATGACGTCACATATTACATCACTCATGACATGGTCAGTGACATCACTCATGACAACACTGATGACATCTCAAATGACATCACTGATGACATCACTGATGACATCATCCAGTGACTGAGTGTTTCTAAAAGTTCAAGAATGTTATATATATATATATATATATATATGCAACACCAATTGGTCCACAAGGAAAGCGCACTGTTGCACAGCGGGTGCCGGTATCGAGGACGGACCAGTCCTCGTAATCAATTATTCACCAATTTCTTCTTCACTAGGAAGAGACCGCACACCAGAGATTTGCGAGAATTATTTCATTTTATTGCAAACGTGCAATTATCATCACCGAACCACCACCAACGCGTTTCAACCCCCACGGGTCTTGCTCACGGTATGTGAGTCCTATGTTTTTGTTTCCTTTTTATAGTTCTACCATTTCTGCCAATTAGGAGGCATTCTGGGATATGTAGTCTCCAAATCTTTAACTGGATTTTCACGTTCGATGTTTTCACTTTGTTATTCCCTGCAAGACTGCATGTTTTATGAGCATCACGTTCAGTACTAATTGGACATTCTTATGTGTTGAGTCCTTATTCTGCATTCTTGTTTTTTATTTTCTTTTGATGTAATACTTTATTTAAAGTGACAATCTTTATTGCATTCTTATTTGCTCATGTTTTAACATTAGTTGTTTATTGGACATTCTATCATTGCCTCATATTCCTTCAAGTAATCCTCAGTCTTTTATTTGATTTTTGTCAGAAAGCTGCTTCGTTTCTTCGATCTCAGTAGATCTTTTAGAAATTATGACCAGAGGACCATCATAATGGCTAAGTGCCCCCATTGTTGTATGAGTTGATATCAATAGAGGTTTTTAGAGGATTGTCTTTTATAATACTGAACGTTTATCTAGTACAACTTTTACAGGTGAACATACAGTTCCTCATCCGCATTCAGACCAAATGGGGTCTTGGTTTTGAACCGGATTATCATTTTTGACTCCAATCTCCGCAATTTTAAAGTTCTGTTACCCCCTCTCTCATTTTTTGGAACAGTTACCAATCCATAATATTTTATATCTTTCCAAGATTTTTCACTATGAGTTTTCAGATGCTTTACAATCACATAGTTGGTATCATTATTATGAATTGCTCTAAGATGTTCAAGAATTCGTTTTTTTAAAGGGCAAATTGTACTTCCTATATACCGGAGTCCACAGTGGCATTCGATGACATATACCACATATGTTGTGTCACATGTAATTCTTTCCGTGATATTAAAGGGTTTCCCCATGAAGACTGTTACCACTTGTGTATTCTTGCCTATTTTGCACGCCCTACATTTATTACAGTGCACAAATCCTTTTTGCTTTTCTTTCAGCCAGTCTGTCTTTTTGTTAGATGTCATATGGCTTTTGACTAGTTTATCTTTCAATGATGGCGCTTTCCGATACGAAATTTCTGGTCTCTCACCAATTTTGTCCATCAATTCCGGGACTTTTTAATAATGTGCCAATACTTTTTCAGGATATTGATAATCTGATAGTTTTCCTTACTGTATGTTAGTATGACCCTAATTTTGTTGTCTTCCATTTTTTTGTCTTTTTCTGGCTAATGTACTTGCTCTTGTCATAGCTTTTGCTTTGTCCTGTCCTTGTTTTACATCTTGGTATCTGTATCCTCTTTGTAAAAAGCGGGTTTCAGTTTCTTGAAATGTTTTTTCCATTTCTTCATTGTCTGAGCAATTGCGCTTCATCCTTATAAACTCACCATATGGGATGCTTCTTTTCAGCTGTTGTGGATGGAAGCTTTTTCCATGCAGTATACTATTGGTCGATGTCGGTTTTCTAAAGACTTTTTTTTCATCTGATTGTACTCTATGTATACTGTTACATCCAGAAACTGAATCTCTTTTTGCTGATATTGTAAGTGAATTGGAGTCCTTCTTCATTGTTGTTCAAGATGATCATATAGTTCTTGAATTCCTCTTTGCTCCCACTCCAAATGAGAAAAAGATCATCTATAAAACGTAGCCAGAGTTCAGTTTTGGAAGTGAATTCCTCATTCTCCTCTCTCCAAGCTATGTGTTTTTCCCACCAACCCATGGTCAGGTTGGCATAGCTTGGAGAGAATGAAACTCCCATCGCACATCCACAAATCTGAGAATAGATTTGATTATCAAAGATGAAGACATTATTCCTCGGGCATAATGCTATCATCTCTTCAAGCATTCGTGTGTGTTTTAGTTGGTATATATTTCGTTGTTTTAAAAAGTAACTGATTGCTTTTAGTCCCACTTCATGACTTATAGAGGTATACAGCGATACCACATCTATGGTGGCCAGGTAGAATCCTTCTTGCCAACCCATATTTGACAGGATCCTCAGAAAATCTCCTGTATCCTGTATGTAGGAGCTTACATTCATGACGATAGGATTTAGGAAGAAATCTACATATGTGGATACATTTTCATATAAAGAGTTACAACTCGAAATGATCGGTCTACCTGGGGGTTTATTAAAGTCTTATGCACTTTTGGCAGAAAGTACATTGTGGGCATAACAGGACTTTCATTCTTGAGAAACTTGACGATTCTTCCTCTGATATTAATCCTTCCTGATGCCAACTTTTAATCCTTGATTCCAATTCCAAAGTTAAGTTGTTCATTGGATTCGTGATTAATTTTACATAGTTCTTTTTATCATCCAATTGTCTTAAGGCTTCATCAATATAGTCCTTTTTGTTTAAGAGGACAATGTTGCCCCCTTTATCCGCAGGCTTTATTATTAGATTCACATTCCCCATTAGATTTTCCAAAGCCTGTCTTTCCAGTTTACTCAGATTTTCTTTCTTCCTTTTATTGTTGGTTTTTCTGATGGCTTCTAAGTCATTGACCACTAAATCATGAAATGTGTCTATCCTGTTGCCTGGGCTAAGCACAGGACAAAATTTAGATTTGAATCCTGTTTTCTGATTAACATTTGTGTTTATCATTAGATCCTCCAATATCTGAGATTCAGTAATGTTTTCTTCCTCATTTCCTTGTATCAGATCATATGTTGTTTTTAAAATTGGCATATCCTCAATGGTGAGATCACTGGACAATGATGTTATAGATCCTCTTTTTGGATGGGTGTGTTCTGATTTGCTGAAAAATTTTGCTAATTTCAACTTCCGCATGAATTTGTAAATGTCAATCCGTGTATCAACATATATATATATATATATGCCAAGGTGTATTGAAGAATGAGTGGGTGTTTGAGTGTCTGAATGGATGATTTAGTGGGTGCGTGACTGACTGTATAAGTGAGTGATTAAACATGTCTTAGTGAATGCATGGGTGAATGATTAATCTGTGTGAATGCCTGTATCAGTCTGTCAGTTGGTGTGTAAGTGCATGGGTTGGTTAGTAGCTACATCAGTGTGCATATGGGTTAATGATTGGTGGTTGTCTGAGTACCTGTATGGGTGCCTGAGTGCCTGTGTGGGTGGGGTTTTGTGTGACTCCCTGCATGGATGTGTGAGTGGGTGATTCACTGGGTATATGGGTTTATGAGTGCGTGTGTTAGGGACTGTATGGGTGAGTGAGTGTACGTATAGCTGTGTTGGTGAGTGAATGGATGTCTTAGTGGTATATGTGTAAGTAACTACATATGTGAAAGGCAGTATATGTGAGTGTTGGAGTATATAAGTGAGTATATGTGACAGTGAGTGATTGTGACAGTGGCTGCATGGATAAGTGTGTGCTTATGTCAGTAATTGTTGAAGAGAGTACGTATATGGTACTATCTGTATGAATAAGTGAGGTGGTGTGTGTGTATAACTGTATAGGTGAGTAAATGGCAGTGTAATTAATTCTTTGGGTGACTGACTAGGTGTTTGAGTAACTCTTTGGGTGAGTGGCAGTGTGTGAGTGTCTATATGGGTGTATGTGTGGATATATCAGTGGCTGTATTGATGAATGACTGCGTGTATGAGTGACTGTATGGGTTAGTGAGTGGATGTGTGTGTAGACGTATGAATCACTGAGCGGGTATGTACTAACTGCTATTGGTCTGTCTATGGTTTCGATATTGGTAGTCTGTATTTTAGAGTGTGTGTATCAAAGGTTTTATTAGGGTGTGAGGAGGTGCATCAGATGATCACGTGGATGATGTCATGAGTGATGTCATTTGAGATGTCATCAGTGATGTCATCAGTGATGTCACTGACCATGTCATGAGTGATGTAATATGTGACGTCATCAGCAGTGCATTGCGGGGCGCGAGTTATAGTTAGCTCTACTAACTATAACGGCCGAATTTCTCTGGTTTTATACGAGTGAAATGTCCAACTAACTATAACGTCCCTGAAACCTGTGGTTTTTTCAGTGAATCTCTAAGGTTTTTTAAATGCTAATCCCTAACTATAACGTCCCTGAAACCTGTAGTTTTTTCAGTGAATTTCTAAGGTTTTTAAATGCTAATCCCTAACTATAACGTCCCTGAAACCTCTGTTTTTTTCAGTGAATTTCTAAGGTTTTTAAATGCTAATTTCTAACTATGCCTACATAGGTAGGACATGTGCAGAAAGAGGAAGAAAGGTGCAGAAAGAAGCAAAAGAAATGCAGAAAGAGGCAACAGAAGTTCAGAAAGAGGTAGAAAGGTGCAGAAAGAAGCAAGATATGTGCAGAAAGAACCAACAGAGGTGCAGAAAGAGGCCTACTTTGACTGTACCTTACAACAGACTCATACAAAGTACCCTAATCACTAATCCTTCTCCGAAGATGTCTTAAACCTCACTTTTCTCTTGAAGGTTCACTATTAATCGACTGCTCAGAATGTTAGGCCTACCAAATATAAAACAGCAATCCTAAGCATATCGCTGTTGTAAGTCTGAACAAGTTTGTGAAGGTATGCATGCATGTCTCTGCTTTTACCGAGTGACATGTTACATAAAAATAAACATAGAAATATTTGAATACCTGTGTTTCAAACAGCATACTCTGTAAATTTGTGTGAAAAAAGGTGTATGCATTTCTTTCTGCTCACAATACAGGGCACATGGGTATTCAATAGTATATTTGAGGGGCTCTATAACACATATATGCATAAGACATGTCTGCCTGTGCAACCGAATGACAGAGCAGAACTGAGAAAATTTGACCACCTATAGGAGAAGTTACCCACTTTTTAAGCTACCATCTTCAGATGCATAACACATGTAAGAATACATAAAAGTAGACATATACCTCAGTCACGAGAACAACCAGACCTTTAAACTTGACAGCTTGCACTTCCCATTTGAGTACAGAAAGAGGAGAGAGAAGTTCAGAAAGAAGCAAGAGAGTTGCAGAAACAGGCAAAAGAGGTGCAGAAAGAGGGAACAGGGGTGCAGATAGAGGCAAGTGAGGTATAGAAAGAGGGAAGAGGGGTGCAGAAAGAGGCAAGAGGGGTGCAGAAAGTTGCAAGAGAGGTGGAGAAAGAAGCAAGAGCAGTGCAGAAAGAACCAACAGAGGTGCAGAAGGAGGCAAGAGGGGTGCTGAAAGAAGCAAAAGAGGTGCAGAAGAAGACAAGAGAACTGCAGAAAGAGGCACAAGAGTTGCAGAAACAGGCAAGAGAGGTGCAGAAAAAGGGAACAGGGGTGCAGAAAGAAGCAAGAGAGGTGCAGAAAGAGGGAAAAAGGGTACAGAAAGAGGCAAGAGGAGTGTAGAAAGAAGCAAGAGAAGTGCAGAAAGAAGCAACAGAGGTGCAGAAAGAGGCAAGAGGGGTGCAGAAAGAGTCAAGAGAAGTGCAGAAAGAAGCAACAGAGGTGCAGAAAGAGGCAAGAGGGGTGCAGAAAGAGGCAAGAGAGGTGCAGAAAGAGGCAAGAGGGGTGCAGAAAGAGGCAAGAGAGGTGCAGAAAGAAGCAAGGGAAGTGCAGAAAGAAGCAACAGAGGTACAGAAAGAGGCAAGAGGGGTGCAGAATAAGGCAAGAGAAGTGCAGATAGAAGAAACAGAGGTGCAGAAGGAGGCAAGAGAAGTGCAGAAACAGACAAAAGAGGTACAGAAAGAAGCAAGAGCAGTGCAGAAAGAACCAACAGAGGTACAGAAGGAGGCAAGAGGGGTGCAGAAAGAGGTCAGAGGGGTGCAGGAATTTGTAAGAGAGGTACAGAAAGAAGCAACAGCGGTGCAGAAGGAGACAAGCGAACTGCAGAAGGAGGCAAGAGAGTTGTAGAAACAGGCAAAAGGGGTGCAGAAAGAGGGAACAGGTGGGCAGACTGAGGCAAAAGAGGGGCAGAAAGAGGGAAGAGGGGTGCAGAAAGAGGCAAGAGGTGTGCAGAAATCTGGAACAGATGTGCAGAAAGAAGCAAGAGCAGTGCAGAAAGAACCAACAGAGGTGCAGAAAGAGGCAAGAGGGGTATAGAAAGAGGCAAGTGAAGTGCAGAACGAAGCAAAAGAGGTGTAGAAAGAGGCAAGAGAACTGCAGAAAAAGGCAAGAGAGGTGCAGAATAAGGTAGGAGAGGTGCACATAGAGGCAAGAGGGGTACAGAAAGAGGCAAGAGGGGTGCAGAAAGAAGCAACAGATATGCAGAAAGAGGCAAGAGAGGTGCAGAAGCAGGCAAGAAAGGTGCAGAAAGACGGAACAGGGGTGCAGAAAGAGGCAAGAGGGATACAGACATTTGCAAGAGAGGTGCAGAAAGAAGCAAGAGCAGTGCAGAAAGAAGCAAGAGAAGTGCAGAAAGAAGCAAGAGAGGTAGACAAAGAGGGAAAAGGGATGCAGAAATTTGCAAAAGAGGTGCAGAAAGAACCAGGAACATTGGAGAAAGAACCATCAGAGGTACAAAAAGAGACAAGAGAGATGCAGAAAGGGGTAGGAGACGTGCACAAAGAGGCAAGAGTGGTACAGAAAGAGGCAGGAGGGGTGCAGAAAGAAGGAAGAGAAGTGCAGAAAGAAGCAAGAGAGGTGCTGAAAGAGGTCCAAAGGGTGCAGAAAGATGCAAGAGAAGTGCAGAAAGAAGCAACAGAGGTTCAGAAAGAAGCAAGAGTGGTGCAGAAAGAGGGAAGAGAGGTGTAGAAAGAGGCAAGAGAGTTGCACAAAGAGGGAAGAGGGGTGCAGAAAGAGACAAGAGGGGTGCAAAAAGAGGCAAGAGAATTGCTGAAAGAAGCAACAGAGGTGTGGAAAGAAGCCAGAGAAGTGCAGAAAGAGGCAAGTGAGGTGCAGAAAGAGGCAAGAGAGGTGCAAAAAGAGGGAAGACAAGTGCAGAAAGAGACAACAGGGTTGCAGAAAGAAGCAAGACAGGTGCAGAAAGAAGCATGGGAAGTGCAGAATGAAGCAACAGGGGTTCAGAAAGAGGCAAGAGAAGTGCAGAAAGAGGCAAGAGAATTGCTGAAAGAAGCAACAGAGGTGTGGAAAGAAGCCAGAGAAGTGCAGAAAGAGGCAAGTGAGGTGCAGAAAGAGGCAAGAGAGGTGCAAAAAGAGGGAAGACAAGTGCAGAAAGAGACAACAGGGTTGCAGAAAGAAGCAAGACAGGTGCAGAAAGAAGCATGGGAAGTGCAGAATGAAGCAACAGGGGTTCAGAAAAAGGCAAGAGAAGTGCAGAAAGAAGCAACAGAGGTGCAGAAGGAGGCAAGAGAACTGCAGAATGAGGCAAGAGAGTTGCAAAAACAGGCAAAAGAGGTACAGAAAGAGGGAACAGGGGTGCAGAAAGAGGCAAGAGAGGTGCAGAAAGAGGTAAGAGGGGTGCAGAAAGAGGCAAGAGAGGTGCAGAAATTTGCAAGAGAGGTGCAGAAAGAAGCAAGAGCAGTGCAAAAGAGCTAACAGAGGTGCAGAAAGAGGCAAGTGTGGTGCAGAAGGAGGCAAGAGAACTGCAGAAAGATGCAAAAGAGTTGCAGAAACAGGCAAAAGGGGTGCAGAAAGAGGGAACAGGTGGGCAGACTGAGACAAGAGAGGTGCAGAAAGAGGGAAGAGGGGTACAGAAAGAGGCAAGAAGGGTGCAGATAGAAACAACAGAGGTGAAGAAGGAGGCAAGAGGGGTTCAGAAAGAGGCAAGAGAAGTGCAGAAAGAAGCAACAGAGGTGCAGAAACAGGCAGGAGAGGTGCAGAAAGAGGGAACTGTGGTGCAGAAAGTGGCAAGAGAGGTGTAGAAAGAGGGATGAAGGGTGCAGAAAGAGGCAAGAGGGGTACAGGAAGAAGCAAGTGAGGTGCAGAAAGAGGCAACAGAGGTGCAGAAAGAGGCAAGAGAGGTGCAGAAAGTGGAAGAGATGAGCAGAAAGAGGCAAAAGAAGTGCAGAAAAAAAAGAAAGGTGCAGATAGACGCAACAGGAATGCAGAAAGAGGCAAGAGAGGCGCAGAAAGAAGCAAGAGTGGTTTGCACACCATTAGTACCAAATTATTACCCACATTTAGCAACAGATGACCATTCTAGGTTTGCAAAGGGCCTATCACCACGCTGTAACACTTGTCGCTGCATGTTTGGTAGCGTTTGAGCAGTTTGAGCTAGAAACAGGGTTTTTTTTGTTCAAATCTGCAGATTAGGCAGCAGATAATGGATTATGTGGCAAATGCGGAAAATGTATAATTGTGCGGAAGTCGGTGCACCCAAACAGTCGCATAATTCCAGTGGCCCTGCTCATACCTCTGACTGAGTCCAGAAGTGCTCCTCAGTGGTTCCTTCTTGTTTTATCTCATTGAGGTTATACTTTAGCTTGTATGGAAACGAGGAAGACTAAACCTGAGGTTACCACTCCACAACACAGACTACCATACCACATAGGAAGAGGTGTGGCGCAGCGGTTAGGGCAGCTGACTCCGGAACCCGGGGGCTCACGGTTCGATCCCCGGTGCTGGCGGCAGATCAGCCCAGCACCATGTGACTCTGGGCAATTGCTCGCTTAATCTTCCCCACAGCCCCCAGCGCCTTGACACCCTCGGGTAATTGTTCGTGCTTTACAAATACTGGACATTTACATTTACATAATTACTCTCCATAACACATAATCCCACTCTACATAATTCCTATACACTAAATACCACATACCTTCTATCCACATCAAAGTCAAAGTCTATCCACCAAATTTCACTGCACATCATACCTCATAATTCCACTACACACAACCTACATCCACTCCACTCCAAGAAACATTAGTAAAACACTTTTACATTTACAATGCCTATAGCTCTAACTCTCGCAAATATGAAACCAATTACATTGCAAATGCTTCTTTAACTAGTAGTCGCGTTTGCAGAGAGGTGGAGAAAGGGGGCTGGGCCTCCGACCAGCGCTCAGTAATTCTACTGCGTAGGACTTACAGGAGGTACCAGGAGGCTTCTTGGCCCCCAAAGTCCCCCAGGAGCAAAGTGGACTTCATCCCACTACCATTAGTGTGCCAGGAGGTGCGTTTGCAGAGCGGTGGAGAAAAGGGGGCGTGGCCTCCTAAGACGTCTTACCAATACCACTGTGCGGGACTTACTGGAGGTAACAGGAGGGGTAGTTGACAATATTCTTGAATTTTTTTTCTATTTTTGTCTCCTGATATTTACAACTCGATACTTTGTCCAAATACCAAAATCTTTTTTTTACTGTTTTCTTGTGACTCGGTTTTACCAAGTCACAAGATGACTGCCAACACTTCTTGGTTTGGAGTGTTGACAGCCAATCAAAATGAAGCTCATGCTCGGGAGGTTTCGCAAATCCTCCTCGGCCACCAGATATCGATATTATTATTGTTTGAATTTCTCAGGAACTACTGAACGGATTTACACCATTTAAAAAAGAACGCTTTATGAACCAAGACCTACCTTTTTGGCAAATTTGGTGTAATTCCGTTCAGCAGTTCGAGCTGTAGCTTTGTCTAAAGTTTCCTATGGAAATTAACATGGAGAAAACACGTTTTGGAACCCCCTTTTTATCTGCCCCCGCTCAACGAATCACCCCGAAACCTTAAAGACAGGAGCTGAACTGAGCGAAATATTAGGTTTGAAAATGTCGCGAAGATTCGTCAAATGGCGCCAAAGATATTGGCAAAAGAAAAACGCTTTTGAATAGAATGAGGTCCTAACTATAAATATATATATATACACTAGGGAAACATTCAAGCTAATTTACATGAACGACAAATTGATTCGTTTGTAGATATGTAGCACATGCACTTTATCTAGCTCATATGAGGTACAAATATTAATCAAAACACATCTAGATAAGTCCCGTAGACTACATTATGTAGACAATATGTTGGGTCATCAGGTATTTAAACTGCTATTATTATGTTTTGACCCATACACATGTGTGTGTTTTGATTCCATTAATTTCATTACCAATTTACAAAATGTAAATTGTAATTTGCACTTCATATTGAGTACTTATTTCAATCAATTTTGACAACGTGTGCCTCCATGACCCTTAGGGTAAATTATAAGGATACTGAATTAGACATGGGTAGATATATTTCTGTGCACACATAGAGATCCCACCATTTATATCAAAACTGAGTCAATGATGCCTGCTTGCATATTTAGATGAAACAAACCACAATTGTGTCAACGAATGAATAACCTTTGCACTTAGGTGATTGGGTGATTAAGCACATTGCACTTTAGTACACAACATAGCACAACCCTCTTTGTAGTATTTTTATATATGTGCAGAGACACGTGAGGACATAAAATGACACAATCATATTAAGGGGTATGACATGAATGTCGATTGATTGTTAACCACAGATAAAAGGTTTTAATAATATTATCTCTATGAAATGTCGGAATAATGTAACAAGAGTTTTTACAAAATTTTATGTATTTATGCTATGCTTACCCGAATTTTGTATATATATGATTATTTATGTGTCAGCCAATCGGAGACAGTAACTCTTCAATGTCCATTGCGTTATTTGCACAGGTGATGATAGTCACGTAAGCACTCGTCACTTTAAATACGTCCATGGTAACACTGAACTTTGTCATGTGATCAAGGCTCCGGGAGAGCTGAAACGCGTTATGCCGTCTTGCACGCAATAAAGGATTTTAATGCACTAAACAGTGGTCCGGGCCCGTCTTTCTGTGGACTCAGAGGAGAAACGGTGACGAATTGATATATATATATATATATATATATATATATATATATATATATATATATATATGGATAGATAGATAGATAGATAGATAGATTAAAACTAGTTAACAATTTACTTGATTATTAAACAATTTTATAATTAATTATCAATTCTTTTTTAAATTACAATATAACTAAAATAAATAAGTACACCACAAACGACATAATTACTAATCAATTCACTAATTATTTAATAGATATTTTTAATTAATTAATACTTAATTATTCCACCTTATCCCCCTACAAACCTAGCAACCCGCAACTGAAATATAACTAAAATAATTCAGTATTAAATAGTGTGCATAATTAATTATCAATGAAATAACTAATATTAAATACAAAATTAATAGTTAATTAATTAATACTTAATTAACTTACAACCTTATATCCCTACAAACCCAACATCCCACACCTAAAATATAAAGGTATTACACAATTTACATAATAAAAATCAATTAAATAATTAATAATAAATTAATAAATAATTGTTAATTAATTGATACTTAATTATATTCCCACTGAATACCCCTACAAATTCTGCAGCCCACATCTAAAATATAACTAAAAAATAAAAGTATTACAGAATTTACATAATTAATAATCAATTAAAACAATAGTAACTCATTTAAAAATAATTATTAATAATTATTACATAATTAACTTCCCACCCCATACCCTTACAAACCCAGCATCCCACACCTAATAAATTACTAAAAAATATAATTATTGCCCAATTTGCATAATTATTAATCAATTAAATAATTAAGAAAACATTAATAATTAATTGCTAATCAAGTATTACTTAAATTTACTCCCCACCCTATACCTCTACAAACCCAGCAGCCCACACCGAAAATATAACATTAATATAATTATTATGCAATTTACATAAACAATAATCAATAATAATAAATAATAAATCGATAATTAATTGATACATAATTATTACTGTATTCACTTCCCACCGTATCCCCCTACAACCTAGAAACCAGCTACAACACTGCAATTTACTATTAGCAATTAAATACAAATAATATATCACTTAAAATTACAAACTATATGTAAAAATATTATTAACAATATGCAAACTAAAATAACAACAATAATTAATATATGAACTAAAATACATTAAGATAATTAAAAAATAGTTTTTACAACCATATTATTGAGAATGATATTAACAACAACAATATTCTTAACAATCTTAATTACCTGAAAAACAATATTCTTGAAAAAAAATCTATTTTTGTCTCCTGATATTTACAACTCGATATTTTGTCCAAATACCATAAACGACACTTTTGTAGTAAGTTTACACTCGGAGTTTGTAAATATTTAAAGTAGTAAATGTACGACAAAGGGTAAACTTACTCAAAAGTGTAACTTATCTTTGAGAATCAGGTCCTTAGTTTTTAGATTTATCTATTCTTTGTAGTGGTGGCCATAACAGAAACAAAAATAAAGGCACCCAAATGCCAGGTGGTGTGGTGTGTCAAGCACAGGATTCTGCCTCACATATGTTAGGCCATGCATTTAATTACATGGGCCACTCTTTTCCTAGCTATGCTTCTTTCATCACACCCCTTTTAGAGAACCCCACCTTTTTCATGCCACTTAGAACTCTGCCTCTTCCTATTCTGGTAGTAGTAGGCATTGCACTGGTGGTTGCTGCTCTACTTGCAATTTTTTCACTGCCCTTACTCTTCTACAAGCTCTAAGTGAAGGGAAAAGGTTTTCTTGTCTTTTGTTAGGAGAAGGACAGTTGTGTAGAGAAGAATAGTTCATGCATTAAAAGCATGATACCATGGACAAAGCTGGGACCAACCATGATGTACAGGTTCAATATAGGGAAGTAAAGATTAGACTGAATGAATCATTTGATCAATTAGTGCTTGATTATGAGTAAGGTGGAGAGGCATGCCCTGGTGTGTCACAGTTCCGCCTGATGATGATTGGATTGGCTTTCCTACACCCTGTTTTCCCAAATGCTGGAACACTGGATCCAATTTTCCCATCTGGTAATTTGTTGTAGAATCGCATGAGGATTTGTCTGCAATAGTAGCAAAGCCCATCCCTGTCCCTGCCAAAACTTTTACCTTGTCGAGGCAGCGTGTGCTCTAATCCCCCTGCCAGATTTATTCCCTTTCCCTCTCCTGGTGTCCCTACTACCCTCCCTCCATCCCCACCCTACAGAGAAGCTCCAAAACACATTCACCACCTTCTCAGAGTAGATGGTAAATGTATGGATTACACCCCTCAGAACAGGGAATGCCATACATACTTCCTCACTGTAATTCTGTATCATATACTTATTCCTCATTCTGAGAAGTTTAACTCATAATTAGTTGAATTCCATATGGAAATACCAGCCAGTAACAGTAATGCCAGCCGCTGGAAATATCCAAATGAATCACGTTGAAATCCTAATCAGGGACTTACTGCTATAAAATGTTATACTGTGCTATTTGTTTTTTACAACGTTGCTATTATCAATTAATGTTTTATAATCTGTTGTGGAAATATAAATGCACATATTCCTTAATATAGTAAAAATATAATTGTGCTGTAATATGAACTGCCCAAATTATAAAAAGTAATTTAAATTGAACATTCTCGATGCACCTTATCAGACCACTGGCATGTCTGTCCATATGCCACTAGAAAGAACAATGTGCTATTCATTGTAGGGCTTCAAGAACCTAAAAACTAATTTGCAAAAAAGTGCTCTTCTCTCTAACTTTTGATGCTGATAAAAGATGTCAGTTTCCATGTTTTTTCATAGGTAGGTTGTCATTAATTTTGCAGGCTTATGAATATATAAGTTAACATTAGGCACTGAAGCATTACCACATGCATGCGTGTGATTACTGCAAATGGTTGACAAATAAATCTTTATCATTCAATTTTAATTAGAAATATGATGCTTCTCTGTTGAGACAGACAGTGATTGTGCATCCTGAGCTCTTCCTGTTTTCATCTTCAGCTACTGAAGCTTATAAACAATTCATTTGGCAACTATGTTAATTAAAAGAAGAACATTTTCACAAAGGTGCTTTTTGTAATTTGTACTTTATAGACCAGACATGGTTGTAGTTTAAAGTGAAAACAAGACTGAATCATTGCACATGTTTACAACAACATTTCAGACCAAGCAGGTATGAGGAGAAAATGAACGAATTTCCTAAGGTATATTTGTATCTGACTATTTGTAATCATGTATATATTATAAAAATCCTTTAATGTCGGCACCCAGAATATTCATGTCCCTGCAAAGAGAACGACACTTAACCTTTAAGAAATGTCTCAAAAGCAAGAACCTGAGGCAAGGGTCTTCAGAGATATTGAAACAACATTCCTTTGATATACCCCATTACATTGCCCATTTACCTTTCTCCATTATTATGTAAACATCCCAATTATTTACACTACCATCTGACATAACAATATGTTGCCACATTGCAACAAATGGCTGAAAAAATTACCTTGCTTGGAGGTGAAGGAGTACCTAAAGGGCTAAATACCATTTCAATGTAGTTGTCTGACTGACCCTTACTTAGACAACAAATTTGCCTTGAACCAGCATCAAAGTACACCTGGATGAAAATCACTGAATTTCACTCTGCAGAATTCTGCAGAGTTACATAAAACCGCAGTGAGATTCCTTGGAGTACCACGAACAGGCAGAAAATGCACATTGCGCTATGATTTATCACCAGTAGCTCGTTCCATGCTGAAAGATCAGCACAAACGGGGCCATGTGGTGCATAAGGGTGCAGCCATTATGTTTTATCTAGCATGCTGCTATTTTCACCTGCCTCTGTCCTACTCCATTCCATCCAATACACCCCATTTGATCACGTTTGTTAATCATTACTACATTTTCTTTCTTTATTTATTACTCGCTGATTTTTCCTGCGTGTAATTACGTTTCTGTGTGTGTTTTTCTGATGTTTTTCTACGTTGTTTTTGTTTTCCTTTCCTGACCTGTCCATGCTGTCCTCCTGTTTCCCTTACCATCCCAGTCCGACTCCGTCGCAGTCCCATTCCCAAACAAGAAACTGACAGAAGCAGACAGTGGCAGCGCCAACCTCAGTCCCTGAGGGGGCCGGGTCGGAGTGCTGCCCTGCCCTATTTTTGGTGAGGCAGAGGTGGCAGCTTTTATCTTTTGGGTGCAGCGCCACCTCCCCCGCATGTTGGCAGTAGGCGACAGGTCAGTAAGGGTTACACCATGCAGGAGCATCAGGTGCTCTGAGGGTGGGTGCGGCAATGTATGCACTGCACCACCAGCATCCTGTGCATCCAGCAACAGCTGACTCACTGCTGGGTGGAAATCCTAGACAGGAAACAGGACCTATTCAACCTGCTAGGATCCTACATTGAGGGTCTCAGTGAGTAATCTTTTTATTTTCTAAAAATTCTAATATGATATAATTTGTTTTTTCAAGGAGCATGAATACAGGTAAGTTAAGTTTACGTGATGTATTCGCTCAAATAAACAAATGTTACAGGGACGTTAAAGTTAGGCTCAGATTTCACTCGTACAAAACCAGTGAAATTCAGCAATTATAGTTCCCTGAGCTAACTATAACTTGCGCCCCCTTAATGCACTGCTTATGACCTCACATATTACATCACTCATGACATGGTCAGTGACATCACTGACGATATCACTGATGAAATCTCAAATGGCATCACTGATGACATCACTGATGATATCATACAGTGAGAGTAAGTGTTCTTAAGAGTTTATGGGTGTTAAAGATATATACTAACCTAATACAAAAGTCAGATTACTATACTAGTTGTACTACCAATGAGGGATCCTATCTCTAACATATGTGATGTGAGTGGGTGTGTGAATGTATCTGTGTGAGTGGGTGTGCGAGTGGCTGTATAGGTGTGTGAGTGCATGCATGAGTGACTGTATGGATAAGTGAGTGGATTTCTGAGTAGGTCTGTAGATGTGTGAGTGGTTGTGTCAGTGGTTGTTTGGAGTGAGTGGCGGTGTGAGTGGCTCTATGGGCGGGTAAGTGGGTGTGTGGTGACTTTGTGGGTGTCAGAATGGCTGTATAAAAGAGCGACTCTGTTTGTAAGTGGCTGTATGGGTGGTATGAGTGGCTGTTTGAGTACCGGTTTGGTTAAGTGAGTTGGTGTGTGAGTGGCTGTATTGGAGAATAAGTGTCTGTGTGAATGGCTGTATGGGTGACTGAGTGGATGTGTGAGTGCTTGCATGGATGTGTGAATGGGTATGTAAGTGGTTGTGTGAGTGAGTGCGTGAGTGGTTTGTACAACCACCCAGACACTCCCTCAGTGACCCCAATGGGGGTAAAAAGTATTTTATATTGAATTTTTCCTCGATCGCAGGTGATTCCGTGGATCGCAGCAAAATTAAAAAAAACATGCACAGACTCCTGTGCATCTTTTTTTAAAGCCCCCCGATGGGCCGAATCCCGGGGCATGATGGGCCCCCCTCCTAGGCTTATCCAAAGCCCCAGGGACCGCCACCTCCCCGGGGCAGTAAACAATAAAAATATGGGGGGCTCACTCAGCCCTCCTACTGCCCCGGAGCCTGCCACTTTCCTGGGGCACAAACACAATAATTAAGGGGGTCCGTTGAGGACCACTGGGCCCAGGGACCACCACCTCAACAGGGCTAAAGAAAACATTGCAGGAGGGCCGTGCGGCCCCCCTCCTTGAGCCCTAGATGGCCCTGGGGACCGCCGACCCCAAGGCCCGGCTTCTGCAATGTACCGGGGTGCCCGCCTCTGGTACATTGCAATTTGCTGTGGCTTGGTGGGAGCTTACCGCCAAGCCACAGTAAACGCTCCGCTTTCAGCAAGCGAGAGCAGAAAAAATGCTCTCACTTGATGAAAGCGGAGCATGTGTCTGTTTCCCTGCCCACTGTCAAGTGAGCAGTGTAACAATTACATTTCTTTGAGATCCAGGGAGCTGCATGTTCAGCAGCTCCCTGGGTCTCAAAGCAATGCTGGTTCCTGCAGGAGGCAGGGAGCCGGCAGGGAGCCGGTAGGGACCGCAGGGCCATGAGGCTCCACGCATGGTCCCCAATGGCAAGGCCAGGCCCCGGGGGATGGGGTCCCCGGGGCCAATATCGGCCTTAGGGGAGTCCTCTTTAGTCCTGAGTCCCACAGGAGGCAAGGGGACTTCATACCCCAACCAGCAGTAAGGCAGGAGGCCCGTTTTCAGAGTGGTGGAGAAAGGGACAGGGCCTCTGCAACTTTCTGGCATTCTTTTTTTTTTTAAATGTATGTGTTAGGGGAGCGTGGATGCGTGCCCCCCCTTCCCTGAGCCAATTTGTGCCCTGGGGACCCCATACTCTGGGGCCTGGCTTGTTTTAAATGGGGAAAGTCCATGCTGCTCCCCTCCCAAGGCCAATTTCGGCCCTGGGGACATCATCCCCCAGTGCCTGGCATTTATTTATATATTTTTATATTTAAACAAAGAGGGGAGGGGGACGCGCGGACCCCCTACCCGAGCTGATTTCAGCCCCGGGGACCCCATCCCTCAGGGCCCGGCCTTTATATATATGCATATATACATATGCAAGCGCTTCTCCTGGCACACTACTGGTTGGGGAGTGAAGTCCTCTTGGATGGTGAGGGACCTTGGGGGCCAAGAAGCCCCCCTGATAATTTCTGTAAGTCCTACACAGCAGTATTCCTGAGATCTGGTCAGAGGCCCCACCCCCTTTCGCCACCACTCTGCAAATGCCTTTACTACTTAAAAAAAACCATAGAAATTCACTGAAAGAAAACAAAGGTTACAGTGAGTGTGTGAGTTAGTGCATGAGTGTCTCAGTGGGTGTATGAGTGTCTGAGTAGGTTTGTAAGTGGGTATGAGAGAGTATGAGTGGGGCTGTAAGTGGGTATATGAGTGTCTGAGTGGGTGTGTGAGTCCCTGATAGGGGTGGGCAGTAAACTTTGCTCCGCCAGCAGAGTTTGCATAATTTTGCCACTCCGTGCTCCATTTGGAATGCGGAGTTCAGCAAAAATGCTGCCAACTGGCAGCGGAGTGGAGTTTACAGGCCTGCTCAACACTTGAATGCATCTCCCAACCAGTAGTGTGCCAGAAGGCCCCTTTGCAGAGGGGTTGAGAAAGAGGGCATGGCCTCCAAAGAGGTGTGAGCAATCCCGCTGTGTGGACTTGTTTGCGGCAACAATAGGGGTTCTTGGCCCCCAACGACCCTCAGCAGCCAAGGGGACTTCATCCCCCAACCAGCAGTGTACAAAGAGGCCCCTTTGCAGAGTGGTTGAGAAATCAATCAATCAATCAATCAATCATGTCACTTATAAAGCGCACTACATACCCGCGAGGGTCTCAAGGCGCTGGGGGAAGAGGGGGTGGTGCTGCTACTGATCGAAGAGCCAGGTCTTGAGGAGTCTTCTGAAGGCCAGTAGGTCTTGGGTCTGTCGGAGGTTGGTGGGGAGGGTGTTCCAGGTCTTGGCGGCGAGGTGGGAGAAGGATCTGCCGCCGGCGGTCGTTTCCGGATGCGGGGGACTGTGGCGAGGGCGAGGCTGGTCGAGCGGAGCTGGCGGGTGGGGGTGTAGAAGCTGAGTCGTCTGTTGAGGTAGGCTGGTCCGGAGTTGTGGAGTGCTTTGTGTGCGTGGGTGAGGAGCTTGAAGGTTATCCTCTTGTTGACAGGGAGCCAGTGCAGGTCTCTCAGGTGGGGTGTGATGTGGCTGCGTCGGGGGATGTCGAGGATAAGACGTGCAGAGGCGTTCTGGATGCGTTGCAGCCGTCTCAGGAGCTTAGCCATCGTTCCTGCGTAGAGGGCGTTTCCGTAGTCCAGCCTGCTGGTGACGAGGGCCTGGGTGACTGTTTTTCTTGTTTCGGTGGGGATCCACTTGAAGATCCTGCGGAGCATTCGGAGGATGTTGAAGCAGGATGAGGAAACGGCGTTGACCTGCTTAGTCATGGAGAGGGTGGGGTCGAGGATGACCCCTAGGTTGCGTACGTGGTCGGTGGGTGGCGGGGCTGTTCCCAGTGATGTTGGCCACCAGGAGTCATCCCAGGCTGAAGGGTTGGAACCAAGGATGAGGACCTCCGTCTTGTCCGAGTTCAGCTTCAGGCGGCTGGTCCTCATCCATTCGGCGACGGCCTTCATTCCTTCGTGGAGGTGGGCTTTGGCGGTGTGAGGGTCTTTGGTGAGGGAGAGGATCAGCTGGGTGTCGTCGGCGTAGGGAGATGATGTTGAGGTTGTGCTGTCGGGCGACGTGGGCGAGGGGTGCCATGTAGATGTTGAACAGCGTTGGGCTGAGGGAGGAGCCTTGGGGTACGCCGCAGATGATCTTGGTGGCCTTGGATCGGAAGGGAGCGAGGCGGACGCTTTGTGTTCTGGCCGGAAAGGAAGGATGTGGTCCAGTCCAGGGCCTTCTCTTGGATCCCGGCGTCGTGAAGGCGTGTTCGTAGTGTGTGGTGGCAGACCGTGTCGAAGGCGGCTGATAGGTCCAGGAGGATGAGGGCTGCTGTTTCTCCGTTGTCTAGCAGGGTCCTGATGTCATCGGTGGCGGCGATGAGGGCGGTTTCGGTGCTGTGGTTGCTGCGGAAGCCGGACTGGGAAGGGTCCAGGATGTTGTTCTCCTCGAGGTAGCGGGTCAGTTGTTTGTTGACGATTTTCTCGGTGACCTTCGCGGGGAACGGGAGCAGAGAGATGGGTCGGAAGTTCTTGAGGTCCTTGGGGTCTGCCTTGGGTTTCTTGAGTAAGGCGGTGATCTCGGCGTGCTTCCAGCTTTCCGGGAAGGTTGCTGTCTCGAAGGAGATGTTGATTATTTTCCGGAGATGGGGCGCGATGGCTGTACTGGCTTTGTTGAAGATGTGGTGAGGGCACGGGTCTAGCGGTGAACCGGAGTGGATGGTGTTCATGATCTCGCTGGTGTCCTCGTCGTTGATGTTGGTCCAGGAGAGCAGGCAGTTGGTGGTTGTGGGGGCAGTGGTCTCGGTGGTTGCCGGGGCGGTCGTGGTGTTGAAGCTGTCGTGGATGTCGGCGATTTTGCGGTGGAAGAAGGTGGCCAGTGAGTCGCACAGGTCTCGCGACGGCTGGATGTCGTTGGTGTTGGAGCTGGGGTTGGAGAGTTCCTTCACGATGTTGAAGAGCTCTTTGCTGTTGTGTGCATTGTTGTCTAGGCGGTCTTTGAGTGAGGCCCTTTTGGCGGATCTGATGAGGTGATGGTGACTGCGGGTGGCGCTCTCGTGGGCGGCGTAGCTGTCCGCTGTCCGTTCGTGGAGCCAGATCTTCTCCAGTTTTCGGCATGTTCGTTTGGAGGCCTGGAGGTCTTCGGTGAACCAGGTGGCTTTCTTGCTGGTGTGGCTGTTGGGCGGATTCTTGAGCGGGGCGAGGGTGTTGGCGCAGTCGTCGATCCACTGTCTGAGGTTGCGGGCGGCGGTGTCGGGGTCGGAGGGTTCGGCGGGTGGGCTCAGGGCGAGGGTTGTGGTTAGCTGGTCTTCCGTAACTCTGCTCCAGCAGCGGCGAGGCATTTGTTCGGTGCGGTGGTGCGTGGTGGGCTTCCTGTAGGTGAAGTGGATGCAGTGGTGGTCAGTCCAGTGGGGTTCGGAGGTGTGGTTGAAGGAGACGTGTGGGCTTGCGGAAAAGATGGAGTCTAGCATGTGGCCGGCGGCGTGGGTGGGTGTAGTCATGAGCTGTCTGAGTCCGAGGGTGGCGAGGTTGTCGATCAGGGTGGTGGAGTTGGTGTCCTTGTTGTTCTCGAGGTGGAAGTTCAGGTCCCCGAGGAGGATGTAGTCCGTGGAGGCGATGGCGTGTGTGCTGACAAAGTCAGCGATGGAATCGCTGAACTGTGGTCGAGGTCCGGGGGGTCTGTAGATGAGGGTTCCTCTGAGGGTGGTGTTGGGATCGGTGTGGATCTGGAAGTGCATGTGTTTGGCGGTGCTGAGGGTGTCGTTGGTGTTGGTTGAGACTCTGAGGGTGTTCCTGTGGACGATGGCGATGCCTCCTCCGACTCCGTTGGTGCGGTCCCTGCGGGTGATCTTGTATCTTGTATCCGTCCGGGGGCAGGGCCTCAGACGAGGTCTGAGCAATCCCGCTGTGTGAGACTTACCTGTGGCAACAATAGGGGTTCTTTGCCCCCAATGACCCTCAGCAGCCAAGGGGACTTCATCCTCCAACCAGTAGTCTGCCAGGAAGCCCCTTTGCAGAGTGGATGAGAAAAGGGATGGGGCCTCCGATGAGGTCTCAGCAATCCTGCCTTGGGGAACTTGCTTGTGGCAAAAACAAGGGTTCTTTGCTCCCAATGACCCTCAGCAGCCAAGGGGACTTTATCCCCCAACTAGGAGTGCACCAAGAGGCCCGATTGCAGAGTGGTTGAAAAAGTGGGGTATCCTCCGACGAGGTCTGAGCAATCCTGCTGTTGGGGACTTACTTGTGGCAACAATAGGGGTTCTTGGCCCCCAACAACTCTCAGCAGCCAAGAACACTTCATCCCCGAACCAGTAGTGCACCAGGAGGCCCCTATGCAGAGTGGTTGAAAAAGGGGGCGGGTCTCCGACAAGGTGTGAGCAATCCCACTTTGGGGGACTTATTTGTGAGTGTTATTTTTTATTTTTCTTTATTTCGATTTCTCACCAGACATTACAATGGTACAAATTGCATTTCAGAAAGCATTGCACACAGTTTGACATATAGCAGTGTCATTCCATGCAAGATGGGTCGGTGTGGGAGGAACTGGAAAAGGGGGGGAGAGGAGGAGTAGGGTGTAACCAGGGAATTAACTAGTAACTTGCCGCTCAAAGGATTTTCTCAAGGTAGATAGTGTTTAGGACTGAAATAAGCACATCCGTTCAGCGCAGATTGTTAAGGAGCCTGTCAGGCACAGGGGGCATGTGGGCAAGTCAGCAATATGTGACTCCTGTTAATCCTAAAACGAGTGACCAGCAATGTGTACAGCAGGTGGATTAAACTAATAAACTTACGGCTCACACCAAGGCGCTCAAGGAGATATAAAAGGTAGGGCCATTCAAGCGAGTCGGAGGCTTGAGAGGCATCCAGAAATGTAGCTGCTGCCTGCAGGTTCATTTTAAAAGTATAGAGAATGGCAAAAAAGGTGCAAAGATTATGGGGATGTGGAGTGCCTAGGAACAAAGCCAGATTGGCCTGGGCTGAGCATGTGCGGAAGGAGAGGCAAGAGGAGTGAGGCAATACATTTTGACAGGATCTTCTTGTCTATATTTATCATGGAAAGCAGTTGGTAGGGCTCATGCTTTTTAGGATCTTTATCAGGCTTGAGAATGTTGATGATGAGAGCCTCTCATAAGGGAGGGGGGGCGGATGCCTGTTTGCATTGATTCCTCGTACATGTCAAGGAGGTATGGGGCCAGCAAGGGCACAAATTCCTGACAAAAGTCTGCTGTGAGGCCGTCAAGGCCAGGTGCCTTGTTGCTGGGCAGGCCCGCTATGACTTGAGTTATTTTATCCACCATGAAGGGCTCATCCAGAAAGAGTTGATCATCCTCCTCCAGCCAGAGGGGCTGCACTGAGTCCAAATAAGGAGCCAAGTCAGGGGGAGGCAAGAACACAGGTCAGTATCGAAGTCAACCATGACACGCTGCACCGTTGCGCTCCCAACCTGCAGGTTTTAATGCTTATTCAGCAGTTCGATGACAAGCTATGTAGGCCAGCCAAGGTTTTACCCACTCTCTCTCCCTCCCCATACTGCCTGGCCCAGGCCACCTTTCCCAAGTTATGAGTTTACCAAAGCATCTCTCCCTTGTATTCCACAAGTTGACCACGAGTGGACGCTCAAAGGTCCGGTTCTCCAATATCAAAATACTGGAGCTCAAGGTATGGAATGTCTGATTCTAGGTGGGAGAGAGTCACCAGGATTGTCCTTAATACCCTGGCCTGCTTGGCGATGCAGACCCGCAGAAATAACCTAATTGAAGACCTACCAGAGAGTGGACGGGGAGTCTACAGACTGTGCATTTAGTGTGAAGTAATCTACAATGGCTTCCCACACTTTGTGTCAGAACACCTGTTCTCGTAAAACTTCAGAAGGAAGCCGCCAAGACAAAGATCAAGGGGCAGCATCTGTTAAGTGCATCTCCAGGATGACAGGGGCATTGTCAGACAGTGTTCGAGTGAGATGCTGGATATCAAGCGTCCAAGAAACAACGTCTCAAGTGGCAAGTGGACCAGACGTGTGCAGAGGTAATACAGGTCCCTTCCATACTATGGGGATTATGAGCACTCCAGACGCCTGTCAGGTTATTGTCAGTTTTGATGGCATGAAGCTGTGCAGCGGACGAGGGTGTGGTTGGCGTGTGTCACTGGACCTATCGTCAGAGGCATCCAGTTCCACTTTAAATTCTCCTCCCCACAGCACCACCCCAGGAGTCATGGTACCCGCCAACCTCCAGACCTACAAAGAAGAAAGGATCATCTGTGTTGGGCCCGTACACTGACACAAGTATCAGCGGGTGGTCCTGGAGGATCCCAGCCAATATGACATACTGACCCTGATGGTCGCAGAGCACCGAGCGAGTGCTCCACTGCAGGCCCCTGAGCAGGACTATAGCCACTCCCCTAGCATAACTCGAGTAACAGGCCACATGCTTCTCTCCCAGCCAGTGTGCCCTCAATCGTGTCAAGGTCGGGGACATCAAGTAAAGTTCCTGAAGGAAGCAAATATCAATATCATGGCGTTGCAGATAGGATGAAACCTTCCAGGCCTTAAGTCTGTCATTAATGCCCCTGATATTCCATGTCAAGCATTTAATGGACGCCATCAGGGGAACCAGTGAGTGTCACAATCAGTCTCAGAGAAGCAGATGTCAGTATTTAAGAAGATCAAAGCAGATCTCTGTGAGTGGCAGAACAGGGCGAAAAATACACAAACATTAAACAATGTCAGAACATAGCCCCAATACCCGTCTCCCACATTGGCCTCCCAATCGAGCCAAATATGACCAACCCACCCACCCAACAAACCATGGATGGCAATTAGCAAAGCCATAGAGGGACTCATCCTGTGGGGAAGTGAGACAGCCCAGCACACTCCCAGCCCCGTAAGAGCCAGGTGGCCATAAGAGGAAGTTGGGCCGCTGCAGGCAGTGCAACCAAGCCAAACAGCACAGTGGCAGGCACCTGCCCTAAGATGGGTAGCTGTAGTCAAATTTAGTCGTGTGGCAGGCAACACATGAATGTGAGTTGCCAGGGTTCAGTTATGATTAGTGTTCACGGCCAACAGTCAGAGTATTCAATCATTATCACTGATCCGGTCACGGCTCGAGGCCACAGGCAAAGAGAGAGGAGGTGCCCCAGCAGCCGGAAGACCCTTAGAAAATTTGACGGCCACCTTGGTGTCTGTAAAAATGTGCATATTGCCCAGGTGTTGTATGCAAAGGTTGGCCGGGTAAAGCAGGGAGTATTTGGCGGCATTTTTTTGAAGAGTGCGCTTCATCAGGAGGAAGTCCCACCGGGCGGACTGAATGCCCATGGCAAAGTCCGGAAAAAGGAGACCTCATTGCCCTAGAACTGGAGTAGTCGGCGCTCCCTGGAAAGGCAGTGTCCCTGTCTTGGTAGTTCAAGAGCCTTGCTATAATGGGCCTAGCAGAGATGCCAGGCGAAGTGTGCGCTCTTTTAGCAATTAGCATGGGGGGCAGTGCCTCACTAAAGAGTGTGCATAACAAATTTTCAACGTGATCTTTCATTCAGCCCACTGCAGTCGACTCCGGCACTCCTAAAATGCGTAAATGATTGCTCCGGGATCGCAACTCCAAGTCCTCATCCTTTGCCCTGATAACTTCTAGTACTTTCTCCATCTGTAACAATCTCTCACCTGCTGAGTAGTGTGAGTCTTCCACTTCAGAGGTGCGGTGTTCTAGCTGGTCTAGCCACTCTTTGTGCCTGTCCAGTGTCCACCTTCTCCTTCAGGCGGTCAAATTGATCAGCCAGCATGTCTATTTTGGAGTCAATGGTGTGAAGGCTCTGCTTAAGGTCCATAAACATGAAGTGGATATCTGGGTCCGGGATCGTGCCTCCTTCAGTTCCTGAGTCCCGCGCATGGCCCTTCTGTGAGGGCTGCATACCTTGTGTCGATTTGCGTGATTCAAAGGGTATCTTAGACTGCCTAGTGTCAGCCTTCTCCATTGTCCCCGCAGTTAGATCCCAGGTCTCGAGGCAAGAGGGGTGTTAGCCGAAGGAGGAAGGGGGCAAGTAAATATAGTGGCACCGGCCCTTTTTCAGGCAGTGGGGTTCCCACCAGGGAGTGCAGACAGGGCCGCCAATAGTACAGCAGAGGTGAGTGGACAATTACGGAAAGCCGTTATGGTAACACTAAGGTGCGTGGCCTCAGGGAATCAGGGCCAGGCCTCTAGGGCAATAAAGCAGGGTCCTATAGTAGATGTGGGGCTGTCACCATAAAGTCCCACTACACCCCAGGTGCCCGCATCGGGGTTGATAAGCAGACAGGCCACATCACACGGGAAGAATATCAGTGTTGTGTAGTTCCTACAAATCTGCAGGATCTGCTCATTGTTTGGACAACATAAACTAAGGGATTGGTGCCTAGACTGATTCTTGACACCCCCGCAGGATATGTTAGCCTATTCACCAGCTAGCACACAGTGCCACCGTAAGCCCACAACCCTTGCCAAGGAGCGAAAAGTTTCTTGCAACCACTGAACATGACAACATTCAAACCCCTCAGGGATCATTGAAACAGTGCAGTACTTTTCGCTCAGTCACTCATGCTCACTTAGGGCCTGACTAGGATGGCAGTGAGACCGACACCAACAGGCTGTCAGTGGCAGTCTCACCGCTATCGGAACCATTTTTACCGCCCACCACATTAGGATGGTGGGCGAAGGGGTGGCGGTTGGAAAGACCGACTGCCACAGATCTGATGGGCTCCTTAAGCCCACCGGTGTGGTGGAGGGGGACATAGTCCCTACCATGGTGGCGGTGCCTGCCAGGCACTGCTGTAGGGATTACAATGTCCCTTTCCTCCGGCCTTTATATGGCGGTTAACCTGCCATAAAAAGGCTGGTAGAAAGGGACTTTGGGGACCCGTAGTGGGCCCCCCTACCTCCCCATGCCCTCTGATGTGTGCCCCACTACATGTCCCTGCACCATGTGGCATGCACCGCTTGGTGCCTGCCACGTACTGCAGGGATATGTAAAGTGACCCCTTTTTGTATTGGGGCGTGTGCTTTAGCCAGCAGCACCCGCCGCAATACAAAAGATAGGCATTGCGACCACTATGGTAACGGTCGCATCATAATGCCTCTTATGAGACCGCCCGCCATTGTAATCAGCCCCTTACTCTCAGAGAGATGCACAGAATAAACGGTGGGGTCGTTTTCAATAAGCATTTATTGAACCAGCGTCATTCTAGTATAAAACGTGTTTGCTGCGACATTCATTAGGCAGACACCAAGGTAAAAGATTGCACGCACCAAAAGAGTAAATAAAAGGTAAATTAGTTCTTCCATGGTTCTAAAACAGTGAATATATGCAGGCATATAGATACATGACAGTAATCAGTCGTACTCCTACAATGCTATCCTACCTGAGTGTACCTAGCATGTATGTGGGTATAAAGGCATGAATCCCCTAGGAAAGAGCCAAGTCCATTTACCTGATGGGAGAGAATGAAGGACCCTGTCTTGGTCTTGAGTTGGACACCCCACAACTTAAGACCAAAACTTAAGTTTAACTGAGACAAAATCCTAACTTTACTACTCCTAAATGCCCTTTGTGAACACCGAAAGTCGTAAAGTTAGGATTTTGTCTCAGTTACACTTAAGTTTTGGTCTTAAGTTTGACTTAAGACCAAAACTTAAGTTCGACAGAGACAGAATCCTAACTTTACTACTCCTAAATGCCCTTTGAGAATACCGAAAGTCGTAAAGTTAGTATTTTGTCTCAGATTACTTTTGTGAATCGGGCCCTGTGTCATCTGTACTTTGATGTTGTTCTATTTCAACTCGTACAAGGTCCATTCCGTTGATGTCAACTACTTCACTTTGCACATACGAGTTTTCAAACGTTATTAATCTTTCCATCTGAACTTCCTGTATGGCAGCGAGAGGAGATCAATGGCTACCCAGGAGACCACTCGGCTTACTATCGAGTATCGGCTACATAGTGTGGTTTGATCAGATCAATTGAGACGAATCTCTTTTCTTTTTTTGCCAGCAAGAGGCGGAAGAAGTACTGTTTTTGTTCCTTCGACAGCCAGGACAGGTCCAGGCGCTATGTAAGATGGCCCAAATTCTTTTTTGTCCACCATTGTTCCTCTGACCAGGTCCCCAATCTTCGGGACCCAGGCAGGTCTTGCAGGAACACCTATTACTTCTCCAGTGGTGGTGTGTTTTACTTGGACGTTGCTTTGTAATGCCTGGAATTCATTGAGTTCCTGTAAAACAGCCAAACGATCATTGATGTCAAATGGTTTCTCATCCGCCACTGTGCTGCCACAGTCGAGGTCAGGTACCCACATTCTAATCCCGAACAGGACTTCGTATGAAGTACGGCCCCCCAGGGAACTTCTTGGCATGTTATTAAGTGCCCTGTGGGCCCCATATAGGTGATTGAGCCAATTGCCACCCAAGCCTAATACCCTAGCTGTTAAGGATTGCTTTAAATTCCGGTTCTTCCTCTCCACAATTGAATTTCCCTCTGGATGATACAGGGAGGAGTACTGCAAGGCCACACCCAAACTTCCCATGGCTTCTTTGTAAGCCTGTGAGCTAAACACAGGGCCACAGTCAGAATGTAATATGCCAATTGCGTCTGTCCCTATGAAGACTTGCAAATCCTTTATAACAGTTCAGGTGTCAGCCGAGCACTGAGGCCAAATCCACAGGAATCTACAGCATGAATCCACTGCTACCAAGATGTACTTGTAAGCCCCGTCAGAGTGTAAGGGGCCGCAGTGGTTCAAATAGACACATGCAAGAGGTCTGTCTGATATCAGTACGGGTGTTTGAGGTGGACGTGCTATGGTGGAACCTTTCATCTGCTGACAGATGTCGCACTTTAGGACATAACCATTGGTCTGCTTAGAGAGACCTGGCCACCAATAACGCTGCTTTAGTAGTGAAACAGTTGCAGCAATACCTGCATGTGCTAACACCAGACCCTCGTGTGCAGCTAGAATTAATCCTAATCTGCGATCCATGTTTGGTATAACTCTATCCCCCACTCCTGGAATTTGAGCATACAGAATGTTTTGTGCATCTAACTAATAGGAGTACTTGAGTGGAAAACCTTTTGGCAAGACTGAGCTGTTATTACGCATAGCGTTGACAGCTACCATGATTTGTCCGTCTATTCTCGTGCTAGAATGAGTGATTGCAGCAACGGCAGCAGTTCGCACTGTCGCCTTGGTAGCTTCATCAGCTAGTGAATTCCCTTCAATGTGCATGCCAACACGCTGATGACTCGATGTTTGAATTACATGAGCCTGTGGTAAGCCTTTTTTCAGCTCTACCACTTATTCCCACAGCAATTTGTGCTTTATTGTGCAACGTTTGGAATCTCAAAACCCATTCTGGCCCCAATAGTAAAGATAGTCATTGTACGACTGGACACAGTAAAACGAATCACACACAATGAGTGTGGGGAATTCCCGATCCGTATTTTTTAATGCCAGTATCAGGGCTTTTAGCTCTGCCAGCTGTGCCGTGCAATCTCCTAGAGACTGCGTCTGTGTATTGCTAGGACGAAACTTGCAGTCCCGCATACGTACCTTCACAATCGCACACGCTGCGCTGTTTTGCTGTTTACTTCCCACGGCAGGCTGGGCAGATCCGTCAGTGTAATTGATGTATTCGTACTGATCTAGAGGCATTATTTCATTTGGGAGAGGATATTCTTGTTCTTACTGCAGAAATGCTTGTGTTTTTTATGTGGAAACAAACTTTTAGTCTACATCTGTTGCAGTGAGAGAATTAGCCCATTGCATCCATCGTGGATGCAATGCTTTTGCGTTTGAAAACATTTGCTTTGGTAACAGCCTCTAAGGTTGGAATTGGAGTCACGACAATTATGCGCTTCCCGTGAGCTAGTGCTCTTTCTCTCACTACAGCAGTTGGTACTGCTGTCAGTATTTTTTCTGTGGATGCAAAACACATTCCAACGTTTGTGTACAAATGTGATTTGTATGCTATGGATACCGTTTCGCCTTCATTGAAGGTGAGCTAAGTGTACCCTGATTGACCCACGACTACGCGGATCACCAAATTTGTGGTATTCACATGTGTGTGTAAATGTTTGGAAGCTTTCATGTCAGCTTGTATGGAACAGAGAATTTCTGTGCATTCCCGTACCCAATGTTGCACTGAAAAATCATGTCTGATTGGGTCGTAGAAATGATTAATCATTTCTGCATAATCCAAAATATATGTTCTGCCAAATATTAGGAATCCTAAAATGGATTGGAAACCTTTCAGAATTTTTGGAGGTTGGAGCAGTGCACATTTTTCTAAAAAAATTAGCTGCCAGGCTTTTTCCTTCACTTGATAGTTTGTATCCCAAAAATAGGACATTGAGGTGGGCAATTTTTGATTTTTTTAAGTTAAATTTGTAGCCCTTTTTGGCAAACCCCAGAATTATGCTGTTCAACCTGTTCAAGTGTTTTAATAACTCATCGTCCATCAAAAACACCCTGACCCCCAGGGCCAAAAAGCATATATTTTTTTAAATTTTCAGCGGGAGTCGAGTTGGGTGCCCGAATCCCGCCGAAAAAGTTTTTAAAAAATGAAGCGCAGTCTCCCACACTTTGTTTTCTTTAAGCCCCCCCGGTGGGCCAGGTCTGAGGGGTCATTACAAATAATGATACGGGCACCCACATGGGCCCCCGCAGCCCTGCGGACAACCTCCCCGGGGCTATGTTCATGAAATGCGGGTGGAGGCATGTGGGGCCCTCCGCAGCCCCTGGGACTGCCACCTCCCTGGGGATTTTGAAAAAAAATGCATGGGGGGCTCCTGCCCCCCCATGCAGCCCCAGGGACCACCACCTGACCGGGGCTATAGTTATTAAATCGGGGGTGACACATGGCCCACCCAGTCCCGGGGACAGCCACCTCCCCAGGGCTTTCTTCATGAAAAACAATGCGTGGGGGGGATCCTGCCTCCCCACGCAGCCCTGGGGACCGCCACCTCCCTGGGGCTATATTCATTCGATGCAGGGGGCCATGCGACCCCCCCACAGCCCTGGGGACCCCCATCTCCCCAGGGCTATCTTTAAAAATGAAGTGTGGGGGACTCGAGCCCCCACACACAGCCCTGGGACCACCACCTCCCTGGGGCAAAAATTAAGTCCATTGTGGAGCCCCGGCCCCAGGGACCACCACCTCCCTGGGGCCTACACAGAAGATGGAAGGGGGGCCACGCGGCCTCCCTCCAGGAGCCCTCCATGGCCCTGAGGAACCCCACCCCCCAGGGCTGGCTCCAGCAGCAATGTCCCTTGGTGCTCACCCCGGGACATTGCATTTTGCTATGGCTTGGCAGGAGCACTCCTCTACCAAGCCATAGCAAACACTGCTTCACTTCATGAAAGCGAGAGCTTGGAAAATGCTCTCGCTTCCATGAAGCAAAGCAGAATTGCTTTTGAGCAGAGGGAGCTGCATGTTTCCGACAGGGACCATGGGGGCCTTGGGGCTCCCCCTGTGGTCCCCAATGAGAGGCCAAGCCCTGGGGGATGGGTCCCTGGGGCTGAAATTGGCCCAGGAGGGGGGCCACTTTGCCCCCTCCCTTTTTTTATTTTAAAAATATGGACAGGCCCCGGGTGTTGGGGCCCCGGGGCTGAAATTGGCCTGGGGAGGGGGGCTGCACTGCCTCCCTCCCCTTTGAAAAAAAAATACACACAAAGGCCCAGCCTGGGGGTTTGGGGACCCCGGGGCATATTGGCCTCGGGAGGGGGGCCACGCAGCCCCCCTCCCTTTTAAAATAAATAAAAATAAAAAAATGGGTCAGTCCCCAGGGGATGGGGTCCCTGGGGTCAAATAGCGCCAAGGGAAGGGGGCCACACAGCCCCCCTTCCTAAATTAAAAATAAAATAGGAACCGGCAACTTGCCGGAGGCCCCGCCCCCTTTCTCCACTACTCTGCAAACGCACCGCCTGGCGCGCTCTTGGTTGGGGGATGAAGTCCCCATCACTGCTGAGGGTCCTTAGGGGCCAATTAGCCCACCAGGTACCTCCACTAAGCCCCACTCTGTGAGATTACTGAGAGGTGGTTGAAGGCCACACTCCTTTTTACAACACCCTGGAAATGCTCCTCTTGGTGCACTGCTGGTGGAGGGATGAGGTCCCCTTGTGTCCTGAGGGCCTCAGGCCTAAAGTGGACTTTATCCCCAAAGCAGCAGTGCACTAGGAGGCGTGTTTGCAGAGTGGTGGAGAGAGGTTGTTGGACTTGGCCCTTTTTCCCTGAATTTTTCGCTTTTATGGGAATAAACAGGTCATGGTGTGTCTGAACTGACAATAACAAATGCTGTGCAATGGTGCACGCACCTTTATTTCCGCCATCTTAGAAAAGCACTGTGGAAAAAGGTTACTGTTAAAATGGACGCCATGCCTGCCTGCCCATGTGACGCCTGACTGAGGTGGGGTGGCAGGCTAGTTGTTCGTTTCCCAGCACCCCTGCTGTTGGAGGGAAACTTTGCACCCAGGGTGCTCTACTCCTCCCCCTAGACCAGTTGAGACCGGTTTTCCGGGGAACCTTCTGGAAGCTGCCAGCCCTGTCTGGTAGGTGGGGTGAGGGGGATACATATAGGGGGGGATGGGCTGCCATGTGCTCAGTCAGAAAAAAAGTGGAGAGAGGCTGGGCTGGACTGATTGAGACGGGACACTCTGCCAGGAGGTACCGCCACATTGGGCCTGTGTGCTGGCCCCTGTGCCCATCTGCACCCCTCCACCGTCCACAGGGCCAGTGAGAGCCCCTTACTGGAGTGTAGACTGCCATGACAGGAGGAGTACCACATTATGGGGGATGACTGCTTCTAGGAGCTGCGGTCCTGTTCCGATGAGTACCCACTGCCCGTTGATCTGACCCAGTATTGTTGGCCTGCTCTCCTACCGCCCGGAATCCAGCACCTGGGGAGCGCTATCCTGTCATCCCTGAAGCCCTGGCCCCCTAGCGCCTCATGAGTGCTACCTGTGGAGTGCCAGGGGAAAGGAAGAGCTATACAGCCCCTGTCCAGGGGGGAGAGGAGCGTTGCCGTGTGGCCCTGAAGCCCTGGTGGGATCTAGCGCCTTGGGAGTGCTGCATCTCCTGTGCCCAGGCGAGGAGTGGAGCTGGTGATCTGCAGCGCTGTGCTGCCAACGTGGTGCAAGGGAATCCCAGCGTGTGCGCTGCCCCGAGGAGTGGGTGGTGGTCAACTGGAGGCGGGAGCCTACCCCGCACTTCCAGAGCTGCCCAGGATCACCGCCGCGGCTGAGCCGCATTGCCAGCCTCCGCGGGTGCCCACCCCACCTTCCACTGTATTTGAGGAGGGAGCCTACCCCTCATTGCCGCCAGCACTTGAGATATCACCGCCGCAGCCCCTGCGCCTTGAAGTGAAAGAAGCGTTGCGTGCAAACTCACCGCCGCGACCTCGGGGTCGCTGGAGAAGTGCTGGGCCCAAGTCACCGCTGAGTCAGGACGAAGCTGAGGCTCAAATCACCGCCGCGGCCCTCGCACCGCCAAGCCCGGAAAAGTTGTGCCCCGGATCACTGCTGCGGCCCAGGCGCCGCACCAGAGGAGCCGCGATTGCAGTCTAGGCCGCGCTGGGCCTGCCGCGCACCGGAGACGTCGCCTAGCAACCAGGGCGCCGGCCGCATCACCGGCTGCGCCCCCAGGAAGCCGCGACACCATTGGCTCCCGGGCCGGGAGCTGTTGGAGGCCCGGAACCACCGCTGATCCACACCGGAGTTCGACGAGGGACCCGGAGCCCGCTCTGGCCTCGCAGGGAACAACGCCGAGGAGAGCGGGGCCCTAATCGACCCGGACTGGGTCTCCCGAAGTGTTGAGGAGGCGGCCTACATCTGCCACAGCCGGCGTTGCCGTGAGGCCTGCCTTCCCCCTATTCTGGACAGAGCGGTGAGTGCAAGGGAGCTGGGGCCTGAACGTACGCCCCTGGACACCCAGCGCTGCATTGCTGCATAAATCCTCCCGCAGTGAGTAGACTGGTGAGTCGCGGTCTACGCGCCCAGAGAGGCTCACGTACGTCTGCAGTGGGAATAGCCCCGGGGCCTCCTGGGGCCTGCGAACACCGTGCGGAGAGTCAGGCAGGGGTAGCCACTATGCTGAGGATGCCTTCTACTGTAATGTTTCCCCTGAAATGGTGATAAACCCCCCACATAAGAATTACCTACAGGTATTGCCCCTCTGCATATTAGGTAATACCTGCATTGCCATCACCCATGCATAGGAGATGTGGCCTTACTGGGGGAGTTCTGAGGAAATGTTACCTTGCTGAAATGTATGTTTAAGAGTGATCACCGGCCTGGGGCCTGATCATAGCTGGGGGCACGGCCCAATATCGCCAACAGGGTTGCGCGGTGGGAGTTAGTCTTGAGAAACCCCACCTGCCTTGACTCTGTTTTACCGCCATAGGGCCTACCTAAAGTCTCAGCTAAGGCTTGCCCCCCCCGAATGATATTAATTGCCTCTTAAGGGTCAGTCTTTGTGTATTGCATACAAGTGAACCCAGGCTCATGAAGTGTTCCTGGGGTGGTATACCTACGCCAGGGAGGTTACCAGTGTTACATGCCTCTGCGATGTGCCTCAGTGAATTACCTGCTCTAACTGAAGTGTTACCTTGGTGAAATGCATGTGTAGTAGTGTTTATCTGCTGAAGCCTGATTTTCCACTCTACCTAAAGTCACTGCTCTGATTGAAATGTTCCTATGTTGAATTTTTACCTGCACTAGGGCACCCACTGTGCTGAATGTGATTATGCCTAGGTTGACACGGGCTCTTCATCATCCATAGTGTTAAGTGTATACCTGCATCTAATTTCTTGTTAATGGAATGTACCCAAATGAGCTTGTCCCCATGTTGGCACATGCCCTGCATTACCTACAGTGTCACCTGTTTTGAGATGCTGGTTACTACTGTCTTTTCACCTGCATGGAGGTCTGATATCCTGTTGTACTTGGATGTCTAGCCAATGATTTTAGAGTGAAATGCATTTACCGTTGCACTGAGATTATCTGCCTCATCTACTGCTGATTTAAATTAGATAAAGAAACTTGTTTTTACATAACAGCCTGATGTGGTCTCCTTTGTGTAGTGTGCCTGGTGTGTCGCCTGTGTGTGCTGCGCGGATGCTTTACACAATGCTCCTGGTTTAGCCTTCCCGCTCCGCACCACGCTACCCTGTTTCCAACAGAGGTGGTGTGGCCTCGGACCACCTCTCAGCAATCCAGCTGTGTGGGGCTTACTGGAGGTAACAGGAGGGCTAGTTGGCCCCCAGGGACCCTCAAGAAGCAATGGGAATTCATCCCCCAACCAAGAGCGCACCAGGAAGTGCATTTGCAGAGTGGTGGACAAAGGGGGCATGGCCTGCTATCAGAACTCAGCAATCCTGCTGTGTGGGATGTACTGAAGGTAACAGGAGGGGTAGTTGGCCCCCAAGGATGTCCTTGGGGGCCAACTACCCCTCCTGTTACCTACAGTAAGTCCCACACAGTGGGATTGCTAAGACCTCTTCGGGGGCCATGTCCCCCTTTCTCCACCACTCTGCAAACGTGCCTCCTGGCGCACTACTGGTTGGGGGATGAATTCCACTTTACTCCTGAGGGATCTTGGGGCCAAGAAGCCCTCCTGGTAGCTCCTTTAAGTCCTACACAGCAGAATTCCTGATCGCTGGATTGAAGCCCAGCCCAAATGACATCAGTGACGTCATTTGAGATGTCATCAGTGATGTCATCAGTGATGTCACTGACCATGTCATGAGTGATGTAATATATGAGATCATAAGCAGTGCATTGCGGGGCACGAGTTATATTTACCTCAGCTAACTATAACAGCTGAATTTCTCTAGTTTTGCATAAGTGAAACGTCAAACTAACTGTAACGTCCCTCTAACCTTTGTTTTTTTCCTTGAATATCTAAGGTTTTTTAAATGCTAATTTCTAAGTATAACGTTCCTGAAACCTGTGGTTTTTTCAGTGAATATTACCTACTGGCGGTCGCCAGTAGGTAGTTATAGTTAGGACCTAGTTTCCATAGGAAAAGCGTTTTTTGATTTGCCAATATCTTTGGCGCCATTTGACGAATCGTGGCAAAATTTTCACAACTAATGCCCCGCTCAGGTCTGCTCCTGTCTTGAAAGTTTTGGGGTGATTCATGAAGCAGGAGCTGAGAAAAAAGGGGGGGTCCCAAAACGCGTTTTCTCCATGTTCATTTCCATAGGAAATGTTTGTCGCAGCTACATCCCGGACTGCAGAACGGAATTGCACCAAATTTGGCAGAAAGGTAGCTCTTGGTCCAGAGTGGAGTTTTTTTGTTAAATGGTGTAAATCTGTTCAGTAGTTCCTGAGAAATTCATATATTTAGAAATATTAGTATCTGGTGACCGCAGGGGATACGCAAACCCTCCCGATCACGAGCTTGACTCTGATTGGCTGCCAACACTTCAAACCTGGAAGTGTTGGCAGCCATCTTGTGACTCAGTGGAACTGAGTCACAAGAAAAAGGTAAAAAAAAGTATAAAAATCAAGAAAATGGGGCAGAGTAGAAACACCCTGACCCCCTAGGCCTTCTCTGACCCCAAAGTGCCAAAAAAAGCATTTTTTAAAAATATTTTCGGCAGGATTCGCCTAGTGTCCGTGAATCCCACCGAAAAAACCCAAAAACAAAGTGTTGTCTCCCGCGCTTCGTTTAATTAAGACCTGGGTGGGCCAGGTCATGGGGGCAATGTCAAAATATGGTGCGGGGGCCTGTGGGGGCTCCCGCTGCCCCAGGGCTGCCACCTCCCTGGGGCTTTGTTTATAATATATGGGGGCAGGTGGCCCCCCAACAGCCCTGGGGACCACCACCTCCCTGGGGCTTTCTTTTAATTAAAAAGCATGGGGGGCTCCTGCCCACCCCCACACTGCCCCGGGGACCACCACCACCTCAGGCTTTAATCTTTAAATGCGGGGGGCCACACATCCCCCCACAGCCCCGGGGACCGCCACCTCCCCAGGGCTTTTTTTAATTAAAAATGCATAGGGGGGCTCCTGCCTGCCCCCACACTGCCCCAGGGACCGTCACTCCTCAGGGGTTTAATCTTTAAATGCGGGGGGCCTTGCATCCCCCCACAGCCCCGGGGACTGCCACCTCCTTGAGTCTTTTTTTAATTAAAAAGGTGTGGGGGTCTCCTGCCTACCCCACACTGCCCCTGGGACCACCACCTCCCAGGGCATATATCATGTAAATGTGGGGGTCCATTGCGAACCCCCGTCCCTGGGGACCACCACCTCCCTGGGGCTTTAAACATGTTGGAGGGGGCCGCGTGGTTCCCCTCGTGGAGCTCTCCATGGCCCTAGGGACCGCCACCCCCCCAGGGCTGGCTCCAGCAATGTCCTGGGGTGCCTCTTTCTGCACCCTTCGTCCCTCTCTGTGCACCTCTCTTGCCTCTTTCTGCACCTTTCTTGCCTTTTTCTGCAGTTCTCTTGCCTCTTTCTGCAACTCTTTTGCTTCTTTCTGCACTTCTCTTTCCTCTTTGTGCACCCCTCTTGCCTCTTTCTGCACCTCTGTTGGTTCTTTCTGCACTGATCTTGTTTCTTTCTGCACCTCTCGTGCCTCTTTCTGCACTTCTCTTGCCTTTTTTTGCACTTCTCTTGCCTCTTTCTTCACCTCTGTTGCTTCTTTCTGCACCTCTTTTGCTTCTTTCTGCACCTCTTTTGCTTCATTCTGCACTCCTGTTGCCTCTTTCTGCACTCGTCTTCCCTCTTTCTGCACCTCTCTTGCCTCTTTCTGCACCCCCTTGCCTCTTTCTGCACGTCTCTTGCTTCTTTCTGCACTTCTTTTGCTTCTTTCTGCAACTCTCTTGCTTTATTCAGCACCTCACTTGCCTCTTTCTGCACTTCTCTTGCTTCTTTCTACACCTCTGTTGCTTCTTTCAGCAATTCTCTTGCCTTTTTCTGAACTTCTCTTGCCTGTTTCTGCACCTCTGTTGCCTCTGTCTGAACCTCTGTTGCCTCTTTCTGAACCTCACTTGTTTCTTTCTGCACACCACTTGCCACCTTCTGCACCGATCTTCCCTCTTTCTGCATCTCTCTTGCCTCTTTCTGCACCCCTCTTCCCTCTTTCTGCACCCCTCATTCCTCTTTCTACACCTCTGTTGCTATTTTCTGTACTTCTCTTGCTTCTTTCTGCACCTCCCTTGCATCTTCCTGCACCCCTCTTGCCTCTTTCTGCACCCTTATTCCCTCTTTTTGCACCTCTCTTGCCTCTTTCTGCACCTCTCTTGCCTTTTTATGCAGTTCTCTTGCCTCTTTCTGCACCTCTTTTGCTTATTTCTGCAATTCTCTTGCCTCTTTCTGCACCCCTCTTGCCTCTTGCCTCTTTCTGCAACTCTGTTGATTCTTTCTGCGCTGCTATTGCTTGTTTCTGCACCTCTCTTGCTTCTTTCTGCACCCTTCTTCCGTTTTGTGCACATCTTTGACCTCTTTCTGCACCTTTCCTGCCTCTTTCTGCACCTCTGTTGCTTCCTTCTGCACTTCTCTTCCCTCTTTCTGCACCCCTCTTGCCTCTTTCTGCACCTCTCTTGCCTGTTTCTGCAGTTCTGTTAGCTCTTTCCGCACCTCTCTTGCCTCTTTCAGCACCTCATTTGCCTCTTTCTGCATGTCTCTTGCTTCTTTCTGCAACTCTCTTGCTTTATTCAGCACCTCACTTGCCTCTTTCTGCACTTCTCTTGCTTCTTTCTACACCTCTGTTGCTTCTTTCAGCAATTCTCTTGCCTTTTTCTGCACTTCTCGTGCCTGTTGCTGCACATCTGTTGCCTCTTTCTGAACCTCTGTTGCCTCTTTCTGTACCTCACTTGCTTCTTTCTGTACCCCACTTGCCTCTTTCTGCACCCCTCTTCCCTCTTTCTGCATCTCTCTTGCCTCTTTCTGCACCCCTCTTCCCTCTTTCTGCACCCCTCATTCCTCTTTCTACACCTCTGTTGCTATTTTCTGTACTTCTCTTGCATCTTTCTGCACCTCCCTTGCTTATTTCTGCACCCCTCTTGCCTCTTTCTGCACCTCTCTTGCCTTTTTGTTCAGTTCTCTTGTCTCTTTCTGCACCTCTTTTGTTTATTTCTGCACTTCTCTTGCCTCTTTCTGCACCCCAATTGCCTTTTTCTGCAACTCTGTTGATTCTTTCTGTGCTGCTATTGCTTGTTTCTGCAACTCTCTTGCTTCTTTCTGCACCCTTCTTCCGTTTTGCGCATATCTTTTACCTCTTTCTGCACCTCTCTTGCCTCTTTCTGCACCTCTGTTGCATCGTTCTACACTTCTCTTCCCTCTTTCTGCACCCCTCTTGCCTCTTTCTGCACCTCTCTTGCCTGTTTCTGCAGTTCTGCTACCTCTTTCTGCACCTCTCTTGACTCTTTCTGCACCTCATTTGCCTCTTTCTGCACTTCTCTTGCTTCTTTCTACACCTCTGTTGCCTCTTTCTGCACCTCTGTTGCTTCTTACTGCACGTCTCTTGCCTCTTTCTGCACCCCTTTTGCCTGTTTCTGCACCCCTCTTCCCTCTTTCTGCACCTCTGTTGCTTCTTTCTGCACTTCTCTTGCCTCTTTCTGCACTCCTCTTGCCTCTTTCTGCACCTCTCTTGCTTCTTACTGCACCTCTCTTGCCTCTTTCTGCACCCTTCGGCCCTCTTTGTGCACCTCTCTTGCCTCTTTCTGTACCTTTCTTGCCTTTTTCTGCAGTTCTCTTGCCTCTTTCTGCACCTCTTTTGCTTCTTTCTGTACTTCTCTTGCCTATTAGTGCACCCCTCTTACATCTTTCTGCACCTCTGTTGCTTCTTTTTGCACTTTGTTTGTTTCTTTCTGCACCTCTCTTGCTTCATTCTGCACCCCTATTGCCTCTTTCTGCACTCGACTTCCCTCTTTTTGCACCTCTCTTGCCTCTTTCTGCACCCCTCTTGCCTTTTTCTGCTTGTCTCTTTCTTCTTTCTGCACTTCTCTTGCTTCTTTCTGCACCTCTGTTGCTTTATTCTGCACCTCACTTGCCTCTTTCTGTACTTCTCTTGCTTCTTTCTACACCTCTGTTGCTTCTTTCAGCAATTCTCTTGCCTCTTTCTGCACTTCTCTTGCCTGTTTCAGCACCTCTCTTGCCTCTTTCTGAAACTCTGTTGCATCTTTCTGTACCTCACTTGCTTCTTTCTTCACCCCTCTTCCCTCTTTCTGCACCCCTATTCCTTCTTTCTGCATCTCTCTTGCCTCTTTCTGAACCCCAGTTCCCTCTTTCTGTACCTCTCCTGCCTGTTTCTGCACCTCTCTTGCCTCTTTCTGCACCTCTGTTGCTTCTTTCTGCACTTCTCTTGCCTCTTTCTTCACCCCTCTTGCCTCTTTCTGCACCTCTGTTGCTTTTTTCTGTAGTTCTCTTGCTTTTTTCTGCACCTCCCTTGCTTCTTTGTGCACCCTTCTTCCCTTTTCTGGACATCTTTTGCCTCTTTCTGCACCTCCCTTGCCTCTTTCTTCATGTCTATTGCTTATTTATGCACTTCTATTCATTCTTTCTTCACCCCTCTTGCTTCCTTCTGCACCTCTCTTGCTTCTTTCTACACCCTTCTTCCCTTTTCTGTATATCTTTTACCTCTTTCTGCACCTCAGTTGCCTCTTTCTGTACTTCTCTTGCTTCTTTCTACACCTCTCTTGCCTCTTTCTGCACTTCTGTTGCTTCTTACTGCACTTCTCTTGCCTCGTTCTGCACCCCTTTTGCCTCTTTCTGCACCCCTCTTCCCTCTTTCTGCACCTCTGATGCTTCTTACTGCACGTCTCTTGACTCGTTCTGCACCCCTTTTGCCTCTTTCTGCACCCCTTTTCCCTCTTTCTGCACCTTTGTTGCTTCTTTCTGCACCTCCCTTGCCTCTTTCTTCACGTCTGTTGCTTATTTATACACTTCTCTTCACTCTTTCTGCACCCCTCTTGCTTCCTTCTGCACCTCTCTTGCTTCTTTCTGCACCCTTCTTCCCTTTTCTGTATGTCTTTTTCCTCTTTCTGCACCTCTCTTTCCTCTTTCTGCACCTCTGTTGCTTCCTTCTGCACTTCTCTTCCCTCTTTCTGCACCCCTCTTGCATCTTTCTGCACCTCTCTTGCCTCTTTCTGCTGTTCTCTTACTTCTTTCTGCACCTCTCTTGCCTCTTTCTGCACCTCAGTTGCCTCTTTCTGCACTTCTCTTGCTTCTTTCTACACCTCTCTTGCCTCTTTCTGCACCTCTGTTGCTTCTTACTGCACGTCTCTTGCCTCGTACTGCACCCCTTTTGCCTCTTTCTGCACCCCTCTTCCCTTTTTCTGCACCTCTGTTGCTTCTTACTGCACGTCTCTTGCCTCGTTCTGCACCCCTTTTGCCTCTTTCTTCACCCCTCTTCCCTCATTCTGCACCTCTGTTGCTTCTTTCTGCACTTCTCTTGCCTCTTTCTGCACCCCTCTTGCCTCTTTCTGTGCCTCTGTTGCTTCTTTCTGCACTTCTCTTGTTTCTTTTTGCACCTCTCTTGCTTCTTTCTGCACCTCTCTTGACTCTTTCTGCACCCTTCGTCCCTCTTCGTACACCTCTCTTGCCTCTTTCTGCACCTTTCTTGCCTTATTCTGCAGTTCTCTTGCCTCTTTCTGCACCTCTTTTGCTTCTTTCTGTACTTCTCTTGCCTCTTTGTGCACCACTCTTACCTCTTTCTGCACCTCTCTTGCCTCTTTCTGCACCCATCTTGCCTTAATTTGCACGTCTCTTGCTTCTTTCTGCACCTCTCTTGCTTTATTCTACACCCCTCTTGCCTCTTTCTGCAACCTTCGTCCCGCTCTGTGCACCTCTCTTGCCGCTTTCTGCACCTCTGTTGCCTCTTTCTGCACTTCTCTTGCTTCTTTCTATACCTCTGTTGCTTCTTTCAGCAATTCTCTAGCCTCTTTCTGTACTTCTCTAGCCTGGTTCTGCACCTCTCTTCCCTCTTTCTGCACCCCTATTCCCTCTTTCTGCATCTCTCTTGCCTCTTTCTGCATCCCAGTTCCCTCTTTCTGCACCTCTCCTGCCTGTTTCTGCACTTCTCTTGCCTCTTTCTGCACCTCTGTTGCTTCTTTCTTCACTTCTCTTGCCTCTTTCTGCACCCTCTTGCCTCTTTCTGTACCTCTGTTGCTTTTTTCTGTACTTCTCTTGCTTCTTTCTGCACCTCCCTTGCTTCTTTCTGCACCATTTTCCCTTTTCTGGACATCTGTTGCCTCTTTCTGCACCTCTCCTGCCTCTTTCTGCACCTCTGTTGCTTCTTTCTTTACTTCTATTCCATCTTTCTTCACCCCTCTTGCCTCTTTATGCACCTCTCTTGCCTCTTTCTGCACCTCATTTGCCTAATGTTGCACTTCTCTTGCTTCTTTCTATACCTCTGCTGCTTCTTTCAGCAATTCTCTTGCCTCTTTCTGCACTTTTCTTGCCTGTTTCTACACTTCTCTTGCCTCTTTCTGCACCTCTGTACCTTTGTACACTATTATTGTTTCTTTTTGCACCTCTCTTGCTTCTTTCTGCACCCCTCTTGCCTCTTTCTGCACGCTTCGTCCATCTTTGTGCACCTCTCTTGTCTCTTTCTGTACCTTTCTTGGCTTTTTCTGCAGTTCTCTTGCCTCTTTCTGCAACTCTTTTGCTTCTTTCTGCATTTCTCTTTCCTCTTTGGGCACCTCTCTTGCCTCTTTCTGCACCTCTGTTGGTTCTTTCTGCACTGATCTTGCTTCATTCTGCACCCCTGTAGCCTCTTTCTGCACTCGTCTTCCCTCTTTCTGCACCTCTCTTGCCTCTTTTCGCATGTCTCTTGTTTCTTTCTGCACGTCTCTTGCTTCTTTCTGCAACTCTCTTGCTTTATTCTGCACCTCACTTGCCTCTTTCTGCACTTCTCTTGCTTCTTTCTACACGTCTGTTGCTTATTTCAGCAATTCTCTTGCCTTTTTCTGCACTTCTCTTGCTTGTTTCTGCACATCAGTTGCCTCTTTCTGAACCTCTGTTGCCTCTTTATGTACCTCACTTGCTTCTTTCTGCACCCCACTTGCCTCTTTCTGCACCCCTCTTCCCTCTTTCTTCATCTCTCTTGCCTCTTTCAGCACCCCTCTTCCCTCTTTTTGCACCCCTGCACCCCTCTTTCCTCTTTCTACACCTCTGTTGCCATTTTCTACACTTCTCTTGCTTCTTTCTGCACCTCCCTTGCTTTTTTCTGCACCCCCTTGCCTCTTTCTGTACCCTTCTTCCCTCTTTTTGCACCTCTCTTGCCTCTTTCTGCACCTCTCTTGCCTTTTTCTTCAGTTCTCTTGTCTCTTTCTGCACCTCTTTTGCTAATTTCTGCACTTCTCTTGCCTCTTTCTGCACCCCTCTTGCCTCTTTCTGCAACTCTGTTGAATCTTTCTGCACTGCTATTGCTTGTTTCTGCACCTCTCTTGCTTCTATCTGCACCCTTCTTCCATTTTACGCACATCTTTTACCTCTTTCTGCACCTTTCTTGCCTCTTTCTGCACCTCTGTTGCTTCCTTCTGCACTTATCTTCCTTCTTTCTGCACCCCTCTTGCCTCTTTCTGCACCTCTCTTGCCTGTTTCTGCAGTTCTGTTACCTCTTTCTGTACCTCTCTTGCCTCTTTCTGCATCTCATTTGCCTCTTGCTGCACGTCTCTTGCTTCTTTCTGCACTTCTCTTGCTTCTTTTTGCAACTCTTTTGCTTTATTCTGCACCTCACTTACCTCTTTCTGCACTTCTCTTGCTTCTTTCTACACCTCTGTTGCTTCTTTCAGCAATTCTCTTGCCTTTTTCTGCACTTCTCTTGCCTGTTTCTGCACCTCTGTTGCCTCTTTCTGAACCTCGGTTGCCTCTTTCTGTACCTCACTTGCTTCTTTCTGCACCCCACTTGCCTCTTTCTGCACCCCTCTTCCCTCCTTCTTTCTGCATTTCTCTTGCCTCTTTCTGCACCCCTCTTCCCTCTTTCTGCACCGCTCTTTCCTCTTTCTGCAAGTCACTTGCCTCTTTCTGCACTTCTCTTGCTTCTTTCTACACATCTGTTGCTTCTTTCAGCAATTCTCTTGCCTCTTTCTGCACTTTTCTTGCCTGTTTCTGCACCACTCTTTCCTCTTTCTGAACATCGGTTGCCTCTTTCTGTACCTCACTTGCTTCTTTCTGCACCCCTCTTGCCTCTTTCTCCACCCCTATTCCATCTTTATGCATCTCCATTGCTTTTTTCTGTACTTCTTTTGCTTAATTCTGTACCTCCCTTGCTTCTTTTCGCACCCTTCTTCCCTTTTCTGGACATCTTTTGCCCCTTTCTGCACCTTTCTTGCCTTTTTCTGCACCTCTGTTGCTTCTTTCTGCACTTCTCTTCCCTCTTTCTTCACCCCCCTTGCCTCTTTCTGCACCCCTCTTTCCTCTTTCTGCACCTCTCTTATCTCTTTCTGCACCCCTGTTACCTCTTTCTGCACCTTTCCTGCCTTCTTCTGCCCCTTTCTTGCCTCTTTCTGTACCTCTGTTGCTTCTTTCTGCACTTCTCTTGCTCCTTTCTGCACCCTTTGCTCCTCTTTCAGCACCTCTGTTGCTTCTTTCTGCACTTCTCTTCCTTCTTTCTGCACCCCTCCTGCCTCTTTCTGTACCCCTCTTGCCTCTTTCTGTACCCCTCCTACCTCTTTCTGCACCCCTCTTGCCTCTTTCTTCACCCCTCTTCCCTCTTTCTGTACCTCTCTTGCCTCTTTCTGCACCTCTTTTGCTTCTTTCTATACTTTTCTTGCCTCTTTCTGTACTCCTCTTGCCTCTTTCTGCACCTCTGTTGGTTCTTTCTGCACTGTTCTTGCTTCTTTTTGCACCTCTGTTGCAAATTCCTGCATCCCTCTTGCCTCTTTCTGTACAGATCTTCCCTCTTTCTGCACACCTGTTCCCTCTTTCTGCACCCCTTTTGCCTGTTTCTGCAAATCTCTTGCCTCGTTCTGCAGTTCTCTTGCCTCCTTCTGTACCTCACTTGCCTCTTTCTGCAACCTTCTTCCCTTTTTCTGCACATCTCTTGCCTCTTTCTGCACACCTCTTGGTTCTTTCTGCACTGCTCTTGCCTCTTTCTGCACCCCACTTGCCTCTTTCTGCACCCCTCTTCCCTCTTTCTTCATCTCTCTTGCCTCTTTCCGCACCCCTCTTCCCTCTTTCTGCACCCCTGCACACCTCTTTCCTCTTTCTACACCTCTGTTGCCATTTTCTACACTTCTCTTGCTTCTTTCTGCACCTCCCTTGCTTTTTTCTGCACCCCCTTGCCTCTTTCTGTACCCTTCTTCCCTCTTTTTGCACCTCTCTTGTCTCTTTCTGTACCTTTCTTGGCTTTTTCTGCAGTTCTCTTGCCTCTTTCTGCAACTCTTTTGCTTCTTTCTGCATTTCTCTTTCCTCTTTGTGCACCTCTCTCGACTCTTTCTGCACCTCTGTTGGTTCTTTCTGCACTGATCTTGCTTCATTCTGCACCCCTGTAGCCTCTTTCTGCACTCGTCTTCCCTCTTTCTGCACCTCTCTTCCCTCTTTTTGCACCTCTCTTGCCTCTTTCTGCACCTCTCTTGCCTTTTTCTTCAGTTCTCTTGTCTCTTTCTGCACCTCTTTTGCTAATTTCTGCACTTCTCTTGCCTCTTTCTGCACCCCTCTTGCCTCTTTCTGCAACTCTGTTGATTCTTTCTGCACTGCTATTGCTTGTTTCTGCACCTCTCTTGCTTCTATCTGCACCCTTCTTCCATTTTACGCACATCTTTTACCTCTTTCTGCACCTTTCTTGCCTCTTTCTGCACCTCTGTTGCTTCCTTCTGCACTTATCTTCCTTCTTTCTGCACCCCTCTTGCCTCTTTCTGCACCTCTCTTGCCTCTTTCTGCATCTCATTTGCCTCTTTCTGCACGTCTCTTGCTTCTTTCTGCACTTCTCTTGCTTCTTTTTGCAACTCTTTTGCTTTATTCTGCACCTCACTTACCTCTTTCTACACTTCTCTTGCTTCTTTCTACACCTCTGTTGCTTCTTTCAACAATTCTCTTGCCTTTTTCTGCACTTCTCTTGCCTGTTTCTACACCTCTGTTGCCTCTTTCTGAACCTCGGTTGCCTCTTTCTGTACCTCACTTGCTTCTTTCTGCACCCCACTTGCCTCTTTCTGCACCCCTCTTCTCTCCTTCTTTCTGCATTTCTCTTGCCTCTTTCTGCACCGCTCTTTCCTCTTTCTGCAAGTCACTTGCCTCTTTCTGCACTTCTCTTGCTTCTTTCTACACATCTGTTGCTTCTTTCAGCAATTCTCTTGCCTCTTTCTGTACTTTTCTTGCCTGTTTCTGCCCCACTCTTTCTTCTTTCTGAACATCGGTTGCCTCTTTCTGTACCTCACTTGCTTCTTTCTGCACCCCTCTTGCCTCTTTCTCCACCCCTATTCCATCTTTATGCATCTCCATTGCTTTTTTCTGTACTTCTTTTGCTTAATTCTGTACCTCCCTTGCTTCTTTTTGCACCCTTCTTCCCTTTTCTGGACATCTTTTGCCTTTTTGCACCTTTCTTGCCTTTTTCTGCACCTCTGTTGCTTCTTTCTGCACTTCTCTTCCCTCTTTCTTCACCCCCCTTGCCTCTTTCTGCACCCCTCTTTCCTCTTTCTGCACCTCTCTTATCTCTTTCTGCACCCCTGTTACCTCTTTCTGCACCTTTCCTGCCTTCTTGTGCCCCTTTCTTGCCTCTTTCTGTACCTCTGTTGCTTCTTTCTGCACTTCTCTTGCTCCTTTCTGCACCCTTTGCTCCTCTTTCAGCACCTCTGTTGCTTCTTTCTCCACTTCTCTTCCTTCTTTCTGCACCCCTCCTGCCTCTTTCTGTACCCCTCTTGCCTCTTTGTGTACCTCTCCTACCTCTTTCTGCACCCCTCTTGCCTCTTTCTGCACCCCTCTTCCCTCTTTCTGTACCTCTCTTGCCTCTTTCTGCACCTCTTTTGCTTCTTTCTATACTTTTCTTGCCTCTTTCTGTACCCCTCTTGCCTCTTTCTGCACCTCTGTTGGTTCTTTCTGCACTGCTCTTGCTTCTTTTTGCACCTCTGTTGCAAATTTCTGCATCCCTCTTGCCTCTTTCTGTACCCCTCTTCCATCTTTCTGCACACCTGTTCCCTCTTTCTGCACCCCTTTTGCCTGTTTCTGCAACTCTCCTGCCTCTCTCTGCAGTTCTCTTGCCTCCTTCTGTACCTCACTTGCCTCTTTCTGCAACCTTCTTCCCTTTTTCTGCACATCTCTTGCCTCTTTCTGCACACCTCTTGGTTCTTTCTGCACTGCTCTTGCCTCTTTCTGCACCCCTCTTGCCTCTTTCTGCACCTCTTTTGCTTCTTTCTGCACTTCTCTCTCCTCTTTCTGCACCCCTCTTGCCTCTTTCAGCACCTCTGTTGCTTCTTTCTGCACTTCTCTTCCTTCTTTCTGCACCCCCTCGTGCCTCTTTCTGCACCCTTCTTCCCTTTTCCTGCATGTCTCTTGGTTCTTTCTGCACTGCTCTTGCCTCTTTCTGCACCCCTCTTGCCTCCTTCTGTACCTCTGTTGTTTCTTACTGCACTGCTCTTGCTTCTCTCTGCACCTCTTACAAATTTCTGCACCCCTCTTGCCTCTTTCTGCACCCCTCTTGTCTCCTTCTGCACCTCTTGGTTCTTTCTGCACTGCTCTTGCCTCTTTCTGCACCTCTCTTGTCTCTTTCTGCACACACAGGGCTACTTTTAAACTGACCTCAGGCTCAGCAGTGCACATATGCAAGTGCAGAAAAGGGCTGCTGGCCTCTAAACTGCCATGCCCTATAATATGCTAGGGACTTAGAGGTAGTTTTAATCCCCCTGCCCTATTATGTACTAGGGCCTTACAGGGGAGGTCATGCCAATCACAGGAGTACCCCAACCCATAGTGTACCCTAGTGTATGTAGGTGTTTTCACTGTATTCTAAGTGTCTTTTAGCATAGCACTGGCTCCGGGCCTTGTTATGTAGAGCCCAGGGTCAGTCAGAGTCAGTTACCACCAGTACCAGTCATCAAAAAGTAGGGGGGTGCCCAGGGCACAGGATGACTTTGCAACAAGGCCTCTTTCTGCACCACTGTTGGTTTTTCTACATATCTCTTGCTTCTTTCCACTTTCTGGACTTCTGTTGCCATTTTCTGCATTTCTCTTGCTACTTTCTGCGCCTTTCTTCCTCTTTCTGCACGTGTCCTACCTCTGTAGGCATAGTTAGAAATTAGCATTTAAAAACCATAGGAATTCACTGAAAAGCCATAGGTTTCAGGGACGTTATAGTTAGAAATTAGCATTTAAAATACCATAGAAATTCACTGAAAAAACCACAGGTTTCAGGGACGTTATAGTTAGTTGGACATTTCACTCGTACAAAACCAGAGAAATTCTGCCGTTATAGTTAGTTGAGCTAAGTATAACTCACGCCCCCGCAATTCACTGCTAATGATATCACATATTACATCACTCATGACATGCCTGATGCGTTTCAGAGCAAGCCTGCTCCTTAATCATAGGCTGTTGCTGAGATTGCGCAGACTTTCCTAAACACACCTTTTGAATTGCTGATGACATCATTTCCCTCTCAGCGTCTTGCAGGTGAGTATAATTACTAAAGCATGATGGGACTCGTAGTGTTTGGTAATCCATTCTTCCCCTTCGGTGGGTTCTGCTGCAAAGTCAGTATAATTTAATCCATATTTTTCAGCCCTCCAGTGGGCTTTTTGGACACAATGGGAACATATATATATATATATATATATATAACATTCTTAAACTTTTTAGAAACACTCACACTCACAGGATGATGTCATCAGTGATGCAATTTGAGATGGCATCAGTGATGTCATCAGTGATGTCACTGACCATGTCATGAGTGATGTAATATGTGACGTCATCAGCAGTGCATTGCGGGGGTGCGAGTTATAGTTAGCTCAGCTAACTATAGCGACTGAATTTCTCTAGTTTTGTACAAGTGAAATGTCAGCCTAACTATAACGTCCCTGAAACCTGTGGTTTTTCAGTAAATATATATATATATATTACTGTTGGAAAATGGGTTTCTTTGCAGATGCCCCCCACTTTTTGCCCCAATTTAGACTGCTAGATGGTAGTTTTTGACTCTGATAGTGCACTGGGACTTGCTAACCAGGCTCCAATGCACGTTCTCTTTTCCCTAAAAGTGATGTGAATTGGTACACCCAATTGGCAAGCTACGTTATACCCTTATAAGTCCCAAGTATTTGGTATCAGTGGTACCTAGGGCAAGGGTGTTAAAGGGGCCACCAGGGCAACAGTAATCTAGTAAGCCACCCTTATGACCCAAATAAAAGTATGTATGCAGGTCTGCCATTGATAAGATAGCACTGTGCTAATCCTATGCTTAATGACTTTGCTGTAGACATGGTAAAAGACTTTGTCCCTTTCTATCTCGGCATGGATGGCACTGTGCTAATCCTATGCTTAAAGACTTTGATAGAGAAGCAGACATTTGAGGTGAGCAAATTTAGAGTGTCGCTGGTGTTGAGAGTGCTCTATACTGGACCTGCTTTCCACCTAAACTTGAGAACTACCCAGAGTTCTCTACTTCTTTTTTTGCATAATTTATGCATCACTCTATGCCTGAAAGGGAATTGTTTTGGCTTATACTGGGTGCACCCTTGTGTCTGGACAAAGCTATACCTCTCTGAAGAGCTCTAATGAAAGCGAAACACGTGTCAGGGGTTGATGTTATTCATTTCAGGTTGGCTTGGATGGTATTTTATCAATCCAAAGCTGTAATACTGTGCCTGAAGTGGTAAAAGGCTTTGGCCGTTTTACAGCTCGGCAAGGATAGCACTGTGCTAATCCTGTGCTTGAAGACTTTGCTGTAGACATGGTAAAAGACTTTGTCCCTTTCTATCTCGGCATGGATGGCACTGTGCTAATCATATGCTTAAAGACTTTGATAGAAAAGCAGACATTTGAGGTGAGCAAATTTAGAGTGTTGCTGGTGTTGAGAGTGCTCTATACTGGAGCTGCTTTCCACCTAAACTTGAGAACTACCCAGAATTCTCTTCTTCTTTTTTTGCATATATATATATATATATATATATATATATATATATATATATATATATATATATATATATATATATATATATATATATATATATATATATATATATATATATATATATATTATCTACTGGCGGTCGCCAGTAGATAGTTATAGTTAGGACCTATTATCCATAGGAAATCTGCGACATTCTATTTGAAATAACGTTGGCGCCGGTTGCCGAATCTTCGCGAAAGTTTCCAACTTGTTGGGGCGCTCCGCTCCGCTCCTGCCCTGAAAGTCTCGGGTTGATTCGTCAAGCAAGGGCAGAGAAAAAAGGGAGGTCCCAAACCGCGTTTTCCCCATTCATTTTTCCATAGGAACCTTTAGTCGCAGCTACAGCCCGAACTGCTGAACGGAATTACACCAAATTTGGCAAAGCGGTAGCCCTTGGTTCAGACTGGTGCCTTTTGCTTAAATGGTGTAAATCCGTTCAGTAGTTCCTGAGAAAATCAAAAGTAAAGTCACATATATATCTATGGCCGAGTAGGGTCCGCGTACCCTCAGCGCACCCTGCGTGCACCGTCCCGATCACGAGCTGCATGCTAATTGGCTGTCGCTGGCTGTCAACACTCCAAACCAGGAAGTGTTGGCAGCCATTTTGTCCCTCGGTAGAACCGGGGCACAAAAACAAGTGCGCAAAACGCACAAAGGGGGCAGAGTAGAAACACCCTGACCCCCTAGGTCTGCTCAGGGCGTCTCACAAGGACCCCCTGGGTAGAAAAAAGCATTTTTTTTAAAAAAAAATTGGCGGGATGCGCTCAGGGTGCGCGAATCCCGCCGAAAAATAAAAAAATCGAAGCGCGGTCTCCCGCGCTTCGATGTTAATTTGCCCCCGGGTGGGCCAAGTCCCGGGGGCATGGTTGGGGGGGTTTAAATTTAATGTGGGGGGCCTCTAAGGCCCCCCAAGCCCCGGGGACCGCCACCCCCCGGGGCTTTGAAAAAATAATGGTGCGGGAGGGCTCTTGGCCCTCCCGCAGCCCCGGGGACCGCCACCCCCGGGGCTTCTTTTTTAAAATTATTTTCACCTGTGTGGGGGCTCCAGCCCCCACACGCCCCGGGACCGCCACCTCCCCGGGGCACTAAAGATTTGAATATGGGGGTCCATTACGGACCCCCAAAGCCCCGGGGACCACCACCTCCCGGGGCTGTGAAATGGTTGGGAGGGGGGCCGCGGGGCCCCCCTCCTGGAGCCCTTGATGGCCCTGGGGACCGCCACCCCCCCAGGGCCGGCTCCTGCAGTGTCCCGGGGTGCCTACCCCCGGGACACTGTAGTTTGCTATGACAGGACGGGAGCCTCGCGTCTCCCGTCCTGTCATAGCAAACTTGGTTTGCATTTTGAAAGAGAGAGCAGGAAACCTGCTCTCTCTTTCAAAATGCAAACCCACTAGCTTTCCACATGGGGAGCAGCATGTTAGCTGCTCCCCATGTGGAAAAGCAATGCTGGCTCGCGCAGGAGGCGGGGAGCCGGCTGGGACTGTGGGGGGATTGGGGACCACCCCACAGGCCCCAACCAGAGGCCAGGCCCCAGGGGATGGGGTCCCCGGGGCCATAAGTGGCCAGGGAGGGGGCCACGCAGCCCCCTCCACAAATTAAAAAAGTTAAAAAAAGGGCAAGGCCGGCCCCGGGGGATGGGGTCCCCGGGGCCTTAAATGGCCTGAGGAGGGGGGCCACGCAGCCCCCCTCCAAATTTACAAAATACAAATCGAGGGCATGCCCCGGGGGATGGGGTCCCCAGGGCCAACACAGGCCCAGGGAAGGGGGGCCACGCGGCCCCCTTCCCGTTTTATTTTTTTTATTTAAAAAATAAAATAAAATGCTCAGGCCCCGGGGGATGTGGTCCCCGGGGCCAAAAGTGGCCAAGGGAAGGGGGGCCACGCAGCCCCCCTCCCATTAAAAAAAAAAAAAAAAACTACCGGCATTGTGCCGGAGGCCCCGCCCCCTCCAAGCAGTACTCTGCAAACGCGCCCCCTGGCGCGTTTTAAGAAGAGGAAGTAATTCCCCTTGAATACTGGGGGTCCCTAGGGGCCAACTAGCCCACCAGGAACCTCCAGTATGCACCAGGGGGCTGCGCTGCAGAGAGGTGTACAGAGGCCACGCCCCTTTTTACACCTCTCTGCAACGCAGCTCTGTGGCGCTTTTTAGAAGTACATGGTGGGCTAGTTGGACTCCAGGGACCCTCAGGATTCAAGGGGACTTAATCCCCCAACTTAAAACGCGCCACGGGCGCGTTTGCACAGTGGTGAAGGGAGGGGGCGGGGCTTCAGGTGACATGTGTGCAAACAGGCCCCGTGGCGCATTTTAAGATGGGGAATTAAATCCCCTTCAATCCTGAGGGTCCCTGGGGGCCAACTAGCCTAACAGGTACGTCCAGAAAGCGCCACAGAGCTGCATTGCAGAGAGGTGCAAAAAGGGGCATGGCCTCTGAACACCTCTCTGCAACGCAGCTCCCTGGCGCATACTGGAGGTACAGGGTGGGCTAGTTGGACCCCAGGGATCCTCATGATTCAAGGGGACTTAATCCCCCAACTTAAAACGCGCCACGGGGCGCGTTTGCACAGATGTCACCTCAGGCCCCGCCCTCCCTTCACCATTGTACAAATATTCCTCTAAAATCAGCCGAACTACGAATTCCTATTTACTCACCTGTTATCAGGAGAGACCTCAGTGCTGCATCTTTCAGCCCAGTACTGATCCTGAAAAGTAATTTTAACCGTACTTACCAGTAACTTGAATTTCCTTCCATAGGATATCATTGCCTGCTTTTTGATGAAAAAGTTTCTAAGTGTCGATTTTTGAAACATACAAATATTCCTCTAAAATCAGCCAAACTACGAATTCCGATTTACTCACCTGTTATCAGGAGAGACCTCAGTGCTGCATCTTTCAGCCCAGTACTGATCCTGAAAAGTAATTTTAACCGTACTTACCAGTAACTTGAATTTCCTTCCATAGGATATCATTGATTGGTTTCACTTGGAAATTCTTCTAAGTGTGGAGTTTTGGAACTTTATAATATTCCTCTAAAATCAGCCGAAATACGAATTCCGATTTACTCACCTGTTATCAGGAGAGACCTCAGTGCTGCATCTTTCAGCCCAGTACTGATCCTGAAAAGTAATTTTAACGGTACTTACCAGTAACTTGAATTTCCTTCCATAGGATATCATTGCCTGCTTTTTGCTGAAAAAGTTTCTGTGTCGATTTTTGAAACATACAAATATTCCTCTAAAATCAGCCAAAATACGAATTCCGATTTACTCACCTGTTATCAGGAGAGACCTCAGTGCTGCATCTTTCAGCCCAGTACTGATCCTGAAAAGTAATTTTAACCGTACTTACCAGTAACTTATATTTCCTTCCATAGGAATCCATTGTCTGGTTTTCAGCAGAAAAGTTTCAAAGTGTTGATTTTCACAAACTACAAATATTCCTTAAAAATCGCCTGTATGACTTAAACGCATTCTTTCAACTGTTTACAGGAGATGCACCAGTGCTGGATCCAGGATCCACCACTGAGTAAGAAAAAGTAACGATAACACTACTTACCTGCTAAGTGAATTTCCTCTCATAGGATAACATTGGTGATTCTATGTGAAAAAGTTTCTAAGTGTCAACTTTTAAAATACAATAATATTCCTTAAAAATCACTACTGTAACCAAAACGCTTTTACTCATCTGTTTACAGGAGATATCCCAGGACTGAATCTAGGATCCAGTCCTGTGGTTAGAAAAGTAATCCATAAAGTAACTAATTGCATTTAGGTAGAAATTCACATTGAGCTCAATGTTGCATTGTGTTTGAAATTGTGTTGCCCTTGCAACAACTGTAACTACTGTACTTAAAAGTCTATTGCCTATTTGCAAAGTATTTAAACTAAAGTAATTCATTCTGAGAAAGTATATTTTGTAATGTAATGTATAATATAATTACAATGTAAATTAAAAAATAAAACATCTAAAAATAAATAGTTTAAAAAAATGTAGTAAATCAGTATAAAAAAAATAAATATAACAATTAATACATTTAAAAATTGTCATTTACAAAACCTTTGAAATTCACTGAAAAAAACCATAGGTTTCAGACATGTTATAGTTAGGAATTAGCATTTAAAAAACCTTTGAAATTCACTGAAAAAACCATAGGTTTCAGGCTTGTTATAGTTAGGAATTAACATTTTAAAAACCTTTGAAATTCACTGAAAAAACCATAGGTTTCAGGCCTGTTATAGTTAGGGTTTAGCATTTAAAAAACCTTTGAAATTCACTGAAAAAAACATAGGTTTTAGGGAAAGTTATAGTTAGTTGGACATTGCACTCATACAAAACCCGTGAAATTCCCCCGTTATAGTTTGTTCAGCTAACTATAACTCGCGCCCCGCAATGCACTGCTGATGACGTCACATATTACATCACTCATGACATGGTCAGTGACATCACTGATGACATCACTGATGACATCTCAAATGACATCACTGATGACATCATCCATGTGAGAATTTAATGCATCTTCTCACACCCTAATATAACTTTTGATACACCCACTCTAAATTACAGACTGCCATTCTCAAAACCATACACACTCCAATACCAATAAGTACATACCCACTCACTGATTCTTAGGTCTACACACACACATCTACTCACTCACCCGTACAGTCACTCATACTTACGGTCACTCAGTACAGGACTATCATATGCACTCATACACCTATATAAACACTCACACAACGCAACTCATCCATAGAGGTACTCACACACCTAGTCAGTCATGCTAATAATTAATCACACTCCCATTTACTCACCTATACAGTTATACACACCAGCTCACTTACTCATAAAAATACTAGCACATTCTTACGCTCCTATGCAATCACTGATGCAAGCACACACTCATCCATATAGCCACTCTCACAATCACACACTCTCACTTATAGCCATTTATATACTCCAACACACATATATTGCCTTTCACATATGTAGTTACTCACACATGTACCACTGAGATATACATTCAATCACTAACACACCCATACACACACTCACCCACCCATACAGTCCATCACAGACGCACTCTTGAAACCATGCACCCAGTGAATCACCCACTCACACATCTATGCACAGAGTCACACACACCCCACCCACACAAACACTGAGGCACCCATACAGATACTCAGAGAACCAATCCATAACCCATATAGACACTCATTTAGCTAGTCAGAAACCCATGCAGCTGCTTACACGACAACAGACAGACGGATACAGACATTCACACAGTTTAGTCACTCACCCATGCATCCAGTAAGATACGTTTAATCACTCACTTATAGACTCAGTCACGCACCTACTAAATCGTCCATTCAGACGCTTATACACCCACTCATTCTTCAATATGCCTTTCCCTATATATATTAAACATATTTAAACTTTACACAAACACACAGTCACTGGATGATGTCATCAGTGATGTCATTTGAGATGTCATCAGTGATGTCACTGACCATGTCATGAGTGATGTAATATGTGACGTCATCAGCAGTGCATTGCGGGGGCGCGAGTTATAGTTAGCTGAACTAACTATAACGGGGGAATTTCACGGGTTTTGTACGAGTGCAATATCCAACTAACTATAACTTTCCCTAAAACCTATGGTTTTTTCAGTGAATATATATATATATATATATATATATAACAATCTTAAACTTTTTAGAAACACTCACACTCACAGGATGATGTCATCAGTGATGTCATCAGTGATGTAATTTGAGATGGTATCAGTGATGTCATCAGTGATGTCACTGACTATGTCATGAGTGATGCAATATGTGATGTCATCAGCAGTGCATTGCGGGGGTGTGAGTTATAGTTAGCTCAGCTAACTATAATGGCTGAATTTCTCTAGTTTTGTACGAGTGAAATGTCAGCCTAACTATAACGTCCCTGAAACCTGTGGTTTTTCAGTGAATATATATATATATATATATTAATGTTGGAAAATGGGTTTCTTTGCAGATGCCCCCAACTTTTTGCCCCAATTTAGACTGCTAGATGCTGGTTTTTGACTCTGATAGTGCACTGGGACTTGCTAACCAGGCTCCAATGCACGTGCTCTTTTCCCTAAAAGTGATGTGAATTGGTACACCCAATTGGCAAGCTATGTTACACCCTTATAAGTCCCAAGTACTTGGTACCAGTGGTACCTAGGGCAAGGGTGGTAAAGGGGTAACCAGGGCAACAGTACTCCAGTAAGCGGAAATATTGTTGTACAAGATCTAGAACAATATGTCATGGAAGCCGAAAGGCAGTTAGAAAATCGAGAACATTATGAAAAATTGGAGAAAAATCCGACGAAGAATTGGACGAAGGAGTATCATTTGCAGTTACAAACATGGAAAGAAAGGGGACTTATTAACTTTGAAGAATATATGTACTTGAAGGTGGATCATCCTGTAGTTCCAACAATTTATTTCCTTCCTAAGGTGCATAAATCCACTGCCAATCCACCGGGAAGACCTATAGTTAGTTCTTTAGGATCCCTCTTTGAAAAAACATCTCATTATATTGATACCTTCCTGATTGAGTATGTGACCTCCCTTCCATCACATCTGAAGGATACAACAGATTTTATAAAAAAGCTACAACATATAAGCTGGAATGCTAACTTGACCATGGTTACTATAGATGTGGTATCGTTATACACATCTATTCACCATCGAGATGGCCTCTTGGCAATCAGAAAAATTCTGGAATTAAGATCCTTAAGTCTTCTGGAGCATCCAGAGATGCTTATCACAATGTTGGGACATTGCCTGACACAAAACATCTTTTTCTTCAAAGGACAGCTGTATCACCAAAAACAGGGCACGGCAATGGGGACATCAATAGCCCCCACATACGCGAATCTATTCATGGCAGTTTGGGAGATGGAGATACTAAAAGGTGAATATGGATCAAATATCCGGACATGGACAAGATTCATAGATGATCTTTTCATAGTGTGGGAAGGTGAAACAGTCGAACTTGAAACATTCATTCAGACATTGAATAGTAATAAATATAACTTGGCCTTCACATCTACATACAGCAGAAAACAAGTAATCTTCTTAGATGTGGAAGTCTTTGTTAAAGATCAACGACTGTGCACACGGATGCATCGGAAACCAACTGCCAGTAACAGCATCCTTCATGCGAACAGTGGGCACCCACAACATCTGAAGTGGAGCATTCCCTATGGGGAGATGCTCCGTGCAAAGAGGAATTGTTCCGAAAATGGGGACGTCGAAAGAAATCTTGATGATATGAATGGACGTTTCTTGGAGAGGGGTTATGCACAAGAAATAATTGAAGGTGCCAGAGCTAAAGTAAATATCAAAACGAGAATGGAGATACTGAATAGAAGTGATATTTTAGAAGAAGATGACCCAACACGCTTGATTATGGATTTTAATGTGGAGAATAAGATTTTAAGGAGAATCATAAAGAAAAATTGGGGTATTCTCATGCTTGATGAAACCTTGATGAGGAATCTGCCATCATCACCAAAAATTACATACAGGAAAACAGCATCGTTAGGTGATCTACTGACACAGAGTCATCTAGAAATTAGAAAAACCACAAATACATCATGGTTGAATACACCTGGATTCTGGAAGTGTCTGAAATGTAAGGCGTGTGAACACGGCAGGAACATCCAGACTTATCGCCTTCAAAATGGAAAAACTGAGCAAATTGTAGATCACATCACATGTGAATCAAAATATGTGATATATATCTTGGAATGTCCGTGTAAGAAACAATATCTTGGAAGTACCATCAACAAATTAAAACTAAGAATTCTGCAGCATCTGAGAGCAATAAAAAATAAGGATTTCGCATATCCAATGGCAAAACATTTTGCGGAAGCACATCAAGGAGAAAATCAGTCTCTGACATATTTTGGAATCAAGATAATAAAACAGAAAGAACGAGGTGGGGACAGAACCCTGGAATTGAGGAAGGCAGAATCAAGATGCATATTAGCCATTGGGACAGAGAAACCCTTTGGTCATAACTTGGATGCTGAATTACATGTACATCTCTGAGATACTGATTGAAGTAACACAACAGATCCAATAAATCGGTTCAAATGAAGAAAAAGGAATAGATAAAGGAAAATATGGGATGAGAGGAAGAAAGAAGAAAGAAAAAACATGAATGATACTTGATCTAAAAGATAAGAGGACTGGAATTAAATTTGTGCTATAACAGACACTATCACATTTTTTATTGAAACTTGTTTTTAGAAGTCCTCTTTTTTTTAGCTGATAAAACATCAATGGATACAATGGGGCAGATTTACAAGCCCCTTGCGCCACTTTAGTGCCGCCGTTGCGTCACTTCTGTGACGCAGCGGCGGCGTAAAGCCAGCGCCATGCTGCGGGGTATTTACAACGTGACGCATCTAGGGAGATGCGTCACGTTGTAAAGCCCTGCGCCACATGAAACCTGCGTCAGGTTTCATGTGGGCGTTCCGAAGCAGAGGGGGCGTTCCGGCGCAGGAACGCCTCGCAAAAGTGGCTGAGTGAAATCTACTAGATTTCACTCAGTCACTTTTCCGACCCCGGTGCGTCTAAACCTTGCGCCTGCATGAAGCAGGCGTAAGGTGTGACGCACCATGTGCAAGATAGGCCGGGTCGGCACAGTGCTGGAGTTGCGTCGCGCCCGCGACACAACTCCAGCACTGCGCCAACGTTACGACGGCAGATGCGACACGCATCTGCATTTCCTTGCGCCATGATGCGCCGCATTGTAAATGCGGCGCATCAGTGGTGGCGCAAGGATGGTGATGCGTGTCGTAAGTTTCCTGGCGCATCCCTGCTGATTTGCAGGGATGCGCCAGGAATTGTAAATCTGCCCCAATACGTTTAATCAATAGTCTACTTTAGACAAATGAGTAGAATGTGTTAAAGTTAGTATCCTCATTTCTTATGGCAGCTATATGGACCTCGTAATACATGTAATGATCTCACATGAATTGACATGGAAGAAGTCCAATTGAAAATATGCAAATTTGCACAAATATTCTGCACTATGCACTTTAAATTTTAAGATCGTTTGGACAAAATGTTATTAATTCTTGTGGATCCTCTATCAAAATGAAATGTTGACCTACTGATTCAACCAAAGTTGCACTTTTGCACAAAGATATTGCACATAGCACTTTAAAGTGATAACTTGTATGGACTAAATGATGTCTGACTTATGTACCTTACATAAGAGCAATCATCTTCTGTTAATTCCGGCCGTTTGGATAGAATCATTTTCATGTTTTTATATTTATATATATATATTCTTTCACATATAAGAACTTAACTGGGATAAACTTCTTTTAAAATTTGAATTTTATGTATGATAGAATCCAGTTTCACATATATGAATTCAACTGGTATAAATCTTTTTTTAAATTTAAAAATTTAAATTTTGGGAATCCAGTTTTACTCTCCTATTGAAAAGAAACAATTTTGAACTGTAAGATTAATGCTTTGCCTCTGCCTTTGCACTGCATTTACATCAGTACTTTACTGAAATGTTATAAAGTAAACTATATAAATGGTAGCTATCAAATCCCATTAAGACTGTGGTAAAACGAGGGTTAATAGTCTAGCACATTTTTTAGAAACAAACAAGGGATCAAAAATGCACTTTGTCACTTTAAATAGATGTTCTGGATGACGCGACTCTATGGTCCAGTTGAGGCAGGAGCCGAAACGCGTAGAACGTCCATGCTTGCACGATGTACTAAATAAATTCACTTTACTGGTTTAAAAAAAACCTACCTGTGGATCTTTCTTTCTCCGTGCTGTGGGATCCTTGCTGAGAGCAGTGTGGAATCTGTCCTTTACTATATATATATATATATATAACATTCTTAAACTTTTTAGAAACACTCACACTCACAGGATGATGTCATCAGTGATGTCATCAGTGATGTAATTTGAGATGGTATCAGTGATGTCATCAGTGATGTCACTGACTATGTCATGAGTGATGCAATATGTGATGTCATCAGCAGTGCATTGCGGGGTGTGAGTTATAGTTAGCTCAGCTAACTATAATGGCTGAATTTCTCTAGTTTTGTACGAGTGAAATGTCAGCCTAACTATAACGTCCCTGAAACCTGTGGTTTTTCTGTGAATATATATATATATATATATTAATGTTGGAAAATGGGTTTCTTTGCAGATGCCCCCAACTTTTTGCCCCAATTTAGACTGCTAGATGCAGGTTTTTGACTCTGATAGTGCACTGGGACTTGCTAACCAGGCTCCAATGCACGTGCTCTTTTCCCTAAAAGTGATGTGAATTGGTACACCCAATTGGCAAGCTATGTTACACCCTTATAAGTCCCAAGTACTTGGTACCAGTGGTACCTAGGGCAAGGGTGGTAAAGGGGTCACCAGGGCAACAGTACTCCAGTAAGCCACCCTTATGACCCAAATAAAAGTGTGTATGCAGGTCTGCCATTGCAGCCCTGCACGAGCAGGTTGTCTGCTCGAGAGTGACAATGCACACACCATGTGCTGCAGAGCCACACTACAGCCTTAATATAAGTAAGTCACTCTTAAAGTTGTCCTCCTAAGCCCAGGAGGTAGAGGGCATTATATTAACGGTGTGGATATATGTTTGTATACATATATATCCCTAAAGTAACCCTGCAAAGCAAGGTTTTACTGTAAGTGACCGGTGGCCCATAGAGTAACGTGGGCTGGCTACTGAGGAAACTCAAGATAGCCAGCTTCATTATGGTCTTGAGAGTGCTCTATACTGGAGCTGCTTTCCACCTAAACTTGAGAACTACCCAGAGTTCTCAGCTTCTTCTTTTTTTGCATATATATATATATTATCTACTGGCGGTCGCCAGTAGATAGTTATATTTACAACCTATTATCCATAGGAAATCCGCGACATTCTATTTGAAATAACTCTCTTGCCGGTTGACATATCTTCGCAAACTTTGTGGCCCGCTCCGGTCCGCTCCTACCCTGAAAGTCTCGGGGGGATTCGTCAAGCGGGGGCCGAGAAAAAAAGGGGGTCCCAAAACGCGTTTTCCCCATGCAATTTTCCATAGGAAACTTTAGACACGGCTACAGCCCGAACTGCTGAACGGAATTACACCAAATATGGCAAAGAGGTAGTTCTTGGTTCAGAAAGAACCCTTTTGTTAAATGGTGTAAATCCGTTCAGTAGTTGCTGAGAAAATGAAAAGTAAAAAAGATAGATATATCTAGGGCCGCGGATCCTCCCGAGCACGAGCTTTATGTTAATTGGCTGTCAACACTCCAAATCAGGAAGTGTTGGCAGCCATTTTGTCCTCGGTAGAACCGAGGGACAGAAACAAGTGCGCAAAGCGCACAAAGGGGGCAGGGTAGAAACACCCTGACCCCTAGGTCTGCTCAGGGGTCCCACAAGGACCCCCTGGGCAAAAAATTTTTTTAAATCGGCAGGATGCGCTCAGGGAGCGCGAACCCTGCCGAAAAACGAAGCGCGGTCTCCCGCGCTTCGATAGTTACTGGCCCCCGGGTGGGCCAAGTCCCGGGGGCATGCTAGGGGGGGTTAATTTTATGTGTGGGGGGCCTCTAAGGGCCCCCAAGCCCCGGGGACCACCACCCCCGGGGCTTTATGTAGAATGGTGCGGGAGGGCTCTGAGCCCTCCCGCAGCCCCGGGGACCACCACCTCCCCGGGGCTTCTTTTTTTAATTAAAAACCTGTGTGGGGGGGTCCAGCCCCCACACGCCCCGGGGACCACCACCTCCCCGGGGCACTAAGAAAAATTACAATGGGGGTCCTTTTGGACCCCCAGAGCCCCGGGGACCACCACCTCCCCGGGGCTGTGCACTGAATGGGAGGGGGCCGCGCGGCCCCCTCCTGGAGCCCTTGATGGCCCTGGAGACCACCACCCCCAGGGCCGGCTCCTGCAGTGTCCCGGGGTGCCTACCCCCGGGACACTGCTGTTTGCAATGACAGGACGGGAGCCTCGCGGCTCCCGTCCTGTCATTGCAAACTGCTTTGGATATTGGAAGAGAGAGCAGGAAACCTGCTCTCTCTTCCAATATCCAAAGCCGATTGCTTTTCCACTTGGGGAGCAGCATGTTAGCTGCTCCCCATGTGTAAAGCAATGCCGGCTCCCGTAGGACACGGGGAGCCGGCGGGACGGGGGGGTTTGGGGACCCCCACAGTCCCCAACGAGAGGCCAGGCCCCGGGGATGGGGTCCCCGGGGCCATAAGAGGCCACGGAGGGGGGCCACGCAGCCCCCCTCCCCAAAGTAAAAAAAAGAAAATAATTTTAAAAAAAGTGCAAGGCCGGCCCCGGGGGATGGGGTCCCCGGGGCCTTAAATGGCCTGAGGAGGGGGGCCACGCAGCCCCCCTCCAAATAAAAAAACAGGCCATGCCCCGGGGGATGGGGTCCCCGGGGCCAATACAGGCCCAGGGAAGGGGGCCACGCGGCCCCCTTCCCGTTTTTTTTTTAATTTTAATTTTAAAAAGGGGTAAGGCCCTGGGGGATGGGGTCCCCAGGGCCTAAAAATAGGAAAAAGGAAGGGGGCTACACAGCCCCCCTTCAGGGGGGGAAAAAAAAAACAAAACAAAAAAAACGATCGGGCCCGCAGGCCCCGCCCCCTTCCTTCACCACTCTGCAAACGCGTCCCCTGGCGCGTTTGCAGAGGGGGAACGAATTCCCCTTGAATACTGGGGTCCCTGGGGCCAACTAGCCCACCAGGAACCTCCAGTATGCGCCAGGGGCTGCCTTGCAGAGAGGTGTACAGAGGCCACGCCCCTTTTACACCTCTCTGCAACGCAGCTCTATGGCGCTTTTTGGAGGTATATGGTGGGCTAGTTGCACCCCAGGGACCCTCAGGATTCAAGGGGAGTTAATCCCCCGACTTAAAACGCGCCACGGGGCGCGTTTGCACAGTGGTGAAGGGAGGGGCGGGGCTTCAGGTGACATGTGTGCAAACAGGCCCCGTGGCGCGTTTTAAGATGGGGAATTAAATCCTCTTCAATCCTGAGGGTCCCTGGGGCCAACTAGCCCAACAGGTACGTCCAGAAAGCGCCACAGAGCTGCGTTGCAGAGAGGTGTAAAAGGGGTGTGGCCTCTGTACATGTCTCTGCAACGCAGCCCCCTTCCGCATACTGGAGGTTCCTGGTGGGCTAGTTGGCCCGTAGGGACCCTCATGATTCAAGGGGACTTAATCCCCCAACTTAAAACGCACCACGGGGCGCGTTTGCACAGATGTCACCTCAGGCCCCGCCCCTCCCTTCACCATTGTGCAAATATTCCTCTAAAATCAGCCGAAATCCGAATTCCGATTTACTCACCTGTTATCAGGAGACCTCAGTGCTGCATCTTTCAGCCCAGTACTGATCCTCAAAAGTAATTTTAACCGTACTTACCGGTAACTTGAATTTCCTTCATAGGCTAACATTGACTGGTTTCACTTGGAAATTCTTCTAAGTGTGGAGTTTTGGAACTTTAAAATATTCCTCTAAAATCAGCCGAAATACGAATTCCGATTTACTCACCTGTTATCAGGAGAGACCTCAGTGCTGCATCTTTCAGGCCAGTACTGATCCTCAAAAGTAATTTTAACCGTACTTACCGGTAACTTGAATTTCCTTCATAGGCTAACATTGACTGGTTTCCCTTGGAAATTCTTCTAAGTGTGGAGTTTTGGAACTTTAAAATATTCCTCTAAAATCAGCCGAAATCCGAATTCTGATTTACTCACCTGTTATCAGGAGAGACCTCAGTGCTGCATCTTTCAGCCCAGTACTGGTCCTGAAAAGTAATTTTAACCGTACTTACCGGTAACTTGAATTTCCTTCATAGGCTAACATTGACTGGTTTCACTTGGAAATTCTTCAAAGTGTGGAGTTTTGGAACTTTAAAATATTCCTCTAAAATCAGCCGAAATACGAATTCCGATTTACTCACCTGTTATCAGGAGAGACCTCAGTGCTGCATCTTTCAGCCCAGTACTGGTCCTGAAAAGTAATTTTAACCGTACTTACCGGTAACTTGAATTTTCTTCAAAGGCTAACATTGACTGGTTTCACTTGGAAATTCTTCTGTGTGTGGAGTTTTGGAACTTTAAAATATTCCTCTAAAATCAGCCGAAATACGAATTCCGATTTACTCACCTGTTATCAGGAGAGACCTCAGTGCTGCATCTTTCAGCCCAGTACTGATCCTCAAAAGTAATTTTAACCGTACTTACCGGTAACTTGAATTTCCTTCATAGGCTAACATTGACTGGTTTCACTTGGAAATTCTTCTAAGTGTGGAGTTTTGGAACTTTAAAATATTCCTCTAAAATCAGCCGAAATACGAATTCCGATTTACTCACCTGTTATCAGGAGAGACCTCAGTGCTGCATCTTTCAGCCCAGTACTGGTCCTGAAAAGTAATTTTAACCGTACTTACCGGTAACTTGAATTTTCTTCATAGGCTAACATTGACTGGTTTCACTTGGAAATTCTTCTAAGTGTGGAGTTTTGGAACTTTAAAATATTCCTCTAAAATCAGCCGAAATACGAATTCCGATTTACTCACCTGTTATCAGGAGAGACCTCAGTGCTGCATCTTTCAGCCCAGTACTGGTCCTGAAAAGTAATTTTAACCGTACTTACCGGTAACTTGAATTTCCTTCATAGGCTAACATTGACTGGTTTCACTTGGAAATTCTTCTAAGTGTGGAGTTTTGGAACTTTATAATATTCCTCTAAAATCAACCAAAGTACGAATTCCAATTTACTCACCTGTTATCAGGAGAGAACCCAGTGCTGCATCTTTTAGCCCAGCACTGACCCTGAAAAGTAATTTTAACCGTACTTACCAGTAACTTATATTTTCTTCCATAGGAATCCATTGTCTGGTTTTCAGCAGAAAACTTTCAGTGTCGATTTTCACAAACTACAAATATTCCTTAAAAATCGCCTGTATGACTTAAACGCATTCTTTCAACTGTTTACAGGAGATGCACCAGTGCTGGATCCAGGATCCAACACTGAGTAAGAAAAAGTAACGATAACAGTTTTTACCTGCTAAGTGAATTTCCTTCCATAGGATAACATTGGTGATTCTATGAGAAAAAGTTTCTAAGTGTCAACTTTTAAAATACAATAATATTCCTTAAAAATCACTACCTTAACCAAAACGCTTTTACTCAACTGTTTACAGGAGATGTCCCAGGACTGAATCTAGGATCCAGTCCTGTGGTTAGAAAAGTAATCCATAAAGTAACTAATTGCATTTAACTAGAAATTCACATTGAGCTGAATGTTGCATTGTGTTTGAAAATGTGTTGCCCATTGCAACAACTGTAACTACTGTACTTAAAAGTCTATTGCCTATGTACAAAGTATTTAAACTAAAGTAATTCATTCTGAGAAAGTATTTTTTGTAATGTAATGTATAATGTAATTACAATGTAATTTAAAAAATAAAATATGTAAAAAAAAATTGTTTCTAAACAATTTGGAAATCAGTATGAAAAAAATTTATATAACAATTAATACATTTAAAAATTGTCATTTACAAAACCTTTGAAATTCACTGAAAAAACCGTAGGTTTCAGACATGTTATAGTTACAAATTAGCATTTAAAAAACCTTTGAAATTCACTGAAAAAACCATAGGTTTCAGGGACGTTATAGTTACAAATTAGCATTTAAAAAACCTTTGAAATTCACTGAAAAAACCATAGGTTTTAGGGACAGTTATAGTTATTTGGACATTGCACTCGTACAAAACCCGTGAAATTCCCCGTTATAGTTAGTCCAGCTAACTATAACTCGCGCCCCGCAATGCACTGCTGATGACGTCACATATTACATCACTCATGACATGGTCAGTGACATCACTGATGACATCACTGATGACATCTCAAATGACATCACTGATGACATCATCCACGTGATAATTTCATGCATCTTCTCACACCCTAATATAACCTTTGATACACCCACTCTAAATTACAGACTGCCATTCACAAAACCATAGACACTCCAACACCAATAACTACATACCCACTCACTGATTCTTAGGTCTACGCACACATCCACTCACTCACCCGTACAGTCACTCATACTTACGGTCACTCAGTACAGGACTATCATATGCACTCATACTCCTATATAGACACTCAAACACCGCCACTCATCCATAGAGGTACTCCCACACCTAGTCAGTCATGCAAATAATTAAACACACTACCATTTACTCACCTATACAGTTATACACACACCAGCTCACTTACTCATACAAATACTAGCACATTCTTACGCTCTTATACAATCACTGATACAAGCACACACTCATCCATACAGCCACTATCACAATCACTCACTCTTGCTTATAGCTATTTATATACTCCAACACACATATATACTGCCTTTCACATATGTAGTTACTCACACATGTACCACTGGGACATACATTCACTCACTAACACACTCTTACACACACTTACCCACCCATACAGTCTATCACAGATGCACTGTTTAAACCATCCACCCAGTGAATCACCCACTCACACATCTATGCACAGAGTCGCACACACCCCTCCCACACAAACACTCAGGCACCCATACAGATACTCACACAAGCATTCAATAACTCATATAGACACTCATGTAGCTATTCACAAACACATGCAGCCACTTACACAGCAACAGACAGACGGATACAGACATTCACCCAGTTTAGTCACTAACCCATGCATTCAGTAAGATACGTTAAATCACTCAGTTATAGAGTCAGTCACGCACCTACTAAATCATCCATACAGACACTTACACACCCACTCATTCTTCAATACGTCTTTTCCTATATATATATTAAAAATATTTAAACTTTACAGAAACACAAAGTCACTGGATGATGTCATCAGTGATGTCATCAGTGATGTCATCAGTGATGTCATTTGAGATGTCATCAGTGATGTCATCAGTGATGTCACTGACCATGTCATGAGTGATGTAATATGTGACGTCATCAGCAGTGCATTGCGGGGGCGCGAGTTATAGTTAGCTGGACTAACTATAACGGGGGAATTTCACGAGTTTTGTACGAGTGCAATGTCCAAATAACTATAACTGTCCCTAAAACCTATGGTTTTTTCAGTGAATTTCAAAGGTTTTTTAAATGCTAATTTGTAACTATAACGTCCCTGAAACCTATGGTTTTTTCAGTGAATATATATATATATACATATATATATATATATATAACATTCTTAAACTTTTTAGAAACACTCACACTCACAGGATGATGTCATCAGTGATGTCATCAGTGATGTAATTTGAGATGGTATCAGTGATGTCACTGACTATGTCATGAGTGATGCAATATGTGATGTCATCAGCAGTGCATTGCGGGGGGGTGAGTTATAGTTAGCTAAGCTAACTATAATGGCTGAATTTCTCTAGTTTTGTACTAGTGAAATGTCAGCCTATCTATAACGTCCCTGAAACCTGTGGTTTTTCAGTGAATATATATATATATATATATATATGTATATATATATATATATATATATATATATATTACTGTTGGAAAATGGGTTTCTTTGCAGATGCCCCCAACTTTTGCCCCAATTTAGACTGCTAGATGCTGGTTTTTGACTCTGATAGTGCACTGGGACTTGCTAACCAGGCTCCAATGCACGTGCTCTTTTCCCTAAAAGTGATGTGAATTGGTACACCCAATTGGCAAGCTATGTTACACCCTTATAAGTCCCAAGTACTTGGTACCAGTGGTACCTAGGGCAAGGGTGGTAAAGGGGTCACCAGGGCAACAGTACTCCAGTAAGCCACCCTTATGACCCAAATAAAAGTGTTTATGCAGGTCTGCCATTGCAGCCCTGCACGAGCAGGTTGTCTGCTCGAGAGTGACTATGCACACACCATGTGCTGCAGAGCCACACTACAGCCTTAATATAAGTAAGTCACTCTTAAAGTTGTCCTCCTAAGCCCAGGAGGTAGAGGGCATTATATTAACGGTGTGGATATATGTTTGTATACATATATATCCCTAAAGTAACCCTGCAAAGCAAGGTTTTACTGTAAGTGACCGGTGGCCCATAGAGTAACGTGGGCTGTCTACTGAGGAAACTCAAGATAGCCAGCTTCATTATGGAATGACCGAATTGTGTGGTGTTTGATGTCAAACACTGTGCTTTTTCACCCCCAACATGATTCCCATGTAGAGGGTGAGCTGGCATGCACACAGGTCACCTGTGTTTTCCCCCATTGACTTCAATGGGACCAGTTGAAAGATTCACTACATTTATTTTTTAACACTTTAAAAATTCACAACTCCGGTTTTATGTATGATACAAAGTTCATTTTGGTGTCTATATGTATATAAAAATAAGCTCTAATTTTATAAATTGTTGTCAGAATTTTTACGAGTTGTCTAAATTACTTATGCACCATAATGGTACTGTAAAATACTTAACACATGTTCTTCCAGTAATGCCTAACTGCTCTTTGTTACACTACCAGGACTGAGCCCAGGATGATCTCTGTGTATTGTGAGAATATTGTATGGTAAGGCCTCCCAGCTATACCACCTAATATTCCACCTTGCAACATTGGTGCCCAACGGTATGGATCCTGAACCTATGTTTTGTAGTACCACTGTCATAGCTTAATTGTGCATGAGAAATCCTCAAATGACTTTAGCATCAGAAGTATTTTGAAAGAGTTTTTTCAGAATTTTCTAAAAAATAAGATTTAATTGTAATTTGTTAGGGCCCTGTGTTAAATCCCTGTTCCAATTACGTTAAACGTGGTTTAATAAGTCAGGATAAAGGTTTAAAAAGCTGTGTAGTGCATAATGGAGCATGTCCTGATCCTCGATCAGCCAATTCTCTTATTATTTGAAGGCATTATGCAAACTTAGAGGCTTTAGCTTTAGAGCAACCTCTAAGAGAGAGGACCTGGAACAGGCCCTCAGAAAACCTAGATAGCAATGACCACTCCTCTGTTGGTCACACAGCAAAAGAGGATGAGGAGTTGGTCACAGCCCAAACGGATGAAGGGGAAAGTAGTGACAATCACAATTGTGCACATTTTCCTAGATCCTCTTCACCAGTAGAAAGTGTTAGAGGTCACTCTAGAATGCCCTCCACTGATAGTATGGTAGGAAACTTCCATGACCAGCTTGATGAACTTTACTTGGAGGTGGAAAGACTAGAACTGTAACAGAGGAGGCTAGCCCTAGAGGAAAAGAGGGTTAAATGGGGCCAAGTCCCCAAGGATGGTGGCAGCAACAAAGGTAAAGCCTGGTCTTTTGACCCTAAGGTACCCAAAGAGATTGTCCCAAAGTTTAGTGATGGAGAGGACATAATCAAGTGGTTTGTAGCTTTTGAGAGAGCTTGCAGCATGAAGACAGTATGTCGCCAGCACTGGGGCTCTCTACTTTGGGAGTTATTTTCAGTGAAGGGCAGAGATAGACTTCTGACCCTTGATGAGAGTGTGGCTGAGTCCTATTCACACATGGAGACAGTGATTGAGGGGTTTGGACTCACCACAGATGAGTATCGAATAAAGTTCAGAGACACCCAAAAGAGGCAGGACCCAACGTGGGTTGACTTTGTTGACTCCTCAGTCCAAGCACTGGATTGCTGGATAGTAGGTAATAATGTGGACACTTATGAGGGCTGTATAATTTGATTACGAAGGAACACATTTTGAGTAAGTGTACCACAGAGCTATTGAAACAGCATCTGGTAGATTCTGATTTGACTTCCCCAACCTTTTCGGGGAAGAGAGCAGATAAGTGGGTACGATCAATAGTACACAAGAAGTTCCAGTGGGGTGACTCCAAACGGGGGGTGGGGAGTGGACCACAAAAGATAAAGGAGGGAGGTGGTAAGCCCACCAAAGACACTCCCTCAAGACCCCAGAGCCCTAAAAAGGAGGAGAGTAAATCCCACCCCAACTCTGACAAGCAGAGACAGGGGGACCCAGGGCTTGAATATTATCTGGATAATAGGTTGTGCTTTAACAGCAAGCAGTCAGGTCAAACAGAGGTGACTCTGACTGTTTCAAAAAGACGGTGGGTATCACTGGGCTGTCCAGTATAGACATAGGGGAGGACTGCTCAGACGAGGAAGGCATTAAGCTGGGATCCCTGAGGGTGGGAGGAGGCACTTCCACTCGATTCAGGTAAAAAGGATCCCTGCCATTGGCCTGAGAGACACAGGTGCCAGTCACACCACAGTGGTGGACCAGTTGGTGAACCCAGATTAGAATGTGAAGTGAGAAATCAAGAAAAGGAGGGTAGCCTCTGGGAAGGTTTCACTTAAGCCTGTAGCCATAAGTATTCAGACAAAATATTGATGTACAAGAATATCGGGTCAAAAATATCATGACATCGAAATATCAATGTCAAGAATATCGATGTCAAGAATATCGTTGTCAAGAATATCGATTTGAAGGTAAGTTGTATCAATTTTTAAAATATTAAAGTCATTAATATTGTTTGCAAAAATATAGTTGTTTAAAATATCTTTTTTAAATTATTTTTATGTATTTTAGTTTATATTTTTACATGTATATGATGTAATTTTTTGTATAAATAAAGTTTTTAGCAGTTATTATATTTAATTGAATTTAATTTTGTGTTGTTTAGTTCCGTAGTGGGTTGTGGGTTTTATAGGGGTATAGGGTGGGAAGTAATTTAATTATAACAAATATATGATTATTTGTTATTTATAAAAAAATATTAATATTTAATTATGTTAATTGTGTTATTAAATATCTTTTTAAGTACATTTTATGTGCGAGGTTGTGGGGTTTATAGTGGTAAATGGTGGGAAACATTTTATTTTTAATTAATTATTAATTAATTGTTGATTAATATTAATAAATGAACTGAAAATGAAATATGTTAATTGTGTAATTCTTTTTTTCTGGTGCGGTTTGTGAGGTTATAGGGGTAAAGGTTTGGAAGATATTTATTTTTAATTAAATAATATTTTTTTGTAAATTATTATTAATTAATTAAATAATAATTGATTATGTTAAATTGTTTAACTAATTTCTTTGGGCTGTGGGGTTATAGGGGTAATGGGTGGAAATTAATTTATTTTTAATTAATTAATAATTATAAATTAATTAATTAATTGATAATTAATCATGTTTAATTGTTGAATTAAACTATTTAAGGAGTGGGTTGTGGGATTTATAGGGGTACAGGTTGGGAAGTAAATTACTTTTAATTAATCAATAATTAGTTGTTAAATACTATAAATAATTTAATTGACAATTAATTGTTTTAATTATGCAATTCCTTTTTTTTTAGTTTGATTTTAGGTGTGGGTTATGGGGTTTATAGGGGTAAAGGGTGGGAAGTTATATAATTTTAATGAATTTATATTCAGCTTTTGATAAATATTATTTGTTTAATTGATAATACATCATGGTTATTGTGTTATTAAGTAATTTGTTTTAGGTTGTATATGTGGGCTGTGGGTTTTGTAGGGGTATGGGGTGGGAAGTCAATTAATTTAAAGTAAATATATATTTTTTAATTATTATTAATTAATAATTTGATAATTAATTTTGTTAATTGTGTAATTATTTTTTGATACATTTTCTGAGTGCGTTATGTGTTTTGTAGGGGTATATTGTGGGAAGCACATTAATTATAATAAATTACTAATTAATATTGAATTAATGATATTTGGTTTGATGTTAAATATTTGTAATAATAGTGTAAATATTTTTTTAAGTACATTGTTTGGTGCAGGTTGAGAGTTTCGTGAGGTTGTATGGTGGCAAGTAAGTAAATTAAATTTATGTAATAATTCTTATTTGTTAAAAAAAAATTTTTTTTTAATAAAAACAATTATTTGTATTAATTCACATTCTCTCACAGAGACAGTGACTGGCGCCAGCAGTGACCCTGCTGTTGTGGTCCTGCATCCTGAAGTTGGAGTCACCGAGTGTGTGGAAAAGCATCTTTGGCACGACCTGCCATTGTGATTGACAGCTGCCAGCTACCTATGCACCCGGAGCCGCTTAGCAAGGTAGAAGAAATCCAATGTTGAACCCAGGTCCAAGGACAACAAAGGCCTCTACTTTCTTTTGGTAGAGTGGAACTCCATCTCCAAGTGTGGGTTTTTCAAGTGCTGCAAGTTTGATATCTCCTGCGGATTCCGTCCAGTACCAAGGACAGCCAAGTCACCTCTGCACCCGGACTCTCTGGGCAAGGTAACAAAGTAACGACTTTTAGAACTTAGTCTAGGAACCCGCATGACCTTATCCACAAGAGTGTTCATTGGAACTCACTCTGCAAGTGACCAAGGGTCACCTGTGTTCCCCCAATTGACTTCAATGGGACAAGTTTGAAAGATTCACTGCATTTATTTTTGAATACTTTAAAAATGCACAACTCCGGTTGTATGTATGGTACAAAGCTTGTTTTGGTGTCTATATTTATATAATAATAAGTTCCATTTTTATAAATTGGCGTAAGATTTCTTTCGAGTTGTTTCAATTTCTTTTGCACCAAAATGGTACTGTAAAATGCTTAACACATGGTCCTTCAGTAATGCCTGACTGCTCTTTGCATACTACCAGGACTGAGCAAAGGATCATCTCAGTGTATTGTGAGAATATTGTATGGCAAGGCTTCCCAGCCATACCACCTAATATTACAACTTGCATCAACTACCTACTGGCGGTTGCCACTAGGTAGTTATAGTTAGGACCTCTTTTGGTTCTTTCTGGACTGATCTTGCTTCTTCCTGCACCTCTCTTGCCTCTTTCTGCACCTCTCTTGCCTTTTTTTGCACTTCTCTTGCCTCTTTCTTCACTTCTGTTGCTTCTTTCTGCACTTCTTTTGCTTCTTTCTGCACCTCTCTTGCTTCATTCTGCACCCTGTTGCCTCTTTCTGCACTCGTCTTCCCTCTTTCTGCACCTCTCTTGCCTCTTTCTGTGCCCCTCTTCGCTCTTTCTGCATGTCTCTTGCTTCTTTCTGTACTTCTCTTGCTTCTTTCTGCAACTCTCTTTCTTTATTCTGCACCTCACTTGCCTCTTTCTGCACTTCTCTTGCCTATTTCTGCACTTCTCTTGCCTGTTTCTGCACCTCTGTTGCCTCTTTCGGAACCTCTGTTGCCTCTTTCTGTACCTCACTTGCTTCTTTCTGCACCCCACTTGCCTCTTTCTGCACCCCTCTTTCTTTCTGCATCCCTCTTGCCTCTTTCTGCACCCCTCTTCCCTCTTTCTGCACCCCTCTTCCCTCTTTCTGCACCCCTCTTGCCTCTTTCTGCACCTCACTTGCCTCTTTCTGCACTTCTCTTGCTTCTTTCTACACCTCTGTTGCTTCTTTCAGCAATTCTCTTGCCTGTTTCTGCACTTTTCTTGCCTGTTTCTGCACCTCTGTTGCCTCTTTCTGTACCTCACTTACTTCTTTCTGCACCCCTCTTGCCTTTATCTGCACCCCTATTCCCTCTTTCTGCATCTCTCTTGCCTCTTTCTGAACCCCAGTTCCCTCTTTCTATACCTCTCCTGCCTGTTTCTGCACCTCTTTTGCCTCTTTCTGCACCTCTGTTGCTTCTTTCTGCACTTCTCTTACCTCTTTCTGCACCCCTCTTGCCTCTTTCTACACCTCTGTTGCTTTTTTCTGTACTTCTCTTGCTTCTTTCTGCACCTCCCTTGCTTCTTTCTGCACCCTTCTTCCCTTTTCTGGACATCTTTTCCCCTTTCTGCACCTCTCTTGCCTCTTACTGCACCTCTGTTGCTTCTTTCTGCACTTCTCTTCCCCCTTTCTTCACCCCTCTTGCCTCTTTCTGCACCCCTCTTTCCTCTTTCTGCACCTCTCTTGCCTCTTTCTGCACCCCTGTTCCCTCTTTCTGCACCTTTCCTGCCTGTTTCTGCTCCTCTCTTGCCTCTTTCTGTACCTCTGTTGCTTCTTTCTGCACTTCTCTTGCCTCTTTCTGCACACTTTGAGCCTCTTTCAGCACCTCTGTTGCTTCTTTCTGCACTTCTCTTGCCTCTTTCTGCACACTTTGAGACTCTTTCTGTACCTCTGTTGCTTCTTTCTGCACTTCTCTTGCCTCTTTGTGCACCTCTCCTACATTTTTCTGTACCCCTCTTGCCTCTTTCTGCACCCCTCTTCCCTCTTTCTGTACCTCTCTTGCCTTTTTCTGCACCTCTTTTGCTTCGTTCTGCATCTCTGTTGCTTCTTTCTGCACTTCTATTGTTTCTTTTTGCACCTCCTTTGCTTCTTTCTGCACCCCTCTTGCCTATTTCTGCACCCTTCATCCATCTTTGAGCGCCTCTCTTGCCTCTTTCTGCACCTTTCTTGCCTTTTTCTGCAGTTCTCTTGCCGCTTTCTGCACCTCTTTTGCTTCTTTCTGCACTTCTCTTTACTCTTTATGCACCCCTCTTGCCTCTTTATGCACCTCTGTTGGTTCTTTCTGCACTGATCTTGCTTCTTTCTGCACCTCTCTTGCCTCTTTATGCACCTCTCTTGCCTTTTTTGCAGTTCTCATGACTCTTTCTTCACCTCTCTTGTTTCGTTCTGCACCCTTGTTGCCTCTTTCTGCACTTGTCTTCCCTCTTTCTGCACCTCTCTTGCCTCTTTCTACACCCTTCTTGCCTCTTTCTGCATGTCTCTTGCTTCTTTCTGCACTTCTCTTGCTTCTTTCTGCACCCCTCTTGCCTCTTTCTACACCTCTGTTGCTTTTTTCTGTACTTCTCTTGCTTCTTTCTACACCTCTGTTGCTTCTTTCAGCAATTTTCTTCCCTTTTTCTGTACTTCTCTTGCTTCTTTCTGCACCTCCCTTGCTTCTTTCTGCACCCTTCTTCCCTTTTCTGGACATCTTTTCCCCTTTCTGCACCTCTCTTGCCTCTTACTGCACCTCTGTTGCTTCTTTCTGCACTTCTCTTCCCCCTTTCTTCACCCCTCTTGCCTCTTTCTGCACCCCTCTTTCCTCTTTCTGCACCTCTCTTGCCTCTTTCTGCACCCCTGTTCCCTCTTTCTGCACCTTTCCTGCCTGTTTCTGCTCCTCTCTTGCCTCTTTCTGTACCTCTGTTGCTTCTTTCTGCACTTCTCTTGCCTCTTTCTGCACACTTTGAGCCTCTTTCAGCACCTCTGTTGCTTCTTTCTGCACTTCTCTTGCCTCTTTCTGCACACTTTGAGACTCTTTCTGTACCTCTGTTGCTTCTTTCTGCACTTCTCTTGCCTCTTTGTGCACCTCTCCTACATCTTTCTGTACCCCTCTTGCCTCTTTCTGCACCCCTCTTCCCTCTTTCTGTACCTCTCTTGCCTTTTTCTGCACCTCTTTTGCTTCGTTCTGCATCTCTGTTGCTTCTTTCTGCACTTCTATTGTTTCTTTTGCACCTCCTTTGCTTCTTTCTGCACCCTCTTGCCTATTTCTGCACCCTTCATCCATCTTTGAGCGCCTCTCTTGCCTCTTTCTGCACCTTTCTTGCCTTTTTCTGCAGTTCTCTTGCCGCTTTCTGCACCTCTTTTGCTTCTTTCTGCACTTCTCTTTACTCTTTATGCACCCCTCTTGCCTCTTTATGCACCTCTGTTGGTTCTTTCTGCACTGATCTTGCTTCTTTCTGCACCTCTCTTGCCTCTTTATGCACCTCTCTTGCCTTTTTTTGCACTTCTCTTGCCTCTTTCTTCACCTCTCTTGTTTCGTTCTGCACCCTTGTTGCCTCTTTCTGCACTTGTCTTCCCTCTTTCTGCACCTCTCTTGCCTCTTTCTACACCCTTCTTGCCTCTTTCTGCATGTCTCTTGCTTCTTTCTGCACTTCTCTTGCTTCTTTCTGCAACTCTCTTGCTTTATTCAGCACCTCACTTGCCTCTTTCTGCACTTCTCTTGCTTCTTTCTACACCTCTGTTGCTTCTTTCAGCAATTTTCTTCCCTTTTTCTGTACTTCTCTTGCCTGTTTCTGCACCTCTGTTGCCTCTTTCTGAACCTCTGTTGCCTCTTTCTGTACCTCACTTGCTTCTTTCTGCACCCCACTTGCCTCTTTCTGTACCCCTCTTCCCTCTTCCTTTCTGCATTTCTCTTGCCTCTTTCTGCACCCCTCTTCTCTCTTTCTGCACCCCTCTTACCTCTTTCTGCATCTCACTTGCCTCTTTATGCACTTTTCTTGCTTCTTTCTACACCCCTGTTGCTTCTTTTAGCAATTCTCTTGCCTCTTTCTGCACTTTTCCTGCCTGTTTCTGCACCTCTCTTGCTTCTTTCTGAACCTCTGTTGCCTCTTGCTGTACCTCACTTGCTTCTTTCTGCACCCCTCTTGCCTCTTTCTGCACCCCTATTCCCTCTTTCTGCATCTCTCTTGCCTCTTTCTGTACTCCAGTTCCCTCTTTCTGCACCTCTCCTGCCTGTTTCTGCACCTCTCTTGCCTCTTTCTGCACCTCTGTTGCTTCTTTCTGCACTTCTCTTACCTCTTTCTGCACCCCTCTTGCCTCTTTCTGCACCTCCGTTGCTTTTTTCTGTACTTCTCTTGCTTCTTTCTGCACCTCCCTCGCTTCTTTCTGCACCCTTCTTCCCTTTACTGAACATCTTTTGCCCCTTTCTGCATATCTCTTGCCTTGTTCTGCACCTCTGTTGCTTCTTTCTGCACTTCTCTTCCCTCTTTCTTCACCCCTCTTGCCTCTTTCTGCACCCTTCTTTCCTCTTTCTGCACCTCTCTTATCTCTTTCTGCACCCCTGTTCCCTCTTTCTGCACCTTTCCTGCCTGTGTCTGCCCCTCTCTTGCCTCTTTCTGTACCTCTGTTGCTTCTTTCTGCACTTTTCTTGCCTATTTCTGCACCCTTTGCTCCCCTTTCAGCACCTCTGTTGCTTCTTTCTGCACTTCTCTTCCTTCTTTCTGCACCCTTGCTGCCTCTTTCTGTACCACTCTTACCTCTTTGTGTACCTCTCCTACCTCTTACTGCACCCCTCTTGCTTCTTTCTGTACCCCTCTTCCTTCTTTCTATACCTCTCTTGCCTCTTTCTGCACCTCTGTTGGTTCTTTCTGCACTGCTCTTGCTTCTTTTTGCACCTCTGTTGCAAATTTCTGCATCCCTCTTGCCTCTTTCTGTACCCCTCTTCCCTCTTTCTGCACATCTGTTCCCTCTTTCTGCACCCCTTTTGCTGTTTCTGGAACTCTCCTGCCTCTTTCTGCAGTTCTCTTGCCTCCTTCTGTACCTCACTTGCCTCTTTCTGCACAGCTATTGCCTCTTTCTGCACCTCTCTTGCCTCTTTCTGCACATCTCTTGGTTCTTTCTGCACTGCTCTTGACTCTTTCTGCACCCCTCTTGCCTCTTTCTGTACCTATTTTGCTTCTTTCTGCACTTCTCACTCCTCTTTCGGCACCCCTCTTGCCTCTTTCAGCACCTCTGTTGCTTCTTTCTGCACTTCTCTTCCTTCTTTCTGCACCCCCTCATGCCTCTTTCTGCACCCTTCTTCGCTTTTCCTGCATGTCTCTTGGTTCTTTCTGCACTGCTCTTGCCTCTTTCTGCACACCTCTTGCCTCCTTCTGTACCTCTGTTGTTTCTTATTGCACTGCTCTTGCTTCTCTCTGCACCTCTCTTGCAAATTTCTACACCCTCTTGCCTCTTTCTGCACCCCTCTTGCCTCCTTCTGCACCTCTGTTGGCTCTTTCTGCACTGCTCTTACCTCTTTCTGCACCTCTCTTACCTCTTTCTGCACACACAGGGCTACTTTTATACTGACCTCAGGCTCAGAAGTGCACACATGCAAGTGCAGAAAAGGGCTGCTGCCCTCTAAAATGCCATGCCCTATAATATGCTAGGGACTTAGAGGTAGTTTTAATCTCCCTGCCCTATTATGTACTAGGGCCTTACAGGGGAGGTCATGCCAATCACAGGAGTACCCCAACCCATAGTGTACCCTAGTGTATGTAGGTGTTTTCACTGTATTCTAAGTGTCTTTTAGCATAGCACTGGCTCCGGGCCTGGTTAGGCAGAGCCCAGGGTCAGTCAGAGTCAGTTACCACCAGTACCAGTCATCAAAAAGTTGGGGGGTGCCCAGGGCACAGGATGACTTTGCAACAAGGCCTCTTTCTGCACCACTGTTGGTTCTTTCTGCATATCTCTTGCTTCTTTCTGCACCTTTTTTCCTCTTTCTGGACTTCAGTTGCCTCATTCTGCATTTCTCTTGCTTCTTTCTGCACCTTTCTTCCTCTTTCTGCACATGTCCTACCTCTGTAGGCATAGTTAGAAATTAGCATTTAATAAACCTTAGAAATTCACTGAAAAAAACCATAGATGTTATAGTTAGAAATTAGCATTTAAAAAACCATAGAAATTCACTGAAAAAACCACAGGTTTCAGGGACGTTATAGTTAGTTGGACATTTCACTCGTACAAAACCAGAGAAATTCAGCCGTTATAGTTAGTTGAGCTAAGTATAACTTGCGCCCCCGCAATTCACTGCTGATGATATCACATATTACATCACTCATGACATGCCTGACGCGTTTCGGAGCAAGCCTGCTCCTTAATCATAGGCTGTTGCTGAGATTGCGCAGACTTTCCTAAACACACCTTTTGAATTGCTGATGACATCATTTCCCTCTCAGCGTCTTGCAGGTGAGTATAATTACTAAAGCATGCTGGGACTCGTAGTGTTTGGTAATCCATTCTTCCCCTTTGGTGGGTTCTGCTGCAAAGTCAGTATAATTTAATCCATATTTTTCAGCCCTCCAGTGGGCTTTTTGGACACAATGGGAACATATATATATATATATATATATATAACATTCTTAAACTTTTTAGAAACACTCACACTCACAGGATGATGTCATCAGTGATGTCATCAGTGATGTAATTTGAGATGGCATCAGTGATGTCATCAGTGATGTCACTGACCATGTCATGAGTCATGTAATATGTGACGTCATCAGCAGTGGATTGCGGGGGTGCGAGTTATAGTTAGCTCAGCCTTTCTATAACGGATGAAATTCTCTAGTTTTGTACAAGTGAAATGTCAGCCTAACTATAACGTCCCTGAAACCTGTGGTTTTTCAGTGAATATATATATATATATATATATATATATATATATATATATATTACTGTTGGAAAATGGGTTTCTTTGCAGATGCCCCCACTTTTGCCCCAATTTAGACTGCTAGATGCTGGTTTTTGACTCTGATAGTGCACTGGGACTTGCTAACCAGGCTCCAATGCACGTGCTCTTTTCCCTAAAAGTGATGTGAATTGGTACACCCAATTGGCAAGCTATGTTACACCCTTATAAGTCCCAAGTATTTGGTACCAGTGGTACCTAGGGCAAGGGTGGTAAAGGGGTCACCAGGGCAACAGCACTCCAGTAAGCCACCCTTATGACCCAAATAAAAGTGTGTATGCAGATCTGCCATTGCAGCCCTGCACGAGCAGCCTGTCTGCTCTAGAGTGACTATGTACACAGCATGTGCTGCAGAGCCACACTACAGCCTTAATATAAGTAAGTCACTCTTAAAGTTGTCCTCCTAAGCCCAGGAGGTAGAGGGCATTATATTAACGGTGTCGATATATGTTTGTATACATATATATCTCTAAAGTATCCCTGCAAAGCAAGGTTTTACTGTAAGTGACCGGTGGCCCATAGAGTAACGTGGGCTGGCTACTGAGAAAACTCAAGATAGCCAGCTTCATTATGGAATGACCGAATTGTGTGGTGTTTGATGTCAAACACCGTGCTTTTTCACCCCCAACATGATTCCCATGTCGAGGGTGAGCTGGCATGCACACAGGTCACCTGTGTTTTCCCCCATTGACTTCAATGGGACCAGTTGAAAGATTCACTACATTTATTTTTTAACACTTTAAAAATTCACAACTCCGGTTTTATGTATGATACAAAGTTCATTTTGGTGTCTATATGTATATAAAAATAAGCTCTATTTTTATAAATTGTTGTCAGATTTCTTTTGAGTTGTCTAAATTACTTATGCACCATAATGGTACTGTAAAATACTTAACACATGTTCTTCCAGTAATGCCTAACTGCTCTTTGTTACACTACCAGGACTGAGCCCAGGATGATCTCTGTGTATTCTGAGAATATTGTATGGTAAGGCCTCCTAGCTATGCCACCTAATATTCCACCTTGCAACATTGGTGTTCAACGGTATGGATCCTGAACCTATGTTTTGTAGTACCACTGTCATAGCTTAATTGTGCATGAGAAATCCTCAACTGACTTTAGCATCAAAAGTATTTCGAAAGAGTTTTTTCAGAATTTTCTAAAAAATAAGATTTAATTGTAATTTGTTAGGGCCCTGTGTTAAATCCCTGTTCCAATTACGTTAAACGTGGTTTAATAAGTCAGGATAAAGGTTTAAAAGCTGTGTAGTGCATAATGGAGCATGTCCTGATCCTCGATCAGCCCATTCTCTTATTATTTGAAGGCAATATGCAAACTTAGAGGCATTAGCTTTAGAGCAACCTCTAAGAGAGAGGATCTGGAACAGGCCCTCAGAAAACCTAGATAGCAATGACCACTCCTCTGTTGGTCACACAGCAGAACAGGATGAGGAGTTGGTCACAGCCCAAACTGATGAAGGGGAAAGTAGTGACAACCACAATTGTGCACATTTTCCTAGATCCTCTTCACCAGTAGAAAGTGATAGAGGTCACTCTAGAATGCCCTCCACTGGTAAGATGGTAGGAAACTTCCATGACCAGCTTGATGAACTTTCCTTGGAGGTGGAAAGACTAGAACTGTAACAGAGGAGGCTAGCCCTAGAGGAAAAGAGGGTTAAATGGGGCCAAGTCCCCAAGGATGGTGGCAGCAACAAAGGTAAAGTCTGTTTTTTTTACCCTAAGGTACCCAAAGAGATTGTCCCAAAATTTAGTGATGGAGATGACATAATCAAGTGGTTTGTAGCTTTTGAGAGAGCTTGCAGCATGAAGACGGTAGGTCGCCAGCACTGGGGCTCTCAACTTTGGGAGTTATTTTCAGTGAAGGGCAGAGATAGACTTCTGACCCTTGATGAGAGTGTGGCTGAGTCCTATTCACACATGGAGACAGTGATTGAGGGGTTTGGACTCACCACTGATGAGTATCAAATAAAGTTCAGAGACACCCAAAAGAGGCAGGACCCAATGTGGATTGACTTTGTTGACTCCTCAGTCCAAGCACTGGATGGCTGGATAGTAGGTAATAATGTGGACACTTATGATGGGCTGTATAATTTGATTACAAAGGAGCACATTTTGAGTAAGTGGACCACAGAGTTATTGAAACAGCATCTGGTAGATTCTGATTTGACTTCCCCAACCTTTTTGGGGAAGAGAGCAGATAAGTGGGTATGATCAATAGTACACAAGAAGTTCCAGTGGGGTGACTCCAAACGGGGGGCGGGGGGTAGGCCACAAAAGACAAAGGAGGGAGGTGGTAAGCCCACCAAAGAGACTCCCTCAGGACCCCAGAGCCCTAAAAAGGAGGAGAGTAAATCCCACCCCTACTCTGACAAGCAGAGACAGGGGGACCCAGGGCTTGAATATCATCTGGATAGCAGGTTGTGCTTTAACAGCAAGCAGTCAGGACAAACAGAGGTGACTCAGACTGTTTCAAAAAGACGGTGCGTATCACTGGGCTGTCCAGTATAGACATAGGGGAGGACTGCTCAGATGAGGAAGGCATTAAGCTGGGAAACAGGACCAGATAATCAGCCGGTGATCCCTGAGGGTGGGAGTAGGCACTTCCACTCGATTCCGGTAAATAGGATCCCTGCCATTGGCCCGAGAGACACATGTGCCAGTCACACCACAGTGGTGGACCGGTTGGTGAACCCAGATCAGAATGTGAAGTGAGAAATCAAGAAAATAAGGGTAGCCTCTGGGAAGGTTTCACTTAAGCCTGTAGCCATAGGTATTCAGACAAAATATTGATGTACAAGAATATCGGGTCAAAAATATCATGACATCGAAATATCAATGTCAAGAATATCGATGTCAAGAATATCGATTTGAAGGTAAGTAGTATCAATTTTCAAAATATCAAAGTCCTTAATATTGTTTGCAAAAATATAGTTGTTTAAAATATCTTTTTTTAAATTATTTTTATGTATTATAGTTTATATTTTACATGTATATGATGTAATTTTTTGTATAATCATTGTTTATGCTTTTTTGTATATATTTAATCTTTTAGCAGTTAATATATTTAATTGCATTTAATTTTGTGTTTAGTTCCATAGCGGGTTGTGGGTTTTATAGGGGTATAGGGTGGGAAGTAATTTAATTATAACACATTTATGATTATTTGCTATTTATAAAAAACAAGTATTAATATTTAATTATGTTAATTGTGTTATTAAATATCTTTTTAAGTACATTTTATGTGCGGGTTGTGGGGTTTATAGTGGTAAATGGTGGGAAACATTTTATTTTTAATTACGTATTAATTAATTGTTGATTAATATTAATTAGATGAACTGAAAATGAAATATGTTAATTGTGTAATTCTTTTTTTCTGGTGTGGTTTGTGAGGTTATAGGGGTAAAGGTTTGGAAGTAATTTATTTTTAATTAAATAATATGTTTTTTGTAAATTATTATTAATTAATTAAATTATAATTGATTTTGTTAAATTGTTTAACTAATTTCTTTGGGCTGTGGGGTTATAGAGGTAATGGGTGGAAAGTAATTTATTTTTAATTAATTAATAATTATTTAGGGGCCCATTACGATACCCGGCGTAAATAAATCCGCCAGGCATGGAAGCGGCAAAAATCCGCCCGCACACACCGTCTGAACACCGACCACGCCATTACGATTACACAAACCGAAAACCGCCATCGGCGGAAAAATCACACAAAATACCGCCCGCCATCGTCCGAGTCGGAGTCAAACCGCCCGTCACGGACGGAAACACGCACGACAACACAAAACCGCCCGCCCTCACGGCCGACACACCGCACGTGAAATTACGATCGCACCGCCATGAGCGCGGGAAAACTACAAATATACCGCCCGCCAGCGCAAACTACGCCGATGAGAATCGACACGGCAGAAGCCATGGCGCCCACGTGCCTGCACAGAAACCATCCGCTCACAAAACCAATAGCACACAACATGGCCAACAAGTCCACACAGCAAGGCACGCACAAATACACAAGCACAGTACACATCCCGAAAACACCCCCGGACAAACAAAAACTACAAAGGCCAGAACCCCAGACACAACACACCTGAAAACAACAGACCATGAGGACACACCCACATAGGTAAGTACAAAAGCAGCACTCCCACAGACCACAACCCCTTGCAACATTGCAAACCAGAGAGGAGAGGAGAGGACACAGTGACACAGCAAGGACAGCAGCACACCACAGAAACGCACACATCACAACCACCACCACCACCACCACCACCAAACACCGGCACCACAAACCCCCTGCACATTACACAACACACACCGCACCAGCACCACAAACACCATGGCACCACAAAGAATGCCCAAGTTCACGCCCATTGAGCTGACGGTCATGGTCGACGAGATCATCAAGGTGCACCCACAAATCTATGGGAACATGGTCCAACACACACCACTAGCCACCAGAAACAGAATGTGGAACCGGATCGTAGACCAGGTCAATGCAGTCGGGACCCTGCCCAGGAACAGAGTCGAAATTAACAAACGGTGGAATGACGTCAAGAGCCTGGTCAAGAAGAAGGAGGGCAAAAACAGAGAGCTGGCTGCCGTCACTGGCGGAGGGAATCCCGCGCTCTTCAAGACCTTCAAAGCGTGGGAGGAGAAGGTGCGAGTCATCATACATCCCGAGATCCTCGCCGGATTAGCAGGGGGAGTGGAGGCTGGTAAGTACAAACTAATGTATACCAGCACACCGCTATGTACTCACATGCACTACCACCATGCCACAGCTCCCAGGGACAAACACCCCCATGTCCAGCACACAATACACGACACACACATGCAACAGACACCACCACACACAGCCCAAACAGAACAACTGTAAGATGCGTGGGGACATGTGTACATTCAGCCAGCCACGTAACCACCAACAGGTCCCCAAATATGCCAGAAGCGCCACAACGAGCACCCACCACACCCATGTGTCCGCCACAGCTGTAACAGGTAAGTGGCAGGAACACAAAGTGCAGTGGGTGGGACGGTGGACAGCCCAAGTACAACACACACCAGGCCCCTAGTCCCACAGCACAGCAAGGAGGAGCATCCCCCACACCCCACAGCCACGTGTCAGCCACCGCAGTGCACAACGACAGCCGAAAGGCAGACATCACGGTCCACAGCAATCGGTGTCAGTGGGTGTCCAGCCACCCCCACGACCCACAACACCCCCCCACCCCCACAGACCTGCAACATGGAGCACCCCCGCTTAGAGCCATGTGGCATCCAGTACAGTGCACGCACGAACAACCTGCAGGTGGGAAACTGGACAGGGCTGGATTACTGGAGGCATGAGGACCGGCACACGACCAACACATGGGACATGTCACGTAGCAGACGAAAACGCAGCACCGCCCACCGTCACGAACAAGTGAACAATGTGCACACGGACATGAACAACAGACTCACACCCCACATGACCCATCACAGACATAGCAACACCCAAGGAGCCACGTCTGCATACACAAGCCACACTGAAAATAGTACCACACGGCAGCCACTGTGCAACTCATCACACACAACCGAAACACCATTGAAGTCCTGTCCATGTAGCCCCTACTGCCTGTCAACCACACACCCCACAACTACGCCTATGTAAGACAAACAACACTAGACGCAACAGAGCGGAACAACAGAAATGTACACAAACACCACTGAACCCATCAAACACACAGACACACCATGCACATACAACATACCATCCATCCCATCCGTCAGCCCCAGTCTCATGAAAGGCATGTCATCCGCACAGCTGCCACACATACAGCAGTCACGCTAAGATACATGCCCATGACCAACCATGTGCCAGAAGTCAATGAAGCGCACGACACACTGTGAGCAACAACACACAACATGGGCCACACCCCCCAAGAGCACTGCAGTGATGCACATGGCACAGGGCAGCACGCACACCAAGGAGATGGGACAACTGCAATACGTTGGCTTTCACACACAACCATCACTCACTCATAACGATGCGTCCAATGCCATGTCCAGTAATCACAACAGACAGCAAATATGCAGGCCATGTCAAGCATGCACACACCTCAAACCATGCACTGTCATGCTGCCACAACACATGTCACGTTCGGCACCCATGGCTCACAGCATGTACCCCAAAAGCTTATTCCCTCCCAAATGCGAATCTGGGGCATGGCCCCCATGTTGCCATATGCGTTCCTAAGCGTTCCATTTGAACCCCAAAAGCATATTCCCTCCCAAATGCGAATCTGGGGCATGGCCCCCATGTTGCCATATGCGTTCCTAAGCGTTCCATTTGAACCCCAAAAGCATATTCCCTCCCAAATGCGAATCTGGGGCATGGCCCCCATGTTGCCATATGCGTTCCTAAGCGTTCCATTTGAACCCCAAAAGCATATTCCCTCCCAAATGCGAATCTGGGGCATGGCCCCCATGTTGCCATATGCGTTCCTAAGCGTTCCATTTGAACCCCAAAAGCATATTCCCTCCCAAATGCGAATCTGGGGCATGGCCCCCATGTTGCCATATGCGTTCCTAAGCGTCCCATCTGAACACCAAAAGCAAAGTACAAACCAGACCCAGGATGGGCCAGGAGCCCGCATACACCAGAGTCACAATGAGTAGGGGCACAGCAACACACCCATCGGCATGGCCAATCCGTCCCATGCCACATGTGCACAGCACACAGTCCCATTGCCAAGCACACACAACTACAAATGCCACAGCCACACACACGCCTCCGGGAAACCCATGTACGAGATTGCACGAACTGTCAATGTCAGACGACAAATACATACTTCGCCAGGTGCAACACAATAACAAATCTCATTCTCTCCACAGGTGACGAACTGCCGGATGCTGGGGATGGAGACAGCAGCCAGCACAGCCAGCCCACAAGCCCCCAACGAGGACACACGGATGTGGAGGATCTCACCTCCTCTTCGGACACGGACCACCAAGCAGGCCCATCTGGTGTGGCAGGGCCCAGCCGCTCCCCAGGACCCCTCCTACCCACCAACCCATCATCCAGGGCTGCTGAACAGTCCCAGCCCCCTGCTGCCACTGTCGTTGCGGCCACACCCACGGTCATTGCGGCCACACCCACGGTCATTGCGGCCACTACCACTGCCGCAACCGCCACCATCGCCGCACCGACCACCACCGCTGCCACCACCACCACGTCTTCGCTGGCACCAGCCCCAGCGCAGGTGGTGGCCCGGCCGACTGGATCCACCCTGGGAGCCACAGCGAGGACCGTGGTGAGCAATGTGGCTAGTGGGCAGGCCGGTGGCAGCAGGACTGGTAGGAGGAGCAGGGTCAGGGAAACGCCAGCCTCCCCTGGGAGCCATGCCCTGCCTCAAATGGCCAGAGTCCTTGGGGCCTATGAGGAGGCCCAAGAACAATGGGTCAGGTCTGCTTCAGACACGCGGGAGGTGCTGGGGGTGCTGAGGTCCATGGACGCCCGTATAGGTCAACTCGTGGACCTCATGGGCCAGCTGGTGGTGGCGGTGAGGACACGGCCAGGGATAGCAGCTCCCCTCCGCCACCACCTGCCGGGGCGCAGGGTCGAGCAGCAGTGTCCAGTTCGCCTGCGTCCACAGCCAGTGAGCACACCTCAACCACCAGCATGTCGCAAGCAGGCACCCCCTCGCAAACGTGGAAGGGGCCGTCCGAAGAGGAAACAGATCTCCCGGGAGGACTTCGCACGCTCCAGTCGCAAGTGAGGCAGCCAGCCAGCCTTCCGCCAGCCTTCCTTGACCAGCCACTGCATTGACTTGGACTACGATCCCACTCCACACAGCCATCTGGATGGCATGTGTGTGTTGGACTATGGACATAGAACCAGTGGGTACACCCTGAGCATCACGCAGCCATGACCGACAGCTCATTGTCACTGCACGCACCACTTTTGTCATCACCTTACACACAATCACATGTCACAGTTTGTAATAAATGCACCTTTTTCACTAACTGCTGTTTGTGCCCTGTGTTTTATTTGTACGGAATACAACGGCCACCTTGGGCGGAAAGGCACCTGATGCGTGGCATGGCAATGGAATCCGGAGGGCCTGTAGGGACCTAGGGGTGGGAGACAGAACAGGAGCACATTCAATGAGTGTGTCACACACCCATCACACAGTACATGTCAACAACTACAAGCAATGTACACACATCGCACAGAGCAATAGGGCACAATGCCACAGTCACCAACAGTGGCATACTACCCTGGCCATGGAGCGTTGACACACAGCACGTAGTGAACAAACGGCCACCCTGACACAGCACACACACACCTGCACAGATACAGCCACATCAGCCGTCGTACATGGACACTCACCGTCAAGTGAAGTAGCGGGCGATGAGCTGCTGCCGCACATTCCCAGCTTCCTCCTCTCCGCTGTCCTCCTCACTCGAGCTGTCCTGGTCTGCGGGCTGGGGCCCTGGTTGATCTCCGTCATCCACAATGAGGGGGATCTGCTTCCGAATGGCCAGATTGTGCAGCATGCAGCACGCCACCACTATCTGGCACACCTTCTGTGGGGAGTACGCCAGTGCACCCCCTGTGCGGTCCAGGCACCTGAACCTGGACTTGAGGAGGCCAAAGGTACGCTCGACCACACGTCTGGTCCTCCCATGTGCCTCATTGTAGCGATCGTCTGCTGGGGTGCGAGGATTCCTCAATGGACTGAGCAGCCATGCCCCATTCGGGTACGCAGAGTCACCTGGGTGTGAGGGACACAGAGAACCGTTGCTATTCCAACTGGACAGGGGACAGCATCGCACAACCAGCACGCTACACCACTCCACATACTCACCGACAATACAGCCACGATCCTGTTGCAGATTGGCCATCAGTCGTGGCAAGATGCTGTTGCGCATTATGTGTGCGTCATGGGCCGAGCCTGGGAACTTTGCACACACGTGGGTGATCACCATGTCCGCAAGGCACACCACTTGCACATTCAGGGAGTGCGTGTGCTTCCTGTTGCGGTACAGGTGCTCAGTGGCCTGTGGTGGAACAAGGCCAACATGTGTGCAGTCAATGGCTCCAACGACGTGTGGGATTCTGCCAAGGGCATAGAATGCACCCTTCACTGCCGCCAATTCACGAGCCCTGGGGAAGCGGATGTACCTGTTTCGGTACAGCATCATGGCTGCCAGTACATCCCTCAGCACCTTGCTGAACATGGGCTGGGACATCCCTCCTCCACTGCCCACTGTGTGCTGGAATGACCCAGTGGCGAAGAAATGCATGGCGGCCATCACCTTAGCCGTGGGGGTGACAGCAGTCGGATACACCCTGCGGGGACGGAGATGGGGTTCTAACATGGCACACAGTCGATGCAGGGTTGGCCTGTCCAGCCGAAACTTCCTAATAACCTCTGTATCGTCCATGTCCACCAGCAATTGGTATGGGCGGTCAATGTTCGGTCTCCGCCTAGGGAAATTGCAGAGGACACATGTCAAAGCAACACAACACATAGCAATTTCGCATACACATCACTGACATGACTGAGCAAGCACATGAGCCACAGCCCAGCTGTCAAGCTGGGACGGCACGGCCACAATACACTTACACAGGTCTCCCAACAATGGCAATGGCTAGTGAGACATACCACTGCCATGTGCATGCACATGGGGATCTAGGCCCCAATGACTTGCGGGGCGTGCTGATGGGGACTGACTGCATATTCGTCAAGCGGCAACGCCACGGCAACATGAGTGTCTGCTGAGCATGGAACTGCTTCCGAGGCTGGATGAGTATGGCACACGACGACGACGATGTGGGCACAGGCTGAGCGGCCAAAACAAGTGGGACCTGTGGCACGAGGGGATATGAGACAGTAGTAGGTGTCAGCACTGCACCCTATGTACAGCACTGTACGGATCACACCTCCCGAAACATTGACAGGTGTCCACATTGACAGCCCCATGCCAAGACGGCTGTGTGCTTGCAGTCACACGTCACTGGTGAGAGGTTACATTGCACGTGCCAGGTGGCAGACGTACATAGTGGGAGCTGGCATGTGTGTGCATGTGTCTCCTGTTCAGGATCCACCAGATGGGCGCTGACTCTGTACTGAGCATTGGACACAGCATGTTCCGTGGAAGGCTTGTGTGTGTGGGATGGTGGCACTGGATGTGCCTCCGTTGGGTGGGGGCCATGCACAGGGCGGGTACGTCGATGATTGCGCATTGTTGGTCACGGTGGGTGCACCAACTAAGATGTGTTGCCCTGTGTTCAATTCCTATGTCCGCATGATGATGGACTGTGGATGTGGGCAGACTACACATTGGTCGATGTGCTGTCTATATGCATGTGCCTTCACACCAGGCACTGCTGCCCCTGCACATGTGACCCCTGCTGGACTCGCTGCTGGGTCTGTGGAGCTGATGCACCTTCTGTGCGTGGGGCGGACAGCTCTCCTCACTTCCCTCATTGCGCATGTCATGACTTTGCCGCAGGTGACATGGATCATGGAGGGCCCACATGTACGCGTGGGTAGGCTACACATGATTGTTCACTGGTCGCCACCCCCAGTCAGTGTTTCGAATGGGAAGGTTGTCGTGCTGGTGGTATGTTCGATGTGGCGGATGGGCGGGCCTAGGTGCGGGCTTACATTCCGGACATGGGGGTAGTTGGATTGGCGACTAGTTGCAGTACACACGGGACACGTCTCTTCCTTTCCACATCTGGGTCATCCCTTGTACTAACTGACAGTGATACTGTCATCTTCGCCCCAGCCCTCATGTCCTCCCCTCGCCCCCCAATATGCATGCTCACCTGCGAGGCTAGCGCTTGCACAGGCAGCCCCATGCTCGCACCAGAGAGGGCAAGGAGTGTATGTGTGGGTCCAGTTGCACGAGTGGGCTGTCTCAGGGTATGATGTGTGGCGGGACGCCGTCCACCTGCGTGGTGCCCCAAATGGAGACCCGGCCTGCATGGACTATGCATCACAGTCTTCGCCTTCCGGATCCGCCACCTGCGACACCCAGTGGCTGTGGCTGCCCTTGCGGCCAGGCCGCGTCCGTCTGTGGCTGATGGCCCACACATTCACTCTTTGGCCTCTCTGGGGAGGGCTCAGGGGTGGTGGCACACGCGCTTGCACTTAGTCGCAATGGCATGTGGCGTGGTTGGTATGATGGGCAATGGATGGGATGGTGCGAGCCACCTCCCGTGACGTCAGTGCTGCTCGTGCTGTGGTGCGTCCCCCTACACTTCCATTTGACTTTTTGCCATGCTAGACGTTGAGGTTCCATTGCCTGCGTGATATGACCAGGAGGAGCGCGAGGAGACCTCTCACACACCATGCTCCACTGCCATCCCGTGCCCTGTATCGCCTGTGCGGATTGTCTATGTTGGGGTTACACCTGGTCGACTGGGGCTGTGTATGCCTTGTCAAGGGGCATGGCGGGCGCACAACAGGATCCAGCTTGTCCACAGAGGGTGGGCTGAGGTGCGCCTGGTACCGCTTTGTACGTGTGCCCGGCTGCTGTGCACACACGTGTTCACTCCCCCGACAGGTGTCCTCTCACAATGCCCAGGGAAGCGGTGGTGTACTGTTCATGACCCCTCCCAACACGGCGTGCTCCAACTTGGCATGTGCGCATCTACCCGTCACACCCACCCACCTGAGCACTGCGTCCATACGACTTCACACGACACATGTGTGTCTTCCACAGTTGTGCTACTCATTTGCGTTGACATCCAATACCAGTGGACTACATGGTCATGTCACGACTGCCGTGTACTTCACATACTCTCATCCTCTCTCATTCGTACTTGTGAAATGAGTCAGCGGAGACAGTTTTGGTTTCAAACATTATATTGAGTCTTCTGTCCTCTGTGATCCAGTATAGTGGACACTACTGGCAGCGGAATACATGTTGAGGATATACTGAGCATGATTGCAAATGGGATAGGGTGTGGGGTTACATGTGATTGGCTGTTGCATGTGGGATGTGGGCTTCAGAGTGACATCTGCTTGGCCAAGGCTGTGCTAATGTACATTTACGTATAGCTGCGGAGCTGCGGACTTTGACACAGACGGTATACATGTAGCCTACCAGACCGCTTGGCATCATGGGCACAGTCCATCTCAGTTCCATGTGACAGGTTTGCTGCGGTTGTTCCTCATGCACGCGTGCATGTGAGATGACATCAGGGCATGTGCTTGCGTGCATGCAGCGGCGTGCCACTTGTTGTTGCACTGTGGTGGTTACTGGACATGTCACAGTCACTGGGGTCGTGTTGTTGTTGTATGCATTTGACGTCCATGCAAAGGTCCTGGTATGGGATTCCCGGGGCGGGGGTGGGAGGGGTGCAGCACCCACAGACTCCAGGCGACCTATTCATGTCCACTGAGCGGTGTGTGTGTCCATGGGCGCTGGATCCATGTCGTGTCCTGGTTGTTCGTGCAGTTCCGTCCATGTGGGTGCGATACACAGAGCCCATGCCACTGCCTCCCACGATGCATGCGGTGTTCCTGGATGTGATGGGGAACAGTGTGCATGTCCCGGTCATATCCGATGTCATGGCGATGTCGTTGATGGTGTGGTTACAGTTGCCGGTCGTTTGGTATGGCTGTTGTGGTGGTGACTGGCCAGTCCGTGCGGAAGCTAAGCATGGGTGCGGGGTTGGACATCATAGGTCACTCGGGGAACCTGCGTTGTGGTCCGACGTATTTACAGGTTGTCAGGTATGCGATGCCGCCAGCAGGGCTTCCATGTCATTGGTGGTGTACATGTTTGCCAGCCAATGTAGCGGATGGTGGCTGTCAAGGTGTTGTTCGTAAGTTGTCCCTTGGAGGACCATGATGGGGCATGCTGGGTGACATTCGATGTAGCTGTTCTCGATGATCCGTCGTGTGGAGGCACAGTGGTCCCATTTCAGTGCGGGTGCGATGTTGGCCACATACGCCATGCCCCCATAGGCAGAGCAGGCCCTGTCGTGTGCGTCCAGAGGGAGGAGTAGTGGTAGCAGGTCCGCCTTCAGACATGCCGGGTTGGAGAGGCATATCTCAACGGGATGCTGGTAGGGACACCTCCGACAGTAGAAGACGGGCATGACGCAGCTGAACAATGTGATGCGGTAAGTCAGTCGGTAACTTATGTTCAGCAGGGAGAGGAGATCGCATCCCAATGTATGAAACAGGTTGGTTTTGTACAGCTTGAGCTGTTCGGCGTAGTTGGGTAGGTGTGTTGCGGTTGCCATTTCGCTGCGGTGCGTTGTGGTGGCGTGCTCCGGCTGTGTGTGCAGTCTGCAATGTGCACGCTCCGAGGTTGCTGTGAGCTCTGTGTAGTCGTAGGGAGACAGGACTTGTGTTCTGTTGGCTTGTTTGGAGGACACGGGCCCTCATCCCACATGCTTCTCAGACAGTTCAAGGTCAGTGATGTGTGACTCCTTCCAATTAACTTGCATGTGGCCGACATGGGGGAGTGTTTTCTTCTTTCTTCCCCGTCCGTTGTGTGCTTCTGTGATATGCGCTATCTGCCCTGTGGTCGGTCTCCTCGGCATGCCTGTGTTGGTCTATTCTTGGACAATGGCTGTATTCACCGGCTTCTGTCGTAGGGCTGTGGTTTCGGTGTTGGAATGGAAGGTCATTCAGTGCTGTCTGCTCTCCCTTGTGTGGGCGGCAGGCTGCCTTTCCGCTCTGCGTTGGGCCTTGTGTGTGAATGTTATTCTTGGGCCACCTGTTGTCGGTCCCCGTGCTCTTTGGTGTTCCGTTTTATATGTCTTGTTCATATGTGCAGGGTGGTATGGGTTTTTCAGTGTGGTACTGGCGTTCCTCTTCCCGAAGGGGCCCTGCTTCTCCTAGTTGGTGTTGCCGCCGCTGTGTGCTACGCCATGTTTGTTACACTGGGGTGTGTCCTGCTGTTGCGTGACTTCACTGACATGTGTGCGTCGGTTGTGTGGCGTTGGGTGTTGTCCGTGAATTGGGCGTTGGGGACATGTCTGTGGCAGGCCTGTCACGTGTTATGTGCGTTCGGGGTGGGGCTGATGTGTGTGCTGCTTGGTTGTGTCCCTGTGTCTGTGTGCGACGCATGCATGGCGCTGCGGTTGGCCTCTGCGTTGTGCGCATGTGTGGCGGCGTCATCGGCGCTTTGGGGCCGTGACGGGGTGGTTGGTTCCTAGTCCCAGGTGGTGTGTACACATGTGTTCCGCGATGTTACGATTTGGCCTGTGTGTCATATGTGGATGCAATGGTGGATGTGTAGTGTACACGCGCTGGTGGGGGTTGTCCGCTTTTTCCGCCCTTGCACTGTGTGCGCTGTTTGCGTGCACTTGTTGTGTGTGTGCCTACCTGCGTCTCCGCGGTACGTTGCGTCCTTGGTGGTGCATCAGCAGTAGCATGGGAAGGGCCTGCAGTGCTGGATTCATGCTCGGGGTGCCGCTTCTTCGTTGTCCGTGCTCTGCGTCCGTGTTACCGCCTCTCTTTCACGTGCGGTGTCTCTTAGCCGTGGGAGCCGTTTGTTTGCGGCATCGTAATTTATACGCCGGGCGGGACGTGTTTCGTCGGACGGTGTGTGTCAGTTAGGCTGCGCCGCTACGTGTACGGGCGCACTTTGATGGCGGACGGTGTTGCTGGCTTGCCGGCGGTGTTTGGCCTACTTTTCGCATCGTAATTGGACGGGCGTGTGGACTGCTGCGTGCCGGCGGTAACTGGTGCTTTTTGCATCCGCCAGCACGGCGGTGGTGCTTCCGCCCGCCATCGTAATGAGCCCCTTAGTAATTAAAATTAATTAATTAATTGATAATTAATTATGTTTAATTGTTGAATTAAACTTTTTTAGGAGTGGGTTGTGGGATTTATAGGGGTAAAGGGTGGGAAGTAAATTAATTTTAATTAATCAATAATTAGTTGTTAAATACTATAAATATTTTTTTAGTTTGATTTTAGGTGTGGGTTATGGGGTTTATAGGGGTAAAGGGTGGGAAGTTATTTAATTTTAATGAATTTATATTCAGCTTTTGATAAATATTATTTGTTAAACTGATAATACATCATGGTTATTGTGTTATTAAGGGGCCCATTACGATACCCGGCGTAAAAAAATCCGCCAGGCATGGAAGCGGCAAAATCCGCCCGCACACACCGCCCGAACACCGACCACGCCATTACGATTACACAAACCGAAAACCGCCATCGGCGGAAAAATCACACAAAATACTGCCCGCCAACGTCCGAGTCGGAGTCAAACCGCCCGCCACGGACGGAAACACGCACGACAACACAAAACCGCCCGCCCTCACGGCCGACACACCGCACGTGAAATTACGATCGCACCGACATGAGCGCGGAAAAACCACAAATATACCGCCCGCCAGCGCTAACAACGCCGATGAGAATCGACACGGCAGAAGCCATGGCGCCCACGTACCTGCACAGAAACCATCCGCACACAAAACCAATAGCACACAACATGGCCAACAAGTCCACACAGCAAGGCACGCACAAATACACAAGCACAGTACACATCCCGAAAACACCCCCCGGACAAACAAAAAATACAAAGGCCAGAACCCCAGACACAACACACCTGAAAACAACAGACCATGAGGACACACCCACATAGGTGAGTACAAAAGCAGCACTCCCACAGACCACAACCCCTTGCTACATTGCAAACCAGAGAGGAGAGGAGAGGACACAGTGACACAGCAAGGACAGCAGCACACCACAGAAACGCACACATCACAACCACCACCACCACCACCAAACATCGGCACCACAAACCCCCTGCACATTACACAACACACACCGCACCAGCACCACAAACACCATGGCACCACAAAGAATGCCCAAGTACACGCCCATTGAGCTGACGGTCATGGTCGACGAGATCATCAAGGTGTACCCACAAATCTATGGGAACATGGTCCAGCACACACCACTAGCCACCAGAAACAGAATGTGGAACCGGATCGTAGACCAGGTCAATGCAGTCGGGACCCTGCCCAGGAACAGAGGTGAAATAAACAAACGTTGGAATGACGTAAAGAGCCTGGTCAAGAAGAAGGAGGGCAAAAACAGAGAGCTGGCTGCCGTCACTGGCGGAGGGAATCCCGCGCTCTTTAAGACCTTCAAAGCATGGGAGGAGAAGGTGCGAGTCGTAATACATCCGGAGATCCTCGCCGGATTAGCAGGGGGAGTGGAGGCTGGTAAGTACAAACTAATGTATACCAGCACACCGCTATGTACTCACATGCGCAACTACCATGCCACAGCTCCCAGGGACAAACACCCCCATGTCCAGCACACAATACACAACACATCACACACACATGCAACAGACACCACCACACACAGCCCAAACCGAACAACTGTAAGATGCGTGGGGACATGTGTACACTCAGCCAGCCACGTAACCACCAACAGGTCCCCAAATATGCCAGAAGCGCCACAACGAGCACCCACCACACCCATGTGTCCGCCACAGCTGCACTAACCGACAAGTAACAGGTAAGTGGCAGGAACACAAAGTGCAGTGGGTGGGAGGGTGGACAGCCCAAGTACAACACACACCAGGCCCCAGTCCCACAGCACAGCAAGGAGGAGCATCCCCCACACCCCACAGCCACGTGTCAGCCACCGCAGTGCACAACGACAGCCGAAAGGCAGACATCACGGTCCACAGCAATCGGTGTCAGTGGGTGTCCAGCCACCCCCACGACCCACAACACCCCCCCACCCCCACAGACCTGCAACATGGAGCACCCCCCGCTTAGAGCCATGTGGCATCCAGTACAGTGCACGCACGAACAACTTGCAGGTGGGAAACTGGACAGGGCTGGATTACTGGAGGCATGAGGACCATAACACGACCAACACATGGGACATGTCACGTAGCAGACGAACACGCAGCACCGCCCACCGTCACGAACAAGTGAACAATGTGCACACGGACATGAACAACAGACTCACACCCCACATGACCCATCACAGACATAGCAACACCCAAGGAGCCACGTCTGCATGCACAAGCCACACTGAATATAGTCCCACACGGCAGCCACTGTGCAACTCATCACACACAACCGAAACACCATTGAAGTCCTGTCCATGTAGCCCCTACTGCCTGTCAACCACACACCCCACAACTACGCCTATGTAAGACAAACAACACTAGACGCAACAGAGCGGAACAACATAAATGCACACGAACACCACTGAACCCATCAAACTCACAGACACACCATGCACATACAACATACCATCCATCCCATCCGTCAGCCCCAGTCTCATGAAAGGCATGTCATCCGCACAGCTGCCACACATACAGCAGTCACGCTAAGATACATGCCCATGACCAACCATGTGCCAGAAGTCAATGAAGCGCACGACACACTGTGAGCAACAACACACAACATGGGCCACACCCCCCCGAGCACTGCAGTGATGCACATGGCACAGGGCAGCACGCACACCAAGGAGATGGGACAACTGCAATACGTTGGCTGGCACACAACCATCACTCACTCATAACGATGCGTCCAATGCCATGTCCAGTAATCACAACAGACAGCAAATATGCAGGCCATGTCAAGCATGCACACACCTCAAACCATGCACTGTCATGCTGCCACAACACATGTCACGTTCGGCACCCATGGCTCACAGCATGTACCCCAAAAGCATATCCCCTCCCAAATGCGAATCTGGGGCATGGCCCCCATGTTGCCATATGCGTTCCTAAGCGTCCCATCTGAACACCAAAAGCAAAGTACAAACAGACCCAGGATGGGCCAGGAGCCCGCATACACCAGAGTCACAATAAGTAGGGGCACAGCAACACACCCATCGGCATGGTCAATCCGTCCCATGCCACATGTGCACAGCACACAGTCCCATTGCCAAGCACACACAACTACAGATGCTACAGCCACACACATGCCTCCGGGAAACCCATGTACGAGATTGCACGAACTGTTAATGTCAGACGACAAATACATACTTCGCCAGGTGCAACACAATAACAAATCTCATTCTCTCCACAGGTGACGAACTGCTGGATGCTGGGGATGGAGCCAGCAGCCAGCACAGCCAGCCTACAAGCCCCCAACGAGGACACACGGATCTGGAGGATCTGTCCTCCTCTTCGGACACGGACCACCAAGCAGGCCCATCTGGTGTGGCAGGGCCCAGCCGCTCCCCAGGACCCCTCCTACCCACCAACCCATCATCCAGGGCTGCTGAACATTCCCAGCCCCCTGCTGCCACTGTCGTTGCGGCCACACCCACGGTCATTGTGGCCACTACCACTGCCGCAACCGCCACCATCGCCGCACCGACCACCACCGCCGCCACCACCACCACGTCTTCGCTGGCACCAGCCCCAGCGCAGGTGGTGGCCCGGCCGACTGGATCCACCCTGGGAGCCACAGCGAGGACCGTGGTGAGCAATGTGGCTAGTGGGCAGGCCGGTGGCAGCAGGACTGGTAGGAGGAGCAGGGTCAGGGAAACGCCAGCCTCCCCTGGGAGCCATGCCCTGCCTCAAATGGCCAGAGTCCTTGGGGCCTATGAAGAGGCCCAAGGACAATGGGTCCGGTCTGCTTCAGACACGCGTGAGGTGCTGGGGGTGCTGAGGTCCATGGACGCCCGTATGGGCCAAATCGTGGACCTCATGGGCCAGCTGGTGGTGGCGGTGAGGTCACAGCCAGGGCCAGCAGCTCCCCTCCGCCACCACCTGCCGGGGCGCAGGGTGGAGCAGCAGTGTCCAGTTCCCCTGCGTCCACAGCCAGTGAGCACACCTCAACCACCAGCATGTCGCAAGCAGGCACCCCCCTCGCAAACGTGGAAGGGGCCGTCCGAAGTGGAAACAGATCTCCCGGGAGGACTTCGCACGCTCCAAACGCAAGTGAGGCAGCCAGCCAGCCTTCCGCCAGCCTTCCTTGACCAGCCACTGCATTGACTTGGACTACGATCCCACTCCACACAGCCATCTGGATGGCATGTGTGTGTTGGACTATGGACATAGAACCAGTGGGTACACCCTGATCATCACGCAGCCATGACCGACAGCTCATTGTCACTGCACGCACCACTTTTGTCATCACCTTACACACAATCACATGTCACAGTTTGTAATAAACGCACCTTTTTCACTAACTGCTGTTTGTGCCCTGTGTTTTATTTGTACGGAATACAACGACCACCTTGGGCGGAAAGGCACCTGATGCGTGGCATGGCAATTGAATCCGGAGGGCCTGTAGGGACCTAGGGGTGGGAGACAGAACAGGAGCACATTCAATGAGTGTGTCACACACCCATCACACAGTACATGTCAACAACTACAAGCAATGTACACACATCGCACAGAGCAATAGGGCACAATGCCACAGCCACCAACAGTGGCATACTACCCTGGCCATGGAGCGTTGACACACAGCACGCAGTGAACAAACGGCCACCCTGACACAGCACACACACACCTGCACAGATACAGCCACATCAGCCGTCGTACATGGACACTCACCGTCAAGTGAAGTAGCGGGCGATGAGCTGCTGCCGCACATTACCAGCTTCCTCCTCTCCGCTGTCCTCCTCACTCGAGCTGTCCTGGTCTGCGGGCTGGGGCCCTGGTTGATCTCCGTCATCCACGATGAGGGGGATCTGCTTCCGAATGGCCAGATTGTGCAGCATGCAGCACGCCACCACTATCTGGCACACCTTCTGTGGGGAGTACGCCAGCGCACTCCCCGGTGCGGTCCAGGCACCTGAACCTGGACTTGAGGAGGCCAAAGGTATGCTCGACCACACGTCTGGTCCTCCCATGTGCCTCATTGTAGCGATCGTCTGCTGGGGTGCGAGGATTCCTCAATGGACTGAGCAGCCATGCCCCATTCGGGTACGCAGAGTCACCTGGGTGTGAGGGACACAGAGAACCATTGCAATTCCAACTGGACAGGGGACAGCATCGCACAACCAGCACGCTACACCACTCCACATACTCACCGACAATACAGCCACGATCCTGTTGCAGATTGGACATCAGTCGTGGCAAGATGCTGTTGCGCATTATGTGTGCGTCATGGGCCGAGCCTGGGAACTTTGCACACACGTGGGTGATCACCATGTCCGCAAGGCACACCACTTGCACATTCAGGGAGTGCGTGTGCTTCCTGTTGCGGTACAGGTGCTCAGTGGCCTGTGGTGGAACAAGGCCGACATGTCTGCAGTCAATGGCTCCAACGAAGTGTGGGATTCTGCCAAGGGCATAGAATGCACCCTTCACTGCCGCCAATTCACGAGCCCTGGGGAAGCGGATGTACCTGTTTCGGTACAGCATCATGGCTGCCAGTACATCCCTCAGCACCTTGCTGAACATGGGCTGGGACATCCCTCCTCCAATGCCCACTGTGTGCTGGAATGACCCAGTGGCGAAGAAATGCATGGCGGCCATCACCTTAGCCGTGGGGGTGACAGCAGTCGGATACACCCTGCGGGGACGGAGATGGGGTTCTAACATGGCACACAGTCGATGCAGGGTTGGCCTGTCCAGCCGAAACTTCCTAATAACCTCTGTATCGTCCATGTCCGCCAGCAATTGGTATGGGCGGTCAATGTTCGGTCTCCGCCTAGGGACAATGGCAGAGGACACATGTCAAAGCAACACGACACATAGCAATTTCGCATACACATCACTGACATGACTGAGCAAGCACATGAGCCACAGCCCAGCTGTCAAGCTGGGACGGCACGGCCACAATACACTTACACAGGTCTCCCAACAATGGCAATGGCTAGTGATACAAACCACTGCCATGTGCATGCACATGGGGATCTAGGCCCCAATGACTTGCGGGGCGTGCTGATGGGGACTGACTGCATATCCGTCAAGCGGCAACGCCACGGCAACATGAATGTCTGCTGAGCATGGAACTGCTTCCGCGGCTGGATGAGTATGGCACACGACGACGACGATGTGGGCACAGGCTGAGCGGCCAAAACAAGTGGGACCTGTGGCACGAGGGGATATGAGACAGTAGTAGGTGTCAGCACTGCACCCTATGTACAGCACTGTACGGATCACACCTCCCGAAACATTGACAGGTGTCCACATTGACAGCCCCATGCCAAGACGGCTGTGTGCTTGCAGCCACACGTCACAGGTGAGAGGTTACATTGCACGTGCCGGGTGGCAGACGTACATAGTGGGAGCTGGCATGTGTGTGCATGTGTCTCCTGTTCAGTATCCACCAGATGGGCGCTGACTCTGTACTGACCATTGGACACAGCATGTTCCGTGGAAGGCTTGTGTGTGGGATGGTGGCACTGGATGTGCCTCCGTTGGGTGGGGGGCCATGCACAGGGCGGGTACGTCGATGATTGCGCATTGTTGGTCACGGTGGGTGCACCAACTGAGATGTGTTGCCCTGTGTTCAATTCCTATGTCCGCATGATGATGGACTGTAGATGTGGGCAGACTACACATTGGTCGATGTGCTGTCTATATGCATGTGCCTTCACACCAGGCACAGCTGCCCCTGCACATGTGACCCCTGCTGGACTCGCTGCTGGGTCTGTGGAGCTGATGCACCTTCTGCGCGTGGGGCGGACAGCTCTCCTCACTTCCCTCATTGCGCATGTCATGACTTTGCCGCAGGTGACATGGATCATGGAGGGCCCACATGTACGCGTGGGTAGGCTACACATGATTGTACACTGGTCGCCACCCCCAGTCAGTGTTTCGAATGGGAAGGTTGTCGTGCTGGTGGTATGTTCGATGTGGCGGATGGGCGGGCCTAGGTGCGGGCTTACATTCCGGACATGGGGGGTAGTTGGATTGGCGACTAGTTGCAGTACACACGGGACACGTCTCTTCCTTTCCACATCTGGGTCATCCCTTGTACTAACTGACAGTGATACAGTCATCTTCGCCCCAGCCCTCATGTCCTCCCCTCGCTCCCCCAATATGCATGCTCACCTGCGAGGCTAGCGCTTGCACAGGCAGCCCCAAGCTCGCACCAGAGAGGGCAAGGAGTGTATGTGTGGGTCCAGTTGCACGAGTGGGCTGTCTCAGGGTATGATGTGTTGCGGGACGCCGTCCACCTGCGTGGTGCCCCAAATGGAGACCCGGCCTGCATGGACTATGCATCACAGTCTTCGCCTTCCGGATCCGCCACCTACGACACCCAGTGGCTGTGGCTGCCCTTGCGGCCAGGCCGCGTCCGTCTGTGGCTGATGGCCCACACATTCACTCTTTGGCCTCTCTGGGGAGGGCTCGGGGGTGGTGGCGCACGCGCTTGCACTTAGTCGCAATGGCATGTGGCGTGGTTGGTATGATGGGCAATGGATGGGATGGTGCGAGCCACCTCCCGTGACGTCAGTGCTGCTCGTGCTGTGGTGCGTCCCCCTACACTTCCATTTGACTTGTGCCATGCTAGACGTTGAGGTTCTATTGCCTGCGTGATATGACCAGGAGGAGCGCGAGGAGACCTCTCACACACCATGCTCCACTGCCATCCCGTGCCCTGTATCGCCTGTGCGGATTGACTATGTTGGGGTTACACCTGGTCGACTGGGGCTGTGTGTGCCTTGTCAAGGGGCATGGCGGGCGCACAACAGGATCCAGCTTGTCCACAGAGGGTGGGCTGAGGTGCGCCTGGTACCGCTTTGTACGTGTGCCCGGCTGCTGTGCACACACGTGTTCACTCCCCCCGACAGGTGTCCTCTCACAATGCCCAGGGAAGCGGTGGTGTAGTGTTCATGACCCCTCCCAACACGGCGTGCTCCAACTTGGCATGTGCGCATCTACCCGTCGCACCCACCCACCTGAGCACTGCGTCCATACGACTTCACACGACACATGTGTGTCTTCCACAGTAGTGCTACTCATTTGCGTTGACATCCAATACCAGTGGACTACATGGTCATGTCACGACTGCCGTGTACTTCACATACTCTCATCCTCTCTCATTCGTACTTGTGAAATGAGTCAGCGGAGACAGTTTTGGTTTCAAACATTATATTGAGTCTTCTGTCCTCTGTGATGCAGTATAGTGGACACTACTGGCAGCGGAATACATGTTGAGGATATACTGAGCATGATTGCAAATGGGATAGGGTGTGGGGTTACATGTGATTGGCTGTTGCATGTGGGATGTGGGCTTCAGAGTGACATCTGCTTGGCCAAGGCTGTGCTAATGTACATTTACGTATAGCTGCGGAGCTGCGGACTTTGACACAGACGGTATACATGTAGCCTACCAGACCGCTTGGCATCATGGGCACAGTCCATCTCAGTTCCATGTGACAGGTTTGCTGCGGTTGTTCCTCATGCACGCGTGCATGTGAGATGACATCAGGGCATGGGCTTGCGTGCATGCAGCGGCGTGCCACTTGTTGTTGCAATGTGGTGGTTACTGGACATGTCACAGTCACTGGGGTCGTGTTGTTGTTGTATGCACTTGTCGTCCATGCAAAGGTCCTGGTATGGGATTCCCGGGGCGGGGGTGGGAGGGGTGCAGCACCCACAGACTCCAGGCGACCTATTCATGTCCACTGAGCGGTGTGTGTGTCCATGTGCGCTGGATCCATGTCGTGTCCTGGTTGTTCGTGCAGTTCCGTCCATGTGGGTGCGATACACAGAGCCCATGCCACTGCCTCCCACGATGCATGCGGTGTTCCTGGATGTGATGGGGAACAGTGTGCATGTCCCGGTCATATCCGATGTCATGGCGATGTCGTTGATGGTGTGGTTACAGTTGCCGGTCGTTTGGTATGGCTGTTGTGGTGGTGACTGGCCAGTCCGTGCGGAAGCTAAGCATGGGTGCGGGGTTGGACATCATAGGTCACTCGGGGAACCTGCGTTGTGGTCCGACGAATTGACAGGTTGTCAGGTATGCGATGCCGTCCAGCAGGGCTTCCATGTCATTGGTGGTGTACATGTTTGCCAGCCAATGTAGCGGATGGTGGCTGTCAAGGTGTTGTTCGTAAGTTGTCCCTTGGAGGACCATGATGGGGCATGCTGGGTGACATTCGATGTAGCTGTTCTCGATGATCCGTCGTGTGGAGGCACAGTGGTCCCATTTCAGTGCGGGTGCGATGTTGGCCACATACGCCATGCCCCCATAGGCAGAGCAGGCCCTGTCGTGTGCGTCCAGAGGGAGGAGTAGTGGTAGCAGGTCCGCCTTCAGACATGCCGGGTTGGAGAGGCATATCTCGACGGGATGCTGGTATGGACACCTCCGACAGTAGAAGACGGGCATGACGCAGCTGAACAATGTGATGCGGTAAGTAAGTCGGTAACTTACGTTCAGCAGGGACAGGAGATCGCATCCCAATGTATGGAACAGGTTGGTTTTGTACAGCTTGAGCTGTTCGGCGTAGTTGGGTAGGTGTGTTGCGGTTGCCATTTCCCAGCGGTGCGTTGTGGTGGCGTGCTCCGGCTGTGTGTGCAGTCTGCAATGTGCACGCTCCGAGGTTGCTGTGAGCTCTGTGTAGTCGTAGGGAGACAGGACTTGTGTTCTGTTTGCTTGTTTGGAGGACACGGGCCCTCTTCCCACATGCTTCTCAGACAGTTCAAGGTCAGTGATGTGTGACTCCTTCCAATTAACTTGCATGTGGCCGACATGGGGGAGTGTTTTCTTCTTTCTTCCCCGTCCGTTGTGTGCTTCTGTGATATGCGCTATCTGCCCTGTGGTCGGTCTCCTCGGCATGCCTGTGTTGGTCTATTCTTGGACAATGGCTGTATTCACCGGCTTCTGTCGTAGGGCTGTGGTTTCGGAGTTAGAATGGAAGGTCATTCAGTGCTGTCTGCTCTCCCTTGTGTGGGCGGCAGGCTGCCTTTCCGCTCTGCGTTGGGCCTTGTGTGTGAATGTTATTCTTGGGCCACCTGTTGTCGGTCCCCGGGCTCTTTGGTGTTCCGTTTTGTATGTCTTGTTCATATGTGCAGGGTGGTATGGGTGTTTCAGTGTGGTACTGGCGTTCCTCTTCCCGAAGGGGCCCTGCTTCTCCTAGTTGGTGTTGCCGCCGCTGTGTGCTTCGCCATGTTTGTTACACTGGGGTGTGTCCTGCTGTTGCGTGTCTTCACTGACATGTGTGCGTCGGTTGTGTGGCGTTGGGTGTTGTCCGTGAATTGGGCGTTGGGGACATGTCTGTGGCAGGCCTGTCACGTGTCATGTGCGTTCGGGGTGGGGCTGATGTGTGTGCTGCTTGGTTGTGTCCCTGTGTCTGTGTGCGACGCATGCATGGCGCTGCGGTTGGCCTCTGCGTTGTGCGCATGTGTGGCGGCGTCATCGGCGCTTTGGGGCCGTGACGGGGTGGTTGGTTCCTAGTCCCAGGTGGTGTGTACACATGTGTTCCGCGATGTTACGATTTGGCCTGTGTGTCATATGTGGATGCAATGGTGGATGTGTTGTGTACACGCGCGGGTGGGGGGTTGTCCGCTTTTTCCACCCTTGCACTGTGTGCGCTGTTTGCGTGCACTTGTTGTGTGTGTGCCTACCTGCGTCTCCGCGGTACGTTGCGTCCTTGGTAGTGCATCAGCAGGAGCATGGGGAGGGCCTGCAGTGCTGGATTCATGCTTGGGGGAGCCGCTTCTTCGTTGTCCGTGCTCGGCGTCCGTGTTACCGCTTCGGTTTGTCGTACGGTATCTCTTGGCCGTGGGAGCCGTTTGTTTGCGGCATCGTAATTTATGCGCCGGGCGGGACGTGTTTTCGTCGGACGGTGTGTGTCAGTTGGGCTGTGCCGCTACGTGTACGGGCGCACTTTGATGGCGGACGGTGTTGCTGGCTTGCCGGCGGTGTTTGGCCTACTTTTCGCATCGTAATTGGACGGGCGTGTGGACTGCTGCGTGCCGGCGGTAACTGGTGCTTTTTGCATCCGCCAGCACGGCGGTGGTGCTTCCGCCCGCCATCGTAATGAGCCCCTAAGTTATTTGTTTTAGATTGTACATGTGGGCTGTGGGTTTTGTAGGGGTATGGGGTGTGAAGTAAATTAATTTAAAGTAAATATGTATTTTTTAATTATTATTAATTAATAATTTGATAATTAATTATGTTAATTGTGTAATTATTTTGATACATTTTCTGAGTGTGTTATGTGTTTTGTAGTGGTATATTGTGGGAAGCACATTAATTATAATAAATTACTAATTAATATTGAATTAATGATATTTGGTTTGATGTTAAATATTTGTAATAATAGTGTAAATATTTTTTAAGTACATTTTTGGGTGCAGGTTGAGAGTTTTGTGAGGTTGTATGGTGGTAAGTAAATAAATTAAATGTATGTAATAATTCTTATTTGTTAAAAAATAATTTTTTAATAAAAACAATTATTTGTATTAATTCGCATTCTCTCACAGAAACAGTGACTGGCGTCAGCAGTGACCCTGCTGTTGTGGTCCTGCATCCTGAAGTTGGAGTCGCCAAGTGTGTGGAAAAGCATCTTTGGCGCGACCTGCCATTGTGATTGACAGCTGCCAGCTACCTATACACCCGGAGCCGGTTAGCAAGGTAGAAGAAATCCAATGTTGAACCCAGGTCCAAGGACAACAAAGGCCTCTACTTTCTTTTGGTAGAGTGGAACTCCATCTCCAAGTGTGGATTTTTCAAGTGCTGCAAGTTTGATATCTCCTGCGGATTCCGTCCAGTACCAAGGACAGCCAAGTAACCTCTACACCCGGACTCCCTGGGCAAGGTAACAAAGTAACGACTTTTAGAACTTAGTCTAGGAACCCGCATGACCTTATCCACAAGAGTGTTCATTTGAACTCACTCTGCAAGTGACCAAGGGTCACCTGTGTTTCCCCCCATTGACTTCAATGGGACAAGTTTGAAAGATTCACTGCATTTATTTTTGAATACTTTAAAAATGCACAACTCCGGTTGTATGTATGGTACAAAGTTCGTTTTGGTGTCTATATTTATTTAATAATAAGTTCCGTTTTTATAAATTGCTGTAAGATTTCTTTTGAGTTGTCTCAATTTCTTTTGCACCAAAATGGTACTGTAAAATGCTTAACACATGGTCCTTCAGTAATGCCTGACTGCTCTTTGCCACACTACCAGTACTGAGCAAAGGATCGTCTCAGTGTATTGTGAGAATATTGTATGGTAAGGCCTCCCAGCCATACCACCTAATATTACGCCTTGCATCAATTACCTACTGGCGGTTGCCACTAGGTAGTTATAGTTAGGACCAAGTTTCCATAGGAAAAGTGATTTTTGCTTTGCTAATAACTTTGGCACCATTTGATGAATCTTCGTGAAATTTTCAAAACCAATTTGCTAGTCACTGCAGCTGCTCTCTTGAAAGTTTCAGGATGAGTCGTCAAATGGCGGCAGAGAAAATGGGGTGTCCCAAAATGCATTTTCCCCATGTAAATTCCCATAGGGATTTTAGGCATGACTACAGCCCAAACCTCTGAATGGATTTACACAAAATTTGGCAGAAAGATTGATATTGGTCCAGAGAAGTGCCTTTTTGTGATTTGGTGTAAATCCGGTTAGTAGCTCCAGAGATATTAACCGAAATCCACATTGTATATTTAGGGGTGAAGGCCTTCCGTGGATTTACCCGCGGTGGATCCACAGCTCCACGCACCACAGCAGGGCCCTGATTGGCTGGCAGCAACCTGACAGAAAAGTTGTTGCCGCCATGTTATATCTCGGGGAAACAGTTCTCGTGGCTCAAATGTTGTCTGAATTCTAATGGAAGGGATCAGGCAAGAGGTTCCCCGAACCCTTTTGTATGTTTAAAATGAAAGGCAAGCATATGAACAGTAGTGAAAAAACATTTTTTTTAAATTCCCCCACTGGAGAGATCTGCGGTCCCATTGCGGGGCTCAGCAAGGCCCCGGTGTAGCTCCGCGAGGGAACTGCAGATCTAGCGTGCCCCAAAAATCAAATATATATAGAACTACTTTTAAACTCACTCTTACTCTCATAGAGACACTGTCATACCCTTTGACACATCCATACAGGCACTCTCACACTTACACTTACACATATAGAAACACTTGCATACCCACTCACAGACCCAATCAGACACTCAAGCACCCAGTCTCAGACCCACTAAGAGACTCATACATCCACTCACATACTGACTCAGAGACTCATGCACCCACACAAATACCCACTCAGGCACTTATGCACCCAGTTGCAGACCCACTGAGACACTCTCTCAATCACTCATATACCCATACAGCTACTCTCACACAAATGCTAACAGCTATAGAGAGACTATCACAACCACTCAGTTACACCCATACAGACACTATTACAACCCACTCATATCCCTATGTAGATACTGTCACACCCACACATTCTATTAAGCACCCACTCTGACACCTATTTATATACCTGCACATATACTGTCACAACCACAGTTACACTTATACACACTCTTTCACAACCCTCACATACTCATGCACACACTCTCACACCCACTAATATTTTCATATTGACATTTGCATACCCAGACACACAGACAGACCTACTCCGCATTTACACTTTCAGTTGAAGATTCACACATGCAGTTATTGATTCAAGCAGAACGGTCTTTATTAAAATTTTAGATGTGTTGTTTTGCGCTGAATGTGTGCTCTTGGTTTACAGATCCCCGATGGATCAGTGGATTCTAGATTCATTTTAAAAAAAACACACATTCTATTAAACACACACTCCGACACCTACTTATATACCTATACATATACTGTCAGAATCACAGTTACATTTATTTAAACTCTTTCACCACCACTCATATGCTCATGAACACACTCTCACACCCACTGATATATTCATACTGACATTTACTTCTCAGGGAAATGGTTCTCAGGGCAGAAATGGTGCCTGAATTCCAATTGAAGGGGCCAGGTGAGATGATCCCTTCCCCCTAGTGTGTGTCTAAAATGAAAGGCAAGCATGTGCACTGAAGTGGAAAATACTTTAAAATGTTTTTTTCCCAAACTCGTGAGATCCACGGACCCATCATGGGGTTCAGCAAAAGTCCCCATGTAGCGCCGTGAGAGATTTGCGGATCTGGCGTGTCCCCCCAAAAAAGCATAACTACTTTTACACCCACTCACATACCCACTGAGACCCTCATGCATCTACTCACAGATCTACTTAAAGGCTAATGCACCCACTCACAGGCCCACTCAGACAGTCACACACTCACTCACAGACCTACTCAGAGACTCATGCACCATTCACAGATCTACTCAGCCCCTCAAACATCCACTCACAGACCCACTCAAACATTCATGCATCCACTCACAGACCCACTCAAAAACACACGTACCCACTCACAGATCTACTTAGACATTCATTCACTTACTCGGAGACCCACTCAGACACTCACATACCCACTCACATGTCCACTCAGAGACTCAAATATCCACTCACAAACCCACTCAGACAGTGATGCACTCAGTCACAGACCCACTCAGAGACTCATGCATCCATTCATAGTCCTACTCAGAAACTCATGTATCCACTCACAGATCCACTCAGAGAGTCATGCATCTGCTCACAGACCCACTCAGACACTCACACACCTACTCACGGACCCACTGAGAACCTCATACATCCACTCATAGATCTACTCAAAGACTCATGCACCCATCACAGGTTCACTCATACAATCACACACTCACTCACAGACCCACTCAGAGACTCATATACCCATTACCAGACTTACTCAACCTCTCACACATCCACTCACAGACCCACTCAGACACTTATTCACCCACTCACAGATCTACTTAGACATTCAATCACTCACTCACAGACCCACTCAGACAGTCACATGCTCATTCACAGACCCACTCACAGACTCATGCATCCATTCACAGACCTACTCAGACTCTCTCGTATCCCCTCATAGACCCACTCAGACATTCACATATCCACTCACAGACCCACTCAGACACTCTCACACCCACTCACTCTTCTACTTAGATAATCACACACCCACTCACAGATCCACTAAGACACTCACAAACCCATCACAGATCTACTCAGACACTCATGCACCCACTGACATACCCACTCAGAGACTCATGCATCTACTCACAGACCCACTCAGACACTTATGCACCCACTTACAGGCCCAATCAGAGACACATGCACCCACTCACAGACCAACTCAGACACTCATGCACCCTCTCACTGACCAACTCACAGACCCATGTCCCACTCACAGACCCACTAGAACCCTCACACAGCCGCACAAAGACCCACTCAGGCATTTATGCACCCAGTTACAGACCCACTGAGACACTCTCACACTCACTCACATACCCATACAGATACTCTCACACACATACTTACAGCTATAGAGAGACTGTCACAGCCACTCAGTTACAGCCATACAGACACTATTACAACCCACTCACATCCCTATGTAGACACTGTCACACCCACACTTTCTATTGAACACACACTATGACACCTACTTATATACCTATACAAATACTGTCACAACCACAGTTACACTTATATAGACTCTTTCACAACCACTCAAATATTCATGCACACACTCTCACACCCACTGATATATTCATACTGACATTTACATCTCATGGAAATCGTTCTCGGGGCTGAAATGTTGCCTGAATTCTAATTGAAGGGGTCAGGTGAGATGATCCCTGACCCCTTGTATATGTTTAAAATGAAAGGCAAGCATGTGTACTGGAGTGGAAAATACTTCAAAATGTTTTAATCCCAAACTTGCAAGATCCGCGGACCCATCACGGGGATCAGTGAAGGCCACATGTAGCTCTGTGAGAGATCTGCAGACCTGTCGTGTCCCCCCTAAAAAAATATATAACTACTTTTATACCCTCTCTTACTCTCATAGATAGACTGTCATACCCTCTGACATATCCATACAGGCACTCTCACACCCACACTTACACATATAGAAACACTCTCAAACCCACTCACAGGCTCAGTCAGACACTCATGCACCCAGTCACAGATCCACTCAGAGACTCATGCATCCACTCACAGACCCACTCATACACTCACGCACCCACTCATAGAATCACTCAGATAGGCATGCATCCACTGACAGATCCACTGAGACCCTCATGCATCCACTGACAGATCCACTCAAAGACTAATGTACCCACTCACAGGCCCACTCAGACAGTAACACACTCACTGACCCACTCAGAGACTCAAGCACACATTCACATACCTACTCAGACTCTCTCGCATCCATTCACAGACCTACTCAGACATTCATGCATCCGCTCACATACCCACTCAAACATTCATGCACCGACTCACAGATCCACTTAGACATACATGTACCCACTCACAGATCCACTCAAACACACTCCAAGTCACATACCTACTCAGAGACTCATGCACCCACTCACAGACCCAATCAGTCACAAACTCACTCACAGGCCCACTCAGACATTCATGCATCTACTCCCAGACCCACTCAGACACTCAAGCATTCACTCACTCTTCCACTTAGACATTCACACAACTACTCACAGAACCACTCAGACACTAACGCACCCACTCACAGATCCACTCAGACACTCATGCACCCACTCACATACCCACTCAGGGACTCATGAACCAACTCATAGACCCACTCAGACACGTATGCACTGTCTTACAGACCCACTCAGAGGTTCATGCATGCAGATAGACCTACTCAGACCCTCATGCACCCTCTCACTGACCCACTCAGAGACCCATGCACCCACTCACCGACCCACTAAGACCCTCACGCACCCACTCACAGACCCACTCAGGCATTTATGCACCCAGTTACAGACCCACTGAGACACTCACACACTCACTCACATACCCATACAGATACTCTCACACACATACTTACAGCTATAGACTGTCATAGCTACTCAGTTACACCCAGACACTATTACAACCCACTCACATACCTATGTAGACACTGTCATACCCACACTTTCTATTAAACACACACTCTGACACCTACTTATGTACCTATACATATACTGTCACACCACAGTTACACTTATACACTCTATTTCACAACCCCTCACATACTATTGCACACACTCTCATACCCACTAATATTTTCATATTGACATTTACATACCCAGTCACACAGACAAACCCACTCAGGCATTTACCCTTTTAGTCACAGATTCACACATGCAGTCAATGATTCATTCAGAACCGTCTTTAATAATATTTTAGATGTGTTGTTTTGCACTGAATGTGGGCTTTTGGTTTGCAGATCCCCAATCGATCAGTGCATTCTATATTCATTTAAAAAAATTAAATTTACAACGAAAATTAACAAGTGTTTAGGGGATACAGTGGCTCTAAAAAGAGCCTTTGTGTTTATTGTGTGTGTGTGTGATCACTATACATGAAACAGAATGCAGTCTGAAGTTGTTCAGGAACATCCTGTTGCATTTCTCTGTAAAATGTACTCCATCTGCTCTGCACATGCTGTCTATGTCAAAGGGTAGGTTATCATTGTAGATTGAGCCCATGTTATGGTCCCTTAGGAATGTAGAAACAGTTTTCTTCACATTTACTAGCTTTGTCTATCTGTAGACATATTTCAGATGACCACTTCCATTTCTCCCCCTGTCATATGTTGGAAAACACCAAGGCAGTGTGAGGTAAAAGTGCCATTAGTTTACCAAAGGTATCTTTCATTCAGTAAGGGTGCCCATGTCATTGCCACCACAGGGCACAATCATGAGGCCTGGATGTTGGCAATCCATAATGCTGTCCTCCAATGGAAGCAACTGATACCACTTTAAGCCTCTCTGGCCAACCCAAGTAATATCCACATTTGGCAGACCCAGGTTCATGTCAATGTTAGTCTTTCTAGCAGACTCTCTGGCCCAAGACACATAGCTGTGGCCAACAATCCACACTCTAACCATTTTAAAAGGATGGAGCAATAACACACAGGAGAAGGCTGCAGCAGAACGAGACAGATGTGAAAAGTAAGTCAGTTAAAAAGATGTCTAGCCACTAAAATTTAAAACAAGAAATTTGATTGGCTGTTATAAATATGGTAGTGGTTAAAACTAGGTTGTATTATTGAGAAAAATGTAAAGAGATTTATGAATGGCTTTTCTAATATGAACGAAAAGTAATGAAGTTTCAGCTATGACTCTAACTCCAAAGACTCAACCACACCTGCTACAGTTGGTTTAGGAGTTAGCAAGCTGGTCAAGAAAGTGCTGTAAACCTGTGACCTACTGCTTGCTGAGAATGTTACAATATTGATCAACAATAGCAACAGAGCTACAGGGGTATGAGGAAGGGTTGGTAAAAGCCTACAATGTAAAGGTGAAGAGAGTCATAGTAGAAGAAATAAGAAATGAGGTGTACTTGGGTCCAAATTTAGGAATTAATACCAAGTGTTGTGTAAGTGAAACTGTTTAGGAGCAGTCTTAAAAAAAAGATTTTGGATTCCCACGTGGATTTGCAGATCCACCCTGAAGTTTCATGGGGGAGCACACTGGGCACCCCGGTGGATCCGCATAGCCGTCCAAGACTCCTATTGAGTTGGGCTTTCTTTAAAGGAGGGTAAGATAGGGTTAACAATGGTGACCATTCAAAAGAGCTGTATCATTTTAAAAATATGAAGGCCATGTTCATATTTGTTCACGGTGTGTGACCTTGGAAGCAAAGTTGAAAAGGTTGCCATTAATGGTTCCCTTGCCTGAGACTGGTGTACCATTCTTATGCTTGGTTTTTGTGAACTTTGTGCATACAGAAAATCAAACTACTACTGAGCAAGAGAAAAAGAGACCAACAATTACATTTAATGGGTATGTGAAATAAACTGTAGCACAAAAAGTATTAGGGAGAGAGTGAATGAATTCAGAAAATGTGGTTGGAAGTGAGTAGGATGTTTAGAAAAACTAAAAGAGTATATAAAAAGAAAATTTATGGAGCATATAAAGAAAAGTATAGCGATTAGAACAACTGAATGAAAATATGTAAAGATTAACAAAATGCAGGTATTCAGCTATGTAGGCAATTGCACAAGCTGAGAAACACTAAAGTAAGTAGTGAGATATTCAGGCATTCAACTACCAATCATATACTCAGTTAGAGAGAAAAAGAAGCACTTATATACCCAGTCACTCATCCATACCACAGTCATTTATCCAGCAGTAACAGTTTGACTACTATACACAGTCATACACCACAAGAGTTACTAATGCAGCCAGTGAGCAATCTATACAGGTGTTTGTAAATAAATGTAGATACCTAAACAGTATGTAAGATACCCAGTCATAGAGTGACATAGGGCCTGGTTTAGATGTTGGCGGGACCATGACAGAGTGGGCTTTTTTGGCTGTCTTCTCACCCGCCTACCTGCCGATCTGCCCGCCTGATTTAGATGTTGACTGGCAATGGGAGAAAAGACCGCTGCGGTCCCGCCGATTCCACCAGGACTTCGCTCCTGCTCCTACGGCGGGATAGGCTACAGAAGGTGGAGTCCAGCCAGGATTTCCGTTCTACAGATTTGGATGTGGCCTGTTTCAAAGGGAATTACAATGGGAATCCCTCCTACTATGGATCGGCGAAATGGGTAGAAAAGGGGTGAAAACTCACCTATTTTTGGGGTTCAAGTTGTGGTTTTGTCCTCCTAGCATTTATTCAGGTCCTCCCTGTCCTGCTACACCTTGACAACGACAGACCAGCACCCTATTTTGATGGACTGCAAGGTAAGTGTTGGTGATGTGTGTGGGTATACATTGCATGGTGTGTGTATGTTGGGGAAGTGCAGTTCAGGATGTACACATGATGCACACAACACATATACCACAGACACATTCGTACACCTACACAACATGTATGTGATTATGTTAAAAAAAGTCACATACCTGTCTTTCAAACTCCAGGGTCACCCCGTCAGTACTTCACTGACAGGACACCGTCAGGCCAACGGGAACATCCAGAACTGCTCAGAGGGATCCCGCCATCAGGACTGCAATGGCGGGCGGTTCGCCAGCACAGAAGACCATCACGTATACATCTAGATAGGGCCGCCAGACCGTTGTCAGCTCACCGATGTTTCAGAGACCGCGGCAGGCCAGTGGTCAGACCACCAAGATCTAACTCAGGCCCATAGTTACTTTCCAGTATCAGATGTAGCGAGAAGGTGGTACAGTCACTCACATATGTACTAGAGAACTAAGTTAACCATCCAGACAAATTCCCCTTAAACATGTCTTACCTGTAATTGTAGACCCTGTGTATGCATATTTACTGCCGGGCCGATTTGGCATTTAAATTCCTTTGCAAAGGCTTACTATTCCCTTTTTCTAAGTATAGATTATTCCTAGGGTAAGCTGTAGGTAGCCCATATGGGAGGGTGCTATGTGGTTAAAATGTAAGACATGAAGTTTGAAGTTTCAGTGAGTTACATGTGGACTTACAGACGTATATGCCCAGGTATATGCCTAGGTAAACATCTAGTCTCCCAGATATGCACTCACGTAGGTATGTACTGTGGATCTGGCACTTAAATGTCATCTATCCAGACAAGTAGACCTGAGATAGGCTGTAGGTAGCTATAGGGCAGGGAGCTATGAGCATAAAAGATAACAGGTGTTCCCAGGTTTGGTATTGTTATAGCAACAGTACTGGACCCATATGCCTAGTTAAATGTGTTTCAGTTATATGCACACTATCAGACTCATATGTCCAGTTATAGATGCAGTTTCCCACCTATACTGAAACTCACATACCTACATATAAAAGTATTGAGCCATTAATACACCTAGACAAACACTGACAGAGACACTTAAACATTCAATCTCTCACATATACACCTCCTATGTATGCAGCAATAATGCAGACAGTTCTCGCACCTCCTTGTGATAAATGAGTGGTGGTACAACTCCCCTACAGACCCGACATATGCAGCGGATCATGCGGCATTAGAGCGTACCCCCCTGTTGCACCTCTTATATAGCGCAGTGCGACTGGATACCCTGCCCCCAGCGTGCAGAGTCGTAATATCGTTGTGGCGGACTATGGTGAGACAGATGGGCTGGGGTGGGAGACTCACCCGGGCTACCCCCTTGTGGCAAGGTACACGCCTACGCCCGGTGGTGGCCCTACAGGGCTTTCGGGGTTGGGATCTGGTGGGGATATCGACCCTCGGTGATGTGATGCGGGGCACCACTGTAAAGACATACCAACAGCTGCAAACAGAGTACCATTTGCACAGAACACAGTTTTATAAATACCTTCAACTCCGCCATGCACTCACTCCCCTCATCCGTGCACTAGACACTCTCCCGGAGTTTCACCCGTTAGAGGGCCGCCTACTCATGGGTGACCTCGGCCAACACAAAATCAAACAGATATATCAGACCCTGGTTACTCACACTAAGACGACTCTGGACAAGACGCGAGAGGCCTGGGTAGCGGACGTCCCTGACATAACGGACGATGACTGGGCCAAAGCCATAGCGAGCCCGCGGGGGGCGGCGGCCTCTACCAGATACCGCCTGATACAATTCAAGTACCTACACCGGGTTTACTATACACGGTTTAGGCTGTGGAGGATGGGGGTGATCCAGTCCCCCATGTGTCTGCGGTGCGACCGCGAGGAGGGGACATTTTTACACACCGTCTGGGGTTGCACGGTGCTGCAGCCCTACTGGAATAAAATTAGATCATGCCTTCAGGAGGTGTTGTCGTGGGAGCTCCCACTAGACCCGCGACTCTTTCTTCTCCATGCCACAGAAGATATAGGGGGCAACATATACAAACAGCATTTGCTGCTCCTCGCTCTCGTGGTCGCCAAACGGGACATAGCACAATCCTGGAAAAATATACTGCCCCCGTCCATTGGCAAGTGGAAGCGGGAGCTGGATAGATGCATGGGGGCGGAAATAGCAGTCTTCCAGGCACGTGGCTGCCCCAAAAAACATAGGAAAATCTGGACCCGATGGGCCACATACCGTGGAATAGAGCTTCCCCCTCTACCATCTGTAGATCCCTAATCTACACTATATTTGCACTTTTCATTATCGGGGTGGCCCAGCATTGTGAGGGAATGCATGTTCAGAATCATATGTTAGATAGATTTGCCATAGATCTGGTGCTGTCTGCAAGTTTCATTGGTTTCTTGACCTGCATGTTCAGCAGGGGTTCATATATGGGCACGATGATGGTATTCAATGATAATGTATATATTACTCTCCTACATGTCTTTGTGGGGCAAATGCCCATTTATGGTATAAAAATGCAAATAAAATTTGTTATTAAAAAAATAATGCAGACAGTTGCACACAGAAATAAAAAAACTCAATAACACAGCTAACAACTCATCCATGCAACTCCTTACATTCAAATGGAGAGTCCAATGAGTAACTAAGAGACCCAGACATATATCAGCATACGTACTTACTTACATGTCCAATGACACACCCACGTGGGCACTGAGACGCTCATTTAGGCATGTGCTAAAGAACTGACACTAACAATTCATTCATCCAGAGAAGTAGGCCTTTAAACATATTTCAGGCCTGCTACAGTAGAGCGTGTATATGTAGTTTTCCTGGCAAGCCGTCTTGACATTCAGAACCTGTTGCTAAGCCTTAAACTCCTCCTCTACTATATATAGGTCACCCCTATGGTAGAGTGTAGAAAGGCCATAGGACAGTCAGCTATGTGCCTAAAAGATAAGACAGGTTCTTTGAAGTTTCATTGAGTTTCGTGCACACTTACAGAACCATATCCCTAGTTATACATCCTGTCTCCTACCCACACTGGAACTCACATAGCTATATATGAAAGGATATAGCCACTAATACACCCAGTCAGACAGTGACAGAGACACTTCAAGATGCACTCACACACAAATACAGCTCTTATGTATTTAGCAGTATGGGAGGACATTGCAACCACAGTTAAATACCCCAGTACTAACTAGCACAGTCAGTAAGGGATCCATGCAGGCCCTTACACACACACATTTACAGAGTCTTAGACTAACTAAGAGAGGCAGGCAAGTATCAACATACTTACTAACATATTCAATACCACATACTCATAGGCACTGAGATAGTCAGTTAAGTGTGTCCTGGGAAACTTGTACTAGCAAGTCATTCATGAAGACAAGTAAACATTTAAACATGTTTCAGGCCTGCTACAATAGAGCATGTATATGCAGTTGTCCTGGAATGCTCGGTTCTCAATCAGAACATGTTGCTAAGCCTTCAAGTAATCTTCTACACCATATAAGTAACTCCTGGGATAGGCTGTATGTAGGGTATAAGGCAGGGGTATATGAGCTTAAAAGATAAGAGATGCTTCCTAAGTTTGATTCAGTTATATGCTCACTACCAGACCGATATGTCCAGTTATAGATCCAATCTCCAACCTATACTGTAATTGACATACCTACATATAAAAGGAAAGAGCCACTAAAATACCTAGTCACACACTGACAGAGACATTTAAACATGCACTCACACACACATACAGCTCTTATGTATCCAGCAGTATGGGAGGCAGTTGCACACACAGTTAAATACCCCACTACTAACTAACACAGCCAGTAACAGATCTGTGGAGCCCCTTACATACAGATTTACAGATTCATAGAGTAACTAAGAGAGGCAGGCATGTACCAACATGCTTACTTACATATACAATAACACACTCACATACACACTGAGACACTCAGTTAGGTATGTATTACATAACTGGCACTAATAACTCATCCATCCACACAACTAGGCCTTTAAACATGTTTCAATCCTGCTACAGTAAAGTGTGTATATGCACTGACACTCTTATACATGCATTGACACACCAGGCACGGGCTGATGCATACTTTGACATATCTACTCAAAGAGTGAAACATACTCTCAAACACTCAGTAGCATCCTCATACATACAATGAAAACAACTAGGTATTCACTCATGCATACTCTAACACAACCAAACAGACAGTGATGGATACAGTGACACACCCTGGCATACACTGAAGGATACAGTAACATAGCTAGATACACACTGACACATATGCTAACAGAACCACGCATACTGAAATATACTCTTACACACTGAAACACACTGTTATGCATTCAGTAGCACTTGTCTATAGTTCTATACTGAGAGACTTATACAACCTTTTGAAAACTAAAATCACTGTTTATGTACTTACTAGCTTGCTTAAAATAGTTAATCTAATACTATATTCTGGACAGGTAAATGTGTTCTTTAATTGCTTTCTAGAAATCCTCTTGCATTTTAAAATGAAGATTTAGAGTGCCTTACAAGAGACGAACAAGACAGAAACAGAAATAACACTATTACCAGCTTCAAACTGAGAAAGAAAAAGAAAATAAGGTGGAGAATGTCCAGAGTAAAAATAGAGAAGCTGGTAAGTGTACTAAGCAGTTTTTGAAAAGATTATACTGGAAAATGCAGAATGAGCATAAAGTATTATGTAGAAATTAAATGTTATCTTCAACCGGGAAAAAGTAAGGAGGACACTTTTCTCACAGTAGGAAATGTTCTCATAAAACAGGGAGATTTTCAAGGAGACAAAAACAGTTTAAGGAGTTACGAGCTAAAATGTTTCGGACTAGAGTAATACATAATTTTCTAAAAAGGATGAAGAATTATAAGATTTAAGAAAAAGCAACATATTGAAAGTGTTGTTGAGAAAGCATTTGCTTTGAAGAGTAAAGTATTTATCTTAATATTGAATAGAATAAGGACACCAGACAAAACACTACTGTGTATAAAGAAAAAAAAAACTTAGAAAAAGGCCTATTAACAGAGCTAATTTTTGCAAGATTTTGAAGGGTGAATGGAAGCATCCCTCTAGTACAGAACCTTATTTTAATGAGGAAAGCTATTTCCAAGAGAACACACTATTGCATGCAGTTGATACAACTGGTTGTTGTTATCAGGTAAAAGATCATACTTCTATTGCTAAAGAGGAGCAGGTTCTTATGAATGTAGAGGAAGTGATAGCTGAACCGGTACAAGGAAGGAATAGACAGCACCCTGTATACAAGTGAAACTGTAGTAGTATTTCAAGTGTTCAGCAGCAATCAATTGACAAATTTTGAGAATTTGTACGTCAATTTCCAGATAGAAGTATCAAGCGAATTTTTTTTTCATTTCTTTAGTCCTGAACAGGAGTCTTGGGAAAATGAAGACTTGACTACTGGAAGTGTAGAAGAACAGGACACAGGCATTAGTACTGAAAGGTTTGTAAAAGACATTGCAAAGTTTAACAGCATTTCTTCAGAGAAACCAAACTGTGTTTTATGTTTTATAGTGAGTGTCAATTCACTCACTATAAAAGTCAAACTCAGTATGTTGATTTGTATTTAAAAAGTGAAAAAGAGAGCAATGATAAGTGGCAACAATTTGCTGCATATGTATTTGTAGAAGAATGGTTTTATTTGAGCACACTTCAAATTATATGTAAGTACTGTTATGATAAGTTGGAGGATAATAAAATGCCAGCTAGAGCAGTCCATAACAAGTTAGAACTAGTTTCAATCCCACCAGAACTTCAATATTTAAATGTTTACAAATCAATTCTGATACAATGTATACATCCATTCCAAGCTATAGTCCGTATGAAGCCAAAAACAAGAAGGCTTCCTCCAACTGAGCTCCATAAAGGTCTTAAAGGCTGTTTTGTGTAATTGCCATTAGATTTCAAGCAGAATCATGAAAGTATAGGGGTGTAGAGAGATTTTGAAGAAGCACTTGTGATGTCCCTACCAAGAATAAAAAAATAAGGCAAGAGTTACTAGATGTTAGTAAAGCAAAAAAGCAACATTATATCTGGCTCAAAATAGGATTTACTATAAAAATATAGAAGTTCTCTAAGATATTACACATTTGGAGGATGACACATTACCACCAAGAGGTCAAATTGAAAATGTGGATCGATCCAGATCAGAAGAAATGTATGAATGCTACAGTATCCACCCTCTGCGTTCTAAAGAGATTATTGGTGATGCTATTGATCTCCTTCAAATGAAAAAAGCAAGAGGAGCTCCCTTGAGTGTGTGGGAGAAAGCTTTAGAGGCTTGCTGCTTTCCGCATCTGTTTCCTACCGGAGTAAGTGGTAGGTATGATGACCGGCCTGTATAGATGCCAGCAGCCGAGTACAGATCAACAAGACTTTATTCAGAGGACCCTAGATTTCTGCAGTGTATTCCCTATACATTTCATCTACTATTTGAGAACTACTTGTGTGGGCTATCTTATGCAGTAAATCACATTCTCAAAACAGGAGTGAATCTGCAAAATATCTCAGCAAGGGAATTTGTTGACGAGTACTTACTAGTATTAGCGTCAGGATGAGCTGAAATGTATGTTGAGAAACCTAGGCGCACCTACTTGGTTGTGCTGAGTATGCATGGGATGACCTGCTTGAATTGTTGCGAGAAGCAAACTCAAACAAACAACATCAATCTGATGACACCAGGAAAACTTTGCTCATTAGACCCTGCAAACTTTTGCAGACATTTTAACCACAGGTTTCAAATGATGATGGCTTTTATCTGCAACAAAACTAATCTTCCTTTCGGCGAAGTTACTAATTTCTTTTGGCATAAAGAGTACCAAGGTAGAAGTGCTCCAAATATTTGCATGCTGTTATTTGTAAAAGATACCCCGAAGTTTGGGGATTATAGTCCAGTTCCTAGCCAATATAAAGCATATAATTGATATCACAGTGTTGACATGAACAGTTTTTAGCAAGTATGGAGGATAAGCAGACAATTGATCGCTTAAACGAAAAGATACACCTGATGCATAAAAGTCTGCAAAATGTATACCACATTAGTGTATCTTTGCAGTAGAGGGGAAAAGATTCCATTATATGAGAAAAAAACAACAATAACAACTAGAGCGCCTGGTTACAATTTGCGGCACCTGCCCTCAGCCCACAACCCATATCTTCTGGTGCACTGTCCATTTTCCTCTGTTAATGTAAGAACAGAGATGCGACCCGCTCAGACCTTGACAGAAGGAGAAATAGATCAGCACTAGGAAACACCCGTCTATGCAAATGATAACCATCCCCTACTTCACCCTTGTCCCACCAATTGTTCGGGATCGCTCCCATCATTCCCCAGTGTGAGTGACCGAAGATCTGCAATATTGCATCCCAACTAGAGGGAGAAGGATATTGGGGTAATCCCAAGGTATCTTCTCTGTGTAATGCCACAATCCCTGCCTGCACCCACACAAGTAAGGACTGCATCCATACCTCAAGGGAAGGGCTCTTGTGACTTGCACCTTCGGGTAATGAAACGCTTAGCAGCCAGGGAGCCCAAGTCGAGAAATCTGGATGTCGTTCTATTTTTCTTAGCCCTAGGAAATAAGCCCAGCACACACGCCTCCCACGTATGTAAAACAGGGCATTCCGTGCAAGTCGACAGCCGGGTAATGACTCATGACACCCTGCCAATAAGTGTGAAGAGAGGGACAAGACCATACCATATGGAGTAGGTCTGCATGTACCAGAGCACATCGGGGCAGGCAGCATCTATGCAGTGGAAATAGCAGTTGATTTTAGCAGGAGTAAGTAAGTAAGATGTGCACATTTTAAAACTGTATGAGGCAAAACCTTGCATTGCGCCGGATATTGGTGGGGCTCCCAAGTATTGCAGCACATTTCTTGTCCGTGCAGGGGCAGGTGAGATCGCCCTCCCAGTGGGCTTGTAGGGTTGTATGTGAAGGTGCTGTGTGAGCCAGTAGCAAGGCAGCTAGTCAATGTACTATATGTATGCCCGGCCCAATAACCTGCAGATATTGTACTACTAAGTGGGTTGGTGATTCAGTCGCCAGGTCGCCCCACGCATGGGTCAGCGTGGACAGCAGGGAGTTGTTTAGGAGGAACCTACCAGGCAGTAGCTCGGATTCATCTGTTAAAGTCTCATAGGGGAGGAGGGTACCATCACCATATAGATCCCCCAGTGTGTGCAGGTCAACAGCATGCCAGGTTTCAAGTTCTGGAGCAGAGGTAGGGGTAGCGTTTCTGGTAGTACCTAAAAGGGGCTGCACTGTTTATGTACTGTTTCCATAGGAAAGAGAAACACATAAGTAAATGAACACCCCCTTGGAACTTGTGACTAATGAATGATGATGATTCATTTGATGGTTAAGAGGGTTTTTACAGGTAAAATATACTTGATTTGCAAAGTTTGGGTGATCAATCTGGACCAATGTTGGCCTTCCATGTATCACTGGGATAGCTACTTGTTAGAAACTGAGGCTTCTAGTTGGCAGAGTATTCACCCTGTGCAAGCAGGAGCCACAATTCTAGTCAGGGTAAGTCAGATACACAACCTAAATTAACCTGTGCTCACCCTCTAGTAGCTTGGCACAGAGCAGTCAGGCTTAACTTAACAGGCAATGTGTAAAGTATCTGTGCAACATTTAAATTACGGTAACAGTGAAAACACCACAAAAGTCTCCACACCAGTTTAGAAAATTTGAGAGGATATTTATCCGATTGAAACAAGACCAAAACAACAAAAATCAAATAAGTAGAACTAGATAGGAATTTTTAAAGATTAAATGCATAAACAGTGCTTAGAAGTCACTAGCAGTTGAAAGGTTTTGTTGTATTCCTCTTAGGGTGTCCATACACGGGCTTTCCTGTATCATGTCCTTATATAGGCACAATTCGCCCTGCCCTTATATAGGCATAAAATCCCAGTCCTTATTTAGGCATTAAACCGTGCACTCCAAATACAGGCATGGTCTCCGACATCCGTCCACCCTAACGTCACAATGAGTTCTTGAACAAACAGACCCTTAGGCTTCGGGAGTTTCCCTAGCACAGGACTATTGATTTCTTCAAGGACTCATCTATTATGCATGAACGATTATACCTTAGGGGTTCATTCATGACGTCTTCCGCTGTCCGATTCACGTCAATGCTAACATTGTGAGGTACCTCTCAGGTATAAATATACCTTCCCTAGCCCTTGTAAACTAGAGGAGACCTCGACTTCAGAGGAGCCCGTTTCCCGGCCTGACGCACTGAGAAGACGCTGTCATCCCTGCATGCAGAGAGTCCAGCTTCCAGTGATCTAACTTCCCTTGCGGGGTGTTGGAGTTCGAGTCTGCCAAAGAGATTCCCACCTCTCTCATTCTAAAGGTATGGAGCTGACTAGAACCTAGAGGGACTCTTGGCATACTAGGCATACTAGGCTTAACATACTCTTAGTATACCATAGTAAGGAATACTTCACCTACTTCATACCTCTCCCTACACCTAGGTTAGGTCAGGCACATTGGGGTAGAACTAGCTTAGAAACGCATCGTATGAGTACTCGCATTTTTTAGTCTGTGTTATTTATGTGAATGAATATCTGCTAAAAGATAATGCTATCGCAGTATTATTTATTTCTACTGCTTACGCTGTACATTATTTATCTTGCATACTGTCTTGTGATCGTAACCGCACATTTAACTTACACAAGAAACAAGACTGTTCAATAAATCTTTTATTGAAACACCTGTCTGTTCTTTCTGTGTAACTTTGAGGAAAATTAAGCATGCACGATTGAGCTGAGTGAAATAGTTATCTATTGTTTCCACGACTCTGGGACACATTCTGATTCTAAAGGGAAACAAAGTTGTCATGTTTTGCGGCTGCCAGAAACTACTCCCTTCTTGTCGTCAAGGAGTTTCTAGTGGCCTCTCAGCTAGCTGGCACAAGTAATTAAGTTGAATATACTCGATAGGGACATACTGACCTTAGTCCTATGTCAAACCTATAGGGGATATTATTCCAATGCGCAGAGCCTATTAGGGAAATAGGAGCGACACTACATGGCGCCCAACGTTTGGTAAGGCGGTAATTTAACGCTAGATACTGAGTAACTCAGCCGTGCTTTTTCTCTCAGAGACCCCTACCCATATACTCCAAAAGACGTCTGGAGTGGGCAGGGTTAAGTATCCACCATGGCTACATAGGGAAACACCCTATATATTAGCTGTTTGGTTTCCTCAACGTTGAAGGAAACAGTGTTCCAAAATATTGTGCACCTTATCTTTGTTTCCTTGAAACTTGTTCTACATTTTTCAAAAAAACAAAATGACTGAAACCGGAAACGGTGAAGCTGCGGCTGATCCAGCCCAAGCAGCAGTTTTTAACATTACAGGTTTAAATGAAACTGAGGAGGGTGTTATAGACATTGCTCCAAACTTAAGAAGAGCCATCACTCTAAAACTTATAAAAACTTATAAAACATCAATCAATCAATCAATCATGTCACTTATAAAGCGCACTACATACCCGCGAGGGTCTCAAGGCGCTGGGGGAAGAGGGGGTGGTGCTGCTACTGATCGAAGAGCCAGGTCTTGAGGAGTCTTCTGAAGGCCAGTAGGTCTTGGGTCTGTCGGAGGTTGGTGGGGAGGGTGTTCCAGGTCTTGGCGGCGAGGTGGGAGAAGGATCTGCCGCCGGCGGTCGTTTTCCGGATGCGGGGGACTGTGGCGAGGGCGAGGCTGGTCGAGCGGAGCTGGCGGGTGGGGGTGTAGAAGCTGAGTCGTCTGTTGAGGTAGGCTGGTCCGGAGTTGTGGAGTGCTTTGTGTGCGTGGGTGAGGAGCTTGAAGGTTATCCTCTTGTTGACAGGGAGCCAGTGCAGGTCTCTCAGGTGGGGTGTGATGTGGCTGCGTCGGGGGATGTCAAGGATAAGACGTGCAGAGGTGTTCTGGATGCGTTGCAGCCGTCTCAGGAGCTTAGCCGTCGTTCCTGCGTAGAGGGCGTTTCCGTAGTCCAGCCTGCTGGTGACGAGGGCCTGAGTGACTGTTTTTCTTGTTTCGGTGGGGATCCACTTGAAGATCCTGCGGAGCATTCGGAGGATGTTGAAGCAGGATGAGGAAACGGCGTTGACCTGCTTAGTCATGGAGAGGGTGGGGTCGAGGATGACCCCTAGGTTGCGTACGTGGTCAGTGGGTGGCGGGGCTGTTCCCAGTAATGTTGGCCACCAGGAGTCGTCCCAGGTTGAAGGGTTGGAACCAAGGATGAGGACCTCCGTCTTGTCCGAGTTCAGCTTCAGGCGGCTGGTCCTCATCCATTCGGCGACGGCCTTCATTCCTTCGTGGAGGTGGGCTTTGGCGGTGTGAGGGTCTTTGGTGAGGGAGAGGATCAGCTGGGTGTCGTCGGCATAGGAGATGATGTTGAGGTTGTGCTGTCGGGCGACGTGGGCGAGGGGTGCCATGTAGATGTTGAACAGCGTTGGGCTGAGGGAGGAGCCTTGGGGTACGCCGCAGATGATCTTGGTGGCCTTGGATCGGAAGGGGGCGAGGCGGACGCTTTGTGTTCTGCCGGAAAGGAAGGATGTGGTCCAGTCCAGGGCCTTCTCTTGGATCCCGGCATCGTGAAGGCGTGTTCGTAGTGTGTGGTGGCACACCGTGTCGAAGGCGGCTGATAGGTCCAGGAGGATGAGGGCTGCTGTTTCTCCGTTGTCTAACAGGGTCCTGATGTCATCGGTGGGGGCGATGAGGGCGGTTTCGGTGCTGTGGTTGCTGCGGAAGCCGGACTGGGAAGGGTCCAGGATGTTGTTCTCCTCGAGGTAGCGGGTCAGTTGTTTGTTGACGATTTTCTCGGTGACCTTCGCGGGGAACGGGAGCAGAGAGATGGGTCGGAAGTTCTTGAGGTCCTTGGGGTCTGCCTTGGGTTTCTTGAGTAAGGCGGTTATCTCGGCGTGCTTCCAGCTTTCCGGGAAGGTTGCTGTCTCGAAGGAGATGTTGATTATTTTCCGGAGATGGGGCGCGATGGCTGTATTGGCTTTGTTGAAGATGTGGTGAGGGCACGGGTCTAGCGGTGAACCGGAGTGGATGGTGTTCATGATCTCGCTGGTGTCCTTGTCGTTGATGTTGGTCCAGGAGAGCAGGCGGTTGGTGGTTGTGGGGGCAGTGGTCTCGGTGGTTGCCGAAGCGGTCGTGGTGTTGAAGCTGTCGTGGATGTCGGCGATTTTGCGGTGGAAGGAGGTGGCCAGTGAGTCGCACAGGTCTTGCGACGGCTGGATGTCGTTGGTGTTGGAGCTGGGGTTGGAGAGTTCCTTCACGATGTTGAAGAGCTCTTTGCTGTTGTGTGCGTTGTTGTCTAGGCGGTCTTTGAGTGAGGCCCTTTTGGCGGATCTGATGAGGTGATGGTGATTGCGGGTGGCGCTCTTGTGGGCGGCGTAGCTGTCCGCTGTCCGTTCGTGGAGCCAGATCTTCTCCAGTTTTCGGCATGTTCGTTTGGAGGCCTGGAGGTCTTCGGTGAACCAGGTGGCTTTCTTGCTGGTGTGGCTGTTGGGCGGATTCTTGAGCGGGGCGAGGGTGTTGGCGCAGTCGTCGATCCACTGTCTGAGGTTGCGGGCGGCGGTGTCGGGGTCGGAGGGTACGGCGGGTGGGCTCAGGGCGAGGGTTGTGGTTAGCTGGTCTTCCGTGACTCTGCTCCAGCAGCGGCGAGGCATTTGTTCGGTGCGGTGGTGCGTGGTGGGCTTCCTGTAGGTGAAGTGGATGCAGTGGTGGTCAGTCCAGTGGGGTTCGGAGGTGTGGTTGAAGGAGACGTGTGGGCTTGCGGAAAAGATGGAGTCTAGCGTGTGGCCGGCGGCGTGGGTGGGTGTAGTCACGAGCTGTCTGAGTCCGAGGGTGGCGAGGTTGTCGATCAGGGTGGTGGAGTTGGTGTCCTTGTTGTTCTCGAGGTGGAAGTTCAGGTCCCCGAGGAGGATGTAGTCCGTGGAGGCGATGGCGTGTGTGCTGACGAAGTCAGCGATGGAATCGCTGAACTGTGGTCGGGGTCCGGGGGTCTGTAGATGAGGGTTCCTCTGAGGGTGGTGTTGGGATCGGTGTGGATCTGGAAGTGCATGTGTTCGGCGGTGCTGAGGGTGTCGTCGGTGTTGGTTGAGACTCTGAGGGTGTTCCTGTGGACGATGGCGATGCCTCCTCCGACTCCGTTGGTGCGGTCCCTGCGGGTGATCTTGTATCCGTCCGGGATGGCAATGGCGATGTCGGGGGCTGAAGCGGGATTCAGCCAGGTCTCCGTCAGGAATGCGACGTCTGGGGAGGTTGAGTCGAGAAGGTCCCAGAGTTCGATGGCGTGTTTGCGGGCGGAGCGGGTGTTGAGGAGGATGCATCTGAGGTAGTTGGGTTCTTTCCTGGGCGGTGGTTTGGCGGGGCGGGTGCTGGCGAAGCTGCAGTTCCGGCAGGTGAAGGGCCCTTGGGTGCGCTTCGGGGTGGCCTGGTAGCAGGCGTGATTTTTTCCGGGGTTGAGTGCGTGGAGGGTGCTGGCGTCGTATCGGCGTCTGTTGATGTGGCGGGCGCGGGGAATGCCCGGACCAGGGGGTCTGGCGCTGGGCGCAGCCACGGCGCAGACGGGCGCAGACGGGCTTGCCTTAGGCGCGCCTTCGGCGCGCCAGCGGCGCGGCCGCACAGCGGCCGCCATAAATGGGGAGGTGGGAGTGAGGAGCAGGGAATGGGGCAGCGAATGGGCAGTGAGGGGGCGGGGCCGCAGGGGCGCAGCGGCGGGAAACTGGCACAGAAAGGAAAAAACGATCACAATCAGGGGCAGCAAGGGGGCACAGAAAGGAAAAAACGATCACAATCAGGGGCAGCAAGGGGGCACAGAAAGGAAAAAACGATCACAATCAGGGGCAGCAAGGGGGCACAGAAAGGAAAAAACGATCACAATCAGGGGCAGCAAGGAGGCACAGAAAGGAAAAAACGAGCACAATCAGGGGCAGCAAGGGGGCACAGAAAGGAAAAAATGATCACAATCAGGGGCAGCAAGGGGGCACAGAAAGGAAAAAATGATCACAATCAGGGGCAGCAAGGGGGCACAGAAAGGAAAAACGATCACAATCAGGGGCAGCAAGGGGGCACAGAAAGGAAAAAACGATCACAATCAGGGGCAGCAAGGGGGCACAGAAAGGAAAAAAACGATCACAATCAGGGGCAGCAAGGGGGCACAGAAAGGAAAAAAACGATCACAATCAGGGGCAGCAAGGGGGCACAGAAAGGAAAAACGAGCACAATCAGGGGCAGCAAGGGGGCACAGAAAGGAAAAACGAGCACAATCAGGGGCAGCAAGGGGGCACAGAAAGGAAAAACGATCACAATCAGGGGCAGCAAGGGGGCACAGAAAGGAAAAAACGATCACAATCAGGGGCAGCAAGGGGGCACAGAAAGGAAAAAAACGATCACAATCAGGGGCAGCAAGGGGGCACAGAAAGGAAAAAACGAGCACAATCAGGGGCAGCAAGGGGGCACAGAAAGGAAAAAACAATCACAATCAGGGGCAGCAAGGGGGCACAGAAAGGAAAAAAACGAGCACAATCAGGGGCAGCAGCAGGGCACACAGACGGAGCTGTGTGGTGGGGGAGCGACCTACCAGTCAAGGTCAAGGCCTACCACCGAGAGGCAGTAGAGCAGTTTTCGTGATAGAGGCACACGAATCCTTTCAGACAGAGGTATTCTATTCATGGGTAATATTTCCTGAATCCAATCCAGTAACACACATGTTTCACTTCTACAAAGAAGATGATCCACCAGAGGAATACATTCCTTTCGAGGATATTGAAATTCCATTAACATACTAGGAGCATCAGCTCTGGTTTAAAGGCGCCCTAAAACATCACAGAAACATTACCAGGCTCGGTCCACTAGGTAGACCAGGAGCAACATGGCCGATTCTAGCCGGCTACACACCTCATCCTGAACTGGATATAATGTCAGATGAGGAATTACTTATTCAACTTACAGAGTTAATAAAAATCTACAGACAATTGGTCCAATATGTCATGCGGACTTTTACAGTCCAGCAACCATTGACACTTCCAAATCCAACTCCCCAACAGGGGAATACACTAAAAATTACACCACAGACTCTCTACGCAGTCATGGGTAAAATGCCCACAAAACGTGAGCAAATTCCATTCTGGATAGCTCAAAAAATTACTCAAATCGAAGCAGTATTTCCAAATACTAGCCTGTATGAGAAACACAGAATCCTAACAATCAGTTTACCGATGGGGATCACACCACAACTGGACGACTGCACCACTTGGGGCTCAGTCTTTGCTGCCATCTATACTAAAGCACATGGCATTCCGTCAATTGCGGTAATACCTGATGTCCTGAAACATATTCAAAATGAATACAAGGCAGAGCCTGCTCTAAATTTAGGTATGAAATTACTGAAAAATTTCGACCAGGTCTCAACAATAATATTATCTAATATTAAAGGGGAGGCAGCAGCAGTGGCGATCCACCAACGATTAAGGGAATTCGATGTTACTGAACATCAAACAGAGCTACCCAGAATAATTGAACAATCTTATGCAGAATTAGGCAGAGATAGTTTGGGTGGAAGACCAGTGAAGCCGAAACTATCTGAAAGTCCTGAGAAGGACTCCATTAAACAAACCCCTACATCTTCTAAAAAGAAGTGGGAGTCCTTAACAAAAATCAAATGAGAAACGTTCTCAATCCCGGGGTAGGTCTCCTCAAAAGGAGCCCTCTGAAAGGAGGTATAACCTCAGGAATAGGGATAATTTGAGAAAACCTGACAGGTATCAAGATAATGATACACGTTCCTCTCGTCCCTTTCAGATCTCATCACAGACTTCGGAAAGAAGAGGACGATCAGAACATAGAGAAGAACGCGTGAAATCCAAAGAAGAAAAAACACACTCCAAAAAATAAAACAAAACCTCAATTCTCCAAAAAGAAAGTAGCAGGTCTGAAGATCAGACATGCCGAGAATACTGAGAACACAACTCAAGAACGGAGAATGGGCTCAGACAATGCTGGACAGTGCAGCAGAAGTCACAATAGTTCGCCAGAACCTGAAGGAACTTCTGGAGATAGTGGACTTGAATGAGTACATTACAGTTGAGACTGTAGACACCAGGGTTAGTACTCCACAAAGGTTATATGAAATAACACTCCGGATGGAGGGAAACAAACCTAGACAGGTGAAAGCACTTTTTTGGGAAAGACTATCAAGGGGCTATGACATACTTCTAGCAGAAAAAGACTGGCCACCACAATTTGTCAGGGAGTGCCCACACGGCGAGGACATTATTATGCCTGCCTTCTCCAACCATATTCCAATTCATCTAAAATATACATATGCCAGGAAATGGGCAGTAGCCCAGGCCCCAGCATTATATAAAAATCATGTAGGATGGGATGAGGACTCACCTCACCATAAAATACATCTGAAACATGAACCAACTGCACAAAGGCAGTACCCAATAAAGCAAGAAGCTAAAAAACAGGTCAGGGAGATCTTAGATCAACTTGAATACCAAGGGGTGATTGAAACATGCACCTCCTCAATGAACAATCCTTTGTTTCCTGTCTCCAAAACAGACAATACATATCGTCTAGTTTTGGATTACAAGACACCTAAACACTTGTTCTAAAACTTTTGCAGTGCAAAATGCACATAGCACAGCATTAATGAATAACATTGTGCGTAAAAAATACAAAACAACATTAGACATCTCAAATGGTTTCTTTTGTCAAAACATAGCACCTGAAAGCAGGTACTTAACAGCATTCTCCATAATGGGGACCCAGCGTCACTTTTGTCGACTCCCACAAGGGTTCAAGAACAGCCCAGGTTTATTCTCAGCGACGGTAACGGAGTTACTACAAATTTATGACAATGAGGCATTGTCCTATGTCGATGACATCTATCTGACAGACAATGACCTGGACAAACACTTGAACAGGGTAAGCACCATTATACTGGGCTTCGCCTCTGAGGGCTACAAGTTCAACTTTAAAAAGTCCCGAATTGCCCATCTCAATGTCCTATTTCTAGGATATGAGCTTTCAAGTGAAGGCAAGAGCTTGGCAGCTAACTTTTTAGAAAAGTGTGCGCTGCTCCAACCTCCAAAAACGCTAAAAAACTTACAATCCATCCTGGGTTTCCTAAACTTTGGAAGAACATACATTCTAAATTACGCAGAAAGGGTTAAACCTCTCTACGCATTAATCAAACCTGATTTTTCAATCAAAAATTGGACAAACGAACACACAGAAATTTTGCGTTCACTCCAGGCTAACATGTTAGCAACAAATCACTTACAAACACGCGTAAGTCAACGCAATTTGGTGATCCGAATAATTTCGGGTCAATGCGGATTCACCTACTTAACCTTCAATGAGGGTGAGAAAATACCAATCGCATACAAATCTCATTTGTACACACAAGCGGAAATGAGCTTCAGTTCAACTGAAAAAATTCTAACAGCAGTTCAAACCGCTGTAGCAAAAGAAAGAGCCTTAGCCCAAGGGAAACGCATTATTGTCGTAACCCCAGTACCAGCTTTAGAAGCGGTCACAAAAGCAAGCATTCCAAATGCTAAAGCATTACATCCAAGATGGATACAATGGGTTAATTCTCTTGCTGCAACAGATGTTGAATATGTTTTTGATCTTGATTTAAAAATACAAGCATTCCTGCAATATGAACAAGAATGTCCTCTGCCTACTAAAATTCTGCCTCTTGATCAGTACGAATTCATAATTTACACTGACGGATCCGCACAACCCGCAACAGGGAGTAAGCAAGCTTACAGTGCAGCGTGTGCAATCGTTAAAGGTCGCATGCGAGATGGCATCTTCAGACCTATGGTCACAAAAACACAATCTCTAGGGGATTGTACAGCTCAGCGAGCTGAACTACAAGCATTCAAACTGGCACTTGAAAGTACAGATCGCGAATTCCCCACACTGATAGTGTGCGATTCCTTTTACTGTGTTCAGTCGTATAATGACTATATACAAAACTGGCCTGAAAATGGTTTCAAAGATGCGAAAGGTGGCACAATAAAGCACAAAATGCTTTGGGAACAAGTAGTTCAGTTGAAAAACGAACTACCAAAGGCTCACGTGATCCACACACTGAGTCATCAACGTGATGGCGTTCACGTTGCAGGGAATTCATTGGCTGACGAAGCCGCAAAGGGGGCTGTTCAGATGGCTTCCGTAGCTGCGATCACTCGTTCAAAAACAAAAATAGACGGTGAGATAAGGTTGGCTGTCAATGCTTCAAGCAAAGGCAGCAGTGCAGCGTTACCAAAAAAGTTTCCACTCAAGTACTCTTATGTAATTGATGCGAACAACGTTCCTTTTGCTCGAATCCCTGGAGTGGGGGATAGGGTAATCCCAAACAAGGAACGTAGAGCAGCCTTGATTTATGAAACACATTTGGGGGAGGGTCTGCCACATCAAGGGATCTCTAAAACGATTTTGACGTTAAAAGAGATATACTGGTGGCCTGGAATGAATACAGAAATTCACATATTTATCAATAACTGCTTAGACTGTAAATTACAGCGGGAAAGCCACCAGACACCATGTTACAAATGTAGCTGCCCAGTACAGACACCACTGTTAGACAGCATTAGACTATCTACGCGCATGCATCCTACTGGACAAATGCAATCCCACAAATACTGAATCTAGGTTCCTATGGATATGGCCTCAGCGCTCGGCTGACGCTCGAACTGTTATAAAAGATTTGCGAGTCTTTATCGGCACATACGCAATAGGCACGCTACATTCTGACCAGGGCCCTGCGTTTAGCTCTCGGGCTTACAAAGAAGCCATGGCCAGTCTGGGCGTTGCATTGCGGTACTCCTCTCCATTCCATCCTGAGGGAAATTCGGTTGTGGAAAGGAAAAACCGGGACATAAAGCAGTCTATAACAGCTAGGGTATTAGGTTCGGGTGATGGGTGGGTCAAACATCTTAATGGGGTCCAACGCTCATTGAATAATCTGCCAAGAAGTTCTCTAGGGGGGTCACTCCATATGAGGTCCTATTTGGGACAAGAATGTGGGTACCAGATCTCGATGACGTAGGCACAGTGGTGGAAAATAAAACATTTGATATCAAAGATCGTTTGGCTGTTTTACAGGAACTGAATGAGTTAAGAACGAAACAAAGCAACGTATCCCTACAGCCAACCACCACTGGGGAAAAACCGGAGGTCCCAGCAAGGCCTGTCTGGTTCCAAAAGTTGGGGATCTAGTCAGAGAAAAAATTGCGGACAAGATGGAATTTGGACCTTCTTACAGACAACCAGTACCTGTCCTAGCAGTTCAAGGAACAAGAACAGTACTTCTGCCGCCCCTTGCTGGAAGAAAGGAGAAAAGATTTGTGTCCATCGACCTCATCAAACCACAGTATGTGGCCAATACTAAATAGTAGGCCTCGTGGACTCCGACCTAGTAGCAGACACACTCCTCTCGCTACTATCCAAGAGGTTCAGACTGAAAGACTGATAACAATCGAGAATTCAGCTGTAACAGATGGAGGACTAAGCAACAACGCTATGGAACTCATCCCTCTTGAAAATCAAATAACAGTTTGTCCAAATACACCTGTCTACACCAATGTAACAAGTGATCAACTAGTTCCAGCGATTTCTACAAATCCTGATGCAATTCAAACAGTTGACAGAACTGCTTCTGGCTATTTCATTAACTTTGATACGTTCTCAGAAGATCTGAGTGAACCTGAAACGACGCCAGCATCATTGAAATTCAAGCAGCAAGTACAAGACTTTCTTCACTTTCTGAAAAAGACTTATTTGGTTTCTCCATGGATTGAACTCTGGATTACATCTGGACTTTTTGTTTTCCTGCTCTGGCTAGCTTTGGTTACAACTGTGAGCGTGCTTATAAGTGGCAGATACATCCATGTGAACACTGAAGGAAAAGACGTGAACGTACTTTTGAGACCTCATAAATCTTCCCATCGTGAAGCAAGAGACTTGTCATCAGTGAACATCACATCTGTTCCTATACAGGATGGTATAGTGTGGGACAAAACGGATTTTGATATCTTCGGCCCGACGGAACAATTGAACATTCCACATTTGTTTAAAATTTCACTAAGTGATCTAATTACGTCCAGTACCTATTCGGATGATTGGGACTTTGAGACTGTTAATGACATAATGTTTGACTTAGAAAAATCTGCTGCATTTTCTAAAAATGAATATTTAGAGGGTTCAACAGACTATGAAGAGCTGTATTGCTATAACCATTATGGTCATCATTATTTGCATAAATCTGCATATCCTAGAAATGTGTTTATGTTTAACCAATGGGAGCATTGTCCTACACCACCACACGGTAGTTCAAAAACATTTGCTAACAAGTTTCCATATTTTTCAGGATACAATACATCTAATCCAGAAATGTTTTACTATAAACATGTAAACAAGACAGGACTGAAAATTATGTTAACAAATACAAAACAGATTTATTCTGCATTATTTAATGCCCAAATGTCTAGACAGGGTTTCGACTTTTGGAAAGACACAATAGACACAAAAACTGTCTGAGGTACTAAAGATTGGCAAGTGCAGGGGATAGAAGCTTTATTTAGAGCCTGCATCATCCCTGAACAAATAATGTTTTTGAATGAAACTGTCCAACAAACATCTTGTCTTGGACTAGCCAAGGTCAAAGATATGAAGACACCTTCTGTACCAACACCTGCCAGTGATCATAATACACAGGCAGCGGTGACAGTTGACAATATACTACAACTCAACAGATCTAATCCTGATTGGAAAAAATGGTTGATCTGGCCCATAAACACGAACAACTGTCAGGAAAGATTCCTGAATAAAACTCAGGGCTTTACTATTCATAGGCCAGACCCAAGATACGTCCAAAGACAGCATCCGGGGGTAGTAACAACATACAGTGTAGGAAAATTATGCCTCGATTGGCTTCAGAAATCTACACTGCAGGATGTGAAACAACACTTATCCTTACTTAAAGAAGATGCAGACCTTAGGGAATTCTTGCTTGGACCAAGAAAGCCGCGTCAAAAACGTTTCATATATGCCGGCATGTATGCTGCCTATAATGAAGCATGGAAAGTATCACAGATGGAGGCTGCAGAACGAATACGTGAACTTGATCGTATTAATTTAGAGAAAACACTCTCTGTGGTCGATAATAGGTTAACAACTTTGTCCTCCAGAATATATTCATTGGATGGCATTGTATCCTCTGCTATCGACATACTAGAACAAGATTTGGCGATGTTACAGCAAGGCCAATCTCAATTACGTTCTATTATGTTATTAAGCTGGACGCTGCAATCTTTGCGAGCGGGCTATGTGCCTTGGCGTTTCATCAACACATCGGCTCTGTTTGCAGAATACAATCTAACTGATAAACAGATCGAACTGGCACAAAGAGGAGCAAAGTATACAGTGCTGAGCATTGAAAAACTGGATAAGTTACCATTCACAGTGGCAGAAAAACCAGCTACAGAATGGCTCATTCATGGCAAAATCACATTACCTGTGACTACTTTTCAGTTTCAGTATTGCCTCACACAAATGCAAGCAGGCAAATATGAAAGGTTGGGTAAGGAATACATTAAGACATCTTGGGATTTACCGTATACATATAGATGTTGGAGTGGGGATCGTGAAGTGTTTTTGAGCAGTATACACTGTAAACGTGCACTGAGCGGTTCACTTATATGTCAGGACATTTCTTTACACGGGGCTTGCAATGGTTCTGTGGCAAATTTGTCTTGCCATCAGCAGGGTACACCAGCTGCTGTGATTAATCCAACGTTTGTACAACTTTCGAATGGGAGTTACCTCATGTTGAATGATCAGAGTTGCTGCAGCATGTTGCCAGGCATCCCATATCTAGTAACGGTCAACTCCAGGGTCACTTGCTCTATGCAAGTATTGTTTCCCCCAATAGACACAGTCAGGGAGTCGCCTTTGTGGCCTTCACTGAACGTCTCTTTTATAAGATTTGATACATTAAGCAGAATGAAAGCCATGCTTTTACAGCAAACAGTGCCTTTGACCTCGGCCAAAGAAACCTATGATCTACAAGTAGCAAGGACTTCGGCTGAGATACAGACTTCAATACGTACAAACTGCCCTATACATTTGGTAGAAATGGTAACACGTATCTTCAACATGTCTGATACAAGTGGAATTGTACATGTATTTAAGAGCATCTGTACCGGTCTGTTAGCACCTTTCCAGGCAATACTCGGAATAATCCCGAACTTTGCACATTCGGTGTTTGGTGGCATACCATTAATTCTAGCACTTGTTGCCGGAATTCTATTTCTCTTCCTGCTATTACGCTATGGCCGGCCTATTCGCAGACATCACTCCGAGCGAAATGGAGAAAGCTCTCCTTGAACGAAAGTGCAGTGAGCGAATAGTACAGCTTTTGGGCATGACTCGTCTACGGGAACTTAATACCACGTGGTTCCTGTCATTCAGACCAATCTGGCAAGATTGCATCTTACCTGTTCTACGATGCCTGCTATGCGGTGAAGAATGCGTGTTGGACACCTGTCTAACATTTCCATCAGCTACGCCAACGGATGTCGATACTCTGCTGGTCCCGATAATGGCCCATGCTCTGTGTTGTCCCCAGAGGCTGCCTATCCTGATGTCAGCATTCATTGAGATCTCACAGACGCTTCCGGCTGCTGCTGAGGTACGAGAAAGATCTACAGGCACACAGGTAACAACGTACGCGAACATTGCAGCGGCAACCTATGCTGAAAGCGATGCTTCACATCTCTGTGCAATTAATCTCCTACACGAGGTGTTCCAACTGACACCAACTTCAGTGGACGATGTTTTGTCTACAGAAATAGATGATCTCATGTTTACACCAGACCCGTAAACTGACTCTGATTCAGCCCACAGTATTCCAGAGATGCAGTAACAATTTGGCCTTCATACTTCAAAAACTTGGAACTCTTCCAAAAATTGAACTTTTCCCCATTTTTTCAAACTAAAATGGCACTTCAATCTGCTTCAAGTAGAACTATCCTTATAGTACAGACTTCGCGGTACTTCCTCAGACACTTTTTTCATCGTGTTAGTCAAAACAAGTTCATTAATTTCCATGACATGAAATGACTTTTGATTTTGAAAAAACTTATCGATAATTTTTTTTGTCGCATGTAAATATTACTGCTTATTTCGTTCAAATTGCATTTGTATTTTAAAAATGGGCCTGAATTGAAAAGCAATGCTTAAAATGTACAGTACCTTTTGCATTCTAATGAGTTTTTTAAATGCCTTTTTAAACGGTTTTAAGAAATATTTTAGCAATATGCGGTACTCCATTTAATGTTTAGCATTTTAAATGTTTAGCATTCTAGTATTATCGTACACACGAAAGTGGAGTGGGTGTTGTATTCCTCTTAGGGTGTCCATACACGGGCTTTCCTGTATCATGTCCTTATATAGGCACAATTCGCCCTGCCCTTATATAGGCATAAAATCCCAGTCCTTATTTAGGCATTAAACCGTGCACTCCAAATACAGGCATGGTCTCCGACATCCGTCCACCCTAACGTCACAACGAGTTCTTGAAGAACAGACCCTTAGGCTTCGGGAGTTTCCCTAGCACAGGACTATTGATTTCTTCAAGGACTCATCTATTATGCATGAACGATTATACCTTAGGGGTTCATTCATGACGTCTTCCGCTGTCCGATTCACGTCAATGCTAACATTGTGAGGTACCTCTCAGGTATAAATATATCTTCCCTAGCCCTTGTAAACTAGAGGAGACCTCGACTTCAGAGGAGCCCGTTTCCCGGCCTGACGCACTGAGAAGACGCTGTCAACCCTGCACGCAGAGAGTCCAGCTTCCAGTGATCTAACTTCCCTTGCGGGGTGTTGGAGTTCGAGTCTGGCAAAGAGATTCCCACCTCTCTCATTCTAAAGGTATGGAGCTGACTAGAACCTAGAGGGACTCTTGGCATACTAGGCATACTAGGTTTAACATACTCTTAGTATACCATAGTAAGGAATACTTCACCTACTTCATACCTCTCCCTACACCTAGATTAGGTTAGGCACATTGGGGTAGAACTAGCTTAGAAACGCATCGTATGAGTACTCGCATTTTTTAGTCTGTGTTATTTATGTGAATGAATATCTGCTAAAAGATAATGCCATCGCAGTATTATTTATTTCTACTGCTTACGCTGTACATTATTTATCTTGCATACTGTCTTGTGATCGTAACCGCACATTTAACTTACACAAGAAACAAGACTGTTCAATAAATCTTTTATTGAAATGCCCGTCTGTTCTTTCTGTCTAACTTTGAGGAAAATTAAGCATGCACGATTGAGCTGAGTGAAATAGTTATCTATTGTTTCCACGACTCTGGGACACGTTCTGATTCTAAAGGGAAACAAAGTTGTCATGTTTTGTGGCTGCCAGAAACTACTCCCTTCTTGTCGTCAAGGAGTTTCTAGTGGCCTCTGAGCTAGCTGGCACAAGTAATTAAGTTTAATATACTCGATAGGGACATACTGACCTTAGTCCTATGTCAAACCTATAGGGGATATTATTCCAATGCGCAGAGCCTATTAGGGAAATAGGAGCTACACTACAGTTTGTTGCGGACACGAGGGACCGATGCAAATTCAAAGTTCAGGCTTAGCGCGATGGAGGCCAGACCAGCTACAGAACCCATGCAGGGTCTGCTGAAAAAGTGCTTTGTATGGAGAAAAGCGTCGATGTCAAAAACAAGAAGCATCAGTCTCTTCCACGCAGATGGGTCAATGCTTTGGTGTCAAGCCTTGCAGACAGAGTCAAAGGATCAGCACTGCATTGTCATTGAGCCTTGCAGACCGTGACGAAGGATGGGTGCTCTGTTGTCACCGAACCTTTCAGCCGGGACCCGTGTCGTCATCGAATCGGCACTGTGTCGGTGGACACTGCATCAGTTCCAAGCGGCGGTAGAGTTTTGAAGAAAACAGCTGCAGAACCCACTTCTGAGGCCCAGGACTGGAGGGGGGGATCTCAGGCAAGGGTAGGAATCACAGATTGCATAGTCCAGCAACACCAGCAGATTTGCAAGAAGTCTTTTGTGACCCTGAGACTTCAGAGTGTAGGAGGCAAGCTAACAGCCCTTGGAGAATCTTGGGTTTAAGGTTGTAGAGAGCAGGTCTAGTTCCTCTCACTCCCAGGCAAGAAGCTGCAGGCAGCAGGCAGTAGGCCAACACAGCAATGCAGGTAGCAAAGTGGCAGTCCCTCCTACAGCACAGCAGCTTTTCTTCCATGCAGAATGTCCTTGTTTCCAGCAAAGTTCTGATTTGGTGGTGTCAGGGGTCCAGTACTTATGCCCAAATGTGCCTTTGAAGTAGGGGAGACATGAAAGAGGCCTTTGAAGATCACAAGGCCCCTGCCGTTCTTGCCCTGGTTCTAGACACACTGCAGGGGGGTATGCAGCTCTTTGTGTGGGGACAGGCAAAGCCCTATTCAGTGCAAGTGTCAGCTCGTCCCTCCCAATCGACCTCAGGCCATCAGGATGCAAATGTCATACCCCTTCTCCCTTTGTGTGACTGTCTAGAGGGAATGCACAAAGCCCAGCTGTTACTCAACCCAGACATGAATTCAGAGACAGTCAGAGGCACAGAATCGTTAAAGTAAGAAATTGCCAACTTTCTAAAAGTGGCATTTTCAGACTTACAGTTTAAAATCTGACTTCAGCATAAGTTGCGATTTTAAATTGTGAGTCCAGAGACACCAAACTCCAAATTTCTATCTCCTCCCAATAGGAGACTAAACTTAAAAGGAGTTTAAGGCAATCCCAATGTTAACTTATGAGAGAGGTAGGCCTTGCAGTAGTGAGAAACACATTTTAGAGTATTTCACTATCAGGACATATCCTACTTTTTAATTATACTGCACCCTCCCCATGGGGCTACCTAGGGCCTACCTTAGGGGTAACTTACATCTAATAAAAAAGGAAGGTTTGAGCCTGGCAAGTAGTTTGACTTGAACTATTGATATGTGTGTATTGCGCACACCTGTTTTTTAATCTGTGACTTGAAAATAATGTTTAAACATTGTTATCTACAGTGTTATAATGTTTGGCTTGCTGGTCAGGGACGTGTGACTGTCTACCACACAGAAATAGTATGCCTTCCTGCTTTTTCAGTTGAAAACTGGCTGCACAGCTCTAGAATCTATCACTAACTTTTATACAAAATGATCTCGTATCACAAAAACGTGATCAATAGTATTCATTTTTTTATTATGTTGACTATTCGTATTATGTATCACTGTTGGATATTCATTCTAAAACAGTTTTCATTGATACATTATGCAATGAACATAGGAACAAACTCAAAAAAATCAAGTGGCCTACTTAACAAATAAAATCTTTTTTACAATGATGTGTTGGATTCCCAATGCATTTACGGATTCCTATCCCTTCTTCAGGGGCCACTGTGGGAAATAAACAACAAGGAGGGAGGAAATCTCACAACTCTATGTTGGTTTATACTAAGTTACAAGATGAAGAAAAATGTAATAAAGCAAACTCTCTTCTGTGATTAAAGATGTTACACATGCGAGAGATTTCATATTTCTTATTACAAATGCAGGAAGAAAAACAACTCAAAAGAATTGGGGTGCTTAATCGAAGTGATACCCATGCTTCACAGAAAGAGAGTTCCCTTTACCAACACCAAAACAGAAAAACACATGTCAGTATATCCAGAGTAAAGGAAACATGAAGCATTACTAAGAAGGGACGTGTGCTGACAGGCGACATTCTCCAAACTAAATAAGCCCCTTATAACTGCTTGTGTTTCCCCGTAAAAAGTTAACCAAAGTAACTTCTCTGTTTAGCACCCAAATACTCACTATGAAAACAATGCTTGTCGCTGTGCCTTCCTTCAAAATATAGCTGAACACATTCCTGATGTGCTCAATCTATGAATGAGAAGCCTATCATCAACCGTGATAAAGGCAAGAAGTGTTTCTGCTCAAGTCAAAGTATCATGCCAGTGTGCTCATACCTGTGTATTGATTCCGTATATGAAAACCATAGTTCAACAACATCTGCTGCTTAATTCGGCAATAGTACTTTAACCTGCTAGGTCAGAATTACAGTTTTAAACTGCACACACAGGCTCTGCAGTGGCAGGGCTGAGCCATGTGTAAAGACTGCTCCAAAATGAAGTAAGAGTAAAAGTTATCCTTTATTCAATTTGGTCTTCACACCCCAGCTTGCTAGTCTCAGCGTCAGACCTAGCTCCAGTAGAACAACTCTCCCCTTTTGAATCAATACATTCCAGGCAAGGATCCTGGAAGCCACAGAGTTCCATGACATAGACCAAGTGTTCTTACAATGTCATAAAGGGATAAACACTTACAATAGCTTAAGGCAAAAGCACAGGATACCACACCATGTTTAAAGGGTTAATGAGTGGGTGGCACAGTCAGTGCTGCAGGCCCACTAGTAGCATTTAAGTTACAGGCAGTGGGCACATATAGTGCACTTTATTGGGGCCTTATAAGTAAATTAAATATGCCAATTGAGGATAAGCCAATGTCACCATGTTTTGAGATGAGATTATATGCACTTTAGCACTGGTCAGCAGTCCAGAATCATAAAGTCAGCAAAACAGGAGGTCAGAAGGCAAAAAGTCACGGGAAACCACGCAAAGCATGCCATGTCTAACACTAATTTACTTTATTGTGTTTGTGTTATTTAAGTCCATCATCCTTATGTTCTTCTGAGACCATTCACTTTACCTAGACTAACATATTACTCAATTTCCTTTTATTTTCTTATTGAATAGTTTGACCTCTTTTTTGGATGAAATCTTGTATTGCCATTGACAGAAGCTAGAAGAACCAATGCCTAAATAGATATATAGGAAACAGGAGGTCTGAAAAAACCTACTCCTGTGGAATGGAGTGAGGTGTGCTTATTAGGAAAATATAAATTAGTGGCTCAAGTGACAAACTCTAATTAAGCGGTTGTGGTGTGGAAATGTCACATGATGGGCACAGCTATTTTTTTTTTAATGTTTGGGTGATCAGCCGGCTGCATGGAGCTAGTTCTATGAATGTCCATGCATACCTTAAATCTCCAAAAACTGTCAATCTTCGTTTTGCCATTCACTGGCCTTCTCATCTGCAAGAAAGTTCCATGGTGCTCCTGCTCTGCCGTTCAGCCCCACACCCATGGTGGACAATGCCAGAAGACTGCAGAGCCACTGTTCATTTGAATGTTGTATAAGTGATCTTTTAATATAACAATTTTTTTTAAATGTGCAGATCCTCGCTTTGCATTTTTCAAGCCTAGGAATGAATAATTAAGTTGGGCGTCTGGGGACTGAAAGTATTTCAATTTGATAACTGAACTTTCATCTTCCCTCCAAAATATATCAGATGTGCTGGTGGACTTGATAAAGGATGTGTTTAACTGTCTCTCATTTTTTCCTAATTCAACCTACCCATCCATTCATGAAATCCCTAACTCTCTTCTCTCAAGTTATGTGATCTGTTGTGCTGTTAATTTCTGCCATCAACATATCTCACACTGGGATGGATGGGGTTAAAGCCATACCAACTGTTACAGGAGCAGTTTACCCAAAATTGCAAATTTAACAATGCCACCCTTCCTTCTCAGGCAAGAAAGGGAGATCATAGAGCAGAGAATAAATTACAACAATCGTTGTGCAAGAAGAGTAAGTGTGCACTTAGATTTTTCCACAATCTATGCCCCATTGATTCTACTGAAATAATCTAGACCTGAGACTTGAGGTCCTCAATATGCTTTCTTTAGTAAATACATCTAGACTGTGTTGCTAGTTGTTGTTTTATAATGAACTCTCTCTTGGATTTTCAACTCACTCTGTGTTTTCCTTTAGCATAGTTGCCTTGATGCAGAATGCAAATCCTTTGGCTGGTTCACCAGCATCATTCAAAATAAGAAGAACATGGGGGCATATTATCAAGAAACGGCGTTAAAATTATCGCCGCTTTAGCGGCAGAAAACTGCCGCTAAAGCGGCGATAATGGGCTTGATAATATGACCTTGAGAATTCCAATAGAAGCCCATGTTCTGGTGTCAACATGGGCTTCTATTGGAATTCTCAAGGGCATATTATCAAGCCCATTATCGCCGCTTTCGCGGCAGTTTACTGCCCCTAAAGCGGCGATAATTTTAACGCCGTTCTTGATAATATGCCCCCTTGTTTTTCCCATGACTACCTCTGTGTTTGTGGCTTGTTATTTTTTGGGTCTGTGTTGGAGACATCATTAGTAGCCAATAGTTACAGATGGTAGAGCAAGGACAGTAAGTATTCAACTATTACTTGTGGGAGGATAGATACTGCTCAGCCTGATCAGGATATTAAAGGGGGTTGAGAATGGTTGTGGTCAGTTTCCCAACACTGATTGCAGGGAGATGGACTAGAGGAGGTAAGGTAAGTAACCCGCCTAATTTGGCAAGGGGGCTCAGATAGGGAGAGACGAATGAGAAGATGAAGAAGATAGACACAGTTGGACAATTGCTTTGTGATGGGCCAGGTGAAGGGCTCAGCCTTTCCAATCACTACATTAGTGGAACTTCCTGTTTAATTAAATGTGATGCTACACTAACAAGTAATGCCTAATAGTAAGTTTAAAAAATAAAAAAAACCACACCCCTTTATTAACAAAACAGTCTAAAGTCCTGCGCTCACCTCCCGGAGCCGGCTCACTCCTTTTTTCTAAACCCTAAATCAGCCCATCCCCAAATGTCTTTCCCATCTTCACCTCCTGCAGCAGGCTCCCCTTCTATCCCTAAACCCCCAAAACCCTGTCCCCAACTGTCCTCCCCACCCCCACTTCCAGCAACAGGCATGCCGCGTCCCTAAATAAAATGTTTCTTTATGGTCTCCAGCCTCTTTAAAATCATCTGCTGGTTTTCTTCCAGTTGGCACTAGCCCTCCTTGACTTCCTCCAGGCTTTCAACCAGGACGTAAACTGTGGTTAGGGTTTTTTTCTGGACCTCGGCTGCGATAGAGTGACTGGGAATCCATCCAGCTGGTGATCGAAGGTACTGGCAAAGGACTGCTCCTCTTACTCCTCCAAGATCACCATCCAGCGGTACTTCACCACAATGGCCTCCATCTTATGGAGGTTCAGCCATGCCACTACCTCCCTCCACGACTATGGGGCATAGCCTCCGGCAGGTGGATGATCCAAGGAAAGAAGAAAGCAACATGAATTACAGCATTGCTGGTACCCTTTGGCCACTGGAATATTTTATGTTTTTTTATCACAGACCTTTATTTCCCATACATAATTCACATAATGCAGTGCGTGACATGAATGGTCCCATGACTATTGCCATAATCAAAAACACATGGGGGCATATTTACGTTCCCTGGCGCATCCCTGCATATCAGCAGGGATGCGCCAGGGAAAATGCGTCACGCAAGTTTACCCTTGCGCCACGTCCGATGCGCCGCATTTACAATGCGGCGCATCATGGCGCAAGGATAAGCAGATGCGTGACGCATCTGCCGGCGGAAGGTTGGCGCAGTGCTGAAGTTGTGTCGCAAGCGCGACGCAACTCCAGCACTGTTCCAACCTTCCCTATCCCTAACATGGTGCGTCAATCCTTACGCCTGCTTGAAGCAGGCGTAAGGATTTGACGCACCAGCGTCGGAAAAGTGACTGCGTGAAATCTTGTAGATTTCACTACGTCACTTTTCCGAGGCGTTCCTGCGCCGGAACGCCCCCCCCTGCGCCGGTACGCCCACATGAAACCTTATGCAGGTTTCATGTGGCGCAGGGGTTTACTAAGTGACGCATCTCCCTAGATGCGTCACGTTGTAAATATAGCGCAACGCGGCGCATGGTTTGCGTCGCCGCTGCGTCACATGCGTGACGCAACGGCGGCGCAAAAGTGGCGCAAGGGGCTTGTAAATATGCCCCATTTTCTCTATTCTAGTTTTTTTCTAAAATGAATGAAATGTTCAAATGAATTTTTGGAGTGACAGTCACTTTCACCACACACTTAGGGCCCAATTACAACTTTGGCGGTACAGCGCCAGGTCCACCATGCCACCACACCGCCAAAGCCGTGGTTGGGCCGCCCGCCAGATTAGGAGTTTCCTCCATGGCGGGCTTTTTTTGGGCATTCCCACGGTGATGCCTCTAAAAACGGACACTGCAATGGGAATGCCAAAACAGTTCCTGCACGCCGTGCAGGAACTGGACTGCATGCACACAGGGGGGCAGATGTTATGCCCCCATGTGCATCCACAGGGCACAGAGGCCTTTGTTTCCTTTCCGCCAGGGTTTTTCATGGAAGAGGAACCACCATGAAAACCCTGGTGGACAGGAAAGTCCTAATATCCGTGGTGGGACCGTGGCTGTCCCGTCAGGTATAATGATACCTCTACACTGCTGCAACACCACCAGGGAATGGTGGTTCCCTGGTAGCTGTGGCAGGGCTGTGGCGGTCCGACTGCTGTACTCCTAATACGGTGGGAGGAAGACAGACACTAGACCATGGACCGCCAGACTTGCAATCAAGGCCTTAATGTGTTATCATTAAAAACTGCAAAACATATATATATATATATTGCCATTGAGAAATGTGGCACATTAAATGTATGCTGCAGAATTAATTCAACAATATTTATATTTATTATGGAATATAAATGGAGACAACTTGGAAGGGCAGCATGATTATTTTGCGACAACTATGATATGTCATAAATTCCATTGGCCCAACTCTTATCCAACTCCCTCCTAAGGCCCGCCCTGAGTCAAATGAGTCCCACACTATACCCTCCACCCCAAAATCATTAAATGTACCACAGTCATTTTATTTCTGGACTATTGAGCATGTAAGTGTTGAGTAAGGTAGGTGCTAATAAAATGGCAGGGCTTGGGCTAGGTTTAGGTTTGGCTATTGACAGGTTGGGTGTTCATTCATGTAGTAGGATGAACCGCATGGCTAATGGAAGGTAGATGATGGAATAGCAATCAAACCTATTAAAAGTAAACATCTAAGAAGAATCTGTGGGAGAAATGTGGCATGTGCTGATATGGGATTGTAATTTGTGGGCTGGGTGGAACAGAATGGAGGAGTTGGCAGTTATGAGTGGGTACTGGGCAATGCACGTTTTCTTTGACTGATTACTTTCATTGGTATTGAGGATGAGGAATAAATTTAGGAAGCTGGATAATTGATTAAAAAATGGTATCTGGGCTTGGAAGCAAGGAAGGAATATCTTAACAAAAGCAGCAGTAATCTTTGGGAAAGGTAATAGACTTGCCACTTGTCCTAGCAGCCATTTCCTGCCTTTCATAAACATGATAGTCTGTGCCCTTCTCAGCAGCGGCAGCAGCAGCAGCCTGGAGTACTTGCGGACCTAGATAAAAGCATATTACACATATTTAGAATATCTCTACCAACCACAGGATTTTGCACCAGTTAAAAAACAAAACCTGACTAAAGAAATGTGAACATATATCACTTTGAAAGGTTTACTTGGCATTTTAAAATTCAAAGAGACATCAATTCAAAGTTATTAAAAAAAATATTAATGGAGGAAAATTACTAAGAAAGTATCCGAAAAACAATGATGAATGGAGGGGAAGGGAATGGAAATGACATATGGCATATGGTATTGGAATCCTGCAATGCTACTCTTTCATGACATCATGGAACTTGGCATGATGGCGATTCCATAGAGTTGGCATTGTGATAGTTAGACCTGGGGTGAGCTGCGTACAACATCCTGTTGGGGTCCGTGACCATCAATGTTATTATGTCACTGACTGCTTGCTCAGTGAAACCTCCTACCAACCTACATTTTGTGAGCCTGTGTTCCTTGTTCTTCTTCACTTTACCAACAAACTTCCCGTACCATAAGATATGTGAAAGAGTGGTGAGAGAAAGGTTCCTGCAGGAGTTACAAAAAATGGGGGAAAGAAAGCTACAGACAGGAGAAAGTCAGGTGCAGAAATAGATATAATATTAAAGAAAACACAAGGAGGTATGCAGGGTTAACATGGACACTACAGTAGATAAGGAGAATTTGAAAAATACAAAAGTCCATAATGCATACTAATTAAAATTAATAAATAACAAACATGACTTACCAGCATTAGCAGGAATGGCTGTCATAAAGGTTGTGGCCTCAACATTGCCCTCGGCTGTGGTCTTTTTCCTGTTTTTGTTTCTCTTTGGTTCTCCAGAAAGGATAAAGATAAAGAGAACACTGATTTGTACTTAGTAGTATTCTCTACCAAAGGGCATTATACAGGCAAACAGATCTACTGCCTGACTAACAAATCCTTTTACTCCCTTCCCCTCTACCCTAAAAATTAAATAGTTATTTGTTGTACACATTGTTTCCTACAAATGATATTGCTCCTCCACTTATCTCATACATTTTTGCAATTTGGTTACTCTGAAAGCTATGGGCGAGGTCAGTCTCCCTTCTTGTAATGCTCCTCACAAAGATGGAGAATGTAAAAGTGACAGAGTCACAGAAGTCATGGGGGAATGCCAACATCCTTGATATCAGAATATCATTCTGATATTTCGTTCATCAACCTAAACATGCCTGGCTCACAGTGAAATAGAATCCAAGCAGTATGATTCACTTGACGTACTCTCCACTTCCTTTTTAATCCTCCAGTCCTACACCCTCTCTGTCAGGCTCCGCTCTACTCTCTGGACCACACCCAATACCCAAAGTTTATACAGAAACCCTAACACATTACATGCCCACCCCTTTGAAGCAAAGACAATGGACGCAGGCACCCTGATGCAAAAAGTGCATGTATTTATGTGAGTGTCACCAAAGTGTTACAGCTCTGAAATGAGCCTTGCTCATAGCGTATATGGTGCCACTCACTTAAATAAATGCACTTTTGCCGCAGAGGTCCCGATTATGTATGAAGTTGAAGTTTAGCCACTTGTTTATTTCACAGCTCTCCCTTAATACATTCAGTTCCTGTTGGAGAGACAGGTCAAGTGTTGATAATTTATGTAAACCACAGAGCAGTTTTTATGGCACTTTTTGTCACATTATTGAAACAGTGTCAGCTACACATTATGGGGCCTATTTAAGAAAAAGCCAGGGAGCGCAGCGCAGCAAGTCACCTTGCTGCATTGCACTGCATGACAGAGAAAGGGAAGGAATATGCCATATGCCATGTGCCATATGGCACATTCCTGCCTTTTCCGCTGCGCTGGCGCCTTTTTGGCAGACTAGTATCAATGCAGGTACCCTTGGTGCCTCAGTCGCATGCAGGATTGTTTTTGTGCAGGAAGGGATACCTTACTGCACAATACAACCCTGAGAGGCATATTCCTCTTTCTATGTGTGCTTAGAAAGAGGAAGTAAATGTAAATCCAGTATTTGTAAAGCGCGAACAGCTACCCGAAGGCATCCCGGCGCTGGGGGCCGTCGGGAAGATTAAGCAAGCTATTGCCCAGAGTCACATGGTGCTGGGCTGACCTGCCGCCGGTGCCGGGGATCAAACCGTGAGCCCCAGATTCCAGTGTCAGTCGCCCTGGCCGTGGCGCCACACCTCTTCCCAAGGAGAAATAAAGATATTTATCTTCGTTACTTCTCTCCTGGGAAGGCATATCTTTTTGGCGCATTTCCAGGTCTACCAGTTCTGGTAAATCTGTGAATGCATCAAAAACCATGGAAGTTGCGTGGGAACACCCACGGAACACCCATGGAGCTCCTTCCCAGGGCAAAGTATGGCAACACAGTGATTTGCACTAGGTTGCCTTACTCCAAATTTATGGAGCCACTCAGGACCACACAAAGTGGTCTTGCGTGGCTTCATAAAACTGAATTGATGGTGCAAGTGCAACTCAAACTACCCCGTAAATAGGTCTCTAAGTGTTGACCGACTCACTTTCTGAACTAACAATCCAATGTATCATTTGTGTTGTCATATTTGGGTGGAACGGCTGTCTCATGGTAAATTCCACTAGTTGAACAAAACAGTTAGCTCTTGTGTGATTTCCAGGCTTTCAAGACAGAGATAAACAAGCTTTTTCATAAGAGTACATTTATACATCTGGTAGTTTCTGAACTGTTGAACCTTAAGCAAGGAAATAAATGCTTATTTATGGTACTCAGACAAAATATCAAAACCAATATATCGTCATACCAAAATATGGTGCCTAAAATATTGTGACATAGAAATATTGTCTGCAAGTATATCGTTGTCAAGAATATCAATTTTAAGGTAAATAATATTGATTTTGCAAATATCGAATCATTAATATCGTTTACAGAAATATAGCTGTGTATAATATTGTTTTTTAATTATTGTTATGTATTTTGGTATATATTTCAAATGTATATGTCAACATTTTTTGTATAATTATTGTTTATGTTTTTAATTTAGTTGTTACATTTTTAGTAGATATTAAATTTAATTTTATTGGTTTTAGTGACTTTTAGTACAGTAGCAGATTATGGGGTTTATATGGCTCAGGGTGGCAAGTAAAATAATTATGACTAATTATAAATTATTTTTTATTAATATTAATTATTTAATTGATAATTAATTATGCTTCTTGTGTAAATATTTTTTTTATGTTACATTTTTGGTGCGGGTTGTGGGTTTTGTAGGGGCATAGGGTAGGAAGTAAATTAATTACGATTAGTTAATAATTAATTTGTTATTATTATTAATTAGTTAATTGATACATACTTATGTTAATTATATAGTTAATTTTTTTAAAGTTACGTTTCAGGTGCGGGTTGTGGATTTCGTAGGGGTATCGGGTGAAGAGTAAATTACTTTAATTTTTTTTTTTCAAATTAATATTAATCATGTAATTGATAATTAATTATGCTAATTGTGTAATAAATGTTTTTAAATGTTAAGGTTTATGTGAGGGTTGTAGGTTTTGTAGAGGTACAGGGGTTGCACTGACTGGAGTGGGAATAGTACATTTTACACCTACGCAATCCAACACTTTCCCTACTGTTTCACTGAATGGAGTGGGAATAGTACATTTTACCCCTATGCAATCCAACACTTTCCCTACTGTTGCATAGACTGTAGTGGGAATAATAAATGTTACCCCTCCGCCATCCAACACTTTCATTACTGTTGCACTGACTGGAGTGGGAATAGTACATTTTACCCCTATGCAATCCAGCACTTTCCCTACTGTTGCATAGACTGTAGTTGGAATAATAAGTTTTACCCCTTCACAATTCAACATTTTCCCTACTGTTTCAATTACTGGAGTGACAATAGTAAATTGTACCCCTCTGCAATCCAAAACTTTCCCTACTGTTGCACTGACTGGAATGGGAAAAGTACATTTTACCCCTCCGCAATCCAACACTTTCCTTACTGTTGCACACACTGGAGTGGGAATAATACATTTTACCTCTCCGCAATCCAACACTTTCACTACTGTTGCACTAACTGAAGTGGGAAAAGTAGAATTCACCCCTCCACAATCCAACATTTTCCCTACAGTTGCATTGACTGAAGTGGGAATAGTAAATTTCACCCCTCTGCAATCCAACACTTTCACTACTGTTGCAATCACTGGAGAGGGACTAGTAATTTTCACCTCTGTGTAATCCAACACTTTCACTACTGTTGCACTGACCGGAGTCGGAATAGTAAATGTTACCCCTCTGCAATCCAACACTTTCACTACTGTTCTAATCACTGGAGTGGGAATAGATATATGCATTATATATTTATTTATTAAATTATTAAATTTAAACTACCTTTTTAAATTAAAATATAAATTGAAAACATTAGTTTAATAATATTTTTAATTATATATATGTAACTAGATATATATGTATATGTTCATATGTATGTGTTTTTTAATTGTTTGAATAAGTTTAATAGTTAGTGAAGAACTAAGGGGCATATCTACAAGGCCCCGAGATAAAATTATCGCCGCTTTAGCGTCCGTTTTCGGACGAAAAGCGGCGATAATTTTAACGCCCTATTAGCAAGGACACGCTAACGCGTGAATCCATGCTTCTTCGCCCTTTCTCTTATCGCTCAGCTTTGCATCTCTAATGAGATGCAAAGTGGGCGTTCCTCCCCAGAATAACGGGAGAAATGTCGCTAAGCGACATTTCTCCTATTATCAAGCCTCACGCAAAGAAGCATAGCGACAAGAAAAGTATCGATAACCTCTGTTATCGCTACTTTCCTTACGCCTGCTTTGAAACTGACTTAGCCATGATATCCTATGGAAGGTGGATATCATGTCTAAGTATGTGTAGCCCTATCAGCAAGCTATCGCCAAAAGTTGTGCGATTATCGCTGGATTTCCAGCGATAATCGCACAGTTGGCAGCTTGCGCTCTGAATTTTATCGCTTTGGAGATAAGCGTTGCTGATAGCATGCTATCTCCGCGATAAAATTCAGAGTTGGCCGGCGATAATTATCCTCACCCTAAGAGCGCTGAGCGATAATTATCGCCAGCCCTTGCTGATATGCCCCTAATTGACTTAGGGCCTGATTCTGATGCGGGTTGGAAAGCTCCCCGACTGAATCGGTTTGGAAATGGTTTCCGACCCACTCGGATCGGGAGAGTCCGACCGACGGAGTACGATGCATCCGGATGCTTCCAGATACGATTTGGTTGGACTCCCATTGACTTCAATGGGAGCATATGTTCCTAACCGCATCAGAATTGGGCCCCGGGTCGGGAAGACACGTTCCCGATCCGATTTGGAAGGAGCAAATGCCATTAGGAGGCCTTCCTAACCGCATCAGAATCAGGCCCTAGGTGGTAATGCTTTCCTAACCGCATCAGAATCAGGCCCTTAGTAGTTAAGCTTGATCATAGGTTAACTGAGCAATGTAGGAATAAGGGAAGATCAGAGAGAAAGGTTGCCCTAATTAGAGACAAGAATCCAGAAGCAAGAACTGTTAATTGTGAATTGGAACCCATGCAACTAGGGGCCTAACAGGACATTGACGTATGAAGAAAAGCAACGTCACAGAGATCAAAAGTCTCTTTTGGGTCAAAAGTGGTCAATTTTTTTAAAGCTTGTTCATCAAAGACCAAAGATAGGAGTAGGACAGAGGAGACTTTAAAAGTAGAATCATGAAACTGATTAGCCTGGCAGCAAAAGGGACCAGTTTTCCGGGTGATTGCATTCATGAGGTCTCAAAACAGTTAGCAGAGACACGTCAGGGTACCTGGGATAAAAATATTTAGATTCCAGTGACCCTGGCTTGGTCTGAAAAAACAGCAAGCTTCTGTCGAAATATTACTTCCCGGAGCAACATGCAATTTTTTGAATATCACTTTTATTAAGAGGTTAGGAATAAAGGTAGTCAGTAAAGGGATGTCTGAATTGGTACAAAATATTAACAAAAGTAAATTATCATCTAGACCTATAATTAACCGAACTGAGATTCTGATCTTCACTATTATAGAATTCCATACTGAAGACACTCAGTTCAATTTAATAAATGTATCCCAGGTAAAAGTCATTCTAGGAGTTCCGTGGCTGCAGAAACATAATCCTGAAGTTGACTGGGTAACCTGACAAAGCTACAACCTCTTTTTTTAATCAAAGTTGTTGTAAAAAACATACATACTAAGAAACACCTCTTTTATGTATTACAGAAAAAGAAAAGATCCCTCTTCCTGAATGTTATCGCAATTTTGTGGATATTTTTGACAAAATTAAAGCCACAAAGTTACCACCTTGTACATCATTCGACTGTCACATTGATCTAAAGCCTGGCACCCAAATTCTTCGCACTTAAATCTACTCTTGGATGAAAAAATAAAATCTGCAATTGAGACAGTATCTAGATGAAATGCTGGTGATAGGTTTTTATGCAACCTTCTTGATCACCTGCATCTTCTCTGATCTTTGTCCCAGAGAAAGGCAGAGGACATACAACATGCTTTAATTATTGGGCTTTAAACAGGGTAGCTGTGAAAAACAGATAGCCGTTGCCCTTGACTTCGACCCTTTTAGATCAGGTAAAGAAGGCTACTGTTTACATGAAACTGGATCTACAAGGTGTTTGCTATCTTCTGCATATCCTAAAGGTAATGAGTGGAAAACAGCCTTTCACATGGAGCTTGACTTACTTGAATACCTCATCATGCCTTTCAGACTGTGCAATGCCCCACAGCTTTTCAATACTTCATAAACAAAGTTCTCACAAATGTGCTGGTGTGTATGTAGATGACATATTTATCCATTGCCATTCTCAAGCTGAATACATATTCCTTGTGTGAGGCCCTCTTCAATGTTTGTGTTAATATTGAGGAAGTTGGTGTCTATATGAATAACGATACATTCATGTATAAAAACAAAGTCGCATCTTTATTGATGAATTCAACCGTTATGAACTGCACGTCAACCCCGACTCAAAAATACGTAGTCAAGCAGGAGCTGAGACCCAGGCGCAAGGTCACTGATTGACAGATCACTGGTAGGGTCTCACATAGCCGGCATACAAACGCACAAACAGGAAACCCCAGATTAATCCCACAGATAGCTGCAGTGACACCACAATGGTCAAGGGAGATTGATCCCAATAAAGCACACATGGCCAGAGGAGTACGCGTGTTCCCATAATACCCAAAAAAGTTATATGCCACATGAAGTTAGGAACACATAGCCAATCAGGACACAGTACACAGCACACACAGTACACACAGTAATCACATGCTCCCCATTCCAGACATCTGGACACGTTATCCACTGGCTGCATTGTGTCCACGCAAGGTCGAGCCCATCTGGATTCCTCATTGAATACATTAATTTATGGCTCCAAAGACAGAGATTCACATTCCTTACCGTGAAAGGATCACCAGAACTATTTTAAGGCATTCAATGAATTGTATAAAATCCCATGTCAGATCGATTGTATGTCGAGACAGTCCTCAGACCCTATGCCTGTACTGTTTAATTAAACAAACTGTTCCTTTTTTGCCAAACGCCTCTTGTTTCTTGTTTTTTTCCCAAGGTATTTCATGCTCAAGCAACATTTGCATGAAAATCATCTACATATCTAGTTAGAGAAATATATTTTTCATGCTCAAAGAAACACTGGGTTTCAAAATTACCCCTGCCAGAATCTAGATGGCTCCTAAACAATTGGAGGCACTAGAACTTTGGAAATCTCCTCAAAATGGTAAAGAGGTGCAATGATTTTTAGGGGTAGAAAACTTCTACAGGAAATGTGTCCATTATTTCCCAAACACAATCATTCCAATCACCAAACTAATAAAAAAAAAGTCAAGTTTCAAAGGAGTAAGGATGCAGACAAGCTTCTAACACTCTGATCCATAACAACAACAGATGCTTCTCACGTTGTGGTTTGTATTGTTCTGTCCCATTTTGACAGTGGGCATGGGCAGTTACACAGATTGCCATGCTTCTCTCACAAGCTAAACCCAGCTGAAACAAATTACTAGATAACTCACAGGGAACTTTTGACTATTAAAATCACTTTCGAAGACTGGAGGAATTATTTGATGGGAGCTCCTCATGATGTAACAATTCTGACTGATCATTGTAACTTACAGTTTCTAAAATCTGCTCATGCAGTGTCTTTCAGTCAGTTGGACTGGACAAATCTTTTAAGGATTATGATTTCAAAATTAAATTCCAACATGAAAGAAAGAATTGGAAAGGGAATGCCCTATCCAGATATGGTTACGTTGCAGCAGTACATACTGATTAACAACTCTTAATAATGCCACCTATAAAAGTCACGGGTGCTATGACAATTCCGGAATTCATGACATAGACACAAGAATGCCAATTACAGGGTGAGGTGCAACAATTAGTGACAAAAGAGGATGGAAGAATAGAATTAAAGCTTTGCTATGTTAAGGATGCCTTGTTTCTTCCAACTAAAATGCTACAAGAACAAGCACTGAACTGGTGTCATTCAAGTATGTTAGCAGGACATCCTGGAGAAATTTCTGGTGGATGTCAATTTCCATGGATGCAAAGAAATTTCTAAAACTTGTGCAACTTGTGCTCAAAATAAATGCTCCAATTTGGCACCAGCAGGATTACTTCAGCCCCTTCTAAGTAATACCCAAACCATGGTACACGGTTTCAGTTGAATTTATAGCAGAATTACCAAGATCACAAGAAGGTAATACTACTGTTTTAGTCACTGTAGACCATTTAACTAAAATGTCCCGCTTCATTAGTTAAAAGACTTGACCACTTTAAGTAAATTGGCTACAGTTTTTCTGCAGGTGTGGTACACTTACATGGATTGACATCAGTTTTAATTTCTGAATGGGGTTCACAATTTAGTTCAACGTTTTGAAAATCTCTCTGCAGTATTATGAAAATTAGACAAGACTGTCTTTCAGTCATCATCCTCAAACAAATGGTCAAACTGAGCAGGCACATCAATGTTCAGAGCAGTCCTTCCATTGTAATTTATTATAGGCAGATCAGGATCACAGAGAATCAATGTAGGGGGCACAATTTACATACAATAATGGTATAAATGTTTCATCTGGCTATTCACTATTTTATTGTACTTATGGATTCTGTAAAAGAATGATTGGCACAGTTGTAATTGCTACTCACCAAATTCATGCAGTACAAGAATTTAATGAACACTTACTAAAAGTACAAAGGTCAGGTCAGGATAACTTAGCTTTGGTCAAGCAACATGACTAAGGCGCAACTATGAAGCAGACACACAAATGATGTCTGCAACTGGTACAGAATAATACTCTCTGCCGTCCCATTTCCCTTTCCCCTACTGGATCACCTGCATCTCCTGCTCATTGTAACTATCAGTAGTGGACATAGGTATCCTAGAGTAGAATTGGGAACCAGCTTCTGTTGAATTTAGCTTGCTCTTATAGGATCAAGCACCAAACAGGTTAGTGTTCCAGGTTTGACACTCTCCACATGTACAACATAACTATATACCTAAGTTTGGAGACCTCCGCAACTTGGGTGGAGACCTCCGAATAGAAAAAGCAGGAGAGGCAGAAGCAGAGGTGGAGGTCTTCACATGTAGGTTTGTGAATAGCATTTTGTAGTACATTAGTAGTGCTTTTTTAGTACTATGAAACATACTACAAAGTGCAGTTTGTGAATAGGTCCATATGTGTGCACTATGAAGAAAAGCTGATTCCTGGAATATCCCTTTACCCAATTGATCTTCGTCTCCTTCTTCGTTCACTTCTTGGTCCTGTCTGAGATGAATATGGATGAATTTCCGAACAGACAGGCCACTGGAGGTAATGCATGGCTATTGGTAAGCAGGTATTGTCTACCATAGTGTATTCAAGGGACAGAACAAGGAATGTTCCGCCCGGGCACCCCATAGAAAAGGGGAAACTCTTCTTCAACCAGGATAGTTTGAATTTCTAACTTGTGAGATACAATGACTCACCTGTCAAAGACAGGACATATAATCTAGTTCTCTACTTCAGGGCAAAGAAGAAACCCAATATTGATAAAGACTTGCGTGTAACCAGAATTGGTGCTTCCAGAAGGTAGAGATGGGTGCTCTCTCCTTTCTTGAGGATACAAACAAGCCTAAAGACTCTTCTGAAGCACTGATGAGCCGCTTTGAATCTGTTGATATTGCCTTAGTGAAAACTCTGAGACAGATCAAAGAGTCCAGAGATGTTGTTACAGCTCCCAGGAGATTTTGGCAAAGGATTGCAACCCTCAATTTCAAAGGATACTGTTCATGATATCTATCTATCTATCTATCTATCTATCTATCTATCTATCTATCTATCTATCTATCTATCTATCTATCTATCTATCCATCTATCTATCTATCTATCTATCTGAAAGCCATGATCACTTGGGGTTTAGCCACCTGCAGCAGATTGATGGCCGCAGGCCCTGCAACCAACACCGCACTACGCACAGCCGAAGGCTGCGTGGAGCAGTAGTTTAATTGTCTGTAGCAGAGGGTTGGGTGTAGGGTGTGGTAAGAGGCCAGGCCTTGCTGCCAACTCCCTGCTGTACATGGCCAAAGGCTGTGCACAGAAGGTGGGTGGTTGCTTGCACACAGGACCTGGCTTCAAGCCAGGCCCTATGGCTAACTCCACTTTGCACACTGCTGAAAGTCAGTCTCAGTGAGGCAGTTGGCTGAATGTAATTTTTTGTAAAAAATCCATAAATTCACTGAAAAAAAGGTTTAAAGTAATGTTATTATATAGTTGTGACATAGCAAAAAAATCTAATGTTTAAAAACCAAATAAAACACTGAAAATCACTAGTTATAGTCTACTGAACTAACTGTAACTTGTGCCCCCGCCATGCACTTCTTTTGACCCTAGATATTACATCCACTATGACATGGTAAATGACATAATTGATGACATGAACAGCATGCCCTATTACGGAAGTGTGAAGAAGCCTTAGGTGCTTGCACCGGAGACAGTCTCTTTTATGTACCCATCCAGGAGCTGAAGTGGAAGCACTTCTGTGTCAGCCATCAGCTCCTCCTACTATTGCAGACAAGCTGGGGACAGAACAGAGCTACCTCAGTGCTGGGGTACTGGCATTTTATTGAACCAGCTCAAGGCATACAGGAAACCAGAGCCAAGTATATGGTGACAGGCTGGAAGCAACTATTAACCATCTGAACATATTTTTGATATTTAATCTGAAATTTTGTTTAATTTATTTTATGATTTTGGATTTTGGATAAGTAATTTTTATTTAATTTTATTATATAGATCAAACATTGTATGTGAATATGGAGTAATGATCGTGTATATACATTTTTTAGTGTCCAAAACCCATGCCTAAAATGCTTTAGATAGTAGTGGAAATAGTAAAAATCAACCTTTAGTGTCCTACACCTTCCGCAAATTGGTTTAGATTGGAGTTGAAATAGTAAATGTCACTCTTTTAGTCCCCAACACCTTCTTCAAATTGGTTTAGATTACTTTCTTCAAAATGGTTTACGTTAAAGTGCGAATATTTAATTTAACCATTTTAGTGTGAAATGTTTTTATTAAATTGTATTTCTATGTAGTAGGAGTAGTTTACCACATTTAATTAGTATTGTTGGTGTTTAGAAGGATAATTTAAGAAGTAGTTAGTTGTATATTTGTACTAAATAACATTATTATTTATATATATTGATAGAGTAAAGATATCGAACACATTTTTCAATTTTCATTGATTTTTTCAAAGTTTATTTAATATATATTTTTAAGTTTTTAAACATATATATTTCAAGTTAAAAACATATTAGTGAATAAACAAAGAAATCATATTTAAATAGCATTGTATGTTAAAATCAATACAGTATTTTTTTATTATTTAACATTGTTTAATATTTATTTTAAATTACATAATATACATTTCATTGACACAATTTTAACATAAAGTTTTATAGTATATATGAAATGATTATACTTTTCAATTTTTTTCACCTTTTCTACAACATATTTGACATGTTTACATGTTTAGTATTTTTTATATTTTTTAAATAATGTATTCAATATTTGTAACTTAATTTACTATTCATTTGCATTGTTTAGGTTGTCATATACAAGGAGGGGTTCCTCATTATGGGGCCGATTCCGATTCGGGCCGGAAATCTCTCTGACCGAGCCGGACCCGGAGAGATTTCCGACCGAATCAGACCCGTGCAGCCCGACCGAACGAGTACGATGCGCACGTATGCCATCGGACTTGAGTCGGTCGGACTCCCATTGAAGTCAATGGGAGCCTGTCGTACAACGCGTACGTGGGCTCCCATTGACTCAATGGGTGCGAGGCGGACAAGGGCGCCCCCTACAGCGTGTACGCGGCGAAGCGACTCGCGCCGTACACGGACAGGTAGAGGGGACCCATGGGTACCCCCTGTGTGCGACTCGCGCGGCTACGCGTACAGGGGTGTCCGACACGGACCCCCAAAGTACGGCTCCGACTGCTCTTTCGAGCCAGAGTGCGCGGCTCGGTCGGACTGCTCATGGCGAGCATCGTACTTCCTCGGCCGGGAAATGTCTCCATTGCGCAGTGCGAGTCGAGTCCGAGCGAGTCGGTAGGTGCGGTTTGACCCGGGAACGAGTCGGTCGGAGCGGCCGGGACACCCGGACGAGTCGGTCGGCGAATACGCATCGTACTCGCTCACCCGGACGCGCGTACGAATCGGTCGGGAAATAGGGCTCCGAATCGGATCCGGTTAAGCCAAATCCGATTCGGAGCCCTACCGGCCGAGATCGGAATCGGCCCCTATGTGTCATTTTTAAGTGTTCAGGTTTTCCGATATCTTGGTATTTTCTACCGGCAGGAGGGGATATCCCTGGTAGCTTTTTTAGTTTGTGCAATTAAACATTTTAAAGAGGGTATAGGCGTTTGTCAGGAAGTCCCTGACCCAACCGAGGGAGCAGAAGAGAAGGAATATGATGACCCGATCCCCTCACAAATATCTCCCCTCCTTTATTTACAGTCCCCCTTTGTTACATGGCACGACGACCATCCGCCAGAGACAGAGGGTGATGTACGAAGAAGCGGTCCCTTTAAGCAAAGCTCAAGCGAACCTGGGACCGCTGACGTCAGGAGTCACATGATATATGAGGGTGTTCCGCAGAGACCGGGAAGAATGCCAGAAGAAGGTTACGAAACACAGAGAAAAGGAACAACGGGGTCAGATAACCGCTCGGAGGACCGGAGACCCAAGAAAAAGGCAACAGCAACAACGGGAGGCATAACAGAATGCAAAGAAGAACGCAACTTTCACAAGAGAAGAACAGCCGGTTCCAGCAGAGAAGTTAAAACCGAAGACTCCGATGACCAGGCACAACAGAACGGAACGGAATTACCCAGCCACGGACCTGGAGGGACGTGGCTCTCCCAGGTGCATGGGCGTCTGCGGGGCTATTTAAGGGGGAAGTGAACAGAAGAGATTGAGGGGTGGGGAGGGAGAAGCGAAAAGGAACAGAATAACGAAGGGGAAAAACTGAAAGAACAAGAGATAACTTAGTCTTTCCACTATTAGACTTTGTTTTGTTTGTTCCATTTCCCTCTCCCTTCACGTTTCATTTTCTTTTTTTTTCTCTATTTATTTTTATCCCCCACTCCCTCCATTACTCAAACCATATACCACAAAACACTTACCTGAGCCTTTCTTCTGTCCGAGGGACGACGGTGGCCAGGAAGACTCCTCAAAAGGGACTGACCTAGAAGACCCTGTGGAAATAGGAGACAAGAACGAAAAAAAGGACATTAACAAAACGATTGAAGCCTAAACAAAGTGTGCTACAAAGAACATTTATATGTATTGAGCTTCCTTCTTATTGGAAAACTCTTACACATGGTGGAGAATGCAGGCAACACTCCATTATTCTAACATAATGGAGAACCTGCTACAACAATTAATACGTGGCCAAGAAAAATTAGAATGGGCTATAGAGAGGCAAATAACCTCGGCTCAAGCCGATAGGGACATGTTTAAATCCTCGCTAACGCAAAAGGTTTGAATGCATCCAAAAGGTCGCCAAAGGACAAGCCCAATCAGCCACAAGTCAACATAGACACCAAGGGGCACATGTAGGTTACCCCAACATATCTCTTCAAAAATACCAACCTGGTGAAGACCCAGATGCCTTTCTTATAAACTTCGAAAGGGCTGCCCAAGCCTGTGGATGGCCCGAGGCAAAATGGCCTTTTTTTCTAGCGCCTCTATTGACTGGGGAGGCTCAGGCAGCCTATCAAGTGGCGAATCCCACAGGGAATACTCCCTATGAAGAAATAAAAGAAGTTATATTGGATCACCTAGGTATGTATCCGGAAGCGTACAGGGTGAGGTTCAGGAAGGAACGAGGTAACCCTGGAGACACCCCGAAGACATTGTTTTTTAGGCTGAAGGCCGATGCAGACAAATGGTTGAGACCCACAGAGAATAGCAAGGAAGAAATAATTATTTACTTGGAGCAGTTTCTAGAAGCCTTGCCGACACCTACCCAAAGATGGCTCAGACATCAAACACACCTCTCAATAGAGCAAGCTGTGGAAATGGCAACATCCTTCGCTCGAGCTCAACCAAAACCTCTAGCATACGAACCCGATAAATCCTTGCGTTTCGTTACAGGTCATATGCGGAATGAGAAGAAAACTACCAAGCCTCCTCAGGAGCCACTAAAAGATCGGCTTTCTAAAGTCGACATTGCCCCGTTCAAAGGACCTCAATGTTAAGAGTGTGGGGAGTGGGGCCATATAGCTAGAACCTGTCCCCAAAAGAAATCCACTGAGGAACCGATGGATAGCAGCTGTGTGCCTAGAACCATTCTATATACAGAAGAACTAGGTTCATGTTTCTATGTAAGTCTTGTGCTTAATGGGAAAGATGTTATAGCCTTATTAGACTCTGGTTGTAGTAAATCTGTTGTGCAAAGCACATTAGTGGAGGACTCTCAGGTCTGTTTGGAGGAACAGATACCTATACATTGTGTACATGGAGATGTCAGAATATACCCAGTAGCCAAAATCCCTATTACCCTATCCAATCTGATTTCTCTGCAGGCCAGGGTGGGGATATTGGATAATCTTCTAGAAAAACTCATTTTGGGCATGGACAAACCTGAGTTTAACACCTTGCTCAGGAAAACACTGATGAGACTCCTGTTCCCCCTTCGAATCTACTCACTCAGGCTCCATGGCTTTCTGACAGGTCATTTCGTTATGCCCAAATTCAGGATCCCACTCTCCAGAATGCCTGGCAACAAGCGAAGAATCCCACATCCCCGCTCTCTTATCCCTCCTTTCTAGTCAAGAACAATTTGCTATATCGAGTGGGGAAACAAGATGAGCCCCCACAGTTAGTAGTCCCCCAGAAATTCCGCAAACAAATTCTGTTCTTTGCTCATTTGCACCTCTTGGCAGGCCATAGCGGTACTGCAAAAACCACCCAGAATGTGTTAAGACATTTTTATTGGCCTGGAATATTCGCCAATATAAACAAGTATTGTAGGGAATGTGAGATATGTCAGAAAAAGAATCCCTACAAACAACCTCCCATTCCATTACAACCCTTGCCCATTATTGATAAACCCTTTGAGAGAATTAGCATGGACTTACTGGGACCCCTCCCAAAGTCAAAAAAGGGATATCTGTATATATTAGTTATAGTCGACTATGCAAGCAGGTATCCAGAAGCATTTTCTTTACGAACACCAAACACTAAGAATATTAGTGAAAAATTGTTGGAGCTGTTTTCTAGAGAAGGATTTCCTAGAGAGATATTGACAGACCAGGGAACTCCCTTTGTCTTGCGTCTTATGAAGCAAGAGTGTAAAAACCTAAATATCACCCAAAAAAGAACCTCTGTGTATCACCCCCAAACGGATGGTTTATCTGAACGATACAACGCCACCCTTAAGCTTACCCTAAAAAGAATGTTGACAACGGAAGGGAAAGAATGGGACATGCTATTAACCCTCGCTCTCTTCGTCATTAGAAGCCAGGTTCAGAGCAGTCTGGGCTGTTCCCCTTTTGAACTCCTTTATGGGAGACAGCCCCGAACCTTACTGGAAATGACGAGAGAAGCGTGGGAGCAAGAAAAACAGGAAGACACCCAGAGCCTTCTCGAATATACACAAGGGTTAAAAACACGCCTCCAGAAGTTGCGAGACTTCGCCCATGCTAATTTAGAAAAAGCCCAAAGAAAACAACAAATGTATTATGATAAAGGGAAGAGGTGGTGGCAACTGAAAGCTCATCATTGGGCACTTGTCCACCTACCATCCTCTATACCCCACAAACAAGCAGAATGGAAGGGTCCTTATGAAATTATTGAAAAGATAGGCCTTACTACCTATCGATTACAAATGTCCTCAAATAAGACCCAAATATACCATATAAACCTTCTCAAAAAGTGGCTGGGACCCCTCCCCAAAACCACCCACTTAGCTCTTCTGGAAGCAACACCAACCCCTTCTTCTGTAAGCCATTTCAACATAAACGAGAAACTAACACAAGAACAAAAAGAGTCTTTTCATGAACTCTTAAGTTCCTTCTCCTTTAACTTTTCCGATCTCCCTGGTAGAACAACACTGATCGAGCATTCCATTATCACTCCCCCAGAGAAAGAAATAAAACAACGTCCTTATAGAATTCCAGCCGCCAGACGAGATGCCATTACCGCAGAAATAGAGAATATGTTGAAGTTAGGGGTCATAAAGCCATCTTGCAGCAACTGGTCTTCCCCCATTGTCATAGTTCCAAAACCAGACGGTTCGATCCATTTTTGTATAGATTTCAGAGCAGTCAATGCCATTTCTAAGTTTGACTCTTACCCGTTACCAAGAGTTGATGAGTTGATTGAGAAACTAGGTGAAGCTCAGTACATAACTACACTCGATCTTACAAAGGGCTACTGGCAGGTACCGCTGAAACAAAAAGACAAAGAAAAAACCGCCTTTAGCACCCCTACTGAAGAACTTTTTGGAGAACAGAACCTTTCAGGTTCTGCAACATCCATTTAAGTCCAGAATTTGTCCTTTAAACCAGGGGGTGCCGCAGGGATCTGCTCTGAGCCCCACCCTGTTCAATATATATATGCGCCCGCTGGCAGATATTGTGATGAGACATGGAATTAAGTTGGTATCTTACGCTGACGACACTCAGCTAGTTGTGACCCTAGAACAACAAGAATCAGGAAGGGCTGCTGATTTTAAAACATGTCTGAGAGAGCTTATGGACTGGATGAGACTGAGTTGCCTCCAGTTGAATGCAGGGAAGACAGAGGTGTTGGTCGTAGGAAAACAGCCCTCTTTCTGGTCACAGCACTGGTGGCCTGAGGAACTGGGACCTTGCCCGGTGCCAAAAGCCAAGGTGGAAAATTTGGGGGTGTGGTTCGACAAAGCACTCTCCTTTACTCAGCAAATCTCTGCTGTGGCCGGAACCTGTTTTGGCTTTTTGAAAATGCTGCAGAAGATTCTGGACCTTCTCCCCCTGGATGCTAAAAGAACTATTGTACAGGCTTTGGTCACGTCTCGCCTTGACTATTGCAATGTTCTGTATCTAGGGGTGACTGCAAAAAATCTGAACATCTTGCAGAAGGTCCAGAATGCAGCAGCTAGGCTTATCCTGAATATTCCCAGGAGGGCCCCGGTAGGAGAAGCTCTAAAAAAACTACACTGGCCCCCAATACAGGCTAGAGTTACATTTAAGGCTCTCTGTATCAGCCATAGGATCCTTAGGAAAAGGGGGCCGCGCTTTCTGACCCCCTTCTGGCGGTTTACCAACCTTCTCGGAATTTGAGATCTCTTGGCAGTATGAGAATGACTGTGCCTAAGGTGCGAAGGGCCAGGGTTGGCGGAAGATCTTTTGGTTTCCTGGCAGCTAAGGCCTGGAATAAGCTTCCTGTGGATTTGAGGATATCTGAGTCAGAACCTTGGTTCCGTAAGAAATTGAAAACCTGGCTCTTCCGTGACTCAGAGGGCGGTCGTCAATAACTCTGCTGCCATCCTTGCTGAGAGGTTATGTAGGTAGTCGATTAGTGTGGCATGGGTATGGGGCTCTCAGTTGTCCTAGCGCGGGGACACTCCGTTGGGAGTAACCATTGCGCTTTACAAACTTCCTAATAATAATAATAATACTGGTTTATACGAATTCACTGTGCTGCCTTTTGGATTACATGGAGCCCCATCAACTTTTCAAAGGCTCATGAACAAGGTACTCCATCAACACCAACCTATTCATCAGCCTATATAGACGATATCATTATATTTAGTCCTAGCTGGGTACAACACCTTTTCCACTGCAGAAAGGTATTTCAAGCCCTCAAAGCGGCAGGACTCCATGACAACTCTAGAAAATCCAAGGTAGGATTCACTAAAGTCAAATAGTTGGGCTATCTTTTAGGGGACGGGGTCATGGCACCCCAACAAGAGAAGGTTAAAGCAGTCCTAGATACCCCCTTCCCCACTACTAAGAAGGGTATCAGATCCTTTTTAGGTTTAATAGGCTATTATCGCCGGTGTATACCTAACTATTCTGAGATGGCATCACCATTGACCGATTTATTGAGGAAAGAGATAAAGCTTAAGGAACTGATACACCCCTCTCAAACCGCCAGGAAGGCCTTCTAGGACCTCAAACAGGCCTTAACCACCAGTCCTATACTCATTTCACCTAACTTCAAGGAACCGTTTATACTACAAACAGATGCTTTGGAAGCAGGCCTAGGGGCCGTTCTTTCCCAACGCACAAAAGACGGTATAGAACACCCTGCGTTCTTTATCAGTCGTAAGTTGTTTCCAAGGGGGAAAAAGTATTCCACGGTTGAAAAGGAATGTCTAGCCATAAAATGGGCAATAGACAAATTGCGTTATTACCTAGAGGGATCCCCTTTTACTCTTTATACAGACCATGCTCCTCTATTGTGGATGAGTCACAATAAAGGCAATAACCCACATGTTATACGGTGGTTTTTGTCCTTGCAGCCCTATTCATTTAATGTGCGGCATCGTAAAGGTTCTGAGAACGAAAATGCGGATTTCCTTTCACGCATTCCTCATTTCCCCGAATGGGAAAAGAATGGGGGTGGGGTGTGTCAGGAAGTCCCTGACTCAACCAAAGGAGCAGAAGAGAAGAAATACGATGACCTGATCCCCTCATACATATCTCCCCCTCCTTTACTTACAGTCCCCCTTCGTTACATAGCACGACGACCATCCGCCAGAGACAGAGGGTGATGTACAAAGAAGCGGTCCCTTCAAGCAAGGCTCAAGCGAACCTGGGACCGCTGACGTTAGGAGTCACATGATATATGAGGGTGTTCCGCAGAGACCGGGAAGAACGCCAGAAGAAGGTTACGAAACGCAGAGAAAAGGAACAACTGGGTCAGATAACCGTTCGGAGGACCGGAGACCCGAGAAAGAGGCAACACCAACAACGGGAGGCATAACAGAGTCCAAAGAAGAATGCAACTTTTACAAGAGAATAACAGCCGGTTCCAGCAGAGAAGTGAAAACCGAAGAAGCCGATGACCAGGCGCAACAGAACAGAATGGAATTACCCCGCCACGGACCTGGAGGGACGTGGCTCTCCCAGGTGCGTGGGCGTCTGTGGGGCTATTTAAGGGGGAAGTGAACAGAAGAGATTGAGAGGTGGGGAGGGGAGGGAGAAGCGAAAAGGAACAGAATAACGAAGGGGAAAAACTGAAAGAACAAGAGATAATTTAGTCTTTCCACTATTAGACTTTGTTTTGTTTGTTCCATTTCCCTCTCCCTTCACTTTTCATTTTCTTTTTTTTTCTCTATTTATTTTTATCCCCCACTCCCTCCCTTACCCAAACCATATACCACAAAACACTTACCTGAGCCTTTCTTCTGTCCGAGGGACGACAGTGGCCAGGAAGACTCCTCAAAAGGGACTGACCTAGAAGACCCTGTGGAAAAAAGAGACTAGAACAAAAAAAAGGACATTAACAAAACGATTGAAGCCTAAATAAAGTTTTCTACAAATAACTTTTATATGTATTGAGCTTCCTTCTTATTGGAAAACTCTTACAGCGTTAGTTGGCCTGTGATGTGTTCAGGGACTTTATGGAGTATATTGATAGGATTTTTGTTGTGAGCTTCTGGGAGCTAGTGCTTGCCTCTCTTATATCCTGCAATACCTACCTTACTTCTACTTTTGTCACATTTGGGAGGTGGTTGTGTTGCCTTACATTAATTACATCATCATCTTTTGTAGTGACCCTCCCATAGCATGCATTAGAATAATATGTAGTACATTTCCAATTCACATTTGCCATTGATGTACTTTCTTGCTTGTAGGTGTAGCCCATGTGACTTAGGTCCTGATTACAAGTTTGGCTGTTCATCTGACCGTCAAACCCATGGTGGCAGTCCCTGGACCGCCAGAGTGGCGGTCCACCCTCTGTATTACGAATATAATGGTGAGACCGCAACAGGACTGCCGCAACTGCCGGGGATCATGGATCCTGCGGCGGTCAGAGGCTCTAATATGCTAGTGGTGCCACTGCGGCACCACTGAGCACATTAGGAGTATCCTCACCGCCACACCTTTCATGGCGGTGAGGCCGCCATGTAAATTGTGGAGGTGAGGAAACAAAGGGGGGCCTACAGGGCCATGGTGTGACTGCAGGGGGGCACATGTTGTGCCCCCCTGTGTGCAGTCACCCCCTTTCCTGCAAGGCATGAACTTTACAGACCATGCTGTGCAGGAATAGGCTTTGACGCTCCCATTGCGGTGCCTTTTTAATAGGCACAGCCACGGGAATGCCAAAGGACCGCCCGCCAGTCCACGAGATTACTCGGTCTGCTGGGTGGCCGGCGGTTGAGTTTGGTGGTCTTGGATCGGGGCGCTGGTGTGGTGGCCCGCTCCAAGACCCCCAAACTTGTAATCAGGCCCTAAGTAATTGCTTTCCTTTCTGGGGTGTTATCTACCCTGCTTGTTCTGTCATTATGTCTGAAAATAGTGTAATTGTTTAAAGAATTACAATTTGAAAATGTTTATACAATTGCAATTTACATATAGAAATTTGCAACAACTTTTATTATTTATACATACATGTATTTTCTTCTTGGATGTTTCACAGTGTTTTGCATCTTTTTCGTTAGGGGTGTTGTAATGTGGAGCAGGTGCTTTCTTTTCAGTTGGAAGTAAGAAGAGAGAACCAGTTCCATTTTAAAAATGTATGTTTTGGTTGTTTGTAAAGGTTGAGGTTTCATTCGGCTTTGGGGTGAGTTTATATTTTAAAATAATTTGCACATACTTATTTTTATGTTTTTTCTGGTTTGTGATTGGTGTTGTTTTTTGGCAGATTAACATGTTCTCAAATTTGTAGTATTTTCTTTTAGCATGCACATGTAAAGAGATAGAAGTTGGGAAATGTTTTGTTACTTGTTTGTTATTTTACAATTTCGAGATGTATATATTTCTTTTTCAGGGACTTGTAAGAGAATTCGGCAGACTTTCTTCATCTTGCCGCTTTTGTCTTTTTTACAGTATTAAGTTAATACAATTTGTATGCCTTTAATATTGTTAATTTAATTCTTTGTGTGATTTTATTGGTTAAGTTTGTTTTTAGTATGATTTTATTGCTTAGTTTAGTTTTGGTTTTATTTTCTTTATCTATTATGTCCTTTTATGGTAAACACTAATTTCGGTTTTATTTATAATGTTTAATATGCAGTTTGATACTTTTAGATACATATATGTTGTTTTATAGATGTTTGCAAGTTATGTAAATATATATTTTGTGCTCATATTGTTATGTATTTAGTAATTTTGTTGGGGGTGAATTATAATTATTTTGGTGATGTAATATAATTTAAAACGTGTATAAATTGTTTAATGTTTATTGTATTTGTTTGTTGAATGAAAAAAGTAGTTATTTTTGTGTTTATTAAAGTTACTGTAATTATTTTGGCAATATTATTGTAGTCGGTATTGAGTAAGGTGATATTATAGACAAATCATATGTTCATTTAAAGGTAACTTTATTTTTGCTTTTGACATTTTTAACAATGATATTTGTGCTCTCGATATTTGTGGCTTCATTAGTTAAGTTTAGGAAAGCGATATTTTTGTTAACAAAATTTATTTTCCAATATTTTTGTTTTTCAATTTTGTGTATATTGATATTATGTTAGTGATCCCACTAAAATAAAGGAACTGGAGTGAAACCTAACACAAGGGAGTCGAGAAGGGGAACAACAACAAACATGAAGGATGAGTAAAAGGTGCAAACTGGTAAGAAGCAGAGCCACAACAATTAATGTCCCAATTCCAGGGACAAACCCAATGGCAAAATGTCCTTAAATACTGTATCTTACCCATATGCCCTTAAAATGTTCCAATGACCAGGAAGGGAGTTTCTATGGGTATCAGTCAGTAAGTGGTCTTGTGTTCCCAGTCTCTTAAGTTTCCACCGTCCAATCCCCATGATCTCTAGCATTTACTAAGCCTACTCCTGATTCCCTGCCTTCACTGATGCTGAATACTGATAGTCCATTAAAGTCTGTACATATGTTTGAGGGAATGTAGGCGTCTGTCCCAGGATTTCTACCTCAATGTGTAAATGTAATTATGCTCACAGTGTCAGAGGAGTGGGTCTTAGAAACATCCTCTGAAGACCTCCAACTTTCTACCACACAGTAGAAGGCAGTGGATTTTGGAAAATGAAAATTGGAGGTTTGGACGTCACATTGCCAGTCAGGAACTTAATTCTCTGCCAAGCACAGCGCGCATGTTAGAGGCTCAAGAAAAATGACATTCTGGGCCCATCAAGAATACCAGAAGAAGGAGTTAGTAAAGGTTAGTTTACCCACTCACACAATTTTAGTCAGGTCTCATAGCTAGAGAAAGTCATGAGGAGAGAGAACTTAGCCAAGACTTGTTATCACATGAATCTCTTGTGTAGGAAGAAAATAGAAGGTCAAAGGGCACTATAGGCGGTATACACAAATCCCCACACCCACCTCTGTTCACATAGGTAATATAACAACCACACGTCTCCAACCACAAATACAGGTACACCTATAATCACTCCACACTTGTGTCAGTTGTGCACTGTATGAATGCCAGACAATACAGCATCAGGAGGTTCCCCAGTTCTAGATGGGAGGCTCTAAGAATGAAGCATGCCACACTTTGTGGATGGGAGACTACCTTCCAATATAAGTCCTATCAGATACTCAGCACAAGAAAGCAAGACACAATGAAATGATCAAATTTACTGTGTACACTGCCAGTGGATTTTTTCTGTCTCTTTTCTCAGTCTCTGTTGCAAAGTCATCCTGTGCCCTCTGCAGCCCCCAATTTTTTGCAGACTGGTTCTGGTGGTAACTGACTCTGATTGTCCCTGGGCTCTTCCTAACCAGACCCAGGGCCAGGGCTATGCTGGAAGAGACACTTAGAATACAATGAAAACACCTACATACACTAGGGAACACTATGGGTTAGGGTACCCCTGTGACTGGCATTACCTCCCTTCTAAGGCCCTAGTATATAAAAGGGCATGGCAGTTTAGAGGCCAGCAGCCCTTTCTGCACTTGCATGTGTGCACTGCTGAACCCTGAGGTCAGTTTAAAAGCAGCGCTGTGTTGCAGGACTGCTTTTAAAATGCAGATTGTGTCTAAACTCAACTTTGGTGTTTAGCGCACTTAGAAATTGATAACCTACAATGTTTGGGCATATTAGGTACCCCAGGCTCTCCCCTAGGTGTCCCAGGGGAGGGCGGTCAGGTATTTATAAGAAGGACCCTTATAAAATGACCTGGGTTAAGTGCAATTGCACATTTCACTCCCCACATTGTGATAAAGTGCTTCACAAAATCAACTTTTGTGCTGGGAGCACTGTGGAGGGAGGATCTGCAATATTTTTATATATTCAGAACCCCTAAAGTCTCCCCTAGGAGTTCCAGGAGTGGGGGGTCCTGTAGATAATGGTAGGGCCCTTATAAAATATGTTTTTGTAAGACCTGGGATGAAAAAATGGCCCAAGTCATTTTTCCTATTGCAAATCCTCTGCCGCATTGGTTAACATGGCAAGAAGTTATTAACTAATAATTCCCACTAGGAGAATCATAAAAATAGTATTCAAGACTTCCTAAAATGGTATTGATAAATCCAACAATATGGTATTGGTGAATTTCTCCTAAAATGTACAGACAAGAAGTTATAAGACTTTCTTGTCTATAAGCCAAAATTCAGCCTTCCAGTGGTCTGTCCTGACTGGTCAGAGTTAAGTGGATTAGCCAGGCTCCTTTGATGAGGTGATAATGAGCCCCTGGGGTTAGCCAGCCCTTCTGGAAGGGCAGGGTTCTGATACACAGGCATGCCAGAGCAGGGGGAGGAGTTGTGAAAAATATCCTTCAATGGAAGGAGGAGACAGTCAGAAGACATCAGTTTCATTTCCACTTCTACTCTTTGAACCCAGTCAAATGCTAGGATTAAGGAAGGAATGAGCAGATGCAAGGGGGAGAGACTATGGAGATTAGCCATCCTGGAGATGTGTTTAGCCAGCTCTTCTCTCCCTGGTGGAGAATCAGCCATGATGAATTTTGGAGAAATGGTGCTTTCTGGGAGGAAATAGTGCCACACTTTAGAGGATGTGGTCATACACTGGGGTGTTGCCCTGCACCTCATTGGACAGGGGTGCTCTCCTGCTTGACCCAGAGAACTTGGAATAAGTATCTGAGTGGGGCAGAGCCTCTTAGATCTGCTACTTGAAACTTAAGCAAGGAGAACGGTCCATGCTGAGAAGTTTGATTTTCACCAACCGGGCCCTGCACTCTGAAGACTGCTCCTGCTGCACAATCCAGAACTACAGCCCTGTGGACTACCTTGCTTCAAAAGGAATAAAGAGGACTCCCTGCAAGCTACAGATTAACAGAGCTCACCTGGAACATCACCACCAAGAATCCTCAGCCTGGAGTACTAGCAGTGGAATTGTAAGGGTTTTTTCCAAGTGGATTGTGGGAACTGAAGCCCAAATTTTCGAGGACCATCTTGGAGCTTCCAGACCCTTGGAGTAAGTTTTGAATATTTTGGGACCCTTGGGGAACTTCAGGAAGAAGTTCCAGAAGTTTGGAGATGTTTGGAACAACTTTGGAAAAAAAGATCTCAACAAGTGGACCTACTCGACCTGGCCAGCCAAGCCTGCGACCCTCAACCGCGAGCCGGCCTGCCGTCCAGGTCTGTCCCACTCAAAAGCTCCAGAGGTCCGACTTCCAGAGTTTGACCGGGAGTTGGCTAAAACCCAAGCTGGCGAACCCTCACCGATTCCGGCCTGGTGAAGAGCACCAAGGGACCCCGCAAGGAAAAGCTCCGTAAAAGTTTCGAAGTCCAAACATAAAAAAGGTGACTGATACCAACCGCGAGAACCAAGCTGCCCACCTTCAACCGTGATCCGGCCTGGATCGCTGGTTTGTCCCAATGGAAATCTCTTGAGGATGGACTTCCACAAGTTTGACAGGGAGCTTGTCACAAGGCAAGCTGGCGAACCCTCACCGAATCCGGACTGGCTGAGAGCTTCAAGGGATCCCGGGAAGAAAAGCTTCAGAAAGGTTTCTAATTCAGAAGGTAAAAACATTGACTGAGACCTACCGCGAGGGGTAGCCGTGTAGGGCTCCATTGCAGTCGGCCTGAAACTTTGACTTTGTCCCGGTCTAGCGCGACCAGATGTCCCAACATGTGCTATACGTTACTATGTGCTATATAGTGCTAAATCTTTAAAAATTCATATCTTCGGTTCCCTACATTGGTTTTTTTTCATTTTGGAGTCATTCTAAAGATAACAATATTTCCCATTTTTATAAATTGGTGTTGGATTTATATTGTGTGTTGTGTCTTAATTATTTACTGAATTGGTGTTTTGAAATGCTTTACGCCTTGGAAGTTAAGCCTGCCTGCGCGCAGCCAAGCTACCAAGGGTTGAGCATGCGAATAATTTTCTAAGACCTATTCTGATCCCTAGACTGTGTTAGTGGCCTTATTGCAAGTAGCAGATATACTGTTGCCACTACTAATTAGCCACTTTCCAACATTTGGTGCTCAGCGATGTGGATGAGGACTTGTGTTTAAAGTGTACGCTTTTCAGTAAAGTGAATTAAGATTTTAAAAATCCTCTAAATTACCTTAGAACAACATTTTTTTGTTAGATTTTTGGGAATTTGGACTAAACTGTTTTTAATCCATTGTTTTAATTTTTCCAAATTGTTCTAAGTCTGTTGTGCCTAGTTGTTGTGACTCAAAACTAGGGAACCATGGAGCTGGACCTGGCTAAACTGTCCCACTTCAGGATGGCTGATCGCAGGGTACAGTGTAGGCTCAGGGGACTGCCTGCTTCTAACAAGACAGGGTTGCTTAAGTCCCTAACGGCCTGGGCTGGGGTAGCTGAGGAGATTTAAGGGGGGGGATGGAGGGTGTTCCCCTCAACCTCACCCAAGACGGGGGTGAGGATGGTGCCTCTTCCATTTTCTCAAGTGTTAGCCATGTGATTCCAGATGGTGGGTGCAGGGCAGGGTTCCCTACTCAGAAACCATCACTGTCCCTTGCAAAAAGGCAGCTTGAGGCCCAACTAGCTTCCATTGCCTTAGAGAGGGAGAAGTTGGAATTAACTAACAAGAGATGGGAGAGAGGGGAGGAGAAAAGAAATGGTGGCAGTGAAAATGATGAAGATTTTGAGATGTCCTGGGGTGGTGGATTTGATCACTAACTTCCCGAGGGTATAGTACCCAGGTACATGCAGGGGAATGACATTGACAAATGGCTGACTGCATTTGAGAGAGCCCTTGAGTTGTGGGGGTCTACCCCAAGCATTGTAGTTCACTCTTGTGGAAACTGATTCCAGTGGCTGGAAAGGATAGGCTCCTGACCATTTATGGAGAGGAGGCGAAGTCCTATACTCACATGAGACAAAGCTTAGTAGAGAATTTTGGCTTAACCCCAGAGCAGTACTGGGTGAAGTTTAGAGACACCCAGAAAGTGAGTTCAAAGTCATAGGTAGACTGTTTGGACATCTCACAGAAGGCACTGGAAGGCTAGATTGTTGATAACAATGCTGACACACATGAGGGTTTGTATAATTTGTTTTTGAGAGAACATATTTTGACTCATTGTGCTGAAGAGAAGTTATGCCAGTACTTAGTGTACTCAAAGCTGTTTAGTCCTAGAGACCTAGTCAAGGCTGCTGATGAGTGGGTGAAAACCCGGGTTTCCACTCAGCACCAGGGTGGTGACCAGAAGAAAGGAGGACAGGTCCCTCCACAGGGGGAAGCCCAGGGAAAAGTAGGTCAAAAACCTAAGAAGTCCTCCAAAGACACACAAAAACCTGATCAAGGAGGGGGGGAGGGGGTGAGCCAACCTAAATTTAAAGGGAGGGGGTATAAGGGAAAGAATGGTAGGTTCTTTGAAGTCTCAAAAGTGGGTAAGTGCTTTCAATGTAACCAGCCAGGTCACAAAAAGGGAGATGCTGTCGGCACCAAGAAACTACCCCCTAAGGGGCCATCCCAGGGATTGCGAGTGTAAATGTGGGGATGGAGAGTGATGCCTCAGAGAGGGGTAGGCAGGTGGTAGAGGCAACCTTAGTGTCCCTAGGTGGGGTAAATATTGCAACCCTTGCTGCCTTACCTCCAAACATGGACAAGTACAGGCAGAGGCCTAAAGAGAATGGGATTGAGGCTGAGGTTATCAGAGACACAGGGGCTAGTGTAACTATGGTCCTGGACAAGCTGGTGTCTCAAGAAAGCTTGCTACCTGGTGAGTTTCACCAAGTTATCTATGCACACAGCACTACCAAACTCCATCCTTTGGCTGTGGTGGATTTGGAATGGGGAGGTGTGACAGGCCCTATGAAGGTAGCTGTGTTCAGTGTTTACTGGACAATGATCTTAAAGCCTCTCAGTGGTCAGAGGTGGAGAGAGGGCACCATAGGAAAATAGTTGAGCTCCCTGAGTGGGTATGTGCTATGACTAGGTCACAGACTAGCCAGAAGGGAAAGGCTGGACACTTGGACCCAGGAAAAAAGGGCCAAGCATCCAAGGGCAAGGGTACTGGACCTGGTGAGCCAGCCCAGGGAACTTCAGAGGTTCAGGAATAATCCAACCCTGATGGGGAGGATCTGGTCTCTGAGGGAGAGACTCCATCCCTGCCAGAGCTGTCAGATTTGGCAGAACTGACAGGAACAGGAGGATCCTCCAGAGAGGAGCTCAGTAAGTGACAGAGAGACTGTCCCTCCATTGAGAACTTGAGGTGGATTGCCTCTAAGCAGGAGGCAGGGGATGACAGTGGGTTTCACCAACTCTACTGGGTGGATGGACTGCTTTATACTGAGGCCAGATACCTGAAGTAGGGGGCCACCAGGAGGTTGGTGGTGCTCCGGATATACAGAGAGTTCATCCTGACTTTGGGTCATGATATCCCCTTGGCAGGACATTTAGGACATACAAAGACATGGAAACAGTTGGTGAACCATTTCTATTGGCCTCATATGCCTGAAACGGTAAAGGAGTTTTGCAGCTCCAGTGTCACCTGTCAGGCCAGTGGCAAGGCAGGGGGCAAGACAAAGGTTCCCCTAATACCACTGTCAGTGGTTGGGGTTCCTTTTGAAAGGGTGGGGATGGACATTGTTTGTCCCCTGGACCCACATACTCCACCAGGGAATAGGTATATCTTGGTGGTAGTGGACCATGCCACTAGATACCCTGAAGCATTCCCTCTTAGAACCATTGATGCTCCTGCAGTGGCTATAGCACTGCTTGGTGTTTTCAACAGAGTTGGTTTTCCGAACGAGGTTGTGTCAGATAGGGGCACAAACTTTCTGTCCAGCTATCTGACTGCTATGTGAGATGAGTGTGGGGCAACTACAGGTTTACCACCCCCTATCACCCACAAACAAATAGTCTAGTTGAGAGGTTTAACAAGACCCTGAAGGGCATGATAAATGGGTTGTCAGATAAACTCAGGAGGAGATGGGATGATCTCCTCCCATGCCTGCTGTTTGCCTACAGGGAGGTTCAACAGAAAGGGGTTGGTTTCAGTCCCTTTGAGTTGCTGTTCAGACACCCTGTGAGTGGGCCATTGTGCCTGCTGAGAGAGTCTTTAGAGAAGCCTCTTAAAGAAGCACAGGACAATGTGCTTGATTATATGCTAGGCCTGAGATCTAGAATGGCAGAGTACAAGTACAAGGCAAGCAGGAAACTGGAGGCCAGCCAGGAGCTCATGAAGCACTGATATGATCAGACGGCTACTATGCCTGAGTATACTCCAGGACAATTGGTGTCGGTGTTGGAGCCTGTGGCTCCCAGGGCCCTCCATGACAAGTGGAATGGGCCCTATCCAATCTTAGAAAAGAAGGGTAGGGTTACCTATTTTGTTGGCCTTGGCATCCCCAGGAACCCTCGCAGGGTCCTGCATGTGAACAGATTGAAATCCCACCATGACAAGGTAGATATGACCATGTTACTGGTCACTGATGAGGGAGTGGAGAATGAAACCGAGCCAGTGCCTGACCTCCTCTCCACTAATGTGCAAGATGGGTCAGTAGAGGGAGTTGTACTCTCTCTCAAGTTGACAGATCAGCAGCACAGGTGCTAGAGCAGTTTGCTGTCCTGTTCTCTTTGACCCCAGGCATCCCTGAGTGGTATGTGCATGACATTGACACTGGTGACAGCCTACCTGTCAAATAAACTGTATAGGTTGTCTGGCCATGTCAGAGCCAGCATTAAAGCTGAGGTAGCTAAAATGCTGGAGATGGGGGTAGTTGAACCGTTTGAAAGTCCATGGGCCAGTCCAGTGGTGCTGGTGCCCAAACCTAATTCCCAGGGGGACCCAAGGAGTTTCAGGTTCAGTGTGGACTACAGAGGATTGAATGCAGTCACAAAGACAAATGCTCACTCTATACCTAGAGATGATGAGCTCATTGACAGGTTAGGGGCTGTTAAGTACCTCAGTACTTTTGATTTGACTTCAGGTTATTGGCAGATTGCCCTCACTGATGGAGCAAAGGAGAGGGCAGCATTCTCCACACCAGAAGGACATTATCAGTTCAAGTTAATGCCCTTTGGCATACAAATACACCTGACACCTTCCAAAGGTTGGTGAACAGGGTCTTGTCTAGGTTAGAGCAGTTCAGTGCAGCTTATCTGGATGATATAGCTGTATACAGTTCTACCTAGGGGGATCACTTAAGCCACCAGAGGGAAGTGCTTAAGGCCATGCAGCAGGCAGACCTGACTATTAAGAAATGTAAGTGCCAAATAGAACAGAGCTCTGTGGGGTACCTGAGCCACCTGGTAGGTGGAGGTCATGTACAGCCTCTCCAAGCCAAAATCAAAACCATTTTGGACTGGACAGTTCCTGTTACCCAGACTCAGGTCAGAGCATTCCTTGGGGTGACAGGGTATTATAGAAGGTTTGGTCACAATTATGGGACCATTGTGGGGCCCCTAACAGAACTCCCTTCTAAAAAGAGGCCCAAAAAGGTGGATTGGACCTCGAAGTGTGAGAAGGCTTTTGACACCCTGAAAGCTTCTATGTGTTCAGCACCAGTGTTGCTGGCCCCTGACTACACAAAAGAATTTGTGGTTCAGACAGATGCTTCAGAGCAAGGGATTGGGACAGTGTTGTCACAGCTGAATGAGGAGGGCCTCGATTAGCCAGTTGCACTTATTAGCAGGAGGCTTTTTCTCAAGAGCAGAGGTGGAGTGCCATTGAGAGAGAGGCTTTTGCTGTGGTTTGGTTCCCGAAAATGTTGAGACCATATTTGTTTGGGGCTCACTTTCTTGTTCAAACTGACCACAGGCCTCTCAGATGGCTCATGCAGATAAGAGGGGAGAATCTCAAGCTGTTAAGGCGGTCCATTTCCCTACAAGAAATGGACTTTACAGTGGAACACAGACCTGTGGTTGCCCATGTCAATGCAGATTGTCTTTCTTGGTTTTTCCACTTAGCTGATGGGGACTACAAGGGTGTAGGTTAGTAACCCATTACCTTTTGTTTGAAGGGGTATGTTGCAAAGTCATCCTGTGCCCTGAGCACCCCCCAACATTTTGCTGACTGGTACTGGTGGTGACTGACTCTGACTGACCCTGGGCTCTGCCTAACCAGGGTCAGTCAACACAGCACAGCACAGCACAACAGCAACACAGTATCCTTACCACCAATGTAATGGTCCGCCCATGGGCAGACCATATTTTGGCAACAGTAGAGACTATTCCAGCTCCACCAAACTGCCCCAAATATCACTAAATGGCACAATACTATGGATAAATGTCTCAACACTTAAGGGGTAAATTATTTTAATTATCGATTCTGTGGTTAAAATTCAGAAGTTATGACTTCATTTATAATTGCTTTATGATGCTCCACATGTATTCCTCGCATTTATGCAAATCCTTATTCGTGCTGAGCGTTTTGACTGTTAAACGGGTCTGCGAAATCTTTGTGCCTATGTTCAAGTACTTCTGATTGAGTTTGAATTGCACGACGAGTGCATAAGATTGGCATGTTCCATTTCTGGGTATTGTGTATTTCATGCACAACATGTGTGGCTATAATAATTTTAGTTGCAAATGCCATTGCAAATAAAATATATGCCTGGGAAGTGTGTATGCTGTCGATGTTCTCATTTACACGGTGGCATTATTACCTACTGTTATCTGTCTTTTGTGTGTATGTACATGGTATGTAGTAGTTTTCATTTTGTATACGACATAATGCTTGGGGTAACAGCTATGTGGCTCTTGATAATGCATGTTACCCAATGCTGCACCTGAGTATTGGCCCTGTGTCAATTTCACGTTAAGCGGGTACCTTTATTAGCTATTAATATTAAAAAGCAATGTGATTTTGTGTTTTTTCACGTCCCAATCACTAATATGACCTTTTTAGTATTATTTCAGAATTAAATGAGGGACGGCATACCACATATGGAGCCTGATTCGCAAAGATTTTGCGCTGATTTACTCTTGTAGCACTCCTGGCGTACTCCTGCAATTAATCAGTAAGCAAGGACAGCTTTTAGAGTTAGGCGCCCCAGCAGTGCTCAATTTGTGAAAGAATAAGTGCTGGGGCCCAGAGTTTTGCTTAGAAGCTTGTGATCTACGCTATCATATATCAGGGGCCCGAATTCCAAGGCAGCATAGTCCAGATTACACCTCTTGACTCTTTCGTCCTCCACTATGACACTCCCTGCCCTTTTATATCACTGTTTCAGGTTCTCTTTCATCCCTGCTTTCATTCTTTGTCTCTGTGTTTCCATCTTTCTCTTCCTCCTTATTTCCCTGTTGTGTTATTGTCTCTCTTGCCTAGGGTCAAAGACTAAAGAGGAAAAATAATTTGTGGTCCCAAAAAATGAGTGTCGGTGAGCCCCACCTGCAACCACCGGCTCAAATGAAGCACTATGTACTGGCTCACAGTAAAATATTTGCCAATCTTGCCATTTGAAGCTCTCTTTTCCCTACTGCTGATCTTCCCATTTGTCTGGGCATGTTTTAAAGTATTTCCTTGACCAGTTGCTGAAATATGGCACTGAATGCACTGGACCAGTCACATTCAATGGTTCACACCTCTGAATCTATTTGAGAGCTGCCATGTAGGGTGCAAAAAGCAACAACAAAACACACAGCAGAATTGTTGAGATTCGGCAGGCCATCGGGCTGCAGTGCCCTGGAAGCAGGCAGGGGATTGCATGACCTCCACCCTGTGTGATTGGGGTGATATTCCCTTCACAGCAGCCCACATTGCAAGAAGAACCCCAAGTGAATTGGAACATGCTGTTTATCTGCTTCATGTGTGTTGCAATACATCCACCCTCACTCACCAGGGCACTCAGCTCCTGCGTGCTCTACTCTAATCGACCTGCAGCTACAATGTCATCTGCACACACGGGGCAACATCTCTTTTTCTTGATAGTTCCTTTCCAGAGAAGACATCAACTATTGTAAATTGTGGTCGGTATTTACGACTGTTTCATCGCAGTATTCCCTTTTTAATTAGAGACGCCAGCGGTAATGACTCCATTAACAGAGGTAGTGTACTTATGCTTCCACTCCTGAAACTGCTGAGGGATTACAGGCAAGAGCAGATTTTCAATCCCGGCATGCTTCACGGCAGTTTGGCAGTTGTAGGCCCCACTGATATCCACGATACATCATTATTTACTATAGCAGTGATGTTCAATTACCGTCGGTTGTATCTTCCACCATTTCCAAACAGAGGCTCTTGTTAAAGAGAAGTACCGCACATTGCTCTCCGGGGTATCACCGTTAATGTTAATAAAAAGCTAAAATAAAAAAAACTTGAAATGCAACTGAGAATAATATTCAAACGAAGGTGACTGCAGGACAACGAAAGCAACATTAGGTGCACAAATATCGCTTGGTGGGAAGACGCTCGACATGTTTGTTTATGATGTTGCGGCACCTGAAGAGATGGCTTTACATCGCTTGCAGGCCTTTTCAAATCACAGTATGATGTATTATTTATTAACTATGCCAGAAGCTGTTCTTTTAAAATCTTCCAACCGTTAAAACAGTAGTCAAGCAAACAGAGCAGTGAGTGGATTGTCGTTTTGTGTTGCGCTCAGAACATGAAAACAACTACAGACTCAGTGGTTTGTCATCTATGACACGGACTGCATGGTAAATAATGCAGAGAGAGAAAAGTTGTGCTTTCTATTAGTGATCACTCAAGTGGAAGCCATCTTGAGTGAAAGGAGTGGAGATACATTTCAGTGTATTTCCAAAAGCCGCCCTTATTTCGCTGCCCTTTCGATGCTGTGGATGATTAGTCCGGCTAGAAGAAGTTTTGAGGATTTCAGAAAAAAAGGCTACTAGTAAAATCATATTAGCTTGAAACTGGGGACGAAGGGGCATATTAGCAAGAACCTGCGAAAATTATCGCAAAGCTTGCTTAGCGCGCGTTTTTCTATCGCCGGCTATCGCTGGATATTACCGCGGAGATAACATGCTATTAGCAAGGTTTATCTCCAATGCGATAAAATATCCAGCGATAGCGGCGAAACCCAGCAATAACGCGAGAAATCCAGCGATAGAATCCCGCGCTAATGCTGGGGACTTAACCTTACAATCCACCTCCCATTGACTAATATTGTTAAGTCATGTTTTTACCAGTACTAAAAAACCAGCGCTAATCGCGGTTAGCGCGCGTTTTTTTATCGCTTTGCGGTTATTGCTAATAGGCGATAGCGATGTTAGCGACTGCTTTCAGTCGCTGTTAGGTTGGGAACGCCTCCTTTGCATGTCATTAGCGATAAATATCGCTGACATGCAAAGCGGCACCCAAACCAGTCGCTATCGCCTAAAAGCTGTCGCTAACACCTGTTAGCGACAGCTTGCTGATAGGGCGATAGAAATATCGCCGCTAACGCGGCAAAAAGTGCCGCTAAAGCGGCGATAGAGCCCTTGATAATATGCCCCGTAGTTCTTTCATCACGTTTAACGAGTTTCAGGCCACCTGCCTCTCACACAGAGCTACATAGCAACACAAAAAACTGCAAAGAATCCGGGGGCATATTAGCAAGGGCCTTATCGCCGCTTTAGCGGCACTTTTTGCCGCTAAAGCAGCGATATTTCTATCGCCCTATTAGCAAGCTGTCGCTAACAGCTGTTAGCGACAGCTTTATGGCGAAAGCGACCGTTTTGGTGCCACTTTGCATGTCAGCAATATATATCGCTAATGACATGCAAAGTAGGCGTTCCCAACTAAAAGCGAATGAAAACAGTCGCAAACACAACTTCCCCCTATTAGCAATGCCCGCGAAGCGATAAAAAAATTCGCGCTAACCGCGATTATCGCTGGAATCTAACACCTGCTAAAAACCTGACTTAACCATTCTAGTCAATGGGAGGTGGATTGTAAGGTTAAGTCTTCACCTGCCTATTAGCAAGCTTTTCATTAGCGCGTTGATTTCATCGCTGGATTTCTCGCGCTATTGCTGGGTTTCGCCGCTATCGCTGGATTTTTTATCGCCTTGGAGATAAGCGTTGATAATAACGCGTTATCTCCGCGATGAAATCCAGCGATAGCCGGCGATAAAAAAAACAGCGCTAAGCGCGCTTTGCGATAATTATCGCAATTTCTTGGTAATATCCCCCCCGGAAACTAGCAGGGCTCTCTAATAAAAAAAGTAGGAACTTCACCCACTTGTAAACCAACAGGAGCTATACCATTTTGCTTAAAAAGGTTGGGTAGTATTGTATTATCACGAGAAAAAGTGGGAGTCAATAATAACAGTGCATGCCAGCTTATGTTAAATGTACGTTTCTCTTGTTTGGTACATTTTGAGGATGTATGCCTACAATTGTCAGAAAGCCTGGCTGGAGACATGGCTTACCATTTAGGTCTTGGGCAAGCTCTGGATCGCAATACTCCAAACCCAGTCACATGGAGTCCATCCCAGAGAAATAAAGTCTGGAGGTCCTTGCAAAGTGTTGGCGCTGCCTGGAGAAAGGATTCAAAAGCACAGAGAATTTACCATGCTGCAGCTTCCAGACTACAAAGTAGATTTCTTAGCAGGCCAGGAACCCCCATGTAGTTTGGAGACATATGGCCATCTTGAATTTCCGGGTATATCTTCCCTCATCACTTGTGGCGTTTTTGCTAGGCAATTGTGATACTTTGTAGCTGCAGCCAGGCACTGGCTGCACAGATCAAGGATTTCCTTCACATGAACTATTGAGTTCCTTTGGAGTTGTTTGGAAGGATATTGGAAAGAAGAGAAGAATTCTGAAAGCCAAGTCATGATGTGAAGACAACTTTGAACTATTTTGAACATTTATCTGCATATTAAATTGTAGGATTGTTGTTTGCATTTAGGTTATCCTGTGATAGATCACGAAGCTTTCTAAGGCCAGAACTGTGCTGCACCTGCTAGGCATTTGTGACAATGTGTAAGGTATGCAGAGTTTAACTGATGCTTATAAAAGTTAGGAATCACAGGATAGTATTATTGTATGCCATTTACTTTGCAGTGGCACACTTCAAATAGAAATTATAACTCATCTTCCACAGAAAAAACATAGCGACAAAGCACTAGTTACCAACACTGATTCTACTCATTCTACTCAGGAGTACATTTTTTTCCTCACATTATTTTCACCAATTAGCAACTGGCACAATTGTTGCAAGAAATACTGCAGCATTCCAAGTTTTGGAGCTCAGACCATTTTATAACGAGTAGTATTACAGTGTTAGTTGCCATTCGAAGGAACAGAAATCATAAAGGGAAGGTAAAGCCAAACAAACCAGTATAAACTGCACTGTGCAATATCTGTATTCACCAGAGGTAGTATTCCAACCAAAAATACTGGGGCATTCGTGTTGAGGCCTACATTCTTCTATTAATTAAGGTACAATGCTAAACATATTGTTCTCCATGTTGTATTTTGTGGATGTATAGTGTAATATGCTATTTATTATCATTGCTGAGTGTGGCCAGGGCCATAACTCAGGAGAAGTGAATCCTCAAATGGTTGGTGCTGCTCCTCTCCTGCTCAACAAAGGTAATAAGATATTACTTTCAGCATGTTTGCATGTATGGTTCATTCCATGCTGTTATTTCAGGGTTATTAGTTATAAACATATTTATTTAAACAGGCACAGAGCACAAACTCATTACATAGGTCCATAGGCCCATAGGCCCAAAGTGCCAAAAAGTGAGGATTGTGATTATTTATGTTCCACCCATTCAGTAAGCCTGGATTTTTTTGCTTTTTGGATCACCTGGTTTTGAAATTTTTACTGTGAATGAGTCTCACTACTTGTCTCACCCACGGTAATCACATGGCAAATGGACTGCAAGTGTTTCTCTCCAGTGACCGCCTTTTACGATCAGGCAGCTCCTCCACAGCAAGGGTGAGGGGCACTTGGATGGTTGTAAGTATTCAGTCTGCATGTCGGAGACTGCTGTTATGTACAGCTCGGTAACTGTGCACAGGTAGTCTGCCACAGAGGGGACTTTGCAGGATTAGATACTGACCTGGGGTAGGCCTTATAATGTTAGTGTACACTTATAGGGAAAGTCATTGTGAATTACTGTTTTGTCTCTAGTAATAGTCTTTTATACACATAGGGAGAAAACTGCCTTAGAGTGCAGTTTCTCTTCCCTTTGTCCTATAGAGAACATTGACATATCGAAATACGTGTAATCTGTGTGGGAAAATCAATTCTGCAAGTTCCAAAAAGATATATGTACCATTTATTGGTCGTCCAGAATTGTCATATTTCTCTGGCTCAGCTAAGGATCAGAGCCCAGGCCTTTTGTCACCCTGCTGTGCCAGGTTAAAAACATTTCTCTCCAGCAGCAGGAACAGAGGCCTCCCCACACAAAGGGAGCAATTACCAGTGCTTCACTCAGCTCTTGCGAGGAAAAGGGTGGGGCAGAGGGATCTGCATCGATAAATGAGCTGTCACAGCCTATTGAGCTCAAGCCCATTGAACAAAGAAACAAGCCCAGACCTCTAAAGCCAACAAAGCAGGGCGATCCCTGTTGAAAATTTAGTGACAAAGACCATGGCAGTGATGCCAGCTAAGGACAGAGCTGAGGCCCCCAGAGGAGATGTGACTTGTGATTCCTGGATGACGCCATTCTGAACTGTCCCAGCATGAGACAGGGGTGGAGAGGTGACATAGCACTCTAGGATTGGCATGGGGAGCATGGCTTCTGGAAGCATCCACGTCTCTTTAAAAACTCTTCCACAAGGGGGAGACTCTCTCTTGCCTGGTAACTTCTCTGTGATTTGCTGCTGGACCTTGGGGCTGCCTTGGACAGCTTAAAGAATGAACCTTCTGATATCCACAATGGACTAAGGACTCTGCCCAGTTGACCCCAGGACCAGAGGGTCTCCCCAAGGGCCCCTGAGGCTGACCCCCTTATGACCCCTGAGGACCAGTTGGAGGAAATCCCTGGACTTTTGCACACAGAGACCAAGACCAGAATGAAGGCTGGTGCAGGGAGCCAGGAGAACCCGCTCCTTGGAGATTACACCTATTTGGAGGTGAGAAGGTCTGCTGCAACTGCCCCTAGTGGCTAGAGCTCGCCGCCAGGAGTACAATAAACCCCAGATCGTCAAAAACGTCCCAAAGAGCCTAAGTTATGGCATTTTAAAGATTGCAACCTTTGACCTTTTTACTGGCCACAAAGTGCATGAGGCTCTGCTGATGATTCACCACTTGGCCAGGGCCTGGGGGGACGGCACAGGATTTGTTTTTGAATATTCCTGTGAGTGGGCATGTGTGGAGTCCCCTCCCCATTTTCACCTTTGCTCCTGGGAGCCCACATCTCCCCCGGGGGCTGACATTAGAGGATGGGGGTATACTTTCGCACTCCCCAAATTGCGGTGAACCTGTCCCTCACTCCCCGTGCCCATGTCTGGAGGGAGCAGGTCAGCCTCCAAACAGCAGCACCCTGTGCTCATGGAGCGGGCAGGGAAGGACAGAGCTGCTGGCCCCTGTGGCAGTAGGAAGAGGCTGCCATGCGGCAGCCGGCTGGGCATCCAGGGGTGTGACCCCTGGGCTACCCCCAACCTTGGGAGCATTTGAGGTGCCCAGGTGGGGCTGAGCACTCCCAAAAAAAGGAAGAAAATACCAATGAGGTGCATTTGTGGAGTCGTCTCCCCATTTTCACCTTTGCCCCCAAGAGCCCCCATCTCCATGGGGGCAGATGTAAGAGAATAAGGGAGCACTGTGAAACTCTCCCAAATGCTGTGGACCTGTCACCCACTCCCTGTGCCCATGTCTGGAGGGAGCGGGGTAGCCTTCAAAGAGCAACATCCTGTCCGCATGGGTAGAAGTGAGATGCTGGTTCCCGTGGCAGCAAGAAGAGAGGCTGCCACACTGGAGCCAGCGGGGCAGCCAGGGGTGGGCTCTTTGGGTTTCCCCAAATGTTGGGACCATGTAGGGGTACCTGGGGTGGACAAGGCACCCCTCCAAAAAAAGAAAAAAATACCAAGGAGGCCTGCTGTACAAGACCATACATGAATTAAAAAGAAAGCGGTATGCCCCAGCACAGCAGGTAACCCCTCATAAGGTATTTACTGCTCGAGGCTTGAGCGCCCCATAAGGCCCTGTAGGGCTTCCTTATTTACATATTTTTCTTGGCTTGTGGAGGCCCCAGAAGGGCATGGGCAGCCCGATGATTTCAGAAAATATTGTGGGGGGCGAGGCTGTAGCAGTTACAGTAGCCCCCTAGGAGTAACATTTAAGGTACCAACCCTACATCTGCAGGATCCTAGAATCCTGGACCTTTCTGAGATTTTGCTTAATGTTTCAAAGCACTCCCAAAACTGAAGTTTTGCTCTACAGCCGGGAGTGCAGCACCCTCTAGAGGCCTTTTCTATGGGTGCATTCTTTTGTGGCCTGTATAAGCTTACAAAAAACTTCTTTGAGAGCAACCCTTCTACAACAAAGGGAACTGGGTTAAGCTAACCAATAACACAATGTTGTCCCCCATGTTATTATTAATATTTCACTCACTCTTTCCACATCATACTTTCCACATACTTCTATACAATTTACCCAAACTATAAGCCTTTTTTTAGTAAAAATACATCCTTCTTTATTACCAATAATATACAACAATAACATCTGTTTAAAAATCACAACAATTCATAAAATCTTTGTACAGTGGAGACCGTAAGAGTTATTGTGCTAAATTGTCCTACTCATATACATAGTAGTCCCTTAACTTCAACTCAATTTTAATTTGCTCATACTTAGTTTTGCATAAACAGAGAACCACATGACATTTTGTTTCTTGTGCATATATAGTAATGGACCTAAACAGACAACAATATTCAGATGGTACCTCTGACTTTGAGTCTCCAAAGCAAAGACATAAACATAAATGCAAATTATGAATTATAATAAAACAATACAGTAAAAACAAGCTGCATAAGCTTACAGAAGGTATATGTGTACAGTGTTCTCTAGCAACTAAAGTCTATGGTTGCATGTGATGTGCCTAGAATATGATTCCCTCTAGGGGCTGTTTTTATAATTACATGTTTGTGGTTTACAAATGTATATAAACCACACAGACACATGTTTTGAGCATTTTAAAATTCTATATTGACATTAATAAGTGCATTTACACCTAATAATTATCATTGATGATGCATTTACATAACAATTGATGTCTTTAAAATGTGGTTTGTTGCTCTTGAACCTTTGAGAAAGCCAATAGACTTATCTTATTTGTTTGTATGACCACTTTAGGGTCAAAGATGATTATGTATGGTAAACTATGGTATTTTCCATCTGCCTATATACATATATGTAAACTACTGGGTAGTATTTAGCAGTGTGTGTGTGTAATAATTGTACTTTTCCTGGACAAGTGACTGGACAATCATTTATTGAGTGTTATTATTGCGTGCCAGAGAACGGTGATTACTATCCCACACAACCTCCCCTGAGTAGGCCTTGGACTAGTTTGCTTTGCCATCCTGAGAGACAAAAGTGTTACAATGGAGCGCTTGGTTCCCAGTAAGGAGAATTGTGGACTTGTGCAGGCCACACAACTAATAACCGAATTTCCTAAAATCGAGTAATGAGGACACTGATTCAGCAGAGGGAGTGAGCTTCCAACAATGTTGCAGCTTCAGCAGGAATGTTAAATATCTGGGTGCGCAGTAATTGATAGACAGAAAGTATTGAATGAAATAGAGAACATTACATATGACTTACATAATAATGATAATCAAAGCGAAATACAGAAATTTCTTCACAAGGTGTAATTGAAACTGGGGAACTAGAAGAAGAAATAAAAACTAAGGAAGTCCCCAAATCCTCAAGATACGATAGACTATCTTAATGATCGGATATATACTTTTCAAAAGTGCTGTGATAGCACTGGGAAAGAACAATTAAAGGATGCACACTGTCAGAAAAAGGAAACTTCAATAGCTGACTTTAGCTCTAATGTGAGCTCAGACCCGGATAGAGATTTAGGGGAAGAAACATGCACTACATAAGCAGTACGGAAATTACAAGACAAAGACTGAGACAAGGTTGCAATGCTGAAAGAAGTCATATACCTGCTAGGTAGGAACCACGCTCACTTTGAGGAGCTACGCATCACATAATCAAACAATAATCAGCCCTTCCAAGTGCCACGCATCAAGCGTTAGTCTAACAAATTTTTTAACGTTTCCCCGCATCGCCGCATTAAAATTAATTGTCACGCATTTATACCTGCTATGTATTGGTCGAGGTACTTTGCCCTCAGTGCAGCATGTGCACTGCCAGTGTTAATCTGACTAATCTTTGTGACTTCCGGGAATTGCACCGGGCGCAGAGAAGAGGTGACTTGGACTGGGTGTTGAAGAAACTGTCTTTGGGCTCGGCTTGTTACAATTTACAAGCTGTACTCCGGCTCCTCGCTGAGATTGGTCATACTGTGCATGCAGTTGTCATGGATGTGGACTCTTTCCTGCCCAGACAGGATGGCGCCATGCGACCTCGAAAAAGTGATCGTACCGGCGATTCTGAACAGTACTCTGAGCAGCATGCAGTACCCACTCAGAGTACAAGCTTTGAAGGTGCGCACTACAGGACCCAGGACCAGCCGGAGCTCAGCCAAGGTCCAGCACCACCACCAGCCCTGAGAAGTTCAAAGTGCTCAGTTCTATACTCAGCCCACTTTCCTGCAGGTCAGATGTTTGCTCAGACTGAGAGCAGTCACACAGCGTCAGCCGACCCTGTACACCTAACTGCAGCAGGGACTGTGTGGGCCAATGCAGCACCTTGAGAGGTAATCCGTGACAGGCACCATCCTGTTTACATTTCACGTTTAAATGAATAGTACATTCCCTATCATGCTGGAAGCAGCATTCGCCATTCCATGTGTGGCCCGGGCTCTAGTCTGACATCTGAAATCCACAATATGCTTTTACAAAAGGAGTCTTCCTGCATATTCCCTGGCCTGCACTTCTAATAAATGGCACTAAATTATGAAACAAAGTTATATAAAAACCTCCAAGCAAGTGTCAGTCGGGGGGAGGTGGGGAGAGGGTGAGAAAAGATGGCAACACTACTTTCTGAAGAGGGTAGTGTTTTTTTTGTTGCTACACCATGTACGATTTACCCCAACGCTTGAGTCAAGGAACTATGAATGATGCTACTATTACACATAAGGTTGGCGTTTAACCAATGCGGTCCTTTTTGAGGTGCTTTAGAACTGTAGTGCACTAACCATACACTAGTGCAAAAACAACTTAGCACTTTCATTTGCACCACTTGTGTGTTTTTTGTGTAGTGACAAATCTGGCAGAAAGAATGTGCACAAGGGCTAACATGACACACAATACATTGCATATGGTTTTCTAATCACTTTTCACCATTTTGGGGCTAGTGGAACGTTTTTTCTCCGATCTAAACAAAAGCAAAATATTTTTTTTTCCATTTCTATCCCACACAAGTACTAAAAATTGTACCAATGCCTTTGCACTTGTATGTTCTTTTTCCAACAAGTGTACACTTTCTGGTATATGGTTGGCACTTACTTTTAAAAGTGAAATAAATGAACAAGCAGCCCTGAGTAAATGTATTAGCTATTATTATGAGTTTTAAAACTGATATTTCAGGCTGTGTAAAAGTGAATACTCACAGCCAGGCAGGACGAAGAGCTGAGTCAGCCCACCCATCACAGGGCTGGAGAAGGAAGAAATGGCAGGCATGTGATCAGGCAGCAGGCAAATAGGTGATCTGCCTGGAAGAGTTTGTGGCTGCCCTGGAATGACTGGCATATCTAGTGGCAGATTTCTGTCCTGGCCAGCCCTTAGCACCTAGTGACTATCCGAGGGGATGCTTGGTGCATCTGCGAAAAGTACTAAGATCCAAGTATGACTGGCAGAGCTGGTGTCTTCTCTGGGGCTGCCTGGGACATATAGTGGTATATTCCCAGGGACTGCTTGGCACAGATTTGCCCTTCTGGTGGAGGTACGGCAGAACTGATGACTCTCCCACTATTTTTTGGCAGTGCTACAGTCTCACCCACGGATTTCTGGCAGATCTGGTGTCTCTTCCAGTACTGTCTTCACAGTCCATGCCGCTCCAAACGATGCACCCAGAAGTGCTGCCATCTCTCGCAGATTTGCCTGGCGAAGTTAATTCCCATTCCCAAGAGCTGTCTGCACAAAACTGAGGCCTGTTGAGCTGAGACTTCTTGCAGGTTAAAGATGGATTGATTAGGATAGACCTAGAGTGCCAATTTGCTTTTGTCCAACAACGAGTTTCTGTAGATTTATCTCTGGAAGTATGCAATTCTTATATAGAGCCTACTGGGCAACGACTAATATCCCTGCTGCAAAGAACATGAACCACACATATTCGCAGAACAGTTTATTATATGAGGATAGCTGTGAGTTACTTCTTTTCTCACACAGATGAGATCCGTTTTGTTTACTTGTGGAACTTCTTTCGCACACTGCACCTGGCGCTCACCTGAGGGGTGGATGGTGCTTTGTTTAAATAACATGGGTTTAAAACCAACTGGCAGTGGGCTGAATTCTTTGTGTGGCCAGGAGTTTTCATGAAACAATAAAAATTTCAAGATAACTCTTGTGAATAACTGAGTGTTGGAGCAAGATCATCATGTTGTTTACTATCAGTTTTCACAAAAGAACATGAACCAGGCATATTCGCAATACTGTGGGGGATATTACCAAGGAATAGCAATAATTATCGCAAAGCGCGCTTAGCGCTGTTTTTTTTATCGCCGGCTATCGCTGGATTTCATCGCAGAGATAACGCGTTATTATCAACGCTTATCTCCAGGGCGATGAATAATCCAGAGATAGCGGCGAAGCCCAACAATAGCGCGAGGAATCCAGCGATAAATTCCCAGCGCTAATGAAAAGCTTGCTAATAGGCAGGTGAGGTCTTAACCTTACAATCCACCTCCCATTGACAAGAATGGTTAAGTCAAGTTTTTAGCAGGTGTTAAAATCCAGCGATAATCGTGGTTAGTGCGACTTTTTTTATCGCTTCGCGGGCATTGCTAATAGGGGGAAGTTGTGTTTGCGACTGTTTCCAGTCGCTTTTAGTTGGGAACGCCTACTTTGCATGTCATTAGCGATAATTATCGCTGACATGCAAAGCGGCACCAAAGCGGTCGCTTTCGCCATAACGCTGTTGCTAACAGCTGTTAGCGACAGCTTGCTAATAGGGCGATAGAAATATCGCCGCTTTAGCGGCAAAAGTGCCGCTAAAGCGGCGATACCGTCCTTGCTAATAGGCCCCTGTATTTTTTGAGGATTAGCTGTGAGTTATTGCTTTTTACTAGGTTAGTGCCCATCCATTTCTGGTGCTTTAAAGCAGTTTTAAGATCTTCTTAGAGTTTCTTGTTGCTTAAATGGGTGTAATTTCTGATATTTATATGTTTTCCCCGTCTTCATTGCTTGATTTTGCACGCGAGAAAGTGTTACTTATAGTCATTGAATGTCACTCATAATTACACGGAAATTATGAAATTGTCACACATAAGCAATTTGAAACCTTGGCAGCTATGGATACTACATTTATCAGACAGAATTCTGAGTGCTGTGGAAGAGCGCATTTTAAATTTAGCACTGCCATATTGTCCTGATACAACTCTCAGTAATGCCAAGACAAGAGTTGATGTGTTCAAATTGGTTAAGATTTGATATTACAAAATATTGCTGTGTCAAAAAGAAATTGGAAGGTAAATTGTGAAAAAGTTGATACCTGTATAGAAGAGCTAAAAAGGAGTAATTGTGAACATCTGTGTGACTTAATGAGACCGAACGAAGCAATTGATCCAGGAAGTGAGGCAGACTATGGTGCATTGTTAGAACCACAAAGTAACGCTATCGATTTCAGTAGTGACAATATTTTTAAACCTCAATAAAGGTATATTCCACATCTCCAGCAAGACTCACCCTCTATACTTTTTATGATATCGTGACCAAAGATTTAAGGAAGCTATATCATAAATCTAACAAGATTCAGAGGCCTCGTAAATTCCCGACTAAGTTGATAAAAATATTTAATTCATTGAAGAAAGATAGTAACATAATTTTGATGCCATGAGACAAAGGTGGAATATAGTATTGTTGACGTGAGAAATGCGTATGGCAGAAGCGGAATTACAATTGTGTGACCAGCAAGGAATAGTAACAGGAAGAAAAAGATGAGTATTGTAACTGTCTTACCCCATGGTATGAAAGGAATTTTTAGAAAGAGATACATATTTTTAAAAATCATACTCCTAAAGTACTTACAGTATGCCTACTGCCCAAGACACTTTGGGGTCGATTCCGATTCGGGCCGGAAAACGCACCGACCGACTCGGATCCGGAAATAATACCGACCGACACGTACCTGTGGCGCCCGACACGCCAAGTACGATGCAAGGCGTGAAAAATCCGACCGACACGTACCGAACCCAAGTCGACCGACCGAGCCGCACGGAAAACAGCAATCCGGTCGGAAAAACACGCGAATCCAACCGACCAACACGCACCCAGAACAAATCCGACCGAAACGTACACGCGAACTCCAAACCGCAAAGTACGATGCAAGGCGCGAAAACCACGAGCGAGTCGGACGGAGGCCAAGCCGTACGACCGACACGCATACAAAACCGAGCCGAAGCAACACAAAACACCGCGACCGACGCGTACGCAGCATAGAAAACTGCACAAACACAGCATGAACGAAACGGAGAAGACCGTACAAGACAAATGCAGGGTCCGACTCGGTCACAAGAACGTTTCCAACATACACAGACAGTACAAAGGAAAATTCACCCAAAAAAAGGCCAAACAAGCAATTACCAAGCCAATAAATACTGGGGGGTGGGGACAGAGAACAAAGACACACCCACAACTCCTACCATATAAAGGACACAAATCACAACCATGAGCCTTTGCAAATGCCATTCCACTGCCAGCACCCAAGAGAAAGCAACCACACACCCACAGCTCATCCCTCACACAAGCCACACACCATCAGCACACCAACAAATACCTACCTCACATACACCCAGCAAAACACACACTCACACACCCTCACCTGCACACCAACACACACATCACTCACCATCACCACCCATCACCATGCCCCCAAGAAGAATCCCAAGTTCCTAGATTGTGAATTGGAAGTCATGGTAGACGAGATCCTCAGGGTAGAGCCACAGCTGTTTGGCACACTGGTCCAACAGACCCCCATCTCCCAGAAAACCAAGATGTGGGAGAGGATCATCAACAGGGTGAACGCACAATTACCATGTCGGCGCACAAAGAGCGACATCCAGAACAGGTGGTATGACGTGCGCAGGAGGGTACGGGACCTGCTCAAGAAAGACTACATCAACAGCCAATACACCGGCAGTGGCCCTCCTGCCAAGCCAATATACCTCAGGCCCTGGGAGGAGAAGGTGCGGGCCATCCTTCCGCCAGTGAGCGTATATGGACTAGAGGACATCCCAGAGCCTGGTGAGTACACAACAAATGTACACAATATACTGCCACAAAACACACACACATCACTATCAAGGGAGAGTCAAACCATGCACTCATAGCAATTACACAGCAACCAGAACAGATTCATCCCAAAATGTGTATGTCAGTCAGATAAACACAACACATGCCATCAAAAAGTCACATCCAACTGTGCCATCACATGTACAAACACAACTACAACTACAGCTAGGCAGTGGCACAAATAGAACTAACAAACACATCCAGACATGTAGCCACCACAACAACACCAACACACAGTGAAGACCACTCAAAGGAAGGAATTCTGTGTATGCTGGCCAAGTCAGTGTAGCCAATAGCATCATGGGAGTCGCAGTCACACATATTGCCCCCCCACAACTGTCCCATCAACACCACCATGAACCATGCGCACATCACAGGGAGTGGAGAAGGACTCACAAGATGGCTGACACTGGCAACTGCTGTGGGGAGCACAAGGCCCTGCTGGCAACTGTGCACCAACAAACAGCAGGACACCACTGACTGACATCCTGAGAGACAACTTACACTCCCTGCAATGCAAGCACGTTCCATGGTGGGATATCTGGCTAGCTGGGTGGGAAGGAGGACTTGCAGCACTGACCATAGTCACAAGCACCTCCCCTCACACACACCCCAACACAAACTCCACAGAACCCTCCTGGTAGAATGCAATGCCCCCCATCCTAACACAAGATCCCACAAAGAACCACCACCCTGGGTTATGTTGTGTGAAGCACAGGGCCACTCTTGGGACTTTTAGCCAAACAACTGCCAGGACAACACTCCCAGCCATCCTGTCAGCACAGCCAGCCCACCCCACAGGGAAGCAGAGTCAAAAGGAAGGAAGCATGGGCATGCTGGGAAGGGGGTGGAGGCAATAGCATGATGGGAGTCGTAGCCACTGATATTGGTCACCCCCACAACTGTCCCATCAACACCACCCTGAACCATGCTCACATCACAGGGAGTGGAGAAGGACTCACAAGATGGCTGACACTGGCTACTGCTGTGGGGAGCACAAGGCCCTGCTGGCAACTGTGCACCAACAAACAGCAGGACACCACTGACTGACATCCTGAGAGACAACTTCCACTCCCTGCAATGCAAGCACAGTCCATGGTGGGATATCTGGCTAGCTGGGTGGGAAGGAGGACTTGCAGCACTGACCATAGTCACAAGCACCTCCCCTCACACACACCCCAACACAAACTCCACAGAACCCACCTGGTAGAATGCAATGCCCCCCATCCTAACACAAGATCCCACAAAGAACCACCACCCTGGGTTACGTTGTGTGAAGCACAGGGCCACTCTTGGGACTTTTAGCCAAACAACTGCCAGGACAACACTCCCAGCCATCCTGTCAGCACAGCCAGCCCACCCCACAGGGAAGCAGAGTCAAAAGGAAGGAAGCATGGGCATGCTTGGAAGGGGGGTGGAGGCAATAGCATGATGAGAGTCGTAGTCACAGCTCTACATCCCCCACCACATGGCCCAGCAAGCTCACACTCACGCATGCACATCCCACAGAGAGTGGAAAGGCCCATCAAAGATGTCTGACACTGTTGCTGTGTCGTGGGGAGCACAAGGGCATGCTGGGTACTGCACACCAACCAACAGCAGGACACCACTGTCAGCCATCTTGCCATTGCTCTCACACCCACACACACTGAACTCCCCACAAAAGCAAGTAAGTATGGGAATGCTGGGAAGTGGGGTGGAGGCAATAGCATGATGGGAGTCGTAGTCACAGACATAGCTCACCCCCACAACTGTCCCATCAACACCACCCTGAACCATGCTCACATCACAGGGAGTGGAGAAGGACTCACAAGATGGCTGACACTGGCTACTGCTGTGGGGAGCACAAGGCCCTGCTGCCAACTGTGCACCAACAAACAGCAGGACACCACTGACTGACATCCTGAGAGACAACTTCCACTCCCTGCAATGCAAGCACGTTCCATGGTGGGATATCTGGCTAGCTGGGTGGGAAGGAGGACTTGCAGCACTGACCATAGTCACAAGCACCTCCCCTCACACACACCCCAACACAAACTTCACAGAACCCACCTGGTAGAATGCAATGCCCCCCATCCTAACACAAGATCCCACAAAGAACCACCACCCTGGGTTACGTTGTGTGAAGCACAGGGCCACTCTTGGGACTTTTAGCCAAACAACTGCCAGGACAACACTCCCAGCCATCCTGTCAGCACAGCCAGCCCACCCCACAGGGAAGCAGAGTCAAAAGGAAGGAAGCATGGGCATGCTGGGAAGGGGGTGGAGGCAATAGCATGATGGGAGTCGTAGTCACAGCTCTACATCCCCCACCACATGGCCCAGCAAGCTCACACTCACGCATGCACATCCCACAGAGAGTGGAAAGGCCCATCAAAGATGTCTGACACTGTTGCTGTGACGTGGGGAGCACAAGGGCATGCTGGGTACTGCACACCAACCAACAGCAGGACACCACTGTCAGCCATCTTGCCATTGCTCTCACACCCACACACACTGAACTCCCCACAAAAGCAAGTAAGTATGGGAATGCTGGGAAGTGGGGTGGAGGCAATAGCATGATGGGAGTCGTAGTCACAGACATAGCTCACCCCCACAACTGTCCCATCAACACCACCCTGAACCATGCTCACATCACAGGGAGTGGAGAAGGACTCACAAGATGGCTGACACTGGCTACTGCTGTGGGGAGCACAAGGCCCTGCTGCCAACTGTGCACCAACAAACAGCAGGACACCACTGACTGACATCCTGAGAGACAACTTCCACTCCCTGCAATGCAAGCACGTTCCATGGTGGGATATCTGGCTAGCTGGGTGGGAAGGAGGACTTGCAGCACTGACCATAGTCACAAGCACCTCCCCTCACACACACCCCAACACAAACTTCACAGAACCCACCTGGTAGAATGCAATGCCCCCATCCTAACACAAGATCCCACAAAGAACCACCACCCTGGGTTACGTTGTGTGAAGCACAGGGCCACTCTTGGGACTTTTAGCCAAACAACTGCCAGGACAACACTCCCAGCCATCCTGTCAGCACAGCCAGCCCACCCCACAGGGAAGCAGAGTCAAAAGGAAGGAAGCATGGGCATGCTGGGAAGGGGGTGGAGGCAATAGCATGATGGGAGTCGTAGTCACAGCTCTACATCCCCCACCACATGGCCCAGCAAGCTCACACTCACGCATGCACATCCCACAGAGAGTGGAAAGGCCCATCAAAGATGTCTGACACTGTTGCTGTGTCGTGGGGAGCACAAGGGCATGCTGGGTACTGCACACCAACCAACAGCAGGACACCACTGTCAGCCATCTTGCCATTGCTCTCACACCCACACACACTGAACTCCCCACAAAAGCAAGTAAGTATGGGAATGCTGGGAAGTGGGGTGGAGGCAATAGCATGATGGGAGTCGTAGTCACAGACATAGCTCACCCCCACAACTGTCCCATCAACACCACCCTGAACCATGCTCACATCACAGGGAGTGGAGAAGGACTTACAAGATGGCTGACACTGGCTACTGCTGTGGGGAGCACAAGGCCCTGCTGCCAACTGTGCACCAACAAACAGCAGGACACCACTGACTGACATCCTGAGAGACAACTTCCACTCCCTGCAATGCAAGCACGTTCCATGGTGGGATAACTGGCTGGCTGGGTGGGTGGGAAGGAGGACTTGCAGCACTGACCATAGTCACAAGCACCTCCCCTCACACACACCCCAACACAAACTCCACAGAACCCACCTGGTAGAATGCAATGCCCCCCATCCTAACACAAGATCCCCCAAAGAACCACCACCCTGGGTTATGTTGTGTGAAGCACAGGGCCACTCTTGGGACTTTTAGCCAAACAACTGCCAGGACAACACTCCCAGCCATCCTGTCAGCACAGCCAGCCCACCCCACAGGGAAGCAGAGTCAAAAGGAAGGAAGCATGGGCATGCTGGGAAGGGGGTGTAGGCAATAGCATGATGGGAGTCGTAGTCACAGACATAGCTCACCCCCACAACTGTCCCATCAACACCACCCTGAACCATGCTCACATCACAGGGAGTGGAGAAGGACTCACAAGATGGCTGACACTGGCTACTGCTGTGCGGAGCACAAGGCCCTGCTGGCAACTGTGCACCAACAAACAGCAGGACACCACTGACTGACATCCTGAGAGACAACTTCCACTCCCTGCAATGCAAGCACGTTCCATGGTGGGATATCTGGCTAGCTGGGTGGGAAGGAGGACTTGCAGCACTGACCATAGTCACAAGCACCTCCCCTCACACACACCCCAACACAAACTCCACAGAACCCACCTGGTAGAATGCAATGCCCCCATCCTAACACAAGATCCCACAAAGAACCACCACCCTGGGTTACGTTGTGTGAAGCACAGGGCCACTCTTGGGACTTTTAGCCAAACAACTGCCAGGACAACACTCCCAGCCATCCTGTCAGCACAGCCAGCCCACCCCACAGGGAAGCAGAGTCAAAAGGAAGGAAGCATGGGCATGCTGGGAAGGGGGGTGTAGGCAATAGCATGATGGGATTCGTAGTCACAGACATAGCTCACCCCCACAACTGTCCCATCAACACCACCCTGAACCATGCTCACATCACAGGGAGTGGAGAAGGACTCACAAGATGGCTGACACTGGCTACTGCTGTGGGGAGCACAAGGCCCTGCTGGCAACTGTGCACCAACAAACAGCAGGACACCACTGACTGACATCCTGAGAGACAACTTCCACTCCCTGCAACGCAAGCACGTTCCATGGTGGGATAACTGACTGGCTGGGTGGGTGGGAAGGAGGGCCGGCTGTCAACCAAACACAACCAATGCAGACTATGTTCACAGCCCAAAAAATACATAGAAATGCCCAAATAATGCAGGACAATGTGCCACACCAATATCAACCCCTGACTGTGACGACTTAGGACAATGCAATGTACAGGCCCGCACTCAGAGGCACAGTCACAACTGTCATGTGTGTCAACCATTGATGCCTGCAGAAACATAACATACATTGTTTGTGTCTCCCAAAAACAGGTGATGATGGGGACACAGCAGCAGACGCTGAGGAGTCCCAGTCCCAGGCTCAAGAGGATGCGGAGCTCACTGGCGTCGTACAGCCTCTGTCCTCCTCGGACGATGAAGACCAACCTGGCACATCCGGTGCAAGTCTACATGCAGCACCAGCAGGACCACCATCTGCAGCACCAGCAGGACCACCAGCTGCACCCCTGCACCCACCCCTCCAACGACTGTCACCACAAATACCATCCCTGCCGACATGGACAGAACAAGGAGCAACACCAGCACAGGGACCCTGGACCAACCTGGGGCCATGGACACCACCACCACCACCAACCCCCAAGGTAGACCAGGGTTATCTGTGCGTGCCACTGCACACACTGCACATGTCAGCAGGGGTGGTGGGAGGGTGGGGAGACAGAGGTCGCTGCTTGCAGACGTTGCTGGTGTGCATGATGACCCACAACTGGTACGCATAGCTGATGCGTACCAGTCCAGCACCGGAGACCTCAGCCAGGTAGTGGGGCTCCTCAGAGACATGAAACAGCAGCAGGCTGCCCATCATGCCTGCTTGGACTCCCACATGTCCCATGTGGAGTCACACATGTCCCGCGTGGACTCACACATGTCCCGCGTGGAGTCCAAGTGGGATGCACTGCATGAGATGACGGCGGTGCAGAGGGACATTTTACAATGCCTCCGCCAGATGAACAGCAACCAGTCCACACCTCCCTGTGTGCCAACAACATCTGGTGCCGAACAAACTGCAACTGCCACAGGGAGGGAGGATGACTCTGGCGGAGAGTCCCCTGCACCGCAGCAGCCTGTACTTGAGGGGCCCCCCAAGAAGAGGGGTCGTCCGAGGAGGGACAAGTGAGAGGCCGATGGCCAAGCACAACTCCCAGGAAGCCTGAACCTGTTCTGGATGTTCGCCTTTGTGCACAGACTGTTCACCCTGTTGACGGCAACACTACTCCCACACATTGCATGGGGAGTACAAGTTGGACCAATGTGTCAGACAACTGTGACCCCGATACTGGGGATTCTGTCTACCAGGACTTTCAATTCACCTAGGAACTTCGGATTGCAAGATTTATGTACAGCACTACCCATCCTATGCACTATTCACACAAATGTATCACAATAAACACACTAATACACCATACTTGCCTCTGTCGTGATTCCAACGTGGGTGCTGTTATGGGGATGATGAACTGCAAAATTACACTGTGTATGCGAACTGCAACAGCAAGGCCAACACAGGCATGTGAGTAAAGGCAACGTGACACATATGAGGGAGACACACCACCAGGGCTACACAACACATACACACCTAGGCCATCTGACTCATTGCCTACACTGATGTTGCCAGGGAAGACGGTGCAATGCACAGACACCACACCCATTCCCAGTTGTAGTCAAGTAGCCCACAGGTGCAGTAAGCAAATGGCAGTCAAATGTGTGACCACAGACAACGCACATCACAAAGTGAAGCACAGGTTTATTACACAGTTGCAACATGTCGTAACCACTACAGATGCAAGGTAATCCCACCTGGCAGCGGGCACACAGTCAACAACTGTAGACGGAAGGAAGTCCATGGGTGTGGCGCACATCACCTGTAGGGACACAACAGCTACCAGCCTGGAAGTGCAATCACGTCGTCGGTGGACACAGTTGACCAAACGAATCTGAAAGTACCCTGTGAAGGACAGAAATGACACACAGTCAAAAGCAATGGAGTACAGGACAGAACAGCAAAACTCATGCACAATACATGTTACAAGATACCCACCCAGAACCAAGTTAGCATGTCAACACTGTTGGGGAGTACAGCCCACCTGTAAGCACACATCGCAACACACATCCAGTCAAGTAGCCCATGGACACACTCCAACAGCACCAGAGCACCACCTACACATCATGCCAACTCACATCATTGACATGACACCTCAGGATACTCACATTCAGCTAAAGAAGTTGGTGATGAGCTGTGTGCGGACATCACCATCATCATCATCATCATCATCGTCACTGGCATCGTGGTCCAGGCCAGGATCCTCCACAGGTGGCGGATGTTGGTCATTGTCATCCTGGATGAGAGGCAACTCCTTCCGCACTGCCAGGTTGTGGAGCATGCAGCAGACAATGATAATCTTGCACACTTTCGCAGGGGCATATGGGAGGGACCCTCCGGTCTTGTCCAGGCAGCGGAAGCGGCTCTTCAGGAGACCAAATGTCCGCTCAATCACTCTCCTGGTCCGACCATGTGCCTCATTGTAGCGCATCTGGGCTGGTGTCACAGGGTTCCTGAGGGGTGTCAGCAACCACGGCATGTTGGGGTATCCCGAGTCACCTACGGACAGACAAGTGCACATTAGCTGACTTGGAAAAGTGGGCGGAATACTACAGATCAGATCACACACAATGGCACAAAGTCAGTACACACCGACAAGCCAGGCACGCTGGTTCTGCATCTGTGCCATCATCCTGGGGATGCGACTACTCCTCATCACAAAGGCATCGTGTGCTGAACCAGGGAAACGGGCACACACATGTGTGATGGTCATGTCTGCAAGACACACCACCAGTGCATTGACCGAGTGGTAGTGCTTGCGGTTCCTGTAGGCCTGCTCCTGGGCCTGTGGTGGTACCAAAGACACATGTGTCCCATCAATGGAGCCAATGACATGCGGCATCCTCCCCAGGGCATAAAAGTCACTCTTCACATCAGTGAGTCGTCGCAGTCTAGGGAAATAGATGTACCGGTTCAGGAATAGCAACATTGCCGCCAAAACATCGCGGAGCACACGGCTCAACATTGTCTGTGACATCCCACCAGCAGTCGCCACAGTATGTTGGAAGGTACCGGTGGCAAAGAAGTGTAGGGCTGCCATCACCTTCACCTTGGGGGTCAGCGCTGTAGGATACGGCCAGCCAGGCTGCAAATGTGGGGACAACTGCACTGCCAAATCCTCAATCAGCTGCCTGGTGAAGTGGTACCGTCGGATGCTGTCCCGTTCCACCATCGTTGCCAGGTCTGGGAATGGTCGATGGACAGCAGGAGCCCTGCAGTGCAGAGGAGAAGTAAGCAAGATGGTCAGTCACCCCACATATGCGGCATTGAACACACTCAATATCCCAACATACATCATTATGAGGCACAACTACATGAAGTGTGCAGTTCTGGAAGGACATGTATGGTACATACATGGCCAACATCTGTCAACACGGTCCAACAGGTGGCATCAATTAGTCCCAGGTTGGCCCATTGGATATCATGAGGCCGTGTCACAGTTCCCATCTCCTGCTGCCGTGTCACAATAACTCCCCACAGTGACATGTGAGGACAGATGTGCCCCAGGCACCACAGCTCAACGACAGGTACATTCCCAGGGACCCTGTATTGCCACATGGACACTGGCATTACATGGAGTATCATGTATACACCACAGCAAAACAACCATGACCCCCACAGGTAGTGGCCCCACTTGCCACGGCAGGACAGACATGGACGTCTGTGACACACACACGCACAACATCAAAGTCCATGCACACACAACCTGGATGTGGAGACTGTCTCCCATTGTGCACATGAAATCAGAGACATTGTAAACACTACATGCACAAAGACTGTGGAGGACCATCACTATTGTGCCACTGGGACACCCTGGCTCAAACATACCGTCCCACATGGGACTCACGGGGTATGTGACATGACATACACATACACCACCATGAAATGTGACCATGGCACATGCACAGATATGAACAGTTGCACATCACAGTGGTCATGTACACGTAACACCCAGGATCCTGTCCCCATGAACACGTGCACAGCCTGGGGGTGGCTGCCGACAGGTGACACCCACAGGACAACATGTACACCAACATACACACAATAGGAAATGCTGCCTTACATGCCTTATGATAAAGTTTGGACAGGCTGTCGTGATGTAGGTGTGCCCCTCACTCCCTGGGAGCTATCTGTGGCTGGCATATGTCCATCTGAGACAGGCATGCTGACATATGCCAGTCACATGTACAGTGATGCGTTGTACTGCAATGGACCGATCGGTGCCCCCGGCCGGCCCATTGCATTCAATGTGTGCGGGTACGCGTTGTACCCCTGTACGCGTTGTACTGCAATGGACCGATCGGTGCCCCGGCCGGCCCATTGCATTCAATGTGTGCGGTGCACGCGTTGTACCCCTGTACGCGTTGTACTGCAATGGACCGATCGGTGCCCCTGGCCGGCCCATTGCATTCACTGTGTGCGGGTACGCGTTGTACCCCTGTACGCATTGTACTGCAATGGACCGATCGGTGCCCCCGGCCGGCCCATTGCATTCAATGTGTGCGGGTACGCGTTGTACCCCTGTACGCGTTGTACCCCTGTACGCGTTGTACTGCAATGGACCGATCGGTGCCCCGGCCGGCCCATTGCATTCAATGTGTCGGGTGCGCGTTGTACCCCTGTACGCGTTGTACCCCTGTACGGCGTTGTACTGCAATGGACCGATCGGTGCCCCGGCCGGCCCATTGCATTCACTGTGTGCGGTGCACGCGTTGTACCCCTGTGCAGCGTTGTACTGCAATGGACCGATCGGTGCCCCGGCCGGCCCATTGCATTCACTGTGTGCGGGTACGCGTTGTACCCCTGTACGCGTTGTACTGCAATGGACCGATCGGTGCCCCGGCCGGCCCATTGCATTCAATGTGTGCGGGTACGCGTTGTACCCTGTACGCGTTGTACCCCTGTACGCGTTGTACTGCAATGGACCGATCGGTGCCCCGGCCGGCCATTGCATTCAATGTGCGCGGTACGCGTTGTACCCCTGTACGCGTTGAACTGCAATGGACCGATCGGTGCCCCCGGCCGGCCCATTGCATTCAATGTGTGTGGTACGCGTTGTACCCCTGTACGCGTTGTACCCCTGTACGCGTTGTACTGCAATGGACCGATCGGTGCCCCGGCCGGCCCATTGCATTCAATGTGTGCGGGTACGCGTTGTACCCCTGTACACGTTGTACCCTGTACGCGTTGTACTGCAATGGACCGATTGGTGCCCCGGCCGGCCCATTGCATTCAATGTGTGCGGGTACGCGTTGTACCCCTATGCAGCGTTGAACTGCAATGGACCGATCGGTGCCCCGGCCGGCCCATTGCATTCAATGTGTGCGGGTACGCGTTATACCCCTGTATGCGTTGTACCCCTGTACGCGTTGTACTGCAATGGACCGATCGGTGCCCCGGCCGGCCCATTGCATTCAATGTGTGCGGGTACACGTTGTACCCCTGTACGCTTTGAACTGCAATGGACCGATCGGTGCCCCGGCCGGCCCATTGCATTCAATGTGTGCGGGTACGCGTTGTACCCCTGTACGCGTTGTACTGCAATGGACCGATCGGTGCCCCCGGCCGGCCCATTGCATTCACTGTGTGCGGGTACGCGTTGTACCCCTGTACGCGTTGTACTGCAATGGACCGATCGGTGCCCTCGGCCGGCACATTGCATTCAATGTGTGCGGGTACGCGTTGTACCCCTGTACGCGTTGAACTGCAATGGACCGATCGGTGCCCCCGGCCGGCCCATTGCATTCAATGTGTGCGGGTACGCGTTGTACCCCTGTACGTGTTGTACCGCAATGGACCGATCGGTGCGCACCCATTGACAATGGGCTTGCCTGGCAACGGACGCGTTTTCGAATTTCGAACGAGTCGGTTGCTGGAAAATCAGTTGGTCACCCACAACAATGTTGCAAAATCATGTATGTCATGAAGTTGAAGATTTGAAGGATGCTGTGGGCGTGTTTTGGTGCTGCTATTCCATGGATTGGCCAGATTCAGAAGATGCAAACGACTTGGACCTATCACTTTGGACACAAGGGACAGTATCTGCCTCTCCAGCACATATATATTGCTGGCTGTTCCCCTGAGAGCTCACTTGCCTGCACTACATGCTCCAGGACGACATCTGCCACTGCACTGCTGCTGTCTCTGCCCCTCTGGACCCTGCAATGGCACGTACTGTGGAGAGAGCCCCAGCCTTCAGCCTTGAAGAGAACCAGGCCCTGCTGGACAGCCTACTTCCACAGTACAGCAAGCTGTATGGGACACCAGGGGAGCAGGTGAGTGTTCTGTGCACTGCCTTTCTGAATGTGCATATTGTCTGACTAGCAAGGCTGAAAGTCTGCACGCCACTGGCTAGCAGGCTCACTGAGTAGTTGTCACCCCCATAGTGTGTAGTGACATGCACTGGACAGGTATGGTGCAGTGACAGTGCATTTGAACAAGGTTTTACTTCCCATGCAATGATACCATGTAGTGACGTCTGGCAAACTGTCCATGGGCAGCTTTGCACTGCCTGTGTACATCATGTGCCCCTGTGATTGAGACATGTATATACAACTGTGTCATGCACGGATATGTTGCATGTGTAGTAATGGCCTTTTCACTTTTGTCATCCTGACAGGTTAATGCCCATCGGAAGCAGGAGATCTGGAAGGACATCGTCCGGGCCGTCCGGTCCGTGGGGGTCTACAAGCGCCGGATCCGCAACTGCCAGAAGAGGTGGCAGGACCTTCGGGGCTGGACCCGGAGGATTGCACGGGTCCAGCTGAAGCTGTTGCCTCCTCGCAGGAGGGGCGGAACACGGACCCTGACCCCCCACATGCTCCAGATCCTGGCGGTGGTGTTTCCAGACCTGGATGGGCAGCTGAAGGCCAGACAGCAGCAAGGAGGGGTGAGTCAAAGACTGCACTGTGAACTCTGTATTACATGCTTTGTGCCCTCCTCTGGCCTGGTTCAACTGCCACAGTGCAGCAGTCATGTTGTCCAGGAGCCATGTCCCTCTATTGTGCACTGCCCACTGCTCATCTGATACCCAGGTGTGGCCCTTACATTCAGGGAATTGTGTCACTTGGGACTGTGTCCTTGCAGTTTGCTTCACTAAAGGTGGGGGACAGCATCTGTTTCCCTAACTCTGTTGTGGGCATCATGGGTGGGTCCATTGTTCACACAACGCCTGTGTTCAGACATGTGATCTGCGTGTTGCTTTGATATGCGGTCCACTTGCTGAGCTGAGCCACCACATGTGCCTGGGGTATGTGGCACACGCCCATGCAGCGGGTGGGAACAATGTTTGGGCCCCAGGAGTGTGCAGATTACGTGTGTCACACATACATAGCCAGCTATCCACTGTCCAGGGCACATCCCTCATTCATGTGGAGCAGGACAGTCATGCCTACTCCAGGCCATGCAATGCACTCTGTACTCCCACTCCCGTGTATCAGCTGACACATTGTGCACAGTGATTTGACCCCTCAGGTGTCTGCCTCTGTGTCAGTGTGCTGTGGATTAGTTGCCAGGACTGCTGGGGTGTTTCTTGGTAGGGGCTCAGCATGCCCCTGGAGATGTGACCATAGGAGACGATACTTGTGTGTCACATAGGTGTTTGATCAGCTGCCCGTGCAGACTGGGGTATGCGAATGTGAAGTTCAGGCAGCTGTTCCCCATTCACAGCAAAATGTGAGGGGCTCAGGTTCAGAGGGTAGTGTCACAGGTCTCCCATATGTCCAATAGGTATGACCTGGACAGATGAGGGTTAAGATGATGTGTTGTGTGGGGGATGTACATGTGCACTTGTGCAGCTCCAGGACTTGCATTCCCCATGACCTACTATTGTGACACAGTGCATAGTGTTGTTGTCTGGCTGCCAAGTCATACATCACTGAGACAGTGATGTATGACTTAGCAGTCATGCCTCTGCCATGGCATGTGTCAACTTATTGGTGGTCCTGCAGGGGAGTGACATGTGCTACATGCACACCATTGTGGCGATGGCTATCAGGACATGGGTGCATCATGGTGTCTGTCGCTGGTATGCATCACATGCATTTCCTATTTGACTCTGGGCATCCCTTTCATCCGGAAACCTGTACTGACTCAGTGGCAAGAGCTGTGATGTGTGCATGTCCACATGCCACACCGTGTCCTCTGCACTGTCCAACTACTGTGTACTTGGTGCATGTGTCCACACTGGGGTGTTGCAATCCAAAAGACACCAGACAGATGGGTGCAAGGCCATGTGGGATGTGAGTGCCATGCTTGGCATCAGACTGACAATTGGCTTCTCCTGTTCAGTTAGGGCACTTTTAGCAATGTACAACTAATGATGCCAGGGCTTGCTCTGTAATGTGCTGTGCTCACAGTGGTGTGTGCGTTTGGTGCAGGTGACTGATGTCTGTCTGTTTCCCCATTGTTTGCAGATACATCCACAGCCACGGAAGGGGACAGCTCCACGGACCAGGAGGAGCCAGAGAGCCAGACTGGGTCAGCAGCCGAGGAGTGGTCGGAGGGACCCAGTGGCACAGAGGGCGAGGGAGCCACACCGAGGAGTCCTCAGCACCATCCACCTCAGCTGAGGACCAGAGCAACTTGGAGGATGACTCCCTTGTGGAGGCGGGTGTCAGCAGCCACCACACCCCAGCTAGTGTTGCTGTCCCCGCCGCCACCAGCACCACCACCGCCCTCCCATCGGCTCCCATTCCCCAGGTCCGTGGAGGCTCCCATGTTCGGGAGCGTGTCTCCTTTGGGCCAGGCACCGCACCCCCTGCCCCTGTGTCCCCTGCTGCCCTGAGTGAGGAGTCTGTGTACCTCCTTCGCCAGCTCCATGTAGGGCAGACAGCCATGCTGAGTGTCCTCCATGCGCACACCGCACTGTTGACTCAGCTGGTGTCGTTCATGGAGGGCATCTCATCGGGCATGTCTGACCTACAGAGGGGCAATAGGTCCATGGACTCCTCCCTGACGGCAGCAGTGTCCCTCCTCAGACAGTCCCTCACCCCTCCTGCCTCTGCTCCATCCACACTCCCCAGCACCTTACCCGTCCCAAGCACACACACACCGGCACAGGCACACACCAGCACACACACGTCCAGCACACAGACACACACGCCACAAACAAAACGCACATGCACGCACAGTCAGGGGACTGAAACCAGACTCACAGGGGATGGGGCCCTGGTACACACACCCGCATACATGGGCACTGCGCAGTCCTCAGTTGCCTCTCCCTCCAAAGCACCCTCCCTTGCCTCACCTGCAACCCAAAGACCCAGCGCCTCTTCCTCAGTGACCTCGGCCTCTTCCCCTCCGATCCAGCTGCTCCAGCATACAGGGTGAAGAGGAAGCCCCCCCACACGGAGCAGAGTGCCCCTCGCCCCCGGACACCCTCCCCCAGGTGCAGACAAACTGAGGCCCCCACCCGCAAGTCCCACAGGAGTGGTAAGAGCAAGACCCCGCTGCCGCCCTGCAGCTCAAGCACCAGGTCTCCTTCCTCCATCCTTCAGGCCCCCACTCCACAGGTGTCCTCACCACACCCTGCCCCAGGTTCCCCCACCCACAGATATACCATCCCCAAGAGGCTCCGGCCTTCTCCCCCTGCCACTTGCTCTCCCGGCACCATACCCCCCGCTGCGCTTGTCTGTGCCACTGATGTGGTGAGGGTGTCCTCCCCCTCTATCCAGCCCACCTTGCCTGTTCCCCATTCTCCTCCCCTGGTGGTAGGCACTGCAGTGGAGTCCACTACCACCCTGTCTGACTTGGGCACTGCAGTGGCGGACCTGTCCACTCCATCTGCAGGGTCCACTGCAGTCGTGCCGGCACCCACAACATCTGAGCCATGCCCCCAGTTGTGCCGGCACACACCATGTCAGACACCTCCACTGCAGTTGTCAGTGGCTCTCCAGCACTCACCACCCCTTCCCTGCTTCCTCCTGGTGAGCCCTGATCCTGTCCCTGTGGTGCCTGGCCTACCCCCGGTTGCCCCTCCTAGTGGATTGTCCCTGGTTTTGTGCAGGCATGTGTAGGGTGGCATTTGCCACTGTCACCCACTTGTGACTTTGTTGATGGACTGGCCATTGGCCTTTGTTTATGTTCTACCGGACTTCTACTTTTAATGCCACATATGCTGAATAAAGCAACTTTCTGTTCTCTAGTGCTTTTGCTTCTGATGTACATGATGTTGATGATGCTAACCATGCCCTTGCTGCAGTGATGGTGATATTTGGTCTCATGATAATGAAGTGTTACTGTGCAGGAACCCATGTGGTCCAGGGGGAATGTGTCCTATCCTGTGCTGTATCCATGTCATCCATAGCAGCATCTGAGGGTGTCATGTGTTCAGTATTTGGCAATGGGATTTCCTACTTAGATTGGCTATTTCACATCTGTGGCTTCCACCCCTGCACATCTGTTGTGCCTGCCATTGTTCAATTCGTCTACTTCCCTGACCGTGTGGCCATCTCCCGTGGACATGCAGGTTTGGGCATCAATGGGGAAGGACTCATCTGTGTTGTCAGTGCAACATTGCTATACAAGTGTGTTGGATCTGTGCTGATGATTCCGTTGGCACTTCCATGACCAGGCTGATGTTACGGGAGCCCTCATTTGGTGCTAATTGTTGATTGTGTGACCAAGTGCTCAGCTGACATGATGGGGCCCTACTGAGGCAACATATGGCACAGCTTTCCTCACACAGGAGTGGAGTCCCCTCATGGCAGTGTGTACTCCTGTGACATTCCCTGCGCCCACGGTGTGTGTTGTATGTGCATGTCTGTGTGTTGACTTCCGTTTAGCTGTGCATGCTGTGATCCCTAGTGTTGTACCTGTTTGTGATGCTAGCTGAGTTGAGCTATGTTCCCCCAAAGTCTTCTCCCTGGGTTCTCTGAGATGTGGGTGCATGGCACATTACTGGTCATCAGGGTGTCACCCATAGGTGTGTTTGCTGTCAGGGATGAGTTTGTGTGCAGACGCAGATGGGTCACAGTCAGGTTTCCCCTTGGCACTTGTTGTTTGCCCCTGTCATGTGATTTCCAGTTTGTGTTATCTTTCAGTGATTGTGACACGTTGTGTGTGTGACTGCTGGCACTCCTCAGGGTCCGGGCTGCAATGTTGGTTGTTGTCTGTGTGTTCTTTGTGGGTGACCTTGGCTTCTTCATTGGTGTGTGACTGTGGCTGGGATCCCATTGGTTGGTGTGGTATTGCCGTCATGTCCATGTACAGCGTAGTGTGCAGTGTGTCAGACATTCAGGAGTCTTGTTGAGTGTCCATGTGTGATGTGTTTCTGCACCTTGGTTCCCACCCACCACCCTGGAATAGTCATGGGTGCATGTGCAATGTCACCAGTGCATGTGTGCTTCACTGCTGCACATTGTTGGAGGTCGAGGGGTGTGGTGTTGAGTGTGTGCAGATGAGAGTTGTTGCCCGGCTAGGCCCCTGCCTCCATGTTGGCCTTGGGTTACTGGCCATGCTGTTTGATTTGTGCTTGTGTAGGTGTGATGGTAGTTAGTTGCTCAGGACACATGACTGTGGTTCACAGTGTGAACCACATTTAGCTTTGTCATCACAGTGGGATTGTAATGCAGCCCAGGGTCACCACATTGTGGGGGCCCTGGGGGTGGTGCTGTGGTGTGTCTGTGTCTTGCTGTGTCAGTTGCTGTCCCTACGTGCCTGTGTGACATGTGTGATTTGTGCTCCCTCTCATCTGACAATGCCTGCTTGCCCACATAGGGGATTTGGATCCATGAGTTACCTTTGTGTGGCACTGTATGCACATCTGTATGATTGGTATTCAGGTCTCCTCATGTGTTGTGTGGTTGCCTGGGGACACTGGCACCCCCCCCTCACCTGTTGTGTATGATGTGCAGTGTGGGCACCACTGCATTGGCATATCTTGGGTGTGCCATTGGCTGTATGTAGTTTGGTGGGTTTCCCCTGCTGTCCCTGGGACTCCTAGGTCATCGGTCAGCACAATGATCATGGTTTGTGTGTCCCATTGCTGCCATGGTATGGTATCTGTTCACCTCACATCTGCAGTCTCCACAGGGTATCTGCATGTGTGTGCCCATTGGTGCAAATATGTGGGTCTGCATTCTGATGGTCACTTCTGTCATTGTGTCATTGATGATTGTTGACGGTGTCAGCCCCCATGGGTGTTGTTTGTCTGCACATGGCCAAAGGTATGTCTTATTTGCACTGCAGTATTTGGCTCCCCCAATTTATGTTGCAATGGGACACATACACTACTTTGCCACTGATGTGTTTGTTGTTCTGTGACCAGGAATCATCCATGCAGTTTGGCAGTTGCACCTCTTTCTTTGTCAACACTTACCTTTTGGTCACTGTGATGATGGGGGTTTGGACCCCATTGCCACAATGTTCAAAGTGTGCTTCAGCTATGGACCCCACACTTACATTTTGGTCACTGTGATGATGGGGGTTTGGACCCCATTGCCACAATGTTCAAAATGTGCTTCAGCTATGGACCCCACACTTACCTTTTGGTCACTGTGATGATGGGGGTTTGGACCCCATTGCCACAATGTTCAAAATGTGCTTCAGCTATGGACCCCACACTTACATTTTGGTCACTGTGATGATGGGGGTTTGGACCCCATTGCCACAATGGTCATGGCCTGCTTGCATTGTGGGTGCCACACACATATATGTGTGGCACATGTGCTAGGGGTCACATTGTATGTTCAAAGTCATGTTCGGTGTTGTAGGCATTTGACACAGTCTACACACGCTTGTCATGGTGTTGGGGGATGTCTTCTTCTTGCATTCCCTAGGTTGTGGTGTGCTGGTTGTGTCATGCATTGTCCATCCTATGAGTGGGGGTGGTAGTAGTGGTAGGCATCCTGCCCCCCTGGGTAAGGGTGGTAGTAGTGGTAGGCATCCAGCCCCCTGGCTAAGGGTGGTAGTAGTGGTAGGCATCCTGCCCCCTGGGTAAGGGTGGTAGTAGTGGTAGGCATCCAGCCCCCCTGGCTAAGGGTGGTAGTAGTGGTAGGCATCCTGCCCCCTGGCTAAGGGTGGTAGTAGTGGTAGGCATCCAGCCCCCCTGGCTAAGGGTGGTAGTAGTGGTAGGCATCCAGCCCCCTGGGTGAGGGTGGTAGTAGTGGTAGGCATCCAGCCCCCCTGGCTAAGGGTGGTGGTAGGCATCCAGCCCCCTGGCTAAGGGTGGTAGTAGTGGTAGGCATCCAACCCCCTGGGTGAGGGTGGTAGTAGTGGTAGGCATCCAGCCCCCCTGGCTAAGGGTGGTAGTAGTGGTAGGCATCCTGCCCCCCTGGGTGAGGGTGGTAGTAGTGGTAGGCATCCAGCCCCCTGGCTAAGGGTGGTATTAGTGGTAGGCATCCAGCCCCCTGGGTGAGGGTGGTAGTAGTGGTAGGCATCCAGCCCCCCTGGCTAAGGGTGGTGGTAGGCATCCAGCCCCCTGGCTAAGGGTGGTAGTAGTGGTAGGCATCCAGCCCCCCTGGGTGAGGGTGGTAGTAGTGGTAGGCATCCAGCCCCCCCTGGCTAAGGGTGGTAGTAGTGGTAGGCATCCTGTCCCCCCTGGGTAAGGGTGGTGGTAGGCATCCTGCCCCCGATGGCTAAGGGTGGTAGTAGTGGTAGGCATCCAGCCCCCCTGGCTAAGGGTGGTAGTAGTGGTAGGCATCCAGCCCCCCTGGGTGAGGGTGGTAGTAGTGGTAGGCATCCAGCCCCCCTGGGTGAGGGTGGTAGTAGTGGTAGGCATCCAGCCCCCTGGCTAAGGGTGGTGGTAGGCATCCAGCCCCCTGGCTAAGGGTGGTAGTAGTGGTAGGCATCCAGCCCCCCTGGGTGAGGGTGGTAGTAGTGGTAGGCATCCAGCCCCCTGGCTAAGGGTGGTAGTAGTGGTAGGCATCCTGCCCCCCTTGGTGAGGGTGGTAGTAGTGGTAGGCATCCAGCCCCCTGGCTAAGGGTGGTAGTAGTGGTAGGCATCCAGCCCCCCTGGGTGAGGGTGGTAGTAGTGGTAGGCATCCAGCCCCCCTGGCTAAGGGTGGTGGTAGGCATCCAGCCCCCTGGCTAAGGGTGGTAGTAGTGGTAGGCATCCAGCCCCCCTGGGTGAGGGTGGTAGTAGTGGTAGGCATCCAGCCCCCCTGGCTAAGGGTGGTAGTAGTGGTAGGCATCCTGCCCCCTGGGTAAGGGTGGTGGTAGGCATCCTGCCCCCCTGGCTAAGGGTGGTAGTAGTGGTAGGCATCCAGCCCCCTGGCTAAGGGTGGTAGTAGTGGTAGGCATCCAGCCCCCCTGGGTGAGGGTGGTAGTAGTGGTAGGCATCCAGCCCCCTGGCTATGGGTGGTAGTAGTGGTAGGCATCCAGCCCCCCTGGGTGAGGGTGGTAGTAGTGGTAGGCATCCAGCCCCCTGGCTAAGGGTGGTGGTAGGCATCTAGCCCCCTGGCTAAGGGTGGTAGTAGTGGTAGGCATCCAGCCCCCTGGGTGAGGGTGGTAGTAGTGGTAGGCATCCAGCCCCCTGGCTAAGGGTGGTAGTAGTGGTAGGCATCCTGCCCCCCTGGGTAAGGGTGGTGGTAGGCATCCAGCCCCCTGGCTAAGGGTGGTAGTAGTGGTAGGCATCCTGCCCCCTGGGTAAGGGTGGTAGTAGTGGTAGGCATCCAGCCCCCCCTGGCTAAGGGTGGTAGTAGTGGTAGGCATCCAGCCCCCCCTGGCTAAGGGTGGTAGTAGTGGTAGGCATCCTGCCACCCCGGGTAAGGGTGGTAGTAGTGGTAGGCATCCAGCCCCCCTGGCTAAGGGTGGTAGTAGTGGTAGGCATCCTGCCCCCTGGGTAAGGGTGGTAGTAGTGGTAGGCATCCAGCCCCCCTGGCTAAGGGTGGTAGTAGTGGTAGGCATCCTGCCCCCCTGGGTAGGGGTGGTGGTGCGCATTCAGGCCCCTGTGTGCATATGTGGCATTGGTGATGGGCATCCCGCCCCTATGGTGCTGCTGTTGCTGGTGTAAGTATATTCTGCATCCCTCTGTGTGTGTGTGATGTGTCGTGTACGTGTTGTATGTGTTTTGTGGTTGGTGTCTGGCTTACCTTCTGCGCCGTACGCGTCCGTGCCTGTTCCGGTAGTAAATGTAGAATATTGGTATGATCGGGACGAAGGGATTCATGGTTGGTTCGTGTCGTTCGTCCTTCTCGTTGCTTCGCGTCGTCCTCGTCGCTTCGCCTCGTCCTCGTCGCTCGTGTCGTCCTCGTCGCTGGCGTGTTCGTCTCGGAGCCGTGGATCGTGTTGTGGCGCGAATCGGAGCTTATGTGCACCTCTCCCGGATGCTTTGACGTGCCGTGCGTAGCGACGGGTTCGGCGCGTACGGAAAGCGCATCGTACTCGTTCGGCCGGACGGAGCTGCATTTTTCCTTCCGTGCGACTCGATTCGGCGTTTCCGGATTTGCCTCGGTCGGGGAACAGGACCTGGTTTGGGTGAGTACGGCTCGGCCGGATTCTTTGCTGTTGTGCGCATCGTACTTACTCGTTCGGTGTGCTGTACAGATCGGTCGGGAAACAGGCTTTCGCATGGCTTTTTTCCCGACGAATGGTGTTGGGTGCGCCTCCGACCGAGATCGGAATTGGCCCCATAGTAGCAGAGACAAACAACCTGTAAGGTCTATAATCTCAGCACGGGTCAGTGTGCTGGAGGATACTTCCATATATTTCAATCACCTCCTGGCTGCCGCAACACAGGCATTACCTTTGTACATCAAGGATACAAGAATTTGTCTATGCAAATTGTTTGATGTTAATTGGGACACAGATTATCTGTTTATTGCATTGAATCTTACACCATAATAGACTAGCAAGTCAAAATGAAGATGACATTAATGGCTATATATTTTTTTTGTAATTATGACCTTTATATTTGCACAACCATCACTTGATACTGTTGGACAATCTTTAATTAATAGTATTTTCTCTTTGGCCAGAGACTATGAAAACAGAAATGAAATACAGTGATGAACAATTACTTTGTTACCAGCTATGCTAATTTGTTCATGGATCGATGGGAGGTGCTTTTGGCCTGTATCATTGAAAATAAGGTGCAACGTCTTATGTCTAAGATTTATCGATGAGTTGTTCTGAAAAGGACATGAGTCTGAGGGTTTAGAATATATTGATGAGTTGAATAACAGCAGACCCAGGGGCATATCATCAACAAGCAGCGATAAATATCGCCGAGCGCGCTTAGCGCGATTTTGTTTAACGCCGGCGATAGCGGCGAAATGCAGGTTTATCGCTGTGAATCCAGCGATAAACCTGCAGCGATAGGGGAATCCTTAGTAATAGGGAGATGTGGATTTAGCCGTACAATCCACCTCCCATGTAAAAGATAGTGAAGTCAGGATTTTCTCAGACGTAAAATACCGGCGATAACCGCGGTTAGCGCGGCTTTTCATATCGCTATGGGTGTCCTGGGCGGGCTTGTAAATACTGCGAAGGACAGATAGCGATATTTTTAATGTTGTTTTTCTTGGGAACGCCTACTTTGCATCTCATTAGAGATGCGATGCAAGGCGTAAGGAAAACTGGTGCTGAGACAAGGAAACACGCGCTAGCCTGTCCTTGCTAATAGTGCGATGCCATTATCGCCGCTTTTCGGCCAAAAACGGCAGCTAAAGCGGCGATAATGGGCTTGATAATATGCCCCCTAATATCTTCTTTACAGAGCATATCAGTAACTGTGAGAATTAATATTTAGATATTAAGCTATCAAGGAAAGCAAAATTGATACTGCGTTGTTTAGCAGGATTTCAACAGTCAATATGAATGAGAGTGAGATAGTTTTATAGAGTGCGCATTATCCGAGGGTGTCTTAGCGCTGAGCAGATCAAGAGCCTAATGAGGTGCAGCAAGCTGAGGGTAAATCCTAGGTGACTCGGTTGTTTAAAGAGGAAATAGCCTGGTCTTTAACTGCTTTCTGAATAACTGCAGGGTAGGTTGTGAACGGAGTGCAAGAGGAAGGGAGTTCCATAGCTTTCCCCCCAAGTAAGCAAGCGTTCTACCACCCCAGTTTACTCTTTTAATTCTAGGGACCCTGACCATGTGCCCAGAGCTAGATCTAAGGTTTCTGCTAGGCGTGTACCAAGTGAAGCATTCTTGGAAATAAGCCGGGCCGGTCCTGTGAAGAGTCTTATGCAATAGGCACACAGCCTTGAAGGAGATCCTCTTCTCCACCGGCAACCAGTGAAGGCCGTGCAATAAGTGAGAGACTGGTTTGAACTTGGAAATCTTCAGGAGCGTTCTAGCTAGAGCATTCTGTCAGGACTGCAACTTTTTTATCAGGTGTTTGGAGGTGCCTAGATACAGGGTATTGCAGTAGTCCATCTTGGAAGAGATGAGGGCCAGCAATACCGTCTTCTGTAAGTCAAACGGAATGAACAGGAGGATTTTTTTGAGAATCTGCAGCATAAAAAAGCCACCAGAGGTCACCGCATTAATTTGAGCTGAGAAACACAGTTTGGTGTCGATGATGACTACCAAATTCCTTGCCTTCTGCACTGACTTGGAAAAGTTGCCTAGCCCCGAAGGCCAACAGGATGCATTCCAAAAGGAGGTCTTTTTCCCAAAGAGCAACACCTCCGTTTTGTCAGAGTTCAGCTTGAGACAATTACTCTGCATCCAACTCGCGACTGCCGCCATACATCTGCAGAAATTGTTTGCATCTTTCTCAACCTGTGATGAGATGGATACCACTATCTGTGTATCGTCAGCGTAGGACAGTACAGTCATTCCAAAACTATGGATGAGCTTTACCAGGGGGATGACATACGCGTTGAAAAGAGTGGGACTAAGCACAGAGCCCTGCGGCACCCCGCAGGGGAGGGAGAAAGGGCTGGACTTTGCATCTCCCATCTCTACCCACTGTATTCTGTCTTCCAGAAATGAGCTCAGCAGAGTTAGTGCAGTGTTCCTAAAGCCTAAAGAGTGCGGACGTTTAATAAGTAGTGCATGGTGGACCGTATCAAAGGCGGCAGAGAGATCCAGTAGGATTAATGCCGCTCTGCCACCTTTGTCCACCCTGGCTCTTATTTCCTCTGCTGCGGCCATCAGTGCTGACTCCGTACAATGGTTTGCTCTGAAATTGAATTGAGCAGAATCAAGCAACTGATGAGTGTCCAGAAAAGTAAGGATTTCCTGATTCATAGCCTTCTCTAGCCACTTGGCAGGATAAAAAGATGGGTCTTTTAAGTGCGGATACTCCGCACTCAAAAAGATACTACCCATAAGTCACTTTGTGAATAGCAAACAATAGTAACCCAACAAAAAAGTGTAAGTTTACTTTTGTGAATCAGGCCCTGGGTGTTTTGGTGTGCCTGGTTCACCAGAACCCCAACTCCCTCCCCACACATGCTTGCATACTAACTTTAGTGTCATTTGACAAATCTTCCCAAAACTTTCCCAAAAAATTGTTCATTCACTTGACCTCCTTCCTGGAACTGTTTAGGTGATCTGTCAACGGGGGGGGGGGGCAAAAAAAGGGCTGGGCCCAAAACACCTTTTTCCCCATGCAATTTCAATGGGGAAAATTAGGCAATGATACAGTTCAAATGGCTGAACAGATTTACATCAATTAGGCAGAACGCCAGAACTTTTCTCAGAAAGTGTGGTTTTTGTAATTTGGTTTAAATCCATTCAGACGTTTTTGAGAAATTAAACTTAAAAAAATAGAGATATCTAGAATGCTGCTCATGCGGGACTCTTGTGAGAGTCCAGCGGGACACAAAATAAATAAAAAGAGCAATCTGTTTAGTCGCAAGCACTTTTTATCCCATCAGTTGGAGCAATGTCATTCCCAGTCAGTTCCCATGTCCTTAAACCTAAAACAAAAGGAGGTAGTAGTACCCATGCCCCCTAGCCCTTATTTGGGGGGGGTCCAAGAGGAATCTCTACTAGGGCCACAATTAAAAAAAACTTTTTGGCCTATCGGTCCCACAGGACTCTAGCAAGAGATTTTGACAGGTGCAGCGAGAGTCCCATAGGACCAAGCACATCCCCCCATGTCATCCCAGGGTACTCCCGCGAGAGCTAGCCTGAAGCCCTGTACTCCCATAGAAGTCCGGCGGGGCCGAAAAGAAAGGAAGACTGTGCGGTGGGGTCTTTGGGGGGGTCACCCACTAATCCAAGGCTTCACCGCCTGTGGGGGATGGATGGAGTTCCTGGCCCAGCAGTCAACCCCGTGCCATGCACAGGTTGCCCACTAATGGGGGCCTAACTACCTTTGGGGTTAGATTCAGGGTCTGGCCACAGGCCTGGAGCTGCGGCCAACCTCCGCCGTGCATGGCTGAAGGGTTGGCTGAAAATATATTGTAATAAGATATTACTTTACGTTAAATAAACTATAGATATTCACAGAAAAACCAAAAGGTTAAAGTGGAGTTAGTCAAAAGTAAGGTTGTAAGATTTTAACTCGTGCTGAAAAAACTTTAGAAATTCATTGAAAAACCAAAGGTTAAAATGAAGTTACTCGTAGGACTTTCAATACAAAAAATAAAACCCCATCTGTTTTAATACCCCAAAAACAACAATGCTATTCACCAGTCATATGTGAATGACCTAAGTATATCTTGCAAAGCTATCATGCACTGCTTATGATCTCACATATTATATCTCTGGTGAAATGTCCCTCTATCCTTTGGCTTTTTCAGTGAATATATTCATATATATATACACATATTCACTGAAAAAGCCAAAGGATAGAGGGACATTATAGTTAGGCTCACATTTCATTCATATAATACCAGAGAAAGTTAGTAGTTATAGCTACCTCTATCTGAGCTAACTATAACTTACACCCCCGCAATGCACTGCTTATGACCTCACATATTACATCACTCACGACATGGTCAGTAACATCACTGATGGCATCTCAAATGACACCCTGCGACCCATCGCACAGAGTACGCGACTCCCATGCAGTTTCAGTAGTAGTAATATACATATATCAACACTTCTATGGTTTACTTTTAGGTTAGAGGTTGGGTAATACAGTAAAGATAGTAGTGTAGTAAAAATCAAAAACATTTTTATAGTCGCTTTATTTGGTTTTAGAGAGTCGCAACGCCTTCACACACCATAATGGCACCTATTTTTGGAGTTGCGCTGGGGACGCGACTCCGGTGTTTTTTTGACAAAAATAAAATACATATATTGACATTTTTACGGTTTACTTTAAGAAAAGAGGTATAATAATAGTAAAAAGAAAATAGTCTAATTTGAGAGAAAAATTGTTATAAATGGCATTTTCATACATTTTACGGCATCACGTACCAGGCGTGATGGAACCGCATTGGAGCTGCGCATCCCATGTGACACACAAACAAAGGGATTTTATAGGCTAATCACCTTTCTATCATGAATACAGAAAGGTTCCACCCCTTTCCTCCATGTTTTGGGAGTGGCTGTGAGTTTTCACAGTTTTTTGAGGCAGCTACCATTTTGAATTTTTCTTGCTTTTTTGGGGGGAAATTCCTTCCAATTCATCATGGCATCTGCAGCAGAGTTTCTGGAGGAAGATGAACGGAATCTCCTGTAAGAAGAGGAAGAGCCATCAAAGAAAAGAAAGGAGACCATTGTATGGGAGTTTTTTTTCATAGCAGAGGGGCAGAAGAAAGTGAATGCTCAAAAGGTAACATGCACAACATGCTAGAATGTCCTCTCATGTAGGAGTGACAAAAAATACTTCTGCTGTACATTTTCCATGTACAAGTATCTTCGAACAATTCATGGCACTCGGCTGATGAGAGCGGAAATGAAAAGGCTGAAGGAGCAGCAAGGAACATCTGATGCTGGAAAAAACAAAGCAGGAACATCTGGTGCATGAGGATGTGTTTTCAATATACCCAACACTCTTCCTGACTTTGAGAAAAGTTTGCATCTTTTGTCCAAAATGTAGCACAATCCTCAGTGTTAGAGAGCAAGTTGTGGCTACGCTGCTCCTAACTATCAATGAAACACTTGTTAATTGTTTTGTGACTTAAAACACAGTTTCTCTTCTTCTGTGGTTGTTGTTCTGTTTTTTGTTTTGAAAAAAAAAAAATCTGAATGTTTGGCAAAATCAAAAAAGTCAAATAATATTGTTGTAGAACAACTTTTTCCAGTTTAAGAAAGATAATTTGGATGCTAAATGTATGTTTGTATGAGTCTGAGTCTATGTTAGTACATCTGTTTGTTAATTTAAATTAGTATATGGTTGTCTAAGTCACTCAATATGTGAATGAGTTCATGAACAAGAGGTTGTATGACTGAGTGAGCACAATTGTAATGATTGTATAATTGAATGACTGGATATGTAAATGACTATTTGGGTGACTGGGTAGCTGTGTGAGCAGCTGGATGAGTGAGTAAATGAGTGTGTCTGCTTATATGATTGAGAGGGTATAAGATTAACTGTATGGGTGAATGACTGCACTGATAAAAGGATGTATCAGTGAGTGGGTGAGTGTGTGTGTGGTTGCATGGGTGACCAAGTGGTGAGTAACTGGCTATATGGGGAACTGAAGTGGTGTCTGAGTGCTTGTATGCATGAGTTAGAGGGTGCATGAGTGACTGAATTGTTCAGTGTATGGGTGTTCAGTGGCTGTATGGGTGAGTTAGTGGGTATGCATGTGGCTGTATGAATCAGTTAGTGGGTTATGTGAGTTACTATATCAGTGGCTGAGAGATTGTATAAGTGCTTGTATAATTGAGTGAGAGGGTAGATGTCTGGCTGTATGCGTAGATGAGTTGATGTGTTAGTGCGAGTATGGGTGTGTGACAGGAAGCATAACTGGCTGTATGGGTGAGTGAGTGACTGTGTAACTACCTATACATGTGAGTGAGAGTATAGATGAGTGCCTGTATGGGTGAGTATATGGCTGTTTAGTGGCTCTATATGTGAGTGACTGTATGGGTGCATAAGTAGGTGTGTGAGGGTTTGCATGGGTGTATGAAAGGGTATATGGCTGGCTGTATGGGTGAGTGAGTGACTGTATAACTAGCTATATGTGTGAATGAGAGTGTGTATGAGTGACTGTATGGGTGAGTGTGTAGATGTTGAGTGCGTGCATGCATGACTTAGTGAGTGTATGAGTAACTCAATAGGTGAGTTGGTGAGTGTGTGAGTGGTTTCATGAGTGAGTGAGTTGGTGCAGAAGTGACTGTGTGAGTGAGAAAGTGGGTGCATAGATAGTTAAAGGGGTGAGCAAGAGGTTGCATTAGTAGCTGTATAGTTAAATGAGTGGGTGTGTGAGTAGTGGTATGGGTGAGGAAGTAACTCTGAAAGTGGATGTATGGGTGAGTGACTGGGTGTCTTAATGTGTATATGTGCGTGAGTGTGTGTGAAAGTCACTGCATGACTGTATGAGTGAGTGTGTCATTTGTGTTATAAGTGTGTGAAAGGGTATGTAAGTCACTGTATGGATAAGTGTGTGGGTGTGTGAGTGTCTGTTTGTCTGAGTCAATGGGTTTTCACTGGCTGTACAGGTGATTAAGAGGCTATAAGAGTGGCAATATATACGCGAGAGAAGGTGAGTAAATGTTTGTATTAGTGAAATAGTGAGTGTGTGAGTAACTCAATGGGAGAGTAAGTGGTTGTGTGACTGTCTATATGAGTGAGTTAGTAGATGTGTAAGAAGCTATATAAGTGAGTGAGAGGGTGTGTGAGTGTTTCTATATGTGACTGAGTGGTTGTTTCATGTCAGTATGAGAAAGTGGGAGTGGGAGTGGTTGTATGAGTGAGTGATAGGGTGTATGAGTGAGTGTATCAATGAGTGAGTGAATAGATCACTAGCTCATTGAATGTTGTATGAGTGAGTGTGTTAGTGGCACTACTAATATGAGTGAGTGGTAGGTTTATTAGTGGCTGTATCCTTCTGAAGATAGCTATGTGAGTTGCAATGTGAGTGTCAAATTGAATGTATAACTGGACACAGGGTCTGAAAGTGCAGTTGTCAGTCACTCAAATTTGAAAGTATATGTATTAGGTTTTGAGCAGATAGCTGACTGCCTATGGCCTAGCTACTACCTGCCATAGGGGTGACATATATATTAGAAGAGGTGTTTAAGACTTGGTAAGCACTCGTTAAAGTGAATTTGTCCTACTATTGAAATTGCACACACAGGTTCTACAAAAGCAGGCCTAAGACATGTTTGAATCAGCAGTTGTCTATATGATTCAGTTCTCAGTGTTAATGACTCAATAGAGATCTGAATGAGTGTGTCAGTTTCTATTTGAGTGTATCTTTGGATATTTAAGGACGTATGTTCCTATATAACTACCATTCTTAGTGTTTCTATGGTTCTCTAACTGTGTACCTAAGGGGCAGCATGGACTGCTTTCAAGCTGTGTTAGTGGGTATTGGGGTATGCAACTGTGCAGAAGTGCCCCCAGTAGGCCTAGATACATTTGATGTATCTGTATATATGAGTGAATGCTTAGGAGCTACTGTAAGTGAGTGTCTGGCTGTATTAGTGGCTTGATCCTTTTGCAGATAGGCATGTGAGTTGCAATGTGACTGTCAGACTCAGTGTATAACTAGGCATAGGGGTCTGAAAGTGCAGTTGTCAGTGACTCAAATTTGAGAGTATATGTGTTAGGGTTGAGCAGATAGATCACTGCCCATGGCCTACCTACTACCTATGTTAGGGGTGAGTTATAGGTAATAGAAGAGGAGTTTAAGGTTTTACAAGCATTCTTTAAAATTAATTTAGCCTACTGCTGAAGCTGCACACACAGGTTTTGCAGAAGCAGGCCTGAGACATGTTTGAAGTGGCGCTTGTCTATTTAGTTGACTTGTTAGTGTTAGTGACTCAGTAGAGATATGAATGAGCATGTCAGTCCCTATTTGAGTGTGTCTTTGGACATTTAAGGAAGTATGTTGCTATATGACCACCATTCTTAGTGTCTTTATGGTTCTCTAAATGTGTCGCTAGGGAGCAGCATGGACTGCTTTCAAGCTGTGCTAGTGAGTATTGGGGTATGCAACTGTGTTAGCAAAAGTGCCCCCAGTAGCCCTAGATACATATGATGTATCTGTAAATGTGATTGAATGCTTAGGAGCTACTGTAAGTAAGTGGCTGGCTGTATTAGTGGCTCTATCTTTTTGCAAATAGGTATGTGAGTTGTAATGTAACTGTCAGATCCGATGTATTACTAGGCATAAGGGTCTGAAAGTGCAGTTGTCAGTCACTCAAATTTGAAAGTATATGTGTTAGGTTAAGAGCAGATAGCTGACTGCCTATGGCCTAACTACTACCTCCCTTAGGGGTGGTTATATTCAATAGAAGAGGTGTTTAAGGCTTGGCAAGCACTCTTTAAAGTGAATCTGTCCTACTATTGAAACTGCACACACAGGTTCTGCAGAAGCAGGCCTGAGACTTGTTTGAAGTGGCACTTGCTATTTGATTCAGTTCTCGGTGTTAATAACTCAGGAGAGATCTTAATGAGTGTCTCAGTTCCTATTTGAGTGTGTCTTTGGATAGTTAAGGAAGTATATTGCTATTTGACTAGCATTCTCAGTGTCTTTATGGTTCTCTAAATGTGTGTCTGAGGGGCAGTATGGACTGCTTTCAAGCAGTGCTAGTGAGTATTGGGGCACGCAACTGTGTGAGCAGAACTGAACCCAGGAAGCCTATATACAAACAATGTATCTCATTATCTGAATGAATACTCAGGAGCTATTGTAATTAAGTGGCTAGGTGTATGAGTGGCTCTATTATTTTGAACATAAGTATCTGAGTTGGAATGTAACAGTCAGACTCAATGTACAACTAGGCATAGGTGTCTGAAAGTGCAGTTGTCAGTGACTCATATTTGAAAGTTTATGTCCTAGGTTTTGAGCAGATAGATCACTTCCCAAGGCCTACCTACTACCTACATTAGGGCCCAACTACTGCCTACCTTACGTATGAGTTATATGTAAATGAGGAGGAGTTTAAGGGTTGGTAAGCTTCTTTTAGAGTCACTTTGACCGACTATTAAAACTGCACACACACGTTGTGCAGAAGCAGGCTTGAGACATCTTGAGACTGGGTGCGTGTGATGCTGTCTTAGTAACTGAGAGATTATGTGAGTACAGTACAGATGTGTGAATGGGTGTGTGAGTGACTATTTCAGTGAATGGGTGGTGGTGGGATGTACTCTCTGAAAGAAATAGTGGGTATGTGAATGTCTGTATGAATAACTGTCTGAATGTTTGAATATGTTGATGTGTGACTGACTGTATTTCTTCAGTATCATGTTGAAAGTTTTACTTACAAAATAGGCCAAAGAAAACTATGAAAAGCTATGGCAAGACCACTTTATGTCTAAAGACAGTCTCCATGGATATTCTTCAGTGAGCTGTATATAGTCTTATGCTAGTTACATTTTTAAATATTTATTTTAAATTAGGAGTTGCACAACCACTGTGACCCGTTACAGTGGGTGTGCGGCTCCAGTGAAGTTTTGGTAGTAGTTATACACAGGGGTGGGCGGAGGTCACGGAGTTTCACTCCACGGAAGTAGCCGGAGTGACTTAAAACCTCTGTGAAATTCCGCAGAGTTCAGTTAGCAGTAGCAAGATGGTTAGTCAACCTCCATGTTACTCAAAGCATTTTCTTCAGCTAGCACACCCAGACTGCAAACCTAGCAGACCTTCGTCCAGCCATCTAAACACCCCATGTTTGTGTGTGTGTTCGCACCAAAACATTGGCTTTTCAGCCCGCTTCCCTGCACCTCAATACAAAGCCACCTGCCTTAGCTGCCAACAACCCCGTACTTTCTTTACACTGCTCTCCTTTGCAGACCAGCCATGTTTTTAACCACTAAACAACTTTCCCACAGGCACACCTTCCACAGCTAGCTGGTACGATCCCTGGTCAAGCAGATCCGCTGCTAACACTGTCAGGCCTTCTCAAAGAAGGGAAGCAAATACAGCCAAGTAAAGTGCGCAGGAGCACTTCAGACAATGCCTGTTTTTTCCGTGACGTACATCTTTAAATAGTATTATTTCCAGCGCGACCATAATTTTGGCACTACAAGCGCAACCCACTGACATAAAAAAGAGACAAGGACCTTCATGCCCAATTGAATATCTCATCAGACCCCTTCGCTACCAGCTGCCCCGGGGGGACATTCCTTGTGGCTGACGTACCTGCATGGGAATCTAGTATCTGGAAGCATGCCAGGAGAGTGACATCACTTCCTGGGTGTGACCCCCTTCATTGCACTGTCCAGTATACAGGGGCCCACATCATGCAGCCTGATTACACCAAAAGCGCTAAAAATGCTGCGCTGCTTCCACCCATGACCTTTCTGTTTTTCAGGCCCTGAAGCACCTAGCAACGGGATTGGAGCTGTTGGCCCTGAAATACCACGTGATCCCCACCCACGAAAAGGGCAGAGACATGCTCATTCTGGTGCACACAAATGACACAGGCACCCACTGCTTATACACAGAGTAGCTAAAAGCTACTTTTCAGAGGCACTAGTAAGTATAACAAAAAAAAATCCACGGCAAAACATTTAGTGTATTGGCACTCAATGAGACGCATGCCTATCCCTGCTCGCAACCCCGTGGTAAAGTGCTTTTTGTTTTGTTTCACACTGGTGTGGGCCAGAGTTATCCCTTCCACCCCCAGAAAGTTGCAAACACATCATGGCTACATCTTCAGTTGTGCAAGAAAGGACTGGGGATGGCACAAAGAGAGAGCTGCCCTCTCCTGCACCAATATTTACAGTTTGTAGGCATGTCTTGGGAGGGTGCCCCAGCCAGCACCTAGGCAGGAAGCATTCAGCAGGGGCCCGCTTCAGGGCGTTTTTCAATGGTAGAGGAAACCACCCACCTAGGAACCTTGCACTGCTGAGTGGATAAGTTGGGTGAGCTGAGCAGTGAGCATGCCAGTAAAACTCCGCAGTGGAAGTGGAGTTTTTGCTGAACTCTGCACTCCAAGTGGAGTGCGAAGTTGGCAAGACTCCGTGAACTCCACCAGCGGAGCAGAATTTGCCACTCAACCTTATTTATAAACATATATAGAAACTTCTAACATTTTTTTTTGGTAAGAGATTTATTAATGCTGTTGGAAATGGCCTTTTTTGCAGGATTATTGCTAAACTTTTTGCTTCTTCCGCCTATTTATCATGACCTGTTTTTGTTGGCTTTAGGACTCTGGGAACTTTACCACTGCTGATCAGTGCTAAAGTGCCTATGCACTCTGTGTAAATTATGATTATAATTGGTTATCCATGATTGGCATGTTTGATTTACTGGTAAGTTCCTAGTAAAGTGCACTAAGTGTGCCAGGGCCTGTAAATCAAATGCTACGAGTGGGCTTGCAGCACTGGTTGGGGCACCCAGCTGAGTAGCCTTGTGTGTCTCAGACCTACTACTGTACTGTCTGCGCGTGCGGTTGTGACTGCCATGTCGACCTGGCAAGTGCACCCACTTGCCAGGCCCTAACCATCTCCTTTCCTTCCATGTAAGACACCCCTCAGGTAGGCACAATGTACCCCCATGGGCAGGGTGCAGTGTATGTGAAAGGTAGGACATGTACTGGTTCGTGTGACATGTTCTGATAGTGAAATACTGCCAATTTCGTTATTCACTATTGAAAGGCTATCTGTCTATAGGATAGCATGGGAGATATTTTGTAACATCTTACAAGTATAACTTCCCATTAGGACAAGATAGAGGTATAAAGTTTAGGCTTTCTGAACTCAGAATTTAATAACACATCTTTTAGTAAAGATGGTTTTTAAATTGTGTGTTTAAAATGCCACTTTTAAGAAGTAGGTATTTTCTTGCTTAACCATTCTGTGTGTCTCTGCCTGTTTGTGGATTGACTGTCTGGTTTTGGAGTGACAGGGGCTGGGGATGTGCATTCATTGAAGACAGCCACTGGGGGGTGTTGAGGTGTGCCGGGCCCTTCCTGGATGACTCAGAGCTGAGCTGAATAGACCGTGACTGCATTTAGAGTAGTGGGAGGAGTTTCCCTTGCACCTGAATAGGGCCTGTCTGCCTTGCAGAATGCTGTCTCCATCCCTTGTGGTCATACTGCACCAGTGAGGACAGAACTGGTTTGGACTGGGCTCAGAGACCCTTGCACAAAGAAGAACAAAGACAACATGGGGTATAAGTAGTGGACCTTAAACCCCAGAACTTTAGATCACTTCTGGACTCAAGAAGAACCTTTGCCAAGGAGAAGAGCTGGACAGTTGTGAGGAGGAGTACTGCCCCTTTTGCTGTCTGCAATGTGGGATTGACCTGCAGTTGCTGCTTATGCCAAGGAAAGGACAAAGACTGGAAGTTTACTGAGAAACCTGCTTGAAAAAGAATCTCAAAGGGCTTGTGTGTGCTGGTTTCCTGTTCTGAAGTCTCATGGATACAAAGACCACCCCAGCTCCCCTGAACTCTACTGTTGGGAGTTCTGACCTGCCAGGAGGTGCCTGTTCCAGTTTTGGGCCTCTGGAGGTTGTTCCTGCTGTTGGAAGCTGGAAGAAACTTAAAAGAAGCAAGAAAAGCAATCCCCGACGCCATCAGCGACGACGCTGTGACACCGTTACCTGCACCACTCGTAAAGTGCATGATGCACCACCCGGCCTGCATCGAATCTCCGACGCACTTTGACGCCTGCCGTGGCCTGTAGTTATTGGCATTCCCGACGCCAGCTCTTACACCAACTCCGTCATCACCAGCACCTGCATCCTGTTATCGCTGAGCTGATAACCGCCTAGCGTGACTCCATGAACTCGCTGACATTGCACCGCTTCACCAGAACTGATGCCTCACCGCCGACGCAACTGACTTCCCCTGTCCTGGATTCGACATGTCGCCTCCTCGCGGACATGACGCCTGGCCTTCCCAGCAGCAGCTAGGGAGCCAGCCTTGACCTCTGCACCGAGGCCTTACGTCCACGACTCCATGTATTGTCATAGACTTTGTTTTTTAAGGTACTGTTTGTTTGGGAGTTTCTGTGACTCCATGCCCGACACCACGCACCTCGCGGTCAGCACCGTGCTTTAGATTTATTGCTGTCATGACGTCGTAAAAGCCCCAGGTAGAGCTATTTGTTTTCTACAAGTTTTATTTTGGACATCACTATTTTTAAGTGCTATTTTACTACATGTAGGTTCGATCTTTGTTGTTTTGGTCTAGTTGAGATTAGATAAAGATACTTTATTTTTCTAAACTGGTGCAGTGTCCATTTGTGGTGTTATCACTGTGTTACTGGGTGTTTTGAGTACAAATACTTTACACATTGCCTTTGGGATAAGCCTGTCTGCTCGTGCCAAGCTACCAAGGAGGTGAGCAGGGGTTATCTAAAGTGTGTATCCCCCTTACCCTGACTAGATGCAAGGGTCCCTACTTGAACAAAGGTGCATACCTCAGCCAATTAGAGACACCAATTCTAACAAATGCAGGAAAGAAAAAAATGTTATAACAAATAAACTATATTTTCATGATTATTTTGTTATATTTTCAAGAGTACGTCGTGCATGTATTTCCGGGGTTGCATTGGGATCTCGACTCCGGCATTTTCTTAGACAATAGAAAAATATATGTAGACACTTTTAGAGTTTTTTAAAAGGATAGAGGTTCACTAATAATATAAGAAAAATAGTAAAATTAGAGTGAACTTTTGTTATAAATGCCGTTTTTATACATTTTATAGAGTCGCGAACCAGGTGCGACAGAGCCGCGGTGGGGTCACGCATCCCATGCGACACAGAACCAAATGGATTGAATAGAAGTGACACTTTTCCATCATAAATGTATGAAAGTCACACCCCTTTCCTCCATTTTTTGGGAGTGGCTGGGAATTTTCACACTTTCCTGTGAATACAGCCTGCCAACCCAAGTGTTTTTGATATAGTCCATTAGTGGACTAAGTTTGTCTTCATGTTGTTAGAAGAAAGGGCTTTCTATTAGTAAATTGTAGTGGGTGGCTACTTCTGTGACAGGGACATAGGCTAGTGCTATCATTTTTTTAATTATAAAAGCTATTGACTGTTTGTCCAAAATTCTACACTTAGGGCATCATTATGATGCCAGACGGTCAGACCGCCGACTGCTATTGAGGTGGTCAGAAGACCACTGACATGCATGTGTGCGGTCTGACCTCTGCATTATGATGCGACCACCGAGGTGGTGGTCAAAAACGCTGCAGGGGCATGATGCGGCCATGTGAAAGGACTGCAGCACATGCCTCCACCAGGCAACACCTCTTGCACATCCATGCACTGTGTGCCATGTACATGGCACACAGTGGATGGAGGTGTGCAGGAGCAATACATGTGCCCCCAGGGCCACTTTTCAGTGGCCCATGACGGATGGGGACCCTGTTTGGAGCCCCCATATCTGATTCCGACAACCTTTCCATGTCGGTGTTCCTGCCATGAAAAGGCTGTCGGAAAGAGATATTGTAATCCTGACGGCGGTCGCTGACTCGGCATTCTGGGATGCAGCTCCAACCATCATCCTGTTTGGATCTCTGATCCTGGTGGAGGCGGTGGTTTTGCGTCGTACAGAAGTGGGACTGATCACCAGCACCGTCGGTCCAAAGGGATGTCAACCGTCAGACCACCACCGACGGCCTGATGGTAATTCGACCACCCGACATCTGAATCAGGCCCTTAGTGCAGATTTTTGAAGGTGTCTCCATATAATTTGATTGAAATTATATTAATATCCTTGTATGGCTGTTTTTAGAACCGTTTGAATCATGGCTTGCTACAAGTCTATGATTATTTTTTGTGGGTAGTAGTTGTATGTTTTATATGGTTTAGGAGGTCGTAATAAGTGCTGCTTTGTTTACTTGGTAGTAGGGCAAATATAAAAGGGATATTAGTGTTTTGATATTGACCATGTATCATGTATATCTGAGTGAATTGTTTGAAACATATTTTGAAGGTTCCATCCATCATCCAGTTATGGCATTGGCTAAGCTTGATTAAGTTGTCTGCTGTAGGGGAGCTTAAAAGTATACTTGATCAGGGTGGTGCTGCCGCAGTTCTTCTTTTAGAACTTAGCGCAGCATTTGACACCGCAGATCATAGGATCCTGACTGAAAGGCTCAAAGAAGTGGGGCTCCAAAATAAAGCTTTGGATTGGCTTACCTCTTTTCTAAAGGCTAGAACCTTTCAAATCAAGGAAACCATGGGGCAGAGTTTGGCGCTTGCGTGACGCAAAGTGGCGTAAAACCTTGCACACATTTTCAGATAGGCGCAAGTAAGTATTTGCATCATATTTTAAAGTTAGCATTACGCACAAACGGTTTAGCGTCTCTGTGCGCCAAAGTCGATTTAATGTATGCAGAGTGGGTGTTTATGGGCGTTACCTTTGCAAAAAGCACCAAAACCCTGTAGGCACAAGTATTACAAGAGTCATGCAAAGTGACACGAAGTAGCGCAAAAACGATTATCGCTTAAAAAATAGCGCAGGTGCAAAACAGGCGCAAAAAGAGCTGGGGCCATTTACTGGGAGATCTACCAGCAGACGCACACCAAATATCTACTGTCTGTGGCAACCATGGAGACTGTTATTGTCCGTCACCATTTAAGCAAGAATTCCCATTGTATTGGGTGTGTGGAAGTATTATCTTAGCTCAATTCACTACCCAGATTGCATAGTAATCTGAGTGTAGGGGGCAATGTATATGTAGGTAAGACCCACGTTTCAGATCCATCAAATCCATATGTCACTACAGATAGTAAATAAAAAATTATTGTGCCTGACAAATGGCAAATGTGGAGGTGAAATAGATGCATGCATTCCTCCCACGGGATAAGTTGTTACTGTGCATGGACTTAAAATATTTGAACATTAAGCAAGAAACGCAAACAATACTATCTTTACAATGTCTTGATTGTCACCAAATACGTATGGGCTCCCTCCCATACAAACTGAAAATATTCAGAGTCTACAACTCCATAGGGGGGGTGAGGTGTACAGTTGCATGCCAGCAGAGTGATGGTCAGCTGACGTCAAATGCTATTACAACAGTATGTAAGGAGGATGAATGTATCACCTAAAACAGCAGAATGTCTGTAAATAAGCTGGTATATGGTGGTTCAATATAAAGTGGCAAAAGCACACTCATACAATGTGTTCAGGTGATGTTCACGATGAGCACGAAATGGAGTGTAAGGATCACCTAGAGAGAACTGTGAATTTGTATAAAGTAGCCATATATATCATATATGAGTTACAACTACATGTCCAACTGAGCCAGTAGAACAGTAGTGGTTGAAAAATTACATTTTGGACTTCAGATGACAAGATACACAGGTAGAAATAACTACAAAGGTCACATCAGTGAACACTAACAAGGCTGACTTAGGCCCAATTAATCCCTTTTCAATGTCAAAACAAATGTGTTGATGTCAAAGATACAAAACTATAATGATTACACCACATATGTTGTCCTACAGCTAGTGAACCTGCAGTGTGTTTTCCCCAAATACACAAGTAAATCATATGCAAGTTGCATAAAATTACAGATGAGGAATCTAATCCTGCCCATAGAAGCAGTGCCACCTCTAGAGGAAGGTTGAAGTTGTCCAGGTGTGGCTAAAGAAGGACAGATGCTCAAGGCTACATGCTGAAGGACATTATTGTGGCATAACATACTCTCTGGTCCACAGTTTGTGCTTACATGAGTGAATGTGGCCTGATTTGTTGGCATCATCATCTGTATACATATCAGGAGAGGCCAATGTGTGAAGAGTAACAGGATTAATGTATTGCACTTCAGGTGGAAACCTCCCACATCAATATGGCCTTAAAAATAACCAGTTCACAGAAATGCACACAGTGTGCATGGTATTAAGATTGAATATTGTAAACGCATTCATCATGCAACAGAATATCTCATCCAACAAATGTAGGGGATATTTTCAAACATTTCGTGCTGGGTTAGCATCACAAAAGTGACGCTAACCAGTGCAAATTATTTTGGGGGGGAATTTATTTTCCAGCGCAAAACTTGTTTTGCGCTGGAAAGCACATTCAAAGTAGCGCAAAGCATTTGCATTACTTAGCACAGAGGGGGCGTTACATGGGTGGTACATGGGTGATCCCATGCAATAATCCATGCCTTTTGAAGTAACCCACTCGGACAAAGTTGCACATTATTATTGTTAGCATTGGCTTATTATTTTGTACTGTGAAATATCCATTAAAGTACAAATTGTATTCTACACTAAGGCAGGCACCCTTGCACCATGATGCATCTTGAAAACTTCTGCCCGATGTTCAAAACTATCATGTTAGACAGCACAGCTGCAAAATGATGCTGCTCTGTGTTGCGTGACAGGGAGAGAGCAGGAGATAGCCATGTTTTACAGCGCTATGGCTCACTCTTCCCTTCTTCATGGCACAAGCGCTAATTTTGAATGCTCTGTCCCTGGCACACACCTTTGCACAATAGTGTAAGGGTGTGTGCCATACTCTACCATAGGTTTAGTGCTGGAAAGGTACTCTTCCAGTACAGTATACTGCGCTTAGACAAACGTTATGACTTTTCCTACTTTGTAAGTGTGCTGCCCAGTGCAGCACACATGCAGAGAAGAGAGGAGAAATACATTACTTGGCATTACCTTTTCACAATAAACTCTGTCTACTATTTGTTTGTAGATAGGGATTGGCATCAAAAGTCATGGGTGAGTGCATGGGAACACCCATGTATTACAAATGTAACACTCCCTTGGCGCTAAGTTACACAGAATAGTGCAAAGGGTACTTGCCAGCACTAAACTAAGGGCCTCATTTATGGGTTTTTTGCCGTAGTGCAGTGCAGCAGGCCTTGCTGCTGCGCTGCCCTACGGCAAAAGAAAAGGGCAGGAATGCGCAGTATCTACTAGATATAGTGCATTCCTGTCCTTTTTCCCTGCGCCCTAAGCAACACCCATAAAACGCCCCGTTCACACAGTTTTCTGCGTGAAAGGGGCACATATTTATAAGGCCATAAAAAGCCAATTAACGTGGCTTTACTTGGCCTTATAAATAAGCCAGTGGCACATTGCACCACCTGACGTCAAAAAAGTGACGTTCCGGCGGTGCAATAGTGTCGGTAGGGCCTCATAAATGAGACCCCCAGTTTGGAACTGGTAAGTTACCTATGAACAAATACATTTAGACCTGGTTTTCATCACTTTTGTAACTCCAACCCAGCACAAAATGTTTGGTCACCTACCCCTTAAAATGTTACCCAACACACATATGCCATACACATACATAATTACTACCGTGATCATTACACATTTTCATTGTGACTGCATGGACCATGTACTTTCTGTCATCCATAGAAATGTGTGTAATATTATACTTTAAGATGAACTTCATTTTCCTCAAGCTCAGCAGAGTCTGGACCTTGTACCCCACCAACCAAGTCAGGTCCTATTACAGCCGCAACTTGTTCCTCAATGGGTGTAAGCTCAATGTTGCTCTCAGGTCCACCCCCAGTTTTCAGGGCAGCACGGCGATTACGTGCTAACTTCTCTTTAGTATGGCGTTTGATGTCATGCCATCGCCTTTTACACTCTTCAGCCTTCGTGGAGGTAGGTGCCACTGCATTTATTTTGCGTACTATGGAATCCCATAAAGCAATTTTTTTAGCTTTAGGTATTATGGTGTTTACAAATATCTGGTGTTCAGTTTGCTGACCTCTGCTATTAATATTTCTACTTCCTCTGGTGTAAATTAATTTTTTTCTTTTTCTTCTTTTTTTCTGTATTCCTTCCAGAAGATACTGGTAGCTGGATCATCTTCTGACTGCTACATTACAGGATTGGGTTGTGGGGCAAGGCTCTCTGCCATTTTAGTGTTTTTGGACTTCCACCAAAATATGTTGCATCCTTTTGCGGTGTTTTGTGATTTTTTTTAAGGGCGCGCTTGATGCACATACATTTTGCACTGTGACGCAAGACTATTTTTGTGCATGCGCTAATTTGCGATGCCTCACGTTGTAAATATGACGCAGCGCTATTTACTTTCATGCACGCAGCACAGCGCTATGGTTTTCTGGCACAGCACGAATTCTACCTTTGAAAATCTGCCCCCATGTGTTTTTTAGATATCTTAATATCTAAGTGTGGGGTTAAGCAGGGCTCATTGCTTAGCCCTACAATGTTCAACATCTATATGCAACCGCTAGCAAACATTGTAAAGGAGTTTGTAATGTCTATAGTCTCCTATGCGGACGACACACAGTTAGTGGTCATCTTTGTCAATGGGTCAAACCTGGAACATCACCAACCAGTCCCCTGCTTGGAAAAAGTGGCTAAATTGATGGTTAAGTGCTGTTTAAAATTTAATGGCAATAAGACAGAGTTAATGATATTGTGGAACAATCCTTTCTCCAGGTCTGTGATTGGCTGGCCTAGCAATATGGGAAATCCACCTGTCCCCAACTCCCCTATAAAGAGTCTAGGAATGTGGTTGGACACAGCCTTTCTAATGGATGCCCAAGCAAAAAAAATTGCTGCAACTTGCTTTGGGGTACATACAACGTTCCTGAAGATCCTGGAGCTAATCCTGGAATACTCAAGAAGAATTGTGCTGTCTTGATTAGGCTACGGGAATTCACTCTATTTAGGCTTGCCAAAATATGTGACAAAAAGACTGCAGACAGTTCAGAATGCAGCGGCTAGACTTCTTCTCAAAATTCCTCGTCGTGAACCAGTGAGGGAGGCAAGGAAAAGTTCCATTGGCTGCCTATTGATGCAAGGATTATGTTTAAATCACTATACCTCGCACATACAGCTATGAACAGCAAGGCCCCCCCTTAAGATCAGAGGCCTCCTTTCCCCTTATTTACCAACCAGATCCTTAAGATCCACCCATGACCATCTACTGAAAATTTCTAGAATTAAGAGGATGAGATGGGGAGGCAGACCATTCACCTATCTGGCTTTGGCCCCCAAACTTTGGAACTCTATGCCGCCGGAGCTGAGGCATGCGGAAGAGGAGTCCAGTTTTAGGAAAGACCTTAAAACCTGACTTTTCCCTCTGTAGATCCCCACAGTTCTACCCTACTGGTCAGCACAACTGACCTAGTGCTGGGAAGCCTCCGGGCAGTCATGTGCTCTACAAATTCCTAAACCTAAACCTAGAGAATATTAGGATTCATTCTCATTATTTAGGTTGTCATGTAAAAGGAAATGTTCCTCATTATGTGTTATTGTTAAATGTTCAGGTATGTGTGTGTTTTCGAGTAGCTTTTTAAAGTGGTATAGGTGGTAATTTCCCTGTTATATATTCAGGGACTTTAGATAGTATATCTTTAAGGATTTTGCTTCTGTGTTCCTGGGAGCTAGTGCTTGCTTCTCTTATATCCTGCAGTATCTCTCTTCTATTTCTGTCACATTTGGGGAGTGGTTGTGCTCTCTTACATGAATTGCAACATTATATTTTGTAGTTGCCCTCCCATAGCATGCATTTGAACAATATTTAGGACATTTCCAGTTTATATTTTCTGTATATGCACTTTCTTGGCTGTAGGTATAGCCCATGTGATTTAGTAACTGCTTTCCATTCTGTGAAGTGATGGCAGCCTCTGTCATTGTATTTTAAAGGAGTGTAATAGTATAAATATATATTATATTTTAACTTTTGCACATTTGCCATTAACATGTAAAAAAATGTAACTACTTATATTTAGTATTCTTGCATGTATGTTCTGTTTAGATGTTTCACACAGTTTTGCAGCTTTTCTGTTGGGGGTGTTCTAATGTGGAGCAGATGCTTTCTTTTCTATTGGATGAAAAAAACATGCTTCATTGTAATTGTTAATTTGTTGTTAGTTTGCTCATTATTTGGGTACGTTTATACATGATTATTAATTTATGTTTACTTTCTTTTTTATATCTTTTTGCTGGTTTGTTATAGTTATTATTTTCTTGCAGTTTATTGATTTTTTCAAGCAACAATTTTTTCTTTTAGGAAGTCTATATAAAGAGGTAGAAGTTGAAGAGTGTGTTAATATTTATGTGCTATTTTACATTGACAGATACGTTTTAGTGTAAATATAAGTTTTACTTACTTGGTTATGCAGCTGTTGACATGTATGTATTTCTTCTTTAATGGTCTGGTGAGAGAATCAGGCAGAGTTTCTACATCTTGAAATATTTTCGTTTTTGAAGTATTTAGTTGTTTAAATTAGTGAGCCTTTATATTGTTGATTTATTTGTTAGTTTGATTTTATTGGTTATAGTTGTTTATAGTTTTATTTTATTGTTTAGTTGGAATGTTTTTTATCAGTTAAGTCCTTCTATTGTAAACGCTAATTACAGTTTTATATTTGTTGTCTGATATATAGTTTGATATTTTTGGACATAAATGTATTTATACATATATTTATTGATATTTAGGTTGGTGTTTAAATGTTTGTAGTTAATGCTAATTTTTTGTGGAGGTTGTATTGATAATATTTTAGATATACCAATTTTTGGGGCAAATGGTAAATATGCTGTTGATGTAATATATTTTTATTTAATTTAAAGATGCATATACCAAGTTTTGGGTTTATTTGAAGTAATAGATTTTATTTTAAAAAAATCATCTATTTATTAATGATTATTTATTTATTTTGGTGATAATATTCCAGTCGATATTGTTTGAATCAATATTTTATATATATTATATGTTTGTTTAAAGGTAACAATATTTTTGTTTCCAATATTTTTGTTTAAGATACAGGTAAAAATCTATATTTTTGACAACAACATTTGTGTTCTCGATATTTGAGCTATTAATACAAAGTATAGGAAGTCGAGTTTTTTTTAAATCGATATTTAATTTCCTATATTTTTGTGTTTTGATATTATATGCATTGATATTATGTCAGTGGTCCATTGCCTGCCAAGGAGTCCAGATCTCACTGACCAGTAACTCTTGAATCAAAGAGACTGTTGATGTGCACAGGGAAGCTCTGCTCCTTTTTCTCCAGAATGTGTTCCCACCCTGGCCTTCGGGAATGTAAGCATTACACATCTCCTGTATAGGGGATTGCAATTCTCACATTTAACTAGCCTTTACAGGCGCTAAGCTTTCAAAACTGTACATACAGGCCTACATGTCATGTACCATCCACAGGCACACATACATCTAAGCATGCACATGCGAGCATCACATGTTCCATGAGCTATATACAGAAATAATTTACGACAAGTGTGAGCTAAGTTCACACCTGATGTACTTTACATGAGTGGGCCAGTAAGCACTACTCCAGTGACACAAGTAGCAAGGTCTGTTTATACTACTGATTACTATAAAACACAAAATGGTTATGCTGCCACCACTGTGCTCATGTGACTTAACTCTGTCAAAGGCTGTAGCCCTCTACCACTATGAGGGAAGCGCTTGAGGCGATACTCCAGTTGTTTTATGGCCATTAGGGTCATTCTTGACATTGCTAAGTTAGCATGAGCTTTGCTGCCATGATGCTGCTTTTTCGCACGTTACTACATGACTTTATTTTGCAACACTCTGTTTATGCCTTTAACATGAAAACTGTCTGCTTTTCGCGTTCTCTGCTAAGTCCCTGGACTTTTGTCTGAACATGATGTACAAGGCCGATAAACAATGCCCCTTGTTATTTTGTTCTGGTCAGTCCCTAGCACCTAGACATAACATGCTAAACACAGCTGCACTGCTTGAGACTCGTGCTTTGATATTACGGGGATGCATGTTGTTTTAAAACACACTTGGAGAGAGCGCTTTCCATGGACATGAGCTATGCTGTTCCTATGATGTAAACCTTACGTCTAGGCTTTAAGGTATGGGGTCTGCTGACAAAGCCCAGAGATCTTCTTTTATATAATAAACTTCTTCCAGCCAAGGGGAGGGTGGTTAGGCCTTATAGTCCTTTTTCCACTGTCTTTATATAATGACATCCCCCTTTGTACTCTATGGAATTGTAACAATGCTAATTGTTCTGAGTTTATGCATTTTGCTGCTGGTAGTGGCTCGTATACTGTATTACAGAGCACGATAGTTAAAATAAACATTTTTAACTATTACAGTGACTCTGCCAATTCTTATTTGTGGACAAGTGCGTGTGAGCGAGCGAAAGGGTATGTCTTGCCACTGCGATTCCTGAGAGAGTCGGGAGTGTTGTGTTCTGGGTTGACTAATCATTTGTGGCTTCTTGATTTTGGAGGAGAACAAATGAGACACTATAGCTAGTTGGTTTTGGTATTTTGGGCACTAAGGTGGTAGGTTGGTACACCCCTATACACCGAGGTCCTGTTTTCCTGCGCATAGTTCTGTGTAGCTGCAGAATCCCCGCAACACAGTAAACAAGACAGCATAAAGATGAGACAGACAGGACTAGGTCATGGCATACATTTGTGATCTGTGTTTGTCCGTGACCAAAAATCAGTTCCAGATGCCCAGATATCCATGCTGCTAGTGCACTCAGGGAAGGGGTGCACGCTGTCATCATGCATGGGGCTTTACTGTCCCAACAGGTTGTAACTGATATGCCCACTCTTGACGTAGTAAGTCTTAGGGTCTGAGATCCTTTTACATTTTTTACCTTCTGGTTATTATTATTACCTTTATTCTGGGAATGTATATAGCAGCACTTGATATTCTTTTATTGTTCACAGGTGTTTGGGAGGCTGAGATTCTTTGCCTCTAACTCAATGAGTCAATATCACTAGGTGACAAACGTCTGCTGTTCCTGAGGTGTACACTACCCCTAAACACCCTGATACACAAAATTATGTCAGTCCAAGGCTATAACTATTTGACATCAAACACACAAAAAAGTGAAGAGAGTAATTCTTGCAAGTAGCCTGACAACAGGCAATCACTTGGTGTATTTGGAATCCCATCATTTTTTTGCCCACCATGCCAACTCACATAAGACCTAGCGATATGCCAAACAGCCTTGTCCTATTTCAATACAAACAATCCATCCCGAACATACCAAGCCAGGCCCTCTCTGAACTGGAACAAAAGCAACCTAAGATGGTTCCAGTTTGGGGTGGCCTGTTTCTATTGAAGAAGAGGTCTGGCAAATAAGAGGGCTATGATGGATTGGAATGCAACCACGAGCAATTGCCACTAGTTAGACTATTTGCAAGCATCCCTCCCATCACCATTTGTGTTTATAAAATAAAGATTTGACAGCATTATATGAACTTCTTTCTCATTACACAACTATAGTAAGCAACATTATGCTTTGTGGGTTATCACCAATATTAGTCACAAAATTAAACGCACTATGGGGCATATTAGCAAGTGAGTTATCGCCGCGTTAGCGGCACTTTCGTGCCGCTAACGCGGTAATTTATTATCGCCTTATTTACAAGCTCGTGCTAACCCGTGTTAGCACTAGTTTCTGTGAGTTAGCTGCCGGTTTTTTATCACCCTGCATGCCATCGCTAATGACATGCAAAGTAGGCGTTCCGGAGCAAAACAACATGGAAATAGTCGCTAACACGGCTTCGCTGTATTAACAAGCCTGCAGCAGACCCGCGAAGCGACAAGAAAAATCGCGCTATGCACCCTTTATCGCAGGAATTTAATGTCTGATTGTACGGCTGAGTCCACATCTTCCTATCACCAAGGATTAGCTTATCGCTGCCGTTTTTACGCTGGATTTCCAGCGATGTGCGCGGAATTCGCCGCTATCGCAGAATTTATTATTGCCGTGGAGATATGCGTTGCTGATAACGTGATATCTCGGCGATAAGATCCTGCGATACGCGGCGTTAAACAAAATCGCGCTAAGCGTGCTCTGCGATATTTATCGCAGTACGTTGATAATATGCCCCTATATTTTTAAACTTTCATCAGCATTTGAATACGGAGGTGTATATTAACAGTCCCTCCTTGGAGCCCACAACCCTTATTTTATGAGGTAAGCCTGGAGTTATAGTGTGTGCCAACATAATGCAACACATCGGATGTTTTACGTTTGTGTGCTGTGATGCAGATGTTGCTGTAGGTTTTTGCTCAGCGTACATTGTGTCAAGATAGAAGCAGTTATTGAACACAGTTCAACGCACGGTATACCAGAAGGGAAAGCATTTAATGCTGTATTTTAACCCTATTTTTGTGCCTCTATCTCCCTCGATTTATAGGTGACAACTCACACCCATTTAATATACCAGAAAATATATTATTGTAGACATTTATATGCTCTTTCACTATTTTGATCTCTCACCCTGTGCTTAAAAATGGGCACTTGGTGTTAATGTATGGTAGATTAATGAAGAAGGCCGCAGACCAGGGTTGATTATGTAGACCAAGCCATGTCAGAATGGTCAATATGGGTAGCAATTACAGTCCAGTGACATCCCATTTTTTTTAACCATTTTAACGTTAACAATGTCAATTCCAGATACGTGCTAGTGATTTAGTTTTAGGTAATTTTGTTCCTTTTCTATCTGAAAAGATCTCTGCATTCTGCTCCGATCATTGGAGCCCGTACAAATTTAAAAAAAAATTTTTCATCAAGGCGAGGAGCAGGCCCGATGATGAAGCAACCCACTGACGTGAGTGATGGTCTTGCATCCTTGAATTAGGCTTTCTCTACAGGGTTACAGCTATAATTTTTCCTTGTTGGATATACTTGAAATGTCTTAAAATCAGGTATTATGGCATCTGCTGCAATTTTAGTTTATTTGTTTTGTTTACTTAAGACTCAGATCACACATCATTCGAGGTAAGCCTCCTTCTTTCACCTCTAATATACCTTTCATTAGAGGAATTATGTACCTCGAATTAATATCTATAGAGCCTAAAGCTATTAGGACTGCTCAAACTTATACCTACTGACTTGTTAAACAGGTAAATACCTATGGCCTCCTCCTTGACAAGTCCCTTGATATTAATTTTATTACAGACACCTGGTGCAACAAATGCAGCTTCCTGATTTAGCTTCTGTGACTCCAAATAGATTTACCAGTCTATGGGTCGATTGCCCATTTCTCTCAGGTGGCACTCACAACTTTCTTTTTGTCCCTACCTTTCATTTCTATCCCTCAATTCGATTTGGCCGGGCTGTCTGTCTACTCCCTTGATTTGAAGTGTATTTTGCAAAACTCTTGAGCTTCTTTTCTCAAGCACCATTAGGTATAGTTCTGTTACATCATGGATTATCACAGTAATCTTTCTGTACTCTTTTAATTGCATAACTTCAATTATAGACATTCTATTTATTAATAAGTTTGTGCTTAGTGCATCGGAGCTGCAGTTGTGTTTTGGGCCCTACAACTGAGCAGATGGATACAAGCATGCTAGAGTTTTGATTTTCACTGCTGACTCTAATTTTGGTAGTAGAATTGTATCGATATGTGTAATAAAGCCATTTATGTTTCAATGTCAATCACTGGCTGGGCATTGAGGTTATACACACTATTGTGTCAACTATATTTTGAGTTTTTAAATGTGCACCACTATCTAAATAAACATTGGCTGCTCGATTTTGCTTTAATCTGAAGGTCAATTGTAAAAAGAATACTTGTGTTAGACCTTCCAGCTTGAGGGAGGTCTTCCTCCAAATCTTTTGCCTCCCTCCTCCATTGTTGCTGATATTGTTTTCATTGGCCTTAGAAATCTGCACACTTTACCACTGCTAAACAGTGCTAAAGTGCACCCGCTCACTCCTTAGAACATGATAACATCAGCTTATCCACAATTGCACATTTAATTTACTTGTAAGTCCCTAGTAAAGTGGCACTACCTGTGCCCAGTGCCTGTAAATTAAATGCTTGTAGTGGGCATGCAACACTGATTGTGCTCCCCAATTAAGTAGTCCATGAAACATGTCTCAGGCCTGCCATTGCAGCCTGTTGATGCAGCTTTAACTGCTATGTAAACCTGGCAAAATAAACCTTTTACCAGGCCCAAACTTTCTCGTTTTATACATGTAAGGACCTGGACAGCCCAGAGGACAGGGAGCATGCAGGACATGTACATTTAAGGTTTACATGTCCTGGCAGTGAAACACTCATAAATATGTTTTTCAATACTGCAAGGCCTAGCTCTTCCATAGACTAACGTTGGAGTTAGCTTATTACATTTGGTGAGCTGTAATTTTAAAATAGTAGCAGGTAACCAGTTCATGTTTGCTGTCTTTGAAATTGCAATGAAAAATCCTAGCTTATGGTGAAGTCGGATTTTAAATTGCAATTTTGAAAATGCCACTTTTAGAAAGTTGTCATTTTCCTGCCTTAGTCATTTAGTGACCGGAGCCTGTACCTGGGTCAAATGACTGGGTGTAGCTGACAGTTGTGTATTTCTCCTAGACAGCCACACACAATTGGGAGCTTATGTGTGCCTGAATGGGCAATCAATGCGAGGATGGGAGGGAGAAGATGCACATCCCCGCATGCACTTGAATAGGCTGTGTCTTGCCTCAACATAAAGTGCTGCATACCCATTGCAGTTAGTCTGGAGCCATGATGCCTGAGAATTTCAAAAAGAAATCTCTATAAACTTCTTCACAACTTCCAACACACAACTAAGTATGAATAGTGGACCTCAGACACCACCACTCCAGTACACTTTTGGACCTGTGAATAATCTGCCAGGAAGAAGGACTGCAATTCTGCCTGACTACTGCCCTGCTGGACTACTGACTTGCTATGATGCTGCCTTGCTGTGCTGACCTGCTGCCTGCTGCCATCCTGCATAGGTGAGAAAGACTGAACCTGCATGTCTTGAATTCAGAATCCCAGAGTGACTCCAAGGGCTAGTTGGCGGCCCTCCTGACTTGAGCCTCAGGGACAGAAGGCTCCAACAACCTTGCTCCTGGACTCTACTATCTGTGAGTTTACCCTACCAAGTGGTGCCACCTCAGTCCTGGACCCTTGGAATTGTATCTAAAGTGCTCTGCCAGCCTCTCTGGATCCATCAGAACTGAAGCATCTCCTCTGCTTTGCAGTGCAACCCTTACCAAAACCAATACATCACCACTGCTACTGCTGGAATCACCACAAAGACTTGCATCACATTGTTGCAGCGAATCTGCTCAGGAACAAAACTATGCTTGGTACCATAGAACATCAGTATGCAGGGCACTAAGTTACCATACCACATCAGAATCTATGAGTCCGAGTCCTACTAGCTGTAATGCCTCACTTGCCCTCCTAACCTTACCAGGGTGACAAGTGATTTGGCACCCCAGAACAGAACACTCTCGACCCTCCCAGGGATCCTGGTAACAAAACACACCCTTTCGCTCTCTCACTCGTACTTGTCCACCATAAGATAAAAAAAGAGACATGAAGGAAGTTTACTATGTTTATTTAAACTATTGTGCTCTAACATGCAATAATTGTGCCACAGTTATTAAAATGATACATGTCACTAATGTCATCAACATGGTTAATAAACCATATACAATAAAGAGCCCTGTCATGTTATCTGACAGATCTGCCTAAACCCGTCACTACAAAAGCTAAGTGGTTATAGATTGTAGATCTCTTGGTTTGGTGGTGGACCCTGTACATTAGCATAAATAGGTGGATGTTCTACATCTCGGCTGACACAGCCCTCTTGTCTCAGGACTAACCCTTGGTGGTGAACTCTGTTACATTTGCAGAGTTTGCAGTGTTTTCTGCACTCTGCGCTCCGCAGAGCATGAAAAGTTCCCCAAAACTCCGCTCCTCTGAGTTTTTCTTCCTCGCTCACGCTCGTCAACGTCAAGTAGGTGAGCGCGAGCGAGGACAATCCACCGCCTGGTGAGATCCTTCCTTACTCGCGCTCGCCATGGTCTAGTTGGCGAGCACGAGCGAGGAAAATCAACCTCCTGGTGAGATTTCTCAAAGAGGGTGGTCGGATTTCTCAACGCAGCAGGTCGCGACCACTTGTGTTGAGAAACCTTCCGTTCTTGTTGAGAAAGCTGCCGCTCGAGCAGAAAATCTACTCAAGAAGCAGAAAGGAAGCTGCGCCTTCTTGTGCTGCGCATGGTGCCATTTGCGGGACAGACACTCGGAGCTCAAAATCACTGTGAACGGCATGACCCTAACGCACTCCGCCGCTCGCGGATATCCACGTAGGGCGGCAGAGGTTTTTTGGCACTTAACTCTGCGAACTCCGCCCAGGCTTACTCAGGACATTCGCTCAGTAAGTCAGCTGTTTTCCAGGACCCCTGTCCCTAGTTATATGATGAGATATGTATATTTAAAACAGCAGCTGCACTCTCCTATTATGTCTAGGTACTAGTGTCTGACCAGAGAAAATAACAAGGGGCAATGTTGTTTGCCCTTGCTTAGGTTGTTCATACTAAATCCCAGGAAAAGAATAAAATGCGAAAACATCTGCTGGTTTTGTGTGAAAATACAACGTGGCACAAAGCAAGCATGATATTTAGCAACTTGTACAAAACCAAAATGGCCTACAATGTGCATGATCAGGCTAACATAGGGAAAACTACAATGGGCTATGTGAGAAACACACAAAAGCATCACAGCCCGTCGCCGTACGTAACTTCTGCTGCAAGACGCATCCTCGATGCAGGCCCTTACATCTCTTGCCGACAGCAGCTTTAACAACGATGACGGGCTCACAGCTTCACAGTTCCTTGATACCGACACATCGCCCCGACTGCATAACCCATCCTCGACTCAAGCCCTCATCAACGGGATCTTCAATCATGATGCAGCAGAAGATCACACCGCAGCCTTGCCTCATGGCTTCGGTGTATCTTCGACACGGATCCTAGCATCGCTACTCAAACCAGGATATAAGGTACCCTGTTCAGCAGCCTACCTGGGTGCTTGTAGCAGGTCCACACTCCATTGTGGTCGGCCTGAACTTCTAACTTTGTCCTGCCCGGAATGACCAGATATCCACAGTTGGCGCTTTATTCATTTTGGCGCTATTTTCATTAAAATCTTTAAAATTGAATATCTCTGGTTTACTCATTGGATTTTTGTTGTGTTGATCTAGTTTATTTATTAAAAATTACCCTATTTTTCTAATCCTGTCATGTGCTCCTTATGAGGTGTGTTTTCACTGTGTTACCTACCATTTGAAGTATTGCCCAAATACTTAACACATTGCCTCTAAGTTAAGCCTGACTGATTTGTGCCAAACTACCCGAGGGTTGAGCGTGGTTAATTTAAGGTTTTCTTGTGACTTCAACCTGAGAAGAATTGTGATTACTGCTTGAGCAAGGTTTCACATCCCTCAACCAGTAACCCAATTTCTTACAACTTGGTTCTCCAATTCAAGTGCATCATTGTTGTGGCTCAATGACACCATTGTCACACTTGACATTGACTTGAGCCAAAAGTTATTTTTAATGTGGTGAATGCCCTTGCATCACAGAAATCCCCTCACACTAGATGAGGATCTATAAAAGTAAAGGCGGTTATGCTAAAGTACAGCAGACACCAGCACCTCTGGCAACCTGGTGGACCACCTCCCATGCTCTAAGCGAGCCCCTTACCTTCAGATGATCGCATATTCTCTTTAGGGAATATATACCTATAAAGGTAGCTCAACATAAACATAGCTTCATAATGACTTGGCGAGGGACATTGCATAATAATTATCAGATTTAGATGCTCAGAGACAACCAAGGTCCAAAAATATAACAGAATGTTTAAATATTTGAAGACCACACTGTGTTGTTTGTGGGGAAAATGTTGAAACACTGTGCCTTCCAGGAGTAGCCTAATAACATTTAGAAAAGCTTTGTAAATTATCCGGCTGCAGGAATCATTTAAATAGTAGGGCACCATATTTGGTCTTTGAAGTGGGATTCATATGGTAGTTAATTCCTCAGAGAGCCTGTGGAGTGGCAGAATCCTTAACCCAAACAAACTAATAAACCCTAAAGGATTTTTGTTGCCTAAGTCTTATAAAAAATAAATTTAGGATGTAGTACACATAACATAACATGACATGACATGACCTGACATGAGATAACTTGACATAACATGATATATGAGACAGTTCATTGAGTTTGAGTATGGGGGATGGAAATGACATGCCCTGCCTCCAGGCTCACAATTCGAGACTCAAGTCCAACCATTTGGGACTAAGTCCCAAATCACCTATTTTTCACAAAAGCTTAACACATCTCCTCTTTGGTTGAACTTTATTTCCACGTGACATAATATTTTTTGGTATGCTGCCTTCAATCTAATTGTGATTTGCTCAGCCTGACAGACACTGTTCATGTTTGAAAAAGAGGGGGGGAGTGGAGCCCCTCCACCCATAATGACAGGCCACGCCTGAGATATATTCAAACAGTCCGCCCTGCTTGTAACAATACTCAATACAAAGTGGGTGGAAAGGGACTATTTTGCTATACATATTGCACAGTTGGTGGTACAATTCATTAAATACCAATTACAATAACATAACCCATTCTTTTGATACATCTCAATGAAGCAAAGCACAAAATATACTTCCAATTCCATGAATATATTTGTCGTTTCACAGTAGTTTTACAAATATAAATGTTCCTACAATGTCAATTTCTCTAGATATTCTCCAAAAATGTATTTCAACAAACACTAACATCAACTACTGACTACCATCATGGCATCCTAAATATATAGTAATCTTGGTGCCAGACTGCAGTTATTTTAAGCACATGTCCACTGAGTTCTGATAAAGAAGAAAATACTTCCTCTTTCTTCTTTATGACAGATGTTGCCTTATGACATGACAAAGGCGTTGACGTTCCAAATGATTGTGGCTTGCTTTTAGTCCAGAGAAAAATCAGTTCTTTAATCATAACCTACACATATCTGAACAAAATATCCAATTTTGTGTCACAGATGTCATTTTAAAAACCAATCAAGGGCATAGTGTCGCGGCAGAGGCCACGGTTGTCCGGATCCTGTTTTCTTTCTAAATTAAAGAATGGTTTTAATATCCCTTTCAAAGGAAATAAGGCCAGCACGGGATGCCCGGCTTCCTCTTTTGCCAGGCAATGTCAGCCATATTTACTGACCAGCCATTTCCATCAGTGAAGCTGCCAGGCACAGGGGAGAAAAAAAATCATTTTTACGCGTAAATGGTTTTCGTATTAGGTGGCTTTGTCATCAGAATCATTAGCAGTAGCAACACACTCGGCAGCATTCATGCATGTACTGTAGCCGCCTCTTTCAACAGCATTTCAATAAACCGTGCTGCTTTCATGCTGTGCAAGGCCCGGTTCCTTTCATCGACTACAGCTTTTCAGACATCACAGAGAGCAAATACTAAGCGCTATCCTCTTGTTTCATAGCAATTGGTAGCCGTGAAGATGGAGCATGTTTGATTTCAGATACTTGTATCTGCTCTTTTCATAAAGCCAAATCTGTCTCTGGTCCTTCTTTGTTGTTAGTGCGAGAAATTCACAGCGCGTGCTTCCATGCCAGCCATATCTAAAGTCTTGGAAAGGTCAACCAGCCCATAAAGAAAATGCTTATAAATAGCAGAAAAATTATGATCCATGCAAGGAAAATAAAATTGCGAATCAGCTTTAAAGTAAAGGTCATTGTCACAGTTTTAACTCTATGGCTCGCTAATGCATAATAATAAAAAATAGAAATATCATACAAATACAGAAACCCCAAGTGTGCAAAGAGAACAGATGGTTTATATTTTCCACTTCTGTCTCGTCTTCCCTTCATTAGTCATTGTTTCATATAGTTCATTTTGCAACAACAAGACTTAATTAAAAATATAATCTTTTGGAGCCTCAGCCAAAAATGGTAAATAAGTTCCTTCTGGCTTTCGGATATTGATTTATGCATTTCTTGTTGATATTGTGCCGGAAAAGCGCCTGCTGATTTTTACAGTGTCAACTGTAATAATCTTAAATCGTGACTTGGTAGTTGACATTAAAAAAAAAAAAATGTAGCGCCTGAGAAGGAAAACAGGGACTCTATTTTTAATAATAATCAACAACAAAAATGTCTGTGAGAGAATAATGCACAAGCACCATAGTGTGATCTCAACATCATTGGTTGAAATTGTAATACTTTCAATATTTAGACAGCAAACTCTTCACGCATGACATATTATTGTATATATCACAAGCAGTTTCTAAAACATGTCACATAGGCTGTGCACTCGAAAGAGGCACAACATTTTCCTGATGGCTTTGATCCATGAGAGTAGCACAAATACATAGAGCAAAGAAGATTAAACGAGTTTAAGTATCTGAAAATCGGTTCACAATTGATTTTTATCAGCAGGAGGAATACTTTGTCAAGCATAAATGATTTTATATGAGCTCACGTGATTCCATGTTTGATTGATGATCCCAGTGAGTAGTAAACTATAGCTTGCAATGTTTTTTCAGACAACATGGTTCTTGAATAACAAGCTCCAAATAATCCCCCCCTGATATGCCTCCGTAAAAAAAAAAATTCCAGAGATTTTTCATTTCCGATTTGTGTTTCTGGATCATTAGGCAAGTAATTTAGCTTGAGTAGACATTGCGGGCCAAATTTTTCTGGACGACATTTTTAAAAATGGCCGATGTGTTGCAGTGATGATGTAATATTTCAGGAACCGTGAGACTTTATACTTCATTTTGGTGTCAAAACATAGGTTTTGGGGGTCAAGTAGTCTAATAGAGACAGAAAATAGATTTTCACAGCAACCCTTCCGCCATTTTCCAAAATGGCGGCTATAATAGAGGAAGAAGAGACATATGATCCAGCCCTAATCCAATAGTTATCAGGGATCAATACTCAATACACATCATAATACAATGGCCCATACACATTCACCCACAATCCCTGATGCGCTGGTGTCAATTTATATGTACGATCAATTCTTTTCCTTTCATGGGTTAAATTATGACATCACAACTAACTTTCATTATAAACTTTCCTTCTACTTGGTCGATGGACCAATTATTTGAATAGTTTCTGTCATTGATTAACTTCTAACTTACCAACCATTTAATAAATCTAAAATGATCACAGACTCTCAGTGAAATTAATGAATTTTATCTCAAGAAATTAAAGAACTGTATTTGGTTACACAATACAAACACTGAATCTCACATGAGGAGAAATTTTACATATGCAGTACAAATAAAAAACACAAACTCATCCAAACATAGCAATGACTTTATGCAATGAAGGAGTGGATAGAGTAAGAGACAAAAGTTTCAGCAAAAATATATATGCGAAACATCATATACCTAACGAAGGGGATAGATGAAGAGACAATAGTTTAATCTAATAATACATATAATTGACGGAGTGGATAGGTGGAGAGACAAAAGATTCAGGGACAAAAATACATCCATAAGATAAATTCTGAGAACAAGCTAGACTAAATACAAACCTATTGGTCTGTAAGAAAACCAACCCCTCGACCTAGGGGATGATGGGGGTTCCCGACATAGGATCAGGAAACAAAGGATAAGAAGAAACAGGATCGGGACAGGTCAGGAACAGCTAGGCCTCTCTGCAAACCGACGGACAGCGACGCATCTCCCCTCTTTCTCTCCTGCCAGCCTAAGCTTAAACCACACCCCTAAAGGCACCCCAATTATACCCTTAAACTAACATGTCCATCCCACAATTGTTGCAAATATTTCTAAATCTCGCAAAGGGATTGGTGGGTTTGGGAGGTGGCATTGTCACACCACTGTGACTTCACCTTTCTTTCAACCACCCTTTTGTTCATATTCATTCCCAGGGTATGGTTCTCAGTTTGTTCTCACTTTATTACATATAATACAAAATTTAACAATTTCATTCATTTCTTTAACATCATCCGCAGTCTGTTTCTCCGGTCCCACGCTTGGGCACTGGTTTTGGCAGTCGTTCGACACTCTGGCCTTCACCATCCTCATGTCATCTGCGGTGCACTTTGCATCTGTCTTGCTTCTGACAGAGCGAACTCACTCCTCGTGCCTTCCCCCTCCCTTTTTAGCCAAGTTTAGAAAGATGGCTGCTTCATCTAGCACACTAAAATAAACGAAAATGAACATGTATTAATTATATGACAATGAAACCTTCACTGTTTACCACCCACCTTGCACTGTTCCCCATTAATGTTACATAGCAAAGGTTTGTGCCAAATTAGTATTGTTTATTAGTTCAAAACAGAATGCAACATGCAGATTACTGAAGCATATGCGGCCTATTTATCCAACGCTTCTCATTTTTCTTAAATCACAAATGTTATTACAATATTATTTTGTTTACGTGTTAGTTCAGACATGCGCAAAGCAATTTCCCTTATGTTCGTGTTGGGTGTACATTAGTTTTTCAACAACTACTTACTGTTAGTACGTATTATGGGGGTATCAAGTCCGAACAGTTTTCATTTTTGCGAAACCCTGCTCCATCACATATATAGAATGAAACAAATAATACTGGTTTTTAATCCTTTTATGTATACACCAAGCAATGTTTATGATCTGAATATGAAAAATAAATTATGTTTATCACTCCTGTTTTAGACACATTTTCATAGTCCACTTTTTTTTTTTTTTTCAGCAATCGCTTGTGGTACACTTGCAGAATGCTGAACATTTGAGAAGAGCATATGGAGAGGGACATCTTTTTGTAGCACAGGTTTTGCAAGTACATGTAAGTGTAAGTTCTGTGGGTAGAGGCTTTAAAATTTTGTAGGTTTTAACACCCCGTCAATATCTTCTTAACCAAATTCACACAGATCTTTCTCTACATATGCATGATCCAAAACATTTACACATCTTCTGATCAAGTAGAATGCTCTTTTAATGTGTCCACGCACAGAATATGATGTCAGTGTAAGGTCACTCAGCAGCACTGATCTCTTGAACTCACTGTACCAAAGATCGTCAAAAGTGTGACAGTCAGAACTCATTTTCCACACACGCACAAGATATTTTTCCACGTCTTTAAAGTCACATTTTTCTTCGGTCTCAGTAAATATTTTTAGAAACTTCACAGGTTTAGCAGTTAAAGGTCCAAGCTTTTTTTCCAATTTTACTCATAGTGTCATCACTCGTAAAAATATGTGCCTTGATAAGTACCGGTGTGTGTCTTTTGCTTCCTCGCCCTAAGTGTGCCAGGTATGCGCAGCCGTGGGTCCCGGCCTCACTGTGCCACTGGATTCGAGCTATCCTGGCTGAGGAGGGGTGAAACCCTGAAACTGGTCCTAGGATGCTTGTTTCCGGTCCAGGGAGGACCTGGCTTGGCAGTTCGGGCTGGACTGTTCTTATGAGGCACAGGGTCAAGACTGATTTGCATATGGCCAGGTCTAAACTGGGGTGGCATGGTGAGCAAAAGAATGATGGATTTAACCCAGATCTCTTGACTGGGGGTGAATGTTTTGACTTGTCCTGCATTTCGTCCATTAATTGTGTGTCTTTTGCTTCCTTACCCTAAGTGCGCCGGGTATGCCCAGCCGTGGGTCCCGGGCTCACTCTGCCACTGGATTCAAGCTATCCTAGCTGATATGGGATGAAACCCCGAAACCGGTCCTAGGATGCTTGTTTCTGGTCCAGGAAGGACCTGGCTTGGCAGTTTGGGCAGGACTGTTCCCATGAGGCACAGGGTCAAGACTGATTTGCATATGACCAGGTCTAAACTGGGGTGGCATGGTGAGCAAAAGAATGATGGATTTAACCCAGATCTCTTGACTGGGGGTGAATGTTTTGACTTGTTCTGCATTCCGTCCATCAATTGTGTGTCTTTTGATAAGAACCTGGGCATCTCCGGGATAAAGTGTCTTTTCTTGCCTGTTTCTGAATGTATCCAAAACTCTGACTGTTGGAAAGTGGATTATTAGTAGGGGCAAATGTATATCTGTTGCTGGCAATAAGGCCTCTAACACAGTATAGGGCTCAGAATAGGTCTTAGAAAATTATTCCCTTGCTCAACCCTTGGTAGCCTGCTGCGAGTAGGCAGGCTTAACTTCAAAGACAGGTATGTAAAGCATTTAAAAACAACAATTCAGTAAATAATTAAGACACAATGCACAATAAAAATCCAACACCAATTTATCAAAATAGGAAATATTTGTATCTTTAAAATGACACCAAAATGACAAAAATCCAATGTAGGGAACGGGCGATATGAATTTTTAAAGATTTAGCATTATATAGCACATAGAAACCTATAGTGCCTTATCAGGACATCTTGTTGCGATAGATTGGGTCAAGGTCAAAGTTTCAGGCTGACCGCGATGGAGCCCTGCGCGGCTACCCCTCGGGGTAGGTCTCGGTCAAAGTTTTTCCTTCTGACTTAGAAACTTTTCTGTAGCTTTTCTTTCTGGGGTCCCTCAAAGCTCTCAGCCAGTCTGGATTCGGTGAGGGTTCGCCGGCTTGCCTTGCAACGAGCTCCGTGTCAAACTTGGGAAAGTCAGACTTCTGGAGATTTCCAGCGGGACTAACCAGGGATCCAGGCCGGCTCGCGGTTGAAGGTGGGCGGCTTGGCTCTTGCGGTTCATTCCGGTCACTTTTTCGGACATAGAAACCTTTACTGAGCTTTTTCTTGCGGGGTCCCTCGATGTTCTTTAGCAGGCCGGATTCAGTGAGGGTTCGTTGACTTGGGTTTCAGCCTACTCCCTGTCAAACTCTGGAAGTCGGACCTACGGAGCTTTTGAGTGGGACTCGCGGTTGAAGGCAGGCGGCTTGGCTGGCCAGGTTGAGTTGGTCCACTTATGAAGCTTTTTCCCAAAGTTGCTCCAAACTTCTCCAAACTTCTGGAACTTCTTCCTGAAGTTCCCCAAAGGATCGGAAAGGGTTTCAAACTTACTACAACTGCCTGGAAGCTCCAAGATGGTCCTTGAAAGTTGAGGACGTCAGTTCCCACAATCCACTTGGACAAAACCTTTACAAATCCACTGATAGTGCTCCAGGTTGAGGATTCCTGGTGGTGATGGTCCAGGTGAGCTCTGTTAATCTGTAGATTGCAGGGAGTCCACTCTTTAGTCCTTTTACAGCAAGGTCGTCCAGAGGGTTGTAGTTCCAGATGGTGCAGAAGGTGCAATCTTCAGAGTGCAGGCCTTAGTGTTTGCACATCAAACTTCACAGCATGGCCCTTCTTGCTCTCATAGGTTTCAAGCCGCAGATCTGAGAGGCTCTGCCCCTCTCAGATACTTATTCCAAGTTCTTGGGGTCAAGCAGGAGGGCACTCCTGTCCAATGTGGGCAGGGCACCACCCAGGGTATGACCACATCCTGCAGAGTGTGGCACTATTTTGTCCCAGAGTGCACCAATTCTCCCAAATTCATCATGGCTGATTGTCCAGCAGGGAGAGAAGAGCTGGCTAAACACACCTCTGGGATGGCTAATCTCCATAGTCTCTCCCCCTTGCACCTGCTCATTCCTTACTTAAGCCTTGCATCTGGCTGGGTTCAAAAGAGTAAAGTTGTAAATGACAATGGTGTCTTCCCCTTCCCTTGAAGTCCCTCGCTTTCAACTCCTCCCCCTGCTCTGGCATTCCTGTGTAACAGGACACTGCCATCCCAGCAGAGCTGGTTAAGCCCAGGGGCTCTTTATCACTTCTTCAAAGGAGCCGGGCTAACCCGCTTAACTCTGACCAATCAGGACAGACCACTGGAAGGCTGAATCTGGGCTTACAGACAAGAAAGTCTTATAAATTCTTGTCTGTACATTTTAGGAGAAATTCATCAATATCCCTCCACAGTGCTCCTAGCACCAAAGTCGGTTTTGTACAGCACTTTATCACAATGTGGTGAGTGAAATGTGCAATTTCACTTAACCCAGGGCATATAAACTCATTTTATAAGGGTCCTCCTTATAAATACCTGACCCCCCACCCTTGGGACACCTAGGGGAGACCCTGGGGGTACCTAATATGCCCAATCATTGTAGGTTATCCATTTTTAAGTGCGCCAAACACCAAAGTCGAGTTTGAACACAATTTTCTTTTTAAAATCAGTTCTGCAACACAGAGCTATTTTTAAACTGACCTCAGACTTCAGCAGTGCACACATGCAAATGCAAAAAGGGCTGCCGGCCTCTAAACTGCCATGCCCTATTATATACTAGGGACTTAGAGGTATTTTCAATCCCCCTGCCCTATTATGTTCTAGGGCCTTATAGGGTAGGTCATGCCAATCACAGGGGTACCCCAACCCATAGTGTTCCCTAGTGTATGTAGGTGTTTTCACTGTATTCTAAGTGTCTCTTTCAGCATAGCACTGGCCCTGGGCCTGGTTAGGCAGAGCCCAGGGTCAGTCAGAGTCAGTTACCACCAGTACCAGTCAGTAAAATGTTGGGGGTTGCCCAGGGCACAGGATGACTTTGCAACTCTGACACTCCTTGACTTATGAACATTGCAACAAATCTAAGTAGAACAAAAATAACATTTGTGTCGTTTGACAGTACAATGTCTTGATTAGAACCATTTCGAACAGCCCACTCAACATGTGGCACAACACGAAGGTCAACTTCCTCCAATTTGCTGTGAAGTTCTTGAACAATATGGCCCATACCTTTTGAATATATCTCTGCAGGCACCAACTCCTCAATGACAATCATTCCACTTGCAATATTTAATTGGAAATTCAGTGTTAACTGAAGCATCAGCAATGATTTGGTGAGTTAGCATCTCCAAGTTCATCTTGTTCGATGTTGATGACCAGAATTTATCAAGTTGCACAGGTTTAGGTATCGAATTTTTGATGCAGGCAAGGCCAATTGTTCCACTCATAGACATTTTTCTGATTTTCTCATATTCTTTGACAGCTAGTTCAATATAACTGTCAAAGACAGTGTGCAGTTCTTGCAAGGTGCACACTAACTTTGATTTCTGTAGAACAGTCTGAACGACCTGTCCAAAATTTGCATAGATGAAATCTTGACCAATCGCAATTGTGACATATAGTCCACAACAACAATAATTTTCAATGAGGACACCTTTTCAAATTTAAATCCTTCAGGTGAAAGGTTTTTTTTTAGCTCTTGTATAAGTTTGTGCTTCACTGGTTTGGTTGCAGCATCTCCATTAAATAATACATTTGTTGGAAGATGATCATGCAACAAAATGTCCTTGATAAATTCACCCCTTTCTTTTGCTACATACATCTCGCTATGTGCTTGCGAAAGTTGGTTTTTTGTAGCCTGTTTTGTAGTGGCTCTTACTATGGCAATTAAAGTGTGGAAGTTTAGCTTTAGTGGTTATGCCAAAAAGCTTTTTCTCTTTCAATACAAATCTCTCCTGCTTCAGTTCTGCGTAAAGCTTCGATCCATGTTCCAGAACATCTAGTAGACATGTCTTTATATCGTTATACACATATCATTTGGTCAAGACGTTGTGTGGTCGCACAGCTCATTTCAAAGGGGTTTCCTTGCTGCAGCATTAAATGAAAAAGGCTGTCAACATGTTTATTAAAATGTTCCCCTCTCTTTCCCGCAAGTTCGTGGTGAGGAACTGTTTCACAATAGTCCATTAATTTTGAATTTCTCATCTCTCTGAAAATATTGCAAATAGAAAGGACATCATTGTAAATTAGCTGCCATTGAGCAACATATTCACTTTTACATGTCTGACCAATAATTCCCTTGGAGCTTTTCTGTAGATTGTCTGTTCCAGTTTCATATCTTGAGCCACAGCATTGAACCTTCCCTCTTTGTCTTTCACCACAAAATGCCTTTGGATTAATTTTCTGTAGAGGTATGGTTTTTCCACCTCTAGCTTTTTCACTCTTTCCAAATACCAGGACCTATATCTTAGGTAGTTAATGCAATCGAATTCGCAAAACACAGTAATCAGTGACTCCACAGTCTTCATGTGCAGCTTCAATCACCTTCCTGATCAGCCTATACCAAGTTTTTCACTAGACCTATTATGTGTAAAACATTTCCCCAGTACTTGCAAAGTTCAGATTGTTCTTCATAATTCTTTAACAAACTCTACAAACTTAGTTTTCAGCTTTTCTGATTTTGCACTGAGTGTATTGAACATTGCTTGGCATTATGCTGTTTGAATGAAGTGCACCGTGTGCTTTGTTCACTTCTGAGATAAGATATGCAAAAACAAATTTGTCATTCTTCTTCCAGAAAACATTCCAACGCAATGTTTCTATAGCCTCAGAAATGAGAAGCATACCTTGTAAAGAATGAACATAATGAGTTCCGCTAAATACTGACATGACAGTTTTCTTTCAAAGATTTCAGCCTAAATAATTGCATCGTCTATGCCACATCCACTGAGATAACTTCCTGCACAGCCCAATGCAACTTTTGTCATATGGAAATCGCCCATCATTCGATAAAGATCATAAAATTCTACTGGATTTCTCATAACGATGTGAGCTACAATACAGAAAACACCTGCATTGCAGAAATGTGGCCAGATAGGCTGGTCTTCAAGCTGAACATGCACATTTTTTAAATTGTTTAGAGCTGTGTATACTTTTGCATAGTTTGGACTGGAGATGGTACTACTGGTAAAAACCCAAGCTTCTTCAGTGGGACGGTATTCTGGGAGATCAGAGCATGAATTCAAGCCCATAGAGGAACTGGCTTTTCTTCATTCTTCAGTCCGCATTGAAGAAGTGATATGATAAATTCAGTTAAATCAGCTTTGCAGATTACAGCATCAGGTAGAAGAAGAACCATGTCCTAAGCCACTTTGAAACTTTCTGGTAGACTGGGACGTGTTCATGGCATGTAGTGATTTTGCACACTGCAAGGCAGTTGGGTTATAAGTTTGCAGCTTTGTTTGTTTATGCCTACAGCTGACACAGCTTGTTTTCCAGCAGCTGGTTCATTGGTACAGTCTTGAAAAAGCACCATGGTAGCATCATGTGTGCTAGATGTTCCAGACAAAAAATAGCTGTCTTCAAAATCTAAATTATCAAGATCAGCAATTGTAAATCCTTTCCTGGTAACGTGACTTGGAAGTGGTGTGCTGTCGGATTCACAAGATTTTACAGCATGAACTGCTAATAAGTTCTTGCCCCATACTATGTCACTATATCTTGTTGATACACCAATCCTATTTATTGAAGTGATTAGCTATCTACTTTTGCACTTGTCATAGATTGTGTGGGTAGTCATCATGTATAGAAGAGTTTTCTTTTTGCCGTTATGCAATTCATAAAATATGATTTTTAAAATACAGTACATTTGCACAGCATAAGCCTGTCGGCTCATGGGATTGGCTTCCACTTCTTCGCTTATATCTTCAAAGCCATCATCAATGTTGTTGGCTTCTGTTCTGAACTCATGAACTTTAGTCTGTAACAGTTTTGCTTTGCTGATATTAAACAATGATTTAAAAAATGTTATCAACATCAGGCATTCTTGTTGACTCCCATGATTTGCGGAGCTCTGGGGCATCACAAAATTTGTCATTAAGTCCTAAATCTAAATCTTTCAGGGTGTTTCTTAAAATGGTTCCTGCTGATTGTACTGCATCCTGTGATCTTATTTTGGCAGCAAGAACTTCAGGAGTCAAATCAGCTGAGAACACCATAAGTGGCTCATTCTTTTTGTTAGACTGACAACAATGAATTTTGTCATTGTACATTTTCACCAGAAAAATTTTAATTTCATTATTATTGAACAATACAGTTTCATCAATGTTGACCATTATTTCTCTGCTCTCACTGAGTGTGAACCTATAGCCAGGAATCAAGAGGGCCTTTAAAACTTAATTTGCTTAACTGAAGGCTGGCGGTTACGTTGCTGCTGGGAACTCATTACAATTTGTACATGCATGCTGTTCGGGTGGGCTAAGAAATCAGTTGCAAATACATTCTCCTCACTGTTTAGCTACTCGACTGAAAACTTCATCTTGGAAGAAAATAGCTGAAGATAAAAACGTTTGCCCTTTGAGACTCACATACTCAGTACTGTGTTCTTTTGTCAGTCCCTTTGGCCCTTGTTCTGGATAAACCACAGAAAACACATTGAAGATCCTCTGCATTCTGATCAGTTGTTGGAGGTGGAAGAGGGGTGGCCATCGACCTTCTAAGTGAATGGACATTGGGTTTGGTTGTGGTCGCTTTCTCAGAAGACTCGGATTCATGTTGTGATTCCCTGGTTTTTGCTATTTTTTGACATTTTGTTTCCAGCCTTTTTTTCATTGTATACTACTTGTAGCACTTGTTTTTACTATGATAAAAAATGTGATCCTTTTCACCCATCAGTTTCAATCTTTTGCGAACTTCGTCTTGCCATATTTCTGCAGCATCTCGAACTCTCTTTTGTCCAGCCGCAGTTGATGTTAGCTTTTCTTTCAGATTAGTTTGCCATATAATAAATGTTTCTTTGTTGAAGGAGTCCTCATATCTTGTAGTTAGCAACACTCTGTCAGGAGGTAAAGATCCTCTGCTAACACCTGCTTTGCTTGTGTTTATGAATTTGAATCAATGGAAAACCAGAAACAAAAACAATATTAAAATATATTACCAATATGATGGCTAAAATACATCTTTATAGAGCCACCATTTTGGAAAATGGTGGAAAGGTTGCTCTGAAGAGTTTTTTTCTTTCTTTGTAAGACTACTTGACTCCCAAAACCTATGTTTGGACACCATGTCACATGGTTCCTAAATATTACATCTTCACTGCAACACAATGTAATCCAGAAAAATGTGGCCTGGATTAGCAATGTCTACCCAAGATAAATTACTTCTCTAATGCTAGAAAAACACAAATCAAAAATGAAAACCTCTGGACAACATTTTGTTTACCGAGGTATATCAAGGGGCCAGGACCAAAAGGACAGACATATTTGTTTCTCTTTTTCATTGAGTGAGTCAAGACAAAAAGCAAATTGTTACACAGAGTCAAAAATGAAGTAATAGTCTTCTAAATGTGCAAGATTCAAATAGTTATATTACACCAGAAAGTGAAAAGGAAGTTGTTTTTCTAAACTTGAGCCGATTGTTTTTGTTCAATAGATATAAAAACAACTGACTAACTAGCTATGGACACATATGGGCATATTTGCATGCATTTTTGCTTTACATAGTCTTGTATTTGTCACGAAGCATAGAGTTTCATATGTACTTTGGCCATCTGCATAAAAATCAGGCCTGAAGTGAAGCTGTTCATTGTGAGGGGCCCTTTTTAACCATCTGTTTGTGACTATAAATGGTTTTGCACAGCTTTCCTTCAGATCTGCCCATTACCCTTTCAATACTGAGGTAAACATAAGAAAGGCATTTATTCATGTACAAAAAGCTCTCAAAATGCTGTTGCATGCTGTGATTTGACAAGCATGTGCATAAACAGCGACAGCAATATTTTTTGCTATTTTTGCAGAATTTAGAACTGGAATTGCTGCATGGGCCTGCTTCTTTCATCTTTTTTTTTTGAGGGCCTCTCTTTGCTTTTCCTTTTTGTCTTTTTTGAAGTGCTGTAATGTTTTGCTTCTTTTCTAATTTTTATCTTTTTCGTGTGTATTTGGCAGCAGTGTCACTTGATTCGCAGCAAAATGAGGGACAGGACTGTCACCACTTCTCCAGGCCTTGGACCGTTTTTTTCTAGGAGGAAGCAGTAGCATTTTGTTAGTGCTTGAATAGTATTCTCTCTCATGCTGTTGGCAGGTTACCTGCTTGGGAGTGCGGAAACAATTGAATGGTATAAGACATTCTGCCCTCTCCATAGCTCTTACAAATCTCTGCAGGCATAAATAGGTGGCACCCCTTCCCCCGGGGCCAAAAACATTTATATTTGGGGAGGGGGTGCACGCTCTGGCTCCCAGTGCCCTGGGGCCCTGGGGACCCCATCCTCTTGGGCCATATGCATTTATTTTAGGGAAGGGGCTGTTTGGCGCTCCTCCCTGAGTCCAAATGGGCCCAGGGACTCCATCCTGGGGGCCAAAGTATAATTATAGGGGATGGGTGAGAGGCACGCCTACCAAAGCTCTCAGAGGTCCCAGGCATCACATCCCAGGGACCCAAAAAATTATTTTAGGGGAGGGGACATGTGGCCCCCTTCCCCATGCCCAAATGAGCCGCAGGGACCCCCATCCCTGGGGCCATAAATGAACTATAGGGGAGCAGGTGCTTGGGCCCTCCCTGAGACTTAAGAAGACCATTGCACTCCATCCCCCAGGGACCAAATTAATTAGCAGCAGTGCCCTGGTGCCCTTCTGAGGGTGGCGGAGCCCTAGGCAATGCTCCAGCTCAGCAGCAGCAGGTAATTCTTCATTGTCCCAGTGAACGGGAGCATTAACTGTTTCCCTGCCTGCAGAAGTGTACTCCCCTGGTGGGAGCATTTTCAATGCTCTCACCAGGTGGAAGCACACGTTTTTAACTGTCTGCCCTCCTGCAGGCATGGAAAACCATTGTGTCCTAGGGGTGGGATCTGCTGGGCCTTGTAAATATTAAAGAGTCTGGCCCCAGGAGATGGGGTTCCAAGGGACCCAACAGGCTCGGGGAGGGGGCACTCGCCCCTTCCCCCTTTTTTTATAAGTTGGCCCTGGGGGATGGGGTCCCTGGGGCCCAAATTGGCTCAGGGAGGGGGGGTTCCACTAATGCCCACCTCCCAAAAAATTGAGAAAAAAAGTGGGAGGCCACCATTTTCATTTTTGTGGTTGAGATCCTGCTGGAGTTCTGCAGGATCACTGCAATTTGTTCTTTTTGGGTCAAGGGTCGATCCCTCTGCCCCCCCTCACAAAGGCTGGAGGTAGGTTATCCCTTCCCTGTCCACTTATATTTAAAAAAAAAAATGCAGGACAGGGGACTAATTTCCTGAGCCCTGTAATGGCTTGCAACAACCTTTCTCTTCATGTTGCTGCCAGCTACTCAGAGCCTTGTTCCTATGGGAGCCTTCCTCCCGCAGAAGCAAGTTAGCCCAAGCTTAAAAAAGCCCCCATGGCAAATAAGAAGGGTCCATTTTTTTTAAACTGAATTTAGGGAAACTTGTGGGAGTCCCTTGAACCCAAACATCCAGATATACACATGTTTTTGAAGCTTAATATTTCCATAACTATTGAACGGGTTCACACCAAATCACCCAAAAAACTTTCTGGGCCAAGTTCTAACTTCCTAACAAATTTAGGTTCATTCTGTTCAGCAATTTTTGCAATGTCACTTTCCAAAAAGTCTATGGAAAAATGCAGGGGGATTTAGCATTTGGAACCTCCCCTTTTCTTGGCCCTCACTTGATGGCTTACCTCAAAACTTTCATGTGCAAACTAGGCAAAAAAAGCAACTTTGGCAGAGATTTGTCAAACGCATCAAAGTTATTAGCAAAACAAAAAATGCATTTACTATGGAAACACTGACCTAACTATAACTACACCGCAGTGACCACCACTGTGTTATATATATTTTGCCAGAGTCGGTCGCCACTGGGTAGGTATAGTTAAGATTGTGTTTCCATAGGAAATGCCTTTTTAGTGTTGCTAATAACTTTGCCACCACATGATGACTCTCCACTAAACATTCTAAAAATGCTCTCCTTTTTCACTAGTTTGCACATTGAAAGTTTCAGGATGATCCATCAATCGGGGTCAAGAAAAAAGGGGGTGTCCCAAAACTTGTTTTTGCCATTCATTTTTGCATAAGAACTTCAGACACAGCTACAGCCCAAATCGCTGAACAGATTTACACCACATTTGGCAGAAAGCTAGATCATGGTCCAGAAAGAATGCTTTTTGTGATTTGGTCTAAATCAGTTCAGCAGTCTTTTAACAAATAATGTTCAAAAACCTTGAATGTATCATGTTCCCATCCCCAGGTCTGTCATTTTAATAAAGAGGATGGGGGGGGTTGCATGCGCTCCCGCAAAGCCTCTAAGAGGTCCCAGGGGCCTATCCCCTAGGGCCGTCATTTAAATAAAGTGGAGGGGCAGGGGATCCCCTTCCTAAAACTATTTAATGGCCCTGGGGCTGGCTCAGGGACAGTGTCCTGGGGTCCTCAACCCCTGGGACACCACCTGTTTCCTCAAGCAGGCAAAGAGTAATGTTCTCCCACCGGGCGGCAGCAAAGCTGCTCCCACCTGGTGGAAGAGCAAAACTTTTTCCCTCCCCATGCTCTTGAGCAGGAAAAAAAATGCCCCATGGGAGAAAAAGAAAACTGCTCCCATCGGTGGGAGAAATGCTGGCTCCTGCTGTTGTGCTGTTGCATGAGCCACTACTCCAGGCAGTCTGTGAAGGGTAAAGCAGTTTTGGCATTGTAGTTGCCTGCTAACCCCAGTAACAACTGGCATTCTCTCCTGGCATCCCACACCACAGGGAGTTGTGGTAAGCTTTGTAGAGCTGGTTTGGGAGCCTCTTCTGCAGGCAGTCAGTGAGGGGCAAAGCAGACTGGGCACTGTAGTTGCCTGCTACCTCAAGCAACACCCAGCATTTTCTTCTGGTGTCCCACCCTGCAGGGATTTGAGGCATGCTTTGTAGCACTGCTGCGGAAGCCCCATCTCCAGGTAGTCAGTGCATGGCAAAGCAGTCAGGGCACTGTAGTCACCTGCTATCACCAGGAACACCCGGTATGCTCTCCTGGCATCCACAAAAGTCTCATTTGGGCTTTCTCCTTTTAATTCTGGGGCAAATACTGGTATGCATACTAAACGGGCAGGCAGAAATAGCATACAGCATTTGCACGATTGATCTCTATTTGCCTCCAGTATTTATCTGCTGTTATGCACTATCCAAGTGTTTTAATGATGCTATGAGTGCTACGGGGCCTGCTAATGTATCATAACTGGGTTCTACCAAGGCCTTTTTGAGTGCAGAATGAGGCCTTGAGGAAGATAGGTGAATGCAGGTAAGCCTGGTTCTTTCAGTCCTCCTTATGTAAGACATTTGAGAAGTATTCCTCTCTTTGCCTGGCTTATATTTGTACAGCACCACTATGTTGGCTTCCAATGGGACCATCATCATTATTATTCCGTGTGCTGATAACTGCTGCAAAAGGTAGTGTTGAGATGCACCACTGTTTCCCATCCAGTTATTTCCGAACACCATTCCTTGCAATGTCTCTGGTCCTGCAAACTATGGTTAGTGTGTGATCAGGCAAATATATTTGCTACAAATTTTATACCTGTCTTTATGGTGCCAAGATGTTTTTTTGCAGCCAGATCTGCAAGTGATATATTCAGCTACAGCGCAGTACAATCTGCATGTGCTACTGTTAGCAGATAAGGTTATCATCACCATTATTCAGCTTACTTTGACAAAAGCCATAAAAATAGCAATTCATAAAATTACAAAAAATATGTAAAAAACAAATAAATATTGATAAAAATTTCATAAACAAAAGAAAGTGAATGTGTGAGGGCAGGTCTTACTTCCAGCTGTGATCTAAGCTAATGCAAATTATCAGCAGCTCTATTTAAAGAACCGTTCGTTTTAGTGCCAAATTCAGTGATCCACCCATAGTCATTAATGCCCAGAGTTGTTTAGCACGAAAACTACACCGGGGCCTAGTCATAAATTGCATTTTATAGGATGCTTACTACAATAACGTGCTAAAAAACAGTATTAACATACCTATATGCGAAGATGAATGACTTTGTCTCGCCTATCTTTTATGTGCGGAGATTTCCACCGGAAAGTCGAGATCTCTGCACACATCGGTTTATGCTTTAGTAATAATTGTGGGAGGGACAGAGAAGAGTGGCTGAAAAATGGAGAATACTTACTGCTTAAGGGGAGGGTTAAGGGAGTAAGGAGGACTTTAGAAAGTTACGTGCACTCACCCACAAAAGAGTAACCCCATTACTATTCACTCACTGCTCTCCTATAGTTAATAGTTACTATGGCTAAAAAGGATCCACAATAATTGTAGATGTATTTCATCTCAAAGCTGGAGTATGTCCAGCACCACACATGGCCAACCATTGTTACAGTACTCCACTCCCAAAGAAGATGATGGAGACTTGGGGGCATATTATCAAGGACTTATCGCCGAGTTAGCAGCACTTTATCGCAGCCAAAGTGACGATAGATTTATCGCCCTATTCACAAGCTTGTGCTAACAGCCGATATCGCCAGTTTTCCTGCGATAGCAGCCGCAAAAAACATCGCCATGGATGACACCGGCAACTAACGCTAATGAGATGCAGAGTAGGCGTTCCCGTGCAAAAACCTGCGACAACACCACTTCGCAACATTCTCAACTACCAGCCAGATCGGCGATAAGATCACAAAACATGCGATAAGGCGCGTTAGCAGCAGGGAATTAACACCTGCTCTTTCCTGGTATTAAGTCGGACGATAACCTGCACCAGAAATGGGAGCCCAGCCCACAGCCACACCAGAAGAATAACAGATGCCATGGAGCTACTGATCATGCAGCCGGACACCCAAAAGGGCCACAACACCCACCGCCACCCCCCCCCCCCAGGTCCCCGCCCCCAGGGCCCTACCCCGGACAAAGATATTTTACATCAACTTTACAAAATCATGAACAAAACTATTCGCCTAATGTCGCACAAGTACAACAATTAACATTCATGTGTGGTCAGAAAAAGGAGAATCATTCATTCATCTTTGAATTTCCAAACAAATCATTTTATTCAAATTTTACTCAAAACAACTATTCGTAAGAGTCATGGCGGGTCTTCTCTGGACAATCTGTAAGACACAGCCTGCAAGACAAAATTCAAGATAAGAAGGTGTGTCATGCGCTCATCAAAGGACAGAGAGAGAGAAAGAAAGGGAGAGAGAGAGAGAGTGAAAGAGAGGGAGAGAGAGAGAAAGGAGTAGAGAGGGAGAAGGAGAGAGAGAGAGAAACAGAGGAAGAGAGAGAGAAAGTGAAAGGAAGAGAGGGAGAGAGAGTGCCGACACTGTGGACCCAGGCCTCACTGCTCACCTGCTGCCACCGGTGTGTCTCCAACCATGTGCCGGTATACACTGCAGTCCACCAGGTCCCTTATCTGAAACAGAGTCCAGATTCATGAATGGCAGAGTTCATATCATTGCACACGCCATCATCGCTTGGCCGCCCCTGCGCACACAGGCTGCTGCACCCCAGCCCCTCCCGCCGCCCTGCGGTGTTTGCCCGCCCCTGCGCACCCAGGCCTCACTGCTCACCTTCCGCCACCAGCGCGTCTCCAAGAGGGCCCACCACGTGCCGGTGAAAGCTCCAAGCCCAGGGCCTGCGACCTTGGCAGCCTCCACATCATGCAGCCCCGCCCCGCGGGCCACCAGGTTACACACGTGATTCTGGGTCTTGATTTCGCAATGGCAGAGATCATATCAGTGCACACGGCATCATCGCAGGCTGCACACCCGCTCAGCTCTATAGGTGCTACTAACTCTGTGAACCGCGAGGCAACGCCACGTGGTGGTAGGCCCGCACTGCCTGCTGGCTCAGGCCTACACTGCGGTCCAGCAGGGCTCACACAAATCCTTACCAGTCCAGACCGCCAGGACGGCGCATCATCGTAGGCTGCACACCAGCTCAGCACTTAACGTGCCCCTACCTCAGTGCACCGAAAGTCACCGTCCCGTCGCGGTAGGCCCGTGCCGGCCGCAGTGTATCCGGTGCCACCAACTCTGTGCAAGGCAAGTCATGGACCCTTTATGATTGAGTCTCGTGATATGCCAGGCGGATGCAGCCATGTCACTTCTGGCAGTGGGGAAGAACTGGGACATGTAGCGTCGTCGTCCCCCCTTTATACGTAAGCGGAGTGGGCTGGGTCGGCGTACGCCAGGCCAGCGTAGGGGTGTGAATAATTATCCCTGGGCTCTGGGCGTGGTTCATTTCTGGGCTGGACAGGAAACCAACTGATGCGTGTGTCTCTGTTGCAGTGTCTGCGCCACACGGCCTGCAATCGACAATGTTGCAATGTTGCATGCACCCGGAGGGCGGCCGCGCACGAAGGGATTTTACAAGGAGCGCAAGGCCGCTCGGGCTATTGGCTCATGCATGCCAACTGTTGTGTGTGTATCGCTATTGGTGCACCATAAGCCTAAGGCCTAGCCTCAATTGCAGCGCGAAAGCCACATCACATTCCCAGAATGCAAGCAGTAGTCAGACTAACATTAGGGATGAAAGCTCCTTTGTCTCAATACATAAGGCGGAAGGACATCTGCACCTCCGACCTTGGTCTTGCATGGGGCAGGCACCCCCTGAGAGAGATACCATTGCAGATGATGACGACTCCCACACTACACACAGCGCTAATGAAAGACCAACGTATCCACACCCCACACACAGAAGTTCTTGCTCGAGGTACTCTTGCATGGAATGCCCTTGACAATTATGTACACAACAACCCATACGTCCAAACGTTGCACACACATATGACTCATTGCTCCGAGCTGTGGCATATCATCCACATAACTGCCGCAGGTCAGAAGAGTGCCGGTTCTATGAGAGCCACCAACGCAATGGCAGAACATCCCGGGCGCATGCACAACGCCTGTCACGTGGAACTGTACCGTGACCCAACGCTGCCTGTTAGTGTCTGATGCATTGGTCTGCATGTTGTGGCACTTGTCTTGCCCGTACTGACACGCACATGCTAATAATACTCAACTTCACTAGTGTTCAACTGTGATGAGTGTTGATTAGAATGACAAATCGTGTGCCTCAATGAGCATTGTCCGTACAGAGGGAGGGGCTGACTGACGCATTTCACTTAGGGGTGAGTCCCTATTGCCAGCTCCACCTCTGTGAGCCAGACATAGTGGTTGGGATAGTTGCTGATAGATCTGTGCTCTTACGTGTCTTCAGCAATGTGAGTATGGTGTCCATATTCTTACCATGTGGATCAATGTGATCCATCACTACAGGCTGTGTCCACCCAGTTGAGTGTGATTAGGTATGCGAAGAGATGTTCTGTTGTCAAATGTGATGGTGGACACTGCTTTAGGCCTGCCAACGACTTTGACATTTCATACCCAGCCCTATTTCTAACATTGCGCGGGGCAAAGTTGAGAAATTGCGTGATTGTTGTTTCAGAGCAATGAGGCCACAGCTAGTGCACACATTCTCAGTCATCTCACTTCCTATGTGTGTCACGGTCAAACATGCGCATTGCTTTCATTTCCCAGGGTGTACCTTTTTGGGCAATCAATGTCCTTACATTCATCCATACGTTCATAGTTGATCGATTATGGACATGACACATCTGTGTGAATTTGAATGATTTATTCACATTCGGTGGAGTGTCGGAGCTGGAGCAGTACATGGCCATGCAAACCCCACATTACATTGCAGCCAAGTGGAGGGCCAGCCAGAGTCATTTAGGATTGACAAGTACATCGGAAGAGGAAGAGTACAGTCCGCAGTCTGATTGCTGTCATTGTTAAGCAAACAAAATATGGCAGTCCATGTCGAGGTCCAAGGTGAGTGTCGCAGAGTGTTTCGGGGGACAGTGGGAGGTGTTGTTACAGGGCATGATGCAGAGGGCAGAACCAAGCTGAAACAGGGCATTTGGCGGAGAAGAATGCTACTGGCTCCTTCTCACTGCAAAGGTGGAATCACCCGCATCTTCGTCCCCTATGTCATCTGTCTGCCATGTGGGTGCTGATGTTTGGTCTGCAGCACTGTGTGCCACTGACACATCAGGGGCGGAGATGTGTGTGTAGAAGTACCAGCAGCATTCATCGGCGACTGCCTTAGTGGCAGCAATGCGATGATGAGGATCTGCAGGGCATGGAATATCCCAACAACTTTTTGCTGGTGTGCATCCGTGGCAGCCATTCTTTCCGCATGCATCCGCTTCATGTTCTCCATTATCCTCAGCATCTGACCCAACTCTCGGCTGACATCACTGAGGCCACTCTGACTAGACAGTTGTTCTCCTCTCAGAGTCATGACTCCAGCGATGTCGGGCATGGATTGTTGGACATCATGGAACGAACTGTGGGTGTCCGTTAGGGAGTGTAAGTGGTCCCTGATGGGACTTAGACACCCACGTATGTCATCTAGTTTGGCTGGCATGAGGTCGAACCCCACCCGCACCTGTTCAGCCACCTCCTTCTGGCAGTCCAACACATGGCCTTGGAATGTAATGTGTTCTTCGGTGAGGTGCTGGGAGCCAGCCGTGGTGGTGGGTGCTTCCTGCTGTGTGGTCTGTGCAGGGGGTGGGGTCTCCTCGATGCAGCTGGGCTGCCCTGCTCCTGGAGGTGGGTTGCCGTAGCTGTCCATGAGCTGTTGTAGGGCGTCGGTGTCGAAGGTGTGGAGGTCCTCTTCATCATTACTGATGAGTTGTCTGGTCTGCTCTGCAGGAGGTGTTGATTGTCCCTCTGCAATGTGAGGGGGAGATGCATTTTAACATTGTGTTGACATGTATGTTGACGCATTGTTCAAGTTTACATACAGACTGCATGACAATGTACATTGTGACTGTTTGGGAGGAGCTGACTGTTTGATGTGGGACAGTGGACCTTTGAACTACATCACGGATGTGAGGTTGTACACGTACATTATCATCTCACAGTTTCCTGCTATGCCAGATGTGATTGGCCAGTTTCTACGCACAAGCGGAACCAGTTGTGTCCTCTGTTCTGTAGTGAGAGTGTTGCACTTTGTACCACATTGTCGTCAATGATGATGTGCTGTTATTGCTATGTGTGTGTGCTGCATTGTGGGAAAGTCGCCCCTGCTGCTGTGATTTTGCTGCCCCTTATCCCTTTGAGGCGGTGTGCCTTAGACTTCTGTGCTTCTACAGTGCTCAGATGTTGCAGACTTGGCTAATTTTGGCTCTAGTTCGGATTTTGGACTCTTGGGCATGGTTTATCGGCAGATGTGTTGTTGACGTCAGGGGTTGTTTGTGCACGTGGATGTGTCAGAGTGTGACCTGCTCCTTTACGGATGTGTTCCACACACAGCCACCTCAGTGTTGTGGCGTGCACCATGTCATGATAATTGGACTGCAGCCATGCTGTTCGTCATGCAGTGTCACTTGCATTGTCAGTGTGGCTCACAGACACGCAGCTTTGCTGGTTTTAACACGTGTGCATGGGTTGGTTGTGAGATTGGTGCTGTGTGGGGAGGGACCCCTTAGTGCCCATAGTGGACAGGTGCCTACTTGCTGTTTGTATGTGTGCTGCAGTGTGCCAAGGGGATCAGGGACATGATTCAGAGTCATTGTGGGTGTGCAGTGTGCTCTACTTAATTGTGCATGTGTGGCATTGTGCCCATCTCCCCCCGTCCCCCCAGTCCCTGTTCGGTACTCACCCTGGTGCTGTTGTGTCAGGTCATGTCGAGCAGTGTCCGGACCCCCAACTCCTGCCACCGTCTCCCCACTGATGACTGTGGCCACCATTTCCTCCATCTCATCCAGCTCCTGGTGTTCCGCAGAACTGCCACCTCCAGTCTGCATTGCTGCCTGATGGTTGTCAGCGAGTTTCTTCTTGGTTTTGCGCTTCGCATCATTCCAGCGCCTCTTGACCTCTCCAATTGTCCTCCTCCTCACTCCGACTGCATTCACCTTGTCCAGGATGGACTGCCATATTTCATTTTTATTTGCCAATGACAAGTTGGAGGTGACGAACAGTTGTTGGTGGTGTTCTATCACCTCCGTGATGATGATCCTGTTTTCCTGCGGACTGAACCTCGTCTTCCTCGTCTTCTTCTCCTTGCCCTTCCGTGACCCCGAGGTCCCAGGCTGGTCCTCCTGGGGGCTTGTGGGGTTTTGGTCGTCCTCTGTACTTGCTCCGGCTTCCTCCATGGTGCTACGCAGTTTGAATTATTTTGTTTGTGTTTTTCGGTGCTTTTATAGTGCATTTTCCCACATGACGCGTGGGAATTGCAGGCCTGTCGCTGGTTATCGCTGATTTTTTTATCGCGGTTGGCCACATCGCAACTTTTTTTGCATACGTGTTTCGCGTTTTTTTGCCGTCACGGTGATTTTATCGCGGTCATTTGACGCGTTAGCGTGAGACTATCGCATGGTACCACCGTGTTGAGAATGCAACTTAAACACAACGTTATTTTCCCGCGATAGACTGAGATGTGAAAAGTTGCGTTAAGCTAATTTTGCGATAATTATCACACGTTCTTGAGAATATCCCCCTTGGACTTTTAAAAAAAGCACATAGGAACTAATGTTAAATTAAATTAATCTACTTTAACATTTCAAAATATAAATAAATGCAATTGAATCTTTAAAAAAAAGTATATAACATATATATATATATTTGTATATTTTAAATATGTTAATAATGGTTTTTAAATTTACAAATTGATGTACCTTTATTTTTAATATAATAATTAAATGATTTAAATACATTTTAATAATTTTTACTACTTAATAAATAAATAAAAATGTTATACTTTAGGTGGGATTTTTTGTAGTTAAATTTTAGAAACATAATTGTTAATGTGATATAAAGTTAAATATTTGTATTTTCTCCTACATGCAAAATATATATTTTAAATTAAAATACATTAATATTTATCTTAAAAATACTTTTTCTTACTTTGCTGACCCTTTAATAAACTTTTAAGCTTTTCTCTATGCTTTGCCATAGGAAGATCTCTGCATGAGTGGCAGAGATTTCAGCCTCCATGTAAAAAAAAAAAAACACAAGTAGTCATTTTGCATTTTGAAATTAGGCTCACACTCTGGATTCAGTGGATGGAGGCATCTAAGTCTACACTATGTAGTAAATTTACTACAAAGTGTAAGAGTAAAGGTACATGTGTAGATTTACTCATGAGTAAATTTACATTTGAGAATTTCCTCCACTATTTTTTGAGGTTGATTTTCTGCTTCACGCATGTAGTTCCGCTGCTGCTGAAACCTTCCCCATGGCAGGTGAAATTGTCAGGAGACAGGACTTTTTACACAGAACTGATTTCTTTACAATTGGAGGGCACATATGCTATACAATGACCTATTGTACCATGATTAAAGAAACCTAATCATATATTTGCTTAGGAACCATTCTGATTACTTTATCAGTTCAGCACCTGGCGGGGGACTTAGGTTGTGTGGCAAGTTGTATATATACATGCTGTTATTTCCAAATATTTTAATAGTGAATTAGGTGATATGTGTAATGCACAACATCCGCCTTAGCTTTGGCCTTTGACGCTGTGCTTTATCCAGATTGTTTCTAATATGCGAAGAGGAGTGGTTGTGTTGTCTGTTTGACAACTATTTCACATCTATGTTAATGTATATTTGTCCCTTTGTGTTTCAGTGTGGAAGCTAAGTGTACCACTTTCTCTATTCATTATTATTGGTTCTCTGTCCTTCTTCTGTATCTTGTCTTTCATTATCTTTATTTCGGTCTAAATTGAACATAAAAACACAAGCAATATACAATCAAAAACAAGTAACATTAAAAGTGCAATATACAAGACAAAAATTAGCACTTAAAAATTCAGATTGCATCAAAAGCACAGTTATACATCAAACATCTTAAAGAGAAAGAAGCTGATACGTTAAAAACTCAGGGGCATATTTATGAGAGCCCTGCGTCACTTTTCCACCACATAACATGGTACATGCATGATGCAGGGCTCCCAATCTGATTTCTGAAGCCACGCAAAGCCACCCTACATGGCTTTGAGTGGCCTCATAAATTTTGAGTAAGGCGACGCAGCGATTTGAGCATTCTGCAGCACACATAGATGAGGAAAACGCCTCTTAGGATTGTTTTTGTTCAGGGAGATGCCCCTTCCTGAACACAAACAATCCTGCATGCAACAGAGGGACCCTTGCACCATGGTGCACGGTTGCCTATGTTGGCTCTAGTGAAAGTGGGCAGGGGCACACTGCCTGCATGCAACAGTGCCACTACCCCATAGCGTCTTGGTAGTTTTAATTCAGTTTTTCACACAAAGTTCATATTATTTTTCAGCTAATGCCGTCTTTCGAAATCGTATCTCTAGACACCAGAGTTTCGGGATTCCTCCCTCATCATTAGAGAATATTTTCGGGTTGCTGGACATGCTGCCAATTTTTTCAGGTATAATCCCACTCATAGCGTGCAGGCGTTCCAAAGCTCGTCAGCTTGGGGGCGGCTCACAAGAGCCTTTTATCAGTGAAAGTGGGCAGGAGCGCACTGCCTGCATGCAACAGCACCACTACCTCATAGCGTCTTGGTAGTTTTAATTCAGTTTTTTACACAAAGTTTATATTATTTTTCAGCTAATGCCGTCTTTGGAAATTGTATCTTTAGACACCAGTGTTTCGGAATTCCTCCCTCATCAGTAGAGAATATTTTCGGGTTGCTGGACATGCTGCCAATTTTCTCAGGTATAATCCCACTCATAGCGTGCTGGCGTTCCAAAGCTCCTCAGCTTGGGGGTGGCTCACAAGAGGCTTTTATCAGTGAAAGTGGGTAGGAGCGCCCTGCCTGCATGCAACAGCGCCATTACCCATAGCGTCTTGGTAGTTTTAATTCAGTTTTTCCCACAAAGTTCATATTATTTTTCTGCTAATGCCGTCTTTCGAAATCATATCTCTAGACACCAGTGTTTTGGGATTCCTCCCTCATCAGTAGAGAATATTTTCGGGTTGCTGGACATGCTGCCAATTTTCTCAGGTATAATCCCACTCATAGCGTGCAGGCGTTCCAAAGCTCATCAGCTTGGGGGCGGCTCACAAGAGCCTTTTATCAGTAAAAGTGGACAGGAGCACATTGCCTGCATGCAACATCGCCACTACACCATAGCGTCTTGGTAGTTTTAATTCAGTTTTTCACACAAAGTTTACATTATTTTTCAGCTAATGCCGTCTTTTGAAATTGTATCTTTAGACAACAGTGTTTTGGGATTCCTTGCTCATCAGTAGAGAATATTTTCGTGTTGCTGGAAATGCTGCCAATTTTCTCAGGTATAATCCCACTCATAGCGTGCAGGCGTTCCAAAACTCGTCAGCTTGGGGGCAGCTCACAAGAGCCTTTTATCAGTGAAAGTGGGCAGGAGCGCACTGCCTGCATGCAACAGCGCCATTACCCCATAGCGTCTTGGTAGTTTTCATTCAGTTTTTCACACAAAGTTCATTTTATTTTTCAGCTAATGCCGTCTTTCAAAATCGTATCTCTAGACACCAATGTTTTGGGATTCCCCCTCATCAGTAGAGAATATTTTCGGTTTGCTGGACATGCTTCCAATTTTCCCAGGTACAATTCCACTCATAGCATGCAGGCGTTCCAAAGCTCGTCAGCTTGGGGGCGGCTCACAAGAGCCTTTTATCAGTGGAAGTAGGTAGGAACGCACTGCCTGCATTCAACAGCGCCACTACCCCATAGCGTCTTGGTAGTTTTAATTCAGTGTTTCACACAAAGTTCATATTATTTTTCAGCTAATGCCGTCTTTCGAAATCGTATCTCTAGACACCAGTGTTTCGGGATTCCTCCCTCATCAATAGCGAATATTTTCGGGTTGCTGGACATGCTGCCAATTTTCTCATGTATAATCCCACTCATAGCATGCAGGCGTTCCAAAGCTCGTCAGCTTGGGGGTGGCTCACAAGAGCCTTTCATCAGTGAAAGTGGGCAGGAGCGCACTGCCTGCATGCAACAGCGCCACTACCCCATAACGTCTTGGTAATTTTAATTCAGTTTTTCACACAAGGTACATATTATTTTTCAGCTAATGCCGTCTTTCGAAATCGTATCTCTAGACACCAGTGTTTCGGGATTCCTCCCTCATCAGTAGAGAATATTTTCGGGTTGCTGGACATGCTGCCAATTTTCTCAGGTATAATCCCACTCATAGCGTGCAGACGTTCCAAAGCTCGTCAGCTTGGGGGCAGCTCACAAGAGCCTTTTATCAGTGAAAGTGGGCAGGAGCGCACTGCCTGCATGCAACAGCGCCACTACCCCATAGCGTCTTGGTAGTTTTAATTCAGTTTTACACACAAAGTTCATATTATTTTTCAGCTAATGCCGTTTTTCGAAATCGTATCTCTAGACATCAGTGTTTCAGGATTCCTCCCTCTGAAATGGCGCCAGTACATGGAGAAAGGACAGAAGTGTACCCTATTGCTTAAATACGTTACATTCCTGCCCTTTTACTTTGGCGTAGGGCAGCACAGCAAGGTGCCATGCTGCGCCCTCAAGGGGCTTATTTATGGGATTTTGGCACCGGGCGGTGCAGCAAGACAACTTGCTGTGCTGCCCTACGCCAAAGTGAAAGGGCAGGAATGCACTGTATTTAAGCAATACAGTGCACTCCTGTCCTTTCTCCCTGGTCTGGCTTTCCGGCAGCCTAGCGCCAATGTAGGCACTTTTGAATGCAGGATTGTTTTTGGGCGCCTTCCTGCACAAAAACAATCCTAAGAGGTGTTTTCCTATTAGAAAGAGGAAAATACGAGGATAAATATACATATGTTTGCCTCGGAGGCGTATGGATTTGGAGCTTCCCCAGGTTTACATGATTTCGTAAATCTGGGGCAGCGTAAGATTCCATGGGCGTTGTGTGGGAAAATCCATCACAATGCTTAAGGAATGTCTCCCGGTTGCAGAGTAAGGTGACACAGTGATTTGAGCTGCTTTGCCTCTCTCATAATTTATGAGTCCACTCAAAGCCATTCAGGGTGGCTTTGTGTGGCTTCATAAATCATATTGAAAGCCCTGCATCACACATGTACCTCTACATGGTGCAAAAGTGTCCCAGAGCTCTCATAAATAAGCCCCTACATTAGTTATAAAACAGCATTGAATTACAGAGTATGATAGCAGATTTTAAACATTGGCTCACTGTAAAGCATATTTCCAATGTGAGCAAAGACTGCAAATAAGTCAGGGCTGCCCTGCATTTTTTAAATCTGTGCCTTCTGGATAACTGGGATCAGTAAGCCCTTTGGCAGATGCTTATAACATTTACAGAAGAATACCGAGTGAAGCAGGGTGTGATCTGAACTTTTGTCGCATGGGCAAGAACTGATAGTAGAAACATCATATTGGCCAAGAAGGAAACATAATTTCCAACTAACTGAGCCCAGGTGAAATCTAGTGAGTAGCAATCTTTCCCAGAGTTTGTTACACCATTCCAGATATAGCTCCATCCCGGGACATTTTTCAATCATCACATAACCCTTAATAGTGTCCAAAGAAGAGAATGCCACATTCCTATCCCTAGCCCTTTCCATCAAACAGTTTTCTTTTACCCATAACTTAGCCTCCTTTTTGATGGAGGTTGTGTAAAACAAAATATTTGGTTTCCCTATGTTTGAGAAATTAGACTGGATGTATTTGATCCAAAATATTGTGGATCTAGCAGCGCACAACAGACAGTCCTCAATTACATCTCTGTTAGGGAAAGCCTGAGCATTACATCAAACAGAGCACCACAGTATTAAAGGGCCAATTTTATACAATCCTCTACATAATCCAGGCCACGTTCTTCATACACAATGAAAGTGTGACTACAGGGTGTAGTCCACAAAAGTCTTCTAATCACCCTGTTTTCTTCAAGCTGTAAGTTTTTTGTACTACAATAATCCAATACCCCTGCTCCATATGTTAGGATGGGGACACACCTACGTTTGTAAATCTCGCCAAGTGGGTGGAAGGGCTTATTTCCTATAGAAGCATAGATATTAAAGATGGTGCCAGCTGCTCGTGAGAAGCTAACATTCCTAGTGGCCAAGCAAGTGGTCCAGTTAATATTTTGCTCGAAGGTGATGCCCAAATCGGGAAAAGAATGCACTCTCTCTAGACACTTCCCCTTGATGGTCAAAGTTCAGGTTTTTACATTCTTTGGGTCACAAGCCATCACAAAGTTTTTTGACCCATTGGTTTCCAAAGTAAGAATCTCCTTGAAAGACACAAAGCCCTCAACAAGGGCCTTGAATCCATTGGGAGTCCTAGCTAACAAGACAGCATCATCAGCATAGAGAAGGCATGGTAATAGTCTGTTCTTAATTATTGCTACATCTGTTCTAACTCCTTGGAGGGCAGTCTCCAGCTTGTTAATATATAAGAGAAAAAGGACCGGAGCCAACACACACCCCTGCTGAACTCCTCATGTAAGGCTAAAGGAGTCTGTGCATTCTCCTTTACTCCCATATCTCCCTGAGGCAGAGAAATCAGAATGCAATGCTAGCAAAAACTGTCTCAGCCCCTCCTCAGTCACCATGATGGACTAGAGGTCCCATAGCTTGGATTTATTTATGCTATCAAATGTGCTGGATAGATCCATAAAATAAGATGGATTGCACTACGCTTGACTAGTTTGTACTTACTAATGGTGAGATACAGTTTAAGGCACTGTTCATTCATGCAAAGTCCTTGTTGAAAGCCATAATGCACCCCAGACAGGACTTTTTTTCAGTAATCCAGGATTCCAGCCTATCCAGGATTATATGTCCCACTTTTCTAACTGAAGAATCTAAATGGGAAATGGGGTGGTAACAGGCCAGATCCTGCCTATTATCTTTACCTATAGACAGGCACTATGATCACAGTCTTCCAGGACTTAGGGATGCCATCCTCACAAGAAAAGTTTAAATGAATTTGTGAGAAGGGGTGCCCAAAATTCAATGTTACTCTAATACAGGTCCATTGGGACACCATCAGGGCCTAGTGCTTTATTAAGCAGGACTTTGTAAAATGGCAATTGTTACCTCTCCCAGAGAGAAGGAGATATTAATCGGGGACCAAGGTTAAGCAGACTAGGGTCCTCTTGGCTCGCTGTCCTTCAGGACATTTATGTGGTGAAAATGGGTCACCCATGCTTCTGGGGTGATTTTACAACTAATCACCCACTTAAGTGCATTGGACAAGGAATAACTATTAACCAGATTCAAAAAAGACTAAAAGTCTTTGTGCTTACAGGCCCGGGCCAGCTGAATCCAATGCTCACTTCTCACCTCAGTCTTCCTCGCTATGAGGGCATGTTTATACTCTTTCCTGCAATTTGCAGATTCCTTCCTGTCCTTTGGGGATTTTCTAAGGGCAAGGTGTAACTTCCTATTACCCATCCTAAAGGCTTTATTAAACCAAGGAGCAGCCCCTGAATTGGCACACTGAACCTTTGTCATAAGGATAGTTTTTGTAGCATACCCCAAAGACACAAAGGAATCAATTACAGTTTTACTGCCAACCTCTAGGGTAAGTCAGTTTAGAATGCTACTCAGGTTACAAGTCCACTAGCCTACTGAAAACTTGTGAGATGTCAACATGCCTCCAGACCAGCCTACTCAAATTGTGCTTAACTGTTAACAAGGAATGTCCTGCGATTCCCCCCTGTTTGCCTTTTACTGGATGGTTGACAGATAGGAACAGGGGATTATGGCCACTAAATATGTTGGGGATAACCCCTCCATCTGTGATCCTAGTAGACAGATTTCTTGTGGTAAAAACATAATCTATTGTAGAACATTGGCCTCTTGCAGAAAAAGTGGCTACCTTTGCAGCACCATGGTCAGAAAGCTGAAGGACATTACGTAAATCATGGTTGGCTAACAAAGGAAGAAGCGTTGAGCCCCTGGCATTGTGGTACTGGCAGGGGTATGAACTAGGGTTGCTTTAAAGGGGTGTAGCCCGGACAGACACGCAGTTTCCCCCAAATTTGAATTAAAATCACCTGCTACCATCAAATTAAAATAATCTCCTTTATATAAAGGGCTGCTGTACAAAGAATCAATAAAAGAGAAAGAGTAGTATAGTTCCTGTTATTCCTTACAGAGAAATCGTCATTGTAGAAATTGACAATTAACAGCCGAATGTTTGATGACCATTTTAAGTGAAATGCCTGGTATAGCCTCAGAGACGCTAGGGGGCGTGCGGACAAGATGGCCGCACAATAGTGAGGCTCTGTCAGCCCCGGAACCTTAATCCAACAAAAATCCTGTAACTGTGGGGCAATCTCGCTGTGTGCCTCGCAATTAGGCCTGGGCGGAAAACTACGCTACGCTCGCGTAGTTTGCGAAGTTTGCGCTACTTCGCACTATGCGAATTGCACGTAGCACAGTGCAAACACGCGTAGCGTAGCGTAGTGCAGCGGTCATTTTTTGCTTGCGGTCCTCAACGTCAAGTTGGCGACCGCGAGCAAGCAAAATGACATCCCGGCGAGACTTTTTCCTCGTTCGCGATCAGCAACATCAAGTTGCCGATCGCGAGCGTGGAAAATAAACCTCCCGGCGAGATTCTCAACGCGGGGAGGTCAGGTTTCTCATTGCGAGTGGTCGCGTGTGCTCGCGACCGCTCGCGATGAGAAACTACCAGTCCGCGTTGAGAAAGCTTCTGCTCGAGTAAAAATCTACTCGAGCGGCAGTAAAAGACAGCTCGCACTGTGCAAGATGCCGTTTTCAATGATTGCACAGTGCGGACAAGCATCCGGCACTGTGCAATCATTGCGAACACGCACTACGCAGTTCGCGTAGTGCTACGCGTAGCTCGCGTAGTGCGAACTGCACTGTGCGTAGCTTCGCGAAGCGTTACTTCGCGAACTACGCCCAGGGTTACTCACAATACTGAAGTGGATCGGCAGCGTTAACGAAACGTCTGCTTGTAGGGCAGGCTCCAGCTACAGGCGAACGGATAAGCGGCCGGCAAGAGTTGCGGCCTACACATCGCGGAGCGACCGGCCGTGTCGCGGGAGGCCCAGCGACCGGCAGTGCGGATCGGCAGCGCACACCTGTCTGGGCTCCTGCTCCCATCGCTGCCTGCCGTGAGACACCCGGGACACTGTGGCGAGGCATCGGGAGGAGCGACTGGCGCCCATGCGGTGAGTCTGAGCCGCCCGGGCTGCGGAGGTAGGGAGACAGGCCACCGGGCGGTGCAGCGGGGCCCTAGCGGCAACGAGAGCTCACGCATAACTGCTGCGAACATCCCAGCGACACTTGGCACATAGCGGACGGGAGAGGCGGTGAGGTTGGGGGCGACATATGCGGTGAGACGGACGCCGAACATTGCTGTAGTGATCTGCACTAGAGGACGCCCATACCCGCAGCGCCGGCACACGAGGCCGGGGATCTGGGCCTACTCTGGTGCCTGCACTCGCGTGTGCTGCTGCCCCCCACCCGCCACCCATAGTGACACGCCTCTGCACCGACATAAGTAGACTCCAGCCTGGGCTGCAGGGTGGCGAAGGCGCACTGAACTGAGGCTGGAAGCGGACCCATAATAGCACAGTGTGGCGGCAGGGAGCGGGCCCTTCAAACGCGCTGCAGGAGTCAGTGCGCACGGGGAAGGAACCCTCTGGCGCTCAGCTAACCGGCTACCGATGCGACGAATCATCGCGAAGCCGCCACACTCACACCAACTGCTTTGCCCGCGCTCGACCTTGGAACACCGGCGCAACCCCCGCCTGACCCGCAGTACTGACGCAGCAAGGGGGGGGGAAAAAAACGTAGGATATCGGTGGATGGACTGCAGGCCCTGCTGCGCCTAACATGTCTAGAGTGAAGACGAGGGGGTAAGCACAGACCCAGCGTTGCGGCTGACCAGTGACATCAGGGACCCTTCTATCTGGGATTCACGGGAGGCAGACGGTGCGGCGGCCCAGTTTTCCCCATCATTGGACACGCAGTATCGCCAACGTGAAATCCCAGGGCTAAGGTGATTGCACGGCTGACGCCTGGAAGGAGAAGGTCGAGCGAAGGCCCAGCCCATCACTGCACGGCGCGCCTCACGGCACTCGGGAGATGCGGTGTGGACTAATTTCCTCAGACCTGCGTCTTTAGCTGCGCACAAACACTGCTTCGTGAGCTGGAGGCTTCCTGCACCTGTCACGTAGGAGCCCTACAAGTCTTGGACCTCCCAGGCTGCTCCAGCACCCGCCTAGCAAGTATCACGGCCTCTGAAGCACCTACACGTTCACGCAACGACCAGCACTTAGTGCGGCAATCCATCAGCCACATGCGACAGCCCCCTCGGGGCACGACCGGTATCACAATGGGGAAAGCAGATGGCAAAGAGCCTAAGCTCACCTTCGAGGCCTGCAGGACGCCCAGAAGGCAACCGCCTGAGACGGAGCTAGAAAACAGAGATCGGGCACACAAAGATGAGGATGCAGTGGACATGAAGACGATACTCAACACCATGAAAGCAAGCTTCGCCTCCATTGAGGGGAAAATGGACTCTATGCGCGCACGAATGGACCAGTTCACGCAAAAGCTCACGAAGCAGGACGGCAGAATCAAAGAGGCAGAAACATGAATCTCCACCCTTGAAGATGATCAGGCGCAGGCGGCCGGGCAGCTCACGGATATAGATAAATTGCTGAAGGTGATAGCGGCGAAAAATGAGGATATCAAAGCCCACTCCAGGTGGAACAATATCCGCATCACCGGGGTACCGGAGACGACCAACACTGGGAGGCTTGAAGACTACGTGGAGCGGCTGCTCACCACCTGTTTTGGGCAGGAGAACTTCTCGAGAATCCTGGTCGTAGAGCGGGTGCACCGCACACTGGCGCCGAGACCCCCTCCCGGAGCACCGCCCAGACCCATAGTTGCAAGACTGCTCAACTACCGCAACAGCGACACAGCGCTACGCAAGGCACGAGAGCTAAAAGACGTTATATTCAAGAATAATGCCCTATCACTATATCCTGACTTTAATCTCAATGTCCAGGAGGCGCGCAAGAAGTTTGCACCCATCAAGAAGAAGTTACAGCACAAGGGTGTGGACTACGCCATGCTCTACCCTGCGCGCCTCCGGGTCACCTACGATGGTAAACACCACATATGCAACACACCACAACAGGCGGCGGACTTCTTCAAAAAAACAGTGCTGGCGGCAAAGAGAGCGGATCGCCCAGCGTCGGACGACGGGGAGAGCTCAGCACATCGAGACGAGGACTGAAAATAAAGATCGGAAGCTAGGGTTACACCCTCCAGCAGGTTTGATGGAAGGCACTGCAGGTACGATCGTGGACTGGATGCAGAAGGTAATGTTACATGTCTGTCCCTGCATGAACTCACGAACTGTTGCTTGATGGAATATGGACAGTGAGAACCCTACCAGAACTTAAAATGCGCAATTCCGGGGCACCCTTTTGCCCGCATTGATGGCGCAGGAGGTGAGGCCACGCCCCTTGGAGCAAACGTCTCTTAGGGCATTCCCCCCTCCCCCGCTATTGGGGATTGTTCTTTTGGATTGTTGTCTTTGTTGTTACCTGTTGGGGGAATTTCAAGGAACAGTCACCAAAGACCCTGAGACCCGAACATTGTTAGTTCTCCTGCTTGACAGTGCGTATATGTCTTTGTTTAAATACGTTGCAGTGGAGCCACTACTGTACAATATCATAGCACTGTTTGTGCAACGACCACTCGGGGCATTGGTGGCACAGGGAGCGCGAGTATTCATAGCAAGGTTGGGAAGGGTTCAGTGGGGGGATCCATGCACAGCAAGTTGGGATCACCATTGTGGGAGGGACGGGGGGGACTCGGGCGGGCATGCTTCAATTCACAGTGTACAACTGGGCATATGCGAACCACACAGACTCAGAGATAGCTACACGTGCCCCTACTACCATCGCACATGATACCCAGGAGAGTGGCGGGTGAGGGGCAGCAAGAACACATAGAGACACACATGGGATTTTTAACATGGAACATGCGGGGGCTAGGCAACCCCAGAAAAAAACGTCACCTCCTGGCTTACCTGGACAGACATCGCGTTAGTGTGGCCATGCTGCAGGAGACGCACACGCTGCCTGCACATCAACCCCAGTTTGCCTCTAGATGGGCCTCTCACAGGTACTTCTCCTCATACTCAGCGTACTCGCGGGGCACTGCAATCCTTATCAAAAGAACGGTTCCCTACACGGAAGAGGAGTCCGCACTGGATCCGCAGGGGAGGTACTGCATGACATGGGGAAGGTTGGCATCAGAGTCAGTCAAATTAGTTTGCAGCTACGGACCCAACACAGACGACGAAGACTACTACATTACCCTATGGGCAAGCATAGTCAACATTAGTTCGACCCACCTTATATGGGGAGGGGATTTTAACCTAACATTGAATCCGTCATAGGATTGCTCCCACCCATTACCGCACCACTATACCAAAGCCCAACGACAACTCCAGCAAATACTAGCAGACAACCTGCTGGTAGATATCTGGCGTCACCTCCACCCCACACAACGGGAAGGCACATTTCACTCGGCCGTACACAGCAATTGGTCCCGGCTGGACATGTGGGTTACATCGAAGGGAATGGCGGTATATGCTCTCTCTGCTCACCACCTAACGCGCACCTATTCCGACCACTCCCCAGTGCTCATGATGCTGAACCCCCCAGGCCTGCAGCCCAAACCAAGGCTGTGGTGACTCCTACCTACAGCACTACTTGACCAGGTGTTCCAATCGGAATTGGGGGAAATACTAGAGGAGTTCCTTCGGCTAAACGTGGACTCGGTCCCTTCCTTGACTATGGTATGGGAAGCGTTAAAGGTTACTGTCAGAGGCCATTGCATGGCCAAAGCAGGAGCCATCCTTAGAGACATTCGCACGACCATAATTAGCCTAGATCGCCAGCTCAGGCAGCTGGAACCCAGAGCCGGCGAGACGCGCGACAGCCCCGCTCTAGCCAGAACCCTAGAGCTCCTTACGGAATACCAAGCTGAGGTGGAGAGAGAATGCTGTTTCCGCAGAAAATATCACATTGCGCGCAAATATGGGGAGTGGGAACGCCCTGGCAGGGCGCTGGCGGAATCTATCAGGCCACCGAAAACAGCGAATCACATGCTAGTGATACGTGACGGGGAAAGGATGCTCCATCGGGACACATCAGACATCATGGGAGTGTTTGTACGCACTACCAGGCACTATACAAATCATGCGCGGCGCGCCAAGGGGAGACCCCTCAATACGTAGAGCAGATAGAACTGGCCTGGCTTAGCGACCGACAGAGGGAATTCCTGGCGTCCGAGTTTCAATTAGACGAAATTCGGGAGGCCATAATGCAAATAGGGAATGGGAAGGCACCAGGGTCAGATGGCCTAGGTATCAAATTTTACAGAACCTATATAGACATACTAGCTCCCTTCCTTAAAGCACTGTATGAAGACGCGGTCGAAACGGGATTGCTCCCATCCACAATGCGTGAAGCTGTGCTGGTTTCCCTTTTAAAACCTGGGAAACCCTCGGACTCCCCAGACTCGTACCGGCCTCTGTCTTTAATAAACTGTAATGCCAAAATACTGGCTAAAGTGCTGGCCAACAGGTTCTCGCTTCTGATGGAGCACCTCATCAGACCAAGCAGGCTTTATACCGGGCCGGTCTACCTCTCATAACCTGCGTACTCTGTTTTCCATCATGCACGGTATAGACCAGGAAGAACAGGCGGTGGCGGTCTTCTTAGACGCCACCAAAGCGTTCGATTCCCTGGAATGGGGTTACTTGTTACTTGTTTGCGGTTCTGACCCACATGGGATTCCCGCCTGGGTTCCTCCAATGGATTAAACTACTGTACCACCTCCCCACTGCCACACTACTCTTAAACGGGGAGCGGTCCCCACCCTTTGCCATCTCCAGGGGCACGCGGCAGGGATGTCCCCTTTCACCTCTTCTGTTCGTGATCACGATGGAGCCGTTGGCTGCCATGCTGCGGCAGCATCATAAACAATATTCGCTAGACTATCCCACACGACCCGTCTAATTTCGCTCTACGAGGATGATATCACGCTGTATGTGCAGGACCCTATTAATGGATTAAACGCTATGATCTGTGAAATAATAGAATTTGGAGCCTACTCGGGGATCACAATAAATTGGGGAAAGTCTCAAGTCCTGCCGCTAACCAGCAGCACTGCCGCGCTCCAAATGGAATACCCGCTGTAGTGGTGCGACGAGGAGGTCCGTTACCTCGGTGTCACCGTTAATAAGGATAAAGATGAACTAATGAGGGCTAACTATGGAGTGACCTTGGATAAGGTAGAAAGCTTGATCACCCGGTGGATAGCCCTTCCGCTCTCCCTTGCGGGTCGAGTGGCCTTAATGAAAATGGTCATTCTGCCCAAATTCCTATATTTGTTCATAAACATCCCCTTTTCACCCGGCCGCCACTTCTTCACCAGACTGAGGAGTCAATTTATCCGCTTGGCGTGGGGAGGGAAACAGCCTCGGATTAAATGGAGCACCCTTACACTGCCATTCGCCCAGGGCGGCTTTGAAGCACCCGATCTGGAACTTTACTATCTCAGTGCTCAGGCACACTACGCAGCGTACTTGTTCGCACCCCCACCCTTCATGACTCATCTGGTAGTCGAACAGGGGCTCGCAGCATCCGCATCACTTGCAGGCCTCCTAGGCGTAGACAACAAAGCGACTGGGGGTTCGCGCTCCACAGTGGCCTGTACCAATAACGCGTGGCGTGTCATAGCCAAACGAACCCAGATGCCGATGCTATATTCCCCACTGCTTCCTATTCATGACCAGCCTAACCTACCTGCCGCACAAGAAGGCATTTGCAAGCGCATGTATCTGCGGTTTGGGATTCACACGTGGGGGGACATGTACCGGGACGGGAGATTCAAAGGCGCTGAGGCATTCTTTGGTGACATACCTCCCACTGCTATGGACCGCTTCCTATACATACGACTGCGCCAAGACGTCATGGCCACTACACCTGTGTTCCCAGAGGAACCCTCCACACTGCTCCCGCTGCACCTGACACTAAGGGCTGGGGCATCACACGCTGTATCACGCACACACAAAGCCACCATAGGGGCAGGGCTGCCTGGGGCCACGAGGGCGCGGCAGGGATGGGAGACAGAACAAGGCCATCCACTAACTGACAAAGCCTGGGCATATTGCTGCCAGCAGACTGAGCGCATTACAGCTACCAGCAGGTTGAGGATTATACACTTTAAATTTCTCCACTGCGTGTACTATACCCCAGCGAAGCTACACAAACTACAGCTGCGGGACAGCGTCAAATGCGACCGCTGCGGGAGAGAAGGGGCAGGGTTCCTACACGTTGCATGGGAGTGTGGACCTGTGGCACGCTTCTGGACCGAGGTAGCGGGGGCCCTGGGGGCATGGTCGGGGGGGTCTCGAACTCACACCTGAAATGGGCCTCCTGGGATATCTCCCTGGGCACAAAGGCAACACTAAGCGCTTCCTGGCACTAGGCCTCCTATTGGCAAATCGTAAAATTGCATGCAGATGTGGGAGGGGCAGGGCGCCCACATTTAAAGACTGGTTGGCGGACCTCATTTATTGCCAGGAGCAAAATGCCATCTATGCAGAACTGCTCCCTGTCCGATCGAGGCCCCGAGACATTTGGGAACCCCTCACATCGTATCTGCTGAAAGTAACAGATGTGGAAGATGACGTTAATGTGGCGCCTGGGACGACTGACTGTCAAACGGAAGCTGAAGGATCTCGGGCAGGGGAGGAGGCTCCCTAGAACGCACAACGTGTAATTGTGAATGCCTCTCATGTCAATCCCATACTAAATGTAATGTATCCCACACTCGACTACCAGCAACTCTTTGTTACTTCCTGTGCATTGTATCACTGTGTCCCAATGTTTGCCCTGTAGATGTAATGCCCACCGAGTATTGTTGTTTTGAAAGTACTGTACTATATACAGAAATGCCAATAAACAGAGTAAAAAAAAAAAAAATGCCTGGTATAGCCTGCTACATGTATCAATGCGTTTGAGTGTACAATCAACTGTGACCTTGAACCAAGCCACAAGTCCAGCTCTTGCCAGCCTAAAAGATGATGGAAGGGCATGTTGCGCAAAACTCAAAAAGCCATCATAGGCTACATCTTCTGTAGCCCACGTCTCCTGTAATAGGACAATATCTAACCACTTAACAAGGTCGACCAATCCTGAGATTCCATCTTGGCCTTCACCCCTGCAATATTCCAACTAAGAATGTTAATGGTTTGTTTAATTGCCGGGAATTTATCTGTAAGATTGATAACACCCAGCCTTCCAAATGAGGTTACGGGGCTGATTACACTTACTGGTAAATTAGTGGGAGGCCCTTCTAAGAGCAAGGAGTTGTTTGAATATTATATGGCTTCTAACTGGACCCCACAATGGTGTAGACTCAGCAAGTCAGTCCACCTCACCCAAATTGGAGAGCAACTCAAATAGGTTCGAAGTGGGGGTCCCCAGTGTGGCGTACTTATAGGGGCAGTATGTCTCGCCATCACAGAATTCACATTGGTGTAGAAGAAGGATAGGGGCAAAATCTTAATGGCCTTTGACTTAATCAGACCCAAATTAGCCAGGTAAATAAGGCCATCCACAACCTTCGGTCGATTAAAATTTACAACAATACAATCACCTTCAACTCACTTAGATCGTGAGCCCACCTACCTGACTCTGCAGACCATTAGGATGTCATCAGGGGAATATATAATAAACTAGTATGAAGGCTAAGCCAAGGGGTGACCTTGTTTTTCAGTTGCGTAGTGGTCTCAGCAGACCCAAGTGCCAACACTGGAACATTGGTCAATACAACCACATATGAAAAAGATGAAGGTGGCAAGTGCAGTGTTGGTTCCCCCTCCTCCTGAGTTTGACACACCCTTCCCATTGATTGCTGTGCCTGGACACTATCTAAGGGGGTGTCATTCCTGAGGCAAGCAACATTCTCATCCCTACAACAACAGGCTTCCAGGGCCTCAGGTGGAGTTTTTTTAGTGATTGAAGTACTGCCCCCCCCAATGGTGTTGGCAACACTACAGATCAAGGGAGCTAAGTTAGAACATTCTCCCAGCACTCCCTTAGCAGGAACAACAGAATCAACAGGCCTCTTAACATTACTGTCAAGTATTTAGCTCAAACTGAGTTCAATAGCAGACAGTCTAGTATTAATGGAATCACATTTATTGCTCAGTAGAACATTGAGCTTGGCACTAAGTAGGTCAACAAGGTCGTCTACACAGTTCGAGTTCAACCATTGAGTGCCACTAGTCTGTGACTGTGAGTCAGTCAGGTTAGGTTTCCCCTTCAATTTAACAGGTCATTTTCTGAGGTTTGCCACTGGACTCGAAACCAATGAATGAGAACTCTCCTGCAGGTTTTTGCAGGTATGGTTCAACTCAGCTGGTTGTCATACATTCTGCTGAGGGGAGGCCTCACTGGCTGTATCAGATCCATCATGCAGGATGCAAAGTAAGGACTTTTGCTGTGGTGGGGTTGGGGTCCAAGGCAGAGGGATAAGTCTTTCTTCTGTCAAAGAGAGTCTACGTTCTGCAAATTTCAATTACTTTTGAGATAACCCCCACTCCACGTACCAAGAACCCGTCAATAGTCAAGGACCTCGAGGGAGCAGGAGAGGGTGGGGGTAGGTGGATATGGGCTTTCATTTCCCCATACTACAGGCAAACAGTCAGGTGGGACAGTGGCAAACAAACAAGCAGACAAGGTACCTTCTGTTAGCCGTAGTGGAGGACCAAAGGAGGTGGCGCAGCCACTGCCTAGAGATGACGGGTTAGGACGGACCCGCTTTAGGCCAGGTCTTTGTCTGGACCAGGCCTTGGCATGTCTCGCGTAGCGCCAATCTCCCATGCGCTTTGTAGGGCTCTCCAGTAATGACCCCACCTCCTCAGGCAGCAGCAGGGATTTGAGGGATTGTAGGCCCCAGCAGGAGTCCTCTATGCACATCTTGCACTCCGACAATCTCTCTCATGCTTTGTAGACAAACTTTCCACCTTTGCACTACTTCACTTTGGGAAAGGTAGCCATAGCATACTCGCTCTTTCACAGTTTAAATTTACTTTGCTGCATACACATCAACATATTGTACATAATTGGGACTTCCTTATCTTAGCACATGAAGCTTTCAGTTTTTTCCTAAGACATCTATCCGGTTTAACCTGTGCCAATCAATATTATAATGATATTCAATAATGTAGACGAAACAGACAGTGTCTGTTTTCACTGCCTAAGTATAATATGCAAACTTAGATCAGGGAAGAGAACTGCTCTTTCTGTTAGTATGATTTGGTCACGATACTGGATTTAATATAACATTTTTTTGACATATTATAAGAAAAGATTTTTCAAAAATGCACATTTTAGTTTGATATTCACTTTTGTGATTGTTGGATACATGAACTGTACATTTCCCACTGTCACATTGTGATAGTTGACACTGTGCCACATAGTCTGCAGATAATTTGCCGTCCATGTCTACAAACTATGGGCCAAATTTATGACCCGTTTGCATTGCTCTTGCAGCCCAGCCCTTGCACCAGCACAGGGGGAAAGGACAGGAATGCTCTGGATGCCTTAAATATGGCACATTCCTTCCCTTTCCCAGTGACGCAGTGCAGCGCAGCAAGGTGACTTGCTGCGCTGCACTGCACCACTTTGACATATACATGGCCCTAACGCTTTATGTTGAGGGAAATGGCGCTTAATGTTTGCTGTTAATAAATTCAGTCAGCTGAAATGCGTCACCTTTCAGCCAAATAAAGTGAGGGTATGGATTTTAGAGTGTTGGCGTCCTTTCTCTTCTGAAATATCTTTTACAATTTTGCAAGTGTACCTGCACCACAGGTGGAAGTGGCCAATGGTTGAGGGAGTTGGACAGTATATATTTAATATATATTTAGATATATTACCTGTTGCACTTGGGTAGTTAGAGTTAGGACAACGTTTTCATAGGAGTTATAGTTACTTTAGGGCACATGTTATATTTACTTGGGATTACTATAACTGGTTAATTTCAGTGGTTTTGTTAGTTTAAAAGACTATGGGGGCATATTCTCAAGGACTTATCGCCGATTTATCGGCACTTTAGCGCTGCAAAAGTGGCGATAGATTCATCGCCCTATTCCCAAGCTGGTGCAAACTGCCAATATCGCCAGTTTCCCAGCGATAGCTGCCGCAAAAAACATCGCCATGGATGAGAGCGACAACTAACGCTAATGATATGCAGAGTAGGCTTACCTGTGCAAAAACACACAAAAACACCACTTCGCGATATTCTCAACGACCAGCCCCATCTGCGATGTGACCCAAAAACAGGCAATAAGGCGCGTTAGCAGCAGGGATTTAACACCTGCCTTTTACTGGTGTAAAGCCGGACGACAACCTGCAGCATGAAGGGAGCCCAGCCCAGAGCCACATCTGAAGACCAACACATGTCATGGAGCTACTGACCATGCAGCTCAGAGACCCAAGAGGGCCACAACACCCACCGCCACCACCCCCAGGGCCCCAACCCTGTACTACCACCGAGGCAGCGCAGAACAAGACAGCTGACCATCCCAAAACGGCATGGCCCCTCAGCCACACAATTGCAGAATGTGGGGAAAGGTGTGAACCAAGTATGTGTGAAGGAGGCATGTCACCCATGAATAAGAATGTACACAATGCCAAGTGTGGCGGTGATGTGCTGGACAGACTACAGTATGCAGAGCACAGACATGCCCATGTGGACATATACTGCTGGTGTTTGTAGTGTTGTGGAAAGTGGACGCAACCATGTTACCTCAGACAGTGGGGAAGACCCCGGTCATGTATCCGTGTCGTCGTCCCCTGTAAGAGTAATCGGAGTGGGCTGGGCCAGCGTACGCCAGGCCAGCATAGGAGTGTGAATAAATAGGCCGGGGCTCTGGGTGTGGTTCATTTCCCGGATGGCCAACGAGTCTGCCAGGGAGGCGCCCCTCAGCCTGCCACGAGTCCGCCGCCATTACCTCCAGCCTCCTCAGCCGATCCCTGGCATCCACGACACAGGCCCCCAGTGCACCCAGCGGCACAGCACCGCGGAGTTATGTGTGTGCTGACTACTGTCTGCGGCCTACACTGCGGTTAGCAAGGCCCGCAAATCAAATCCAATCCTGACCTGCGAGGACACGCCATCCACTCTGGTTGCACACCCGCTGAGCGCTCCAGGTCAGTGCACCACAAGTCATCATCACGTGGCTGTGGGCCCTTCCTGACCACTGCCTCCGGCCTACATTGCGGTCAGCAGGGCTCACAATTCGAATTGAGTCTTGATTTATTTATGGCGCAGTCCAGTAGGCAACAGACATTGCTTCCAGTGCGGCCCGCCCGGACGACGCATCATCGCAGGCCGTACACCCGCCGAGCGCTTCCGGTGCCACGAACTCAGTGCAGCTCAAGTCATGGACCCTTTATGATTGAATCTGTGTGTGTGATCCGATGATCACTGTTCTAGTTGTTGCCAGCACCAACCACACCCTGAGGGCTGGCTTACACTCACCCCACACCCATCCAGCACAGGCGTCACTGGACATGTGACCCTGGTAATAAAAAGGGGCCGGGCGCACGTGCCCGTAGCCAGTTCCAACATACATCTAAGTGTGTCTGTGTGGTCATTATGAAAGCGTGATGGCCTCTGGCACTACCACATCACATCGTGCTGTGGACAGCGAACGCAAGCATGTCACCTCAGGCAGTGGGTAAGACCTTGGACATGTAGCTCTGTCCCCCCATCCTGTAAGCGTAAGCGGAGTGGGCTGGGCCGGCGTACGTCAGTCCAGCGCAGGGGTGTGTAGAATTAGCCCGGGCCTGGACAAGGAAGTTACCAATGTGTTTGTCTCTGTTGTAGTGTCCGCGCCACCCGGCCCGCAATTGACAATGTTGCAATGTAGCATGCACCCAGAGGGCGGGCTCGCACGAACAGTGAAATGAAGGAGCGCAAGACCGCTCGGGGTCTTGGCTCATACATGCCAAGTGTTGTGTGTATCTGTATTGCCGCAGCATGAGCCAAATGCCTAGCCTTAATCACAGCGCTAGTTCAGCCAGGCATGAACTCTACATCTGTGTCCACACTATCCTTACCATAGGCCTACACTCACGTGGCCGCCCACCTTCAACGGCCAACATCACAGTGTCGTTGTCAGGCTTGTGGACATGCGCAGACAGGCATGACAATGGTGTGCCGTTGGAGTGCAAGTGATGCAACCGCGCAGCGTACACAAGTGAATAGGCCCGGGGGATGGAGGAGCAGCTGTGAGGCAACGTAACACACAGTGATGCCGCTGATTTGCCACATGCAAGTCATGTCAAACATGAATCCCAAAGTCGCACACATCCCACCCCACACCCAACAAGCCACATCACAATTCCTGAATGCAAGCAGATGACAAACTGACATCAGGGATGAAAGCTCCTTTGTCTGAACTATCAGGCGGAAGCACATCCGACCTCGGAATTACATGTGCCCGGCACCCCCTGACAGATACAATAGCAGTTGAGGACGACTCCCACACTACGCACAGCCCGACAACAGACCAACGTATACACACCCCACACACAGAAGTCCTTGCTCAGAGTTATCTTGCATGGAATGGCCTTCACACTTACTCCCACACCATCCCAGGCGTACAACCATTGCACACTTAAACAACTCATTGATCCGAGCGGTGGCATTTCATCCACAGAACTGGCGCAGGTCAGAACAGTGCCGCTTCAACGAGAGCCACTGACGCAATGGCAGAACCTCCCGGACACATGCACAACCCCTGTCACGTGGAACTGTACCGTGCACGTATGCTGCATTTACTGGGGGCACTGCCATTGGTAGTGCTGCGGGTCAGTTACCGGCTAAACTTCCGCCTTGCCAACGTCACCTGCGTTCAGCCTGTGTTACATTGTCGATCGTGCATATTCGAGTGGTCCATGGATGTCTGCCTATCCAACAGGACGGTAGGCGAACTGGATTACGACATGTGTGTGAGCCCCCTGTTGGCCCACGACCAGGAGTGTCACCGTGATACCCGTCTATGGGATGCCTGGATTCTTGGCATACATGCTGGCAGCTGGACCTGGGATATTGCAGAACTCCTCGTGTGCAGTGACCACATTGAGCCGCTCCCCTATTGGGCTGTGGTGCTAATTGGTGAAAGGGAGTGGTCGCAGCACATCTGTCCGGACCTGCTAATGGATAGCCTCGCCGTCCTGTTCGATGGAGTCGAAAACAACCTCATGTTGGAGATGATTGCCTAAGAAGCTGCAATCGCTTTCATAGACGTATAACTATGTACCTGCAGCCACAACAGTTTGGAACCCATTGCACATGTCCCGACCCCTTATTGCATCTTGGGGTTCTGGTCACATATCCCACGACAACAGTGGACATGGCTGCATTTGCCTGGACCCCGAATACGTTGGCGGACAACCACGTGGGGTAACACACACCTGTGAAAGGTGAGGCACTCCCCCGGAGTGGACAGCGGCACTTGGCAACGTTCCTCATTCTGACGTGCTGCTGCATTGCTCCGCATGTTGTGGCACTTCTCTTGCCCGTACTGACACGCATATGCTAATAAAGTCTACGCACTTTCACTTGTATTCAACTGTGATGTGAGTTGTTTTGAATGACAATGTGTGTCTCACTGCCTATCTGGGTCACGGCCATACATGCACATTGATAGCATTACCCAGGGAGTACCATTTATGTGGAATCACTGTCCCTACATTCATCAATACTTTCATGCATAATTGATCAGGGCCATGACACATCAGTGTGAATTTGAGTGTTTTATTCGTGTTCAGTGGGGTGTTTCAGCTGGACCAGTACAGGGCCATGCAAACCCCACTTTACATTGTCGCCCTGTGGAGGGCCAGTCAGAGTCCTTTGGGATTGACAGGTTCATCGGAAGAGGAAGACTTCAGTCCGCAGTGTGATTGCTGTGTCATTGGTAACCATTCCAAATATGGCAGTCCATGTCGTGGTCCAAGGTGAGTGTCGCTGAGTGTAACGGGGGACAGTAGAAGATGTTATTCCAGGGCATGATGCAGAGGGCAGAAACAAGCTGAAACAGGCCATGTGGCGGTGATGTATGCTACCACTTCAATCTCACCACCAAGCCAGATTCATCATCATCTTCGTCCTCTGATGTGTCAGGTGCCTCACATGTGGGTGGTGGTGTTTGGTCTGCCGCACTGTGTGGCACTGACACTTCTGGGGGCGGATATGTGGATGGAGTAGTAGCAGCAGCAATCATCAGCGCCAGGCCGTGTGGCAGCAATGCCATGATGAGGCTCTGCAGGGCATGGAAGATCCCAGCTCCATCTCGCTGGTGTGCAGCTGTGGCAGCCAATCATTCCGCATGCATCCGCTCCATGTTCTCCATGATCCTCCCCATGTGCCCCAACTCCCGGCTGACATCGCTGGAGCCACTCTGACTAGACAGGTGTTCTTGTCTCCAAGTCATGACTCCAGCGATGTCAGCCATGGATTGTTGGATTGCATGGATCGGACAGTGGGTGTCCGTTAGGGACTGTAAGTGGACCCTGATGGCACCCACGTATGACATCTAGTTTGGCTGCCATGAGGTCGAACCCCACCAGCAGCTGATAAGCCATCTTCTCCTGGCACCCTGACACACGGCATTGGAATGCCATGTGTTGGTCGTGGGGGTCCTGGGAGACAGCCGTGGTGGTGGGTGCGTCCTGCTGTGTGGTCTGTGCAGGGGGTGGGGTCTCCTCGATGCAGCTGGGCTGCCCTGCTCCAGGAGGTGGGGTGCCAAAGTTGTCCATGAGCTGCTGGAGGGCATCGGTGTCGATGTTGGGGAGGTCCTCTTCGTCATCAGTGCTGAGTTGTTGTGTCTGCTCTGCAGGAGGTGTTGATTCTCCCTCTGCAATGTGAAGGGGAGATACAGATTGACACTGAGTTCTCATGTATGTTCACGCATTGTATAGGTTTACTGATGGACTGCATGTCAATGTACTTTGTGACTGTTTGTGTTGAGATGCCTATTTGATGCGGGACAGTTGACATTTCTACACCATCAGGGATGTGAGGTTGTACTTGTCCATTGTCATCTCACAGTTTCCTGCTATGCCAAATGCGAATGGCCATTTTCTACACACAAGCGGCAGCAGTTGTGTCCTCTGTTCTGTTGTGAGGGTGTTGCAGTTTATACCACATTGTTGTCAATGTTGAGGTGCTCTGATTCTTATGTGTGTGTGCTGCATTGTGGGTGTGTTGCCCCTTCATCTCTGATTTGGCTGGCCCTTCTCCCTTTCGGGCGGTGTGCCTTTCACTTCTGTGCTTTTACAGTGCTGAGATATTGCAGACTTGGGTAAATTGGGCTCTTGGTCGGAGTTGTGACTCTTGGGCATGGTTTGTCTGCAGATGTGCTCTACTTAATTGTGCATGTGTGCCATTGTGCCCATCTCCCCCCGTCCCCCCAGTCCCTGGTGGTTACTCACCCTGTTGCTGTTGGCTCGGGTCATGTTGTGCAGTGTCCGGTCCACCAACTCCTGCCACCGTCTCCCTAATGATGACTCGGCTCACCATTTCCTCCATCTCATCCAGCTCCTGGTGTGTCGCTGGGCTCCCACCTCCAGTCTGCATTGCTGCTCTCAGGTTGGCAGCGATTTTCAGCTTGGTTTTGCGCTTCACATCAGTCCAGCGCTTCTTGCAGTCGTCCACTTCCCTTCTCTTCACTCTGACTGCATTCACCTTGGCCAAGATGGACTGCCATATTGTATTTTTAGTTGCCAATGTCACAGTGGAGGTGATGGACAGTTGGTGGTGGTGTTCTGTCACCTCCGTAATGAGGATCTGGTTTTCCTGCGTACTGAAACGCGTGTTCCTCTTATTCTTCTCCTTGCCCTTCCATGTCCCAGAGGTCTGAGGCTGGTCCTCCGGGGGCTTGTGGGGTTCTGGTTGTCCTCTGTACTTGCTCCAACTCCCTCTATGGTGCTTCGCAGTTGTTTGTGTTTTGTAGGTGTTTTTTTTTGCTGCTTTTATAGTGATTGTTCCCGCCTTACTTGTGGGACTTGCGGGCCTGGCACTGCTTTTCGCTGGATTTTTATTGCAGTTGGGCCCATCGCAACTTTTTTCATGTTCGGATTTCCTTTCTTATCGCCGTCGTTGTATCGCGGACATTTGAGGCGTTCTCTGGAAACTATTGCATGTTACCGCCGTATTGGGAATACGACGTTGACACAGAGTTATTTTTCTGCGATATACGGCGATATGGTAAATTGCGTTAGCCTATTTTGGCGATGATTATCGCACGTTCTTGAGAATATCCCCCTATGACATTTTCACCTGTCCATAATGTCCTTTTAACGCTGTATCTTTTCAGTGAATATGAATATAGATAATAGGTATAGAAACATATACATATACTTCTATATACATTGTTTAGGTTAGGACACTTACAATTAACTTACCTGTAAAGTGTTATGTTGTAAAAGACTGAAAAACGTACCTGCAATGGAAGGAATCCTGATGTAAAAATTGTGGTGTAATGACTCCTGATGCAACACCTGTAATGTATTCGTAGCGTGCCATTTCCTATGCGATGAGCAAGAACAATGGCTATACTGGTCTGAGCGAGGGATACATGTTTCAGATTTTTGAGTAGATGCTGCAGATAGTTGTCAATGATGCAGTGCTCCTGTTTGGTTGATCTTGTGTTCAAGTGATGTCTTTATTCTTGTGCTGCAGCAACTCCTAGCTTCCATGAACAATAATGTTTATCAGTATATCACTTTTTTCCTTGAACTGGCACTGGCTCACTGTGCTTCTTCGCTTCAATGAGAGAGCAGTGCTGAGATGTGTATCCTTATTTCTTCAGTTGACACTGTCTTGCAGCAGATTCTTGTTTCCACAGCTAGCACTGTTTAGGATTGTAGCGTTGTTTTCAGAACTGGCACAGTTTAGCAGTGTTTCCTTGTTCCGAGAGGTAGTGCTAATTGAGTAAACCCTTACTCTTGAACTTCAGTCTTGTAAGTGGATACACTTCTCTCATCCTATGCCTTCCTTTCCCTGCTTCATTCATTCTTGCTGTCTCAATATGTTGCCCAACTACCCCTGCTGCCCCTGTTCATAGTTTCCTTGCTTGATTTGTTTGCTTGCTTTCAGAAAAGTGTTTTCTATTTTTCCTAATTTCCTGTTGCACAAAGTTACTGTCTAGCTTGTTGTCTATTGCAGCTGTGAATATGTCCCCTTCCTTTGTTGGCCCTGCCTTGCCGCTTCTGTCTGATCACCTGATTGCATGGGCCCAGCTGGTAAACTAGGTGTTGTTTCTCATTCACTGTGAGTACATTTATCTACTTCATATACCATCACCTTGTATGTATGTTCTACATCTTGAAATTCTGCATACAGTATCTATTTTTACAGATAGTATATTTTCCCATTGCCCCCTATTACAGTCCAAGACAGAGCCTTGACATTAGTGTAATCAAGATAACATCACTTTTAGATAGCGAGCTTAGATATCAGATCGAACGACTGCTGAATTGTTGATGTTCAAAATTATCTGCACAAAACATTGCTCCTTGAACCCTTAAGGGAATAGTGTCTATATGCTTTATTTTATAGCTCCCGCAAAATTCTTTCCAGAGATACTCAACTGTATAACAATAGAGACTGTTGAAATATCCTTTTCCCAGCGGCATCCAAAATTGCTGCCATGCGTTGTGCAAGGGAGAAATAGCGGTGAGTCATATCTACAAA